>OZ037833.1:1488000-2976000 GCA_964035575.1 Rhynchopus sp. YZ270_cl-10 | reverse complement strand
CTGAGCATTACACATATCCTAATCACCAAAATATTCGAAGAACATGGGAATCATGTGTGTTTTTTGGGTTTGCACAAGGTGATGTTAACGTAAAAAAGGCCAGTCTCTTTCGAAACTGGCCATGTTTTGACAAAGTTGTGTGAAGAATATAATCTTCATGCTTCCATACCAATGAAGTACAGAAACTGTAGCTTTAGAAATCGTTGGTTGCCCTTTTTCTCTACAATGTTCTAGGTACCCACTTGTTCTGGGAAGCCTTCTGCCAATGTCTATAATACGGTTGCTTTTTCGTACCTGACATCTTGGTCACTGTGAAGGTTCTACATAAAAATATCCTTAAGTGTGATCCTACAGAAGGATATTCGACAGAGTCAACAGTGGCTTCTGAAGGGGAACAAGTGTCACAAATATGGTTTTGCAGGCGATATAAAAATGGGGTGCAGTAAGCACTTGTGTGTTATGTCATGTGTGAATCGTGTGTGTTTTTGGGTTTGCTTCTTGTGCACAAGACGATCATGCTAACGTAAAAAAGGCCAGTCTCTTTCGAAACTGGCCATGTTTTGACAAAGTTGTGTGAGAAGAGTAATCTTCATGCTTCCATACCAATGAAGTACAGAAACTGTAGCTTTAGAAATCGTTGGTTGCCTTTTTTCTCTACAACGTTCTGAGTACAGACGTGTCCTGGGAAGCATGCCAGTAGTGTAAAAAATATGATGGTTTTTTTGTACCTAACATCTTGTACACTGAGAAGGTTCTGCACAAGTGGAAGCCTATATAAGGATATTCATAAGAGTCAAAAGGGGCTTCTGAAGGGGTATATGGGTAGTATGAGCTCATATGAATCCATTAAAAGCGTCTATGGCATGATCTAAGCATCACATAATTTCTGAAATCAATACCAACCACAATTTATGGCTATTTTTCCAGCAATAGCCGTATCATGGCTTATAACCATACCTAAGGATGTCCAATATGCTGGAAAAGTTAATAATCTTGGGTATATAGGGTTTTTGGGCACATTTGAGTCAATTGCGGGGTCTTACGATTTAATCTGAGCATCACACATATCCTAATCACCTATATAATCGAAAAACACATACAAAATGACCTACATAGCCGTAAAATGACCCAAATGTGCATATTCGGGTTGAAATTTCATTTTTTCGGAAAGTTTTTTTTTCTCAACAATTACATGGGTGAGTTCCGAGTACATTATGGGGTCGTAAGTTTTTATTCAAGCATCACACATTATGTAGAATAATTTATGCCATACAATGTTACCAAAAAAAGTCGATTTTTGGTCACTTTTTCAAAAATATGAAAATTCGATTTTTGGGTACTAGATAGGTCTTTCCGGTGCAAAAACGACCGTTAAATGGATTCTCCGGGGTCCTAAGGCCCCAAAAATCACTTTTGGACACACGGGCAATATCCCAGTATACCCTAGGAAATTGGTGGGAACCCAAAAATTGGCCTCAAAATCCGACCAAAACCAAGGTTTCTGTAGAGGTACATGTGAACCTCATGTGTGTTCTGGAGACCCATTTTGTTTTTAAAAGTGAATCTAAATAGCCAAAAATTTAAAACTCTTGTAGCGCATTCGGAATAGAGGGGGTATTCGCGAAAACCTGTGCGAAACATTTATCAATTCAGGTCTGACCCACATGGTCATGACCCCATATTTTGGGTGCGGAAAACACCCTATCTGTTGACCTACCGGCTTGTATGCCTGTATACCTGGTTGGGTCAACTTTTTGAAAATTTCCTGGGCCATATACCCTATTTGGGCCCCCTGAATCCATTGCGACATCGTTTTTTCACATCCGAGTGAAAACTAATATATAGGATAACCCATGGGTATGGGTACCTCGCTCAATACCCCTAAAATCAGTGCTTTTGAAAATGACCTTATGGAAAAATGTATCCAAAATATTGAAACATGTTCTCCTGGCATCTGCAACACGATATTTTGGGCCCCCTGGGCCCCGGGGGCCCTACGGGCCCCCATATTCGCGAAAAGTTGGGCATCCCAGCTAGTGGGTCGGTACTGGGTATACAAACATCCCCCCAAAAAGTGAGATTTTGACCCCCCAAAAATGGCCATTTTTTTACTCCCCGGGACCTTCTCAGGTGTGTATTCGGACCCTCTCGTGGTCTTAAACCGGATTTTTGGGGCCCCCACACCCTGGAATACCCCCCATAGTGTCGTTTTTTCACCCGCAGGGCCGATTTTTTAGAAAAAATTTGGTTTTTAAGGAACAACATTTACCCTGCGACACCTTGAAAAACAGGTGATTTTTGCCTTTTTCAGTTGTGTGTGTGCAGTGCCGAATTCCCCAGGCTTGGTGAAAGTTGTGCCTCCAATACCCCTATGTGGGTTGGAAAAATCAAATAAAGATAAAATTTTGAGGCAGCCTGGGGGTGTGCTATGGTAAACAATTTGTGTGTGTAAAAATACCCCTAAAAAACACCCTAAAAATGGCTGTTTTTCGCCTATTTTTGGGGGTCGCCTGAGCTATTTTTTTTATTGTTTTGGCTTTTCCTGGGACCTGAAAATAGGGTCCTGGGCCCAATATGTCCCAATGAGGCCATTGGAATATCGATTTTTTCCAGATATGGGCCTCCTAGACCGAAATTTTTGATTTTGGTGTTGCAAAAATTTTCGAAAATCCTGAAAAGTGCCCAAAAACACGTAAAAACACGTGTATAGGCACACCCTATCGGCCCCCAGCATTGCCCAGGATTATTGCAAATTTTCCCTGCATGGGGGCCCTCCGGGCCCCCTGGACCCATTGCGACCCGATTGGTTCACATTCCTGGAAAATTTGGTCCCTAAGACACATACGTGGTTAACATACCCCTGAAAAACACCCTATTTTTGACCCTAAAAAACACCCTATTTTTGACCCTGAAAACATGATTTTAGCAAATAGGGCAACTAGTTTGGTGATCCAGCGACCGACTCATGGGCCCAGTATGTCCAACAGGGCCATATGTTTGGTAAATTTTACCGGGGGCAAGGGGATGTACAAAAAAAAAGTGGATTTTTTACCTTAAAAAAATGGCCAAAAATAGGCCAAAAATGGCCATTTTTCGGCCATGTGACCCCCACAGCAACCCTATATAGACCCCAAAAAACCTAATATTTTTTTCCCAGCGATGTGTCCTGGGGGCCCTTCGGGCCCCCAGGACACATCGCAACCCCGTTTTTTCAAAAAGTTGGCCCTACGGGCCAACTTTTTGAGGTGGCCTGTAGGGTGACCCCTTCAAAAAGCTGGAACCCGGATTTTGGGGTCAGGGGTCCCTTTATGCACTTTTATGTATAAAAAAATGTCTGGGGCGAGAAAATGCAAATTTTTGCCTGCAAACACACTGCATACTACGACAGGACCATATTCCATCTTATCAGGAAAAATTTCGGAGGTGTTAGTCATAAAAACAATTTAAAATTTTTTGAAAAAACATGAGATCTGGATAAAAGTTTTGACTGTACCTGTGGAAGGTGGGATTTTGCCTGTGTTTTGACTTTTTTTTTCAGTAAATAAACTTCTACTCATCTCCGGAGGCCGTCCGAGGTCGCAATTAACTCATTTTGACAATTTAGGGCCATATACCGCCCGTTTTTTCAAAAAGTTGAAAATTTTGGCCCCCAGGATTGGGTACAGCGTGTACTGAACCCTGATTTTCGAAAAATCTCAACTTTTGAAATTCGTCACTTATGGCAGCATGTATCTGACACCCAATTTTGACTTTTCCCGTGAATCCATTCTGGTGCATATACACTATCTGGCACCCCTGAGTCCATTGCGGGGTCGTTTTTTCAAAAAGTCGACCGGACTAATACCTAATATGACCCTGGGTATAGCGTACCGTCTCAGAAACACCCCAAAATCAGTGTTTTTGAAGGGTTCTCACAGCTAAAATCGATGAAAAAATGTCAAAATCACTTTCCCGTGACCCAATAGCGTGAAATATGGCCCATGTGGGCCCCCAGGACCTATAACACCCCCAATCGGTCGATTCCATGCATATTTCACACCCCCAGATATATGTGCCCATGGGGTGCCAGACCCCAAAATCATGATTTTTTCATGATTTTTGGCCCGATGCACTGACCTGCAGGGCCATACCGTCTACCGGGGCAACCATATTTTTGAAAATTCGGCCTTGCATAGGGCCCAGTATGTCCCACAGGGTATGTTGCCCCAGATTCAGGTCCCCGCACAAGCCAAACCAATATTTTAAAATCGATTTTTTTGAAAAAAATATTTTTCAAAAAAAATCGTGATTTTTGGGATTTTGGTGATTTTTACAGTTTTGCACACCCTGAAAATCGATTTTTTCGGCTCCGCCGGTGAAATATCGACATAATTTAGGTATGTTATGTGCATAATATACCCATTAGAGCCCATTCAAGTCACATTCCGACCATTTTTCGTGAAAAAATGCAACTTTTTGTCACCGTGACCCCCAAAAATGACGATTTTTTGGTCGATTTTTTCGGCCAAAAATTTCGTACCACAGGGCCATACCATATACTGGGATTATCAACTTTTTGAAAATACGGCCTGGTATTCGGGTGTATATGTCCCATGGGGCCCATAGTAACCTTACTGGGTCATGCCCAAAGCCAATCTTAATAGTAAAATTCGATTTTCTGTGAAAAATATTTTCACCAAAAAATCGTCATTTTTCCGATTTTCGTCATTTTTACAGTTTTGCACACCCTGAAAATCGATTTTTTCGGCTCCGCCGGTGAAATATCGACATAATTTAGGTATGTTATGTGCATAATATACCCATTAGAGCCCATTCAAGTCACATTCCGACCATTTTTCGTGAAAAAATGCAACTTTTTGTCACCGTGACCCCCAAAAATGACGATTTTTTGGTCGATTTTTTCGGCCAAAAATTTCGTACCACAGGGCCATACCATATACTGGGATTATCAACTTTTTGAAAATACGGCCTGGTATTCGGGTGTATATGTCCCATGGGGCCCATAGTAACCTTACTGGGTCATGCCGAAAGCCAATCTTAATAGTAAAATTCGATTTTCTGTGAAAAATATTTTCACCAAAAAATCGACTTTTTTCAAAATATTTCTCAGTTAGACAGTGTGTGATGCTCGGATCTGAGCGTACGACCCCGCAATTGACTCAGATGTGCTCAAATACCCCATATACCCAAGAAAATTGCATTTTCGAGTGAAAAGAAGGTACGTACAGAGGTCATATGCCTGTGTACAGGTATATTTGCCTGTAACCCCTATGTTTGAGCACCGGCTAAGTTGTAGAGAGGGCCTGATACTCGGAATTGACCGTGCGACCCCGCAATTGACTCAGATTGGCCCAAAAACCCTATATACCCAAGATTTCTTCATTTTCGTGCAAATTTGAGGTATTTAGATATGGTTGTTTGCATGTTACACCAAAATACAGGTGTTTGTTGCACCTGTAAAATTTGAGACATTGTGTGATGCTCTAATCTGATCGTACGACCCCGCAATTGACTCAAAAATGCCCAAAAACCCCACATTCCCAAGATTTTTGCATTTTCGAGCATATATGAGCCATTTAGATATGATTATTAGCCATTTTACCCAATATACAGGTGTTTGTTGCATAGCTAAAATTCTAGACATTGTCTGATGCTCGGATCTGACCGTACGACCCCGCAATTGACTCAGATGTGCCCAAAAACCCTATATACCCAAGATTACTTCATTTTCATGCGTATTTGAGACATTCAGATATGGTTATATGCATTTTACACCAAAATACATGTGATTGTTGCTTTTTTGAAATTCTAGACATTGTGTGATACTCGGATCTGATCGTGCGACCCCGCAATGAACTCAAATGTGCCCAAAAACCCCATATTCCCAAGATTATTGCATTTTAGAGCATTTTTAAGCTACTTACATGTGGTTATTAGCCATTTTACCCAAAATAGACATGTTTATTGCATAGTTGAAATTCTAGGTATTGTGTGATGCTCGGATCTGATCGTGCGACCCCGCAATTGACTCAGATGTGCCCAAAAAACCCATATTCCCAAGATTTTTGCATTTTCGTGCAAATTTAAGGTATTCAGATATGGTTATATGCATGTTACACCAAAATACAGGTGTTTGTTGCACCTGTAAAATTCTAGACATTATGTGATGCTCAGATCTGATCGTACGACCCCGCAATGAACTCAGATGTGCCCAAAAACCCCATATTCCCAAGATTTTTGCGTTTTAGAGCACATTCTAATTGCTTAGATAGGGTATAAAGGCATTTTGCCCATATTTTTGCGACATTTTACCGATTAGGATACTTCTGATGCTCCAATCAAATCGTCCGACCCCGCAATGGATTCAGAATGGCCCAAAAACCCTATATTCCCAAGATTTTTGCACTTTTAAGGGTTTCTGACATCCTTAGATAGGATAAAGAGGCATTTTCAGGTATTTTGATAAACGGACATTTTGTCTATTAGGATATGTGTGATGCTCAGATTGATTCATCTGACCTCATAATGGATTCAGGAGCCCCTAAATATGCCATTTTCCCAAAAATTTCTCACTTTTGACAATTTTGAAGATTCTCAGAAAGAGTGAGGAGACAAAAAAATGAGAAAAATCTGAAAAAGTCAAAATATATTATCTGTCTCAGGTGTTGAACCCGGGACCGAAAGAATATCGGACCACGGTACAACACACTAGGATTTTCTGACGCAAGTATTTTTTTAGTTTTTTATGGATGCGCACAGCTAAGAACCGGTCTGACAATTTAGATCTATTTTTCGGTGTATTTATCCAGTTGGTCACCCGCGCCAGTACTATCCAGGCTTGGAGGTGTCTAACTTCTCAGGTAAAAACGGACTGGTAATAAGTCTTCCCAGCTTTTCTATCCAGACCTATTATTGGATTCGGCCATACTCTGGTGAATACACCTCATCCCGCCTGATTTGAGAAGTTAAGCACCAGCAGGCCTGGATAGTACTGGCGTGGGTGACCAGCTGGGAAGTCCGGGTGCTTGAATCCTTTTTCCTTTTCTTCTGTTGTATTAGGTGTGCACATTTGAGGATGTCCAGACCCTGACCCACCTCCAACAAGACGACCCTGTCTTGTATTCCGATGTTTGCTGCATGTTTGGGTGCTAAGTTAGTGTGCTACTTCGAAACCAAACAACTCGTTCAGCAACAACAAAAACTTGAAAAAGACATTTTTTCCAAGGAAAATTCTTTTACAATTTTGTGTGAAGACCGGTCATGTTGCGGGCCCGATGTGGCCTGCGACGGACTACTCTCATATGATAGTAAATCCCGTACAATCTGTACAGAATATTACCATGACGATATTATTCTTACATTCGTGTAAACTAATCTTCCGATTGCGTTCTATTTCACACTTCAAATATTAGAACTGGATGTGGGATTGCCAGTTTACTGGTGGTCCCGATCCAGCACACAACGCAAGCACCCAATTTTTTTTGTCCCTGCCCGTCCACAGGCCATGTGTGCACCAGTGACCGCAAACCCACAAACCCCAAGTTAGGTTGGAAATTCTTGGGGAGCTCTGAAAAAAACCTAGGCCGCTGTGGGGATTGAACCCACGACCCCATCATTACGGATGATGTGCTCTACCACTGAGCTAAACAGCCACATTTTAGGGAGCAAGGTGTGAAAGCTCTGAGAACCAATTTACACAGGAGAAACAAAACAGGGGAAAAAAAAACTGTGGACCCTGAGAGGTTCGAACTCTCGGCCTCCCGTATGCGGAACGGGCGCTCTTCCACTGAGCTAAGAGCCCCACAATTATGATGCTTCTTTAAAACAACAAGCTTTGGGCCGAAATAGGCTTTTAAGTGATCACACAACGAAGAAAAAGTGACGAGGGTGAGGTTTGAACTCACGCCCCCGAAGAGACTACGACCTGAACGTAGCGCCTTAGACCACTCGGCCACCTCGCCTTACTAGGCTCCTTCGTTAAAAATTTTTTCACCATCGCGGAGGTATGAAGGAAATTTTTGATGCGTGCTCTGTACATTTCAAAAGACCCCCTTCAAAGAAAAGAAGATGGAGAGAAAGCATGGCGCTATAGCTCAGTGGTTAGAGCGCTCGCCCAGTAAGCGAGAGGTCGAGGGTTCGATCCCCTCTAGTGCCTTGTTTTTTGTTCGCTGTCCTATTTCTGGTTCGTTGTTAGGTCACAAACAACCTGTTCACATGTTGTCCATCATGACTCAGTATTGGATTCGGCCATACTCTGGTGAATACACCTCATCCCGCCTGATTTGAGAAGTTAAGCACCAGCAGGCCTGGATAGTACTGGCGTGGGTGACCAGCTGGGAAGTCCGGGTGCTTGAATCCTTTTTACTTTTTTTTACTGAAGCAGAAAGTTGTTCTGGATTGCTCACACAGGATCAAAAACGCGAAAACGTTGGGAATATGTGTTATTTGGGTGCTCCCGAACCCATTATGAGGTCGGACGATTTGATTGGAGCATCAGAAGTGCCCTAATTGAGGTGGCCAAAATGACCGTTTTTACCTGCTATTCCGCAACAGCCCAACTGGTCAAAAATGCGAAAACGTTGGGAAAACGGGTTATTTGGATGCTCCTGAAGCCATCATGAGGTCGGAACCGCAAATTGGAGCATCACACATGTCCTAATCACTTACTCCCAGTGAAACACGGTACACATGGAATTTTCCGATTTTCCACCGGATACTCCGCAATAGCAAGATCGTCCAAAATGTGAAAACGTTGGGATAATGGGTCATTCGGATGCTCCTGAATTCATTATGAGGTTGTAACCGCAAATTAGAGCATCAGAAGTGCCCTAATCGAGTTCGCGAAAATGACCCAGCAAAATGTCATTTTCACCTCTATTCTGCAATAGCCAGATCGTCAAAAATGGGAAACTAACGGGAAAATGGGATGTTTGGATGCTCCTGAATCCATTATGAAGTCGTAACCGCAAATTGGAGCATCACACATCCCTAATCAGCCCTAATCACTTACTCCCAGTGAAAATTTATTTGGGCTATTTGAGATGTATGGAATGTACAGGGTTCCCCCTACACAGCAAAAAGACAATAACGCGGACGGCAGGATTTGAACCTGCGCGGGCAGAGCCCAATGCATTTCGAGTGCACCTCCGTAACCACTTGGATACGTCCGCTACTGTTCCTTTGCAACTTCTGGAGGAGTCATGAAACGAGCAGGAGGAATGAACATGATTCACTGAACAAAAAAAGGCTTTGCTCCCGGCGGGGTTTGAACCCGCGATCCCAGGCTCATAAGACCTGTGCCTTAACCACTAGGCCACGAGAGCGTCGAGCCCTTTTATCCCTTGATAAGGCGACCGTGGTCTAGTGGCATGATGGACCCCTCCCAAGGGTTCGACCCGGGTTCGATTCCCGGCGGTCGCATAGCCTTTTTTAAGCTGGGCATGTAGAAAACATCGTTGGAAGTAATTAGAAGCAGAGTGGCGCAGTGGTCAGCGCGGTGGGCTCATAACCCACAGGTCATAGGATCGAAACCTATCTCTGCTAGAAAACCTTTTTCAGTGAACCCATTTTTTTGACTTGAAAAAAATTTTTTGAACACCAAAAAAAAGTTGGTCAGACCCTTGCCAACATCTCACTAAGTTTGGGCAGCTATCGTCTAGTGGTTAGGACGTCCGCCTTACACGCGGAAGATCGCTGGTTCAATCCCAGCTAGTTGTACTTTTCATTTTTGAATTTCCTTCACAATTTTTTACAGGTGTTGTTGACCATGAAGGGACACTTCCTTAAAACGAGAAAAGAATATGAAACAAGCCCCATTGGCGCAATGGATAGCGCGTTGGACTTCTAATCCAAAGGTTGTGGGTTCGAGTCCCACATGGGGTAATTCTTTTCTTTGTTTTTTATTTTTCAGATCCGGTGCGATTGAAGACTTTCTCTGGACGCATTCTTTTTAAAAACAGGCTTCATTGTATCCTCGGTAGTATAGAGGTCAGTATTTCCGCCTGTCACGCGGAAGACCCGGGTTCAATTCCCGGCCGGGGAACTCTTTTTATGTGTTGTGTTTTCTTCTGTTTTTCCTTTTGCTCCGTTTTGGTTGTCCTTTCTCATCGTTCTCATTTCATTTCTAATATAAATCTGTTGGCAAGGCAGGATGGCCGAGAGGTCTAAGGCGGAGGACTCAAGTTCCTTTCTCTTCGGAGGCGTGGGTTCAAACCCCACTCCTGTCACACTTTTTTCCTTCTGTTGTCCAGAATCAATTTTTCAAGGGATCAGTTTTTTTCACAATTTATTTTTCTGACAAAAAATCTGTGACACAAAAACTTGAAAAAAAGAGGGGCTCAGCAGGGAATCGAACCCTGGACCTCTCGCACCCAAAGCGAGAATCATGCCACTAGACCACTAAGCCTTCGTTTTGTACCCATATTCCCATTTTCTTCTGTCCAAATTTTTTTTTATTTTGACACAGTTTTCGGTTTTGGGCGGTGAATGCACACACCATCTCGTTTCTATGAACCATATAAATGTCAGCACCTATGGTCTAGTTGGTTATGACGCCTCGTTAACACCGAGGAGGTCTCCGGTTCAAACCCGGATAGGTGTACACTTCTTTTTGTGCATTTGTTTTTTGGCCTTGTATTGCCCATTTTTTTTGGGGGTGAGAGCACATCCGCAAACACGTGTCATAATGCTAACGTTTGCGGCTGTGCTACTCTGCCAATTTTTTTGGATTTGGTGAAAAATGGTACCAAAATCAAATCCCGGAGCAATCAGTTTTTGTTGCCGGAAGCACATGCGGAAATGGGTGGGGATTCCTTAACATTTCCACATGTGCTTCCTTTTCCACATGTGCTTCCTTTTCAGTCCTTTCCATCTCGAACGAACTTTGATCAGCGGAAACATGAAACAGACTGACTTACATGTTACATAGCATCTCAGCTCAACTTGATTGCAGGCCAAAAAATAATTTTCGGCCAAAATTTTTTTTTAAGTTTTTGTTGCCAGAAGCCATATGCTGAAACTTGCACAGCACACAGTGAGCTGTGCGCCCACAACGGAGGGCCTGTTCTGTGCGCCCACAATGGGGGGGTGTTCTGTGCGCCCATATCGGGGTCTGAGCTGTGCGCCCGACATACCAAAAAATTTTCGTCCAAAAAATTGGGATGTAGTAGCACAGCGCACTTTTCCAATGTAGTAGCACAGCGCACCTTGAAAATTGTTATTAGAGTTGAGGGGAAAAAAGAGAAGTGCCTCCACCTGGGATTGAACCAGGGACCTTCAGATCTTCAGTCTGACGCTCTCCCAACTGAGCTAAAGAGGCCTTGTTTTAGGGTATGCATATTTTTTACACGGCCAACATTTTTTGACAACAGGTCAAAGTCAAAGTAGTAGAAAAAGTATTGGTCGTGACAGGGCTCGAACCTGGGACCGTTGGCTTATTAGACCAATGCTCTACCGACTGAGCTACACGACCGACAATAATGACGAAAGGAATCGCCAAGCTGGGGTACACACTATTTTTTTCTATTGTGCACAAAACTGTATTTGCATGACCTCATCTTACTGATACTCTGCAACAGCAAAGTGGTCAAAAATGCGAAAACATTGGGAAAATGGGTTATTTGGGTGCTCCTGAATGCATTATGAGGTTAAACGATGTGATTAGAGCATCAGAAGTATCCTGATCGAGTTGGCGAAAATGACCCAGTAAACTGCCTATTGTACTGCCATTCCGCAATAGCAAAAATAGTCTAAAATGTGAAAACGTTGGGAAAATGGGTTATTTGGGTGCTCTTGAATCCATTATGAGGTCAGAACCGCAAATTGGAGCACCAGAAGTGCCCTGATCGAGTTGGCGAAAATGACCCACTAAAATGACTTTTGTGCCACCATTCCACGAATGGCAAAACGTTCAAAAATGTGAAAATATTGGGAAAACGGGTTATTCGGCTGCTCATGAAGCCATTATGAGGTCAGAATCGCCAATTGGAGCATCAGAAGTGTCCTGATAGAGTTGGTTAAAATGACCCAGTAAAATGCCTATTGTACCACTATTGCGTAATAGCAAAATGCTCAAAAATGTGAAAACGTTGGGAAAATGGGTCATTTGGATGTTCCTGAACGCATTATGAGGTCAGACTCGCCAATTGGACCATCACACACATCCTCATCGCAGGCACTGCACAATGATGTCAGTTCATATTTTTGTGTGTTTGACTGGCCCAACCAAAAAATAATCAACAAAATATGGCAAAAAAATGGACATTGAGGGGTTCGAACCCTCGGCCTCCCGTATGCAGAACGGGCGCTCTACCACTGAGCTAAACGCCCCTGATAAATGTCCCTCAAGGAGAGGTACTTGGGGCACGTTCTGTTCGTCTTTTTTGTCAGTTTTTTTTCAAGAACTGAACAAGCCTTGAAATTGACTCTTTCCTTTAAAACGAATGCCCGCCTAGCTCAGCGGTAGAGCGTTGGACTTTTAATCCAATGGTCGTGGGTTCGATCCCCACGGCGGGTGCCTACTTTTTTGGATCGATTGGATTCTCTTTTTTGTGCCCATTTTCAGGATCTGGGGCGTTGTACTTCCTCAACTATGCTGACGTATCCAAGTGGTTACGGAGGTGGACTTGAAATCCACTGGGCTCTGCCCGCGCAGGTTCGAACCCTGCCGTCAGCGTTCTTTACCTTTTCGTTTGATTTCTGTGATTTATGTTTTTGCCATCAAATGCAAAGATTGAAGATGTGTGTGACAAAGCTCCAAAAAATATTGAAAACACTTGGAAAAAGAAAAGTTCTCCCACGCGGGTTTGAACCGCGGCTACTGGATTCAAAGTCCAGGGTGCTAACCACTACACCATAGGAGAGATAATCCGGATCCTTTTGTTCACGCAACAACGATGGAAAATTTGGTGGCTGCAGGTACACACAAGTACCCCATGTTGATTCTTTGATTTAAGTTAATATGAGCCTCCCTAGCTCAGTCGGTAGAGCGCAAGGCCCTTAACCTTGTGGTCGCGGGTTCGAGCCCCGCGGGAGGTGCTTTTTGTATTGATACCTGAATTTTTCTGGATTTTTTTTATTTGTGAGAAAACATGGTGTGTCGGCCGTCGTGCAATGAGCCCGCCATCGTGCGAAATCGTGCCCAAAAATTTTTTTTGGTGGTCACAATTGCGATGATTTTTGGTGACCACGCAAGTGATCACTAACGTGTCGTTAAACAAAGTACAAGCTTCGTCCTAAGTACTGACAGGTAATTAAGCGGACGTACCCAAGTGGTTACGGGGCTCGCCTGCTAAGCGAGTGTGCTCTGCATGCGCAAGTTCGAACCTTGCCGTTCGCGTTTTTTATACACTGCATCGATCCCTTTTTTCATTCTGTTCTGAACTTTTTCAAACTCAATAAAAAAACCTGACAAAATCTGTTTTATCTTCAGGTCAAGAATCTTCAAGTTATGTCAGCATCCAAAGATGTTTGGTTTTTTTGGTGGGACAACCTTGGAAATCCTGAAAAATAGTTCCAACATCAAGATGACACACAATGTGGATTTTTAGCTCAAAATTAAAAAATAGAGTCAAAAACTCAAAAAAATGAAAAATCTCCTCCTGTTGGGTTCGAACCAACGACCTGCAGGTTAACAGCCTGACGCGCTACCGACTGCGCCAAGGAGGATCTGATTGTTAGCGAAGACAGCATTTACATGGGGACCTTATTCAAAACGAAAACACACACAAGGAATGATGGAAACATATGGCCGCGTTACGAAGAGAATGCGAGAGAATTCGTGGCTCGGTGGTCTAGTGGCATGATTCTCGCTTAGGGTGCGAGAGGTCCGGGGTTCAATTCCCCGCCGAGCCCTTGTCTTTTTGGATTTTCATTTTTAATTTTTTTTTTCGTTTGAAACTCCGTGTAGCTTGCACAAAAGTACCCTTTTTGGATTGTGCCTAAGTATCACCTCCCCTTTAGTACAGTGGTTAGTATACCTGGCTTTCACCCAGGCGACCCGGGTTCAAACCCCGGAGGGGGAATCCTTTTTGATTGCTTTCAAATTTCGGAGCTGTTTTTTGATATTTTCGCATTTCTGAATTTTCAATTTGGCAAAGTTTTGTGACAAGAAATCTCTGAGAAGAAGGAAATCTAAAAATATTTTGGAATGAATAAAAAGTACTCGCGGCGGGGATCGAACCCGCAACCTCCGGCGTCGGGAACCGACGCGCTTCCATTGCGCCACGCGAGCTTATCTTGTTTCCCAAGATCTCAGATTATGGAGAAGGTTTGGCAGTGTCTAAAAAAGTTCAAAAAGTGATAAAACAGCCAGTGTCCCTTGGTGCATGACTGGTTGTACTGTGGTGGACCCGTGCACTTTCCATACAGTCCTATGCCAGAAAACCCACACACAATGGGTTTGTGGGTTTTCTACATCCACTGTACCTGTGCATAAGATAACCCATCGTGAAACTCCCTTGTGCACCCGACATACCACCCCTGGCCATATTGGTCAGGCATATTAGTAAGGGTACCTGGTCAGATCTGACCAGGCACCTGGTCACAGTGACTGGGCACAGTAGGAACCACAGCTGAAATGGGTGGGGGCTTAAAGCCGTGTTCCAGCATGTGGTTCCTCTTTAGGTCCCAGCATGTAGTACACCCGACATACCACAGCCCAGGCCATATTGGTAAGGCATATTAGTAGGGGCACCTGGTCACAGTGACTAGGTAGGTGCACAGAGTGGTTCCTAATCGGGCGCACAGGGGGATATTCCTAATCGGGCGCACAGGGGGGTAAAGCTAACCGGGCGCACAGGGGGGTCCCTAATCGGGCGCACAGGGGGGTAAGCTAATCGGGCGCACAGGGGGGTTCCTAATCGGGCGCACAGAGGGGTTGGCCCGCAAACGTGATGTCTCTGACCAGCGCACCGGCCATACTGATGTGCATGTTTATTTACTGGGAATTTTGTGAAGAAATAAACATGTAAGTCAGGTTGGGTTTATGAACATGTTGTAGTCCCAATTTTTTTTGCAATTGTGATGGAAGTTGTGACCGAACTGACTTACTCGCAAACTATGTCGAGCAAAAACCCGTATCATCAGACAAGAAATTTTTTTCTCTACTAATAATCCTTACGCAAGAAAGAGTACATATCATTTCCACTTTTTCGTTTTGAACGAGTTTGTGACCGACCTGAAACTGTCCGAAACATATTGTTTTGCTTTTGCCAAACGCAAAAAGAGAGTGCGTAATCCGGGAATCGAACCCGGGCCGACCCCGTGGCGGGGGGCCATTCTACCACTAGACCAATTACGCTACGATATTAGTCGAAATTGTGCTCGAGTTGCCGCTCGTTGCATGTTTGAAAAATATTTCACAATATCCCAGGAAATAAAACCCTTTCTGAGATCCCAATAAGTGGGAATATTCAAGCGGTTATGGTTTAGTGGTTAGAACACCCGTTTGTGGCACGGGAGACCCGAGTTCAATTCTCGGTAACCGCTTTTTTAGCTGTGCAATCAACCATTTTCATTTTTTCCAACTCCAAAAATATGCAGGCCACATAAAAAATACTATTGCCTAAAGACATGGACCGTGTGGCTCAATGGAAGAGCGCCTGACCACGGATCAGGCGGTTGCAGGTTCGAGTCCTGCCACGGTTGCTTCTTTTTTTGGGCAATTTGAACAATTTCAAATTTTTTTTATTTTGAAATTGCCCCCCACAAAGAAAACACTTTGCATGAAAGTAACAGCACTTATGGTATAACGGTTAGTATTCTCGCCTTCCAAGCGAGCGGCCCGGGTTCGACTCCCGGTAAGTGCAGTTCTTTTTTTTAGGAGGAAGTAAAATTTTCATGTTCAGAAAAAAATTCTGAAATGTCAGCTTTTCAAAGAATTTCCAGTTTTCAAGTTTTTCCCAAGATTTTTTAAGGTTCTTCTGGATGGGTTGACTGCCAAAAAATCCAAAATTCCTGGGAGACCCCTTCCCACTGGACCCAAATTTGTATCTGTTGTTCCACTGTGATTTCACTTGACACCAACCTCACTTTTTTGTGTTTTCAAAAAAGTTCAAAAAAAACAATGTTCAAAAAGTTAACCCCGTGCGGGACTCGAACCCGCAACCTTTGGATTCGAAGTCCAACGCGCTATCCATTGCGCCAACGGGGCCTGATTTGATTTTCATCAGAAAAGAAACGAAACAATGAGTGGGAGCCCTGTACAAAAAAGAATTCCCCGGCCGGGAATTGAACCCGGGTCTTCCGCGTGACAGGCGGAAATACTGACCTCTATACTACCGAGGATACAATCTTCACTCTGATTTATTTTCGCGCATCAAAATGGTCTAAAATGAGCACAGAAACGACGAAAATGCACGAAAATTTGTGAACAAAAAATGAATCGCAGTCGGCAGGACTTGAACCTGCGCGGGCAGAGCCCAATGGATTTCTAGTCCACCTCCGTAACCACTTGGATACGACTGCTGTAATTCTCACCGTTCTTTGTTTTTAGGCAGTCATCTGTTTGAAGAATATAACCTGGAACACGAAAATGAAAAAAATCCTCTCGGCCGGAATCGAACCAGCGACCGCTCGATAACCGAGTATTCTACAGTCGAGCGCTCTACCAATTGAGCTACGAGAGGTTCTACAACTGTCATTGTTTTCACAGAAGCCCATAAAATTTTTTGGCTCAAAAAAATTTTTTTGCCACACAAACCTGTAGAAATTTGCACCCCATGTATTTCTTAATGATACGATAATATCAAGGCGAGGTTGGCGCAGTCGGGAGCGCGTAGGTCCCATAATCCTAAGGTCGTCAGTTCGATCCTGGCACCTCGCACTTTTTTGTGTGTCTTTTTCCTTTGTGTGGGATTTTCAGCAAAATTTCCACCTTCATGCTAAACGCATTGAAGCCCTAAATCATGGGCCCTATGGTGTAGCGGTAGCACTATGGATTCCAAATCCATCAACGGCGGTTCGATTCCGTCTAGGGTCATTTCTTTTTTTACACACTTTCCTTTCTGTGTTGTCTTGAAAAACTTCTTCGCAGGAGAAACAGCAAAAGCATCTTAATCAGCGGCGATTTAGCTCAGTGGCAGAGCATTGGTCTTGTAAACCAAGGGTCGGGGGTTCGATCCCCCCAGTTGCCTTTCTATTTTTTGGTGATGTGATGTGATGCGGTTGTGCTGAAGAAGCAGCAACTGAGCACTGGATGTGACAGGCAGGAACGCAGAAGGGAGATGGCCTGGCCGCTATACTCCAGTACAGGCCCGAGCGAGTGCTCACAGAATGGGCTCCAAAAACCAGCACAGAATGGAATGGCTGGAGACTTATAGGCTTACTGTAAGGATTTGTTAGGAGTGGAAAAAAAAACTCCTGACCCGGGTATTGAATTTTCAGATCATTTTCTCAGTCACAATGCAAGCACAGAATGGAAACGAAAAACCAGCACAGAATGGAATGGCTGGAGTCTTATAGCCGTGTTCCATTCTGTGCTTGGTTTTGGTTTCCATTCTGTGCTTGCATTGTGACTGAGAAAATGATCCGAAAATTCAATAGCCAGGTCAGGAGTTTTTCCATCTGAATTATGGATTGCTAAGGATTTCCCAGCCATTCCATTCTGTGCTGGATTCCACCATTCTGTACTGGTGAGTCGCCAAGAAGCGGCAGCTGAGCACACTGGACATGCCCAGAAAGGAGATAAGTTGTGGGGCTGAAACGTGCTATCCCCAGCAAAAGGGTCTGGCACTTTTCGCGAGTGGAAGCAGTTCACACCTGGTTGAACGCAAAACCTACACCGGTCGGTGGGAGTCCTGTGTTGGTTCGGAAAACACATATTTTCACCCAAATTCCACTCTCAACTTGCCAACGAAACAGAACTGAGATCAAGTGGAGGAAATATTTTTTGGTTTTCATTTGCCTCAAAATCTCAGAAACCTGCAAAATCGTGAACATTCAAAAAGAAAAGCACCTCCCGCGGGGCTCGAACCCGCGACCACAAGGTTAAGGGCCTTGCGCTCTACCGACTGAGCTAGGGAGGCTCACATTCATTTAAACCAAAGAATCATTGTGGGGTGGTCATGCAGAAAAGTCTCTTGTCCTAAATTTGACCACCCCAGAGAAAAGGAAAGAAGGTAAAACTATTAGGCCCGTGTAGCCCAATGGATAAGGCGTTCGCTTCCTAAGCGAAAGATTGTGGGTTCGATCCCCACCATGGGTATTCTCTTTTTCACTGGGAAGTGAAAATATGGAAAATGATTTTTCAAGATTCTCTCACCATCTTGGGATTTTGGTGACAACAAAGATATGGCAAAATACTTTCACAAAAATGCACTTTTCCAAACTTCTTCATCTTGGGATTTTGGTGGTCGAAAAGATGTGGAAATAATTTTTCTAAACAATTCCCAAGCAAGAAACTACCTAAATAAAAAGAGGGGCTCAGCAGGGAATCGAACCCTGGACCTCTCGCACCCGAAGCGAGAATCATGCCACTAGACCACTAAGCCACTGATTATTTTCTTCATCCAGATTTACATGATGGCGTTAATATTCAAAAGTCAGAAATTCTTCTCTCCAAAACTTGGTCTAAAAAAAGGTATTTTCCGCTGCGGGGAATTGAACCCCGGTCTGCCGGGTGAGAGCCGGCTGTTCTAACCACTATACTACAGCGGATCTGATAGTAGGCAAAACTATTATCTGCATGGGGACATCTTTTCGATCGTTGCATTGAACGAAAATGTGAAGGAAAGTTCAAAAAGAAATTACAGCTAGTCGGGATTGAACCGACGATCTCTCGCGTGTGAGGCGAGCGTCCTAACCACTAGACGATAGCTGCTACAATAATGACCGGAACTGTTTTCCACAAGAGGTGGGTTTTCTGCGGAAAAATGGTAATAACGTGACGAGAGTGGGGTTTGAACCCACGCCTCCGAAGAGACCAGGGCCTAAACCTGGTATGTCGGGCGCACAGCGCAGACCCCATTATGGGCGCACAGCACACCCCCTCATTATGGGCGCACAGCACACCCCCCCAATATGGGCGCACAGCGCAGACCCCATTATGGGCGCACAGCACACCTCCTCATTATGGGCGCACAGAACAGGCCCTCCGATATGGGCGCACAGCACACCCCCCCCATTATGGGCGCACAGAACACACCAGCCGGCTTAGGCAACCTAGAACTAGTAGGTCCCGAGCACCCGCACCCACCAGCCAGATAACGCAACCTAGAACCAGCAGGTTCCCGCGCACCCGCACCCACCAGCCAGCTTATTGACCACACGAACCAGATAACGTTGCCCGAACCCCGCAAACCCGCACAACCACACCAGCCGGATAACGTTGCCCGAACCCCGCGCACCCGCACAACCACACGAACCAGCTAGGGACCGCAAACCCGCGCACCCGTCAACCCGCAAACCCGCACAACCACCAGCCGGATAACGCAACCTCGAACCAGCAGGTTCCCGCGCACCCGCACCCACCAGCCAGCTTTTTAACCACACGAACCAGATAACGTGTGCCGAACCCCGCAAACCCGCACCACCACACCAGCCGGATAACGTTGCCCGAACCCCGCACACCCGCACAACCACACCAGCCAGATAACGCAACCTAGAACCTGTAGGTTCCCGTGCACCCGCACCCACCCACCAGTTAAGTGTCTATCACATATCACATGTCTCCAGTATGGCTCAAAGGGTACCCCCCCCCATTATTGGCGCACAGCACACCAGTCCATTATGGGCGCACAGAACAGGCTCTCCGTTATGGGCGCACAGCACACCTCCCTATTATGGGCGCACAGCGCAGACCCCATTATGGGCGCACAGCACACCCCCTCATTATGGGCGCACAGCACACATGTGCGCTGTGCGCCCATAATGAGGGGGTGTGCTGTGCGCCCATAATGGGGTCTGCGCTGTGCGCCCGACTGGCCCTAAACCTGGCGCCTTAGACCGCTCGGCCATCTCGCCTTCCCAGTTTTTTATGACTTTTGCAAAGAACAGAAAATGGTTTGAGAAGGGAAAAAAGTCTCCTCCTGTTGGGTTCGAACCAACGACCTGCAGGTTAACAGCCTGACGCGCTACCGACTGCGCCAAGGAGGACCTGACAAGTGTGCTTTTTGTGTTTTGCACAATCTTGAAAACAAAACAAAAGGGATAGATTGAAAATGAAAATGAAAAAGAATAACAAGTGACGAGAGTGGGGTTTGAACCCACGCCCCCGAAGGGACCAGGGCCTTAACCTGGCGCCTTAGACCACTCGGCCATCTCGCCTTCAATAAAAGCCAACAAGAATATGGAAGTGGGAATGCGTTTCAACCAGTCACAGAGGAGAATAACAAGGGACGAAACGGAGAAAAAGGAAAGTTCTCCTACGCGGATTCGAACCGCGGTCGCGAGATTCAGAGTCTCGAGTGCTAACCACTACACCATAGGAGATACAATTCTGTCGCTTCCTTCTTTTTCTTTGGTACCAAAAAGAATCGAGATCTGGAAATATCACAACAGTGTTTCCAAGCCAAAAAATGTTTGGAGATTGAGGGTATCGATCCCTCTACCTCTCGCATGCTGAGCGAGCGCTCTACCATTTGAGCTAAACCCCCTTACATTTCTTAAACGAATCTTTACAAGGTGGGGATGGAATTCAAAACCAAAAAGGGAGAAGTAACACTCAAGAGAAAATCTGGTCTTGAAACAAAAAGAGAGGGCACACCCGGGTTCGAACCAGGGACCGTTCGGACTGCAGCCGAATGCTCTACCACTGAGCTATATACCCTTCAATAATCATGCTTTGCGCTGAATACTATCAGTTCACTTTTCAACCAACTTCTGTGTGTTACACCACAAATAAGGAAAAAAGGATTCAAGCACCCGGACTTCCCAGCTGGTCACCCACGCCAGTACTATCCAGGCCTGCTGGTGCTTAACTTCTCAAATCAGGCGGGATGAGGTGTATTCACCAGAGTATGGCCGAATCCAATAATGGGTCTGGGTGGAAAACCTTTGAAGAGCTTTATATTTCTGAGCTTGTTTTTGCTTCACTTGTGCAAAAGGTCTTGGGTGTTGCATGGTACAGGAAACTTTATTTGTCTCCCCTGTTCCGCTGCACTCTGCATTAGGTCATTTCACCTAAAATAAGGCCAGTTTGCGATCTTCTTGGAGTATCTTGGTGTCCAGTACAGTGTTTCTGGCATTGTGGACTTGCATGTTGTACAGGGCAACTGCCTGGGAATTAGTCCCACTTCTTGCAACAGTTTAGCTATTTCGGCATCCCCAGCGCGCATGATATTAAGCACAGGAGAATTTTTGGCTGCAGGTGCGCACGTCCCTTCTGGGGAGTATGGATGCCTCTTCCTCAGTTTTTGTTGTGCATTTTTGCACCTTTGCGCTCATCTCCATCTCACCAAAGGTGAAATTGTGAATGCTGTCATGCAGCATTCACATTCCAGCATGCTCCTGTAGGCTGAAGCACCGTCGGTGGTGTAGTCTCCCCTCATTTCTGCTCTCTGGATAGTGCAACAAACACAGGGATACAAGACAGGGTTGTCTTGTTGGAGGTGGGTCAGGGTCTGGATGTCCTAAAACCACACACCAACACGGAAGAAAAGCAAAAAGGATTCAAGCACCCGGACTTCCCAGCTGGTCACCCACGCCAGTACTATCCAGGCCTGCTGGTGCTTAACTTCTCAAATCAGGCGGGATGAGGTGCATTCACCAGAGTATGGCCGAATCCAATACTGAGTCAGGTTCGAAAACCTTTGAAGAGCTTTTTATTTCTGAGCTTGTTTTTGCTTCGGTTGTGAAAACCGGTTTGTGGGTCAGCAGGTTTAACAAGTTTGGCCAGTCCTTAGCACAGCACTTAGTGCGCTGCACTACTGCATCGGAGCAGGTGCCTGTGTGCTCACAGGTCACCACTCAGTGGTCGATCCCTCTAGACCAGTGTGCTGGGTTTACTGGGTTTACTGGGTAACATGATGGTTTGTGTGATCACATTTGTTTTGGTTTGTTTGTTTGTTTAAAAAGGCGGGTTTGTGCAAAGCACAGCACCGCCGCTGTCAAAAATTTCACTGTGCAAGCCAGCCGAAGCTAGTGCCACCAGTATCCCCTGCGCAGTGCAATGCAAGGGCCACTGGTGTGTCGACGCCCTTGTTGATCAGGTCAGACACCAGTAAGGTATGTAACCTCTAGCTGAGTTTAACAACATGCGAAACTCCAACACCTTCAGGGAAGCGTAGTGGTTGTCAAGACTTAAAAACAGATGAGACACAAAGGCCCCTTCAAAAATTATGCTTTCACATAGTGGCTCTTACCCACGGTCATCTTTAGTAAAAGGCGAAAGATGAGTTCGATATGGGCAAGAACCGTGATATGGCTCTGTTTTGTTCTATTGCTGTGTGCACTTTGCTACACATGGAAGCATGTTGAGAGCGAGGATAGTGTGGTAACTTCTTGATTGATCAAGATGTCCTTGAAGGTGAAAAAAGTAATGTGAAGCCTTTTTTGAGGTTTTTCTTAAAAACAAGCTGTAAGTGGAAGGGCTGTGCCTGGTACTCTTCCCTGCGCCATACAGGGGAGAGACAAAACAATACAAGAAGTATGTGACAATCATCGCAAGTGCTCATGCTGCACATGCCCAACCTATGTCATCATCCAGCTTTGGTCTTGTGCCGAAGAAAACAATCTTCAACACGAATGCACTCAAAAACAGATCCTGTGTAGAGTACAGTCTTGCCCTTGTTTGTTCCACCTATCGGCTGCACAGATGTCTATAGGGAGGCACATTGGCGGTGGTAGTTTTGGTGTGTTAACTTTACGTGGTGTCTATATGTTACCACCCCAACACACTTCCCTGTGGACATAGCTTTGTGACACGACTGGGAGAAAAGGAGGTATTCTTGCGCTCGGGATAATTCCATAAGCAATGACCAAATAGGGACGCTGTGGAGAGATTGCTGGTTGAAAACTACCCAATTCCCGCCATGGGCCGCTTCGGCGTTGCCACATTGGCAATTTGTGTAGCTGCTTCGGCGGCCTTGTTTTTACTAATAAGATTGATCATCACCTTCACTTACTTCCCTGTGACATGGGTGTGTAATCTGCTTGCCTTGTTGTTTCCTAGTAATATTGATCATAATCATGCTTCCCTGTACATGGGTGTCGAATTCGGTATGGACTAAAAAGAAGTCATACCTTCTCGGCCTTTTGGCTAAGATCAAGTGTATTATCTGTTCTTATCAGCTTAATATCTGATACAGTGCCTTGTGCACTGATGATATTAACGCAATTTCTCATTGGGGTGACGGGTCGCCAGGGCAACCTGGTCCGTTCACACATGTTGCCCTGGAGCTGCACAACATCCAGGAGTGGCATACCCTCTTTTTTAACAAAACAAAAACAAACATACCATACATACCATACATACACAGTGGTTACCACTGTGATGTGGGTTATTAAAAACAGAGGTCGGAGCGAGCCTCTCAATGTCAGAGGCTTCAAAGCATTTCACGAGAAAACTCGCCCCTGTCCTTCTTCATCACTATCACTTGACCGAACACTCCCTGCAAGGAAGCCTGTAAAAGGCGATGCTTAGGCAACAACACAGACACAGGGGGGGTGCTGGGTGGGAAAATATAAAAAAGGGTGCTTGCGTTGTGTGCTGGATCGGGACCACCAGTAAACTGGCAGCCCCACATCCAGTTCTAATATTTGAAGTGTGAAATAGAACGCAGTCAGAATTAGTGTTACACGCTAATGTAAGAATAATCATCATGGGTAATATTCTGTACGAACGTACGGGATTTACATCATATGAAAGTAGTTCCGCCTTGGGCCATATCAGGCCCAACAGCAGGACCGCATCATAAAAATTGTAAAGAATTTTCTTAAATAGAAAGGTCTTTTCAAGTTTTAGCTGTTGCTGAACGAGTTGTTTGGTTTCGAAGTAGCACACTAACTTAGCACCCAAACATAGGGAGAGTATGGGAAAACAAGACAGGGTTGTCTTGTTGGAGGTGGGTCAGGGTGACACACACTTTGTACATGCATCATATGTGTGAATGTTTTTTCTCATGGTGACGTAAAAAAGGCCAGTCTCTTTCGAGGCTGGCCATGTTTGACAAAGTTGTGTGAGAAGAATATAATCTTCATGCTTCCATACCAATGAAGTACAGAAACTGTAGCTTTAGAAATCGTTGGTTGCCCTTTTTCTTAACATTGCTCTAAGCACCAACATGTACTGGTAAACATGCCACTTGTGGTGAATAATGTGGGTAGGAATGGTCTGGGCAACGTGGTGGGGTGTATCAACAACACATGTGTATGGTGATGTGGAAACAATGTTCACATGGAAAAATGTAAAAAAGAAACGCTTCTCCAGTTCAAGCCATTGAGTTGGAAACACCCTCACTCTGCTCTGTGCTGCGATCCTTGAACTGTCCACTGCAGGAGTTATGAGCTGCTCTGTGAGACCAGCCTGGCCCGGTTCACCCCATTTCACTCTGATTGTTGCCCTGGTTTACACCAAGGCCGCAAACAGGACAGTAGACTAACACGGACAACACATCAACACAGAAGTTGAAGGTGCCTTTGGTCCACCTCAAAGAGTGCCCAGTTCTGGAGAAGCTTGCCCCCCCAGAAGCTAGGGGTTTCAGGATGCAGCCAACACATCCCGGCTCAATAGATACCATATTGTCGGAATACAAGACAGGGTTGTCTAGTTGGAGGTGGGTCAGGTCAAAAACGTGGTTTTGAAGATCCTCACTTCTTGTGTGTGTTTTTTTTTTGCTTTGCACAAAGACACACAAAGACAATCATGCTAACGTAAAAAAGGCCAGTCTCTTTCGAAACCGGCCATGTTTTGACAAAGTTGTGTGAGAAGAGTAATCTTCATGCTTCCATACCAATGAAGTACAGAAACTGTAGCTTTAGAAATCGTTGGTTGCTCTTTTTCTCTACACAGCTTTCGACATGTATGTGCTCAGGGAAGCATGCCAGTAGCATAAACCATATGGTCGTTTTTTGAAACCAATATTTCAATGGGTTACTGCAGCCTGCCACTTGCCACCTGTGGGTGATGGGTATGTCTGCACATATGTGTTGGTCTGGGAAGCATGAAGAAGACACCAGTGTAAAAAATACGTGTGATCCGGGGGACAAAAAAAAAGTTGATACTTTCTCGATTAATGCGTGTCATCCTTGCACAGGGACCATGCTAATCTTCTCTGTATCGATCCAATTTTAACGGATGTCCCATTTCTGGGGTCCAGTATATATGCACAAGGTGGTTGACAAGACAGGGGCCCCTTGTTGGAGTTGGGTCAGGGTCTGAATGTGGTTCTAAACTTCTGCTGTTGTTGTGTGGGTTTTTTTGCTTCTTGTGCACAAGACGATCGTGTTAACGTAAAAAAGGCCAGTCTCTTTCGAAACTGGCCATGTTTTGACAAAGTTGTGTGAGAAGAATAATCTTCATGCTTCCATACCAATGAAGTACAGAAACTGTAGCTTTAGAAATCGTTGGTTGCCCTTTTTCTCTACAATGTTCTAAGTGCCAACATGTTCTGGGAATCATGCCATATGTATCATTATTATGGTGGGTTTTTTTTCTAACATAGCCGTAGAGTGGCTTATAAACATACCTAAGGATGCCCAATGTGCTCGAAAGTCCAAAAATCTTGGGAATACGGGATATTTGGGCTCATTTGAGTCAATTGCGTGGTCGTACAATTTAATCTGAGCATTACACATATCCTAATCACCAAAATATTCGAAGAACATGGGAATCATGTGTGTTTTTTGGGTTTGCACAAGGTGATGTTAACGTAAAAAAGGCCAGTCTCTTTCGAAACTGGCCATGTTTTGACAAAGTTGTGTGAAGAATATAATCTTCATGCTTCCATACCAATGAAGTACAGAAACTGTAGCTTTAGAAATCGTTGGTTGCCCTTTTTCTCTACAATGTTCTAGGTACCCACTTGTTCTGGGAAGCCTTCTGCCAATGTCTATAATACGGTTGCTTTTTCGTACCTGACATCTTGGTCACTGTGAAGGTTCTACATAAAAATATCCTTAAGTGTGATCCTACAGAAGGATATTCGACAGAGTCAACAGTGGCTTCTGAAGGGGAACAAGTGTCACAAATATGGTTTTGCAGGCGATATAAAAATGGGGTGCAGTAAGCACTTGTGTGTTATGTCATGTGTGAATCGTGTGTGTTTTTGGGTTTGCTTCTTGTGCACAAGACGATCATGCTAACGTAAAAAAGGCCAGTCTCTTTCGAAACTGGCCATGTTTTGACAAAGTTGTGTGAGAAGAGTAATCTTCATGCTTCCATACCAATGAAGTACAGAAACTGTAGCTTTAGAAATCGTTGGTTGCCTTTTTTCTCTACAACGTTCTGAGTACAGACGTGTCCTGGGAAGCATGCCAGTAGTGTAAAAAATATGATGGTTTTTTTGTACCTAACATCTTGTACACTGAGAAGGTTCTGCACAAGTGGAAGCCTATATAAGGATATTCATAAGAGTCAAAAGGGGCTTCTGAAGGGGTATATGGGTAGTATGAGCTCATATGAATCCATTAAAAGCGTCTATGGCATGATCTAAGCATCACATAATTTCTGAAATCAATACCAACCACAATTTATGGCTATTTTTCCAGCAATAGCCGTATCATGGCTTATAACCATACCTAAGGATGTCCAATATGCTGGAAAAGTTAATAATCTTGGGTATATAGGGTTTTTGGGCACATTTGAGTCAATTGCGGGGTCTTACGATTTAATCTGAGCATCACACATATCCTAATCACCTATATAATCGAAAAACACATACAAAATGACCTACATAGCCGTAAAATGACCCAAATGTGCATATTCGGGTTGAAATTTCATTTTTTCGGAAAGTTTTTTTTTCTCAACAATTACATGGGTGAGTTCCGAGTACATTATGGGGTCGTAAGTTTTTATTCAAGCATCACACATTATGTAGAATAATTTATGCCATACAATGTTACCAAAAAAAGTCGATTTTTGGTCACTTTTTCAAAAATATGAAAATTCGATTTTTGGGTACTAGATAGGTCTTTCCGGTGCAAAAACGACCGTTAAATGGATTCTCCGGGGTCCTAAGGCCCCAAAAATCACTTTTGGACACACGGGCAATATCCCAGTATACCCTAGGAAATTGGTGGGAACCCAAAAATTGGCCTCAAAATCCGACCAAAACCAAGGTTTCTGTAGAGGTACATGTGAACCTCATGTGTGTTCTGGAGACCCATTTTGTTTTTAAAAGTGAATCTAAATAGCCAAAAATTTAAAACTCTTGTAGCGCATTCGGAATAGAGGGGGTATTCGCGAAAACCTGTGCGAAACATTTATCAATTCAGGTCTGACCCACATGGTCATGACCCCATATTTTGGGTGCGGAAAACACCCTATCTGTTGACCTACCGGCTTGTATGCCTGTATACCTGGTTGGGTCAACTTTTTGAAAATTTCCTGGGCCATATACCCTATTTGGGCCCCCTGAATCCATTGCGACATCGTTTTTTCACATCCGAGTGAAAACTAATATATAGGATAACCCATGGGTATGGGTACCTCGCTCAATACCCCTAAAATCAGTGCTTTTGAAAATGACCCTATGGAAAAATGTATCCAAAATATTGAAACATGTTCTCCTGGCATCTGCAACACGATATTTTGGGCCCCCTGGGCCCCGGGGGCCCTACGGGCCCCCATATTCGCGAAAAGTTGGGCATCCCAGCTAGTGGGTCGGTACTGGGTATACAAACATCCCCCCAAAAAGTGAGATTTTGACCCCCCAAAAATGGCCATTTTTTTACTCCCCGGGACCTTCTCAGGTGTGTATTCGGACCCTCTCGTGGTCTTAAACCGGATTTTTGGGGCCCCCACACCCTGGAATACCCCCCATAGTGTCGTTTTTTCACCCGCAGGGCCGATTTTTTAGAAAAAATTTGGTTTTTAAGGAACAACATTTACCCTGCGACACCTTGAAAAACAGGTGATTTTTGCCTTTTTCAGTTGTGTGTGTGCAGTGCCGAATTCCCCAGGCTTGGTGAAAGTTGTGCCTCCAATACCCCTATGTGGGTTGGAAAAATCAAATAAAGATAAAATTTTGAGGCAGCCTGGGGGTGTGCTATGGTAAACAATTTGTGTGTGTAAAAATACCCCTAAAAAACACCCTAAAAATGGCTGTTTTTCGCCTATTTTTGGGGGTCGCCTGAGCTATTTTTTTTATTGTTTTGGCTTTTCCTGGGACCTGAAAATAGGGTCCTGGGCCCAATA
Source organism: Rhynchopus sp. YZ270_cl-10 (assembly GCA_964035575.1). Classification (NCBI taxonomy): domain Eukaryota; phylum Euglenozoa; class Diplonemea; order Diplonemida; family Diplonemidae; genus Rhynchopus; species Rhynchopus sp. YZ270_cl-10. The sequence continues at coordinate 2,947,709 of OZ037833.1, read as the reverse complement.
TGTCCCAATGAGGCCATTGGAATATCGATTTTTTCCAGATATGGGCCTCCTAGACCGAAATTTTTGATTTTGGTGTTGCAAAAATTTTCGAAAATCCTGAAAAGTGCCCAAAAACACGTAAAAACACGTGTATAGGCACACCCTATCGGCCCCCAGCATTGCCCAGGATTGTTGCAAATTTTCCCTGCATGGGGGCCCTCCGGGCCCCCTGGACCCATTGCGACCCGATTGGTTCACATTCCTGGAAAATTTGGTCCCTAAGACACATACGTGGTTAACATACCCCTGAAAAACACCCTATTTTTGACCCTAAAAAACACCCTATTTTTGACCCTGAAAACATGATTTTAGCAAATAGGGCAACTAGTTTGGTGATCCAGCGACCGACTCATGGGCCCAGTATGTCCAACAGGGCCATATGTTTGGTAAATTTTACCGGGGGCAAGGGGATGTACAAAAAAAAAGTGGATTTTTTACCTTAAAAAAATGGCCAAAAATAGGCCAAAAATGGCCATTTTTCGGCCATGTGACCCCCACAGCAACCCTATATAGACCCCCAAAAACCTAATATTTTTTTCCCAGCGATGTGTCCTGGGGGCCCTTCGGGCCCCCAGGACACATCGCAACCCCGTTTTTTCAAAAAGTTGGCCCTACGGGCCAACTTTTTGAGGTGGCCTGTAGGGTGACCCCTTCAAAAAGCTGGAACCCGGATTTTGGGGTCAGGGGTCCCTTTATGCACTTTTATGTATAAAAAAATGTCTGGGGCGAGAAAATGCAAATTTTTGCCTGCAAACACACTGCATACTACGACAGGACCATATTCCATCTTATCAGGAAAAATTTCGGAGGTGTTAGTCATAAAAACAATTTAAAATTTTTTGAAAAAACATGAGATCTGGATAATAGTTTTGACTGTACCTGTGGAAGGTGGGATTTCGCCTGTGTTTTGACTTTTTTTTTCAGTAAATAAACTTCTACTCATCTCCGGAGGCCGTCCGAGGTCGCAATTAACTCATTTTGACACTTTAGGGCCATATACCGCCCGTTTTTTCAAAAAGTTGAAAATTTTGGCCCCCAGGATTGGGTACAGCGTGTACTGAACCCTGATTTTCGAAAAATCTCAACTTTTGAAATTCGTCACTTATGGCAGCATGTATCTGACACCCAATTTTGACTTTTCCCGTGAATCCATTCTGGTGCATATACACTATCTGGCACCCCTGAGTCCATTGCGGGGTCGTTTTTTCAAAAAGTCGACCGGACTAATACCTAATATGACCCTGGGTATAGCGTACCGTCTCAGAAACACCCCAAAATCAGTGTTTTTGAAGGGTTCTCACAGCTAAAATCGATGAAAAAATGTCAAAATCACTTTCCCGTGACCCAATAGCGTGAAATATGGCCCATGTGGGCCCCCAGGACCTATAACACCCCCAATCGGTCGATTCCATGCATATTTCACACCCCCAGATATATGTGCCCATGGGGTGCCAGACCCCAAAATCATGATTTTTTCATGATTTTTGGCCCGATGCACTGACCTGCAGGGCCATACCGTCTACCGGGGCAACCATATTTTTGAAAAATCGGCCTTGCATCGGGCCCAGTATGTCCCACAGGGTATGTTGCCCCAGATTCAGGTCCCCGCACAAGCCAAACCAATATTTTAAAATCGATTTTTTTGAAAAAAATATTTTTGAAAAAAAATCGTGATTTTTGGGATTTTGGTGATTTTTACAGTTTTGCACACCCTGAAAATCGATTTTTTCGGCTCCGCCGGTGAAATATCGACATAATTTAGGTATGTTATGTGCATAATATACCCATTAGAGCCCATTCAAGTCACATTCCGACCATTTTTCGTGAAAAAATGCAACTTTTTGTCACCGTGACCCCCAAAAATGACGATTTTTTGGTCGATTTTTTCGGCCAAAAATTTCGTACCACAGGGCCATACCATATACTGGGATTATCAACTTTTTGAAAATACGGCCTGGTATTCGGGTGTATATGTCCCATGGGGCCCATAGTAACCTTACTGGGTCATGCCCAAAGCCAATCTTAATAGTAAAATTCGATTTTCTGTGAAAAATATTTTCACCAAAAAATCGTCATTTTTCCGATTTTCGTCATTTTTACAGTTTTGCACACCCTGAAAATCGATTTTTTCGGCTCCGCCGGTGAAATATCGACATAATTTAGGTATGTTATGTGCATAATATACCCATTAGAGCCCATTCAAGTCACATTCCGACCATTTTTCGTGAAAAAATGCAACTTTTTGTCACCGTGACCCCCAAAAATGACGATTTTTTGGTCGATTTTTTCGGCCAAAAATTTCGTACCACAGGGCCATACCATATACTGGGATTATCAACTTTTTGAAAATACGGCCTGGTATTCGGGTGTATATGTCCCATGGGGCCCATAGTAACCTTACTGGGTCATGCCCAAAGCCAATCTTAATAGTAAAATTCGATTTTCTGTGAAAAATATTTTGACCAAAAAATCGTCATTTTTCCGATTTTCGTCATTTTTACAGTTTTGCACACCCTGAAAATCGATTTTTTCGGCTCCGCCGGTGAAATATCGACATAATTTAGGTATGTTATGTGCATAATATACCCATTAGAGCCCATTCAAGTCACATTCCGACCATTTTTCGTGAAAAAATGCAACTTTTTGTCACCGTGACCCCCAAAAATGACGATTTTTTGGTCGATTTTTTCGGCCAAAAATTTCGTACCACAGGGCCATACCATATACTGGGATTATCAACATTTTGAAAATACGGCCTGGTATTCGGGTGTATATGTCCCATGGGGCCCATAGTAACCTTACTGGGTCATGCCCAAAGCCAATCTTAATAGTAAAATTCGATTTTCTGTGAAAAATATTTTGACCAAAAAATCGTCATTTTTCCGATTTTCGTCATTTTTACAGTTTTGCACACCCTGAAAATCGATTTTTTCGGCTCCGCCGGTGAAATATCGACATAATTTAGGTATGTTATGTGCATAATATACCCATTAGAGCCCATTCAAGTCACATTCCGACCATTTTTCGTGAAAAAATGCAACTTTTTGTCACCGTGACCCCCAAAAATGACGATTTTTTGGTCGATTTTTTCGGCCAAAAATTTCGTACCACAGGGCCATACCATATACTGGGATTATCAACATTTTGAAAATACGGCCTGGTATTCGGGTGTATATGTCCCATGGGGCCCATAGTAACCTTACTGGGTCATGCCCAAAGCCAATCTTAATAGTAAAATTCGATTTTCTGTGAAAAATATTTTCACCAAAAAATCGACTTTTTTCAAAATATTTCTCAGTTAGACAGTGTGTGATGCTCGGATCTGAGCGTACGACCCCGCAATTGACTCAGATGTGCTCAAATACCCCATATACCCAAGAAAATTGCATTTTCGAGTGAAAAGAAGGTTCGTACAGAGGTCATATGCCTGTGTACAGGTTTATTTGCCTGTAACCCCTATGTTTGAGCACCGGCTAAGTTGTAGAGAGGGCCTGATACTCGGAATTGACCGTGCGACCCCGCAATTGACTCAGATTGGCCCAAAAACCCTATATACCCAAGATTTCTTCATTTTCGTGCAAATTTGAGGTATTTAGATATGGTTATATGCATGTTACACCAAAATACAGGTGTTTGTTGCACCTGTAAAATTTGAGACATTGTGTGATGCTCTAATCTGATCGTACGACCCCGCAATTGACTCAAAAATGCCCAAAAACCCCACATTCCCAAGATTTTTGCATTTTCGAGCATATATGAGCCATTTAGATATGATTATTAGCCATTTTACCCAATATACAGGTGTTTGTTGCATAGCTAAAATTCTAGACATTGTCTGATGCTCGGATCTGACCGTACGACGGCAGCAAAATGTCATTTTCACCTCTATTCTGCAATAGCCAGATCGTCAAAAATGGGAAACTAACGGGAAAATGGGATGTTTGGATGCTCCTGAATGCATTATGAGGTCAGAATCGCAAATTGGAGCATCACACGCACCCTAATCACTTACTCCCCAGTAAAAAAAACACCATGTGTGGAATGTACAGGGTTCCCCCTGCACAGCAAAAAGGCAATAACGCGGACGGCAGGATTTGAACCTGCGCGGGCAGAGCCCAATGCATTTCGAGTGCACCTCCGTAACCACTTGGATACGTCCGCTACTGTTCCTTTGCAACTTCTGGAGGAGTCATCGAAAGAACAGGAGGAATGAACATGAATCACAGAACAAAAAAAGGCTTTGCTCCCGGCGGGGTTTGAACCCGCGATCCCAGGCTCATAAGACCTGTGCCTTAACTTTGCGGGTTTACGGGTTTGCATTCAATTTGAAGATGCTGAAGATCTTGTATATGTAGCCAAAAAGAGGAAGAGAGACCCAGAAGATAAGTCTCCTAAGAAGCGGAAGAAGAATAACCCTACATCAGCAGAAACAACAACAGCACCAAAGCCGAAGCTCTTCATTACCAGGGTTTTGGGGGATGGTACTTGCTTTTACCATGCCGTAGACCAGTCTATTACAAAGAGGATAGGACAAGGGAATCAACTCAGAAGAGAATTAGAATTGTTTGTTATGCAGAACAGCACTACAATAAAACATCATCCTCTTATTGTACCTGAAAACGCTAACACCGTATCCTCGATTGTAGGCACCTACAACGCCCTTATGAACAGGATAACTGGCAGGATTGATGGGACATACGCAACATCAGACTATGCAGAACAGATTGAGTTTGCCTTGGTGAGTCTCTTAAAACGTGTTCTAATAACTATTGTCAAAATGAACCAAGATAACAAGCCCTCATCTTTTCACTTTTTGGGGAACAACTTGTCTACTGAACAAGTTCTTGCTAATATTCCTGCAAAAGACAGGATTATTTTATTGCATACTGCAAACCCTGATCATTTTAATATAGGTACAGGGTCTCCTGAACATGAATTGGAAACACACAAAAATGGTTTGGAACAATTGCATAGGGGATTTCCCAATGAGATTCTATATCAAGTTGATTGGGAGTTGTGAACATACAAAAAAAGTAATAAAAAAAGAATGCGGGAGGGTTTGGTGGGTATTTTTTGGGATTGTGGGTTTGGGGATACTATTAGTTTTGTGAATACAAATGAAGCATGAAATATGAGAACAAAAACAAAGGAACATTTTATATTTCAATTTTTCCTCAAACCCCCCACACACACCCACACACACCCCCACAGAGTAGCCACAATATGTCCCTCAATATAGAGAATTTTACCAGCCACGTACATGCGAGGGGTTTTGCCTTATGCAGCCAAAAATCCCTGTATTTTCAATACAGGGATTTTTGGTCGGGATCTTAGCTCTTATGGACAGAACGTAATTTATGGACAGATTTGTCGACATTTCTGTCCATAAATCCCAAAATGGCCAAAAATACTTTTTCAAATGGCTTACTGTAGTTACAACAGAACATTTTCGATACACCAGCCCGTTACACATCACACCAGCCTGCCTCATATGGTTGCTCACTTCTCGTGCGGGTTTGCGGGTTTGCGGGTTTGCGGGTTTGCGGGTTTGCGGGTTTGCGGGTTTGCGGGTTTGCGGGTTTGCGGGTTTGCGGGTTTGCGGGTTTGCGGGTTTGCGGGTTTGCGGGTTTGCGGGTTTGCGGGTTTGCGGGTTTGCGGGTTTGCGGGTTTGCGGGTTTGCGGGTTTGCGGGTTTGCGGGTTTGCGGGTTTGCGGGTTTGCGGGTTTGCGGGTTTGCGGGTTTGCGGGTTTGCGGGTTTGCGGACCCCCGCCTGTGACTTGGTCCAGTTCAAGGACCGGTGTCCTCGTCGCGTCCTCCTGGTCCTCCTGCCCACTAGCCACAAAATGAGATGACTGAGGGTAGGGGCGCGTCTGTCCTTCCACAGATCCAGGACCGCGAACGACACAAACACTCCCCACTCAGGTGCCTCGACTACCCTTTTTTTCTCTTTTGTACTTGGTCTAGTTTTTTATGAGATTAGAAAGGAAAAAGGAAGAAATGGAGAAGACAATAAAGACAATAAAATGAACAGGAAATGGAAAAGGAAAAAGGAAATGGAAAAAGGAAAAGGAAAAAATGATGACCAAAAATGGTCGGTGTTTCAAGTTTTGTATAAAAGGCGGGCGAAGAGTACGGAAGAGCCAACAGAATTTTATACAAAACAAGAAACTGCATTATGTGTTTGTTTTTTATTCTTTTTAATCAATTTGAATACACAGGCGTCACACTTCTGGGGCAAAAAAAGGAAAAAAAAGAAGACCTAATCCTCCTTACTTAAAAGAAGGGAAGGGAGAATAAAAAACACATTGCCTTTGCTTTGTTGTCTGCAGAATGGTTTGTTTTAGTGCCTCTCCTGGAAAAAGAAAAATGGATTCCACTTGGTAAAAATAGCACACCTGTTGAACACACGTCAGGCCAGGAACAGAAGAAAAACAAGACTTCCACGAATGGAAGCAAAAGAAAAGTGTGGTGAAAAAACCCTTTTGGCCAAGGTGGCCTTGACTCTGTCTACAAACTTTGGGGATGAATGAAAATATGACACTGAATAAATAACAGAGAGTGGGCGGGTAAGCCACTTCTCCGAGCTAAACACAAAGTAAACACCCTCCACCCATCTGATCCCGCCCACAAACACAAACAATCACAACAGAGAACAAGACAGGCAGAGGATGACCAGGGTAGGTTTTACTTGGACAGCGAACCTCTGCCTTGATACTTCACACGCTCAGCAGACGAGTTGCCACAACTCTCCAGACCTGCTGCGAACAGGCCTGCACCTTTCACCGCTTTTCGCTTCATGCCCCTCATCTGGCGCACTACTAACGGGGGACGCCCCATGTAGGCACATCGGTAGGATTTCGTCTTAACATAGTTTTTTGTGTAAAAAAAAATGAACCCCTTGTAAAAAAAAATGAACCCCTGTATTTTTTTTTTTTTTTTTTTTTTTTTGGTGTTGTTCAACTTAGCCCTAGGCTCGACTTTTTTTTGTTCCACATCAAACTGGACAGGGCAAGGGGGGTACGTTTATAATGCACATGAAAGGCGCTTGGTCCGAGCGCGAAGGAATTGCAAACCCGCAAAGGAATTCTAAGCACACCCGCGTGGCAGCTAAACACGACTCTCTCTCAATTCAACAAAGAAGGAATACTTGGTAATTTGTGGAGCACCCGTGCATGAAAATTGTAAAACTTTGCGCCCCACGTTGCCCCAGAACACGGCTTCCTTAGAACCGGTTCTGGCCCAACGTGGACTGCTTGCTTTTTTTTTTTTTTTTTTTTTTTTTTTTTTTTTTTTCTCTTTTATGTACTTGGTCTTTTTTTGTATGTGAGAATAGAAGAAAGGAAAAAGGAAGAATGGAGTAAACAATAAAGACAATAAAATGAACAGGAAAATGGAAAAGGAAAAAGGAAATGAAAAAATGATGACCAAAAAAGGTCGGTGTTTCAAGTTTTAGTATAAAAGGTGGGCGGTAAAGTAAAGTAAGTGGCCACTTCCTCCTAAACAAAACAAGAAACTGCATCGTGTGTTTGTTTTTTATTCTTTTTAATCAATTTGAATACACAGGCGTCACACTTATGGGGCAAAAAAAGGAAAAAAAGAAGACCTAATCCTCCTTACTTAAAAGAAGGGAAGGGAGAATAAAAAACACACGTGCCCATTGTTTCGTTGTCTGCAGGATGTCTTGTTTTAGTGCCTCACCTGGAAAAAGAAAAATGGATTCCACTCAGTAAAAATAGCACACCTGTTGAACACACGTCAGGCCAGGAACAGAAGAAAAGCAAACGCTTCCACGAATGGAAGCAAAAGAAAAGTGTGGTAAAAAAACCCTTTTGGCCAAGGTGGTCTTGACTCTCTGTCTACATACTTTGGGGATGCATGAAAAAATGAAACTAGATGATAGATAACAAGGAGTGTGCGAGAGTGGCCCTTCTCCAAGCTAAACAAAAAGCAAACACCCTCCACCCATCTGATCCCGCCCACAAACACAAACAATCACGACAGAAAACAAAACAGGCAGAGGATGACCAGGGTAGGTTTTACTTGGACAGCGAACCTCTGCCTTGATTCCTCTCACGCTCAGCAGGCGAGTTGCCTCAACTCTCCAGACCTGTGCTGCAACACAGGCCTGCACCTTTAGCCGCTTTTCGCTTCATGCCCCTCATCTGGCGCACTACTAACGGGGGACGCCCCATGTAGGCACATCGGTAGGATTTCGTCTTAACATAGTTTTTTGTGTAAAAAAAAATGAACCCCTGTAAAAAAAAATGAACCCCTTTGTAAAAAAAAATGAACCCCTTTGTAAAAAAAAATGAACCCCTTTTGTAAAAAAAAATGAACCCCTGTAAAAAAAAATGAACCCCTGTAAAAAAAAATGAACCCCTGTAAAAAAAAATGAACCCCTGTAAAAAAAAATGAACCCCAGCAGGGGTCAGGTTGACGCAAGGAGGTGAAGACCTCCCAGAGGTTGCACCACCAGTCGAACCAAAACTCTATCTGTACACACCCCTTTTGCCACACCTTTTTTTTTTTTTTTTTTTTTTTTTTTTTTTTTTTTTTTTTTTTTTTTTTTTCAACTTAGCCCTAGGCTCGACTTTTTTTTGTTCCACATCAAACTGGACAGGGCAAGGGGGGTACGTTTATAATGCACATGAAAGGCGCTTGGTCCGAGCGAAGCGAGGGCCAAAAGTCTTACAATCAGTACATGTGCCGGTTTAGTTAGAACGAGGCACAAAAGTGAATTAAACGAGGGAGATATTTGTCATCAGCATGTCGCCCTATTATGTATCGTTGTTTGCCGAGCGAAGCGAGGCATACAACTATATTTAGCTCTATGACAATTTGGGATAAAGGAGGGGTGAACATTAACACGGGAGAGGCAGGGGTGAATATAGACTGTCCAGTCTGTGTGGTTTTGCTGTATTTCCAGTATTGGTGCCCAGCTGGTTCTGGAGGGGAGGAAGGGGCGGGATGGGGCTTTCTTTTTACAATACGAAGTTCCTTTCTTGTTACTTTTGTTTTGTCTCTTGTAGTCTTTTTTGTTTGGATGATTAACGCCAGTAGCGACCCCCCATGGAACTCGTAGGGGATGGGGTGGGGGAAAAAATCTCCGTCGCTTACTCCTAGGCCGACGCCCACAGACAAACCGCCTCCTTGGCTTACTCCTGACGTTTTCTGTGAGGGGGAAGATTTGGAATTTACATACAAGGGGCTTGACACCAGGGGGATTACACACATGTATCTAATGGGAGGGGTTGGGGGTAAAAAGGAAACAGGGAACTAAACAGGTGTTGCTACACACAAAAGTTGGGGTGGGGGAAAATAACAGAGAAGGGAAGGGCAACAGTGCCCACATAAACCACAATCACAACCAATCGCGAGGCCCTTCTATTTGAAGGTCGCCTCCATCATCAGCACCAGGACCGCCCTAAGCGCCCCGTACTGACTCGTCTGCCGTCCTCCGACGCGCCCCAGCTCCTCCCGCTGATCCCACCACGCGTCCAGCGCCTCGTACGCCACCTCCGGTGCCAAGGGAGTCATTCCCTCTCGCCTGGTCCCTCCCCTGGGGAAGAAGCAGTCCGCCCACTCTTCGACATTTCTCGGCACCCTGTCCCCTTCCTTCTGGCTGTGTGGGACTAACCCTTTCGCCTCCACATCCGACCCTCGCGAGATAGGGGGAGAAGGCCGCCTTGCTGTGGTCTCCGCAGACCTGTCCTCCACTACACCGGAGCGACGAGTGTGGTTCCCCTGCGCCCGCCGCGAAGTCCCAAGGGTGGTCAGCTTCGTCCTTCTTTCCGCGTGGGACTTAGCCGTCCATCCACCAGTCTTCGCTGAACCCAAGTGGTGGTCACCAGTCAGAGCTGTTGGTGTGGTGTTGTAGCTCTGCTCTGATGGCCCCCAGACGAAGGATTCTGCTGCGGTTGCGGTGTTGTTGTCCATGGTGGTGTCGTGGTCGGCGCAGTCGGCGGAATCCTCCTCATCCATAACCTCCTCCTTCACCTCCGTTGCCGCGTCCTGTGGGGGAGCTGGGTTGCTGTTGTAGTAGCTACCTCCCACTGTCTGCGATGTTGTCGGCTGAACTGGCTGAACTGGCTGAACTGGCTGAACTGGCTTTGCCCTCAGCACACACTTTGCGTTGGCGCTCCCACATCCCTCACACCATGTGCGCTCGCAGGAACTACAAAACCAGTGGGGGACACTACATTCGGTGATGAGTGCGCAGTTTTCGCACGTGAGCAATTCCCCCTGTCTCCCCGGGCGCTCCTCCATCCGTGACAGCGCTCCGGTGCTGTGGCACTGCATCTCTGGAAGGGGGGTGTCGGGGGCAAGGCTTCGCAGATATGCAAACGTGTTGTCTGTCATGCATAACGGCGAGAAGTGGCCAGCCTCGTGAGCTCCTGTGTGCAGCACTGCTACGGCCCCGTTCGACTTGCTGGCTGGTCTATGGATGTGCACCTTAGAGTCCGATGACACGACCGCCACAATGACTACCTGCAAAGCCCGTGCCAGACCCGCCAGTGCTGTCTGGTCCGCCCACGACCTGCGATCCCTGTTCCCTGCCAGGCTCATCCATCGCACCCAGGTCGCGAGGTCGGGCATCGCATTTCTCGCCAGGTCAGCATCTCTCTTCACTCTCTCCACCGCCAGGGACCGAAGGGTCGACGATGTCACCACCTTCCAGCTCCGCACTGACCAGCACACTGCGTCGAACGCACAGTCTCCTACTCGGAACGGCACGGGCACCTGCGGTCGGGACAGCCCCCACTTCACCAAGTTGGCCTCCAGTTCGCTGTGGGGGGTTGGGTCCTGTGCTGCTGTCTCTGGCGCCGTTTCCTTCTCGTTGCCTGTCTCTGGCTCCTCCTCCGCACACACCCTGATGTCTCCCTGGTGGTCGTCTGTCACTTCCAGGTTAGGTAGATGGTCGGGGGGCAAGCGTATCAAGTCCCCCTCTTCCGGGTCGACGGTGGGATCTAAGTCCACACGCTCTCGCAGAGGACCCCTCAGGCAACCAGTCAGAGACCCTCGATCCGTCGCGGCCTTCCCGATCTGTCGCTGCAGCGTCGTCCCTAGCCCCCAATTCCACCTCTGTGACATCTCCACTCTGTTCCCAAGCTTCCTGTCCGCTGCGAAACGGAGCATCTGCTGCCATATCGACGCCGCCGCGGGTCCCAGACCTCCTGTGGTCTCCAGGGCGAAGGGTGTGAACGCCAGCCGCTCCGCCGCACACGCGTCACCATGCTTCTTCCTCTTGGCAGTTTCCGCCTTCGTCGCCGCGTACCCCTTCGCGACTGCGGCACCCTGCACCATCGACGCTGACGTCGGCGTCCACACAGTCACATCGATAGCTCGTCCTCTCGACTCCCCGACCCCTGTGGACAGCAGAATGTCAGCGGGCTTGTTGTTGCCCAGGATGAGGTGGTTGGGTTCCAGGATGGGGCTCAGACCTGCCTCATTTGCTGCTCCATACACATAATCGCGTACTGAGTTATGTCGCAGTATACGATGCCCACCCATTCTGCAGGCGAAGATGTGGTCCCCCCTGGTGTCCATGGGCTGGTTGCATTGCCTGCATGAGACACCCTCCGCGTATATGGGGAGGTGGAGGCGGAGTCTGGCTGCGGCCTTGAATGCAATCGGAGGGATGTAGTGCTCCCAGGTGGGGGGTGCAGTAAGCCAGGACCCTGCTTGGGGGAGGGCCAGAGAATTGAGACGCGCCTTGTCGTACGCATCACCCTTGACGAAGAGGTCCCGCAATTGTTCCTCCAGGATCCCTGCAGACAGATCACGTTGACGCAGGGGGACGGCTGGCTGCAGCTTGGGGTCAATCCTAGCACCTTCAGCCACTTGCTCGTTGTACAGCGTTGCCGTCCGTTCCCATCCTTCGGCGTCCCAGGTGAAGCTGGGGTCCAGTTCGGTGCACAGTTGGTGCAGGCCGCTCCTTGCTCCCATGGCTGCTGCAGTCCAGTGGTCGCGGATGCGGCGCACGCCCATGCCCCCTACCCTACATGGCAGTGCGGCCTGTCTCCGTGCTTCTTCCGGCAGGCCTCCATCCTCATCACCAAAAAGCGCGGCCAGGGCAGCGTCTACCTCCTTGTCGTACTGGCTGAGGTACTTGTGGGTGCACGCGTGACCAATGGCTCTCATGTAGAAAACCATGCGTGCAAACCCCTCGCACTGACGGAGTAATGTCAGTCCAGCCTGCGAGTCAGACACCTTCTGCAGCAGACGCAGTTGCACCGCGAATTCCTCCACCTTCTTCTCCATGTACGCTTCGCAGTACTCGTCGTCCCCGATTGGCGCCCCCAGGAACGCAAAGCCTCCATACTTCACGCTCATCACTTTTCCTTCACAGGCTGAGCAAGTCTCCGCCAAGTCAGTGGTGTGGCTGCACACGGGGAGGCCAGCTCTGTCCAGGTCCAACGGAGTCTGCTGTCCTAGGGCGATGACTTCACACTTTGACAGCTTCACCTTCAGCCCCAGCTCCGCACTGCGTGTCCTCACTAACTCCAGCGCTCGAGCCACCGCCTCTGGGTTCCCCATGATCGTCCCATCATCGAGGTACCAGATGCTACAGTCGATGCCCTGGACTGCACGCACTTCGTCTGTCAGTGCTTTGATCCCCAGGGAGAAGAGTAGGGGCCCTGCGGGGTCGCCTTGCTGCGCGCCTCTGGTGGATGGGATCATCTCGTCACCATACACTAGCCCGGTGTGGGAGTTGTAGCACCATTCGACCCACGGTGAAATGGACGGGAGATATTTCCTTGTGGCTTCCAGAAAAGTCTTGCGAAAGATGCTGTTGAATGCGTTCTCGTAGTCAATCTGTACGATCACTTTGTCGCTCCCCTGGTGTCGTTTTGCGTATGCTGCCACAACCATTGTCGCCGCTTCCAGTCCACCGTCCACCGCCACCCCAACTTGTCTCCCTGGCAGCAGCACTCCTCGTGCCTTTTCCCTCACAGACGCCACCTCGATCTTGCTCACGACTCGCCGAAGTGTGTTGCCTGCAGAGATGGGGCGGACGTCGCCTTGGTCACCCTTCTTTAACGCCACCAGAGTAGCTCCTGCCATGAACATAGCTGTCTCGGAGGGGGCTTTCCCGCGTCGCAGCAGGTCCAGGACTTGCGTCATCAGTGGCAAGATGTTCAGGTCCGGGTGTTTGACCATCCACCCCTTGAGGTGATCCCCGCGCAGACCAAAGGGACCTGGAGCAGAGCCCTTTGCCATGCTATTTATGGCTTTGAGGGCGGCGATCGGCTTCAGCGGCTCGGAAGCAATTTCCGGCAGAGAAGTGGCAGGTTGGGGTTCCTCATGGGGGTGCTTTCTGCGGAGGATGTCTGTGGATTCCTCAGTACGCTCTGCCAGCCCACCCTTGTGGAGGCGGCTCATCCCTGCTGCCATCCTCCCATTCCGCACCTCCCGGACCATCGCCTTCTCCCTTTCTTCCCACGTTGGTTCCTTCCGCTCCTTCTCCTTCTTCGTACCGCCTGTGCGATTCGCAGCTGCTCGCCACATTGCTGCGATCTCACCTTCTCTCCACTCATCCACATCCTTCTGCCGCAAGACTGCCACCTTCGTCTTGAGGTGCTTCCCACCTCGCTTCGCCGGTAGGACCAGCTTCGCGAACATGCACAAACGTTTCCAGCTTGCCTCATCGCCAACTGCGGCCACATCCTCAAGTGCCTGGGTGAACTCCACAGCGGCTGGACGGTCGATGCTCGTGGGGATCGCATCTGTTGTCCTGATGGGGATTTGAGCTATCTCCCACCACTCCGGCAAGTCAACGTCGTCTGCCTTTTCCACTGCGGTGCGTTCCCTGGGTGTGGGCTTTGCGATCGCCTTTACCAGTTTCGCACACTGAAGACATGTCTCCTTCGATGCCGACCGTATCCCCCCACACGCTTCACACTGTCCTAACCCCAACTTGTTGAGGGTGTCGTGGGGGATGTGGTCGCCGGAAGACAGGTGTGCACCGATGTGTGTGCGCAGGCCGGGAACAGAGAAGGGCTGGGGACGGTGTAGACTGCTTCCGTTGCAACACGGAACAGGGCAGAAGAGCCTCGGTGCATCAGCCCCCAGAGGAGAAGGCGACTCCTTCGTCATGGCAGGGATGGGTGTTGCTGTTAGGCCTTTCGGGTCAAGCTCTGCGAAGGGGGCCGACTGGACCATTGCCAGGGCGTTCTTTGGGTCCATTTGCACTTCCTCATAGTGATTATTGAGGAGTGAAACTACCCTGACGCGGCGGTCTTTCTGCGTCCGCAAGTCTTTCGATGAGGCTGCGGGGTTGATCGTCACCACTGGATTCGGCCCAGGCTGCACTACCGCTATCGTGGTGGACCATGCATTTGCTGCCAGGTGTAGGGTGAGGTGGTTGCCCCACACCTCAGGGTTGGTGAGGCCGTCAATGAAGCTTGACAGCTGTGCCTCGGTCTCGAAGTAGCGTCTGAGACCGGTCTTCACCTTCGTGACCCGCGCTCTGTCAGCCAGCTCAGTGCGTGCTTTGCTGACATCCAAGTACAGCGCGTTCTTCTTACCCAGTAAGGCCACGTACATGCACTCGCCGTTGGCTGCGTTCGGCACCCTCTTCCCCCCATGCACCTCGAGGAATGCGTCAAGGTTTGCCGCCTCCTCCGGGTTGATGTCCCCGTCTGCTCCACCTGCCAGCGCCCCGGGCCCCAGGCTTATGCTCTGAGGTGACAGCTCCCACCCGTCCCCTGTCCCCGCCGGTCGCCTCAACCTCTGCATGAAAACCCACACCCTGCTGGCAAGTACTCGCAACCACAGCCTCCCGCTACGTGCTCTGTATCGGCCCTGTAGGAGCCCCTTCCTCAGCAGCACACTCAGCAGCTCTGCGTCCCGGATCAGTGCACAACCCAAAGCCCGTGGCGCCGATCTCCCAAGCTCATACCCCACGCAAACCAGAGCCCAGATGGCCACCCACTGCAAAGCCACTCTCACAACGGCTGCCCTTATCCTGCGGAAAAGTTGAGAGGGCGGACGCTTGCATGGCGCCTTGCGCCGACGGAACCTGCTCGCCTGTGCCTTGGTCCAGTTCAAGGACCTGTGACCTCGGCGCGTCCTCCTGGTCCCCCTCCTACCCACCAGCCACAATATGAGGTGACTGAGGGTAGGGGCGCGTCTGTCCTTCCACATGTCCAGGACCGCGAAAGACACAAACACACCCCACTCAGGTGCCTCGGCTACCCAGCGGGGGTCTGGTCGGCGCAGAGAAGAAAGGCGTTCCCAAAGGATGCTCCACCAGTCAAACCCAAGCCCATGTTCTGCACGCCCCATGTGAACATTGGGGGTGATAAAGGTCCCCCACACCCGTAACGTCACACAGTAACTCTGTCCTTCTCGCCCCGCAAGGCTGGCCCCGAACACCAGCATACCTCGCTCACCCCCACCTACAGTGTTGTTGCTGCAGTTGCTGCTGCTGCTGTTGCTGTTGCTGTCGGTGCTGCTGCAGGTGCTGCTGATGCTGTTGTTGTTGCTGGTGTTACGGTTGTTGTTGTAGTTGCTGTTGTTGCTGCTGATACTGTCCGCCCGCACATCCTGTGTCCGCTCGCGCATCCGCTGTCTGCCACCGTTGTTGTAGTTGCTGTTGTTGCTGCTGATGCTGTCCGCCCGCACATCTAGTGTCCACCCGCGCATCCACTGTCTGCCACTGTTGTTGTAGTTGTTGTTGTTGTTGCTGCTGATGCTGCCCGCCCGCACATCTAGTGTCCGCCCGCGCATCCACTGTCTGCCACTGTTGTTGTAGTTGCTGTTGTTGCTGCTGATGCTGTCCGCCCGCACATCTAGTGTCCGCCCACGCATCCAGTGTCTGCCACCGTTGTTGTAGTTGTTGTTGTTGTTGCTGCTATCAAAGCTGCAGCCGCTTGGGTTGTTGGGCACAGGCCTCTTTTTGGGGTAATAATGGGGGGGAATGGGGGTGCACCTGCAGCTTCTGTAGCCGCTGCACATGAAGCCCTTGCGGCCATTGCTGCAGGTGTAGATGTTGCTGGTGTGGTTGTTGGAGCCGCTATTGTTGCAGTAGACGCTGCCATAGAGGCCATCACTCCAGTCATGGCTGCTCATGTTGCTGCAGCGAGAACGTGGTACCTGAGAGTGCTGAGTTGGTGTTGAGGAGCCCACTCGCGATACGTGCCTGCCGCAACCGTGGGAGGTACTGATGTTGATGGCAGTGCTCCTGCTCACGATGCTGCTGCTCATGCTGCTGCTGCACATGCTGCTGCTGCTCATGCTGCTGCTCATGCTGCTCCTGCTCATGCTGCTGCTGCTGCGCATGTTGCTCATGTTGCTGCACCAGCTTCGGCTGTCACCCCCGCCATCATCCATGGCTCCACACAGGAGCACCATAGCCCAAAGCTGGGCACTCCACCTGCACATCTTCACCACCAAGAAAACAAAAAAGTCAAAACAGTAAAAAACAAAAGGACAAGGAAGACAAAATACACGTCTCTACCTGCACTTCGCCAGAGAGGAACTACTCAACGGCCTTCTCTCTGCCCAGGACACGCCACTAGGAGGCGACAGGTAGGACCCACACAAGGGGGAAAACAAGTGGGGGAAAGGGGATAAGGGGAGAAGCAAAGGACAAGATGGGGTAGTGTGTAGCAAAACGTGTGTGCCCCTGTGTGTGCCCCCGTGTGTGCCACACCTTTTTTTTTTTTTTTTTTTTTTTTTTTTTTTTTTTTTTTTTAATTTTTTTTTTTTTTGGTGTTGTTCAACTTAGCCCTAGGCTCGCTTTTTTTATCTACATCCAGTGACAGAGGGGGTACTTACTAGTCAAGCGAGTATGTAAACAGCTAGATGTCCAGACAAGGGCACTTTACTATTGTACTGGCAAGACAGTGCCTGAAAACACAGTTAGTGGCACTAAAATAGAAAGCATGTGGGACAACTACAACCAACACTTCCCTGCAAATAAGCAAAAGGGTAGTATGTGAGTGCAATTTTTCCCAAAAGGAAAAGGGGAGGGGATGGGACGGGAGGGTTGCTCTGTCTACCGGTGTAGTTTTATTTTGCTTTGTCTTGGGGAGGGGAGGGGAGGAGAAGGAGGGGATTGAGTGAGCCGTTTCCTCTGTAACACACAAACAAATAAAAAGGAAGTTCCATAATCTTTTTAGTAGTTTTCTTTTTGGTGAAAATTTTTGAGAACTTCTGTAAGTGTGACCTGACCCGACTGACTGACACCCAAAGGGGAAAACAACAATAACGCACAACAAAATCAACAACAACAATGGTGGGTCTCGTGCTTACCTGTGGTGGTTTTGAAAAATGAAAAATTTAAATTGACCTTCACAAGGTAAAAATGAAAAACTAAAGGAGTGAAAAAAGGAACTCAAAGGACAAGAGTTCTGTACAAACTCTACTCTACTGCACAATCTATAAAAGTGGCCCAATGGCTCCTGATGCCACTGGCCTGGCTCTTAGACAGGTCTTACTCCGAGACTGCCCTCTACCCTCAGAGCCTCGTCCAAGGGGTAAGGGCCGTCGCTGGGGTAGACCCGTCCTAGCCAGCAGCCAACCAAAAATATTAACAAATAGGAAGGGGGGCGGAAAGGGGGGAAAGGGGGGGGCAAACCCCAAAGGATGAAAAGAACCAAAAACACAAAATAAAAAGGGTTAAAAATAAACATGGGGCAAACTGTCATTCTCTACACGCTTCTACACACACACTCTCACCCTCTAACTCTCTAACTCTCTAATTCTTTTTATTCCCCTTTTTCCCCTTCCTTCCTCCGCTCTGTCTCCCCTTCTGTCCACCACCGCGACCATTGCGCCCTCTCTGCACCTCCTGGGGCGAGAGCACATGCTGCGTCGCTTGTGCCACTGCGTCGGTGAACACGTTCGACGTGTTGGACCTACCCTGAGCTGCATGGCGCTGGGGTCCTTTGGGAGCTGGGGAAGGAGCAGGTTGGGCGGAGGAGGTTGCATTGCCACGGCCTGCCGATGAGGAGGAGGAAGAAGTGGAGACTGCAGGTTGGGCGATGGAGGTTGTAGTGCCACGGCCTGCAGAGGTGGAGGAAGAAGAAGAAGAAGAAGAGGAGGCTTGAGGTTGTCGGCCTATTCCCTCTCGAGCCGCTCGTGCCTCATTCTCCCTCCTTGTACTCTCCGCTGCAAAGGCCTGCCCCCTACTGCTCCGGTTGTCCGTCAGGGCATGCAACGTCGACTTTGCCTTGCACTTTTCCTGAACCGACCACTCATGCAAACCCACCACCTTCATCACCTCATACCACTGAGTGAAAGTAGCGGTAGAGAGGGGGAGTGACAACAAGGGTCTGCCATCCTGTTTCTCTCCCTGACGGTAGTGGAACAGGGAGATCCACTTCGTCACAGAAGAAGGCACCGGCGACCCCATGGTGAGGCACGGGAAAAGACCCCCCCTCTCCGTCCGCTCCTCCTCCGTCCACATCCAAGCCTCGCTCTGCGCCCTCAGCAATTCCCTCACCCTCGCTTGCTTCTTCTGGTCAGGGATGCCTTCCACTGACAGAGAATGCGAGCGATCCGCCCCCTCCATCGCGGTGTCGAGGTCCTCCTCCTGCTCCTGCTCATCATCATCCATCTCCTCCACCTTCACACGCACCTCGGTGTCTGCCGCCTCGGCCTGTCGCCCCACCTCCTCCTCCAGCTGATCCCGAGAAGGGGTTCCCCAGCTGACCCTGCCTTCCCGAACGACGATGACCGCGCTGGTCTTGCCCCAGGTGTCGCAGTATCCGGCCTCCCCTGCTATCTTCCTAACCGCCTGACGGGCGACCACCGACTCCGGGCAATCACCGTCCCCCTCCCCGTTCCCACTCCACGGCTGCTGTGTCGCCCAGCAGTACAGGAACTCGCCCGGGCACGGAGAAGCACCTTGAGGACCAAAGAGAGCCATCCAGTCGCCGACACAGTCAGGTTCGAGTCCTTCAGGGTCGTCGCCCACCGCTCTCCGCACCGCATGGCAGGGGAGGAATAGCCGCCCTTCGCACACCACCCCAAAGCACCGCCCGTATGCCACCATGCGTTCTGCCTCCAGCTGTCGGGAGAGGTTCACCGCCGTCAACAACAGAGTGGTCGCCTTCTGCTCCGACTCATGCTTAGCTGCGATGGCGTAATGCCTCTCGCAGCGTTGCCTGTCATACTCCGCCCGGAGCGACTCTCCTGCTTCGGGGTGCCGATCGCAGTCTTCCAAGTACTGCGCATGCATCTTCTTCGCGTCCTCTGCGAGTTCCCGCTTGTGCCTGGCGGTCAGCTCCTCCACACGATGCCTGTCCGCCGCCTTCGCCTGGTCCAGACGCACATTCTGTTCCTCCAGGAAACGACTCAACTCCTGCTGGCGGTCGCCAAAAGTGCCCCGAAGCGCGGCCAAATCCGGTCCCCACGACCGACGATGCTCCCGCCGTACCTCCAGGGCTTGCTGCCACGCGTCCGACGCACGCTGCAACGCTTCCTTCTTCTCCTGGTCCGCCTTTTGTTGTTGCTGCTTCTGCTGTTTCCGTTGCTTCTCGTGCTTCTGCTGCTTCTGTTCTGCCTGCTGCCCCTCTTCGCCCGCCATTGGCATGTCTACCTCCTCGACGTCCTCGCCCTCGGGAGCTGGCACTGCTGGAGAAGGAGCCCGTTTAGGTGGTGGGTCTCCGCTCCCCTCCGCAGAGGCAGCCTGAGCCGGAACATTCGAGTGCAAAAAAGACAGGGCACTGAAATATTCCGCCCTGCCAATTTGCGACAGAGGGCAGTGCTTGGACCCCTGAGCGCAGTGCAGACATGCCAAGCCACCACACGTGTGACAGCAGAAGTGTGCGTCCGACGCATCGAAGAGCTTGCTGCATTGTTCGCACTGCAGGAAAGTGTTCGACGCCTCCGCCTCCCTCGCTCCCACAAAAGCCATGGGGCGCTCTGACTGGCACTCCCCCTTACCACCTGTGGCCTCAAAAGACAGGATGTGCTGCTGCAGAGCCGGGTCCATGGTGAGGGGCTCGTAGTGTCCCGGGATACTGCCGGATCCATCTGCCGCATCCTGGTCACCCGAGTGGAGGAGAAGGACCACTGCCTTAGGCCGTTTTCTTGGCACCATCAGAGAAGGGCGGGCGAACTCGTTGAGGATGACCACAGATACCTCAAGAGCCTCCCCTGCCCCCGCCACTGCAATGGCATCCGCCCACGTACGCTCGTCTCCTCTGTCCCCACTCGTCATCAGCCGCTGCCAGACCCCAAAATTAGGGACAGCCGCACTCGACAGATCAGCGCGGCCCTGGACCTTCTTCACTGCCGCCTGGCGCAGACCCTCCACCGTCAAATCCGTGCGCCCGGTGGCGAAGAGCAAAGCCTCAAAAGCACAGTCCCCCGCCACAAACGACCAAGTCACCTTCGAGGCTCCCAGCTTGGCCGCCTGCTCCGTCGCCCGAGGCCTCTGCGCTGCCGGGCACTCACGCAAAAACTCCCACTCACGCACCACATCGAGACCAGGCCCTTCCGGAATCACGGTGGCCGAATCGAACCTCCCGGTCCGCTTCCTCGGTGGCTCCACGTGGTCCGGCTTCACGTCCCTCTTGCGCTTCCCCTGCTGCTCCTCCGTTCGGTCTGCAGGACGACTCATATCGTCGTCAGGGTTCGCATCGTCACAGAGAGGTTCCACGGCCCCTGCACTGCGGCGTCCAAACCGGTCCATGTCCTCTGCAGACGGTGCCACATCTACCTCCACACACGGCTCCCGCTTCAGGGTGGCAATCCCTACACACATAGCACCCCGCTCCAGAAAGGAAGATGCGACCTTTTTCTGGTACGCCACCGCAATGCTCTCCCGGATGCGCAACTCTGCCGACCCTGTCAGGTGCGACGTCTGTCCCGTCGTCAGGCCTCCAAGCTGCGCAATCAAGAGGTTCGCCTCGTCGCCTGCACCCCCGAAGGCTTCAAACACAATAGGGGAGAACTTGGTATTGATCTTGTTCAAATCCCGCTCGTGCTTCTCCCGTTTGACCTGGCCCTGGTTCTTCGCCGACCAGCCCACAAACTTCGAGGCCCCTGTTCTGTAGGAAGGCAAGGTGGGGCACACGTGGGTGATGTCCAAACAACGAGGTCCATTTTCCGCCACTCCTACTGGGAGGTAGACGTCGCCTGGCCGCTTCTTCGACTCCAACTCCACTCGCACGGTCTCCTCCAAAGCAGGGTCCAAGCCCGCCCCTTGAGCAGCTCGGTACACCGAATCCCGCAAGGCGTTGTGGCGGGCGACGCGGTGTTTGGAGTAGGGGCAGCCAAAGGTGTGGTCGCCAAAGGAGTCCATGACAACCCTTTTCTGCCCCCCCTGACATGCCGAGCAAGTCGTTCCCTCCGCATGGATGGCCACCCCTAGTCGGAAACGGGTCACAACCGCAAAATCCGCTGAAGACATCTGGTTCCTTGCTGAGGGTGTCGCCGTGAGGTACGTCCCGGAAAGCGGCAGGAGAAGGGACTTCATCCGTGCTCGGTCTCGCATGCAGAGCTGTTGCATCAACTTGTCTGCCTGGGCGTCAATCACCGCAGATGACAGACTCTGCTGCTCCAGGATCTTCTTCGGCTGGGCCCTGTCCACGTGAAACGCCACCGGTACCCTGGAGTTGTACTCCTCAGCCGCGCTGTTCCATCTCTCCTCATCCCAGGTGAAGGCCGGGTCCAAGGCCTGCGACAGTTGCAGGTTCCCTGACTGAGAGGCGAGGGACGCAGCTGTCCGATGGTCCACGGTGCGACGGATACCCAGCCCCCCAAGCGCCACAGGAAGCGCCGCCTGCGCCCTTGCCAACTCCGGCAGCGCCCCATCCGGGTCATGCAGAAGCGCAGCCAGGCACCTGTCGATCAGGTCGTCAAAGGCCGTCAGGTACTCCGCGCACTGTGGGATCCCCCGCATGTAGAACACCATGCGGCAGTAGCCTTCGCAGTATCTCAGTACGTAGAAGGCTGCCTGGGAGTCCCCGAGGTCCACAAGGGCTTCCAGGTTGCGGCGGGAATCGTCCACCTTCTGGGCCATGTACTCCTCGCAGAAAGCCGCAGACCCAATGGGGATGCCCAAGAAGTCGAACCCATCCACATCCAACAGCCGGAACCCGCCTTCACCCATGGCGTCCTGTCCACCCTCGTTCAACGTGAACCCCACGGCCTCGAGATCCTCCTTGGAGACGCCACCAGTGGAGATGAGCTCACACTTGTTCGCGTTCACCTCCAACCCCAGTTCGGAGCTACGAGTGCACAGAACCTGGTACGCCTCAAAAACCGCCTTAGGGGACCCCCGCAGAGAGCCGTCATCGAGGTACCACAAAGTCCCATCCAGGCCTGGGTGCCCCTTCAGCTCTAGCGCCATCTGGTGGATGGTCAGGGAGAAGAGAAGCGGGCCCAAGGGATCTCCTTGTTGAGCTCCGCGCTGTGACCTTATGGTATCTCCACCATAAAACAGGCTGGAGGGCTCCAGGTAACACCATCGCACCCATGGGGCCAGCTCGGGGAGGTTGGCGTCGACCGCTCTTAGCATCGACAGGCGGTCTACGCAGTTGAACGCGTTACGGTAGTCAATTTTCAAAATGACTTTACCTTTTCCGCGGTTGCGCACGGCGTACTGCGAGATAACATCAGTCGCCACTGCCGCCCCCCTTGCCGTTGCCACCCCCACCTGGTTCCCTCGAAGAAGAAGCGTCCTAGCAGGCACCCGCACTCGCGCCGACAGAATCTTTCCCACCAGTCTGCGGAGAGTGTCCCCAACCGCAATCGGACGCACGTCCTCCTCCAGGCCCGGCCCCTTTGCAGGCTTCCGGAGAGCCACCAAGTTAGCGCCGGCGAAGAACTCAGCCACCTCCACTGGAGCATTTCCTCGTGCCAAAGACGTCAACACTGCGGCCAGCGCTGCCAAAGTGCCCTTAGCCCGCCTCTGTAGGCAAAGTGTACGAAGGTGCGCGCCCGTCACGTTCGAGGGACCCGCCGCCGATGACTTCGGCATGCTCCGCAGGGCCTTCATCACCTCCACCACTGTCACCGGTGGGACCTCCTGAGGCTGGGGCCAATCCGCCTGCTCCAGGGCCTTGGAGTCGGCAGCGGCTGGGTGCTTCGTCTGAAGCTTTTCCAGCGTCGCCGGTGTCTGTGGGGCGAGGCCGTCGCTGGTAGCGCAAGACATGGCCTGGCTCGGGAGTCCTGCTCTCGCTTTGGCGATGGTGCGCTTCCGTCTCCCTTCGTCAGTGTCCTCATCCGACCACCCAGAGGGCCTTGGCTTCCGCTCCTCTACCGTTTGCTCCCACAGGGCGACATACTGGCCAGCCTTCCAAGCCTCCAAGTCCTTCCCCCAGGTGCTCGTCAAACGTCGCTCCTGGTCCTTGCCCCCTCGTTCTGTCCGTGTCCGGTGCAACACAGTGAAGAACAGTGCAAGGCGCTTCCATGCCACCTCGTCTTGGTACTCAAGGATGTCCATAAGAACCCTCAGGAAGAGCTCGCTGTACAGCTGCAGGTGTTTGTCTGGGCACCCGCCCTTCAGCTGGATCCTGGTGGTCCCCATGACTTCAAAGGAGGGGAGGTCATCCTGATCTGTCAGCATTCCTCGACTGGAGGGAGACGGAGCGGTGAAGCCTTCTTCGCCAAAGTGCACCGTACAGGTGTTGCAGACCTCCTTGCTCTGCGGCAATAGCATGTCGCACTGATCGTTCGCACAGCGCGACATGCCCAAGTGGCCCAACAGCTCGTCGGGGATGTACGCTCCATCCGCCTGGTGGCGACGCATATGCTGCAGCAAGCCCTTACGAGACAGGCCCCCGACCGCATCACTCGAAGACAAAATTCCCGCTCTGCATCCATCAAAGGGGCAGAACACCCGATCCGCATTGATGTGCCCCAGCTTGGTAGCCAGGGGGGCGGTGGTGGTGGTGTTGGTGGGGATGATGCCATCCAAATGCGCTGTGTCCAGCACTGCCTGCCGAGCCTCCTTCCTCATCTTCTCTGCCATCCCCTCCTTGGTCTTCCCCACCTCCGGGACAAGCTCCACTGCCTCAAAGTGAGAGTCACAGAGAGCGATGACGACCGTGGGAAGTTTCGCTTGGAAGCTCTCCGCGTACGACTTGGCGACTCTTTTGCTACCAGGGGTGATGCGCACGAGGGGGTTCTCTTCCGACGCCTGCACCACCACGATGTTGATGCGGGATGCTGTCGCGGTGAGCTGAAGCCCCAAGTGGTTGAGGTGGGCCTCGCCGGTCACACCATTGGCAAACTCCGTCATGGCCTCCTGCGACCCCAGCACCTGCACCAGGCGGTTCGACACCTCCACTGCTGTGTCATACAGCTGCTTGCGCATTGCCCTCACGTCCGGCTGCGTGTCGTGGTCCCAGAGGTGTAGTGCCACATAACCACAATCATTTGTGGACACATTGGGGATGCGTTTAGCTCCAAACTTCGCCAGAGTCGCGTCCACAGACACCGCTTGCTCTGTATACGCAGGAGCGTTCACGTTTGCGCACCCACCGGTCAACGCAAACGGGGACAAGCTGATCGGGTGCTCCGGATCCGCAGGGGCAGGGCGCAGGTCCCAGGGCGTCACCGCTCGCCACAACAGCGACAGCAAGACCAGTAGGGACACCACCAGCATGCCAAATGCCATCCCGATCCTACGAGTCCACCTGCGTGCTGCCACACGGCGCACCTCCAAGAGAAGAACCCAGCCAAGTGGGCGCGCGACGCCGACCAGTGCCACAAAACCCGCCAAACAACCACCTGCGGACCATGCAACCCACACCCACTCGGCTGCACACACCGACAACTGACCCACCCCCATCACACTGGCCCTCACCAAGCTGGCAGCCACTCGGATCCCTCCGGTCCATCGGCGCACTCGCTCGCTCGCCCCTTCCAGCCACCGCCATCCTCTCCGAACGCGGCACAGTCCCCGCAGCACACCCACCCCCAGCACCTCCGCGTCCCGAAAAAGCGCGCAACCCAAAACATGTGGCACTGACCTCCCAAGCTCAGACCCCACAAAAACCAGAACCCAGATGGCCACACACTGCAAAGCACCTCTCAACGCATCGGCGACCCTGATCCTGCGGAAAACTGGGTGCGCTGCCGGAGAGGGCGGACGATTGCAGGGCGCCTTGCGCCGACGGAGCCTGCCCGCCTGTGACTTGGTCCAGTTCAAGGACCGGTGTCCTCGTCGCGTCCTCCTGGTCCTCCTGCCCACTAGCCACAAAATGAGATGACTGAGGGTAGGGGCGCGTCTGTCCTTCCACAGATCCAGGACCGCGAACGACACAAACACTCCCCACTCAGGTGCCTCGACTACCCAGCAGGGGTCAGGTTGACGCAAGGAGGTGAAGACCTCCCAGAGGTTGCACCACCAGTCGAACCAAAACTCTATCTGTACACACCCCTTTTGCCACACCCGCATCATCACACAGCCACTCTGTCCTTCTCGCCCCTCAAGGCTGACCCCGAACACCAGCATACCTCGCTCACCACCCCCTAAGTTGTTGTTGCTGCGTCTGCTGTTGATGTTGGTGCTGCTGTTGGACCTGCTGTTGGAACTGCTGCTGCAGAAGTCTATGGAACTGCAGTTGAAACTGCTGTTGTGCCTGCTGTTGGAACTGCTGCTGGAACTGCTTTTGGAGACGCTGTTGGACCTGCTGTTGGAACCGCTGCTGCAGAAGTCTTTGGAACTGCTGTTAAAACTGCTGTTAAGCCTGCTGTTGGAACTGCTGTTGGACCTGCCGTTAGAGCTGCTGCCGCAGAAGTCCTTGGAACTGCTGATGAAACTGCTGTTGTGCCTGCTGTTGTGCCTGTTGCTGGAACTGCTTTTGGAAACGCTGTTGGAACTGCTGCTGCAGAAGCCATTGGAACTGCTGTTTAAACTGCTGTTGTGCCTGCTGCTGGAACTGCTTTTGGAAACGCTGTTGGAACCGCTGCTGCAGAAGTCTTTGGAACTGCTGTTAAAACTGCTGTTAAGCCTGCTGTTGGAACTGCTGTTGGACCTGCCGTTAGAGCTGCTGCCGCAGAAGTCCTTGGAACTGCTGATGAAACTGCTGTTGTGCCTGCTGTTGTGCCTGTTGCTGGAACTGCTTTTGGAAACGCTGTTGGAACTGCTGCTGCAGAAGCCATTGGAACTGCTGTTTAAACTGCTGTTGTGCCTGCTGTTGGAACTGCTGCTGGAACGGCTGTTGGAAACGCTGCTGCAGAAGTCTTTGGAACTGCTGTTGAAACTGCTGCTAAGCCTGCTGTTGGACCTGCTGTTGGAGCTGCTGCTGCCGAAGTCTTTGGAACTGCAGTTGAAACTGCTGTTGTGCCTGCTGTTGGAACTGCTGCTGGAACTGCTTTTGGAGACGCTGTTGGACCTGCTGTTGGAACCGCTGCTGCAGAAGTCTTTGGAACTGCTGTTAAAACTGCTGTTAAGCCTGCTGTTGGAACTGCTGTTGGACCTGCCGTTAGAGCTGCTGCCGCAGAAGTCCTTGGAACTGCTGATGAAACTGCTGTTGTGCCTGTTGCTGGAACTGCTTTTGGAAACGCTGTTGGAACTGCTGCTGCAGAAGCCATTGGAACTGCTGTTTAAACTGCTGTTGTGCCTGCTGTTGGAACTGCTGCTGGAACTGCTTTTGGAAACGCTGTTGGAACTGCTGCTGGAACTGCTGTTGGAGACGCTGCTGGACCCGCCGTTGGAGCTGCTGCCGCAGAAGCCATTGGAACTGCTGTTGAAACTGCTGTTGTGCCTGCTGTTGGACCTGCTGTTGGAGCTGCTGCTGCAGAAGTCTTTGGAACTGCAGTTGAAACTGCTGTTGTGCCTGCTGTTGGAACTGCTGCTGGAACTGCTTTTGGAAACGCTCTTGCTGCTGCAGAAGCCGTTGGAACTGCTGTTTAAACTGCTGTTGTGCCTGCTGTTGGACCTGCTGTTGGAACCGCTGCTGCTGAAGCCTTTGGAACTGCTGGTGAAAAAGCTGTAGAGCCTGCTGTTGGAACTGCTGCTGTAAAGGCCTTTGGAACTGCTGCTGCACACCAGGGGTGATACTGGGACCCCACCCAGGACTCCGAAGATTTCGTTTTTGCTGCTATCACAGTTGCAGCCACTGATGTGGTTGGGCATACATTGCCTCTTTTTGGGGATATCATGGGGGGAAGGGGGGTGTGGGTTGTTATGACAACAGTTCTTTACTTTGTTGCCTCCACACACGTTTTTGTTGCTGCTATCAAAGCTGCAGCTGCTTGGGTTGTTGGGCTCAAGAGGCCTCTTTTTGGGGTAAAAAAGGGGGGGAATGGGGCTCCTGCCACTGATGAGGAAGCTGTTGTAGCATAGGAAGCTGCCGCTCCTGCTGTTGGTGCTCCTGCTACTGCTGTTGATGCAGCTTATGTTGTTGCTGCTGTTGCTGCTGTTGCTGCTGTTGCTGCTGTTGCTGCTGTTGCTGCTGTTGCTGCTCTTGTTGCTACCGTTGTTGTTTCTGCTGCAGTTGCAGCTGGTGTAGCATATGCTGCTGTTGCTGCTGTTGCTGCTGTTGCTGCTGTTGCTGCTGTTGCTGCTGTTGCTGCTCTTGTTGCTACCGTTGTTGTTTCTGCTGCAGTTGCAGCTGGTGTAGCATATGCTGCTGTTGCTGCTGTTGCTGCTGTTGCTGCTGTTGCTGCTGTTGCTGCTGTTGCTGCTGTTGCTGCTGTTGCTGCTGTTGCTGCTGTTGCTGCTCTTGTTGCTACCGTTGTTGTTTCTGCTGCAGTTGCAGCTGGTGTAGCATATGCTGCTGTTGCTGCTGTTGCTGCTGTTGCTGCTGTTGCTGCTGTTGCTGCTGTTGCTGCTCTTGTTGCTACCGTTGTTGTTTCTGCTGCAGTTGCAGCTGGTGTAGCATATGCTGCTGTTGCTGCTGTTGCTGCTGTTGCTGCTGTTGCTGCTGTTGCTGCTGTTGCTGCTGTTGCTGCTGTTGCTGCTGTTGCTGCTGTTGCTGCTGTTGCTGCTGTTGCTGCTGTTGCTGCTGTTGCTGCTGTTGCTGCTGTTGCTGCTGTTGCTGCTGTTGCTGCTGTTGCTGCTGTTGCTGCTGTTGCTGCTGTTGCTGCTGTTGCTGCTGTTGCTGCTGTTGCTGCTGTTGCTGCTGTTGCTGCTGTTGCTGCT
Organism: Rhynchopus sp. YZ270_cl-10; assembly: GCA_964035575.1. NCBI lineage: Eukaryota > Euglenozoa > Diplonemea > Diplonemida > Diplonemidae > Rhynchopus > Rhynchopus sp. YZ270_cl-10. The sequence continues at coordinate 2,919,616 of OZ037833.1, read as the reverse complement.
GTTGCTGCTGTTGCTGCTGTTGCTGCTGTTGCTGCTGTTGCTGCTGTTGCTGCTGTTGCTGCTGTTGCTGCTGTTGCTGCTCTTGTTGCTACCGTTGTTGTTTCTGCTGCAGTTGCAGCTGGTGTAGCATATGCTGCTGTTGCTGCTGTTGCTGCTGTTGCTGCTGTTGCTGCTGTTGCTGCTGTTGCTGCTGTTGCTGCTGTTGCTGCTGTTGCTGCTGTTGCTGCTGTTGCTGCTGTTGCTGCTGTTGCTGCTCTTGTTGCTACCGTTGTTGTTTCTGCTGCAGTTGCAGCTGGTGTAGCATATGCTGCTGTTGCTGCTGTTGCTGCTGTTGCTGCTGTTGCTGCTGTTGCTGCTGTTGCTGCTGTTGCTGCTGTTGCTGCTGTTGCTGCTGTTGCTGCTGTTGCTGCTGCTGTTGGTGTAGCACCTGCTGCTGCTGCAAACCCGCGTGTTGCCCAGGGACCGCCCCGTGGAGGCGTACAAGGCTCACAATAAAACAAAGGAAAGGGGGAGGGAGGGAGGGTAAAAAGAAAGGACAAGTGTGTTGTAATGTGTAAAAAAATGGTCCCCTGTAAAAAAATGGTCCCCTGTAAAAAAATGGTCCCCTGTAAAAAAATGGTCCCCTGTAAAAAAATGGTCCCCTGTAAAAAATGGTCCCCTGTACACACCCCTTTTGCCACACCCGCATCATCACACAGCCACTCTGCAGTGGGTTTTCAGGCACCCTGTGCACCTTAGATACCAGGATGCTGTGCAAGGATGCTGTGCAAGGATGCTGTGCAAGGATGCTGTGCAAGGATGCTGTGCAAGGATGCTGTGCAAGGATGCTGTGCAAGGATGCTGTGCAAGGATGCTGTGCAAGGATGCTGTGCAAGGATGCTGTGCAAGGATGCTGTGCAAGGATGCTGTGCAAGGATGCTGTGCAAGGATGCTGTGCAAGGATGCTGTGCAAGGATGCTGTGCAAGGATGCTGTGCAAGGATGCTGTGCAAGGATGCTGTGCAAGGATGCTGTGCAAGGATGCTGTGCAAGGATGCTGTGCAAGGATGCTGTGCAAGGATGCTGTGCAAGGATGCTGTGCAAGGATGCTGTGCAAGGATGCTGTGCAAGGATGCTGTGCAAGGATGCTGTGCAAGGATGCTGTGCAAGGATGCTGTGCAAGGATGCTGTGCAAGGATGCTGTGCAAGGATGCTGTGCAAGGATGCTGTGCAAGGATGCTGTGTAATCCTTCATTGCAACGCTCCCATCCAGTGCAGTGGCCCGTTCTCTTGCTGTTACCTGCGCCCCTGTTCTCTTTCTTCGTTCTCCGCACGTTCAGTGTCAGCGGCTCAGCTTGGCATGGTGCAGCACGTGAGAGGGCATCGACACTGCTGCTGCCACTGTCGCGACACCCACACCGACAGTCCCGCTTGCCCAGCGAGTCACAAGGACGAGGCACCACTATCCATCCCAGGTCACCGCCAGACAAGAACGCCACAGACACCACGCGCGCACCCTCAGAAGCAACAGTGCCCACCTTCGCCCTCGCAACGTCCCATATCTGCACAAGCGTCTGCGTGCCTGTTCCGTCGTCGCTGCCAGTGGCAAAGTGCGTGCCGTCTCGCAACAGAGAGCATCCTGCACCTTGAAGAGGCAGTCTACGTGAGCACATCATTGACATCGTGTCCTACTCTGTGCACGAAGGGGCGCTTGTTGGTGCTGATGTCGGTGCTGTTGGCGCTGCTGTTGGCATTGCTGTCGTGTCTGTGTCGCAAGTGGTCTGGAAGGTTGAGCTCGCGATAACAGGTCTTCCAGTCCAGGTGTTCCTCCAGGTTCTCCGCAAGCACGTTCAGCGTCAGCGGCTCACCTGTGGTCGCTGTCTCTTCACCTCGCGCACCTGCTGCACACAGCGTGACCAGCAAAGGCAGCAACACCCTCCTGTGTGTCACCATGCAGCCTGTCTCCGGGTACGTCTCGGTGTATGGGTGTGTCTCGCTGGCTTAACTTGCCTTGGCTCAGTTCTAACAAAACTTTGCTTCTAAGTGTATAAATAATCTGTTTGGGAGTGCAAAATGTGTTTAATATCTGGGGTGGTGGGGAAACAGTGTACAAAAAACCCGACCTGACAGTGCGTATTCTTTTATTCCTTTTGGAAAATAAATGATGGAATGGAGGGAACAGGAAAGGTGGAGATAAACAGTCAGAAAGCGTTGTGTGTCAGGCGGCACCGACGCTTCCTGTGACCTTCTGTGGCACAACGTGGTCGACACTCTCCTCTCAACGGAAGAGGAGAAGGTCAGAACTGAGCAAATGTTGTGCTGCCCACAAAGAAGGCTCTGTGTTTTCTATAAAAATAAACGCGCCCTGTGCACAAGGCAAGGTGGTACGTACAAAAAGACAAGCACGCTGCTGTTTGTTGTGCTTTATTTTGTTCCGCATTCACATGCAGTGAATACGATTCCCTACATAGTTATTGGGACAAAAAAATAACAAAACCAAAGAAAATAACAGCAACATTGTAAATTGTACTCCCATTGAAGGGATCGAGCCAAAACATGAAACCCGTGGAGTGGGATGAAAAAGCTTTGAGAAGAGAAGGGAAAAGGAAAAAGTGAGGGACTACCTGGACTCCGCACGGTGCATACGGTTCTGCACAAGAACGTCCCAAACAAACGTGAAGTCGAAAGCAAAAAAAAGCAACCGTTTTTTGCGCTTGAAAGTATGTAAAAAGTATATTAGTGGAAAGGGAAAATGGAAAGGGAATAAAAAACGCTTGAAATATGAATGCACCTCAAAGGCACGTAAATCTATTGGAAGAACAGGGGATAAAACAAAGGGTGAAGATCAACCTATTGAAGCAAACAACCGGTGGACCTGTTGCAACACATCGAGACACACACGAAGACGAAGCGTGCAAGGGAGTGCACCTCGACACACTGCCATTGCAGCACCAGAGATCAGGTGGGATCCTGTGTATGCGCTGTGATGCCTCGTGTTTCACGACTGTTGCTCATGAATTAAAAATCGAAACAAGCGTTCTCTGCTTTCACAACAGAGAACAATAATAAAACACACACAGTGATAAGTTGAATGTGCAAACGCCTCACCGGACAACAGGGGACGCAGGACTGGAAAAGAAGTATGTGTGTGGCGAACGCTTTGCAATATTAAAAATGCGATGAAGACGAGAGTGAAATATAAGCTGTTAACTTTCCCATATTTTTCTTCTGATGATTGATAAAGGTTGAAACCGGACTGAATTTTGATAGAAGAAAAGGAAAAAGGAAGGAAAAGGGGCAAAGGTAAAGACATCGATAGGCGGTGGGGGTGTATGTTGCTATAAAATTGGTGATTCTCTTTGCCTATCTTTGTCTTGACCTCAAAGACCCCGTTCCCTTTCCACACAGAGCCATTCCTCCTCTCTCACATCCGGTCTGCATACAACTGGGCAACCTGCGACGCAGACAGTGCAGCACGGTACACCCGCATCTCGTCCATGTGCCCCACAAACTTGTTGTACTTCCCAAGCCAGGCAACACCCCCAAAGCGCGTGTAGTAGCCCTCCTCGAACAGCCCCACCACCCCTGCGATGCTTGCTGTTGCCACTGCCACCCCGTCCACGTAGTTCGTCGCAGTGTCCGTCGCACGCGACACCACAGCAGCCACGTGGTGCCACTCGCCGTCGTCGATTGGGTGTGCAGCGTTACCCGCAACCGTCACTTTCTTCCCGTCGCGTGCGTACACAACAGTCTTGAACGACTTCCCAGTCCCTGCCGTCAGGAGCGTGAGCCCAGGCGAGGTCGGGCGCCCTGCGTTGGAGAAAATGGGCATGTCGCCTACGTCCCCTCCTGCAGCGATCTTGACCCACGTGCTCACGGTGACGTCGTCCTCGCGCAGCAGCAGGAAGGCCGGCATCGGAGACATCTGCACCTTCATGTGGCCGTTGTTCCACGCACCCTTCGTGCCCGACAGCTCTGCACAGTTCCCAGACACACCGCCGGGCACACCCACAGACACGCCTGTGGGGTCCACGTACGCCTGCACGTGCTTCGTGGTGTCATGCACAACCGACGGTGCTGACGCTGACGCCGACGCCGACACAGGCACACCTGCAGACTCAAACGCGTAGTGCAGGATGAGGTGCTCTGCAGCCGCGTCCTGTGTCTCGACCCACACCTCCACCTCCGCAGCGCCCCCGGCCACGCCGTTCTGCACCACCGTGTACGAGAACGTGTCGCGCCCAACAAACGCAGGCGCCGGTGTGTACACAAAGCCCCCGCTGGCGCCAAGGCGCAGTGTCCCGTGTGCCGGGGTGGAAGTCACAACAGCCTGTGCGCCCTGTGCCGCCACGCCACGGTCGTTTGCAAGCACACCCTCCGCAGCGCCCACCTGCAGCACCGCACCCGACACAGCCACATACACGTCTGGGAACGCCCCCGCCGCAGACACACCCAGGAGGGGCAGCATCGCACGCCCCGCACGCTCCCCGATCGCGACCATCGACCCCCCGTCGTAGTGGTAGTAGTGGTACAGGTCGTCCGAGGGAACCCAGTCCGCGTGTGCGTCCGCCGTCGCCACTGCCGCCTGCGCACGGCGGATCACGCCCCCACGCACCCCCTGGTTGTCGTTCCCCTGCACCACCACCACAGGGAGGGCCGGCACACCCACCTCCTCCCGCACAGCAGCAATCAGCCTTGTGAGTGCAGCCTTGTAGCCGTTCGCGTCTTCGTCCGAGAAGGCGTCGTTGTAGCCCTGCGACCACACAAACCCAGACACAACGTGGTCCGCAGGCAGCGTCGCACGGAACGCCGCAAACCCGGCCACCATCTGCGCGTACAGGTTGTCTGCGTCCCCTGTCGGCGACCAGTGGTCTGTCCGTGCAATCTGCGTGCCCCCCTTCGACGCCTTGAACAGGTACACGTCCTCCGTCAGTGCGTCCCCCAGCAGGTGCCCGAAGCCCAGCTCCGGTCCGAACGACGCACCATAGAAGGGCCCAAGCCCGCCTGTCCCGCGTGAGCGCTCAATGATCGACTTTGCAAACACGTCGCTGCGTGTCTCAAGCAGCTCCGTGCGCAGGGACAGGTAGTTCTTCAGGTCCGCCGTCTTCCCGTGGCCAACCATGTTCGACTGGCCTGCCATCAGGAAGACGCGTGGTGGGCTTCTTGTTGGTGGTGTGGGAGGTGTTGTTGGTGGTGTTTCCGTGGCCGGCACACTTGTCGCAACAACAGGCGCACCCGTCGACGGCACAGCTGTGCGCGGTGCCTCAGTTGCGGGCGGCTGTGTTGCAGGCGCACGTGTCGCTGGTGCAGTGGTGCTGGGGATTGGTGTCGGCAGCGGAGTTGGTGCTGCTGTCACTGGCACCGGCACGGGAGGCGCACCCCCGGCCTGGATGAGGTAGTCGTACGAGTACGCGAGGAAGTCTGTGAACTGCGTTGCAGGCGTGTTTGCCACCACCAAGTACAGCGTCTCCCCGGCACCCACACGCACCGTTGCCGTCACAGCCTTGCCGCCCGTCCCTGCCACTGCTGCAGGGAGCCGCACGTAGCGCCGCTCCCCAGTCGCCGTGTTGTACACCACAGCCTGTGCACGGAACTCAGAGTAGGCAGGGTTCGCAGCAGACGGCACCACACCCACTGTGTACTGTGTTTCTGTCGCCACACCCGACACCTCGTACGCGTTGAACGCCCAGTCCCCGATCATGTACCGCCCAGGCACAGACACCCACGCCCCGTCCGTGCCGCCAGCACCGTAGAAGACAGCCACCTTGTTGTCAACCTCCTCGTCGGCCACAGGGTCCTCCGTGTTCTTCTTGTTGTTTCCGTTCAGACGGCGGAACGACCCTTCCTCAGACGCACGGAAGGTCTCTTCGTAGTCGACGTCCCACGTCGTCACACGTGCCGCAAAGTCGCTGAAGACCTCACGCATGTCGTACCCAGCCTCCGCAAGTGCGTTGTACATCCCCTCCGCAGGTGCGCCACTCAGCGGTGCCAGCCCAAGGCGCGCACGGTTGTACACCTTCCCCACCCAGAAGTCGTCCCCAAGCACGTGGTGTGTCACGAACCACTCCCAGATTGCCGCCCCGTACTGGTGTCCGCCCTTCCCAATGTCCACAATCCCGTCTGCGAAGGTCGAGCTCTGTGTCGTCCACAGCGCCAGCTGCGGCTGCAGGGTGTACATCCCGAGAATCGTGTCGTACGCAGTCGGCTTCTGTGAGAACGCACCCCACGACGCAGTCGACTCTGCAAGGAACTTCGTCGACCCCTGTGCACGCTTCTGGTACGCGTGGAAGTTCTCGTGCAGCACGTACTGGTTCCACGCCTTCCCAAAGTTGAACTTGCTCACCCACGACCGGCGGTACCCGTCCGTCAGCAGCACCTGGCGTGGCTTTGCGTACTCGGCACACAGCGCCCCGTGCACGTACATCCCTGTCTCCATCACGTTGTGCTCCCAGGTCATGTCGTGTCCCGAGAGCTGGTACTCGAAGCTGTCCTGCGTTGTGTCCGTCACCCCCTCAGGCCAGTAGATGCACTGGTACACACCACATAGGAAGTTCGGCATCGTTGCGTCGGGCACCACCAGCGACGACGTCCCAACAGCCCCGCACCTGTTCCCCAGCGCCTCCACCTCCGCAGCACCCAGGGCACGCGAGTACACACGCACGTCCCACACCTTCCCAGGGTGCTGTGGCACAGAGAGCACGCCCCCCAGCTGCATCGTCCCCGACACAGACACAGGCGCACCGGCCGCAGCCACACCGTTCACGTACACAGCCACAGCGCCGTCAGCGGCAACCACCACTGCCACATGGTTGCAGTGGCGGTGCGAGAGCGCTGTCGTGTGCACCACCGCTCCGCCTGCAGCCCGCACTGCCACCGACACACGCCCTGCATCCTCGGCAACTGTCACCGCCTCAGACTGCAGCAGCACACCTGTCTGCCCCGCTGTGTGCGGCTGCACCTTCAGCGACAGCGTCACACCGCCCGGCCCAGCAGACAGAGCACCGAAGTCCACACGCACCGTGCGCGACGTCATGTCCGTCACACTTTCGTACGGGAACTCCTGCTCGCGCCTGTCCGTGGGGAACAGCTCCGCCGACACTGCGTGGGCGTGTGCAGACAGGTCTTCGTAGGAAAACTCCAGCGGCACGTACGCGAACAGGCTTGCGTCAAAGGGTCCCTGTCCGATGTCTGCCAGCGCACAGCGTGCCTCGCAGCGGTTGAACGAACACACCATCCCCGCCGCACAACTGCCGCACTGCACAGTTGTCCCGTCCTGCGCACGCACCACACCGCACACAGCACCGCGTTGGGCACACACTGCAGCCGAGGACGACGGCGCTGACGGAGACGGCGTGCGTGTCGCAGGTGTGCTTGTGCGTGGTGCTGATGTATGAGGTGCCTGGGTGCGTGGTGCAGGTGTGGCAGGCGCAGATGTCGCAGGAGCCTGCGTTTCAGGCGCTGATGTGCGAGGAGCCTGTGTCTGTGGTGCACTGGTGCGTGGTGCCGCTGTTGCAGGCGCTGAGGTGCGAGGAACATTGGTTGCTGGAGCACCCGTCTCCGTCTCCCCCAGGCACGGCGCACGTGCCTCCTGTGGCGTCATCACGTGGTCCGCGAAGCTCACGTGGTCGACGAAGAACTCCCCGTCACGCGACCTTCTTGTGCCCCCCAGGTGGAACTCCCCAATCGCCATCCCGCCGTACCTCGAACTCTGCTGCAGGTCCATCGTCGCACGCTTCGACAGCACAAGCTCGCCGTCGACCCACAGCCGCAGCATCGTCTCTGCAGCTGTGTACGTCAACACAACCTGGTGCCACACACCCACCGCCAGCTTCGCGCTCGCCCGCTTCCCGAAGAGAGGCGTGCGCACACTCAGACGTCTGTAACGGTCCACCATCACCCACGCACCCCAGTTCCCACGTGTCCCGTCCTGCGCCCTGTCCGTCCCACCAAGCGTGAACAGCGTACGTCCCCTTCTCGTCATCGTCACAGGCTTCACGTAGCCCGCAATTGAAAAGTCGACGTTCCCAGTGGGTGCCCCGTTCCCCTCCTTCAGGCTGACGAAGTCCCCGCTCCGCATGTGGTACGACTTCCCACACACTGCGTTGCTGCCAGACCCAAGCGCAAGCTTCTTCGTTGTGCTCGTCCTCCCAAACGTGTCCGTCACCTCAGGGCCGTCGAGGGTGTACTGCGAGTAGATGCTTCCCTGCACCAACCCCACACACAGAGCCAGCAGTGCCATGCTCTGCCGCATCAAACCACAGGCAGGGAGAAGAAAGGGTGCACACGGGGTTTGCTTGTGTTGCTCCTTCTGTTTTGTGTTTAGTAATAAAACTACCTGTAGTGTGGTGTAGTGTCGAGAGTCGCGCGTAGAGGGGGTAAGGCTTCATTGAGTGCAAAGTACAAACGAACACCATGGACTCGTAATGACATTACGCGCGTCATGACGAGGTAATTACGAGTGCCTTGACGAGGGCACCCCCTCGTAATTACGAGGGGGTGCCCTCGTCATGACGACGTCGTCATGACGTGGGCACCCACGACAAGGCGATTTTTGACCAATAAAAAAAAAATTTTTTTTTTCAAAAATCGGGCGTGGTAGGTCATAAAGTGGCCCAAAAAATCCAAAGAAAACCTCAGATTGACCAAATGGTGAAAAAAATTGTCAAGTCAAATTTCAGCCAAAATACGGTCATTAGACCCCCACATATGCTTAAAAGTGCCAAATTTTGCTTTTAATGGCCTCAAATCGTCGAAATTAGCCCTATATTATAGTATAATATAGGGCAAATATAATATAGGGGCCAAAAAAAAAATTCGAGAGTCCCTTTCCCTGGGAGGCAATAGCCAGACAATGACCACGGGAGCACCCCTCGTAATTACGAGGGCACCCCCTCGTCATGACGTCGTAATGCCGTCGTCGTGACGAGGGAAACCCCACGTCATGACGTCGTCATTACGAGGGGGTGCCCGCGTCGTGACGACGTCATTGCGCGCGTAATTTCCCACGTAATTTCCCTCGTCCCTCGTCACGTAATGTCATTACGAGTCCATGGTGAAGCTTTTGTTTCTTTGTTTTGAGAACTTCATTTCTAACTACCAATCTTGCATTTCTGATGCACAAAAGAAAAACATAACAAAATGGACTACTGAACAAGGCCACAGCCACACCAATGCACCCTCGTGTCTATCTGGCTAGTGTTTGTTTCGATAGAAGGGGCGAACGGTACTTTGCTCTGTAGGTTCAAAATATCAAAACATCAAAAAACTGAAGCAAAACTTGCGAACCACCCAAATTTGAGGCGAGAACATCGTTGCGTTCTGGTTTATGTTATATAATTGCTTGCAAGAAGGACAAGGAACTAAAGCAAAAAACGTGTGCGCAGAATAAAGGTAAGTGCACGAGTGAACGGAAAGGAAACAAATATCAGAGAACAGAGAAAAACAAAAACCCCGCACCACACCCACCCAGAAGGCAGTGCAGTGCGCCACAGCAGCATCACCAGCACGCAGCTTTGTTGTGTGTATCCGCAAACCAAACCATGCAAAGCCACCTCAGGATAGTGAAGACCACTCGTGTGGCAGCTGCACTACACCCAACGAGGTCATCACATGAAAAGTGGATTGAGTTGAAACATATAATTCTGCTGGACACACACACACACACGCTGCACTCATCTATGATGGCCGCGGCATCGGTTCCTCTCGTATCCACACCTCCTTCACATGGTGTGGCTTGCTGTTCTAGAAGCAGGCGACAGACACATTCAAACTTTAGGGAGGTAAAACAAAGCAGGCATGCCCTGTCGCATGTGCAGTGACAAAATAAACATCACATCATCTCCTCCAAAACAGCTGCAACGTCTCCGTTGTGCCTCTCAAGCACAGCACGCACGTCTTCAGTGATGTCGAACCCCATGTTCCGCAGGGCAGTCACACCCGCACTGTCCTCCTCACACACAACTGCTGCCGACTCCTCCCTCTCTGTCTCTGTCTCTGCCGGCACAGCAATCACAACCACATCCACATCCTCATCCTCGTCGTCCTCCACCCGCACGTCCTCCTCCGCTGCCATCGGCATCTTCTGCTCGCAGCGTGGTCCGTGCTGGCCTGCATGCTTCGCACACCTCACACAGCAGTGTGTGGCGTGCACACCAGTCAGCTCAAAGCTGCACCCAGCACACACAAGCAGGGCTGCATCCGGCACACCAGCAGTGACGTCCTCCTCCTCCTCTTGGCTCGGCACCTCCACAGCCTCAGTCGCGTCTGCACTCTTCCTCTTGTGCACACGGCAGTGTGGACCGTGCTTACCCGCGTGCTTCACACTCCGACGGCAGCACGGTGTACCTTCCTGCACAGACTGCAATGCTTCAACCTCTTCAGGTGTCTGTGCTGTGGCCCCCGTCCGTGCAGCCTTGTCAGTATCATCATCTCCACTCTTCTTCCCGTGCACACGGCAGTGTGGACCGTGCTGACCTGCTTGCTTCACATTCCGACGGCAGCACGGCTTCACTTCTTCACTCACTGCCCCTGCAGGTGTCTCTTCTTCTGTCTGCTCCACCAGGACGTCAGTCGCATCTGCACTCTTCCTCTTGTGCACACGGCAGTGTGGACCATGCTCACCTGCGTGCTTCACACTCCGACGGCAGCACGGCATCCCTTTCTTCACAGACTCCGACACGTCTTCACCCACCACTGCTGGTGCAGCAGCCTCAACATCAGAAGTCTTCATGTGTCTCTGCTCACAGCGTGGCCCGTGGCCTCCCCCACGAGCGCACATGTGGCAGCAGTGTGTGCCGTGTCTGCGTGTCACTGCATAGGAACATCCTTCGCCAGCACAGCACACCTCTGCCACCGCAGGCTGCGGAACGTCTGTCGCATCTGCACTCTTCCTCCCGTGCACACGGCAGCGTGGACCATGCTCACCTGCGTGCTTCACACTCCGACGGCAGCACGGTGTCCCGTCCATCACAGACCCAGATCCAGGTTCAACCTCGTCGCCTGCCTGCTGCTTCTGTTCCTGACCCTGTCTCCACGTCTGTGCGTGCCACTCAACCAACAGCTGGCGAATCCCAGGCATAGCGCCGTGACGCCCATGCATGTGTTGGTGGTGGTGTCTGTGCCCGTCTCTCTGTGCATCACGGCGCTCCCAGAAGGCCTGGCGCGGATGCCTCTGCTGGCCAAGACACACTGCAGACCCTTCCTGCGCACCTATCGTCACCACCAGACGCAGGGCACGTTGTTGTGCACACACGTCCGCGTCGTCTGCCCCACGTGCCTCCCGCCAGAGCGCAACACACTCAACCCACTCCTCGTCCAGTTCCACCGTCACCAGGTCCCCCTCGTCGTCCACGTAGCGCAGCGTGAACGCCCCGCACGCCCACTGCCGCACACACCCCTTCACGTCCTCCAGGCTCGGGCAGAGGAGCCGTGTGCGCCGCTGCTCCATCACCCTCCGCCCGCGCACGAGCACAAACTTCAGCGGCACCCCGACCGCACCCTCTGAGGAGAGCTGCATCGTCGCTGCCTCTGTGTGTGTCATTGTCGCTGTCCTCGCTCCGACCGTACCTGCTGGCGCTGCTGGCTCCGTTGTGTTGTGTTTGCTCTTCGTGGTTCTCTTCTTTGCTTTGGTTAGGTTAGTGTAGACAAAGATGTGTGGTCACGAATAAGAGTAATGTGTATCGGATATGGTCTGTGGTGTGACGATGTGTTTTGTGTGCAGGAAGGGTGTGGAAAATGCAAACGAGTACCACACTGAAACCCGCAAAACAAATGGCACTTATTCAAATAGACGGGTGGGGCGGGGGTCTTATAAGGTATTATGTATGTAACGACGGATCTTGAAGTGGTGGGCTGGGAAGGGATAAGAGAGAAGGGTTACAAGGAAACGATGATACGCAACGAAAAACCCGCCGCGTGTGAGTCTGGGTGCGCGAACACTAAGCCTGGTGAAAGTCGATTAAAGACCCGAGTCATCAAGGACTTCGTGGGCTAGTGAAAAGTGCACACACATGCACAATAAAGAAAAGTTTATAAGATGATCCTAAGCCTCTCGTGCTCAGTCACCTTATCATATTCGTTATCGCACAGCTTCAGCTGCGCTGGCTTCTACAAGTTTGTTGTCAGGGATGATGTCATTTCCCCAGCCGGAGTTCGTAATTTTGGCACGTACGATGACGTGTTCGAGCATGTGCATAGTGTAGCGCGGGTACGTAAAAACTGGGCGACGGTCGTAGCCAATAAGTCCGGGTGCGCCAATGGACCGGAGGCCCCGTGAGGAGGAGATGGCAGATGCGGGAAATGGGTTTTGAATCCCAAGGGCTTTGCACAGGCGGTGAAGCTTGTTGAGCAATGTGCGCAAGGCGGCGGCCCGTTCTCTAATGTTAGAGGTTGGCCGGAGAACGTAGATCCTGTGGAAAATTTCCAGGTCAATGGCAAGTTCCACGCATGTCACAGGCAGGTTGGCGGTGCTCCATTTCAGGGAGGAGGCCCATAGGAGCATTTGCTTCAGTTCGCGGCGCTTCTGCTTGCATCTCGGATCATCGTCCTTCCCAAAGAAAGGGGCGAGCTGCCGGTAGATGGCCTCCTGGTATGGGGGCGCATCGAACACTTCAAAGTCCATACGCCATGGGTGGCGTGCAGGCGCTGTGGTCGTCCGCGAGGACAGGTGATCATCTACTGCGGTGGTGACGTCCAGCAGGTATCTCTGCATGTCGGTTACTACGTGCTTGGGCGTGTTCGTGGGAGCTATGCCATGCATAGCCAGGCAACTCGGGGTGTTCGGGCCGATCCTGTCGAGGAGAGGGCGGTGCGCTTCCTTCACGTTAGCAGACACAGTGTGCGGGCAAGTCCACAGCAGGTGCTTCGCCAGCCCGGAGGTTGGTGTGAGGCATAAGGGGCACTGATTCACTTCGAGGTGTATGCCACCTCTCTTTGTTGACTCGTATAGGCACAGCACCGTAGGGTGCGCGTAGAGTATCCCATCGCAGATGATACGTCGGAGGCGGTAAGCTAGCAGGGGGTGGGACCACTGCAGTTGGTCGTGCAGGTACGTGGTGTCGGCGAGGTTGACACCGTATTGAGCGCCGTCGTAAGTCGGTCTGTCCAAGGCAAGATCTGTGAACTTCTGTCGTCGGACGATTTCGCGAATGGCGTGGTGTCGTTCACCTGGCGCGAGAAGACCTAGGGCGTGTGTCTTCTCTTCTTCCACGGGGGCACTCGAGAGCTCCGTAACGGTTGTTAGGTCGTCACACCATCTCACGCCTGTCAGTATGCTAGTGGAGGTCATGTTGCCGACCGGCCCGTGGGGGCGGAAGTCCCAGCCTCCTCCTGCGTTGTACCTCTTGTGTATCGACAGGCATCGTTCTCTCAGTACAATAAAAGCAAAGCAAATAAAAAATCAAGATGGCGAGATCAAACCAGAACCTTCGCACGCAAGCTCCCAACATTCGGTCCCGTCAACCGCTGTGCTGATGCTGCCCGAGGTGCCCAGGGTCGTTGTGGTCGGGCACGACGGTGTGAAGTTGAAGGGGGCAGGGTTGGTGTTCTCCAGCTCAGGTGCAGGCATGTTGCATCCCCACGAGTACTGGAACCCGCCACACCCACCACGGTAGCACATGTTAGAAGCACTCCCATCCCATCCCCTCCCCTATCCCGCCTCAATACACAAAAAAAACAAAAGTTGGATATAAAGTCGCAAAAAAAGCAAAATCATTTCAAAATACAATTCATTTCTTCCCTTCTGAGACTCGTTCTCTACCCATGCGTATGACCAAACCTGCGGCACTACACCGTCAACCCCACCACACAGATTCCCCTTGATTTCCCCCGTTTTCCGTCAACAATGCTGTCGCGTCTGTCGCTCGTTGCAAGCATGGGGTTCGTGGCCTCGGCACAGATCCCGCCGCACACAGCAGGCTGTGCGGCGACGACGTGTCCCATGTACTACTCCTGTGTGGAGGACAGTGAGGGTGTGGCGTCGTGTGTGCCGCCACCGCCGCCGGCTGGTCCTTGCGCAGCTGTGCACTGTGCGCCAGGGACGGAGTGTGTTGCTATTGGGAACCATGCGTGGTGCAAGCCGCTTCCGGTGGGATGTGCTGCGACGCAGTGCAGGTATGGGAGGACGTGCTATGAGATTGCCGGACATGCACTGTGCCTGCCGTCGTGGTGGTTCCCCTCACCGACGCCACCGTCGCCGCCAGTTGTTGGCTGCGACCAGTTGAAGTGCGTGCACTGCGAGAACGACCCCAAGACAGGGGAGGGTGTCTGCCTTCCGCCACCTATTGGATGTGGGAGTCTGGAATGTGCGCACTGCGTCGAAGATGACAAGGGCAATGGGCCACTGGAGATGAACTACCGTCTCTTCTACGTTGGAAACTTCTCTATGAACAGTGCGGCCACACAGGTGTTCTACACAACCGCGTACGGGCCACACTTCGGTACCTCGAGGTTCACAGCAGACGGGGACGTGTCCTTCCTTGCACAGGGCACATGGCTTCTGTAACAACCTGTTTTAGGTTTGTTTTCTGTTTTGGCATTTGCAGTCTCATCAGAAGGAGAGGACCTGCCTTTGTACTTTTTACTTTTTTCCCTTTTAGATATTCACATAAAAGCACAACACAACAGCACAAAGAAGCGTAAAAGTACGACATCCGGCACAAAAACAGACAAACCCACACACGGTAAACGGATGGGCTGTTCCTGTAGTGCCTGAAGAGTGGTGTCGTGAATACCCTAACAAAGGAAAAGAGGAAGAACAGCAACAAAAAAACGACGTTGCGAAGGCAAACGCCCTAATAAAAAAAGTGATAAGAGAAAGTTCAAAAGCAGTCCAGTTGTGAGTGAAAGACTGCTTCTGAAAGCTGGCTCGTGTACTCTTTGTTTTGTTTTTTGTTCGCGTTTTCTCTGCTTGTTCTGGTCGCTCTCTTTTTCCCTCTTTTTTTTCATCATCAAAAATACCCCTTTTGTCACGCACACGAAGTCTTACCGAAAACTTGTCAACAGCAAAAAACCCAATTTCCTAACAAACCAACCTAAACATAAACACGAATAAACCTCATTTCCATTTAAACCATTTCCAACAACACACTTAATCGTTCAATTCTCGTACTTGCATCGAACCGCAGCTACTTTCCATAGAGCATGTTCCAAAGCTGAGCCCACATCCCTTCCTCTGCGATGCCTTGTGAGCTGGGTGGGGGATCCAGAACTACAGTTCCGCTCAGAGGACCGTAGTACGCGTGGAAGTTGTCTGGACCCACCACTGCACAGTCGATGCCTTCAGGTATGTTCTCATCTGTCATCGGGCACTGGGAGATCATGATGAATGTGTCTCCTCTGCTCGCACACTTTTCCATTTCGTCGGAAAGTGGAACTGCCCGATTGCCTTCAGTCTTGAGACCTTTTGACTTACACTGTGCAACCTCATTGAAGTGTTCACCATTGCTACGTTTCGGGCGGCAGAAGAAGTCACCGGCAGGTGCAGATCTAGCATTCAGTATTGTGTACTTGCCGATATCTCCTGAGGATGTTGTGAGCGTCTGCGTCTCCCCTTCAATGGGTTGGGTACTCAGCTCCACTTCCCATTTCCCTGGAGTTGGGGGATGTTGCTTCGTTGTCTTTCTTGCTGCCTTATCACAACCTCTTGTACTAATCTGCTTTGAAGATTCCGCCAGCTGCATCGGCATTTTCATCACCTTCGTGTCACCACCTTTCAGCCAACGGGCTCCAGCGTGGAGGTCTTTTAAGGTTATGTTGTCTTCACACACCTGAGACCTGATGCAGCGTACTGATGCTGCAAATTGCTCCAATGCATCAGCACCCTCATAATATGGTCTCCATGCGCTCAGAACACTGGGGTCGCGATGGTTGCGCATAAAAAGCATGAGGAGTGCTGAGATGTGCAGCCGGTACCGCCCAGTTAATTGACAGTGGTTCAGGTCAGAGGGGTGAATTTTGACAAGCCCGAGACGGGCCAGATAGTCGCAAGTCAATCCTCCGATCTCCTCCTCCAATCTGAACCTTCCATCACCTGTCAGGGTGCGCTGCAGCAGAGGTACAACAACGTCAGTGCCCACCTCGTTAAGGCAATAGTCTCTTAGTATCGCAACACCAGCTGACGCAAATATATCAGCAAGTGTCGATGAGGTGTTCTTCACAAGAAACTCCAGTGTCCGTGGGTGCCTTCCAAAAAGTTGAATCAACGCATCCCCATGTTCTAGCACAAGGCTGTTCTGGATCTCTTCTGGCATCGTAGTCATTGCAGGGGGTGTGACCAGCAGCTTCGCGACATAAGGGGAATCCGCAGCCGTCTTTCGCAGCAGTAAGGACGTGGGTGAGGAGCAGGCTGCAAACACCCTGGGTGCACAAAGTACGGCATTGGACAGAACAACAAACACCTGCCGCATGTAGCTCGTCTCATACAACGCACTGAAGTCCACTGTTTTCTTGTGGGGTAGGTCCATTCTGTGCGCGCCGTCCACCAGCACCATGGTAATTGCGTTAGGTGCAACAACTCGGATGGCAATAATGAGGTCCTGGAGTGCGAATGACCAGCGATAGCGCTTCTGGTAAGTTGTGAAACTATTTTCCCCGACGGGACAAGGTCCGCCAGTCACACCCTTCATCAGGAAGAACACGATGCGATCCAGAATCTCTTTGTGCGCTCGCTCCTGTATATCCCTAATGTCCGTCCCAGAACGCAATTCTGGGATCCCCGTGCCGTTCTCAAATTCGCAGAAAAGACAGTAAACGATCTCTTTCTCAACATCGAAGCAGATGGACTTCATTTCATCCAACAAGCGCGACTTGCCATTACCCATGCCTGATACGACTGCCACAACACTCCTGCTCCGCTTGTCACAGTCCCCGTTTTCACAAGCTTTAATCTCTTTGTCAAGCAACTCGCGTACGATACTACCACCTTGGTATTTCTTGAAAGGGCGATGGTTGTCAAACCGGAAATCCTGAGAAGACGTCAGTGCACTCAGTAAGACACTCTTCACGTCGGCGATGCTCACCTGTGAGTAAAATAAAACAAGGGTAAGTGGTGCTCCTGACGACCCCATGTTGCGTACTTCTTGCGCACCACGCAAAAATTGCCCCCTCGCCCTGTTTTGACCCTAACCGACCCTTTTTTACAACATGACATTTTTTACATGACGATTCATGTAAAGAAAAGTGTGGGAGTAGGAAGTATACCAGCTCAGGTCTTGTCTGCTGTGCAGCTTCCCACCCCAACTCCAAGGCACTGTGTAGGGAGGTCCATCCCCTCTGTAAGTGTGTGGAAAATGAATGGATAAAACTACAAACAACAAAATATAACAATAAACCAATACCCAGTGCCCAGTGTCCAGTAAAAATCGGGTGGGTATTATAAAATGACAGGTCCCTGAAGGGGGATCCTTGACAGGATTTCGGTAACACGTGGGTGTGAAAAGCAAGCGTCATACCTTCTTCTCCTTGAGGTCGGCGATTGTGGCACAGTGTCTGTTTGCACTGGAATCATCTCCATGATAGGTACCATGCTCAGCAGCGCCAGTGTCACCACCAAGCTCGTGAACACGACGAACTAACATATTTACTTCGTCAGTGATTTCCGTATTGAGCGTCGAAAGCTGAGACTCCAGATCCGCCACGAGCGTTGGGGCCTTTGCAAGATCAGACTGAGGTGGTGTTGTGAATGGGTCATGCGAGAATGATAAAACTAAAAGTGGGTGTAAAAAGCAAGTGTCACGATCACAGAAAGAAGAGTGTGGGAGTAGGAAGTATACCAGCTGCTGTTGAGCCCTGACGTTCTTGGGGCCATCGCGCGGAGTCACCTTTGCGCCAACGCTCTGTAAGTGTGTGGAAAATGAATGAATGCAGCCCTACGTCAGGGGGGTCTCTAGGATAAAATATGTCGCGAATAAGAAAGTCTTCCCTCCCCCTTTTTTCTCTTACAGTCTCGACCGATATTACGGCGGGTTAATATTACGGCGGTCGAAATTAAGGCCAAATTTTGGGTTCGGCCATAATTTCGACCGGCCGTAATATCGGTCGCAAACCCGCAAACCCGCATGTTGTGAATGGGTCATGCTAGGTGGTGTGGCCCGATTTCTGGTTTTGCGTGTCTCAAGAATGGCCCAAGAATGGCCCAAAAGTGGGTTAAATCGAGGGGGGGTCCCTTTTTTAATTTGTTACCCGGTGTTTTTTTTGGGGTGGTTTTCACGCTAGGTCTGACCCGGAGGCACCTCTGCATAGTGACTGGAGGGGAAATTTGGGGTGGTCCGAACCTTTCGGTTAGGAATAATTCACAACACGGTGGCTAAAATCGGGGTTTTCTGGGAAGGGATACCCTAAGGGGGAAACCGATTGACCTTGAGTCCTCCTTGGCTTCAAGGAGCCAGACAGTTCACCTCGGGGGGGCGGCGTGCCCTGGCAGAATAATCGGGTTGAGCCTGTTAACTGCTGTGCCACAGTTGGTCCAGCTGGTCACTTTATTCCCGATATTCGGGAAGCCAAAAACCGTGAGGGACCGATAATGACTTTTTTCCTTTGTTAAGGCGCCCCTACGCATACCTCGAAGACGAATTTCGGTATACTGTGTATACTGTGTATACTGTGTATACTGTGTATACTGTGTATACTGTGTATACTGTGTATACTGTGTATACTGTGTATACTGTGTATACTGTGTATACTGTGTAAAGGGCAAAAAAATTAAAAAATACACCTAAAAAAACACGGCTCAAGAATGGCCCA
This sequence comes from Rhynchopus sp. YZ270_cl-10, assembly GCA_964035575.1. Classification (NCBI taxonomy): domain Eukaryota; phylum Euglenozoa; class Diplonemea; order Diplonemida; family Diplonemidae; genus Rhynchopus; species Rhynchopus sp. YZ270_cl-10. The sequence continues at coordinate 2,900,900 of OZ037833.1, read as the reverse complement.
AGAATGGCCCAAAAGTGGGTTAAATCGAGGGGCGGGCCACACCACTAGGAAGATAAAAATTAAAAGTGGGTGCGAAAAACAAGGTTCATACCTGTGACAGCATCGGGCTAACTGAGAACGACCGCGAGACAGATGACAACGTGGTACGTATGCACTTCGGAAGCCGACGCATTGTGTTTGTGTTGTGTCTTATTTGCAAACCTGTAGTGAGTCTGTGTGATGTAGAGAAGGAGGGGCTCAGTTTACTGTAACTCTTTTACTCCCAGAACGCCTGGGCGGATGCCTCTGCCAAGACACTGACCCATCCTGCGCACCTATCGTCACCAGACGCAGGGCACGTTGTTGTGCACACACGCCGTATCGTCTGTCCCACGTGCCTCGCCATACACTCGGCCCACTCCTCGTCCAGGTCCAGCGTCACCAAGATACCCTCGTCATCCAACGTGAACGCCCCACGCGAGGAGCCGTGTGCGCACGAGCAAACTTTAGCTGCGCCCTCCGACAGCTGCATCGTAGCTGTCTCTGTGTGTGTCATTGTCGCTGTCTGGCGCTGTTGGCTCCGTTGTTGCGCTGCTCTTTTTGGTTTGGTTGGTGTGCAAAAGATGTGTTTTGTTTAAAGAATGAGTGGAGGTCTCGTCTGGAGGTGTGGGGAGAGAGGGTGTGTGGTGGGGGAGACAGCGCAACTAAAAGGCTACCTGTGCACTTCACTTTTTGGTTCACTAAAGTGTAACTGACGGCCACATCTAGAAAGGACGGGTGGCAAAAGATTTTGCGGTGAGAGGAAACTGTAAAGAATCGCTCTTTCGAACTCATTGAGCTTTTACGCAACTAAACTGAACAGAAGGTTAAGGTTAGATGTCTTGGTCACTGTCAAAGTCAACTTCCAGAGGTTCTGCATCCGAGTTATCCGCATCGGCAACTGGACAGAGGGGTGGGAGCAATGATGGCAACTCCACAGAATCCCCTCCCGAATCTGAATTGCCCGAGGAGTCAACCTCCTTCGCCTCTACCGTGGGTATAGGTGCTGCTTTGGAATCACAGTTCTCCTCAGTTTGCTGCTGTGTCCACTCTTCTCTCTCGGTTTCATTTGCGACGCAGTTCGCAGTGGTGCCCATTTCTTGGTCAGAAGTGTTATCGTCTGACCCTTGGCTTTCCAGGAACTCGGACGTTTTGAGGGTTGTTGTTAGTAGTGGGCCTTCGCGAACGGAGCTAGGGTTGCGCGAGCTTTTCATGGTGCTGCTCATCTCGCCTGTCGCTTTGTGAGACGCAGCAGCGTCGGAGCAGTCCGACAACAGGGCTTGGGTGGCCTGGGTGGGCGTTTCGAAGGACTGTCCCAGCTTGGATTGCAGCTCAAAGCTGGCCTCGAGAAGATTGGGCGAGGGCTTGTCTTGAGACGGCTTGTCTTGAGACGGCTGGCGGTCAATAGCGTTGCACAGCCGGTCCCTAGCCTCCCGAACTTTTTTGTTCACACCTGACGACTTCCACAACGTGAGGATTTTTGAGGTAGCGAAGTAGTGCGCTATCATCAGGTACTCGTTCCCCCGCCACTGCGTCCCCTTCACGAAGCGGCCCAGCTCCTGCGCGCTTTCGATGCTGATCTGGAAGAGCTCCTTCAGAAGCGCTTGCACGGCGTCGTCGTATTTCACCATCAACAACTCGTTGACAGGTATCGCGACACGGCAGAAGAACTTAAGCATCCAAGCGTCGGTGATGTAGTCAGTGTGCTTCATCTCGTCAGAAGCTACCCACACCCGCACAAGCATGATGAAGGCGTTCTGTACAGAAAAACAATAGAAAACCAAAAAGGAATCAGAAGTACATACAGCTCTGAGCTTTCCAGTTGCCATTGGATCTAAGCGAAGCCACCTCTCCCTGAAACACTCTAGCAATGCCATCTGCAAGAGGACGCGGTGTGAGTGGAGTGAGTGAGAGAGAAAGGGGGTTTGCATACCTTTCCGGAGGTGGACACTGAACTCTTCGTCTTCAGACCTGCCCATTCTCCTGAATCTTGAGTCCCGAACCCAGTTTCATCCTCATCCGTCAGTGAGTTGAACTCATCAAGAACGATTGTGATGAACAAGTTCAGCAACGTGAAGGAACCTGAAATAAAAATTGATTTCATATTCTTTCAAATCAAAGAGAAAGTGAAGTTGATAGTGCAAACGCCTCAGGGACGCAGGCACTGAGAGAAAGCTTTGGTGCATAAATTGAAACGTTCGGTAGATTGGTTTCTAACTTGAGAATCTTTCAGTAGTGTTCAAAAGGGTCATAATTCCCTTTACATGGTGGGTGAATGTCGAAACCGACGCTACGTGCCTCTACTAAAGCTAAAATGTAAATAAGTGGTGAAAGGGGCTGATGACATACCAGCTGTCATAAAGAGCAGAAAATACGGAATAGCCAAGGCAGTTCCGCAGTTTCCTTCTTGCTCCGTACATTTTGAGTTCTTCTCCGTCGCCATGCATCCGTCCATTACATCAGTCCATGTCTCCGTTGTTGCGACTCTGGTGGATTGTTTTGTGTAGGTTGGAAAAAAAAGTACGCACGCAAAAAAATAAAAGTTGCATGAAAAGTAACACACACTACGGCTGTGCAGAAAACTCCGCTCCAGCCTATCATGATCTCACACAATTTCTTTACACTCCTGGACAATACTTAGATGCCAAGCATCAGTCATCTAAAAGAGTTTATTCTCACCTCCTAGCGGGCCTTTGTGCGCTGAGCGCTGGACACACGTCCATTATGCTAAATACTAAATGCCATTACTTGCCATAAATGCATACTGGTACAGCGTAATCAGGGCGTACGGCACGTTCTTGAAGTTAGTGTACGACGACAGACCACGGTTACCTTGAAGGGTAACTTTCCCAAACAGTTCTACACCAACCACACCGAAGATGAAGAAGGTCACAACCAGAAGCAGCGACACGTTCCCTGTTTGTGGTGTGATATGATCATAGTAAGCATAAAGTGACGGGAAACATACCTAACGAAGGAAGTGCGTGTATCAATGTGCCGAAGAGCTTTTGGAGATTCTTCGCCCTCTTAACGAGGCGGAAAATCCTACCAATTCTCAGCACACTCAACCCAGGCCCACCCGAGGCAGCGCCCAGGTAAGACGCCCCCACGATCAGAAAGTCAAACTTGTTCCAATTGTCGCGGAAGTAGTTCTCCACACCATGCGCCATCTGCTTCACGAAGATTTCTAACGTGAATGCACCCACGAAAACCCAGTTGCCTATTTCAAGGGCTGTGCGCGAATTGTCCGCTTGGTTGTACCTCTCGAAGCACATGAGGACAACGTTCAGCCCAATGAGCACAGTGATGACCCCATCGAAGTAGCGATAGTGGACAAGTCGGAAGCACGCCACGCGCAAGGCACCCAGCATCCGTTCACACATCGACAGCGGCACCGGGTGCAGTGTCAGATTGCATGAATCCCGCCCGTTTGCTTTGAACTTCCCCACAAGTGAGCCATCGGGCTGCGGTGTGCCCAGGTACGTGGCGGAGAAGCTTTGTATTCTGAGGCTGCCGCAGAGCTTTGTCGCAGTGATGGATTCGTTTGCGACGGTCCACTTGCCAACGAGACCCCCTTGAAGGGAGACTGCGATGTTAACAGACTTCTCATCGGGTGTGACCAAGACACCTTCGTAGCGCAGCACAGACGGCTCAGAGGGGACAGGGGAGAGTCTGAGCTGTGCAATCATTTTATTTGCGCGCACCCATTCGCGCTGCTCTGCGGTCATGAAGACGCTGCCCTCCTCTTCCGCTTTGCTGTGGGAGAAGACGTCAATCAACATTCCGATGAAGAGGTTCATCGCAAAGAACTGGCCCACAACAACAAAACACACGAAAAACAGAGCGTTTTGTGGGTTTGCGTTGTGCTTGGGGTTGAGGTCCACCCCCCGTGCGTCGATGCCAGAGAACATGATGACGGCCCAACCTTCGCCCACAGCGACTTCGAAGAGAGTGAGCATCGACACTGCGAGGTTGTCGAAGTGGTACCGCAGCTGCACCCACTCCTGCGGGGTCTCCACCCACCGCACCCCTAGGGGCGTCACTTCTTGTGTGAAGAAGACACCACCGCACTCCGCCCTGTTGTCCACGCTCGGGTCTGTACAGTAATAGAACGACCCTTTGAAGAGCTGCACAGCCATGATGCCAAAGCTCAGCCAAAGGAAGAGACACACAACGGCAACGTTGGCCAGGCATGCCAAGGCAGAGAAAAGCGCCATGATCACCACACGGATGCCCTTGAAGTGAACAACAAGACGCACTGTACGCAGCGATCGGGTCACTTTCAACTGCTGAACTCCCAAACCAGCAAAAGCAGTAATCACCACAAACAGGTCAAGTCTGTTCCACACACCGAAAGAGTTGCCTCCTTTTCCCCCATCCTTCTTTCCTGTGTGCGTCAGATACGCCTTGGGCACACCTTGAGGTGACTTTGCCTGGTACAAACCCATCACCGTGACCTTCATTGCACACTCCAACGCGAACAGCGTTGTGAAGACAAAATCCCCTATGTCCATCATTGTGCGCGTTTTTTCCGCTACGTCTGGGCGTTCGATGGCAAGAAACACTACGTTCGCACATATGACCAGCAGAACAGTGATGTCGAAGAGGGGGTGCATCACGACTCTAGCAAGCCCAAGCCTCACGGGGTGCGTGCGCTCGAGATTGAGGAAAAGAGAGGTGCCGTGCAGGTCCCACTTGTCGGCCAGCTCCTCAGGGTCGGCATCGACAGTGCTGCAGAACCCAAGCACGTTCTCGCGGAACCACCTCTTCACGGACGCCTCCTTGGCAGGCACGGTCTTCAGGTTGTAGATGTTCGATTCGTCGACCACAATGCCCGTCATCGGCGGACATGCAAAGTTTTCATTGTCCTGCGCGAGAAGCCCTATCGGCACAACGGAGCTCTCCTCGACCTCGTCTGGGGTGTCAGAGTCGTCCAGCTCCTTCGTCCTCATGAACTCGTCAATCAAGATCGCAATGAACAAGTTGATCAACATGTAGTTCCCAAACATGAACACAAGCACGAAGTAAATCCCAGAAGCTGCGTTCCCAGAGCCGATGATCGCACGCTTCATAATCGACCCCCACGACTCGCCTGTGATCACAATAAAGACCGTCAAGAAGCTTTCCCACAGTGAGTGGAAGTTCTCCCTGCTTGAATCGTTGAAGGAATTTTGGAACAGCTTGAGCCCAAAAATCCCAGAGATGAAGATGAAGAGGAGCATAATAAGGAAAAGATACGCAACTGCCACAACGGACGCGATGATCGTAAGCAGCAGCTGTCGCAGGGTGGGGTACTTGCTCAGATGCCTGAGCATTCTCGCCAAACGGAGGATCCTGAACGGGCTGAAGTTCGATCCGCCGCCTTCGCCTGCTTGGAGTGCGAGCTCGGGTATCGACACGGCTACCAGAAAGCAGTCGAATGTGTTGAAAGGATCTATCGCCCGGCGCTTCACACTGGCCACACACGTCTGTCCCTTGACCATCATCGGTACAGAGTCTATGTACTCCTCAGTGAAGTAGTCGTAGAAGCCCATGCCGAGAAGCTTGACAAACAGCTCTAACATAAAGATGACGGAACACACCAGACTCGTCCATCGGATGAAGTCCTCTAAGTCCTTCGGCTGCTGGTGGTGGTCAAAGGTCATTACCAAAACATTCAAGCACGTCACAGAAAGCATGAAGAGGTTGAAGGCTTTGTGGTGCACAAAGAAGCGTATCCGCCCAAGCGCAGTTGCGACACATCCGTCGTCCGAGATTTGCTTGATCTCGGTGGCAGATATGGGGTCTGTGCTGGCCTTTGTGTTGGTGGTGAAGAGGCCTTCTGTGGGTGCTGTGACTGGGGGAGGGGTGTCACTCGAAATTGACTGAAGTGTGTCTCCCTTCGCGTCCGTCAAGTCGTCAGCGCTTCCAGAGATGTTGACCTTCGTGTCTTCGCTATGTCGCAGGGCACGGATATTACGTGTGCTATTCCGTTTCATAAGGACCAACTGTGGCTTCAGGAGCCCGCCACCACCGCCAGCGCCAGCGCCACCACTACCACCGACGGACCCGGTGGAGGGCAGCGAACTGCTCGTCGTAGAGTTGCGCTTGACCACATCCTCCACAACAGTCTTCGGCATCTCCTTCACCTGTAACGCGTTCCCCTCCTCGTCCTCCTTCCGCAGTTGTGTGTCCTCCTCAACCTCTGCCTCCACCTTAGCCCGGTAGTACTCCAAACTCAGCACCGCAAGGAAAAGGTTGATGCAGAAAAACCCGCCGAACAATGTCAACACCAAGAAATAGATCCACGTGCCCCAACCCATTGCGTACTGCGCCTTATTCATGTCTAGGGGCCAGTCGTCGAGCGAGATGATCTTGAACACAAGCAGCGAGGCTGTAAAGAAGTTGTCAAAGTTGAGCACTGTGTCCTCGAACACTTCTGTGTCCACGCGGCAGGTGGGCTGGAGGTGGAGGAGGTCTCGGAAGTCGTCGTCGCATTGTCGCCCGTAAGAGCTGCGTTTGCTGCAGGGGAGTGTCGCGAGGGGGTCTTCCATAATGCACCACCCGTCGTTGCACTGCAGCACAGGGAGGAACACGTCATGGGACGCGTTTGCAGTCACATTGCCTCCTGCTGCAGTCGCGTTCACAAAGTCGTCGTCGCGCAGCACCTCAGGGAAGTAACAGCGTTGGTGTGACGTGCCCTGGAAGAGCTGCACACCCACAATGGCAAACGTCACCACCAAGAAGCCCAGCAGCAAGAACACATCCCGCATGCCGGGAAGAGAGTGCACCAACGCATTCATGATTGACTTCATCTGCGGCACACGATTCACAACACGCAAAGGGCGCACCACACGCAGGAGACGCAGTACTGTCACATTGTCGGGAACCATCCACAGCCACCCCGTAATCACCACAACAAAGTCCATGATATTCCACAGACTCCTTAGGTACGCACCCTTGTGCATCACAAACCCCTGCGCCACGACCTTCAGCAACATCTCAATCGTGAACGACACCTGGAAAAATATCTCACTCGCACGAAGGAACTCCATGAGGCTGTCGTTGCCCTGTGTAGAGGGGATGTCGAGGGCGAGGGTGATGGAGTTCCCGATGATCATCACCATGACGATCCTGTCGAACCACACGGAGTCGGTAATGAGGTAGACACGGAAGCGGACCTTGCCAGAAAGGACGGTGGGGTCGGGGGAGAAGATGAAGAGCGAGCGGTACTGCAGCGAGAGGTGCGTTGTGTTGGCTGAGGGAGCGCGGATGGGGAGTGAGCGCAGCTCAAGGGTGTTGCGTGGGGATGATCGCCCCTCTCCTCTGCTCGACTCGCGCCTCAGATCCAGAGTGTTGAGCACGAGTTCCTCCTTGCGCTCTGACCTGGTGATGTAGAGCTCGTGAATGATGGCGTCTTTGATGCGCAGTGCAGTGGCACCACCGGGCACGAGGTCTTCTTCAAGGGAGGCTGTGGCTTCGTCCCACCCGATGACACCGCTCAGGACCTTGAGCAGTATGCCGCTGTCGTCGGAGATCAGCGCCATCGAGACGGCCTCCTGCAGATTTCGATTTCGCTGTGCAGGGTCCTGCAGAGAGCGCATGAACTCGTTCAGCTCGCAGGAGCACATCTTGTTGACCTTCTCGAGCTCCTCTGGTGGGTAGCTTATCGTTGCCCTGCGGTGCGACAAGCCATCACGTGACGCTATCGATTTGCGTAGGGACGACCGCCGTTCCGTCGACGCCGACTCCGACGTCGACGACGGGTCCACCTGTCTCGCATCATAATCGTTCGACGTCAGCATCCCCTACACGTGCCCCCACCAGTGGGGCGTGGCAATGATTGCTTGAAAAAGCTAGCTCATTACAATCTACCACATATTGTTCCAGAGCAAATATTTCTCCTGTGGGTTGGGTGCTTGAGCAAATGAAGTGTGAAGGGGCTGGGTGGAAAGAGAATGGGAAAATATTTTTGGAGGGCTGTGTTACGTTACTACATACAAGTCTACAACATAAGACACTAGACAACTTCACTGTCGCACTCACTAGGGGGTGCAGGGGACAAGCGGGAGAGGGACGGTGGGGGGAGTGGGGGCGAGAGGCTTGGCTCTTCGGGGTCCTCTGGCTTCCAGGGTGAGGAGTTGGACTTGCCGCGCGACTTGGCGCCTGGGCTAGCCTTGGCCAGCGATGCGCGGAGGAAGTTGGAGGTCTGCTTTTCGTCAGACAGCTTTTTGTTTGCTGCGTCGAGCTCCTCCCGCAACGTGAGTGCGACATGCAGATACGAGTCTGTGTAGTCCTGTGGGGACTGCGGTACGGGGTGCGCAGAGTGGCTGCGAGCATGCGACCCCACTGTGTCACTCAGGGCTCCCTTCGACCTGCCGTCCTTGGACACACACCGCACACAGTGCACAAGCTCCAAGGCCAGAGCCTCCTCCCGCAAGAAGACACCCCTGCTATCGGGGCACTTGAAGTACACCTTCTCATGTACAGTGCCATTGTGCTTTCCGACCGCCTCATCCAAGCATACCCCCACCCATGGGCCAGCCGCAAAGTGGGTGAACCCGATGAACTTCACGACACCCGTGATGACGTCACCCCGTATCGACGCCAGCACCCGGTCCCCCATCTTCACGGTCTGGCTCGCGGCAGGGACGGGCGGCTTCGCAGTACGGTCACTGAGGGTGAACTGCGGCTGCGGCTGGTTGCCGATCTGGAGGCGGCCGATCTTGCGCTCGAGGCAGCGGATGGTGTTGCGTTGTGCCTGCGTGACGTCGGAATGCTTTGTCACGAGAGCTGTGTGCTTCTGCTCCAGGTCAAACAGTTCTAGCTTCGTCACCTCGTTGGCACGCTGCGATTTGTGCGCCGCCATTTTAAGGGAGTCGCGTTCACTCTCCAGAGCGTCGATCAAGTCGAGACGTGAGTCGGGTGCCGAAGGTGGCGACGGCATGCGGGGCGAGTCGTGGCCTGTGCTCTCCGGCTTCAACCTTGGACCTGAGCCGAGCTTCTTCTGGAGCTCGGCAACCTGCTTGAGGAGACGCCAGTTGTCGTCCTTGAGGGTTTCCGTAGTGCTGAGGGCCTGCCGGATGACCTCTGTGATGCTGGTCGTGGTGGTGGAGTGCTCGCCGTCCTGCTCCTCGAGGTTGGGGTTGCCTGTCACAATCTCGCACACACGAGAGCGCTCCTTCACAAGCGCGGCGTTTTCCCTTTCAAGCATCTGCACCCGTTGGCGCAGTGCCTTTGTGTTGTCCACGGACTCCCGCAGCTGGCTTGTGGCCTCTTCGCTTTCTTCCGAGAGTCGCTTTACGTCTCGCTCCAGCTGCCGTTCCCTTGACTTGAGGAGATTGTACCGCTTCTGCCATTCGGACATGAGGCTGTCTTTTATCTGCAGCTCGTCGCTGAGCTGCGCGATCTCTAAGGACGTGCCCTCCTGCAGCTCTGCGAGCTGCTCCTCGAGGTCTGCACAACGGTTCTCCAGCTCGTTCACGTACTGCACGGCTTCTTCACCTGCGTTGTACTTAGCAGAAGCCTTCCACGAGGCACGTGCCCCTGTCAACGACTTGGTCGAACGGTTTGCAGGCGCCGCCGTTGCAGTTACAATACTTCGCCGCCTCGCCTGATGTCCGTCCACCCGATCCACATGAGGCGCACGTCTCTTGATTTTCACCATCGGCGCCACCTCTGTCGGCGGCTTCACCAAATTCATCATTGCCTCCAAGCGCTCGTCCTCCCCGTCCACCTCTCTGTGCTGCATGGGCCCCAACTGATGCCGTGCACGCATTGCATCGAGCACCTGCACCAAGGAGCTGAGCAGGTGCGCCTGGCGGAAGCCTAATAGCACGTCGTACTGTGTAGGGATGACGAGGGCGAAGACACCGTTGTTGCCTGCCTCCGTGGCATAGCCTTGTATGAGGGAGAACGGGATGCAGCGTGTCAGTGCTGATGTCTTCGGGTCTGCGAGGTAGAGTGCTGCGTCTGCGACGATGAGGATGCGTGTGAATTCGGACGTCATGCTGCGCTTCTCCACCTCCTCGAAGAAGTACACCGCACTGCCGCCAGAGTCCTCGCGGAGCAGATGGCTGAAGATCGTGCGCAGTGCAGTCGGGATATGCTCGCAGTCGACAGGCCGCAGGTCGTCGCCATTATGCTCCTCCACATCGTCCGACACAACCATGCGCGGCGACTGCTCTTCTATGCAGCTGTCGTCGTCATCGTCCTCCGTCTCGCCCGCATCCTCTACGTAGTCCTGAGCACCGAAGCTGACTTGCCGTGAAGGAGGTCCCGTGGGCGATGATTCTAATGTGTCATGAGGCATTCCTGGGGATGAGGGTGTTTACAAATCTTAGAAAAATGAGAGAAAAAGAATGCAGCTGTATCGAAACTCATGAATGACCCTGAGACTCTCAGAAAGAAATCAGAGGGCACGTAAGTGCCCCATGTGTGAGTAGCACATCGCAAAGTCGCGGTGTCGCGCACCGGACACGCGGATAACAAGAAATTCGTGCATCTCCTCCGTGACCAGCGCGTTGCGGCCTTCCTCCTCTTCTTCGGCGATGTCTTGCTCTGTGGGGAGGGGTGTTATGCTGGAGGTGTCGGACGTGCCGCGCCGTTTGGTGTTACGCATGCTGCCACCGAGGTCGCAGTCGCCGTGGAGCTGCCCACCTGCGCCTGTGGGGGAGGCAGACGTCGCGTGTGGCTTCTCGTACAGCTTCGTCACCTTCGCACGCTTCTGGGTTAGGGACCGCTCTATCTCCGCAGTGTGGTCGAGATGCAGCTTGATCTGCAGGTCCACCATCTCCGCCTGGTAGCTCAGACTGTCAGACGTATAGTTTGCAGTCTTCTCCGACTCAAGCTTCGCACGCGTCTTCATCAACATCATCGCCTCCATGGGGTCTGCAATGGCAGAGGTAGGCTTCAAAGGCTTCTCCCAGGCATAGGGCTCGACCTCTTGCTTGTTGCTCTTCCTGGTTTTGGGGATGAAGAGAACGGTGCCGTCGATTTCGACCTGCTTGCCGATGCTCCAGCCGTCGGCACTGCGCTTGCGGACCTCCTTTTCTGCTCTGGCGTAGCGTGTAGGGTCGCCGATGGTTTTGTGGTGGACGAAGACGTAGCGCTTGCCTTTGAAAGGGACGTCAGAGGTGGAGGTGGTTTTGGTGGTGCTGCCTTCGGCACCGATGCTCCACTTCTTCTTGCCGCCGACGCCAAGCTTTGCAAGAAGCGGCCGCAGATGTGCCCTCGTCGTGTCGTTCACGGCCCGGTTGTCCCCAGACATATCTCGCACCAAAATCTCTGATATTCCCGTAGTATTGCTCAGCACGTCGCAGATCTTTTCCTCAGCACCGCCAGAGGCAACAAGCGTGCTATTGAAGTTCGACTTCTTCCGTGAGGTAAGAAGCTGCACAACATCGCGCACCGCAGGGTTGTCAGCTGGGTTCAGCATTATAGAAGATTTGGTAGTCACCAAGGAGTATGGGAAAGGGTGGGCATTTGTGTAGTCTGGAATGAGAGAGTTTGAGGAGGGGGGAAGAGAGGCAACAAAGAGAGGGAAGGGTGCTGTCGTGTTTTGTTGCAAATTCTGTGTCAGACTCAGAAAGTGTGCGGCAAAGCATCTTCTGTAAAAGCTGTGGGTTTTTGTTTTGTTTTGAATTCGGGGGGAGCGGCGTTTTGTATTTGTTTGATTGTTGTTCGGTTTTTGACACAGTTGGTGAGGAACCTGGTCGGTGTATTTGGTTTTTTTTTTTTTTTCGTTTTTGCTACAAAAAAAAAAGGTGTTGGAATCAGTGCAGGTTGTCATCCGTGTCATCTTCACTTGTGTAGTGATTTGCTTTGATTTTATCAGCACCATTTCGAGAAGCTTAATGTGTGCAACAAAACCGTTTTATCCCCAAAACAAACAAACAAAAAACGCCAAAAAATACACTACAAACAAGGGAGGGGACTAAGAGTGGAACTTGGGGCAACACGAAGTCGTACGGAAGGGCAGGGGTAGGTACAAACACTTTCCTTGTCTCTCGGGCGAACTGTTGTGAAAAGGGCGTTATTTATATCATTTTCACAAAATCACGCATACCTAGCAATATCTAGTACATCCGCGGGGACGAGTAGGGGCTGGTCTTGTAAGGAGACGCGGCGATGGGGCTGTGGTAGGGTGACGCTAGGCGTGGCGAGGTGGAGACGTAGTGTCTGGGGGAGAGGGAGAGCGACTGCGACACGGCACGGCGCTCGCAGGCAAGCTCGTAGGTGGCGGTGAGCTGTGCGTCGACGTCTGCCTGCGCTTTGCACACATTGGAGAGTGCGCTTGCCTGTGCAGCTGCCTCTGCGGCAAGGCGTGCCTCGTGCTCGGCGGTGGCGGAGTTGGCAGCCGACACGTCCGCACCGTAGCGTGCACGCCTTGCAGACCCATCCGCCTCAAACTGCTCTGCACGTGCCCGCTGTGCCGAGAGATGTGTCACCGCTGCGTCCTGACTGTAGCGCTGTGCCGACACCGCCGACGCGTGTGCCGCAGTGTCCGCCCGCAGCGCCTCGCTCCTGTTGAGAGACGCATCCACCGCACACCTGTCCGCACCCACACGCAGTGCAGACGCATCTGCCGCAGCATGCGCCGCACGGCCATGCGCAAGCGAGCCCTCCACCCTGTCGTAGTGTGAGTGGTACAGCGTCGGGGCGTAGATCGCACGTGTGTCTGCTGCGTGTGCGACCGTCGAGTTAAGTGCGCTAGCGTGCGATGCAGAGAGGCTGTCCCTGCCGAGCAGTGCTGCATTCACCTCCGAGCGTGCGCCTGCTGCTGCACGGTCTGACGCAAGCATGCGGTGGTGGCCTGCGAGCGTTGCCTCCGACGCAGCGTTCGCAGAGAGACTATGTGCACGTTGCGCGTCCACTGCGGCACGCGACCCTGCGTGGTGCGAGCGAGCCTCCTCCGTCAAGGCCAGCCCAGAGAGCTGCCCCGACCGCGTCGCCTCCAAGGACGCAACGTGCGCCTGCTGCGAGGAGTGGTGTGAGTTCACCTCCGCGGCAAGCGCTGCGTCACGCGCCTTTTGCTCTGCGACAATGCGGTCCGTGTACGCACGGGGCGAGGAGGGTGCATATGGGTACATGGTGGTGTCTTTTGTAAGTCCTGTGGTGGTGGTGAAACAGTCCTATTAATAAAACATGGTTGTTAGTGCACTAAAGAACCCCCCCTTTCTTTTGGCTGTTAGCCCTCTGTCCCGAAGTGCATTAACACTTAGTTCGTGCTCTATGTGTGCTCCTGGACACCAGTCAACCCGAGGAAGCGTCGTCCCGCTCTGTGCGCCTTGTTGAAGAATTGGTGTCGCTTCACGATCTGGTCCATCTTGCCCAGGTGCCCCACACGGGCCTGCATGGTACCACGGTCCTTCCTGAGGGAGTTGATCTTCGGGAGTCGTCTCTTGTGCGCTCTCTGCCGCAGAACGTGGCGCCCCATCCCTGCCGTGCTGTAGTACCACGCAGGCGACCCCATCGGCTTGAACTCCTTGTACACCATATGGAACCCAATGTCCTTCACAGGCTTCATCTCTTGTGGGTTCTTCGTGTAAGGGTAAAAGTCAAGGTTTTCGATGCTCCGCTCCTTCTCCGCCGCGTACATGATGAGGAAGCGCTCCACAGGGTCGTGGCTCTGCCGCTTCAACTCAAAGTTGCGCAACTGGTCAATGTACTTCAGAAGCATCTTCCGTCCCAGTCGGACCAACCCGTTCCGCTTGTGTGCGTTTTTTGTGTGCGCGTTTCTCTTGAAGTTGGAGCGCAGGATCTTCGCAAGACGTGGCTGCGCTTCCTTGGGGTACTTCCGAAGGACGCGCCAGAAGCTTCGGTAGAGTCCCAAGCTGTTGCTGCGTTGCACGCCACGGATCTGGCGTGTCTTCCCCCAACCCTCGTCCTGCCACCCAGTCACCTGCCCACGCTCGTAGCGCTCCAGGATGATCTCCGTCCCGATCTTCTCTGTGGTCTTCTGTGCGGTCTCGCGCTTGCTCTGCATTCGTGGTGCAGGGATGCCCCTGTCCGACGCCATGTTGTGCATCTCCCTTACGTGTGCCTTCGAGGACTGGTAGAACTCTGCGTTCACGAAGCTGTGCGTGGTGAGGTGGGATAGGGGTGGGTTGTGCTGAAGGCGAAGGGGAGGGGAGGGGAGGAGGAAGAGAAGGGGCACATACTCCTCCTTTTCGTGTGTGAACTCAGTGAAGTCGGTTCCGGTCTCACGAAGACCCTGACGCTGCATCTGCATTCGCTTGCTCTGTTAAAGGAAGACATATGGCGGGGGTGATGCAGCATAACTCAAATGTGGTGTCCCGGGACCAGCCCCCCAGCCCCCCAGGGCACCTGAGCCCGATTTCACCCGGATTTGAAAAATTCCTTTTTTTTGGGTTGGGGTTCGTGGGCGGGGAGGTGTCGCTCCATGATGAAACAGACCGCAGAGGAACCGTGAAGCTATATGGTATGCATCCACACAGGCAGGGGGCACCACACCCCTGTGCCGGATGCCAGGCACAGTACTTTTCGCCAATGTCTCTGCGAAGCGGACTCGGGACACCGATAAGCAGAAGGAGGAGATCAGCGCAGACGTCAAGAAGTTGGAGCCCGTGAACATCCTTCGCGCAGGGGACACACCCCCTCTAGTTGCTACCGCCACACAGCCAGGGGTGCCGCCGCCGCCGCCGGCGAAGCAGGCCCGTCCACCAAGAAAAGGAAAGTTGTTATCGAGTCTTTGCTTGGGTGACACAGCAAGCATCAAACAAACTCAGCTAATCCTCCCCCCAGAAGCCAAAAAAACCTGTGTTTGCCCGATTTCACCCGATTTCGCCCGGATTCACCGTGGCTGGGACCCCCCATCAAACAGCTAAAAAAACTTGGCTTGAAATACAACAGCCCCGTCGTGACAGTGTAACTTGGTATGACCAGCACTTCCGGGGTGGACCCCAACTGGTCCGCCCCGGAAGCATACAGTCCTGCATCCATACACCGGGAAAAAAGGGTGAGAACATACATCAGCGTACTTCGGCGTCCCCTTCACGTATGTGTTGTACTCTTCTTCGTCCTGCCCCAGGATGACGGTGCGGCGTGCTGCACGCAGTGTCTCTGCGCGCACCCCACGCAACACCTCTCTAATGGTGAGCATGCTGTTGTGTAGGTGACAAACGTGACGTTTATCAAAGCATTTTCTGTAGGGAGGATATTCAGGTAGAGGAATGAAGGCGAAACGTTCCGGAAGGGTCACGTGAGAGAGTGAGAGTGCGTGCAATGAAATAGACGTTTTTCTTTAATGTACATCACCCACAACTGCAGTTCCGAAACCGCCAGTTTTTTTTAGTTTTCCCTCTTTTTTCAGTTACTCAGACCCACACAGAGGGTCCCGTTACCAAAAGCAAAATACGATGGAGAAGACACAGACACCGTCAACGCCAGTAACAATAGAAAACTAAAAAAAGTACTGAAAATGGAAATAAAATAAGGGCACACAAACAGAAAGAAGAAAAAGACTCTGAAGGGCGCACAGGAGGGTGTAATCTAGTTGCCCAGCAAAGCATAGCATTGTGAGACGTCAAGACACAAAACGGTCTCCTGGAGAGAGCATTCCTGTTGGCAGTCCCTCTCCTCTCACACTACGCTTTGCAGGGCGGAAACAGCAATTTAGGAAACATCAACAAAATAATACAACATGAAAACTGAAAGTGTCGTCAATACATCCGACACCACTTAATAATAACAACGAGCTTTTCTCGGGTGAGACTTGGTGCCATCGTTCCCGAACCTAACACTTCGAGGGAATGCTACGAATACACAAAATGAAAACGAAGCAAAAAAAAAAAAAAAATCTCTTTTTTTTTGAACAAAAATACGGAAAATCACACAATTTTACTTGCTTCAAAAAATTCTCCGATTTCTACATTTGCTTGGAATGTGACGTTTTTTAAAATGAACAAAAACTTCTCTACTTTTCCTACATGCTTGCAGCTTGCACGAGAGCGTCTAACCCAGGGCTCTCTGACCTACGAGGCGAGGCGAGAACAAGCATTTCTAGACCGAGGTGATGAGAGGGTTTGACCTGGTGCCCTGCGGACTCGAGGATGTCTAGGCCCTCCATCTTGGAGCGCGGGGAGGAGACGTGGAGGATCTTGAGGCCGTCGCCTAGGGACACCTCCTCTGCGTTGATGCGCGACTTAAGCTCTTCGTGCAGGTCTGCAGGAAGGCTGAGGGCAAGGGGCGCCTCGTTCTGGCTGGGGTAGAAGCCACGCTGCGGGCTGTCGTCGAGGTCCGTCATGTCGTCCTGTGCATGGGAGTCCATGGGTGCAGGCGCGGCATGCACCAAGGACATCAGCCCAGGGAGCATGTGCGGGCCACCACCTTCACCAATCATCGCTGCAACGTGGAAGATAGGCTGCAGACGTGCCTGTCTCTGCTGGCTGTGGTGGTGGTAGAAGCTTGTGGCGCTCATGCTGCGGTCGGTCTCGATGCCGTCGCTGAACTCGCAGGTGATGTGGAGGTTGTCGACCAGGACCTTCTCCGCAGGGCTGTGCTCCTCACCAAGCACAGTGCGCTGCGGTGGCGTCACGCACGCAGAGTCCGCAAAGCTGTCAGGCGAGCTGTCCCTCTCCTCTCGCAGGATAGGCTCCTTCGGCCGCAGGTCCTCACTCGGCTCCTCATAAGCGTTGTCATCCACGTCAGGCATCGCAACAATCTCCTCGGGTTCGGGCAGAGCTTCAGACTCAACCGTTTTGGCATCTTTGTTCTTCATGACCTCAGGCTTGATGCTGGCAGGTGGCTGAGGGTACCCAGGTGGAGGCTTGAACCACCCGAACGAAAGTCCTGCAGGCACGACGATGTCTGAGGGGGTGAAAAGGTTGAATGGGGTGGGTTATGGGTTTGTGTAGGGAAAATGTTTTTACATTTTTGCGGTGAAAGGGAATCAAAATGAGTCATGTGGCTCGCCAGGAGATGAAAAGAAAAGTTTATAAGATGATCCTAAGCCTCTCGTGCTTAGTCACCTTATCATATTCGTTATCGCACAGCATCAGCTGCTGTGCGTGACAAACCTCGCTCGTGTTAAGTCACTGTTAAGAAAAAGTTGTAAAAAAAAAAGGACATACTAGAGTCGTCTGCCGTGACCACGTACTCCTTTTCCTTTGTCTCTGAAGGTGTGCTTGGCTGTGCGTCTGCCTCCTTACGCAGGATAGGCTCCTTCGGCCGCAGGTCCTCACTCGGCTCCTCATAAGCGTTGTCATCCACGTCAGGCATCGCAACAATCTCCTCGGGTTCAGGCAGAGCTTCAGACTCAACCGCTTTAGCGTCCTTGTTCTTCATGACCTCAGGCTTGATGCTGGCAGGTGGCTGAGGGTACCCAGGTGGAGGCTTGAACCACCCGAACGAAAGTCCTGCAGGCACGACGATGTCTGAGGGTGAGTGTGTTAAGAGTTGTCTTGTGTTTTGTGTGACATACGACTGTCGTCAGCAGTGACCTTGTACTCGCCAATAGAGGAGTTTTGTGGTGTCGGCGGCTTCGCGCTGCTGGGCGGGTTGCCTGGCTGCGATGCGATAGAGGCTGTAAGAAAGGTAGAGAGTAGAGAGAGAGAGAGAGTACAAAGATGTGGTGTGGTGTGACATACAGGGATTGGAAGGTGCAAACTGGCTCGCGTCTGGTACAGAGGCAGGGCGTTCCGACACCTGTTGCGAGGCGCTAGGTGCGTGCGACGCATGCTCTGACGCATGTGGGGTGTCCGGTTGTGTGGAGTGATGCGACACGTGCGACAGAGGCTGGGATGCAGGGGTTGCGTGCTGTGATGGAGGTTGCGACACATGTGACATGTGCTCCGAGGCCTGTGGGACGTCTGGTTGCGACACATGGGACAGAGGCTGGGATGCAGGAGTTGCATGGTGGGAAGGAGGCTGCGAGTGAGACACATGGGATACACGTGGCACGTGCTCTGATGGCTGTGGGACATCAGGTTGTGTCGAATGATGAGACGCGTGCGATGGGGGCTGCGAGTGAGGCACAGCTGACACATGTGACAGGTGCTCCGAGGCCTGTGGGAGGTCCGGTTGCGACACGTGGGACAGAGGCTGGGATGCAGGAGTTGCATGGTGGGACGGAGGCTGCGAGTGAGGCACGTGCTCTGATGGCTGTGGGATATCAGGTTGTGTAGAATGATGAGACGCATGCGATGGGGGCTGCGAGTGAGGCACATCTGATACATGCGAGGCTTGCGTGTACGGTTGCGACTGATGCGGCAGAGGCTGGGATGCGGGAGTTGCGTGCTGCGATGGAGGTTGCGAATGCGACATGTGCTCCGAGGCCTGTGGAGTGGGGTGCGACACATGGGACGGTTGGGATGCAGGAGTCGCGTGGTGGGACGGAGGCTGCTGCTGTGGCAAGCTTGTCTGCGAGACCTGGGGTGCGATGTGTGACGCAGTGGACACAGGTTGGGACACATGTGAGTGTGCCTGGGACACCTGCGACGGCATGTTCACAGGAGCCTGGGACACCTGCGATGAGGGGGGCGAGGCTTCCCTCTCGGGCTGGGCGTGCGACACCTGCGAGTGGTACGTCGATACGGGGGGCGTGCGAGGGGGGGAGTTCTCGACCTTGTTGCGGAGGAGCACGTTCTCGGCCTTGAGGGCAGACACCAGTTCGTTCTGGTGGTCCATGGCACGGCGTACGCTCTCCAGCTCCGCCCTGAGGGCCGACTCCCTCCCTTCGTGCGCAGCAACCGACGAAGTGGCCTCACGCAAGCGGAAATTCAGATCCTCCACTTCAAACGTGGACTTACTGATACGAGACTCCTGGTTCGCAAGCGAGTCTATCTTCTCCTGCTGTGCGTTGCACAGAAGGCGCATCTGCTCAAGCGACGAGGACTGTGCCTTCACGGTCTGCTGCGCCACAAGCAGCTCCTCGGGCTTGCTCGGCTGTGCAAGGCGGGAAAGCTCGAGCTCGAGCTCAAGCGACTTTGCCTTTTCTTGCGAACGCCGCAGCTCGTCGACGCAGGACTCACTGCGCGCCTGGTCCAGCTGCCTCCTCAGCTCCGTCACGAGCGACGTGAGCTTGCCGATGGCTTCATTATTCGTCTTTGACACTCCACCACCCAACCCTCCTATGCTGCCATACTCTCGGGGCGACGTTGGCTGCGGCCTGGCCACCTGCTGCTGCTCGGGTGAGTAGTTTGCGAGGGTGCGGCGGAGGGTCGCTGTCTCGCGGCGCAGCTGCTCTGTGCGCGACTTCATCTTCTCGACCTCCTGCACCTTTGAGTGCGTCGACACTGCGAGGCGCTCGGCCAGGGGCGAGTGGGGGGAGCCAACACCTACACCACCACCACCTCCTCCTCCTCCTACGTGCTGGTAGCTCACAGGCGTACGCGGCGACGGTATGTAAGTGGGCTGTGCGTCACGCCCAGGCGTGCCGTAGTCCGTGCTGTACGCATACGGCGACGCAGTGCCCGGTGTGCTGGCATACGTCTCGTACGGGGCAGACCCGTCAATAGGCCTCCTAGGCGGCGGGCTCACACGCGGGTTCGTGTCAATCGCCTCCCGCACACCGTACGGCGCACCACTCCATTGTCGCTCACAACGCTCTGGACTGGGGTGGCGGTACCCGCTGTAGCTCATGGTGGCTTTGGCTTTTGTTTCCTTTGGTGTGTGCATGGAGCATGGAGGTGGAGGGTGAGAAAGACAAAGCGTGAGGGAGAGAAAGAAAAGTGCGGATCAATGTGGTTTCTAATAACTTAATTTTTTTAGCGAAAATACGAAAGAGAAAACGCAACTGTGAAATGGTGCAACGGACCTCGCGGACACGCTCACATCTCAACAAAAAAACAGAGAAAATGCTCTTTGCTCTGGAAAGTGCAAACCTTTTCTCGAAGGGTTAAAGTAATTGGTTAAAAAGCTAGCTTTGCGTCATAGTCTCCCCAGTAAAGAAGCAGACGTACCCGCCGTCGTCTGCCTCCACCCAGTGATGCTCAGAGACTCCGGAGGCGAGCTGGACGAAGAGGGCACGCCCTGAGAAGACTGGCGACGGGCAGCAGAAGGCTTCACCACCGCCGCGCTTGAGAATCTCCTCTTGGTCCATGTAGAAGGCAGAGCGGCACGTCAGGCCGTAGTGGTAGGGTGTGGTGCGCGAGAACTTCAACAGCGTGTGTCCGTCCATGAAGCGCAGGATGTGGTTCAGTGTCTGCGTCGACAGCGGACACAGTGTGCTGCACGTCTGCTCCGGTCTGCGTGGCAACCACGGCACCTCCACGAGGTCCTCCACAGCGCACCCATGCGCAGTCTTTGCCTCATTGTCTGGCAACGTACTGCTCGCACCACGTGTCTCCAGATGGTAGTTCACAATGCCACAACGGAGGTTCAACGGCCAAGTAAAAAACATCTCACGCACTGCGGTCACATCCTGTGGCAGCAGGTGGTAACACATTGGCGCCAGATGCAACCTCTCTGCGCAGGCCAGCAATGTAGACACACCAAAGTCCTTCAACCCCTGCACCGACGTCTCCACACCACGCTCCACCAACAGCCTGAAGATCTCTCCGTAGACGTTGAGGCGCTCTTTATGCTTTAAGGGGTTGTTCGTGACGGACACGACCATCTGCTGGATGATGTTCAGCCCGACCTCGTTTTTGACGTTTGGATTGCACCCTTCTTGGAGCAACACTTCCACCGCAGCAGGGTAGCCTGGGTACGCACAGGCAAGCATCAGGAAGGTACGCCCCACGCAGGTACCACCACTGCTGTCCTCCTTCTCACCTACAACGTCGTCACCGTCAGTGACCTGCGCATCAAGGAGACAGTCTTTGTTCGAAATAAACTTCAGCGCCTCTGGGAGAAGCTCCAGCGCCTCAGGCCCTCTGTAGATGATGCGCTTTGCAAGCTCCCTCCGTTCGGTGCCCTCAGGAGAGATCAGCATCATAAACGCCTTCAAACACTCCAACGCCATGGGGTGCTGTGGCAAACGTTCCAGGTACAGGTCCATCATCAAGAAAGGGTCTTTCGTGACGTCCGCTATGTTTAAAAGCTGGTCAACTATGCTTGGACACGCCGCCATCGCCACCTCGATCGCTCTGCGGGAGACCACGTAAGGGAGCGCACCTTCTTCGATGATGCATTGGCAGAAGCGCTGCAGAACGTTTTGGAAGTCGGTTGGCGGGAGGACCTGGGTTTTTTCACCTTCATGGATGATCTCCCCTTCGAGCACCTCTAGCAGGAAGTAGAGTGATATCTCTGCAGAGCGGAACGGCGGCAGGCCTACACATTCCATTCGATCGATGATAAGCTGTGTTATGTCTGCATCTCCTTGGAGGATGACGGTGGCCAAGGGGTAGTCTGAATATGCAAAGGATTTGTCAAGACGTGCGTTGAACAGCGCCTTGAGCACCTCCCTGTCACCGATGGTTGCCGCAACGTGTGTTGCGGCGACTTCATCGAAAGGGACGTTCTCGGAGTTGACAATCGTCTCCAGGAGGTGCTGTGTCTCTGGACCTGAAAGCTGTGGTAGGTCGACGAGGTCAGATTTGCCGCCCAGGTCGCATATCTTTTGCGTCGCTTTTTGGTAGCGTTTGTCAAGCGCAACGTCAAGCATGCTGAACCCTTCTGAGTCCACCGCTGACACATCCGCAAATTCAAGAATCGCAAGAAACGAGGTTTCATCCCGACAACGTCTGCACAGCGCTATCTGGTCGTGCCAGGTCAGATACCGGACTGCACTGCGGTGGAGGCTCACCTCGTATTCATTCGCGTTTTCGACAGCACGGCAGAGCCTGCGGGCGTCCAGCTCCCTTACCAACGGTGCCTGGACGTGGATCACACCGGAGCGGAAGAGGGTGGGCAGCTGGAGGAGCGCCTCGGTGTCGACAGCGGAGGTGACGTAGAAGAGACGGAAGGCTTCGTGGCAGTGGAACACAGAGCGCGGCAGCACCTTGAGCGAGGCCTGCCTGATGAAGTCGAAGCCTGCCGCAGGCGTCAGAACAAACCAATGTCCGTTCTTCACAGCGCTCTCCAGAAGCATGAGCTGCACCTCCTCCGCCAAACACGCATCAAACACGACTAACGTTGCCCGCGCAGCTTCCTCCTGCGACTCATCCAAGTCGCGTATATCCTTCAAAGATTCGCACATAATGACGCTTGTTGCGCTGTCAACAGCAACAGGGTCATCACCCACTATGATGTCCTTTGAAAGGACGGACATAAGGGGAGAGGAGGGTGGGGTTCTGTTGGGTGAGGGAGATGGGGGACAAAGGGGGAGGGAATGAAGAAAAGAGGAGGTGCGTGTGATTTTAGTTTCTTTAAAACATCAAGACGTTTCTATTTGGTTGCGCACGCAGCACAATTTCACAAAGTTTTTTTTTTTTGTATCGACAATTCGCTGTTTTGTCAGAAGAAAAATTGTCCTCTTTTGCTTTGCTCTTTTTTCAAGCAGAAAAGAGAATGGTTGAGGTGATCCGAAACAACTCACCTTAGAGACTTTGAAAGACTGTGCTCTTGCGCACATCTAAAAATAAACCAATAAATCCAAAAAAACCAGTTATTTTTTTTGTTGGGGGGGATGACAGAAATCGAACAAACTTTTTTTTTTTTTGAAAAAGATGAACGAATGTCTGCACCCAGAACACACACTATCAAAAAAAAAAGTTGAATATGAAAACTGAATATATTCCTCACGTAACGCATACACACATCTAAAGAAAATACGTGAAAGAAAACACCCCAACTTCGGAGTTGCTTATTACCGTCCTCAGTAACAACCACCCTGATTGGGGTTACAAGCCTTGTAGTATCGGCGCCATTTGGTCAAAAAGGACACAGCTCTGCTAAGATACTTCACAACGGCGCGCCATTAATTTAGTCTCAGTGGATAGGGTACGAGGCTAGGGGTGAAATGCGGTTCAATAATATGTGGCCTTCTGAAGGCATGGACCTTTTGACACATCACCGATCATGTGGTGAGGTAGGTTACAAAGTGTTCTGTGTGCAGCAACAAAAAAAACACAGCGAGCAAGCCTTTTTTTTTCTGGGTTGCTGTACATGCTGTGGCACTGCTGCAACCAGGTAGGTAAGTTTACAAGATGATCTTAAATCCTTTTTGTGCGTATTTGTGACCTCTAACAAAAAGAAATAAGTCTATCAGATGAACCTAAGCCCGTCCCTCGTCACCTTATGAAGAAAAATTTAAAAGAGTATTGGTCTCGTGTACATCTAAAGCCGTGCGTGCTAGCGCCTCTTTTAAGACGCAAGCACAGACACAACAATAGGCATACGAGAACTGTAACAGAGAAGCTGAAAGTGCAAAACGCCTCACAAAAAGTATCCGAGCAGGAACGCCCTCAGCCTTGGCCACATGGTCCACAAACAATATGGGTCAGGGTCAGATGGTGCGAACCTATCATCTGTTTCATTGAAAACGACAAAAAAAAATTCCGTGAGACCGTTTTTTGGGGAAGGGGGGGTGAGGTGTGGCCAGTTGCGTCCCACGACCCCCTTATTGCTAAAAATGATGGATTGTTGCTTTTTTCCTTTTTCCTTTTTTCCCCCCCAATTCGATTGAGAGTTTTCCTTTACTTGATGATAACAATACAACACAAAACTGACAAACACAACTCTACCTACTAGCCTACTTTCCGTACACAATCTGCTCAGCAGCCTTTTCTGCAATCATCAGCGACATCGCGATACCGGGTGCCTGAGAAAGTGTGAGTTGTTTGATACAAATAGATTGGTAAAACGTAAAGTGCACAAATACAACTTCGTTTGACCCAAAAAACAAATAGGATACATACCATGATGGGTACTGGCAGGATCGACGTGTCCACGACACGCACGTTTGAGGAGCCCTTGAGCACAAAGGTCTTCTCGTCGACTGCGGCGTCGAGGTCCTTGCCCTCCGCCTTGAGCGGAGCCATCGAGCACGTGCCCACAGGCGCACCGAAGGGCTGCGCATGCGCCTTCATGTAGTCCATGAGGTAGGCGTCGGTGTCCATCTCGTCGTGCACCTTCTCGAGAGACGCGATCTCTGCAGCGGAGATGGACTTAGGGAAGCGCACCCTGCGTGCGGCGGCCTTGCCGTAGATGATGTCGCCCGCCTCCTCGCTGGGAGTGTCCTTCAGCAGCGTTGTGTCGATGGCCTCGCGCTGCGTCAGCAGCTTGCGCAGCGGTGCTGTCGCTGTGATGAGACGCGTCATGCGCACAATCGGCAGCATCTTCTGCAGCGTCTTCTCATCCTCAATGCACGACAGGTCGATCACCGGTGCACCCTTGTCATCCAATGTCACAGACCCCTTCGTCGCGTCCGGTGTCAGCCCCTCACGCTGCGCCCCAGTAATGAGCGACGTAATCCCCTCCTGGAACCACCCCAGCTGCACACTCTGCTTGCGCTGTGCGAACTCCTTCCTGCGGAAGCCACCACGGTTGGCGAGGCACACCAAATGGTCGGCGGTGGCGGACTTGCAGTTCTCGAGCATCTTCTTGGCGGGGGGGTTTTTCTTCTTGTCCTCTGCGGTGGGGTAGGAGACCTTCACGTTGTGCACCTTGCTGTCGAGGAACATGCAGTTGTCCACGATGTGACTTGTCGCGGGCCCGGTGCCGGACATTCTGTACGCCATTGTGTGCATGAGGGTGTGGATGTTGTTGCTGTCGAAGGACACCCCTGGGCGTGCCTGGTGGATCATCGGCACTGTGCAGAGGTCACGCAGGTTCTTCCCGACGGCGGGATTGCGCTCCTGCACACCAGACCTAAGGAGGATAGCGGGTGTGCCGATGGCGCCGGCACAGAGGATGACTTCTGCCTTGCAGGTGGTCGTCTTCGTCATGCCGAGGTTGTCCGTCCACTCCACACCGACAGCCTTTTCGCCCTCGAAGATCACCTTTGTAACTGAAGCCTCTGTGCGCACAGTGAAGTTGTGCTGTTTCAGGATCGGCCGCACGAAGGACGTTGCCGGAGTGCAGCGCAGACCCTTCTTGTCGACCATGACCTGTGCTGGGGACGTGCCCACGGAGGGTGTCGGGCTGTTGACGTCGTACTTCTTCTGCAGACCGCACTCCAGTGCACTATCCGCTGCAAGGTGGCCGATAGGAGAGCGCGATGCACTGAACCCAACAGGAAGCGGCCCAGAGGTGCCGTGGTACTCATTCTGGTCAACGATGCTCTTCTCGGACTTCGTGAAGAACGGCAGGCAGTCTGCGTACGACCAGCTCTTCAGGCCCAGCTTCTCCAGCTTCTCAAACTCCTTCTGCGGCGGGCGGAGGTAGATGTTCTCGTTCATGCTGGCGCTTCCTCCAAGGACCTTTCCGCTGGGGAGGCTCAGGTCACGTTCACCAAAGAAGGACGACGTCACCTTGTACTGCCAGTCGACAGCTGTGCCCACAAGGTCCCACGCGTAGGATGCGTAGTACGTCATGTCGTGGCAGGAGTCGTCCTGCCCTGCCTCCAGCAGCAGCACGCTGACCTCCTTGTCGCCACGTGTCGCAAGGCGGTGTGCCATGACACTGCCGCTTGCTCCGCTCCCCACAACAATGTAGTCGTACTCCGCCTTCACAGAGGTGCGGTGCAGGCCCGCCAGACGGCCCCAAATGATCTTGACCACCCACAGCCCCACACACACCGCAGCAAACCCGTAGATGCACAGGTCCTGAAACTCCCTCCCCTGCAGACGCTGCTCCAACGTCTTGTACATCATGGGGTACGGGATCCCTGTCACACCTCTCACCATTTTTGTATTTTTATGGGATTTTTCTGAATTGAATTAGGTGCAAGAATGGGAAAAGTGGGAGGATAACCTTAAAAAGTTGGGTCCCCCTTTTTTGCAGTGCTAATAAGGAATCCATTATGTAGAGGGGGAAAGCGGCCGCACTGCATCGATGTGCAGTGAGGGTGTGGCCACGTGTTGGTACATAACATAAAGCAATACAAACAGACGCGTCTTAATGGGGTAGTACAGTCAGGATGCAGGCGCCTTCACAGCTTCTAACAGAAGCTGGGAAAACAGAGCACTTTACCTGAAACCTTACGACAGTGGCAAGCACCGTCACACCACACAATAGGGCATATTCTGTACGGGAAGTACCCATTTACTGGGAAAACCAGAAAAAAGAAAAAAAGACGCACACAATGCCAACACATGCCTCGAAGTTGGAAAGGGACACATCAGTTTTGGGTGGTGAACTATCATCCCCATGGAAAGGACATTATGCGCGTCTGAGATGTGTTGGTTGTTTTGTTAAAAGAAAATGCTGTGTGATACTAACTAAACCTCCAATATCACCAAATGACAATGACATACTCGGGGGAGACAAAACAATACCCCCCCGACGCAGGTCGAATGGGAGAAAATCACAAAAAAAGGCCCGCACGCGGTTACTGTACTCGGTAACTGTAAAATGGTGCGCATGATTGTTGTGGAACTTGGCCTTACATGACATGCAAAAACCATGCCATCGTAGAATATTACCATCGTAAGTTAACATAACTAAACTGCACTAGATTTGGGGGGGGTTTTTTTTTTAAACCCGCCTGTTTGCGCACTGCGCAGCTCGTGGTTGTTCAAGCGATTCCGGGGTTAAACTTTATTCTTTTGGATACAAAAGTGCTATTTAGACTCCTACAGAACACAACGACGATGCTGCTACGCTAGCAAACAGGGGGGGTACTTTAGAAACAAAAGATCGCACAAAAACAAAATGGACTTTGAAATACATTAAGTTAAGTGTACCTTGGTGCATTACCAGGATACCGGGGGGTGAACCAAAAAACCATGCTGTGCCAACATCCATTGCATGGTTTACATCTGCCCTTCACCCGCAAAAGAGTTGCTAAATCCTGAGTATCTCATCCGTAGTCTGATTAGATTACTTAATGTTATTCGTATCTCATCCGTAGTCACTTAAAAATACTAAAAATAAAATACACTGCCCACCTCTCTACAAAGACAAGCAGTGTGCACCGAAGACTTCCAGGGCAATAGATTGAGCGAAGAGTTAGTGAAGGCTAGCCGCACAACGTAGGTTGTTACCTACTCGTTCTTCATTGTACCCCTTTCCTGGGTAGTTCCCTTGTGTCAGTGAAGCACAAATAATGCACCTCGCCGAAATGATTGCAAAAAAAAAGAGAAAAAAATCCCCCCGCAAAAACAGATCACATAACAGTGCAACAGTTGTTTTTCTGCTGAACCTCCCCCCCACCTGCGTTCCCCCTACCTGGGCTTTTCTTACCCAGTTTTTCATCCCAACCATCAAACTTCGCAGACACCGCACCCAATAGAGCTTTGATAAGATAGTCACCCCTCGTGAACCTCTGGCAACGGCCTGCCTGCAACACTTCTTTCCGTTCGCTGTCAAAGTCGTCCATCACGTCAACTTCTAGAAACTCACGGTCGAACTTGTTCAGCCATCCAATCTCAGCCTCGTCATTCGTGCACGCAAGGATCTGGAACCTGAACCTTCTTGCGATCCCCTTCCGCACGACGTCTTTGAACACTTCAGGACCTTCATTGGGCTCACCGTCTGTGGCAATCATCAAGAGCACATCCTTCCCACCTTGGTACTTGTTGATAATAGCCTGTGTGCACTGAGCGAGTGGTGTGCCTCCAGATGGACCCTGTGCAAGCGACTGCTGCAAAGCGGGGTCGTGGTTGCTCTTCACACCGAGAACGGCTGCTCGGTTGAGGAAGTGGATGTCGATACCTTCTGCGGGGTTGAAGCAGGCAGCCATGTCCACAAGCATCGAGATGGTGGTGCCAAGCTCTGTCCAACGTGTGTAGCCGGGACAGGCAGGGAGCTGCATGCTGCCGGAATCGTCAGCAATGAAGACGATTCTGTAGTTGAGAAGGACGCTGAGTTCGTCACCCCTTGCGACAGAGATGTCAAACCTCTGGATGATCTCCTCTAAGTTGGGCTGGGCGCTCTTTTGTGGCTGCGACTGACGAGGCTGCATGGACACATCGTTGCCATGCCCCACAGGCATGGGCGGTGCTGACGGGTTGTTCAGTGCCGTATACCCACCACCGTTAGCAAAGCTCGGACGGTACGCCATAGTTTGGATCTGCAAAACCCCTGGGCCGGTGATTGGGTGAGTAGGGGGAAGGGTAGGTGGGTTGAATGGTTTCGTAAGAAAAGAAGTCTTTTGAGGAAAAGATGAAAAGATACATCTTGAGAAAAAAGGCAAATAAAAAAGTAGAAGCACTGAAGAATGGATCGCATGCGCGTTTCTTGAACGATAACCAAACCTCATCTATTCTATGGATCTCCCTTCATGTGCAAAAAAGAAATCAAAAAAAGAGAAAAGTTAAAAAGCTGACCTTAAGCTCTCGCTTGCTTGGTCACCTTTAAAAAATACTATTGAAAAAAAGCGAAATGCTAAACAACAGGAAGGTAACCTGGACAACCGGTGTGCATCTGAACGTACACTGGATGCTAGCCTGTGAACGGACATGAAGGGAGCAGGAGGGCCGTCTGCAGTTGTGAGACCGAAAGTGTTCTCCAACAGAGAGAGGGCCGCATTTTAGCTCCGAAGCCTCATGAAGAGTAACCACAATGGGGATGGACAGTGTTCCAATTCCTATCATGGCTAGCAGACGCCTTGGGAGGTACCAAAAATAAACTGATGCAGTTAAGCATTATGATGTTGTGCTGTTTGGAAAAAAAAAACAAAATAAACAAAATAAACGAAACTTGAAAACGACAGACCCGTGCCGTACGCGGCCTTTGCCTATCTTTGAGTTAAGAAAACACACATACAAACCTGACCAAATCTGGGCGCAATGTCTCAACACTGTTTTTTTTTACCCTCTTTTTTATTCTTTTGGGAATTTCGTCAAGACAATTGCACCTATATCGCAAGGGGGGAAAGATGTAGACAGGAGAAACCCTCAGGACGGGTTTCGTGGATAGTATGTTATGCACGCAAATGGAACAAATGGCAGCGAATGCGACGGCTCACAAATGAGCGTCAGCGGGATGCAAGCACAGACACAAATGGCGCCGACGGTGAACGCACCTTCTGCGGGTGCAAGTACCGCGTGCCCTTACGCCGTGCCGTCCTGTCGCCTTGTGGTCAACGACAACGACGGCAGAAGCATTTCCGGTGGCAAAAATCTAAAGGGCCGTTGAAGCGTGAACCTTGGCAAGACACCAAGCACCTCAGAGAGACACCTCCAATGGGAGAAGGAAAAAAGGACGGAGGGAGATGCTCTCGGCAGTATGATGAACGAACAACATTCTGGGGTTGAAGTAAATTGTTATTGGCTGTGTTGTTGGGGGGCAATTAAGCGGCCCCCTACTCTTCGTCAAAATACAAATACACGTGCGGGGGGGACGAGCGACTTGCACCTGAAGGTTCGTTAGAGTTTTAACTTTAAAAAAACTAGGGCAGACTGCCTTGGCATCGCAAGGACGGAAAGAAGTTTTCTGAGGGGGAAAAAAAAAAAGAAAATTAGTTCAGATGACCCGAAGTATCTCGTGTTTAGCCACCTTGAAATGCTGATGATAGTTATGTGTCTCTCTTTCGTGTGAAACATCATGGGCGTAGGCCAGAATACCGAGAAACGTTGGTAAGAAGAATCATCGCTCAGTCACTTCACAACAAAGCGAGTGTTGTCTCGTACGATGTGCCTGATCTGTGATAAGACCCAGCAAGTATCGTTTGAGTGAATCAAAACTTTAGGGTACAGCGTGTACCCAGCGACACGACCAAGTCGCATCACATCACAATACACTTCTTCTTCTTCATCTTCTTCATCATCGTGGGCGACTCATCCCAACCATCAAACTTCGCGCAAATAGCACCCAAAAGCGCTTTGATAAGATAGTCACCCCTCGTGAACCTCTGGCAACGGCCTGCCTGCAACACTTCTTTCCGTTCGCTGTCAAAGTCGTCCATCACGTCAACTTCTTGAAACTCACGGTCGAACTTGTTCAGCCACCCAATCTCAGCCTCGTCATTCGTGCACGCAAGGATCTGGAACCTGAACCTTCTTTGAATCGCGCTTCGCACAACTCGCTTGAACGCCTCGGGACCTTCATTGGGCTCACCGTCTGTGGCAATCATCAAGAGCACATCCTTCCCACCTTGGTACTTGTTGATAATAGCCTGTGTGCACTGAGAGAGTGGCGTTCCTCCAGATGGACCCTGTGCAAGCGACTGTTGCAAAGCGGGGTCATGGTTGCTCTTCACACCGAGAACGGCAGGACGGTTGAGGAAGTGGATGTCGATTCCATCAGGAGAAAAGCAGGCAGCCATGTCCACAAGCATCGAGATGGTGGTGCCAAGCTCTGTCCAACGTGTGTAGCCGGGACAGGCAGGGAGCTGCATGCTGCCGGAGTCGTCAGCAATGAAGACAATTCTGTAGTTGTACAGCATTGCAAGCTCGTCCCCTCGGGCAATCGAGATGTCGAACCTGTTGATTATTTCCTGCAGGTCCATTTTCGAGCTGCCTTGGCTTTGGTGGTGGTGGGGCTGTGGGGGTGCTGGTGCTGCGTGTCCTACTGGGTCGTGGTGGTATGCGGGCAGCTGGTGGGCTGGGGCTGGGGGTGGTACGCCAGAGTGCTCGTTTGGGTGCATAGGCATGGATGGTGCACTGGCGTTGGAATAGGCTGACGTTGAGAGGTCCATGGAGGACTGCATGGACTGGCTGCTCCTGTCGGGGTTCTGTCGGGACCCTTGTTGACGGCGGCCTGCATGACGTTGATGTGGTGTGTACGCAGCTGACTGGTACTGCGCAGGCGGTGCGGGGGGTGCAGTGGCGGCCATGTTGTGTGTGCTGACTGGTGATCTGTTGTGTGCGGTATGATGCAAGCTCTCGTCTCGGGTCTGCGTCTTCACACATGCCAGAAGAACGACACCTCGACGTGGCAACAGGGATATGACATCTCTCATGCAAAGCCTTCATCCAAGCAGGGTAGTCAAAAGTATTAATGGGGAAGGGGGTCACATAGGGGGTGTAACATAAACGGTAATTGGAAAGAAGCAAAGGAAGAACTGAGATGCTAACAGATAGACTCACAACTGAAAACACGTCGACACACACACACACATTGTCATCACGCACTACAGAGACCATAAAGAGCTGGTTACGGACACAGGAACGATTGTTTTTGAGTCAACTTTTGCTACCAACTATTCACACTCACAGACCAAACTAAATCGCAACAAACAACAATTGCTTGCAGCAGATATTTTTTTTTCTTTTTGAATTTGAATTTGAAAAATATACATCGCAAACACCCCCCTGACTTTGTTCCAGTTGTGCAGCAGCTGTGTGTGCAGAACAAAAAGACCCCCCCTAAATAAAATCTCCAAAAAAAATTGTTTGATTAGAGACTACTTATCACTGGATAGCAGCCACGATTTTTCTTCACAGGATCCTTGAAGAAGAGAGCAAATAGACGTACGCTAAAAAATCCACAAAAAAGAGTTGAAAAATGCAAACACCTCACCGCTCAGCGCGGGATGCAGGCACAGATTAGCCATTGACCCACTCAGAACAGGAGGGTCTATAAGAGCATCTTATCACGTACAGAAGTAAAAAAGCCTCGTTTCCTGACGGACTGCACGGGGCGTCTACCATAGCTTATCAAGGGGGGCAGGGCCCTATCCTTTTTTTTCCCCAGTGAAGGGGCGACGTAGTCCAAGCGTAACTGTGCACGCCTTCTCAATTGGCACCGAGATGTGTGAAAAACACCGAAGATTACACAACTCCTGGAAACTACTCCTCAAACCATGAAACAAAAAGTGAATCTAGAATCTTAACGTAGTCTCTGTTGA
Organism: Rhynchopus sp. YZ270_cl-10; assembly: GCA_964035575.1. NCBI lineage: Eukaryota > Euglenozoa > Diplonemea > Diplonemida > Diplonemidae > Rhynchopus > Rhynchopus sp. YZ270_cl-10. The sequence goes on along the minus strand of OZ037833.1, from coordinate 2,869,165 downwards.
TTCTAAAACGGGGGGGTAAAATCGAATGGAAAATTGGGGAAGAAGTTGGAAAGTTGGAACGCTTTCTCACCCCAGATCACACAAAAAAAGAACCGTTCGGTTCAAGAACTTTTATTGTGAACGTTAGCTGAAGTTAGAATAGTGCTTCAACAATGCAATGGCACAAATTTGTTGTAAATAAGGCAACAATTTTGTCTCCACGAGAACAGATATCACATCACAACACACTTCTTCTTCTTCAGCTTCTTCATCATCGTGGGCGACTCATCCCAACCATCAAACTTCGCGCAAACAGCACCCAAAAGCGCTTTGATAAGATAGTCACCCCTCGTGAACCTCTGGCAACGGCCTGCCTGCAACACTTCTTTCCGTTCGCTGTCAAAGTCGTCCATCACGTCAACTTCTTTAAACTCACGGTCGAACTTGTTCAGCCACCCAATCTCAGCCTCGTCATTCGTGCACGCAAGGATCTGGAACCTGAACCTTCTTTGAATCGCGCTTCGCACGACCTGCTTGAACGCCTCGGGACCTTCATTGGGCTCACCGTCTGTGGCAATCATCAAGAGCACATCCTTCCCACCTTGGTACTTGTTGATAATAGCCTGTGTGCACTGAGAGAGTGGTGTGCCTCCAGATGGACCCTGTGCAAGCGACTGTTGCAAAGCGGGGTCATGGTTGCTCTTCACACCGAGAACGGCAGGACGGTTGAGGAAGTGGATGTCGATTCCATCAGGAGAGAAGCAGGCAGCCATGTCCACAAGCATCGAGATGGTGGTGCCAAGCTCTGTCCAACGTGTGTAGCCGGGACAGGCAGGGAGCTGCATGCTGCCGGAGTCGTCAGCAATGAAGACAATTCTGTAGTTGTACAGCATTGCAAGCTCGTCACCTCGGGCAATCGAGATGTCGAACCTGTTGATAATTTCCTGCAGGTCCATTTTCGAGCTGCCTTGGCTTTGGTGGTGGTGGTGCTGTGGTGGTGCTGGTGCTGCGTGTCCTACGCTAGAGTGCATGTGTGTAGGCAGCTGCGGTGCACTGGCGTTGCCGTGCTGACTCTCATACGCCGGACGTGCGTGCGAGCTGTGAGAAGCGTTCGGGTCGTAGTGGGGAGCTGGCGGGGCTGGTGGTGCAGACGGTGTGTCGTATGCCATTGTTCCTTCCTCTTGCCTTGTCTGGTGGGTGTGCAAAGTGAAGTACAACAAACCTGACATGTCAGCCCAAGACAAGACGTTTTGCTCACAAAAAACTGGGGGAGAAGGGGGGTGTGAGGTCGCTGCCTTTTTGTCCCCCACTCTGATGTCGTAATTGCGTAAATACCCCCCCACCCACCACCACCACCCTCCCCATATAGAAAACCCTGGATCACGGCTTTTTTGGCGTTCCTCCCTCCCGTTTCAACGCCTTTGTCACCTTCGCCTTGACAGCGCGAGGGCGCTTCTTTTTTGTCGGAGCCTGCAGGGGTTTGGAGCCTTTGCCTGTTGGGGAGGACTGGCGGGCCGCATCACCGTCGTCATCGTCATCGAGATCGACGTCCATGAGGGAGTCCTGCTTGATGCCCTCTGTGTCCTCCTCTGCTACGAGGTCACGTTCGCGCACCACTGCACCACTTGCACCTGTTGCTGGCGAGACGACCACTTGCGGGATCACCTTCACCGCAATCTCCTGCATGGTTGGTCTAGCCGCGTCCACAGGCGACCTGCCTGCCCCCTCAGAGTGAGTCTCCGGCAGTGCAATAGGCGACTGTGCAGCGTCCAGCGGCGACGTGCCGGACCGCTGTGCACTGCGTTCCTCTTCGTTTACCTCCGACTCCACCTTCTTCACTGGAGAGTGGACAAGCACTGCGGGTGAAGGAACCACCTGGGGTACAACCTGTGGTGCGTCCAGCTCCGGTAGTTGCGGTTCAGGCTTGCGCATCAACCCCGACAGAGGGTTCTGCCCCTTACGCTGTTTCGGTGTACGTGGTGCAGACTTCGGGGTGCTTTGGTATCCCCCTTTGGGTGTGCCCTTCGGGGTGGGCACACCCAGACTCGGGTCGTCTACAGTTCCGATGATGTGGTTGAATTTGCAGTAGTCGCCTTCACGGCAGCCGCGTCCACGTGCATAGTATTTGCAGCGCACCTCCTCCATGGTCTGCTTCTTGCTGAAGGAGCTCCAGAAGGCACCGCACACATCGCAGATGAGGTTGATGCGGTATGGGAAGATGGAGCTGCCTGAGGGGTTCGGCTCGGAGTTCACAAACTTCCATTTGTTGTGCACACATGGTGGGGTACGCCGCCCTGCAGGACGCCTCTCGTCACGCTTATCCCCTTCAAACACATCACGACCGGCTTCTCTGTCTTGGTGGTGGTGGTGGTGACCATGCTCTCTATGCTCATGTCTATGTCCATGCTCATGCCGATGGTGTTCACCATGACGATGCTGATGCACCGGAATGTCCACCGCCCCCACAATAGCACCACCCTTCGCAATGGTACCCACCGCAGCACTCTCTGGGATCAACGTCAACGGCGGATGGCTCCAATGGCTGCTGTAGTGGAAGACAAAGGGGCGCTCTCCTTTCAACACATCACCAAAGGTTGGATGGCCCCTATTCTTCGCCACTCTGTAGACCTGCAGATACCGCATCATCGCTGCCGCGTCTAACGTCTGCAGCTGCGCCTGCGCCTCCTCTTCTGCAAGCTTCTTCAACACAAAGTCGCCCACATACGCTTCCAGCTTACTATTTGTGTACAGCGGGAATGGACCTCTCTTGACGCGAATCACCATGACATAGTAGGGGTCGAATGCGGTGACTTGAGTGTAGACGGGGAGGAGGGCGACGGTGATGAGGCCGTGGGAGACTGCAGGCCAGAACTGATCGAGGGCGGAGAAGAAGGGTGCGAGGAACGCGTGGATGTGCATGTGGTGGGAGTTGAGTGGGAGGCCTTCGATGGTGCCGTCGGAGTCGACGCCGACGAAGAGCATCCCGCCCGAGGTGTTGAGGTACGCACAGCACCACTCATCTGCGAGGGCCGCGAGGGAGTGGCCCCACAGCTCAGGGCTGTTCATGCAGAACCGTCCTAACAGGCGGTACGGCGGCATCTCGATGTCGTTGGGCATCGCAAGCTTCGTGTGCAGCAGCATCTTCATATCCAAGAACTTCTGCAGCACCGCGTCATGTGGTGCATAGCTCTCGCATTCACTCCCCGCGTCGCTTGCAACGAGAATGTCTTTGTCCCCGTCCATATCTACCTTGCCACCGTCCTGTGCCATCTCTCAATTTATGGAACAAAAATAAAATGATGCTATCTCAACATGGAGGAATGGTGTGTTTTGGTTTCTGAACAATGAGGTTAGGGAAGAAGGGGGATGGGAATGGGGGATGATTAGCGGAATGATGGGGAAAGAGAGAGAGAGAGAGAGGGAGGGAGGGTTCATCTTGCAGTTTTACAAAACAAAAAGTATGTAAAAAGGGTAAAAAAAACGGGAATAGGTGTGTGGGTGTGTGGGTGGGTGTGTTGAAAACAGTTGTGGGTAGTTCCTAAGAGTGGAACATTGGGCCAAAGGTGTGCGGGGCTGGTAGACCCCGGGGGTGGGGATAGGTGGGTTAGAGCGACTTGAAATACAAAGCCCTCTCGTGACAGTATATCTCGAAAAAAAGATGCCAGAAAGAAGTCTGAACAGGGGGTATTTGTTTTTTTTTTTTCGGAGACACAATCAGGGTTTTATATAGGAATTTTTTCCTGAACAAACAGGGGCAAAAACTGAGGATTCATTTTTTCTCACCCACCCACCCAAAATCAAAGTTGTTTTTTCGGCTGGGGCCAGTTGTGGTGTGCCTTGAACCCCCTTGGCTGTAAACCCAATTGATAGCAATTCGTGCACCAGGCGCACGTGGTACACGAATTGTAAGTAACCAGTACATTTATAACAAAGAAAGGGCGGTCATGGCACCCAAAGGTTCCTAGCGAAGCCACGGTACGCAACATTTCAAAAAATTGCGCTCATAATCGCACATTTTTACAGCCAAACTATGTCAGGGAAGGGTGGGTTGCAATCTTGCGCCGCAGGCGCACGGTACGCTACTTTTATAATTTCGCCATGATGCATGCTTCCTTTTCCTTCGGCGTTTGACCAATTGAGTCGCGTTCTGGCTGTGACGGGGGTGTGGGTAACCCTTGAGATAGACGTGTGTGTTTTCTTTACTGACTTCGTTATTTTCTGTCAACAGAGCTTCGTTTCGGCGACTGACTACCCCGGGCTGCACCCTGAGGCTACACCCCCCGGAGTGGGGTGGGGCAGCCCACCCCAGAAAAGTTAAAACCCGAGGAAAACCCAGGCTTAAACCCGGGCTTGCTCTGCGCAAAATTAATTAAGCTGTACCGTTTTGGGCCGCTGTAATTGTGCTGTAATTGTGGTGTAATTGTGGTGTAATTGTGGCGTGATTGTGCTCAGTTTTGGTCAGTTCTGCTCAGTTCTGCGTAAGTGTGTGTACGTGTGCGTAAGTGTGCGTAAGTGTTGGTACTTGTGGGTACGTGTGTGTAAGTGTGCAAAAACGGATTTTTTTGTTTTCTGCATGTTTCTCCTGCTCTCTTATCTTAAATTTAGTGCCCAATAATGCTGAAGGTCGGCCAACAGACTTTGATAACATTTCTCTTAATATTGCACTTTTTTTGGCGTGGCTGCATAACCGATTCCCCGTGTTTCTACCAGTTGTCATGCCGGTTAGGGGGGCATTCATGTGTTGAAAAAAAAAATGTTTTCGTTGGTGAATCTTTTAAACGCCGGCATTTGCATTTCCGGAATCCGTCCGGCCAGTGATGGGGTCAATTTGCCGAAATGGACACGTTCTCGTTGTTGGTCAATTCCGCAGTATACACAGTATACACAGTATACACAGTATACACAGTATACACAGTATACACAGTATACACAGTATACACAGTATACACAGTATACACAGTATACACAGTATACACAGTATACACAGTATACACAGTATACACAGTACACACAGTATACACAGTATACACAGTATACACAGTATACACAGTATACACAGTATACACAGTATACACAGTATACACAGTATACACAGTATACACAGTATACACAGTATACACAGTACACACAGTATACACAGTATACACAGTATACACAGTATACACAGTATACACAGTATACACAGTATACACAGTATACACAGTATACACAGTATACACAGTATACACAGTATACACAGTATACACAGTATACACAGTATACACAGTATACACAGTATACACAGTATACACAGTATACACAGTATACACAGTATACACAGTATACACAGTATACACAGTATACACAGTATACACAGTATACACAGTATACACAGTATACACAGTATACACAGTATACACAGTATACACAGTATACACAGTATACACAGTATACACAGTATACACAGTATACACAGTATACACAGTATACACAGTATACACAGTATACACAGTATACACAATACAGTACAGGGGATTGGGAGTACAGTACAGTACAGTACAGTACAGTACAGTACAGTACAGTACAGTACAGTACAGTACAGTACAGTACAGTACAGTACAGTACAGTACAGTACAGTACAGTACAGTACAGTACAGTACAGTACAGTACAGTACAGTACAGTACAGTACAGAGGTCACTTACATGTGGTGGCATGCTTCCCTGTAGGGTGGTGTACCATTTTTTTCCCCAGCGTAATTTCGGTGTAATTGTGTGTAATTGTGGTGTAATTGTGGTTAGTTGTGGTTAGTTGTGTGTACTTGTGCTGAAACTGTACTGGAATTGTGCCTAATATAGGCACAGCTCAGGTGAGTATGGTGCTAGTTGTGCCCAGTAGTGTCATAGGCAAAACGGTACATTAAGCCCGGGTTTTCCCGGGCTTACTGCCCAAGATTTTCACCGCTGGTCACGAGTCGTGTTCTAAGCCAGTAAAACGCCAAAAAAAAAATTTTTTTTTTTATTCAATTTGATAAAGTTTCTATGGAAAAAATGGCTGGGCGAGTAATTTCAGGTTTTACTTTATTTCACGGGCGTGAAATAAAGTATTACATATACATAGCGCTCTAATTAGAGTATTAGGGTATAATTAGAGTCTGGGATTTTGGGCCAAGTCAGTTAGAGTCCAGTTAGAGTATAATTAGAGTCGCTTTTCTTCAATTAGACTATAATTAGAGTGCAGTTAGAGCATAATTAGACTCTAACTACACTCTAATTATAGTCTAATTAGAGTAAAACAACAGGCTTCTTGTAGGTGCAAACGCCGTAAGGAACCGGTCCCCCTAAGGTTCCTCTGTAGGACCCAGGTGCCCAGGTACCCACATAGCTGAAAATAAGACTTGGGGAACCGAGTTATCAGGACACAATATGTGAAGGCGCTGTGGGTCCGCCTGAAAGCGGGTCGGGGACCCGGTCGCGGGAGGGTGGGGGCCTAGTCCTAGTCCTACTGTACCTAGTACCCAGTACCGGGAGTAGGCGCAACCCGGGACTCGGGACCCGGCTTATTCTCAGCTATGGGTACCCAGGTACTCAAACCCGCGCAGTGGCACATGCCCTCAAGTGTGAGTGACCCACACATTAGGGAATGCGATGCAAAAACTCTATGTGCACCTTCGGTGCAACGGCGCAGACAGGCCAAGCAGCGTTGGACTCAGAGGAATGCCCGCTGTGCAGGTATCAAACATGAGAACCAACTCCCAGCAACAAGGGGCGCCTTTTGGCGGGCGTTATTGAAGGTGTTTCGGGTGCAAAGTTTTCTACAATTTTGATGCGCGGGTACAGAAGTGGTGTCTTGTTCTTTCATCTGTAGGAATGTAAATGTCAATCGCGTTTAACTACCACTAAGGGGTCGAAGGGATAATCCCAGTATCAACGGCTGTGTTGACGGGAAATCTATAGCGAGCATACGTTCATTTCATCCGAAGAAATACTACTTATGAACCCAGGAGAGATCCAAGCCTGAACGCGCTGAACAACTACCCGCGATTGACTTAGATGTTATACCAAAGAGAATTCATAACAAAACAACACCCTGCCCCATACACCAAATAGCCATGCTTCAAGTGCATGCCCTGGGCCAAAATTCCTGTGCTACAAAGGCAACAAGACCATCCACAAGGAGTGTGAATTGTGCACTGGTTTTCTGGGGGAACAAACAATATTTTCTTGTGTCTGGTTCTCTGCAAGCAGAGAACAGACTTTCTGGATTACAAATTCGAATTTCTTGCACTAGCTATGCCCCCTGGGTTGATGGCTATAGCATTGATTGATGTGCCCCTCTTTATTGACCCTCTTATAGGACTCTAATTAGACTCTAATTAGAGTCCAGTTAGAGTATTAGAGTTCAGTTAGAGTTTTAAAGACTCTAATTATACTCGAACTGCCGACTCTAATTATCTAGTTAGAGTCTAATTGGAGCGCTATGTATAATTACACGTATTTTAGCCGTAAAAAGTCTGGCCGTGAAAATAAAGTAACATTATTTCACGCTCACGGCCAAAAGTGGTTTTTCCCATACAAATTCAAAAATCCACCCCCTTGCAAAAAAATTTTTTGACCCTATTTTTGGTGCTCTAAAGTGGAGTCTGACCCCCATGTCCAGATCTCAAAAATGCACGATGAGTCAAATAAAGCAACAGATTTCATGTTTTGAGTAGTTGTGGTAATGTGGTCTAATTTTTGCTTAGGGGGCTACTCTTCAGGGGGGTCTACTATTTGACCCCCCAGTAATAGTATTGGTAGAAAACACGGTGCATACAACTTTTGTGTCCTTGTTTCCTCACAACAACTATGGGGAGGAAGCCGAAGACGTGGGTGATGAGGAACACGGAGGTCAGCATAAAGGAAGAGGCAGACACTGCAATGGATAACACGCTCGCAACAGCTTCATCAACCGCACACGAGAAGGAGTACATGAAGTGTTGCACCTATGTCCGAGTCAAAGAGAACATAAAGAGTGCAGCCTAGCTCCTCTGCACCAACATGTGAGATGTTCACATCGCACATAGTACTTTAAACACCTACATGATACGGGGTCAGGGAGTATTTTTAAAATGGGGGTATTTTTCTGTAGTACCTACCCCCCACCCACCCTCTGCCTCGCAAACACCACTCACCACGGGTTTATTATGACACACCACGTTTTCTCCTTCACACGTTCATCCATTTTTTCCATCTCAACTTCATCAAATTTTGAATAAAATTACGTATTAAATGAAAATCAGGCAGATTTTCACTTGTGGGTGACTTTTTCACTCGTTTCTATTACTCCACTCGCTTCGCTCGTGAAGTAAACCTCACTCGTGAAAAAGTCACCCACGCGTGAAAATCAAGCGATCTGATTTTCATTTAATAAATAGTCATTTTTTTAGGTCCGAAGGAGGGTGTCTAAAAAGGTCAAAAACGGAAAAAACGGTAGAAAAATTTGGGGTGTTTTTGACCAAAAAAAGAGTGAGGGGAGTTGGGTCCAGTCATAGGGGAGCATAGCAATTTTTAAAAAATTCTACCAAAAATGCACAGCATTTTTCAAGCACATAGGCAGATTGTCGCTTTTGTTATAAAAAATTGAGGAACCAAAATATCCCACTGTAGCTGTCTTCGAAAACGGCCTCTGAGGTCGGAGCCCAAAATGGGCCCGTTCTTCCTGCGGAAAGTAGTGCGCACACTGTACATATCTCTGAAGATGAACGGTTTAGGTCGGGGCTCGCAGAAACAACCTCAAATTACTTGCAGCTTGCGAGTCTCCGTGTTCTTGAAGGGTGGGACGTAGAGGGAGAAGGCAGCGATCACATTGAAGTCGTCCATTAAGGATTCAATATTTCCCGGAGATCTGACTTCGGATACTGCCATCCAATGCCATCGCTTTGGGAGAGTGACTTGCCTTGCGTCATCGGATGACTCCAGGGCTTGCGCAAACTTTAAGGTTTCGGGACCGCTTGTGAAAAATAGGGCTCTGGTGCATGTTGAGGAAGAGGGGAGCCGGTCATCTCCGGAAGCGGTGTTGCTTTGTGAAGCATCGTATGCTTCCCCCGCTGACCACCTGTGAAACCGCCTCAATCGCGTGGTTCGTGATCGCTGTGATTGCTCCTTCGTGTCTGAGGAGTATTGGAGCACCCTCCGCTTGATGGCAGACGGCGTATGTCCTGGCGCAGACGATTTGGGCTCACACACCCTCGGTGCTACAGGATCTTGAGGGTTTGACGCACTGTTGGCTGCGTGCTCGGTGGGTCACAAGAAGAGACACCAGCACCGGCACGAGTCAAGTCACAAGGAGCTTAGGAGAACTGACGTGTGGTGGGGAAGGTTCCCTCCGACCGTCCGGACTAGGCGGTCTGCACCCCCATCCTCGTCAAGAATTGGCTAAAGCACATGGCACCCAGAGCAGTGACCGGTCCGACGCTCGCACGTGAGCGTCGCTCCTCCGGAAGCTGGTAGTGGCCCAAGTCCACACGGACTAGAGGCCGCCGATGAGCAGGAAACTGCAGGAGGGCATGCCACAAGAGCTAACGAAACCATGGTAATGGGCCTATGTGGGGTTACAGACGTGTATATGGTGTAACCACAGATGCTCAAAACACCCGATTTTTACGTTTTTTTGCATTTTTCGGTGCCCCCAGACCCACCCCAGGGGTCTAAAAAATTTTCGAAAAAAAAATTTTTTTTTCAGATTTTGCTAAGGTAAAATGTGACTGTGAAAACGATCCTCAAAATAGAGGATCCTCAAAATTCCCGTTTTTCCCTTTTTTCCCCTTTCCCCTTAGTCATTTTTCCCGTTGCCTTGTCGAAAAAAAATTTTTTTGGGTCAAAAAAAAAAAGTGAAAATTTTTCACAAATTTCGATCCGACGACCACCCACAGGTGACGAAAACTCGGTTTTCGTGAAAAAAAAATTTTTTTTTTTGGATCAAACAGCGCCTTGCCTATAGTATAGGCTTGTACAGAGACGTGTATATGGTGTAACCACAGATGCTCAAAACACCCGATTTTTACGTTTTTTTGCATTTTTCGGTGCCCCCAGACCCACCCCAGGGGTCTAAAAATTTTTCGAAAAAAAAAAATTTTTTTTTTCAGATTTTGCTAAGGTAAAATGTGACTGTGAAAAATGATCCTCAAAATAGAGGATCCTCAAATTTCCCGTTTTTCCCTTTTTTCCCCTTTCCCCTTAGTCATTTTTCCCGTTGCCTTGTCGAAAAAAATTTTTTTGGGTCAAAAAAAAAAAGTGAAAATTTTTCGCAAATTTCGATCCTACGACCACCCACAGGTGACGAAAACTCGATTTTTTTGAAAAAAAAAATTTTTTTTTTTTGGTCAAACACGTCCTTGCCTAGCCACTTTTGGGTATAGTATAGGCTTGTTCAGAGACGTGTATTTGGTGTAACCACAGATGCTCAAAACAGCCAATTTTTGCGTTTTTTGGCATTTTTCGGTGCCCCCAGACCCACCTCAGGGGGCCAAAATTTTTTCGAAAAAAAAAATTTTTTTTCACCTGAAAATTGCCTTGTCAAAAAAAAAAAATTTTTTTTTTTTGGAAAAAAAAATGGCAAAGACAAAGGGAAAAACGGGAGAAAAGGGAAAAACGGGAAATTTGAACACCCTCCGAAAAGGGGAATTTTTTTTTTTTTTTCAATAACTGAGGATTGCCCTCAGTTCTGACCCCCTATATAAAAGTCTGGACACAATTACATAAAAAGTTTTGTTTATTTTTGCTTTATTTGCATTGAAAATTGTACCACCTTTTTTTGTGCGCAACGCTTCACATTCCGCTAATTTCAGATAATAATACAAAGGGAAAGAATCAAAGGTTTGGTTCACACGAACACCATGGAATACCCACCTGACCCACTAGGGGACAGAAAGGACGCACTCCTGGCGTTAAAGGATTGATTAAGATCACTCTCACGGGATAGCAGCCACGATCTTTCTTCGTCATGACAAAAAAGGGGGGGAAAGGGAATGCCTACTGGGTTACATGGAAACGAATTTGAGCCAGGCATTCCTTCTGGGGGTATTGGGCTTTATGTGGGATATAAAGGACGTCGTTGTCGGCACAAAAAAAGAGAGAATTTACGTATTATGTGGGGAAAGCGCTTCTGCGCTTCATAAAATGCGACGTTTGTTTTTGTTGTAGTCCATCAACCTGCTATGGCAGGATCAGTACTCAATGCCGCCCGAAGGCTGTATACTTAAAAGATACAGACGCAAATCGTCCTCAACTCTGGAAAGTAGCTTTTTTTTTTGAAAAACGTGCGAAACAAAGAGTACTATCTTACAACAAACACTGGCAATGTAAAACCCCTTAGTTTTTACCCCATCTATGTTTTCCCCCATCGGTGTTTTGTTTTATGACAGCAATTGAAATGTGCTAAAAAAACGCAGCTCGGCTGTTCTCATGCAAAAGGTGGGATGTGAGTAACAATATTTGCACCATTTTTCGTGTACACATCTAAAGAGAGAAACCTTCTCGATGAGTTGTGAAATAGCCTACCAAAATTTTTGGGGAATAATTTTGTTTGGCGTATTTGCAAGTTTTTAGGCGTTTTTTGGACACCAAATATGGACGACTCCATTCCAAAAGAAAATAGTTTGTAAGACGATCCCAAGCGTGAAACATAATAAAAGTAGGAAAGTTAGAAGTTGGAAGGGAAGTGCAAACCTCTGTGGGTGAAGGCCACCCAAAAGAAAAAAACAAAAAAAAAATTGAGAGTGTGCTTGCGGACAGTGAAGACTGTCAACGATACACTAAATAAGCAGATTCTCTGTTGTTGGTACAAAACGTGTATCTCAAACAAAAATATAAAGGTAAATACAAAACAAAACACGGTCAGGCATTTTATCAAAAGAAAAACACTGTTCTCAGTGATTTTCTTCTTCTTTTTGGTAGTGTCAACAAAAAATCGCCAAAACATCAAACAAGGTTCGTTCTGTACACTGCTGCCCAAAAAAGGGTCAAAAAAAAGTAAAAAAAAAAAATGGAGCACATTTGTTTTTTTTTTCGTTCTCGGCCATTGCACCCCTAGTAGTCGGTCACAAAAAGGTCACTCATATCGAGACCACGCCCGGTTGTACAAGGTGTAATCGGGAATCTCTACGGACATGTTTCACCTCAAACAGCTGAAGAGTCTGAGCAGACATGTTTCACCTTAAAAAAGTTGATTTGAAATACAACAGCTCGTGACAGTGTACCTTGGTATGACTGGGTGTACCGGGGTGGACCCCAACCATGCATACATCCATTTCGTGGTTTTACGTCTGAAAAAAAAGAGAGAAATAAACTTGAAAGATGAAATGTCTTTCGTGCACGTCTTAAATGAGAAAATGGTTTGGTAAAAAGACTCCCTCGTTGCTTAGTCACACTTTTTTGAAAAGATGAAGTGCCTCTGGTGGACGCACATCTTTCAAAAGAAGTTTGCGAGGTGCAAACACTTACCTGACACCCAGCAGACGCAGGCACTGTGTCGGAAGAAAGTTGGTAAGCTGAGGTTTAGTCACCACAAAACAGAAGCGGCTCTTCTTTGCCCTGTGACCCGTGGCATCCTTCCACCACCTCACGTAAGTTGAGGTGTTGATTGCCTGCCACTTTGTACGTCAAAAAGTTAGGGATTTAAAAAAAAAAAGCTCACGGTTGTGTACAAGCATGCGTTTCCACAACGCTTTACGGGGCGGGGAAAGGGAAAGGGAAAGGGTCACCTATTAGGTTAACCTCTTAGGGGAAGAGTTTTATTTTTTTTTGAGACTAAAAACGACACGCGGTTGAGCAGAATCGACACGGACACACGGATCTCTCCTTTTGGTTGCGTGAGACCTTCAGAAAAAAAAGAGTACTGCACGTCACCCTACCAACCAACCACAACACCTTGTCGTTTTGTGAACAACCAAAGGGTGTGAACGGTGCGAAGGGGGTACAATACAGAAAAGATTGGTAGGATTTTTTTTTTTTACGTTCCATTCATAGAAAAGAAAAGGCTAATAAGACGAACCCATGCCTCTCGCACTTAGTCACCGTAAAGAGAAGCTTTACGAAGGGTTGCACACAGTGCACTATTTCTTGAATGGTGTGTAAAAACACCCAAAAAAAAATAATGATTTTCTGGATCGGAGAATCAACATTTTATAAAAAGGATTTGTTCCGTAGTTCGGGGGGAATTTTTTCTGGTCACATGGGGTGACAGCTGCGTGGAGAGTTATTAAAATTCTTTTTTTTTTCCTTTTTTTCCTTTTCAAAGTAAAACAACAGAGAAGGCCGACCTGCAGGGAAGGGTTGGGTAGTTGCAGTCGGGTTGCCAAAGCCAAGGAGGGCAGCTTAGAAGGAAAAGCACTCCACAAAGACAACAGAGGAGGAGGAGGAGGAGGAGGTGGTGCACAAGAGAGTGCTGCAAAACCCCTACCCCCTACCACACAACAGCGACATCCTGCAGAAGCAGGGAGCGCTGTCGGTGCCCTCAAGACCAAGACAAAAAAATAAAAAATACAAGCTGTACAAGATGACCTTCATCCCATTTCGTCATTGCTTGCTAACAAAGAGTCGGTGAAAGAAGTGCAAAAACGTCTCGCCGGAACACCAACGAGCACAAGGCACTGGAAAGAAAGTTTTTAAAGATAAACCTTGGCCCCCGTGGGGGGGCGGCAGTCTAAAATATAAAACAGAGAACACAAAGAAGTTGTGTTGTCATAGCAAGAACTATCCCCCTCCCCCCCATCGTTTGTACGGTTTTGTTGTATTTTCAAGAACAAAACAAACGTGAAAAAGACAAAAAAAAGGGCGCATTTAACATTGTGTGACAGTAGGTACTAAAGTAGTGTACATTTGAACACAACTTAAAAGACTTGCTTTCTTTTTTTTCCAAAATAAAATGGTTCAAAAATTTCAATGCGGACAAGGATTGCTACATTTTTTTTCTTTCTTTCTTGCGCGAATCCAGCTTTTTCATTGAAGGAAAAATAAAAATGCCGTCACGACCTCCACCTTTCAGCTAACAGCTTGGGCATTAACAAGAAAATCATATTTTCTGTCTGCCTCTGCTGAGAGCTGGTTTCTTTCAATAACTTTTTTACTCTCAAATGGTTTTCGTTCATGCCATCAACCCCGACGGCGGACGCGATACAAAAGAACGCAACACAATTTTCGGATAGGGTACCGTTTTGATTCCTGTTACCTGCGATAGAAAAACACAAAATATGACAAAAGCACGCCTAACACCGCCATACCTTTGAAACAACGAGACCACAGCGCCCTTCGTGGAATAGAAGCCCGTAGCGCTGTGCTGGAATAAGATGGGAGACAAAGCGCCACCCTACCTCGGCATCACAGTCAGCACAGTAGAGGAGAGAAACGTTCATACGCCCTTGCGAGACAGTCATCTCTGTAGGCTTGCCGTGACGTGTCGCACCTGGTATGAGGCTGTTGAAATACGCTGCCGGCTCCAACGGTAACGTGTCGTCCGTCCGCCAGCGGTATCTGCACGAGAGAAGCTGTGCAGACTGCGCGAGAACGTTCTTACACCCCGCACACCGTACCACCCCATTCCCACACTGCACCTGAGGTGAAGGAGGAACCGAAACACTACCAGAATCGCTGTCGCTGTCACCACGCAGCTCGACCAGCGTGGAGGAGAGGAGGAGTGCATTGCGCCATTCAAAGAGGCCACGCTTTTCTGGTGGGGGGCGGGTGAAGCGGAGGCCCACGGAGAGGGCGCACGATGCACAGCGGATGGGGGCAACAGAGGCGCTGAGGAGAGGGGTGCTGATGTAGTCGTGGTCTGCGCTGTCGAGGGTCAGACCTGCTTGGGCGCTGCCTGGTGCAAAGAGGAGACCGGTCGAGTCTGCCACTTCCAAACTGCACCCTATGACCGGCGATACGTCAATCTCATTGGCCGCATTGCACAACGGCGCGCCACAGCACCGACTGCAGTACGTCCCCCCCTCCGCCCTCGCACGCTCCTCAGCACGCACCTCTGCACGCCTGCGGTCCTCCTCCACCCGCCCCACCCCCTCCTCCACAGAAAGCAGCTTCTCCGAAGCTACCCGCCCCTTCGTCTCCACATCGTACCCATCCTCCGTCCGCGTCACAACACTCATATGGCCTGCAATGTGTGTCACCATCACGCCGCCTACCTTGAGATAGCGGAGGATCTGCGCAACAGACTCTTCCGAGCATTCGCAGCAGCAGTGTATGCGGTCGTAGCCCCCAGGGAGGCGTGAAATGAGCGGCGCCATGTCGTTAGGGTCGAGAACGTTGGCGGTGTGGAGGGTCACGTGGTCGAAGTTGGGTGCTGCGCTGAGTGCGTTGCGTTCGACCACCTTGCACGCCAGACCCCACCCCTGCGAGTCTGCACCCGAAAGCACCCCACCACGCCAATGCAACGAATATTCCGCAGGCAGCCAATCCAACTGGTCCCAGGTGTACCTCGTTACGTGAACCTGCGTTTCGCGGATGACAATGTCTGCGTCGATGCCGTTCGCACACAACGTGATGCGGCCTTTGCAGAACGCCACTGTCTTGCCTCTGTGCGGCCAATGCACTTTACCGGTAAACTGGCCTGTAGAGATCTCGAGGGTGTCGGCGTATAGGTAGAAGAGGTGTGGCGGGCGCGTCTCCTTCGGTGGTGTGAGGTAGCCTTCGTGGACCACCCCGGGGAGGAAGTCGCGGTACACTGTTGCAGGGTTGGATTCACCGGTGCGTCGCATTGTCTGTGCAGAGGAGACGCGGGCACTCTGTGCAAGAATGTTGTCCCTTGCAAAGTCAACAAGAACAGGACGCACATCGATTCCATGCACCACCCCCACCTCCGTCGTCATCTGCGCCGCCAACGCCGCAACCAGCCCCCCTCCGGTTCCCACATTCAACACACTGTGCCCTGCCTGGATGTCCAACAACAGCAAGCTTTGCACCTGTTGCAACGCAGGCGACATATAATACTGCAACGACGTGACGTGCAGTGCGTGGTTCATGCTGTATGCCTGACACCGAAACAGGGGGGGAACAAATTCACCTCGTGGGAGACTAAGCAACGCATTTTCTAGACGCGATCCGGATTCGAGGGCGACACCTGAGTCAGAGCGTTTGAGATTGGTGACCAGACGTGCGTTGACGTGGCTGCGGGTACGTAGGAAGTCGACGACGTCGCGGAACATAAGGCGTTTCTCTGCTTCGACATAATCGTGTCTGCGTTTGGACTCTTCTGGGTGTGCGGAGACGATGCGCTGTTGAAGTGCCTCGTCTATGAGCGAAGGGAGACCGTCTGGTGCAGTACGGTCCAAAGGGCATGTCAGCTTTCCATCGTTGCTTGCCAACCATTTCGACAGGCATATCCAACAAAACACATGAGAACAACGCAGCCGGATCGGCTCGTGCAGCAGTTCATAGCACACAGGGCAGACAAACTCTGGTGCAGGGTCAGCACTGCAGATCTTCTCAAACTTCCGCTTTTTCTCGCCTACGGACATCAAAGGGGAGAAATGGGAAAGGAGGAAAGGAGGAAAAGATAAATTAGAAGGGAAAAGGAGAAATATCCAAGAGGGTGTAAGACAAAGTGCAAAGTGACCTTGGGGTGGAGTGGGAAAGAATGAGATGGAAAAAAAAAATCAAAAAAAAAGGGGTTTGTCGGTAACCCTATGGAGTGTAAAGCCTAGATCATAATTGGTAAGGATCGGTCACAGCAATCAATATCAGGGAAGGGGCGGGAGGGGAAGAGAAATGAAGGGAGAAAATGTACCGTTTTGGGCCGCTGTAATTGTGCTGTAATTGTGGTGTAATTGTGGCGTAATTGTGCTCAGTTCTGGCCAGTTGTGCTCAGTTGTGCGTAAGTGGGTGTAAATGTGCGTAAGTGTACGTAAGTGTGCGTAAGTGTTGGTACTTGTGGAGTATTTGTGGGTACGTGTGTGTAAGTGTGCAAAAACGGATATTTTTTGTTTTCTGCATGTTTCTCCTGCTCTTTCACGCCAACAAGACTTCGATAACATTTCGCTTAAAATTGCACATTTTTTGGCGTGGCTGCATAACCGATTCCCCGTGTTTCTACACAGTTGTCATGGGGGCATTCACGTGTTGGAAATTTGTTTTCGTTGGTCAAGCTTTTAAACGCCGGCATTTGCATTTCCGGAATCCGTCCGGCCAGTGGTGGGGTCAATTTGCCGAAATGGACAAATTCTCGTTTTTGGTCAATTTCCGCACAGTACACAGTACACAGTACACAGTACACAGTACACAGTACACAGTACACAGTACACAGTACACAGTACACAGTACACAGTACACAGTACACAGTACACAGTACACAGTACACAGTACACAGTACACAGTACACAGTACACAGTACACAGTACACAGTACACAGTACACAGTACACAGTACACAGTACACAGTACACAGTACACAGTACACAGTACACAGTACACAGTACACAGTACACAGTACACAGTACACAGTACACAGTACACAGCAGTACAGTACACAGCAGTACAGTACACAGCAGTACAGTACAGTACAGTACAGTACAGTACAGTACAGTACAGTACAGTACAGTACAGTACAGTACAGTACAGTACAGTACAGTACAGTACAGTACAGTACAGTACAGTACAGTACAGTACAGTACAGGTCACTTACATGTGGTGGCATGCTTCCCTGTAGGGTGGTGTACCATTTTTTCCCCCAGCGTAATTTAGGTGTAATTGTGTGTAATTGTGGTGTAATTGTGGTTAGTTGTGGTTAGTTGTGTGTAGTTGTGCTGAAATTGTACTGAAATTGTGCCTAATATAGGCACAGCTCAGGTGAGTATGGTGCCAGTTGTGCCCAGTTATGTCATGGGTAAAACGGTACAGAAAATGTAGATTTTTGTTTTGTTCTTTCGCGGGGGTTTCTTTGAAACTGATGAACATAGGGGGGGTGAGGGAGGGAGGAAAAGAGAGGTGTTTCGTGCGTATGGTGTCGCACGCATATGTTAACGTCAGCTGCTGCATTTAATTGTCTTTGTACTTTAGGCATACCTAGAAGGCGAATACGTTCACCCTATATTCGGATCCCAAAATTCCTGGGACATATTCATCCAAAATTCGGATTCAAATATCGTATTCGGGTCAGAATTTTGAGCGAATATAGAAGAAAACAGGCGAATATGCCATATTCGGATCCGAATGTAGGGGGCGAATACGAAATTCGTCTTCTAAGTATGTTTAGGGGAGGTGTGTGGGGGTTTTGCCCCAATAAAAATATTACCCATTCTCACCTAGAGAGATTTTGGGAGAATATTTTTTGCCTTAAAAAGGTTTGTGTGGTATTTTTTTTGGAGCTGAAACGATAACAAAAAATGGTGATCAAAAAAGTAGTAGAAAGAAAAAAAAGATCTTCGCAAAAGTCTCTTAAATTTGGGTTTTTTTTCGATCACACCATTTAGGCAGAAAAAATCGCCAAAAAATCAAAAAAATTGGTATTACGAATGTACCTAGTGTGAATATTGATCTTGAAGCAGAATTCGGCAGAACAAGGGAACACGAAATATGGTGTTGGAATACGCAAAGCTAGTCGTATACCGGAGGGAGGGAATGAGCGGTGAATAGATGAAAAAAGCAAGTTTGCAGGTTGTACAAAGAAAATTGACTAAAAGAGAGGATGTGACGCGGCACATAAGAATAAACAAACAATTGTTTCATATACTAACTATTCTACTGAATAGATGGTATAATAGGGTGCACTAAATGTACAAACAAAAAAAAAAGACACAAAAATAGAGGAATCCTGTTCCTCAGGAATGATTGGAACGAACACATCCAAGCAATTTGAAGAACCTCGTTTCATATACTTTCTAATCAAAGAGAAAGTACAAAGGACTTAAAAGAAAGTTGACTTGAA
Source organism: Rhynchopus sp. YZ270_cl-10 (assembly GCA_964035575.1). Classification (NCBI taxonomy): domain Eukaryota; phylum Euglenozoa; class Diplonemea; order Diplonemida; family Diplonemidae; genus Rhynchopus; species Rhynchopus sp. YZ270_cl-10. Next base: position 2,850,307 of record OZ037833.1, on the reverse strand, counting down.
ATACAAAGCCCTCTCATGACAGTGTACCTTGGTGCACACCAAGGTACGCTGTCACGAAAGGGTTTCGTAAAAAAAATAAGTCAAAAAAATAAAAGAAAGATGAGTGTATCTCTTGTGCACACACATCCTGTGAGAAAACTGAATAAAAAAAGGTACCTATTACGCCAAGGCCCATTGGAAATCGCCTCCTTTTAAAAAAAAACGCAGCAACAAGCACGCCGAGAACTCAGGCTTGGAAGGTTTTTGCAGCTGTGCGGCGATCGTATCAATGGCCCTATATGAATTCAAAAAATATTGTTTGCATTTTTTTTTTTTGTCGGAGCACTACAAAAAGTAAAATTTCTCTAAAAAAAAGGTGCAAACGCCTCATGCACACTTGAGCACCACAAAAAAAAAAAAAAAAAAATGGTGCAGACACTTCATGGCGATGCACAGTGATTTTTTTTTCTCATCTTTTCCCCCTCCCTCCCCGCTTGAAAAAATTCTCTAAAAAAATTTTTTTTTCAAAGAACCCCTTCGCCCCCCCACCCCTTGGCTAGAATAACCATCTTTGAATCCACAATACCCTCATCTCCTCCTTCTCCCTCCTTCGACACTAGATTCCTATGTGCTTGTATCTTCCGGTGGTGCTTGGTTGAGCTCAGGGATGTCGTCAACAAAGTCATCTTCATCGTAGAGGCCTTCATCGACGTTTCTAGGCCACCAGTTCAGCTCGTTGAAGAGGAACATAGTGGCAGGCACAAAGAGAGACCGCACGACGAAGGTGTCAAGCAGCACAGAGAAGCACAGAATCACACCAAATTGGTTCAGCGCCACGACATCAGACAATATCAGCCCAAAGAAGGCGACACACATGATGACCCCAGCCCCGGTAATGATACTCCCTGTCTTCGTCAGCCCCTTCACAATCGAGCCCTGCGAGGTGTAGCGCAGTGTCGTTCTGTACTCATAGATCCGCGTTGTCAAGAACACATCGTAGTCCATCCCAAGGCACGCAGTGATCGCCATTGCGCAGGTAGGCACGATCCACATAAAGGCGTCCCCATCATAGTCCTTGAGGTACGGGAAGAGCCAATGGAAGCTGTCCGTCTGGTAGACGTAGTACGCAAAGCCGAAGGTGGTGGCGACAGTGTAGCAGATGGTCAGTGCCATGCGGATAGGTGTCACAATGCTGCGGAAGGCAATGAAGATGACAAAGGACACAACACCAATGATGCCCAGAAGCATCGGAACCATGTATTTGTCGATAAGCGCGTTGTAGTCGCGTGGAATCGTGTTCCCCCCCGCAAGGTACACCTTCAACGTGTAAGGCACCTCCGTGTTCTCGTCAGGCAACGCAATAACGCTCTGACTCTGTGTGCCCACCTCCTCACCGTCGTCAACAACGAAGGTTCTTGTGTATTTCTTCTCGATTTTCTTCTGCACCTTCGCGAACTGATCCATCCAGGTGCTAGAAACCGAGCCAAGCGGCTCAAACGGCGACAGCATAGCAATAAACGTGGCGCGTGCGTCGTGCGTCATCATGACACTGTACAACCCATCGTATGCTGCTTGGCAGGCCCAGCGGCGCTCGATTGGCTCGAAATCGGATGAGTTGTCGTACAAACCGTGCTCAGGGGAGTGGAGGTAGTCCCACGTGATGGTGCCGTCCCATGCAAGCGGGTCGGGATCCTGTGGTGGGTAGCACAGCCATGTGTAGTCAGTGTGGATGGCCTGCATGACCCCCGTGAGGATGCCGGTGGCAGACCCGTGGTTGTAGTCCTTGAGGCACGTCTCCGTCATCATACCGTGTACGAGGTCGTTCAGCATCTGGTACCCAAGGGAAGAGTTCAGCGCACCGACCTCCGCTCCGTTGTCAGACCTAGAGGTGTATGTAAACTCGGTGATGATGTAGTAAGGGATGAGCTGCCCAGGGGGGAAGTTCTTTGACAGGTCGCGCCAGGCGATGACAGACGGCGCGTCTCTTGGCACGAACTCAAAGGGGTCAGTGCTGGTCTTGATCTCAGGCACCCTCGAGTAGAAGGGTGCACCGACAGCAAGCACCCCCACGATGACGAAGATCGAGTATTTTTGCACGAATTTGGCAATTTTGTACCAGGTGTTCTGCGCCTGCTTCTGGGCTGCCTCGTCACGCAGCTCGGTTGCGGTCTTGCCCTCCTTAAGCTCTTCATAGTACGAAGCGCTTGTCTCGCCACAGTGCAGGATGCACCCTGTGCTTGTCCCCTGCAGGTTCTTTGCCTGGCCCGTTCTTTGCACACCTTCGTCGGACTCATCATCTGAAGGGGATATGGTGCCATACTTCGCAGACCGCCGCCCTTTCACATAAGCGATGAATCTGTACAGCGGGTGCAGTGTCGTGGGCTCGCTGAAGAACTTCGGAAACACACACAACAGTGCGGGCCCTAGGGTGACGTTCACAAAGATGCAGTTCACTGTTGCGATGGCTGTGGCAAGACCTTGGGCAATGAGAGGATCGCAGGGGATGATCATCTGTCCTAGCCATGCAAGCGTGATGAGGGTGCCCGAGATGGCAATGGTGTGCCCGCAGGTGTTCACCACAATGTCCGTTAGGGTCTTGAAGACGGGGAAGCCGAGGTCGTTGCCCTCCTTGAAGCGTGTGAGGATGAAGAGGTTGTAGTCGAGCGAGATGGCAAGACAGCAGGACATCATGAACTGCGGCACGAAGGTCAGGAACGTCATGCTCGAGTACTTCGCAATCGGGTACACAAACAGGAAGGACCCCCCGATGCAGAGCGACAGCGTGCACAACGGGATCAACAACATCCGCACACTCCGTACGTAGTATGTGAAGATCAAAAACGCAGTCGGCATGACAATCATATCAATCTTCGCGAGGTCGTCAACACTCCCCGTCTCCCCATCGATCCCAAGCATAAGAATCCCTGTCGCCCTCGCAGTGTACCCCTTCATCCCATACCGCTTCTGGTAGTCACCGAACCCTCCGACAACGTCGTTTTCAAGATGCTTTGCGTAGTCATTCAAAAACTCTGCCGCAAACGGCGTCATCCCACTGTCCCCTGTAGGGTCTGTGAAGACAACCATGACGAACGTCAGTTTTCTGTCTTTTGAGACAAAATAGGATTCAACAAATGGTTGGAAGGCTCTCCCCATGGGCAGCACGTAGTCTGCACAGGAGTCTCCGTAGACCCCAACACTGCAGGTGACCACCTCTGGCGGGAAGGTGTCTCTGTGTGTGTTGCGGTAGTCGTAGGCGTCCTCTTCTATGTGCTTCGTGAAGTTGGAGATCATGTTGTTGTCCGGCCACACCTCAGGGCCCTCAATCACGACCGCAAACTGCGACGCCGTCGCAAACGCTGGGAAGTACTCCGTAAACACATCCCACGCCTTTGCAGAGTCAGACCCCTTCGGCGGGTCCATCACCAACGTCGTAAGCGGCATGAGCTTTGGTGCATAGATCGCCATAGGCACACAGAAGAGAAGCCACATCACACATACCCCAAGCGCTACTCTCCGCCAAAAGACGGGAATAGACGGATCGAAGACACAGAACTTCATTGTGATGGGAAGGGAGGGGGAGGAAGAGGAGGAGGCGGAGGCGGGGGGTGTAGAGTGTGTCCCCCTGTAGAAGGTTGAAAGAGTGGGGAGGGGGGAGGGGGGAGGGGAGGGGGGTTGGTTGTGAATAATGGCAAGGAGTTGCCAGAATGGTGGACCATACAAAAAGTACACACAAGGTGTCTAAAAAAGTGAGGTTGAAAGTGGGGTGTGTTTGAAGAGAACTAATAGGGGTAATTCTCTTTGCGCAGAATATGGCCTCAAGTGGAGGTGCGTGTTTGAGGCCAGGAACACCAAAAAACCGAATCCCCAAAAAAATCGTTGAGAAATGTGGAGGGAAAAGGGTATTTGTTTTTTGGTTTATTTGTTTTGTAGTCTTTTGTTTTGTTTTTGTTTTGAATGGGAAAACATTGGATGGAGGGGGGAGTTGATTAGTTGCCACTAAATTAACAACAACCAAAAAAGGGGGACAAAGGGGACTGGGATGGGTATTTAAAAACATGCCAAAAAAAAGAACATAGCGTGTTGTTTTTTTCTGCACGATCCATTAAAAAAAAACAAAAAAGGATTTTCTTAAAACCCTTTTCCGTACAGCATTTTTTTTTTTTTTTTTTGCTGTTTTATTCAGCCCCTCCGCTACGTTTTCAGATTTTTTTTGAGTTCTGTTGCGGGGGTTTTTTTTTCACCCTGCGCCAGTGTCTTATCCAGGAATTCAGATTTCAAGATTGGGGGGTCAGCTGTTTTTGTGCCCAAAAATTTTTCAGCCCTGCTGACCAGGGACATTGGGAACTGTATTTTTTTTGCGGAGTAAAAAAAAATCAAACAAATGGCGCCGCAGGCAAAAAAAAATTTAGGGCACGGTGTAAAAATCTAGCTTTTTCAGCACAGAGTCACACATCGAATCCTTTTTTGCGGAGCAAAAAAGGAAAAATGGCGCCGCAGGCAAAAAAAAATTGAGGTACAGCCTGGATGGTGCGGTCAGCAACCCAGTTCCCATGGTACTCCCGTGGCTTCAACACCATGGGATATTTTTTTTTTTTTTTTCTTTTTTTCAGACTTCTGTTGCGCCGCAACAGAACTTTATACGGTAGCGGAGCCCCTGGTTTTATTTCCTTTCATAGCATGCAAAAGGCGCTTGCACTTTTCCTTTTATTTTGCGTCCTATTTCAACGCAACAAAAAAAAAGTAAAATAACAAAACCCTCCGCAGTTGCCATTGCACTGGTATTAAAAAAAGCGGCTTTCTGATAATACGTGCTATTCACAAATAAAAAGAAGAAAAAAAAAGGAAATATGAGGGGATGGGAAGGAGGGGGGAAAAAACAGACCACTTTTTGGGGTTCAGAAGAACCCTGGGTAAGGGGGGGGAGGAATGAGTTAGGGGGAAGAAGCAACATAGGAAATCACCTCATAGATTAGGCTTTTGCTTGCAGTGTTGCGTGGAGGAATAACAAAGCCAGATTCCTTGATTTCCTTTGCAACATTGGAGTAGTGTAGCTATCATTCAGAATAGCGCTTTGTATTTTTTTTGTACCTGAAGAATTTTTTTCAGTTGCCAAATTAATCCCCTTTGAATAAAAGGGAAGAAGGAGAGTGAAACACAAAGAGTAGTTGAAACGTGCTAAAACGCATCTCGAGTAGTCGAGCTCATGCAAAGGGTGGGAGTTCGTGGGTGTTCCGTACCGTCACACAAAGGGTTTTGAAGTATATTTGGTGCTCCTGACGACCCCATTTTACGTACTTCTTGCGTACTTGGTATTTTTTTATTTCTGGGGTACCAATATTCCAATAATTTGTGTCTGTTTTGCGGCATGTTTTATGTTGCTTCAAACCCTCTTCCCATTTTTTTTAGAAGAAAATAGAGCTACCTATCAGAACAGAAGAAGAAAAAAAAACAAACTTTTTTTACACGAGACGAGTCTTGCATTCAAAATTTTGTAACATATTCGTCAGGCAGCCCCAGTGTAAATATTGGGGGGTTTTTTTTTTTGTTTTCATCACTCTTGTTTTACGGAGGGTGGGGGTGGAGAAGGAAAAAAGGGAGACTTTTTTTTTTGTGGGGGAAAAAAAAACACATAGAAAACACCTCGCTTTGACTGTAGTGTATTAAGAAAAGCAGAAGACAATTTTTTTTTGCCACACGAAGGCGCACTCTCAGCATCCATCTCTAAATGTTCTATTTTTTTTTGTGTTTTGACGAAGTTGTTCAGACTGTTTTCTTTGTTGGCTTCCCGTTGCATTTTTTTTTTGTGTTGACAAAGGGGGGAAAAAACTTTTTTTTTTTTTTTTTTTGGAACGGCGCACATTATAGGGACACATTAACAAGAATGCCCTTTGACAAATTTCAGAAATTATTTACAAATGGAGAGGAGAGGGTGAGAAGGTCTGGTTGTCAGGTTGAGGGGGGGGAATTTTTTTTTTTTTTTTTGATCAAATAGAAGTGAAATTGAGGGGGGGGGAAGGGGTAAGTAGAAGGGGAAGTTCTAAGGTATTTGCTTTTTTATTTTACTTCTTCGGCAAATGATCTTTCCCCTATACTGGTTTAATCACAAACTGTGTTGTTTCCTATAAAAATGACTACAAAATAAAATAAAACGTAATTTTAAACCAAAGAACGAAAGACTTGAAAAATAGAAGAAAAAAAATACATTATTTTACACCGATATCCTGCAACAACAGCAAATATCGCTAAATGGGGGGGGGATAAAAACTACAAAAAAAGAGGAAAAAAAAACACTTTTTGAGAGTTTAAGGAGGGGGATGAAAGCGAAATAATAAAGGGGTAACACTTCTCTCCCTTCTTATCGATAATCTGGAGGGGGAAAAAAACGGCCCCAACGAGTATAGTTTGCACGCAAAGTGCGTGTCGCCCTGCCCTCCCTCCCTGTTGTGTGTGTTCTAGAAATCGGCAAACATCATCTGTTGCTCCTTCGTGAGCGGTGCACTGCGGTCCTGTGAGGTGAAAGAGAAAAAGGTTTGAATACATTTGACAATCGTGGAATGGAACGCATTTCAGCTGCACGGCTTTGCATATAAAACAGATGAAGTGTTCTTCAACCATTTACAACTTCCAGGGTGACCCTACACCTCCAACAGAAAAGCTAGAAGATGCCTTAAGCTTCTTTCGCTCGTGTGCCAAATCCACTTACGATGAATCTACCCCACATAATCACCTCTACACTGGGTAATCTATGTTCTCACATTGCCATACCTCCTTGGACTCTGGGTAGCGCTCGAAGTTGGATGTGTCGCCTGCGCCCTTGGTCTTGATGGGGATGGGTGCGGGGTACTGGAGGGCGAGGAGCTTCTCCCAGTTGGCGCCCTTGAAGTAGGAGTGTGTCTTGACGTCCTGCGAGCCGCCCTTGAGGGTGCCGAGACGCTTGGTGTGGTCCGTCTGCAGGAGCTGGCGGATGAGGTCCTTCGCACGCGAGTCAAACCAGTTCGGGAACTGCACACGGCCTTCCAGGATCTTCTCGTAGATTCTGAACGGAGAGTCGTCGAAGAACGGCGGGTAACCCGCGTTGAATTCGTACAACAGAATCCCCATTGCCCACCAGTCAACCGCCTTGCCGTGCCCCTTGCTCTGGATCACCTCTGGCGCCAGGTACTCCGGTGTACCACACAGGGTGAACGTTCTTTCCGGGACACGCTTTGCGAACCCAAAGTCAGTAATCTGCAAGAAGAAAAAAAGAACGTCTAACAACATATACCACCCTTCCCACATACCTTAACGTGCCCTTTCCCATCGAGCAGAAGGTTCTCCGGCTTCAGGTCACGGTAGATGATGTCCTTGTTGTGGATGTACTCGAACACGAGAACAAGCTGTATGTGTGTTGTGTTTTTTGTTGTGCAAAACCTTTTTCCTTCCTCCTATCCTTACTACTCATACTCCCCCCTGTCCCCTCTCCCCCCACCCTCTCTCCCAATAAACATACCTCAGCATGGTAGAACTTCGAGACGTCGTTGGGGAAGCGCCCTGCAGACCGCAAATGTGTGAACATCTCACCACCAATGACGTACTCGAGCACAATGTAGAGCTTCTTCTCATCCTGGAAGGTCGTGATGATGTTCACAATGAAGGGGTGGCTCAGCTCTGCCAGGAGCGACTTCTCTGCAAGGATGTGCTGCACCTGCTTCATCTTGATGATCTCACGCTTCTTCAGACACTTCACTGCGTAGAACGCATCCTGCCCCTTCAACTTCGCAAGCCTCACACGACCAAAGCTCCCTGTCCCAAGCGTCTCCTTCATATCCAAGTCCGTCAACTTCCAATTAGAAGTATCCGGCTTCTCAAACGGCTTCTGCGACGACATCTTTAAAGCTTCTCAACAGTGCAAAGTGTAGATTAATATGTGTGTTTTTTTTGGAGAGAAAAACAAAAAAGGAATAGAAGGGCTAGCGGAACCCTTTCTGTGTAGCTGTTCAAGAAGTGTGTGATTTTAGGGTGATTTTGGGGGGATAATTGAGAGCAAAGTGTGACCTTTCAAAAAACAGTGCAAAACAAAAAAGAAGGGAGAGAATTTTTTTTTAGCGCGATCTTTGGGGGAAGGAAAAAGAGTGAGGCTGCCCTACCCTTTTAGCCAAAGGTTTTTGTTCGAAAATTGACCAAAAAAAAGAATAAAAAGAATAAAAAATCGCGGATCACCGTAACTGGCCAACACCCGCAACACGCTTCGCTCCTGGTTAGGGGCTTTTTTTGTTGGAAACGTGGCTCATGAGTCCTAACGCGTAGGATTCTTTTAGTCAGAGTACCAACGCCACATCGTCCATCATAAGCAAGGTGTGAGGTGTAGGGTCCACAGGGTGAAGAGGTGGAAAAAAAATTTTTTTCACATGACAAGTGAATGTTCTGATAACATGGCATGCACTTCAACTCAAAAAAAATGAGCCAAAAACTCAAAGATGCAAGCAACAACGACAAAGCTTTTCTGAAGGCAAAAAGCTTGGTAGAAAAATGATTTTTTTGTGTTTGAAACAGAATTTTTGTTGAACGAAGACACTCTCTCTCTCAAAAAAAAAAAGGGAAAAGAAATACAACAAAAAATAACGCAAAAAAACACGACGCCCTTTTTGGTTCCGATTTTGCTTTCGCGCATTTTTTTTGGAGTATTTCATCTGCCCCCCCTCCCGCTCCCCCAAAAAAGTAATCTGAGAATCGATCCCTTGCCATGCGTTCACCCTTTACAGGCGTAACGCTTTGCATTTAGACCACACCAGACAAAAAATATCATGAAATACAAAGACCTCGTATGACAATGTACCCAAAAAAAGGTGGAGTTGATAGTGCAAACGCCTCTTGGGGCAGTGAAAGATGAATGTGCTCTTCGCATCCAGAGTGGGTGAGACACGTCTAAGCCTCTCGCTTTTTGTCACCTTGCAAGAGCTGCCAACACAACGCTAAATGCATATTCAGCACAGCCTGCACCGATGCTTTTGCTTCTCTCTCTGTGGTTCCCTCACCCTTTGCCTCTGCTCCCGTTCTCTGTCTATTCTTGGGGTGCTTGGCGTCCGCTGCTCCTCTTCAGGTACCTCACGGATATGCAGCCCATTTGCATTCCCTATAGCGACGTACTGCGCATCTGGCGAGACCAACAAACCACACGCACTTTCCTTGAATATGTGAACCCTATTCCCTGTGTGCAGATCCCACTGACTGACCACACCTTGAGAGCAGACAAAGACGTACTGTAGACAGAAGGAAAACTCTACACAGCCTGCAGACACATCGAGGTGCTGTTCCTTGACTCCGCTGGTTGTATGCCATATGGTCAGGCCTGATGCAGAGGTGCCTGCAAGAAGGGCACCACACCTAGAAAACGCAAGCCCTTCGCCTCCTTCCTCCTGCATCAACACGTGTTCACAGGAGCCACTCGCAAAGCTTAGAAGACAGACCCCTTCTTCAGAACTGCATGCCACCCATTTCCCTTCTGGTGACACCACCATCCGTGAGCCTCCGCATGATAAAGCCCTTCGAGAATGCGATGCCAGCTGGACTGCCCATCCGGCCCATTCTGATCCCCTTGTCGACACAACCACGTACCCTCCACATGGCGTGCCTGCAACAGAACGGACCTCATGGGTAAAGCTGAAGGCGGTTGAAGTATGGTCGAACAACGCCGTACGGTTCTCTAGATGCGTGACAACAAGCTGTGTACTGCGGCACAGCGCGAAGGCGACACAGCCTGGAAGAAGCGCTAGCGTCTGCACCTTCCCAGCACCACACACCATCTGGGACGCATTGCGGACCATATCGTGTATTATAACCCCGTTGCTCGCACACATGCTCCCCACCGCACAGCGCTGGCCATCTGGGGACAATGCAAGCCTTTCACATTCCACGGTCTGTAGAACATCAGACGGGCACTTCCAACCACTCGGCTCTACACAACGGTATATAGTGGCCACCAGTGCATCACCGTTGCATAGGCCTGTCTCAGAGATGGGTGTCTCTTCGGTGAAGTGCGCAAGAGATACCCTCTCCTGCTGCAGGCGCACGGCGCTGTCTGCAGGGCAGTGTAGCAGGGCTGCAGCTTTGGAGGAAAGAGAACCGAAGGTTTCGTCAGGGTCGATGTGAATACAGTGTGTTGAAGCAGAATCAGCGCATCGGACGGAAATTTCCATATTTTTCCCCCAAAAATCTGAGAGAAAATATGGAGCAGGGGGAGAGAGGGGATAATGTGAGGGTGGAAATGTTGATGAAAATGTATTTTTTTGAGCTTGTTCTTTGTACCAAAGAGAGGAAAGTGTGCGATACAGTGTGAGAAGCCTAAATGCTAAAGGCGACTTAAACAGGGGGGGGGAGGGGATGCAACGAAAACCCATTCACAATAGAAATGAAAGTTGTAGGTGCAAAAAAAAACACTGTGGACGCAGGCACCGGATCTCTCCACTTGGTCATCGAACCGTGGAGGGCACTTCATTGGTACACACAGCGGGAATGTTGCACGCAGGACACATAGTCACTACCTCACACAAAGCCTTTACAAAAATGAAGAAATTGAGGGGGTTTTTGAAACCGACCCTTGGGCTATGGAAAGACTAACAAAAAAAAGGGCAAAAAAAAGGGGGAGCGAGAGGGTTCCCAAAGAAAGCTCGAGAGATGAACTCTCTGTTGTATCTCTCTTGTGCGACAAAACGCCCATCTGCCTCCGCCCACAGAGGGAAAAAAACTGAGCCGCGGGGGGGAAAAGAGGTGTGATGTTTACTAAGCACAGTGAGGATCTTGTGCTTAGTCACCTCGTGGGGGGGGTTTTTTGAAATTTTATGAGAGATACAAAAAACCAGTCACCTGGGGGAAGCTGCATATCGTCATGGTTTTAAATAAAAAATTGACTTGAAATACAACCAGCAAACCCAAGGGTCTTCAACGTCGTACTTGAATCGTACAGTATTTCTCCAAAATCTTTGAAACCTTTTTGCTGGATCAAGATTTTCAAGAAAAAATTTCCCCATTCTTCCCCCAAGTCTTCCACATCTTTACCCGCGATTGTATAATACCCCTGAGATTTTTTATTGGAAAGTCGTAAGCACGCAACGAATACAGAACACCCACGAAGATATAGAGCACGTATAATTACCCCACCACCCCACCCAACCCGGTGTGATCGAATGTAAGCAGGGTTGCCCCTTGTTCTCGGAAAAAACAGCAAAATTCTGGATTTATGTTCCCGTTTTTTTCCTTTTTTTGGGTGGGGTTTTTTTGCCCTTTTTCGGGCTTTCCGAGCTCTACCCTCACTGTAGTGGGGTCATTTCGAGAAAATGGACAAGTTCTTGATTGATACAAATTTTGGTTACGACCACTAGTGCGTTGCTCACAATGCTAAATGAGTGTCAGAACTGTGATTCTGGGCCCACTTTAACCGCCCCTCGAAATTCAAAAAGGGGTCCCAAACCCGGGCGCGCTACACGCGCGCAGAACTTTTTGCAGCTTTGGTCTAGTTGCATTTTGGCTGCAAAATGCAAGGGGATCCCCAAAGACGTTGGGAATATTATTTGGATGGGGCAGTGATTTTGTACCGGCATACGCTCCCTCGTGGTAACCGTGTGCATGCCAATGAAGTGCTCTCTGGGGTTCGATAACCCGTGGAACCAGTGCTTCCGCCGATGAATGGTGAGGCGTTTGCACTTCTCTTTTTGCGGAGCAAAAAATAATATAAATGGCGTCGCAGGCAAAAATTTTTGGGTACGGTGTAAAAATCTAGCTTCCAACGAACCCTTTTTTGCAGAGCAAAAAATGAAAAATGGCGCCGCAGGCAAAAAAAATTGGGGATACAGCCCTGGATGGTGCAGGATTTTGGTGTCAATTTTTTTTTTCTTGCCCCCTGAAAACTCTTGCTTTTGAGAGTTTCGACCATTTCACCACACTGGTAGTGTGTCACCTACAGTGAAACCCACCAGAAACCACAAGAAAGCCCCCTAAGGAAAAAAGGAAAAAAGGAAAAAAAAAAAGGAAAAAAAAACTAAAATCCAGAATTTCATGTTCTCGGTCCCACTTAGGAACTTCCCTGAATGTAAGTCAACCTTTTTTTTTTTTGCAACTTATGCACGAAGCCTGTAGAAAACCTTCATCTGCTCTGGTTGTGTTGTAACACTGTTGCACTGAAGCCTTCACAGTACACACCTCGGGTTTCAATCACAATACAATCGGTTGAACAAAAAGTGCCAACACCTCTGGGACGCAGTACTTGACACACGAATAAAGAGAAAAGTTTATAAGATGAACCTAAGTCTCGCTTAGTCACCTTGTCACAGTCGTTATCACAAATACAATCGGTTGAATAAAAACATCCAGGCACGCTAGAAGAGACGTGCCCTGTTTGCATCTGTTTGAAGTCAAAGCAGCACATTGCGAAGGACCATTACCACAAAAGCGCACTTTGCATATATCACCGTCGTGCAGAATGCGAAGAGTGGAGCCTGTCTGCTTTGGCTTCGCCCTTTCGCCCTCCCTTTTGGTGAGACAACTACCAAAAGCTTCAAAAAAAGCGTACGAAAATTTGGATATAACCCTCAGTTATTTGTGTACAAAAACACTTTCTAGCTTGCAAAAAAAAACAAGAGAAAACCACAAAAAAAGTAACGTGAGCCACCTCGTTGATTGGGCAGCAGACGCGGGTGGGGGGAAAGGACAACATACAGATTGAAGAAGGATAAACGTGGTTAAGAAAGGAATTTGAAAAGTAGTAAAGCCTCATGCGGACCTGCTGCCCAGTGGGCTTCGAAGTGCTAAAGAGTGACGTTGAAAATATAAAGTGATATCACCGTACCGTAGACTCAGATACCAAAGAAAAATGTTCAAAACAAATGAATATCGAGGGCGAGAAACAGAAGGGTTGAGCGTTGATGTGCGTTGGTTGGTTTTTGTTGATGTTCTATTTTTTTTTATTCAGAAAAATAAAAAAAACTGTTCAAAAAGACAATGTGCCCAAGCGGTAGGAGTACAAGCAAGCTTCCGTCGGGTTGACAGGTATTTTATACCGTCTTCTCGCGGCACCAATGCATTGCCTTCTACAGTTGGCTTACGACAGCGCAATGCCAGCGAAGGCACACTCTTGCACCCATTCGTGTGCAGCGCTTTTGCGCTTCTCGTAGAGGTCTAGTGTTTCTTGCAGACTTTTCACCACCTCCGCTGTGCGAACACCTGTGTTGTGTTGTATGGAAAATGAAAGGGGTTTGCGTGACATACGATTATCGGACGCTGTCCACGCAAGACGCCGCCGTCCACACTCGCTCCCTTCCTTCACAGAGTCGACGAAGGTGAACCCGTAGAGGTTGCTTGACGGGCCTGCTGCGGTGACCTGCAGCAGCGCTTCGAAGGAGTCGACCTTGATGCCTACACGCCGCTTGGTCATGCACTCACGTGCGGCACGGCGCTTCTTGAGTCCTACTGCACGCGACATGTCACGCTCCTGCCGCGAGAACAGCTCAATCCCAGACCGTAAACACGACGAGTTCACACCACTCACCACAAGCACATCCGCCTCTGGGAGAAACGAGCAAACGCTGTTGAAGACGTCCGTTGTGAGCCACCATTGTCTGCAGTGGAGGGTCGAACGGTAGTATACCGACGTCGGGTGGCACGTGTGGAAACACGGGTTGCCGACGTCGGGGATGAAGGTGACAGTTGTGGTGGGGTGTGCGTCGGGCGGGCAGGGACGCGCCTCTGCGTGGCAGAGGTCGCACGACGCATGCACGGCCTGCTCCGTCCCCTTCCCCTTCCCCCCCTCCTCTGCATGCAGAGGCAGGCGCCGCATGCTGTCGCACTGCCTAGCCTCTGGCGACGACGGTGTCGAGCACGTCAAGCCCTCCGACGACGCCTCTGAGTACTTCCTCCGCCCTGCCAGCGGCTCTCTTGCCTCAATCGCGAGGGACGGCACCAAGGGGCTCGTCCCTGCGCTGTGCGTGATGGGGCGGTGAGGTGATGTGGGTGCCGGTGTAGGTGCTGTGGGTGCTGCCAGTGCGTGAGAGGTGCATGTGGCACGCATGTGCTCCTCGTGTTGACACCATGAATACAACGCAGACCCTGCAGCAGAAGCCACAGCCACGCCTACCAAAAGACTTCCGTTTGCGGATATGCTGTGATCACCCATTGTTTAATTGCCGTGTCTTTGATCTGCATCGGGAGGGTGGAGTGGAGTGCAGGGCTAAGGGGATGAGGTGCCAGACGGGAAGCAAAACAAAACGGTGTTTGGGGGGAAAGAGCAACTCAATTAAATCGTCTACAAATAAAAGACAAAAGCAAGACAGGAGTGGTGTCGATTATTGTGTATTTTTCCCCCAAAACCCCCAATGCATAGTTTCAAAAAAATATTTGGCAATCAACCTACACACTGTAGTCCACCTGAAGGCAAGCAACAAAAGGCCATATGCTTCTCCACCCCCCTTCCTTCCCCCTTCCCCTTTCTCTATCCCAAAAAATTCAAAAAAATTAGTCGTTTTTCTTTTCCTCGGCGGGCTTTTCGGGTTCTTCGTCGACGTCGGCTTCACCGAAGATTGTCGCGCCTTCTGAGACCCACACAGCGTATGTGTAGAGCTGCGCAAAGGCAATGAGGAGTAGCATTGGGATGGCGACGAGGTTGAACGCGTAGATGCCACGGAGAGCTGAGGGAAGCCTTCCCATGGAGACACCGTCGCCAATGGTGAGGAATTTGCTTACGTCCGCAACACGTGGATGGATCTGTGTAGTCCTTGCCCACCCCAACATCGCGGTCACAAAGATTGTGATCAAATCTGGCACCCTCCGCATCAAGAGCAAATTCAACACCGCAAGCCCAAAGATCACACCCAACACACCATCCAAAGGCAACACCGGAAGATGCGCTAAGTTCCGATAATGCTGATGCCGCATGGCGTCCGTCAGGAAGTGGTCCACCGCCACATCCTGCACCGCACACCCTAGACCGAAGACGCTCAGCAGAATCAACGTAGGGAAGCGGAAGAGGGTTGCGACGGCGCCGTTCTCGGGTGTCTCGCCCTCTGTTGCTGTCTCGTCGGGGGTAGGTGTAGGGGTCTCCCTGGCCTCGCTCGGTCCCACGCCTCGTTGACGAAGGGTTGCCATTTTGTGTTGTGTTTTCTGGGGTGCATGTGTGATATGATATGAAGGGTGAGTGGATGGGGGATGGGAAGTCAGTCTTGCACCCAAGTTTCGCAAAATGTTTCACTCTATGGATGTGAATTCTGCGGACGGTGGGAGCGAAAGAAGGGAGGGGGGAGGGGAAGGGTGGATGGAATGTCTTGCCATCCCTATTCCAGCGATGTCCACTCTGATGCAAACACTGCCGAGGAGGGAGGCTGGTGGGGGTTTCTGCTGAACGGTGTTGAGATATGAATGTCTTGCCGTCCCTATTCCAGCGATGTCCACTCTGATGCAAACACTGCCGAGGAGGGAGGCTGGTGGGGGTTTCTGCTGAACGGTGTTGAGATATGAATGTCTTGCCGTCCCTATTCCAGCGATGCTCACTCTGATGCGAACACTGCCGAGGAGGGAGGCGGTGTGCACTACTCATCATCACTACTCTAATCCATAATTTCCGTTGGGGAAATATACACGAACAATCCCCCCATCGTACTCTTACACCACACGCAGTATGCAAACTGTCCACGACCATGCATCTTATACACAACAACGACAGTGAACAAAAATGATCCCCGCTTTTTTTTAGTGAACCGTATCCTTTTAAAAAATAACACCCTCATATTTTGCAAGCTGGAATCCTATACATGAGTGGATAACACCAACAAAATATGAAAGCTCAAGAGGTGAGGGATGGAAAGCAGAAGTGATGTTTTTTTTTAGGGGGGAAAAGAGGGGATAAATATCTACGAATAAAAAAAGGTTGAAAAAAACGAGGTTCGAAAGAAGAAAAGATACTTGAAAAGATGAATGCGCCTCACGGACACAGACACATCAAAGAAAAAATTGTTTTGAGAAAAGTTCGATTTCGGCCTCGAAAATACCCGTGACACCGATTTGTCACGGTACTTTGTCACGGATTTTTTTTTGAAAGATTCGATTTCGTGACAAAAAAAGTTCGATTTCGTGACAAGCCGATTTTTTCATTGACACACAAAATTCAATTTAGTGACAAATGACTTTTTTCATTGACAAAAAAAAATTCGATTTCGTGACAAATCCATTTTTTCATTGACAAAAAAATGTCATTGAAAAAAATGGATTTTGTCAAGGAAAAAGTCGTGACAGCCAACCCGCCAGTCACTGAAAAGTGACCAGACAGCCACTTGACAAACACAAAAGAGGCCATTCTTGAGCTGTCTAGAAACCTAAGGGCAGAGACTGAAGACACAAGGTATGATAACTTTATGATTATGCAAGACTTAGTATATCGCGAACACGGTCAGGCTTGCACGCCTCTGGCCAGAGGCCAGCCCCACTAAATGATATGCAGCAGACACTCATTGCAGATTTCATTTTCATTCGGTAAAAAATTAATGGGTGCGCAAGTTTCTATACCTAATACCCCAACCCTCACCCATACATTCCATTACACACACCAAAACAGATCGAATCCACCAGCGCATGCGACGGAAGCAGATTCAGATTGTGGTTTGATAAGCAGAGTTCGGTTATTATGGTGGTGGAAAGGGGGGTGGAAACACTTTGTCAGTCACTGCTATAGCCATTAACCAGGGAGCATAGCTAGTGCAAGAAATTCGACTTTGGAAACCTTCCGGAAAGTCTGTCCTCTGCTTCCGGAGGACTAGACACAAGAAAATATTGTTTGTTCCCCCAGAAAACCAGTGCACAATTCACACTCCTTGTGGGTGGTCTTGTTGCCTTTTCGTCATAGTAATTTTGGCCCAGGCATGCTCTCGAAGCATGACAATTTAGTGTGTATGGGGCAGGGTGTTGTTTTGTTCTGAATTCTCTTTGTTATAACATCTAAGTCAATCGCGGGTGGTGGTTTGTGTAGCGTGAGGCACTCTTTTTAGCAAACTTCCTGCGGCTGCTAAAGTGTTATTTCTTCGGATTTAACAACGTACAGCGTAACATAGTGGTTTCGCCTGGTCGACACAACCTTTGATAGATACGGGATAACCAACCCCCTTCGACCCCTCGTGGGTTCACTGAACAAGCCCTAGTGGTAGTTAAACGCGATTGACATTTACATTCCTAGAGATGAAAGAACAAGATAACACTTCTGTACCCGCGCATCAAAATTGTGGAAAACTTTGCACCCCAAACACCCTCAACAACGCCCGCCAAAAGGCGCCCCTTGTTGCTGGGAGTTGGTTCTCATGTTTTGATACACTGCACAGCAGGCATTCCTCTGAGTCCAACGCATGTTTGGCCTGTCTGCGGCGTTGTACTTAAGGTGCACGAAGACAGGGTCTGGTGGTAAATTTTGCGTAGTACTGCGACGTGGTACTACGTGGGTCTGGGAACCTGGTACCTGGGTACAGGATATTTGTTGTAAAGACATCTTCCACCATGCATTGAGGAGGGTAAGACAGTGTTCGCAGTTTCTACCTGATAGCATTACACATTTAACTTCTCCACGGGGGTCTTGGGCCGTTCATTCGGTTATACCTTGACTACCGGAAGATATTCTTGAGGCCTTTTTGGTCTCTAGAATATCCGGTCTTCCCGAACGGAGGCACACTTTGTGTGTTACTACGACCTGGCAATTTCCAGCAGTAGGTTAAGTAATCTTTCTTGTAAATTGTTGGATCATTATCTCCTCAGTGCATGCATGCCCCACGTGACTGGACACTTTTGTGTTTGTCATGTGGAGCTGTGGTTGCTCTTTCACAACTTTTATCCTTGTGTCCAGTGTACCCAGTACCCAGTGCCCTGTCACGACTTTTTCCGTGACAAAAAGTTCGGTTTCCTTGACAAAATCCATTTTTTCATTGACATTTTTTTGTCACTGAATTTTTGGATTTGTCACGAAATCGAATTTTTTTTTGTCAATGAAAAAATCGGTTTGTCACGAAATCGAATTTTGTGTGTCAATGAAAAAATTGGTTTGTCACGAAATCGATTTTTTTTTGTCACGAAATCGAATCTTTCAAAAAAATTCCGTGACAAAATTCCGTGACAAATCGGTGTCACGGTAATTTTCGAGGCCGAAATCGAACTTTTCTCAATTGTTTTTTTTTTAACACCGTCTATTTCAGGAAACGATACCGTCCCCATTTTTTTTAACACAAATTACTGAACAAATTGTCCCCACCCCCCTACCCCCCGCTCTAACCATTAAAATTACACAGTGAACTGGCCATACCCTCAGTCATATGACTAGTCTAGACTGGACACGCACTGTTTGAGAGACCAAACAGAGCTACATGACTAGTATAGGCTAGTCATCTGATTAGTCGTTTTTAGACTGGTCAAAATAGCTAGTCAAGGGTCCGGTCTGACCAAGTCCACCGTGTATGTCTAAATTCACATTTTTCTGTCTAAAAAAAAATCTTCTCAAATTCTATGCACGTGGTACCAATTGGAAGTCCATCAAGGTTTTGGTGGGCGCGTTTATGAGGGCATGCATTTGTCGCTGGACGTAGTCACGTGTACGAGAGACGTGGAGACGTGTTTTTTGGTCGAGCTCTTTTGAGACGTTTGCGTGTCTTTGGAGGAGGCGTTCGAAGTCAGATTTGCGTTGTGCGAGAAGCTCTTCACGACCAAGCTTGATGCGCTGCTTCAGCGCGTTGATCTCGTTTCTGTACTGCTGTTTGAGAAGCTGCGTCTTCTTTGCAAAGGAAAGCGAGAGCTGTTCATCAAAACGCTTGATCTCCTCGTCTTCGAGCGGCTTCAGACTGCGTTTTATGTTCTCCGCGTCGAGGTACTTCTTTTGCCTGACCATTCTCTCGAGCTCCTCACGCATCTGAAGGACCTGCTTGCTGAAGCGCGGGCGTTTGTTCATGAGCTGGATCTTGATGATGTCCTCCTGCTCTTTGTATTCACTGTTCTGCCTGTTCTTGACGTGCGTGATGATCGCCTTCGCCTGCCGCTCATACTCCTCAAGCTTCTCCTCCCACAGCTTCGTGAAGGTCAGAAGCTCAAGCCTCTGACGCTCTGTGATGTCGTGTTTCTCATGTGCGTTCACACTCCGGGCAAGCCTCTCGACCTTCTTCCCCTGCTTCAAGTTCATGTCGCGCATCTTGTTCAAACACTCCTGTGCTTCATAGAACTTCCCTTCACGCTCGTGTTGCTGTCTCTGTTGGTCAAGCTCTAAAAGCATTTCGTGCACCTTCTCCTGTTCAAGGTCTAAATTCGTTTCGCTGCCGACTGTCATTTTATAGCTTTTTTTGTGTGTAATTCTGGAGGAGAGGATGAGGATGAGGATGGGTGTGGTGGAGAGAGAGAGAAATGAAGGCAATCAGGGGAAGAGGGAGGGGTGGTTTCTGTTCATGTGGTGGGAGAAGAAAAATATCACGAAAATTATGCAGCGTTGTTGTCGTGGCTATTTTGTAGTTTTTTTTGTGGGAAAGAGGCTTCATTTTTTTTCCTCGAATATTTTCTTCTCGAAGAATTTACCCAAAGAAAATAAGGGACCTTTTATTTTCGACAAAAAAAAGGTGCACGAAAATAGCTATCTGTTAACAAATAATCCAATGGTCATAAAGTGATGAGAAGTAGAACCAGGAGTTTGTCAAAAAGAGGCGGTACATAATTGTGAAAAAATTGTTTGTTTTTTTTTATTTCTCTTTTCTTTTCCAGCTGCGTTCTCGCTGATAACATTAGGAGATATTGGGGGATATGATAGGGGAGGAGGGTTTTGTATTGCCTCTTAAGTTGCGTCCCCGTGCTGTTTCCGACAATGTGGGTTTTAAGAAAGGCAGCTACGGGCAACAATAAAGAACTACAAAACAAAGAGAAGGTCCAAAGTACAAACACCTCACCGCACATTGGAAGGGACGCAAAAAAAAAATGCACTGCCTGTTCCTCCGTGGGATATCGAACCCTGAGTAAAGAAAAATAGTTTTTTTTTTTGATAAATTGTTGGGTTAGTGTAGTTGCCTCGGTTGTGTTACCACAGTTGAGCAATCTCCGTTTTCTTTTTTTAGATATAAAATGAACCCAAAAGCCCCCGCTTTTTTTTTTGTCACCTCCATAGATGGTAGTCGGCCCGAGTCGGGCCGAGTTTTTGGAAAATCTGGGAGTCGGGCCGACTCGGCCCGACTACCATCTATGGACCTCACAAAGATTCTTTTTTCAACAACTTCTATTTCTAATAGTTCCTAGGTTCAGGGGTGGATCCTCACGTCAGTTCAACTCTCGTGTCAGTCACCCGGTTTCCAAGAGTGATGATAGAACCCCGGGGATAACAGTACAGAGTAAATCAAAAGAAGCACAATTCTTTCGAACGAACAGACCTGAGGAATAGGCAGAGCGAGGGGGAGGGGGGGGGAAAGGATGTGGGACGTACAGACATCAACACATCTTTGGGGACGGGGGTGTGTCTTTTGTTTGCAAAATAACAGAGGCGGCGTTGGTCTACTTTTGCGACCAGTTCTTCGCCGCTGGGTATCACAAACAAAGATTAAGATATTATTTTCAATCGAACGATGGAGTTTTATCTACCAGCGTCGTCTCCTCTTTTTTTTTGCAAACAAAGAAAAAAGCTGATAAGATAAACGTGCCCGTCGCATGCACCTTAGAAAACCCATCATATACACAAAGAAAGGGCTACGTCACAAAAACGTGTGTGACCCACAACATTATGGTCTATGGATTCCCAAAAATGATGCAGATACACGACGGAATTGACTAGCTGTGCTCGGAAAAAAATAAAAGAGAGGTTGTAAGTGCAAACGCCTCATCGTTCAAATGGTTTCAAAAAAAAAAGTACAGGCATTTACAAAAAAAGAGGAAAGGGTTTGAATCTGGCCTCGCTGTGTTGGGTTCACCAAAAGGTTGACAAACGTGGAGACATCTGTTGAATGAAGGCACAGTGCAAAAAGAGAAAAGTTCAAATGAACTCAAGTCTCTCACGTCTCGCCTAATAAGACGATTTTCGCCTTGCGCACATAAACCTACTTGGAACGCCCACAAACCCGCACGCCTTGGAAATTTCCCGGGGCGTTCCAAGTGTGACAAAACATATCAGAAAAATAAAAATAAAACGGAAGGTGGCAATGAAGAAGTTGGACGTGCAAGACCTTGGGTATCGCAGGCACGTACCAACCACGTGCCCATTGAGGAGGGAATCCTCCCTACGTATAAAATGGAGAAAAGAGACAAAAAAACAATGTGACTTGCAATACACTCGCCTCTCGTGACAGTACCTTGGATGCGTGTCCCGGTTTCTCTACATCCATCTCATCCTTTTCGTGGTATGCCCACGCGCTTCGGTCAGATGAACGGGGATCATCAGAAACACAGGCTAATTAGGTCTGTGACGGAGCTGGGTCCTCCTCCATCCCTCACTGTGGTTAGTCACTAAAAAAACAAAAACAAAAAAGTTCAAGTTCATAAGATGAACCTAAGCCTCTCATGCTTAGTCACCTTACGCAAAAAGAGGAAACTTGAAAGATGAATGTGCCTCTCGTGCACAGACATATCGTAATAGTAAAAATGTTCGACCGTAAAAGGGTCGAACTTCCAAAAAAAAATCCTGAAAAGGTCGGGAGGGAACACTATTACGGTCAAACATTAGTACGGTCGATAATTTGTACGAATACGGTAATTAATTGAAAAAGAGGCAAAGACTGTGCGAAAAAAAAAACGCTACACTGCGACAACAAGCTCTCGACACTGTATCACCAAACACACCTCCCATCAGGCCTTTATTTTGCGATGCCTTTAAACATTCAACCATTGTCAATTGAGACCTCCCTCATCAAACAGTGTTCTCTTGCTCTTCGAACCTTGCAATTGACTAAGATGTGTGCAGCCTTGTTCAATGGACACCGCACGTTGTCAGAAATCAACACCACCCCCAGAATGATTAGTGTGCAAGGCTCCTGTAGTCACTCCGGGTAGGTTGGCCAACTTCATATTTTTCTTATCAATTTTGGGTTAACAAAAAGCGTCTCCGCTGTCCAGGTATTCTCAAAAAGGGTGATTCTTTTTGCATCGATGGACTCGAACAACAAAAAAACTCCCCCAAAAAAAAATGGCAAAAAGACAGGAACGTGTCCTGCCACAAGAAAAGTCCAAAAAAAAAAGGGAAAGGTTTATAAGATGAACCTAAGACGCTCGTGCTTAGTCAAAAAAAAAAAATTAGATTCATTTTCTTTCAGTTTGAAATAGAAAGTATTTGAGAGGGTCAACACAATGCACCCCAAAAACAACAACAACAAATAGTAATAATGCGAAGCCACGCTCATCAGTTTCTCGGGCTGCATAGATTGTACAGTGTAGGATTGCACGATGGTTACAAGACACGACTAGAATTTGACGTAAAGGGTAGGCCAATTTTGCTAAGACATGCCAAAGATAAGGAGAGTTATTTCTTACACTTTCTTTTTTAAAATACAATGCTCCAAAATATGTTTGGCAAAAAAAAAAAGTCGCCAAATTCTCCAAACTTATTTGTTGCCAAGTCTTGGAATATTGTATTTAAAGAAAAGGAAGAAAGAAGCGTGCAAGGAGAGAGGAAAACGTGAGCGTCTAGACAACGCTCCGTCACAAAGAGAGAAAAAATTAGATTCATATACTTTCAGTTCACAGAATTGAAAGTATTTGAGAGGGTCAACACAAATGCACCCTTTCTTTTTAGAAAAAAAGATCCCGTTCGGTCAGAAAGCAAAGTTAGTTGAGAAGGCCGAGCCTCTCGTGCTTAGTGAACTTT
Source organism: Rhynchopus sp. YZ270_cl-10 (assembly GCA_964035575.1). NCBI lineage: Eukaryota > Euglenozoa > Diplonemea > Diplonemida > Diplonemidae > Rhynchopus > Rhynchopus sp. YZ270_cl-10. Next base: position 2,827,518 of record OZ037833.1, on the reverse strand, counting down.
AAAAAAAGCAATTGGTACACGTGTTCTTGTTTTCTTTTTATATTTCGTTAAAACGACGTTTACAAAAGTACATGAAACTCTGGACACTACATCCTTGAAAGATAGAGAAGCGGAAAGCGCAAACGACCTCACGAACACGCGCAATTTGAGCTGCGTTTTTTTTTCTCTTTCTTTCTGGTGCTCCTGGGGTTGGCTATTTTTGACAGATCCTCAACCAAATTATATCACTTTTTATTTTTCCCGGTCTTGCGACTTTTTACCACGTCCGAAGACGCGCACAAAATCGCGCGAAGGTTAATGAATTCCAAAAGGCAGGATGGATGCAGCATTATTTTGTTTTCTTTGTATGGCTGTGCACCACTATATCAAGAGCGACCCTGACAACATCAACACACGGTAGGGCAGGCAGGGAAGGGGAAGGGGAAAGGACATGGAACGGAATGGAATAATTAATGTAGTTTAATGAGCGCAGAAAGTATTTCGACATATTGATAGCATGGGTAGAGGGATCAAAATATATTCCCATCTTTCTTTTTTTGTGAGCGCAGAAAGAAAACAACTCTCGCATTTTCTCACAAAAAAAAAAGTATGCTGACCATACCCTAGAAAAAGAAACCAAAAAGAGAGAGAGAGAGAGTTTATTCGATGAACCTAAGTGTTTACAGCACAGCCCTCTCGTGTACTGTGTATCTGTATATTAGGTGCATTGTTGGGGTGATGTTGTCCCAACATCCAATTCGAAGCGAACATCTTGATGCCTTGAGCCAGCTTAAATTATTGGGGTAAGTAGCCTAGTACCCAAGTTTCTAGTACCCATTTAGGATAATACCCACTCGGTGTGATCACCCAAACAGATTCTCCGTGGTTCCCTCGTGGTTCTTCCATGGGTTGTCCGTACCCCCTGAATCACACCACCACTGGGTATTATCCGAAATAGGTACAACAAACTTGGGTACTAAGTGACTTTTCCCTAAATTATTCCTAAAAAAGGATACACCCCTCTCTGCTGTCTGTCTTGAGAAGAGATGGCAAAAGAGGGGAAGTGTTTTGCAACGCTGCAAGGATCTATGTTCTATGGGGTTTTGGTTTTCTCTGTTGGAAAAACAATAAATGAGGACAGAGAAAAGGGAACAATATTATAAAGCTTGAAGGCGTCAAGCTTTTTTCCAAAAAATAATATAAAAAAAGCAAAACAGGATGAGTTCACGAAGTGTATTTTTCTAATGCAAAATGTGCGGGGCATGCCTGCCTATTTTCTTTGTTTTAAAATACTGTTTTTACTACTTGACATGCTCGGAAGTCAGTTGCCTGTGCTTCTTCTGCGTTTTGTGGATGTGTGTAACGTAGGTGTACCTCTCGATTCTTTTTTTGTACATGTGTGAACTTTTTTTGTCTATTTACAAAACAGAGACAAAGAAACCATACACATGCTTGAAATATCTACTACTGTGTTCCTAAGATTTGGTGTACTAAAAAAAAAAGAACAAAATCTCAAAAATGTTTGCAAAGATGGACTACCACGCCTCACCTTCAACAATCAATAAAAGAAAGAAAAATCTGTGACCTCGATCCACGTGCTCAGATGAGGGGAGTTTTCGCCAAAATCCCTAAGACAGGTATTTATTTTCCTGCATCAAATGGCGTGTACCGTAGTTTTTTTTTTGTATGTGGGTGGCTTTTTTTTGCCCCCCCACGTTTCATTTCACGAAACATTTTTTTTTGGCAAAGACATTTTTCAGCTGAAAAAAAAAAAAAAAAAAAATTCCCCCCTGACAGGCCCTGTGCTCGAAAAAAAAAATTTTTTTTTCTGTGGGTGAAAAAGACATGTCGAAAAAATAACTATTTATTCACCTCCTTTTAGCGGGGTTTTATTTTGCGATAACTTCACGCATTTTTTTCCCAGGCGAGGGCTACTTAATTTGCCGAGCGAAGCGAGGCAAATTGAGTGCACGAGCCTGGGAAAAAAATAAGTGAAGTATCGCAAAATAATCCGCTAAAAGGAGGTGAATACGTAATTTTATTCCCCTGGGAAATAAAGTATACGAAGGATTTGGCACTTTTAGCGGGATTCTTTTTAATGATAATTTCACGCACTTTTTTTATCGCAAATTAAAAACCCGCTCATTGAACTTTATTTCACGCGTTTTTCACTTTTTTTCACTGCAATTCCTTCAGAGCGGGATTTTATTTTTGTTTTTTTCACGCTAAAACAGGGGTTTTATTTGGCGATAACTTCACGCTAAATTTTGGTACATCCTGCACTACCACCCGCCTAAAAATTGAAAATTTCGAATTTTTTTTTGCCCTTTTCCCATTTTTTCTGACACATGCAACATGCCGAAGGATGTAAGACGCAAACGGTCCTCCGACAGGAGATGGACAAGCACTACAGTAAGGACTAGCATTGTCGACACCGTACGTCCGTGAATGGGACCGCTTTTTAAGGAATTCATTGGCAAGACTGACGGTAAGCCCACAGAAGCCGACTTCGTTTCTTACATAGTGTATCTCCGTGACGATCTCACTATCAAGACGAAGGACACACCACCCCCTTTACTTCATTGTGAGGAAGGTGGTGGCTGGCATGATATTCTGTGATGGGCGGGGATCTTCTGAATGTGTCTCGCTCTTGCACGACAGCCATTTCCCGACCTCCCGCACCCGAGGGGACACTGAGGTGGCGAGAGGTCGGGATGTAGCTTTGTGTACCGTTGAGGCAGCTTTCCAAACCCGACCACACGCTACGCTACGCGCTATGCGTACACGTGGTGTGGGCTTTTTAGGCTACATACTGTACGCGCTACGCGCAAAATGCCGTTGTTGTGTGTGTAAAAACGTGGGTTGCGTGGTACTGCATGGGGTCACACGTGCACCACCCTGTGGCTCACACATGGTTCTGCCACCCCGAAAATGCGTATCCCACCCCACATACCAGGGTATGGGCCCAGTTCACCAGTTTTTTGCAGGTTCCCAGCGAGCAAAAGCTAGCGGGGGGGTAATGAGAGCTACCTGGAGGGACACATACTCGTTAGTTATTGCACAATAAATGAGTCCCGCTAAAAGTGCCAAATCCTTTCGTATACTTTATTTCCCGTGAAATAAAATTACGTATTCACCTCCTTTTAGCGGATTATTTTGCGATACTTCACTTATTTTTTTCCCAGGCTCGTGCACTCAATTTGCCTCGCTTCGCTCGGCAAATTAAGTAGCCCTCGCCTGGGAAAAAAATGCGTGAAGTTATCGCAAAATAAAACCCCGCTAAAAGGAGGTGAATAAATAGTTATTATTTCACGGGAAATAAAGTATACGAAAGGATTTGGCACTTTTAGCGTGACTTATTTATTGTGCAATAACTAACGAGTATGTGTCCTCACAGGAAGCTCTCAGGGAAAAAAAAAAAAAAGAGCGTGAAAAAAAAAAAAAAAAAGCTCTCATTACCCTCCCGCCAGCGCTACCGGGTCCCGCGGACCCCTAGATAGGCCCGCTGAGGGGCTGGCGGGATTGAGGAGGCTGGAGGGAGGCTAAAAAAGGCTGGACGGTCCCTCCAGCCCTACTACCTACATGTACCAAAATTTAGCGTGAAATTATCATTAAATAAAATCCCGCTAAAAGTGCCAAATCCTTCGTATACTTTATTTCCCAGGGGAATAAAAATAAAAATATAGTCGCCCCCGGCGGGACCTCGCCCCATTTTTGATATGATAATGATCTGAACCAATGATTTCTTTACTTTAGTTTTTCTGCAAGTGCGGCTGTTGTGACCCTTCTTGTCACACTTACTACATGTTGGTGTTTTTTTTTTGGGGGGCTGTGACACACAAATATCATCATTGATCTTCCTCTTTACGGAACTCTGAAGAGTCAATGTCACGGGATCTTCCCTTTCTGAGACTTCTTCTTATTCTGTTTCTGTTTCTTCTTCTTCTTCATCCGCATCCGTATCTATCTCACTATCGCTATCATCGTCCATAGGGAGCTTCTCCGAGATCTTGGTGTCAAAGGTATATGGGAACCTTGTCCACCTTTCTGGAATGCACATCTCCCTGGGGTGCTTCTACCCACAACACCAAAGTGACTGTCACAACCATTTCCCCCATGCTTACCAGCATAAAGCGAGCAGAATCAAAGCGAGGCATCTTCACAAGAAATGAGAGAACTTCCAGATCCTCCCTGGCGATGGGGGATAGGCGCGTGAGATCGGCAGAAGAAGAAACAGAAACAGAATAAGAAGCAGTCTCAGAAAGGGAAGATCCCATGACATTGACTCTTCAGAGTTCCGTAAGAGGAAGATCAATGATGATATTTGTGTGTCACAGCCTCCCAAAAAAAAAAAAGAGAAAGCGCACAACATGTAGTAAGTGTGACAAGAAGGGTCACAACAGCCGCACTTGCAGAAAAACTAAAGTAAAGAAATCATTGGTTCAGATCATTATCATATCAAAAATGGGGCGAGGTCCCGCCAGGGGCGACTATATTTTTATTTTTTTTTCGACATGTCTTTTTCACCCACAGAAAAAAAAAAATTTTTTTTCGAGCACAGGGCCTGTCAGGGGGAAAAAAAAAAATTTTTTTTTTTTCAGCTGAAAAATGTCTTTGCCAAAAAAAAATGTTTCGTGAAATGAAACGTGGGGGGGCAAAAAAAATTCACCCATGTGTATTTGGTGTTCCGGAGGGGGCCTATATTGACATGTCCTTGACATGTCCCCGACAGTTGTTCGGTAACACCAGTATTGTATAGGCTTCCACTGCACAGCAAAGGGGTATGATTTAGACTAAATTAGTGTACAAAAAAAAAAAAAAAGCGGCATTTTTTTTCCGGCAAATACAATGTTTTGCGGAAGCAAAGATTCGCACAAAAAAAAATTGACTTGAAATACAAAACCTTCTCGTGGTACATGACCGGGGCACCTGTGGTCCGATCCTCCATCCATTTCGCGGTTTAAGCGAAATGGATGGAGGACCGTTTATTGCCCCGTTATGCTCTCTGGTGCAATATGAAGACGGCCAAAAAAGTCACCCAATCCGTCAATTGATAACCTGCATGGGACCTTCCGCAATTTTTTTTGCCGTGGGCACCCTGGACTGGGCACCATGAAGGAGTTATCAAATAAGCGAATGGTTTCTACTGGACCGCAACAAAGGTGCTTTACTTTAGAGAAACATCGCTCACCATGTGGTCACTACCTGGGGGTTAGCTCTTAACACGAGAAGCGGGTCAGAGATACCACTTCACAGCGTTCTTTCAGTTTTTTGTGTCAATAATCACTTCGCTCCAAAAAAACTGAACAAAGTTCTGTACTCAAAGTTGGCCGAAGCCTTTGTACTACGGAAGGTATAGACGTAGGTCGTCCTCAACCCTACAGAGCAACTTTCATACGATTTCACTTATTTCACTATTTTCCCAAATGCTCGCGCGTGAAAGGTGTTTGTAGAGTGTTTTTTTTTAAAAATCAGTTCGGTTTTTGGCTGCCAATCAGACAGTCTACACTATCGTTGTGTTAAATTTTCTTTTTTAATTTTCGAAACAGCATTCTTCTTGACTGTGACAAAAAAAAAACTAAAAAGATGAACTTCACTGCGCACATGCATTGAAACTGGAGAGAAACAGCACAATATGCCAACTGTACGGGATTGGAGGCACAAAATAAAAAAATCTCCAATTCTAAAAATAGAATTGGTAATAGGAGGAAAGACAAATACATCGGGTTCGGAAAAGGAAGGAACGCGATAACACAAATAAGAAATAGGATGAACAAGCCTCGCATTGCTTAGTCATCTTTAAAGAAAAAAATATTCCAACGATCGGGTCAGCCAGGTGCCAGGCACGTTGGCTGAACGTACCGCAAAAAAAAAACAAAAAAAAAAAAAAATGCAATAAAAATACAATCGGGGAACCCTTCTTTTGGGTACCCATCTAGAGACAAATACGCGGGGTTTTTCCCCCTCTTTTACCCACTCCCCGTACTACTTTTCCCCATCGGAACGTACTCGCGTGGGTTGCTGTCGTAGGGGTTATATTTCCACCGCACGAAGTCTGTTGCCACAACCTTGGGCACAAAAAGCTCTTTGGGCACGAAGTCGCTTTCTGGTGACACCGCCACGTCATCCACATCCCCTAAACTCCCTCTCTCCCCCAATGCAACAGGGGTCCTAGGGGAGCTAGACGTAGATGCACCTGATGCACCAGATGCCACAGATGCAACAGATGCACCAGAGGCACCCTCTCTCCGAACAACATGCACATCTCCGCCACTCCTAGATCTGCCCATATTTGGCGTATGTTCTGCTGGTTGACTGTCATTCGAGTGGCCTGCTGGACTGCTTACATAAGGTGTGGCCGTATGCCGCCTGCCCATATTTGGGGTAAATTCTGCCTGACGGTTTGCAGAGTTCACCTCAACAACCCCCATTGGCGTTTTGGGCTTATTTGGGGTAAATTTTGGGTGATTGTCGGGGTTTGAAGCGGATTTGGCCTTTTGTGGGACCTTCTTGTTTGGGTCGGTCTGGGCTTCGTCCATAACGACAACTTCTGCGCCGAGAGTGTAGCCGAGGGGGTGCGCTTTGCTGTAGACCTTTTGCTTCTTTTCCTTGCCGGTGGTGTAGAGGGAGTAGGTCGCGTGGTCGAGGACGACCATGTGGGCGTCGAAGACGTTTGTGTCGATGAACTGTGTGGCAGCGTCGTGGCTGCTGAGTTCGATGAGGCAGGTGCGTGCGTCTCGTGTGTCGCAGTCGATGAGGGCAATGCGCTTGACGGAACACTTCACTGCAGAGAGTGTTGTGCGCACCATATGCTTGGCCAGCTCGCAGAAGCTGCGTCGTGACACCTGCTCGCCACTCACCGCAAGCACCGCTACCATCACCACAGCGCTCTTCGCGTTCTGCACACCCACCACCTCCTTCGTCCACTTCGGGTCGCGCCACGACAGCGGCGTCACCCTGCCCCCATACACCGCCACCTTCGGCACCACCAGCGCCATGATCTGTGCACACAGCTCCTCCTCAACACGCCGTCGGATGCGTGCCACCTTGATCACAATGTTAATGTTCCCATTCTGTCCAAAGAAGTGGACCCCGCCCACCGCAATGTCAGCACCCTGAAGCTGCACAGCGTCGCGCAGCTGGCTGATCGGAACCACCGGAGGGATGTTGAACAGTTTTCTGTAATAAAACGGCTGGGCGGGTGCATTCATTTAGGATCGGTAATAATAACCTGGTGGAGGATGAGGATGAATTAGTGAATTATGAAGACAAATGAGAACCTTTTTTGATTTTTTTTATCGACAACCCGAGGTTTATACACTCAAAAAGCAGGTTAGGAAGGGATAGCTGTTTCTTTTGTTATCGACAATCACCTTACCATCTACTGGTATAAAGACCTTCTTCTCACTCTGTGAAGCCTTTATACCTCAGAAGGCATAGACGATCATCCTCAACCCCCTTTATTTGCACCAATCCACCCACCAAAGGCAGATTCTCACCCAACATCTCACCCCCCTTTTTCTAAAGGCTTTTATTCAAAGACATGCTTCTTCCCGTAGGCGGCCTTCCCAACTGGAGCCAGTTCCTCTTCGATCCGTATCAGTTCGTTTACCTTTGCAGAGGTCTGCCCCAGACCTATTGCACCACAGCGAATGATCTCTACACCCGCCACTGCTGCGAGGGTGGCTTCTTTGGGGTCCACTGTGGTGTCGCTGCGTATCGCGAGGGTGCCGATACCACGTAGCTCTGCTCTGTGCTCTGCAAAGCCTGCTAACGTATGTGATGCATCCAACCCCACAATAGGACACCCACAGCACGGCACCCTCTTATACCTCGCGGTTGCTAACAACTTCACCAGCGAGGCTGTCTCCTTCCATGCGTTACGGTCCTCTTCGCTGGAGCCAGGCTCCGCATAGAAAGGGTCTTCGAAGGCCCATATAGGGTACCTCTCGCACCACGACCTATAAAGGCCAAGCAGTTGCGTAGGGGTGACCTCTGTGGAAACAATAGATTTTTCAGAAAGTTCGTAATGTCCATTTGCCTTGTAGAGGTCCTCTGCGCCTATGTCAATCCAAAGCTCGGCGCGGCCTTCTGCTTTGGCTTGGATGATTGCGCGGTGGGTGACGTCAAGGGGATAGTCTATAGAGGCTGAGGGGCTGCAGAGGCCGCCATGAATGGAGACGTTGCCTGCGTCGAAGCCTTGTTCGGTTTGAACAATGTGTTTTGCAATGTGAAAGATTTCTGACGCCATTCGCGCTGCCTCCGCAAAAGTGGCTGCTCCCAAAGGGCATATGGCGACCCCCCGAATAGGGGATGTATTACCCCCATCAACGCCTCCGGAAAATATCGTAAAGACCGGGAGTGGAAGAACGCTAATTCGTGTCCGATTTATCAAGCCTGTTGCCTCCAATTTCGCTTTAAAATATGCGTATTCAGAGATCCGTTCAAAATTGGCGCCGGCTCTCGCAAACGCGATGGAAGTGAGTAGCGCAAAAGGTGTGTTCAGCTTTGCGTCAAAGTCGCTTTGCTTTGTGACGTTCATGCCATGGGCCCAGGAGAGGTCGGTGTTTGTAGAGATGCTGTCCTCGGTGCATTGCATGGTGCAACTATGCTGACCACGCGAGGTGCTGATGACAACCTCCACAGCGTCCATCGCGCCTACTCCAGAGAGCCTCTGTGATATGGCAATGTTCTTTACCGTTCGTGCCATGGTTCTTCAGTGGGATGTGTTTAAAACACCCGAAAGGGGAGGGAAGGGGAGGGGGAGGGGAGGAGGAGGAGGGGGAGAGGGTAAAAGAAAAGAAAAAGTTAATAATGAAACCGAATTCTCTCGGTGTTTAGGCACCTTAATGGAAATTTGATAGTCGAGAAGAAAACAATAATAGTCAAAAGTGCGAGTCCAGCTTAAATTTGGTTAACCTAAAGGGAGAAAAGGGAAAGAAGAGAAAAAAAGGATGTTTCTTGTGTAAATGCAAAGTAGGCAACGATGATATAAAAAAAAGGCTGTGGTGCAGGTGGGTTGTGGTGGGAAGAGGGAGGGTAAACAATTTTTTGGAGATGGCTTTTTTTGGGGGGGTCAGGTCTTTTCTCTTCTCTTCTGTCTTCCCAACAATAACAAAAAAAACCCCTACTCCCTTCTCTGCCCCATCTATTGGCCCGTTTGCTCAGTTTCATCATAAGGGAGGGTATTGTTTTTTTTTTTTTGCAACTTTTTTTTTTGGCGTTTTTCTACGGTAGCCGTCTACGGTAGGGTCTATGTGCGTCCACAAATGCATTCTTTGTTTGTTTGTTTTTGTTTTTTGTATTTTCGTTGGATGAAAAAATAATCACCTAACGCGTGTTGTACACCTCCGCAAGGCACAAGGAGGTTCTGCTTCAAGGAAAGAATAGGCAAGATGAGGGGGCTTTCTTCTTGTTCACAGCACAGTAGGGCTGTGTGCGAAAGAGAGAGAAAAAGGGGTCCTATCTGATTCCTTCTGTTGAGAGAAGTGGGCGGGAGTGGGTATCCACATCAATAAGACTGCTTGTTGTAGTCAGTGTACATGACAGTCTGTGTTGGGATGAATGTTTGTGGGGGGATGGGTAAAAATGTGAAGTTGAATGTGTAAACGTTGAACGGATGCAGCAGGAAGCATACCTTAGCGTATTTGTCGAGTAGGTCTGCGCATCTGACGTCGTTCGCTTCGAGGAACCGTTCTCCCGCGTCTTGTATGTCAGACTCATCAAGCACGCATCCCATGCGCACGAGGAGTGCTGAAGCACATTCTTGCCCGACCGTGGCGTTCAGACTGGGCCACAGCTCCTCCCAGTACTCGCTTGGCGAGACGTCCGTTCCGCACCCATGCAATAGCTGTAGGGTGTGTTGTGTTGTGGTCATGTATCGTTGGGTAGTACATACTGTAGACGCAAGGCGCTGCTCGGAGCAGTGTTTGCACTGCATCATCCCGTCCTTGGCTGCCATGTCCTCGAGCACTGCAGTGTCGAACCAGTTTTCGCACTCCGGCTGTGTGGTGTTGTGTTGGTGAAATGTCAAAAGAAGAAAGTGCATACCTCAAGGCAGGGCTGGCAGGACGACATGGACAACCCGTCGTACTCCTGGGAGAGTGTTTTGATCGTGGTGTGGAAGTACCTCGCAAACTCCTGCAGCGTCTCGTCGTACTGGCAGTCGCTGAGCGGGTCTTTCCCCGCGGTGGGGGTGCTGATGAAGTGTGCATAGATCATTGTGTCCTCCTGGTACATGAGCGCACGCACACCCTCAGCACCGAACCACGCACCGTCCTTCCAGTAGTTGCGCAGCTCATATGCGTAGTCAGGTGGCAGGTACTGTGCGTCCTCACCAAAGTCAGGTGCCATGTTGGCGCCGACCTGCACCGACAAGGGCACAAGCAGGTGGTGCAGCCTGCACACGAGTCTGTAGTAGAACTCCTTCGGGAAGATGTTGAAGAGGTACATGCGTGACACACCCTTCTGGAACATGTACGGCGCAGTCTCCTTCAGCTGCGCAGGTATCGAGTACGGGAACAGCGAGGGCACATAGAACGTGGTCGGCCCCTGCTTGAAGATGAGGTCCATCGACACCAGGAGCTGCACACACATCTCCAGGTCGCCGTGGTTCAGCGGGTGCTCCTGGCGCTCGTTGCGGATCTGCTTGATCGACTTGGACAGCACCACACGGAGGAGGTCCATAGACAGCTTCCCTGAGCGCAGCTCGCCTGCGTCCGCCTTCAAAGCAACATGCGGTGCAAAGTCTAGCCCGCCAATGTACTTCCTCACAGGGGGCGGTGTGTACATCAGGTGTGCAAACGAGAAGAGCGCGGACACCATGTGCGAGAGCCACAGCGGGTGCAGGAAGATGTACTGGTTGTCCAGCAGTCGCTTGCTCTGCGTGAAGACGTAGATGACGTTCCAGCAGTGGAAGAGCATGGTGCAGTCGCTCAGCTCGTTCGCTACTTCGATGCCGAAGTCTGCTGCGAGCTGGGCGTACTCTTGGATTGAGAGGAGCAGCTTTTTGCGCTCTGTCTTGATGCGCTCAAGCTCCTTAAGGAACTGGACGTGTCGCCCTGGGACCGCACCTGAGGGGAACTGTCTGTCGGCAAGGCAGTTGTTGAAGGCAACCTGACCTATGGCACGCAGCAGCTCGCTCATCTTGGCACCCTTGTCAGTCTGGAAGCCGCCACCCCATGCCTGGCGGGTCTTGCAGGAGACGCCGTAGGAGCCTGCGACTGTGATGGTCATGGATGGGTCGTCGTTCATGCGGATGCTTTCGATGTAGGTTTCGAAGCGAGCACGCACCTTGCGGAGGACGTCGTTCACGTACGTCAGGTTCTGGTTGGGCAGCTCGTCCTTGTGTGTGCCGACGAGGATGGCGGAGGAGCCAGGTGCCTTCGAGTAGACCTCGTCCAACCACCCCATCATGCGTCGGTCTTCCACCTCAGACATCTCACCGTCGTCCGTGTCCGCCATGTTCCACACAAAGCAGAAGACCGTCCGACGCGACAGGAACAAGCTGTGCGAGTGGTACACCTCCTGCCCGGCAAAGTCCAGCACCGAAAGAGTCAGGTCGTCGTCGCTCTTCTTGCCCGCCCCGTGCCCCTCATAGCGCAGGTTGTGGTCCTGCACCTCAATACCTGTCGTGCACATCACCTCAGGCAGCTTCTTGAAGAAGCGGGGGTCGCTTTGCCAGCACTTCTTGAGACTGGTCTTTCCTACCTCCTCGTGTCCGATGAGGATCACCTTGTACTTACGCAAGAGCTGCGGAGGCACACGGGCGACCTGTTTGCGTGTGGAGGTGAAGAGGCCGACGTCGACCTGTTTCATCTGGTTGGAGACAGGGTCTGCAAAACGGCTCTTGGGTGACGCGGAGCCTGCTGTGGAGGAGAGGTTTGTGGCACCCATGAGTTTGGAGACACCGACACGGTCTGCTGTGTTCTGGAGGGGCACACCCGAGGGGTAGGACGGCGTGCGGTGCATGCTGTTGACGGAGTTGTCGTTTGAGGGCGACTGCACACTGCGCTTTGCGTTGCGCTCTGCAATGGCACCTTCGAAGGAGGGCTTCGGCTGCGAGGGCAGCGCCTCGTCCTCTGGCAGGCTGGCGTCGTCGTCGATGGGGTTCTCCACGCCGTACACGAGCGTGTCGCTGCTGCCGAAGATGAGTCTGTCGCCCGAGGACAGCAGCACGCCGTTGGCATTCACAGAAGGGTCCATCCTTGTCCCGTTCACATAGAGCTCTGCTGTTTTCGTACCCAGGCGCAGGCTCAGCTCGCCCCTGTTGACCTCAATGCTGCAGTGCGTCGCCTCCACACCTTCGCCACATAGCCGTGCATGGTGCACAGCGTTGTTGCCAGAGCCAAATGTCGTCCGCCCATTCTCCAGAGGAATCTGCACATCCGCAGGTGGGCTCAGCAGCTGCAGAAAAGGGTCGCCCGCCTGCGTGTTGCCAGCATGGGTAGGCGCCACCGCCGCAGCCGCAGCCTGTGCTGCCTTCTGGATCTCCTCCGCCTTGCGCACCTCCGCTGCTGCGGCTTCACGATGTGCCGCTTCAGCTGCCTCTTGCTCGGCCTTCTCCTCAGCAGCTGCTTCTGCAGCCTTCTGTGCAGCAGCCTCCTCTTCAGCGGCCTTGGCAGCGGCAGCTTCTTCCTCGGCTTTCTGTGCTGCGGCAGCTTCCTCAGCAGCCTTGGCAGCGGCCTCAGCCTCAAGTCTCTCCTCCTCAGCCTTTGCTGCGGCGGCTTCTTCCTCGGCCTTTGCAGCAGCTGCCTCCTCTTCAGCCTTTGCTGCGGCAGCTGCCTCCTCAGCGGCCTTAGCGGCAGCAGCTTCTTCCTCAGCCTTAGCGGCAGCCTCAGCCTCAAGTCTCTCTTCCTCAGCCTTTGCGGCAGCTTCTTCCTCTGCTTTCTGTGCTGCGGCAGCTTCCTCAGCGGCCTTAGCTTCGGCAGCTTCTTGCTCAGCCTTTTGTGCAGCTTCTTCAGCAGCCTTGGCAGCGGCAGCTTCTTCTTCAGCTTTCTGCGCTGCGGCAGCTGCCTCCTCCTCAGCGGCCTTAGCGGCAGCAGCTTCTTCCTCGGCCTTCTGTGCGGCAGCTGCCTCCTCAGCGGCCTTTGCTGCGGCGGCTTCTTCTTCAGCCTTCTGTGCTGCGGCAGCTGCCTCCTCCTCAGCGGCCTTGGCAGCGGCCTCAGCCTCAAGTCTCTCCTCCTCAGCCTTTGCTGCGGCGGCTTCTTCTTCGGCTTTCTGTGCTGCGGCAGCAGCTTCTTCCTCAGCCTTTTGTGCAGCTTCTTCAGCAGCCTTGGCAGCGGCAGCTTCTTCTTCAGCTTTCTGCGCTGCGGCAGCTGCCTCCTCCTCAGCGGCCTTAGCGGCAGCAGCTTCTTCCTCGGCCTTCTGTGCGGCAGCTGCCTCCTCAGCGGCCTTTGCTGCGGCGGCTTCTTCTTCAGCCTTCTGTGCTGCGGCAGCTGCCTCCTCCTCAGCGGCCTTGGCGGCAGCAGCCTCAGCTTCAAGTCTCTCTTCCTCAGCCTTTGCAGCAGCTGCCTCCTCCTCAGCAGCCTTGGCAGCGGCCTCAGCCTCAAGTCTCTCCTCCTCAGCCTTTGCTGCGGCGGCTTCTTCTTCGGCTTTCTGTGCTGCGGCAGCAGCTTCTTCCTCAGCCTTAGCGGCAGCCTCAGCCTCAAGTCTCTCTTCCTCAGCCTTCTGTGCTGCGGCAGCTTCCTCAGCCTCAGCCTCAAGTCTCGCTTCTTCGGCCTTAGCGGCGGCAGCTTCTTCCTCAGCCACACTCGCTCCTTCCCCATCTTTTTCAATATCTTCGCCTGTTTGCTCTTCTGCCGATTGCTCCTCGGCCTTCAGGTCATCTTGCGCACCATTGCTTTCAGTGTCCTCTACTGGATCCACCACGTCTCTCTCATCCTCGCTCATTTGACACACCAAAGCCTGTCTGTTGGGTGTATTGCGTTTATGATGGGTGTAATGGGGGGTAATGAGGTGAAATGGTGTGAAAGCATGTGAACGTGGGTGTTAGTGTGGCACCCCCAGGACACCCATATGAGGGACACAAATCATACACGGGAGTAAAAAAAGGTATCCGTTTTTTTTTGTCATCACTGTTTGCAATTTTCATACACACACACGGCTTCTCCGAAGCCTTCTTTCCCCTCAACCCATTCTGCTCCGCACAAAAAACGTTTCGGGGGGTTTTTTTCCCGCCCCTACCCTGACGTTCCTGAATCCTATGTCAGTTACATTGTCAGTTCCTCGATGAGATATGCTTTTTTTGTATTTTTTTTTGTATTTTTTTGTATTTTTTTTTGTCATATTTTTTCTTTTGAATTGTAAACTAATAACGCAAGAGGCACACACCATAAAAAAAAAAAAAACGAGAGAAACCTTGAAAGATGAATGTGTCTCTTATGCACATCAAAAAATGCCATATCTCAAATGGATTCTAAAAATTGCATTTTCTGTCCACACAAAAAAAAAAATACATCGTTCACTTTCTTTGAAAAATACGGTACGCACCAACAAAGCAACCACAAAACCAGACCACACGCACTTTTTTTATCAAAATAATCTTGCACTCTCGTTTCCCGACAAATTTTTTTTTACAACGCATTTTTGCTTCTGCGTTGTTTTCCTTATTTTCATTTTTCACTTATTTTTTTTTTTTTTTTTTTTTTTTTTTGCTTCACTTGATTTGCATCAGGATCTCTCTAACGGAGATGCATTGGACACAAAGAAACATTGTTTTTTGTCAACACAAATGAAATGCGCTGAAACACCCCAAAAAAAAAGCTTCAAACACAAAGAAAATATGAACAAAAAGTATAAACGCTTTTGAGAGTAGTGGCAAGTAGGCAACAAGACTGTGCACCTTCTAGTAGGTGCGCTGCATTGGAAGGCAATCCACGCGTGCATTGTGCATTGGGCTTTTTCTACTTGGTGGCGGGGGCAGGCTTTGGCGCAAACAATTTGTTCTTGAAGCCCAGAAGCTTGTTCTTGAAGCCGGCAAATCCACCCTGTGCCTGAGCCGGCTCACCCTGTGGTGCAGCGCGTGATGTCTGCTGCGGTGGTGCTGCTGTTGCCGGTGCTGGTGCTGCAGCAGGTGCGGCCACAGGTGCAGCCACAGGCTCCGCAGCCTTCGGTGCCGCAACCTCAACTGCCTCAGTCTTGGCAACCTCCTCAGCAGCAGGCTTGCTTGCGGCCTCCTCAGCCTTCTTAGCAGTTGCAGCCTCCTCAGCGGCCTTCGCCGATGCGGCCTCCTCAGCAGCCTTGGCAGCGGTAGCTTCCTCCTCAGCCTTCTGTGCGGCAGCTGCTTCCTCAGCAGCCTTTGCTGCGGCGGCCTCCTCCTCAGCCTTCTGTGCTGCGGCAGCTTCCTCAGCGGCCTTGGCAGCGGCAGCTTCTTCCTCAGCCTTCTGTGCGGCAGCTGCTTCTTCAGCAGCCTTTGCAGCAGCTGCCTCCTCAGCGGCCTTTGCTTCGGCGGCCTCCTCCTCAGCCTTCTTAGCAGCTGCCTCCTCCTCGGCCTTCTGTGCTGCGGCGGCCTCCTCAGCCTTGGCGGCAGCTGCCTCCTCCTCAGCCTTGGCAGCGGCAGCTGCTTCCTCAGCAGCCTTTGCTGCGGCGGCCTCCTCCTCAGCCTTCTTAGCAGCTGCCTCCTCCTCGGCCTTCTGTGCTGCGGCAGCTTCCTCAGCAGCCTTGGCAGCGGCAGCTTCTTCCTCAGCCTTCTGTGCGGCGGCGGCCTCCTCAGCGGCCTTTGCTGCGGCGGCCTCCTCCTCAGCCTTGGCAGCGGCAGCTTCCTCAGCGGCCTTGGCGGCAGCTGCCTCCTCCTCAGCAGCCTTGGCAGCGGCAGCTTCTTCCTCAGCCTTCTGTGCTGCGGCAGCTTCCTCAGCAGCCTTGGCAGCGGCCTCAGCCTCAAGTCTCTCCTCCTCAGCCTTTGCTGCGGCGGCTTCTTCCTCGGCCTTTGCAGCAGCTGCCTCCTCTTCAGCCTTTGCTGCGGCAGCTGCCTCCTCAGCGGCCTTAGCGGCAGCAGCTTCTTCCTCAGCCTTAGCGGCAGCCTCAGCCTCAAGTCTCTCTTCCTCAGCCTTTGCGGCAGCTGCCTCCTCCTCAGCCTTCTGCGCTGCGGCAGCTTCCTCAGCAGCCTCAGCCTCAAGTCTCTCTTCTTCGGCCTTGGCGGCGGCAGCTTCTTCCTCAGCCTTGGCAGCGGCCTCAGCCTCAAGTCTCTCCTCCTCAGCCTTAGCTGCGGCGGCTTCTTCTTCGGCCTTAGCTGCAGCTGCCTCTTCCTCAGCCTTGGCGGCGGCGGCTTCCTCTTCAGCCTTTGCTGCGGCCTCAGCCTCAGCCTTCTCCTCCTCCTTCTTCTCCTCTTCCTCAGCCTTCTCCTCTTCAGCCTTCTCTTCCTCGTCAGCCTTCTCCTCCTCCTTCTTCTCCTCTTCCTCAGCCTTCTCCTCGTCAGCCTTCTCCTCCTCGTCAGCCTTCTCCTCTTCAGCCTTCTCTTCCTCGTCAGCTTTCTCCTCCTCCTTCTTCTCCTCCTCCTCAGCCTTCTCTTCCTCAGCCTTTGTTTCTTCTTCCGCCACCTCTTCTTTTTCTTCCTCCTTCTTCTCCTCCACAGCCTCCTCCTCCTCCTCCTTCTTCTCCTCATCCCCCTCAGCCGGGTTCGTCTCCTCCTCAGCCTCCTTCTTCTCCTCTTCAGGTGTCTCTCCTGCCTCGACCACCTGCTCCTCCTCCTCAGGCTTCACCTCCTGGGGGTCAACGTGTGCCTCTTCGGTAGACATGGTGCGTGGGTGGTGGCAAATGTTTCTGATACGTGATGTGCTATGGGGGCGAGGAAGGAATGAAAGAAAAAGAAAATTTGACTTTGAAATATAAAAACCCTGCCTTTGGGACGTGACCGGAAGTCGGCAGATGAATCTGCCTCGCGTGTAGTGTACCTTTCTTGAGAGAAAGTGAGGTCAGTGGGGGGAGTGCAATCGTCCAGTTCCGCTGAAAAACATATTCTCAAAATGTGGAAAAGGGGTGAGAGGAGGAAGTCATTTTGTCGTGGTTCTCTACGTGTTTCCAGAGAGGTTTCTAAACTAAAATAAATGTGGGGGTGTGGCGTCTGTACGATGCTGGTGTATCTGTTAACCTGGCCCGTGCCGAAAACTTATTTTTGAGTCAAAAACTAAGCAACAAATCTCTTCTCTAAACAATGGAAGTTGTGCAAACAACTCAGTGGACGCAGACACTTCATTGGGTAGACACAGCGGGATGCTGTGCAGGCACACATACAAAAAAAAAAAATCTTTTCGAAAATCAATGAGAAAAAAGGGGGGAAATCAACCCGCGCGTAAAGTTGTGAGGATGAAGTTGTTAGAACTTTTTTTTTGGATTGAACAAATGAAAAAAAACTTTGGCGATGCAAACGGGACAACAGATCGGGTTTTTTTATAAATTATCATTTGATAAATTGTTCGTAGTAGTGTAGTTGCCTCGGTTGTGTTGCCACAGTTGTGCAATCTCCACTTTCTATTTGACCATCGATATCGAAAAAGAAGTGATTCAGACCTGGGTACAGGCACAAAGCGCGAGAAAAAAAGAAAAAAAACTTGTGATCTGTGTCTCTCACGCGTGACACACATCTTGTCAAAGAGAAAAGTTGCTTAGATGGTCCTAACTTCACACTGTGCATCTTTCCACACACCTTTATTGTACAGCAAAAAAAAAAAAAGACATGGGGCGAAGGTTGACACACCCTCATAAAACTCATAGTTGCAATCTCTTCAGTTCAGACACCAGCACACCACATCACACCCCTTTTCCCAGGAAGATAGATAGAGACACCTCTTTTACGCCTAACAGTTACTTTTGTACTTTATCACAAAAAACACACACATTCTGGGCAATGTCCCCAAAGGAACTACCCACACCTGCTTCAAACACTCCCTCTATCCCTTACCATTACCCCCCCACCCCACCTCCCCACCCCCCCAGCTCACGGTCCATGGGGGTCCAGTCCAGCCTCTCTGAGATGGACTAAAAGCTGGAGGCTCAACTAGCGGGTGTGGGGACCCCGCCCGAAAAGCGCGGTCATCACACCCTCTAGTTGAGTCCCCCGTTTGACTTTAGCTCAGAGGCTGGACTTCACCGTGCCTACTGGCTTGCATGATTTGATGTATTGAATCATGTGTACAGCCTTGGTGTGTTGCCGTTCAAAATGCACCATGACGGCTACCTTCATGCCTCATGCCTCTAGCTCCATCTCATTCGGGAGGGGCACAGCAACAACGTCACTGACACGCCGCATAGGCTGGGGTGGAGGTGCTTCTGAGTCTGGCTTCTCTGTGGGCTCCTTGTCCTTGTCTTTGTCCTTTGCGAGGAGGTAGTCGAACGTTGTCATGACCTGTGGTGTGTGTGTGGAGAGGATGTGTGCATAGTACTGATTAGGGTTGTTCTGCAATGATTGTGGGTGAAGTTAGTCTCGCCCGAAGGGGTTTATAATAACGTAGTAGGGGGGTGCGGTGCATACCCTTGCAGTGGTGAAGTTGAAGACAACATCAACGTCGAAGTCGAGGCGGAGTTTGAGCTGTCGCGACAATGTGTCCCAGTCCTCTTGTGTCTGCACTGTGCCGAGCTTTGTGCCGCTGCAGTAGGAGACGCCTGTGAGACGCCAGCCCTTGCGCACGCCAAGCATGTCCAGCTGGCTGCCAAGGTGCATGTCGCGCACAACACCGTCCTGTGTGAAGTCAATCTCAGTGATCCCCAAATGTGTCAGCGACCTATCCCAGTCATGCGGCAGGATAACGGGCACCGACATAGGCTGGTCTTCCTTCTTCGTGTGCAGCCAAATGTGGAACCCCGACAGATTCACCAAGAACGCCACCACAGGGAACTGCAGCACAAAGCACACCGCAAGGAACACACGGTACGCAATAAACGAGGCCTCGGAAGCGGGCCCGTCGTACCCATAGGCAACACCCATGCGCACTTTGTACTCATCCTCCTTGGTGAACGAGACGATGAAGAGGAACAGGCCTAGCGACATCTGGAGGAGAAGGGTCACCAAGGTCACACCCACGAAGGTAGCGAAGTAGCGGTAATTCGCAGCACCGACACAGGAGTTGAGCCAGTTGCAGTGGTGGTCGAAGTCGTGCACACATTTGTTGCAGTGGTGGCAGTGCTTGACCGTGGTTCTCACCCAGACGTGGCACCAAGGGCAGAACAGAAGCGACGTCTGGTCGATGTGCGGGTGGGGCACAGGTTTCTTGTAAAAGCTTTTTTTGAACTCTGCATGTGGTATACGCCCTGCACCGAACACAGCCGGATCGCTCGGCTGCACGAGACTTGCCGAGAGCTTGCTTGTAAAAACAATGACCACCAGACCAGGCAAAATAAGTTTAAAGGCCACGTCTTCAGGGTAGTTCAGCATGGGAAGGTGGATTGTGCACATAAACGTCGCGAACATGAAAATTCCAGCCCACGCAAGCAGCTGCCATCTGTCGAGGCTGAACCAATGCCCCTCCCGGTTGCGGTCGCTCTTGTACCCATTCACCTTCACGCATTTGTGGGTATCCTCTTGGTCCTTCGTGTAGCATTCCTGCAAGTAGTCATCGTCGGAGTGCACGCTTTCTTCCTCTTCTCGAAGCATGGTGTGGTTGCCACCTCCCCCCACCCTGGTGTACGTTTGTTGCGTTGTGTCATAGATATAGGGTATGGTAACAAAAGCATCTCTTTTTTTTTTAAGGGGTTTTTACACTTACAGAATCCAACAGAATATGAGGGAATGGAAAGAAATAAGGTCGGAGCGCAAAAAGGAAAGTGGGGGGGAATTGAGATGCAACGCCCGGAGAGGGGGAGGATGGTTTGGATGGTTTTTACCAACAGGTTGGTTGTGAGGCTTTTGGGGAAGGGAGAGAGCAACGCTTTTCGAACCGTCGTTTGGTATCGGATTGGGGGGGTTGCTCTGCTGTATTGGAAAACTCATAAAAAAGGGGGGATTTTTGTAACAAATGCATATCAGAAGGGTTTCGTAAGATTCTCCTTAAGCCTCATTGTGCGTTATCCAAACCTTGAAAAAAAAGCGAAGTTGACTTTTTTCGTGAAGGACGCACCAAAAAGGGGGGTTTTATAAGATGATTCTGAGCCTAGTGCTTAGTCACCTAAAAGACGGTTGTTTTTTTGGTTGTCTTTTCGCAGCTGTGAGGTGGCAACACTCACACAACAAAGAGAGGCAGGTAGTAGCGAAGGTGGCGGCGAACGTATGTATTTCCATTTGGTTGAAGAAGAACAATGAACACCTGTTCCACATTTAAAAAATAGTAACTCTGATAAGTAAAAGGAAGGGGTTTTTTTCCGTTGATTGCACAATTACCCCTGTTGGAGGGGGATGATTAGCGACCGTATCTGAGGAACTATTTCTCCTTTAAGCTACGCTTTGTAGGTATAAAAATAGCAAAAAAAAGGGTAAAATTATCGATCGCACCTCCGACCTCGACCAAAACAGAAAACACGACTCATGTTCACACCAGGGGAAAAAAAGGGGTCCTACATTAGCCGTTTTAACTGTCTGGGGACAATGGTTCCTCCATGCCCTATAGTATGGGAAGAACCAGCACTCCAAGCCGAAGGGGTTTTGTGTACGACTTCTTTCTGTTGCATCAGGGTAGGGCAACTGTCTCCTAGCTGCAAAGACGATCATCTTGGTATGGCTAGAAACGGCTGGGAAGGTCGAAGAAACTTTGAAAGATGTGTTGTTTCTTCCATACACACACAAGAAACTCGAAAGGTGCAAACGCCTCTGCAGACGCATGCATTTTAGCTTAGTTTCATATACTTTCATATTGAAGAGAAAGTATTAGGACGGCAGAAAACACACACAAAAAAAAAAGAGTTGAAAGTGCAAACGCCTCAAAAAAATAGACCACAAAGCGTAAATTTACAGTGGCCCGTTATACAAGAGCAGTGCTCAAGGGGGGGGTATGCGTGATGAGGATGGGATGGGTATTTTCCTTTGCAAAGAGAGGAGCTTACTGCAGATAGGGGCTTTTAAGAAAAATGTGTTGTAAAAAAAATGATCGATTACAACAACATTTTGTTCTGTTGGTTTAAAATGAAACAAAGAAGATGTCGATATCTGTACAGATTTCGCTTTTTTTTTCGACACATCTTTGATTTTTTCCCCCCACAAACGAAACAGAAAAAAGGTTTATAAGATGAACCTAAGCATCGCTTGGTCACTTCAAATAACAAGATTTTTTGTAGGATAAACCTCACAATACTTTAGTTCACCTTTTAAAAGAAAACATCCAAGAAAATTGAGAGAACTACACAGTCTACCCCCCATTTCCCCCCCACCCCCGCTCGTTTACATTCGATGCCACTCATTTGCCACATCAACACAACACCACAGCACTCCATACGGTTCACCTCCTCCTGATACACATTTCCGATAACATATCTTCCCCTGCTCTTTCCTTACAGGATGTCATCGAACTGTGTGCACGCAGCACACCCTGCACCCGACTTATTGCATGCAGGCAATGTGATGCCAGAGGTCCCTCCCGCCCCAATCTCCTCCACAAAGAGATGCACGCTCTGCAGCACTACCGGGAGTGTGTCGCCTCCTCGCGAGTCAAACACGACGGACAGACCACTGCCGTCCCCTTTCACTGCCCGCTTTGCACCGAGGTCGAAGAATCGCACACATAGCCCCGACTCATGATGCCCGAACAACGGCGTGCACGCTGTTGTCATAGCAGGTACACCTAAATGCACTAAACCCCCTTCCCCACGCATCCCCAACGTCACCTTTGGCGCAGATGTCAGCACCGCAACCCCAAGCACCTTCACTGCACGACGTACCTTTAGTGTTAATTCACACACATCAGGTGACGATTTGTGGAGAGGCTCTAACGAAATCGCATTAGGTTTGCGCAGCCAGCGTGACCCCAGGGCGGAAGCATGGTCTGATAGGTTTGTCTTTGCGACGCTGCTGTGGATGAAGATGTGGCGAGGTGCGGTGGTGAAGTCGGTGCTGCCGGGACCCCAATCGCACGATGCTGTGCAGAGCAGGGAGACTGTGGAGCGGGGGTGAGGGAGGACCTTCTCGAGGGGCTGTGTGGCGGTGCTGTGGCATGCCTGGGCGAGGCTGCCTTCTGCAGCAGGGTCGCGGCGTGTGAGGCGTAGGGCAACGTCGATGCGGCGCTGCTCGCAGATGTATTCATAGAGCTGCTTGTTTGTGAAGGCAGGCTCTTTCTTGAACTCTCGTTTCGTCTTCACGTTCCCCCACATCTCGGTCGTCTGTGCCACCAAGTCCGTCCTCGACGCAGACCCCAGCAACACAATCGACTCCGCCTCAGCCTTCATCAACGACCCCGCAAACTGCCGCTTCTCAAACTCCAGCCCACAGCACTGCCTCCGTGCTGCGGACTCCTGCTGCATCAGTTTCGTGATCTCTGTGGTCGATGCGGAAGGTGGTGGTGGTGCTGGGCATGACGGCAGTGGAGACGATGCTGCCGAAGGTGGTGGTGGCGGTGGTGACATGAGAGCCCCCCGAGCAGCCTCCTCCCCCTCAGAGGACGTCTCGTGTCCGACAGATTCGTTGCTTTGTGTTGCGGTTTTGGTGTCCTCGGGTGTGTACGTGGTGGTGGTGGTTGGGGGGGACAGAACCTCCTTCAAGATATCCTTCACTGTTTCGGCCTGTGGGTTGATGTCTTGCTTTGGCGTCTGCTTCTGCACAGAAGCAGCGGGCGTCATAAGGGGAACGCTCTTCACTGTCTCTGACTGAGGTGGGCTGGCACTGGCCTGCTTTGGCTTTGGCTTAGGCTTCTGCACAGTGTCGGCAGTGGACGTGACAGTTGTAGTAGTGGTGGTGGTGGGGACGCTCTTCGGAACACTCTTCACTGTCTCTGACTGAGGTGGGATGCTGGCAATGGCCTGCTTTGGCTTAGGCGTCTGCTTCTGCACAGAGGCCTCCTCAGTGCACGCGGTGGCGACAGGAGCCGGGACATCGCTAGCACCTGCCTCGACCTGCCGTGCTGGGCTGCTGGCAGGGTCCGGCTTCTTCGGCTTCTGCTTCTGCAGTGCGGTGTCCTCAGACACTGCGGTGGTTGTGGGTGTAGTGGCAGCCGCTAGCACGTCCTTGAGAACATCCTTCACCGCTGGGCTGCTGTCCTTCTTCTGCTTCACAGAGGCAGACGCTGCGTAAGGCGCGTTCATAACCTTCTTCGCAGCAGCGGGCGAAGTGTTCCACGCAGGTCTGCTGGCGACTGGCACAGCAACCGACTTCCGAGGCGCAGTCTCGTTGACGAGCTGGGCCACCTCCTTCACTTCCTTCACCTCCTTTACCTCTTTCACTTCTTTCGCAGACACTTCAGCCTTTTGCGGTGCCACTTCCTTCGCCACAACCTTTGTGGGTGTCACAGCCTTCCGCACAGACTTCGGTGTAAGCGACCGGGACCTTGCCTCAGCCGATTCCACACCTTTGGGTGGTGACACAACCTCTTTCCCTTCCTTTGGCGCAGGCTTGCGAGGCTTCATTAGCGCCGTGGGGTCTATATGGGCCTGCCTCGGCTCCACCTTGCGCTTCAGTGGCGACGCTGTGCGGACGAGAGGTGCTTTTCTGTTCGTGAGAACGGTAGGGGATGCAGCCTGGGGTGTTGTCTGTGCTGCGTCCACCTTGCGTACAGGCGACGCTGTGGGGCGTCGCGGCGTGCGTGGGCTGGGTGGCGCTGCGACGATACCTACAGGCTTGGGACCGGGTGGTAGTGCAGGTGGTGCCACTGTTGTGTTGGTCTCCTCTGTGGTGGTGTCGTTCGCTTCTGTGTTGCCCCATGCCTTGCGAGGTGACGCGGCTCGTCCACGTGTTTTCATCACCCCACCCATTCCTGTGCTAGGAAAGATCTTGCGTGTCAGGTTTGCGTGGTACCGGTCCACTTCGTCCCGCCATTTGTCGTCCAGAAGGTTTACTGTGAAGTAGCTCCAGGTCGCCGCGTTGCCGCCGTAGTGGTGGATTGGCTTAGAGAAGGTGACAGACCCGACCACATGGTCGTCCTTGTGGTATGCGGACACAAAGTCTGCGATCATTGCACTCAACGACACAAACTCCATTGGCTTTGTCATCAGCCCTGCGTTTCTGCTTATCCCCAAGGCACCGTACAGCTCTTCATACCGCAACCCCAGGACCAGGTGTCTGTACAGGCGGTCCTCCTTTGTGCGGCTCTCGAAGGAGATGCCGAACCTCGCAACCTGGAGCAGCCTCTGCGTCAGAAGGAGACCCACGAAGGTGGCTTCGACACACTGAATCCTGATGCCATCGCGCAGGATTTCATCAGCAGTGGTGAGAAGGCGTGGCACCGCACGACGCTTGTCCACATCAAAGGTGTTGCCGTGCATATTGTATTGGTACTTCCCTAGCACCGTAGCTGCAGTCGAAATCGCACCCAAGATCTGCCCCCGCGAGTTGTCCCGAGGGAACAACTCCTTCGGCAGCCGTGCTCGAGACAGCCCCGTCACACCCCCATCCTTCTTCCGCGCAGAGGCTAGCAGCGCTGCGATCTCTTCCGCAGACAGCTCGTTGTCCTCCGTTTGCACACCTTCTCTGACCTCCTCGGGCGAGGCTGGGGTGTCCATCGGTGTGGCCTCCGCTGCCGGTGTAGTCGGGGACCCGCATTCGCTCGCAAGCATCTCATCAAGAAGCGACAGCTCTGCCTCTGCAAGGCCTGTCTGCGGTGTGGCAGGGCTAGGGGTGGCAGCTTGGGTGGGGGTGGCAGCGTTGCCAGGCGACGCAGGAGGTGTGCAGGGAAGCACCTCAGGATCCTCAGGTTGTGGGTCGGGTGGCTTTGTGCACATTGTGTGGGAATGGGGGGGAGGGGGGCTGAAGTGAGGATCGTGACAGTGGTGACACATGAGGACATGCTACGCTGTGACCAGAACACCGGGGTAGACCCCAAAACCATGTTTTTCATCACCCTGTCCCATGTTGCCGCCTGCAGAAAGCATATACGGTGACTGCACGCACGACGGGCTCCGGTACTAAAGGAAGATGAAGGAATGCACCCTCAGCAGGGCGGAGGTGAGACGCCGCACCAGCAAAGGCACTTCGCTTTTCGAACGGAGCCGACGTTGATTGCAACGTCCTCCGAAATAGCAGGGATATGGAAGCTCAGAGTGTTGTGGTACATCACAACAGACAGGAACACTGCGAGCAAAGTGGCATTTGAATGTTGAAAGAGAGAGGAGGGAAGGGAGCTCGTTTTTTTTTGGCGGTTTTTGGTTGTATTTGTGTTTTGTTTTTTTGTCTCATTTGTTTGTAAAAAACATTAAAAATGCAAATTATCTGAAGAAGACCTTAGGAGAGGAGCACGGGGGTGTTTCACGTTTTTATTTATATTTTTTTTGAAATTTGGGTCGTCATTTTACTATTTTAGGGGAAAGTCACCAACCTCTACCCCCTCCTCCTCCCCCCCCGGCCTTGCTTCTTTCGCATTCTTGTAAAAAAGGTAATATTCTAGCCAACACAAAATCCGCCGAAATCTAATAAACTTCTACTCTAAGTCACATAATCACACCCCCTTACTGGCGGTCTTATCAGAGGCAAGCGTTGTGGTGTTTGACGGGAGAACGTCGGTTGGGATTTCCCTCTTTTCAACATTGGAGCCTCGTAGAAGGGGTTCTCCGTCGGTGGGTACCGGGAGGCGGCCTGTCTTGACTGCGTGGAAGAAGAAGCAGTTGTAGGAAACGTTGAGCATGGAGCGGTCGTTTGCGTTGTATGTGCTTGGCATATCGTCCTCGCGGACGATGTCGAAGCCGAAGCTTGTCACAACGTTGCGCAGCTCGTCTTTAGAGAGTTCGACAGAAACCTCACCCTGCATCTCGCTAAAGTGGTATAACAGCGGCCCAATGTTCAGCCAATGCCCGCCAATAGGAAGTACATGGTAAATGGTCGCGATATAGTCAAACACGTTGCGTCCGGTGTCAATGAAGTACGACGTCACCACAGCCTGCCACCGCTCGCGTTGTTCCGATTCTGTGTACACCTCCACGAAGTCGCCTGCCACCATGCTGAAGTCGCCTGGGGGGATCCCTGTGTCAAAAGGGGGGTAAAAAGGGGTGTGGAATGGTTCATACCTCCAGTAGGGTTTTCATCGAGGACGGTGGGGCAGACGTCAGGGATGCGCACTTCACGGATGGAGTCTGCGCGGGTCTGCAGGTTTGTGGTCTGGTGGAGGTAGGGGTAGATCCTGCTCTGGTTGGCGGCAGTGGTGCGGTTGAACATAAAGTCGGATGCCAGCAGCATGTACAGTGAGACCTCGTTGCCTTGCGTGCAGAAGCCTTTTTGGCGGATTTCGAAAGCAAGACGTCCAAGGCCACACCCGGGTACGAGAACACGAACGTTGCCGCGATCCACATCGGAGGTGGGGAAGGTGGCAGCCAGCTCGTGCAGGATGGGGGTGTACGTCTGGTCGCGCTCGACCTCGCCGTCTGCAGACCAGTCGCGCACAAAGTGGCGCAGTGTGGAGCGTATGCGGTCCATGTCGCCCTCGGAAGGTGTGATCATGGGTGTCACTCCTGTGTTCACGTCTTCCTGGTTTTTGAATAAGTCGTGTGGAGCAATCTCGGCCACAGCGCAAAGAAAGTCGTAGTTCTCCGCAACGCACCGCTTCATTGCAGCAAAGTGGCGGTCGATGTCGGGCAGCATCTCCTTGTACTTCACCTCGAGGCCGCCGTAGGAGGGCTGCATGCGCTCGATGACTGCGGTCGAGTGGCGCTGGTAGTGCAGGAAGGCTTGTCGCACGCTTTGAAAGTGCGTCTGCTCCACGTCACCGTGGCGGCTCATGTCGTCCATAGTGCTGCTTTTTGTCTGGGAGAAGGTGTGTGGTGAGAAGAGAACACTTGCATTTGGATTTGGATTAGGATTGGAGCACTTTGCATGGCAGAGTACACGGACCATCGCTCTATACCCTGAGAGTACTCGAGGTATCAAAGAGAACACTGCAGAAGGAGAGGAGAGGTGACGTTGTACACGGATAAAGAAAAAAAATCACAGATAGTGTTATGTGAGTTGTGATTCCCTTTGTTGCGTTTTTTTGTGTATTTTTATTGCTCCGAAGGTGACGCTTCGTCCCCCTTCGTAAAAGGGAATCACTGTACGTTGTAAATAAAAAGAAAAAGTTGTTAAGATGAGTCCAAGCCTCGCAATGCTTGGTCATCAAAAATAAAATTTGACCTGAAATACAAAGCCCTCACGTGACAGTGTACCAATCAAAGAAGCTTGGGAAAAAAACAGATGAAATGCGACATATGACCCATCACATCAAAACCATACAAAAAGCCTTGAGAACTCCATGAATCCGCAAGAAAAAAAAAGGGGTGTAATAAGATATCACTATCTCAAGCCTCTCATGTGTTCGAGGATTATTCTAAGGGGGAAATCTTTATTGACCTACACACTTCAGTCGGATGCTGGGCACAAAAAAAAAGATCATTGGGTGATAAGGTGACCTGGGTACCTTAGAAAAGAAGGTCGGTGGGGTGGGATGTGTGCACTCGCTTGGACCTTCCCCCCTTTCCGGTTATGCAAAATGTAGTTCCAAAGAGTATTGGAACATAGGTGACAATGCCAGCGACCATATAGGCGGTTGCTGAGCCACATGCTAATATGGAACATACGTGGGGTTGACGAAGGCAGGCAAAGTACACGAAACAAAAAAAATAACAAAAACAATGAAAAGCAAAAAAAGAACTGAAAAAACTGAAACTAAAAAATATACTAACTATTATTGGAAAGCGGCGCAATAAACATAAGCTAAAAAAAAAACTAAGATGAATGTGTAAGAAAAGAAAAACAGAAAAACTCTTGGAATGAATATGCCACGAAACTTTCCACTATCGTTATCATGCGGGGGAACACCCTGGGTTTGAAACTTTGCGATAATTTAAAAGATTCGGGTTGCACTGAGATTGCCCGAAGCTGCGCAAACCCTATCTTTTAAAAAACCACGCCACAAACTTGAGATGTTCCCTCAAAACTTCTCTGAGATGTTTACTCCAGCGCTTTAACGCACCCCCTTCCTCATTCCACCCCTAACGTCCGCGGGGCCATAGAAACCGTCACCCTGCGCGTCGCAACAGAGGTTTGGGGCTGCGATGCTGTCCCAGACACTGTGTTGTGCTCCTTTGGGAGCGACATCTCAACCCGTTGCTTGCGTGATGATGCGGGGCGTGCGACTGGGTCCACATGCTTGGATTTCAATAGGTCCCCTGCTACCGCACTTTGTGGCAGATGCGGAGGCTTGATACGTGGAAGCTCCACTTCTTGCACCCGCCTCCCTTGGGTAGGACAGTCCCGCGTCCACTCCGCCACTATGTGCACCAACGCAAGAATATCACCCGCACTCAACGCCTTTGCAAAGGGACCACGCAGGCTGTGGCCACGCTTATGCAAAACATCCCCCAATGCTTCGCATATCAACGGGCTCGCCCTGCATAGGTGTACCACTGCTTTGAGTGCTGAGGCACGCAGGCCTTTGTCACAGAACGCTAGGTCGATAAGGGAGGCAACCAACCCAGAGCTGATAACTGTCTCAAAGACAGTCGCTTTGTCGCAGTAGACGGCAATGAGAGCCCCAAATGCACAGCCGATTTCTGAGACAATCTCTGGGGTAGGATGGAAGATCTGTTCGCATACGCGGGGTGCGATGGTGCGGAAAGCGTCACGTCCTTTGTACGCCGCATAACCGTAGCAGAGCAGCCGTAGACACACCATGCGATGGGAGGTGTGTGCTGGGGTCTGCTTCGAGAGCACCTCGAGGATGACCTCCTGTGGGATCTGTGGGGCGATTCTGCACAGGCCGTACTCAGCGCGGTGGAGGAGGAGGCGTTCTAGCATCTTGAGGACACACATCGCAGCGTGGCCGCATGGTTGGGTTTGGAGGATCCGCTTGCAGAAGGCTGCCAGCAGAAGCATGAAGGTGCTGCTTGTTGTCAGCATGCTCCCGCTGCGTGGGTCCTTCGCGAACATCATGAAGAGCGCGGCAAGCGAGTCTGTCAAGGTGATGCGTGTCTTGCTTCTGCCACGTGCCACGCCCCACGTGGTAAGGGATATGAAGAGGTACACCGCTTTTGCTTCGAAGAGGGTGTGCAGGAGCGCGTCCTCTCCGTCGCGTGCGACTGCAGCGACTGCGCGGGTGACGTGGATGAGCCATGCAGAGGCGCGTGCCGCAGAGGCTTTGTCCTTCTTGTCTGACGCAGCGCACGTCATGATCAGGATGAAGTAGTGCCATTGCTCCGCAGAGGTCAGACGATGTGTGAACGACGCGCCCAGCTGCGCATTGTAGCGTCGGTTGGAAAGGAACGGTATCATCGACGAAGTGACCGACTCATACCAGGCACGCAGCGGCCGCATCACTGCGTGGATGAACTGTCTGCTGCAGAAGTGCTGTCCGCCAAACCACGCCTGCGATCTGCGTCGCGCATACGACACCACAGTCGGGTCGGAGATGGCTTCGTCCAACACCGTCACCACCTCACTGAAAAACTTTGGGAGGGCCTCTTGCTTGGACTGATGTGGCGCGGACTGCTCTAAGGGGTACACTGCTGAGGGTGCGTCGGTTGTCACGAGGGATACCCAGTAGAGAGCGAAGGGGTCTGCGGTCTGTGCGGTGAGTGCCTCCACTTCGGCGCCTGTGTAGAGCACGTAGGAGACGATGTCGTCGCACAGCTCGGGTGTGACAGCAGTGCCGTAGTCGGGCACAGTACCGGGGGTGTTGTCGGGTGCCGTCCCGTGGCGTGGTGCGGAGTGGTGGCGCGACCCTTGGGTGGCGGTGCTCAGCTCAAGAATGCCGTAGCGTCCCGCATGGTCCACCTCATCGCGTGTCATCGCCACTGCGTTGCCGCTCAAGTATTCAGACGCAACCAACACACCACCGGTCGGCTGTGTCTTCACAAAGGTCTCCTCTTGGGCCTGCGCCTGCTTGGGTGCATCAAACGAAGCGAATGTGTCCACAAACACACCAAGACGCTCGGAAAGAAGCATCGCCAGCTCGTATTCATCTTCGCACCAGACGCATGATTCGCAGGACCCCACAGAGCTGGCTTTGCTGCCTCGTTTGGGAGACCCTTCAACGGTTTTGGACATGCGGACGCCACTGATGCCGGCCTCGTCGTGGATGAGGGAGCGCTCCATAGAAAGGTGTGAGCAGATCTTGCTGACAAAGTCTTCGAAGTCGCCGTATGCGTTGGGTGTCACCATCCCCGCAGCGCCGATGAGGATGCTGCGGAAGGCACTCCCCTTCGCAGATGCGTCCAGCCAGCTGCTCTGAAAGCCCCTCCGCACAGCAGACATCGGAATCACAAAGTCTGCCCCAGACTCCTCGCCCCCTTTGTGCACATACCCGAACCCCTCCTCCACCGTCGTCCCGCTGGTCTCCGCACGGTAGCGGTCGTCCCTCTGTGCATCGCGAACAGGGACACCAACGGAGAGGTGGTCTTCTTCGCTCAGACCCTCAGACTCCTGGCGACCCACGGCCTCCCCTAAGTCAGATGAGTATGTCAAGGTGTCTCCTGCTGCAGGGATCGGTTCAGGCTCCTGCAGAAGCCCCTCCAGCCACGATGATGCAACGGCAGCCTCCTCGCGTGCAGCCTTGCACAGAGCCTCGAGCTGGTCGCTGCCGAGGTCCTGGAGCTTTAGGGTCATCTCTGCGTAGGGGCCTTCTATCGTGCTGTCGACGTCGGCAGCAGAGAAGACCTTGGTGACCTGCACGTCTGCGAGTGGTGGAAGGAGGATCTCGGTCTCTGCAGGGTATTTGCTGATGTGAGAGAGTGGCACGCCATGGTTGACGCGGGCTACCTTGAAGAGAATCGCAGTGGGGCGGGTGTCGTCGGTGTCTGCGTCTGTGTCGTGTGTTGTGCTCTGCTCTGTGCGCACGGCAGCTGCGGTGGCATTGGCAGTGGACCCGCGGATGTAGTTGACCGAGACAGAGGGGTCCACTGCACAGGAGGATGCACCCGGCCAGCAGAGGGTCTCTTTCTTTTGCAGTGCGGCGTGTCTGTCCAATGCAGTGTCTGGAAGGCCGGTGATGCCTCGGAAGGCACGTTTGATTTCCTTGCCACTGACCAGCTTAGGTCGTGTGTCGCGTGCGACAGCCATGATGAGTACAATGAATTTGACGCACCGCTGCAACGTAGCCCAGCACACCATATCATCGTTGAAGTGAACCGCGTCGCCCTCACGCATCTGCAGCTCAGCGTCCTCCATGGCAGCGCGCATGCACCAGTTGGCCTCGCGGAACATCGCTTTGTTGTGTGCAGAGTATGCGTTCCATGCCTGCACCTCCTCAGGCGTGACGCCATAGGAAGGCACATCCGGGAACCCCATGACCGCGTCGATGTCTGCACCCGACAGCGTGTAGAGATGCAGTGCAAGCAGCTCGAGCAGACACATCTCAGGGTAGTCCCTCCCATGCGCTGCACGCAGGCGGAGACAGAGGGCGCGGATTCTGTCTATCTTGCCTTCACCCGTCTCATAGAACATAGCGTCGCAGACGAGGTTGTCCTGCAGCTCATCCAGGATCGAGCCTTCCTTTGCACGCCATATGTCGTCCACCTTAGAGGTGAACGCATCGCGTACCTCTGCGTCCACGCAGAAGGCATGCTCCAACGGCTCATCCTTGAAAGGGTTTTGGTGTGCGTTGTGGAGTTGGTAGCCATCCCTGGTTCCGAACAGGGTTTTGTCGAGGGGCGGTGTACCGCTGTTGTGAAGGTCGTCGCTTGCGAATGGGTCTGCAATGTTTGGTGTGTCGGGCTCCTTGAACGAGGTGGAGGCAGCACCACGCGGTAAAGGTGACATATGAGACACTGTGGCACCGTCGGGCGGTGTTGTGTCGAAGGAAGGGCTGTCCTGGACGGTCCCTGAGAGGTCGCAGGTCACTGCGAAGTGGGAGCGGTCCACGGCGTTGTAGTCATCGTACTCCTCCTCCTCCTCTTCCTCCTCGTCGTCGGTGAGATCCGGAAAGGTCTCACACAAAGCAGATGCAGCGCAGTTCGGTGCATCCTCGGTGGTGCAGATGCTGTGTGGGATGTGCTCTGAGGAGTCGGTCAACACAGAGTTCAGTACGCTGTCCAGGACACGTGTGGTTTCGCCGCGGGTGGAAATGAAGTGGCGGTTGGTTGGGCTTCCAGTCGTCTCTGCCACGTCCCCGTCTGGAGGGTTGTCGTGGAGGGTCATTGTGATGTCGCGAGGTCCGTCAATGGGTTCATCCTCCTCCACAGTGGAGGCTCCAGGGTAGTTCGCGTCCTTGGAGTCGAGGAGCGTAGAGTTGGTGTTGGAATGGCTCGCTCCTTGGAACGACTGCTCCACGGAGCTTCTCCTGCTTGTGGCGGGGGACAGCATCGGCATGGGGTCGTGGCTAGACGGTAGGCCAAAGTTTTCCAATGGGGAGGACAGTGCAGGAGAAACAGGTTCGTCGTCCTCAGCCTTGCCATTGTCACTCCAGAGGCTCCCCTCAGAGGCGTTACTGGCATGTTCACCGTGAGACCAACCTGGTTCACATGCCGCGCCTTGGAGAAGGTTTCGCTGACCAACGGCGACCTCAGGTGCATCCAGCTCAGCCACAGGGCCCTCCTCCTCCTGGCTCTCCTGGCTCTCCTGACCAACCTTCCGTGCGTTGTCCGACAGTCCCAGCGACACGGTGCCTTCTCCTTCTTGACCCTTCTGCGCACCGTTTACAGCAACAGACAGCGGTGAGGACAGCGCAGGAGAAACAGGTCTGTCGTCCTCACCCTCACCATCGCGACTCCAGAGGCTCTCTTCAGACCCGTCGCTGGCACCTTCCCCATGAGACCAACCTGGTTCACGTCCTGCACCTTGGAGGAGGTGTGCCTTGCCTGAGGCTACTGCAGGGTCGTCAGCAGCTACGGGGCCTTCGGTGTGTAGCGACAGAGAGGATGAGTCTGAGTCGGACAGGGCGATGGTGTCGGGGTTTGCGAGGTCACGTGGTGAGGCAGAGGTCGTGCCATCGCCACCCTCCGAGAAGTGTGTCACGGTCCCATCACTCACGGCACGCCGCACGCGGTCTTTCACCTTTTCCTTTTCTTTCTGCGGCGTCACCGACACACTGGAGTTAGAGTCCAACGACACAAAGGTGCTGTGCAGCGTTGCGCTGATAAAGGTCCCTTCTGCAGGCGGACGCACCGACGGGGTTTCATCTCCGAAAAGCGTTGGGTCTGACGCTGTGAGGACCGACAGCGAGACACCAGAAGCATCTACTGGCGGCGGCGGCGGTGTACCATCTTCTTCACCACCACCACGCACACCACTCACCCTACTCACCTCAGCCGTATCCTCCAAAGGAAGTGTCGCATTCTGCGTGGCATCACCCCCCTCCTCCTCCTCCTCCACCTCCGCCTCGACCACCTCCTCTGCCACAGTACCAGATCCACCCCAAGCAACTCGATGCTGCATCTGTGGTGTGCTCTCCATTGGCGGCGTTGCATTCAACAATGACACCGGTGCGTCACATGGTGAAGGAGGCTGCCTGGACGCAAGAGAGCTTGCACTGATATCAGAACCATACCGACTCCCCTCCAGATGCGGCTGTGTGGCAGACACTGCTGCATCGGTGCTTCCAGTCTCCGCCCCAACATCGTGCCCCCAAGGAAGGGCGCCTGGACGGGCATGGAGGTGGTGCGTGCTTTCTCTTGCAGCAGGGATGTCGGATGCAAGAAGACCTTCTGCCTCTGGTGGTGGATCCTCTGTAGAAGTGTCAGCCGAGGACACGATGCTCTCTATCTTGGGGATGTGCGTCGCAGTGCCGCCATGAGAACGCCCAACACGATGCTGCGAGTGTGTCACATCTGTCCCATCCGTGTCTGCAGAGGACACAACGATGCTCTCAATGTTCGGGTGATGCGTTGCATTGTACGTCACATCTGTTGCACTGCTAGGTGCACCAAGATACTGCTTCGACCGCATCACATCAGTGTTGTGAGACGACACCCCAAGGCGCTGGTTTGACCGCGTCACATCCCCTGTTGGCTCAGCTGTGCTCTGTCTATGCGCTGTGGACGATGATACATACAAAGAAGGGTCCGACAGCACCTCAGATGCTGTCTTCGGAACTGAGGACGAGATGCCAAAGGAAGGGTCTGACGTGGCGCCCCCGGTTTCCTTTGTTGTCTTCGGAACGGAGGACGACACCGTCAAGGTGTCGGTGACTGCGGGGTAGGTGTTGGGGTGGGGCCCCTCTGCCTCGCCCCTCCCGCTGCCGGAGTCTTCACCTTGCACACCACGGCGCAGCCACCCAGCCTGGTCGGGCATGCCCTCTGTTGCCCCTTCACCACCACCGACAATGACTGGGGGTTGCTTACCAGAGGACGTCACAGCAACATCGTCCCTCTCGCTCTGTGTCGTCTCTGTCCCTGTCCCTGTCTCTGGGAGTGACGCTGACACAGACGCAGACACCGACGGGGTATACGGCAGTGACGGCTGCAGTGGCATGACCCCTGGCGGCATTCTGTGCGCAATACGATGGCTGTGCGTCTCCGGTGCCTCTATCTGGAGCTGCACGCGAGGCACGTCCTCCTCGATCCTAGACGGTGGTGCATCCTTCACATCGGAGTCGGACATCTCTGAGAGTGCGCCCCATTGGGTTTCAATGGCGCTGCCGGAGATATTCGTGTGTGGTGTTGCGTCTGCCATTGGCTTTGGGGACGACGGGTCTGTTGGGGTGTGGCTAGGGTGAGAGACTCGTGTGCTTCCGGTGACGACGGGTATGTTCTCTAGGTACCATGTGTTGCGGCGGAGTTGCTCTGCGTGAGGTGCAGGGAAGGTCTGTGCTGTGCCGGCAGTGCCTGCGGTTTCGTCGATGGCGTTCCATCTGGTGCCCTCAGGGCCGTTGTTGCGCCAGTCATCGACGTAGCGTTGGCGCTGCCACCATAACGTAGGCTCGTCGCTGCTCTCAGAGCCTGAGTCGTCCTCACCGTTGCGGTACCACTTCTTGCGCCTCAGCATCTCCGACGGCGAAGCAGGAAAGTCTCGCCCCTTTCCGTCGAACCCACTTCTCTCATCCGCTGCCAGCCACCTACCCCCCCCCTCTCCGTTGTTCTGGTAATCCTGTACGTACGGCCGTTTCTGCCACCAGGACCCAACATGACCGGTCTCCCTCGTCCACTGCTGCGGGGTGATTTGAGCAAACCAAGCTTCCCTCCGGTCCAATTCCTCGCGCGGTGCAGGGTGCTGGTCGCCCCTGCCGTAGAGGCCATGCGACTCACCGCGAGCGTTCCACCGCACGCCGTCGTCACCGTTGCGCACCCAATCCTGCACATAGGTGTCACGCTGCCACCA
This sequence comes from Rhynchopus sp. YZ270_cl-10, assembly GCA_964035575.1. Taxonomy (NCBI): domain Eukaryota; phylum Euglenozoa; class Diplonemea; order Diplonemida; family Diplonemidae; genus Rhynchopus; species Rhynchopus sp. YZ270_cl-10. The sequence continues at coordinate 2,792,261 of OZ037833.1, read as the reverse complement.
CTCCGGCTCCTTCTTCTCTGTCTTGACATCTCCAGATTCATCGGAGCCTACGGTAAGCATAAGCCTCCGCCCTGTAGGGAGACCACCCTCCCCATTGTCGGGCATGAGAGGAACACCGGGTGAGTTCTCGAGCGACACCCCTCCTCCGGGCCGCTCTCCACCCTCCTGCGACCTTCTGTCGCTCTGCGACAGCTTGCTGGGCTTCCACGATCCGGAGAAGACCTCGGAGATAGGGTTGCTTCCTTGCGAACGCCCTGAGACAGACATATCACGGTGGGACAGCGACTGCGACTGCGATCTGGGATTCCCATTCTGCACATTCTGCGACACACTCCGCCCCATCCACGACGAGTCAAGACGCAGCTCCTCCGCATTCACCGCACGCTGCACACTACCATCCGGCGACCCCTCCACGTTGCTGGTACTAGGCCTACGTGAGATCCCAAAGGTGGCCTCCATTGGGTTGCTCTGCGACGACCCATGAGACCCATGACCATGCCCAGGCACCTTCCCCCCAAGCGCCTGCATCGCAACCACCCCAGGGGAGGAGGTGCCGCTTTCTGCGAAGCCATCTGCATGCTTGATGGACCCATGCCGTGCGATTTCATTGTGCACATCACGGAAGGAGACGTCTGCGTGGATGTCGTACCCTTTGTACCCTCTGCGCGAGAGCGGGAGGATCTTTGTGTCAAGCGGAATGTCGAGAAGCCCTGCCTGCCTCTCACGGGACACCTCAGACAAAGGCGACGTATCGAAGACAGCCACGAGGCGCATATCAGGACGCAGCACTGCACGCTCAAAGGCCGCCACCTCCTCCACCGCGCGGGTGTGCGAACACACGGAACGCTTCCCAACGGACTGCCACGCTGTGAGAATGACGTCCTCGATGAGGGGGTGCTTCTCACTCTCACGCAACGCTTCAAAGGTGTCTCCTGCGAGCACCAGATCGTCCTTCGGGTACTCCGCTTCAGGCACCTCTAAGGCAGAGGCAAACTCACCGCAAACTATCTTCGCTGTGGCCTTCGCAAACCAATCCCCCAAGGTAAGACAACTCAACGTCGAGCAGAGGTCCGTCATCGCCCCCTTCGCGACCATTCCTGCACACTCTGCTATCCTTTGGTTACACCGTAGAATCAACACCACAAGCAGTCCACGGTACAACCCCTTGGCCACCGTCGCTGCGTCTGCCGCAGTTACCCTAACCCTCCTCCCCTTCCACCCAAGCAACGCATGCACCCGAGCACGCATTCCTGCAGACACTGTCTTCGTCCGATTGAAGCTTGTCCCAAAGAGCGCGTCCACACCGCCTCCATCCATCCCGAAGACGTAGATGCACAGAACCAGCTCCGCCACAACGTCTGCATCCCCTTCGCATAGAGTACGCAGAATGCACTCCGGGAGCGCTTCTCTGGTGAACGGCATGGCTCCGGTGGACTCTGGTGTCTGCATTGCTTCCAATAGCGGTGTGCTTAATGGGTGGAGTTTGATGTCAAATGCCGTAAATGAGATGTGATCAAAGTATGTTTTGTCCTTCACCTTATGGTACGAACACACCATGGTAGGGTTCCGAAAGCACTGCAGGAGACGGAAGGTGTCCGTCACAGCGCTATGAAGAACACGGTTTTGCATCACAGTGCATCCCCCTGCCTCAAGAAACTCCGCGACAGCGCAGTGTGCAATACCAGACGACGCACTGCGGAGCCCCACAGACACACAGTTCTGCCCCATCACCTCTGCTCCAAGACCCTCATCAAAATGCCCTTCTTTGTGTTCCCGAACCCGTAGAAGTCGTGAACTGCAGGATTGGAGTGAGGAATGCAGCTCTGTTGCCGCGCTAATAGACCGTCTCGCGATGTTGGAACTGAGCGACCGTGAAAACGCAAGGGAACCTCCCTTCTGAGGGCTCGGTGGTGGACGATCCATATTGAGATTTTTTTTTTGGAGGAAACCCCCTTAAGATGTATTCTGAAGGGATGAGTGGAGTTGAGTTGGAAAGAAGGGAATTTTTTTTTGAGAAATGGAAGTTATTGATGCAGGCACCTCCGATGTGACTGTACTATACCAGCCCCGGATGAAAATCATGAGGTATCCTGAGGGTACCCTGCAGACAGAAAGAAAAATGCAATGAAAAAAAAGGAGAAATATGAGGAGAGGGAGGGAGAGCTTTGTAGTCTACTGTAGTGTCTCTTTTTTTTTTGAAAACTTTGCGGGGAGGAAAAAGAAGAAAAAAAATCACGTAGCAACAGAAAAAAAAAATCCACTCCACGCCCACTCTCCCTCAAGGGGAGGGAAAGAAATGACCATTTGTATTGTATGGCGTTTTTTTACTACTTCTTCTGCGTTGAGTTTTCTCTCCTTTGCTTAGAGTTATCTGACATCATTTTTTACTCAGAAAAGAGACTGGCATTGTTCTGCAGTCTTGACTGATACTTTATGCATTGGCTTCATTGATCACCTTTTAAAAGCAACCTAACTGCCTGCATCATGAGGACAAAAGACTGAAATCTGTTGTGTACTCTGGACCTGCCAGACTCAAGATGCAGTGCTCAAAAACATTCGTGCAACGATGTCGGCATCTACGCTAAAAAAAATTAGAGAGGGAAAAAAAGAGAGTGAACGTGAATGATGACTCTCGGACACCGCCATCTCAAAAAAGAAGAAGAAAAAAAAAGAAAAAAAAAAGGTTTTGTGAGTTGAACCTAAGCATGAGTTGCTTAATATTCGAGATTTGTTGACTCCCCTGAAAAAAAAAAATATATGCTAGCTGAGAAAAAGAACCTACGGGGGGAGTGGAGAGAAATGGGGGGAAACACATCTTTCATTTGGAAGTCAGGGTTGCGCAGGGGGGGAAGGGATATGGAGAGCAACTGAAGAGAGAAAAAATAAAGTTAAAAGGATGAACCTAACCCTCGTCGTGCTTACAGTAAGACAACAAACATTGGTGGGGCAAAAAACCCCTCCTTAGAATTTTGAAAATTCCAAAATCCACCTTAGTTTTTACCCCTCCGGTGGTTTTACTCCGCCTATGTTTTTTACCCCACCGGTGTTTGTTGTCCTACTGTAGTCATAAAAAAGTGCAGTAGGTAGTGCAAACGCCGGGACGCAGGCACTGACACTCGCGGGGGGGAAAAGGTTTGTGAGATGAACACCAGCCTCTCGTGCTTATGTACACCTCCAAAAGGCAAGGCCAGAGGCAGACGGAATGAAGTTCGTAAAGAAAATTCATTGAAACTACTCGAAGTGTCATTTGATGGGTATTGACACTCAGGGGGGAGGGGGAGTGCTTGACACCGCAAAAATCGATGCAAGACACAACGAAAAAATTGAAAAAAGATGTGCCGTCTCGCGCGATGTACATCAGAAGAAGAAAAAAATGTGACGAAAATACAAAGCCCTCTCGTGACAATGTACCTCAATTCTTGCTAACATCTAAAACACCCTTCTCTCCTTATTCAAAAGAGTATTTTTGAAAAGAGTAGTTTGAAAAAAAGTGGGGATGCATTTCATATACACAGGGTTGGTCTATGTAAGACACAGAGCACTCAGAGCCAAGCCCTTTTCCCCGAAGTTATAAAATATTCCAGTTTGCCGACTTCCTTTTACCTACAAAAATTGTTCAGTAGTGTTCAGGAAGGCGTTTCTCTGGGGATGAGTTGCAAAAAGGCGTTTTGTGTTGACCAAAAAATTGCAACAAAATAGACAAATAGAAAAAAAAATACAGAAAAACAAAAAAAACTGAACGAAACGAAATCCCAACGTATAAAAGACAGATTCTCTGCACCGGAAGTGACATTTTTTTTGTCGATATTGCTTTTTTTGTACCATAAAACCCATACCCAAACCAAAAAAATCTTGCAATATATTGTTCGAAAAAAGGGAGGAAGAAAAATGTTGACTTGAAATACAGCACTCTCGTGGCAGTGTACCGTTGCTTGATCAGTACACCGTGGGTGGACCCCGAACCATGCTGTTATACATTCATTTCGTCGGAAAAAGGGTGTAGGCAAGCTGAACGTAAGCCCCCCCACCTGACCCAAGGAAACGCATCAAGCCAACTGATAGAGAGGGAAAGCGCCCTACTCTTCTAGTTTACTATTTACCGGTCCCATCGTGACAGGACGTATCTAATAAGGTGTGATGTGCGAAGGGCAACACACTGTGAACCATTTTGACTACGTGGTTGATTGCTCGCACCAGCAATGGTATATGAGGGTGGTGCTCTAATTTTGAAGTGCGCAGTGTGCAGTGCACAGTATGAAGGAGTTGTCTATGGCTGTGCCGCAATCGCTATCGTGTATGTGTGTGGGTGCGTTGCACAGTGCTTCGCATACCACAAGCACGACAAAGGTTGGTACAGCCCTCTCTGGTTCTGCAGTTCACCAAGTTTAAACGCCTCACCGCTCATCGGCGTACGCAGGCATTGGTTCTCCGCGGGTTATCGAACCCCAGACAGCACAAAAAAATGGTTGTTGTTGATGCACGACTGACCCACGGCAGTATGATGCCAGGATGAAAATACAAGTAGTAGTCTTGTCTGATTGACCTAGAAAGATACCTTATTTGAGGTGCCACACGGCATGACAATCGCTACCAAGCAAAGTGCTCATGTGATATAGATCGACGCATCTTTTAAAAAGCAAAACAAAAAAAAAAAGCTAGAAAAAAGAAGAAGGAAAAGGACGTTTCCCGAGAGCTACGATCTCTATTTCTATTTACTCGGAAACGCTAGAAAACACGCAAAAATAACACCTTTCTTCAACGGAGGGAAGGAGGAGTGATACCACTCTTCCATACGCACAAGCAATAACACAATAACACACTTGAGTTTCCCCTCCCCCCTTTTTCACGGTAACCTACGATGTAGGCGTGACGCGGCGTTATGTCATTTGGAATATTTTTTTGAAAACTTGGTTGCATTAGTGTAGCCACCCTAGTCTAGACATAGGCTAGAGTGTGCTCCACTATTTTTGTTTTTTTTTACTGCGTTTGCTGTATCGGCAATCTCCCCACCAAGAGGTTGGTTCTGTGCTCAACTGTCGCCTTGTGGATACTAGGGTAACCCATTTTTTTGTGTATTGACAACTTGGTTGGTATCGTGAACGGAGACACCCGAGGAAGAGCTCCACTATATGTTTATGCGACCAAGAGCAGTTGAAACGTGCTAAACATCTCAGTAGGAAAAAAATAATAATTTTTTGGAACAGTTCAAAGGGGGGAATTGGTCAAATTTGTGATTGATCAAAATTTGCACTAGGTTTTTAGTGGCCTCAAATGCAAACACTACCTTTAACATGAAGATGGGGGTTAACGGCAACATGCAGAGGTAAACCTCGCGAGCCATGGGATGAGATAAAAGAAAAATAGGAACATAATCCTTAACCTCTTGTGATTCGCCATCAAAAACCGCTGTAGGATGTCTTGTGAAAACGTTGCTTTACGCAATGACCGTTCACTAAGCAGCACGAAGGGAAAGATTCATGTCCATTCCCCTAGAACACACCTGCAAACAGAAAGAGAAATTCGGTAAGACACCCTAAGACTCATATGGGTGGTCACCTAAAAGAGCATTGTGAAGGTGGCCGTTCAAACACCGAAACGTAATTCAGTCTTTTAACTCAGGGGGTTTTAACAGCAACTATTTCGCAGTCAATAAAAACAACCCAAAAAAACCCCCCGGGGCTTTGCCTCTTTAACAAATAACAAAACCGTACCAAACCCCACCCCGCACATTCAAAAATAGATCGAAATTGAGCGAACAAAATAGAACACCTTTCTCTCTACGACCGCTGACGTTGTCCACCGTTCGCAGCAGGTGCTGCTGGGGCACCAGATGCAGGGGGTACGTATAGCCCGGTCCCGCATTGGCAACGAACTGTTTCTCCCATTCTTGCAGAGAAGTTGCGGCGGCAGCCTGGGCAGATGACGAGAGTGACCTTTGCCTGGTCTGTCGGGAGGGTGGTCTCCTTCATCACCTGGGAGTCCTTACGCCATATGCTCTGGCTGTTCTGCGGCTGGATGAGGTTCTTGCACACACACTTCACGACCTTGCCTGGGGGTGCGTACAGACGTTGGTTGCATTTGTTGCACACAACGATCACAGACATAGAAGGATCCCAGGTCATTGTCCTCGGGTTCGGGGCCGGGTGGTCCGGGATGTACACAGGGGGCTTGTTGTGAAGACGGCGGATGCGGTTCGCGTCGACGACGATGCTTTCTCTGCAGAGCGGGCATTTGATGTCGCGCTCGACCTTCGCAGCGTTGCGGTGCTTCTCCATTTGGTCGGAGATTTGCTTTTCCTGGATGTGGAGGTAGAAGGGAGAAGAGGTAGGGGGTAGGTAGGAGGTGGGGAGGTGGGGATGTGCATACCCTGGTGTCAACGTACTTCATAAAACACACCATACAGTACCGATGGTCGCACTTCGTGACCACTCCCTTGTTCAAGTCCCCTGCACCGCTGAACTCATCGAAGCACATAGAGCATGTGAAATCCGTCGCAGTAGTGCCGGTTGTTTGTTCGTGGAGTTGCTGTGGGGGTGGTGATATACAAAGAGCATGACATCAAAGATGGGCATTTCCCCCGTGGAAGGACGGCATCAGGGCCGGTCACCTCTGTGAGGGTGCAGGCGTTGGTGTTCAGCCTCACCTTTGTGGAGGCGGGGTACCGACACCTGGTCCCCATCGAGGATGTGATACAAAAAAAAAAGTGTGTACGACAGAGACATACCCGAGCAAGCTCCAGATCCTCCTCTTCACGCGACTTCAGGCCAGAGTTGGATCTTTCCACCTCAGACATTGTGCTGGATTTTTTTTGTTTAGTGTATCACCAACAGTTGCGTTATCCGTCAACGTTGTTGTGTTTTTTTTTATTTTCCTGCAAAATTTTTTGTGAGTTATTTTAGTGTTCCAGCGAATCATAAAAGTACACCCCATTTTTTTTTTCCCTCACAACCAAAAAACAGAAGCGATCATTTTGATGATGAACCAGAAAGCAGGGAGAGGCGGCTTTAGGTACATCAGGAAGTGGGTGATGTTGGCAAAATGCTTGGGGTCTGGTGGACACAGGGCAATATGCAAAACAACACACACTACGAACAAGAGGGAGGAAGAGAGAGGAGCTACACAGCCATTGCAGAGTACGCAGTGCTGCGGTTCCTAAGGTGGAAAACGCCAATAAAAAAAAACCCAAAATAAGAAGTTGAAATGTGCGCACACCTCACCGATCACCGGTGCGACGCAAGCATTTTGGGGAACAATTTTAACAACAATAAACAGCGACAACAAAATTCCTGTATTCGCAGCTCTGTGCACATACATTTTAAAAAAAAGGATACATTCTGATAACTGTCAAGACCGGCAGGCAGTCTGACAATTTAACCACAAAAGGTACCACTTCGAGCAAAAAACAAAAAGAAAACAAAATTGCCGCTTGAGAATAAAGGGGTCGGGAGAAATGGTTTTTGTATGTTTCTCTGAATCTCATCAAAAAAAAAAATGCATTACAACATACAATGCCGATGTGTGTACGGAGAAGGGGGGTAGTGACAATCTAACACCAAGCTTTCTTAAAGTACTTTGTCAGACAAAAGAAAACTCACGAAAGGCTGTCATTATTGCAATCCACTTGAGGAGGAGGAGGTTTTTCTTTGTGGACGCAATCATTTGATGTACCTTTTTATTTTGCCCAGATGGTTTTCATTGGGGGGTAGAAAAGGATTTTTTTGAAAAAAATTAAAGGCGCGCAAGAAAAAAAAAAAGGTTTGAAAGTGCAAACAAGGGGTAGCATTATGCATATTTCAAAGAAAAAAAGAAGTTTTTTGATAAATTGTTGGAGTAGTGTAGTTGCCTCGGTTGTGTTGCCACAGTTGTGCAATCTCCACTGTTTTTTTTTTTAAAGATGACTCTAAGCCTCTCATGCTTAGCAACCCTTAAAGAAAGGATGAATCTGCCTCTCGTAGGGAAGGGGGGCAAATTTACTAAAAAAACCCCGATGCATTTTTAAAAACATCTCTGATGTGGCTGAAAGGGGGGCGATTTCGCACTTCTTGCGCACTTTTTGCGCCCCCCCCACTCAGCCACACCAATCTCAGTAATTTTGTTGACATTTTCCCCTTCCGTTTTCCCCTGTAAATCATACCAGACGATCTTACCTATGAAGACGCCGGGACGATGGAGAAAACAATGAAATGGGGTTCAACACCTTAGCATGGTTAATTCGTGGAGCTGGCTGGAGGGGATTCCAGATGGATGTTCTAAAAAAAACCATGGTCTGACTGAGAAAAATCTCCCTAAAAAAAAAACCACAACCTTAGGGCTCTTGTTATTACCCAGCAGAGCAGAAGCTCTCGTCACACTCATTGAAGAGCGAGCTGTGGTTCAAGGCTACTATGTCAGTCTTACAATTCGCATATTTAAAAAAAGGTTTACAAGATGAACCTAAGCCGCAGTAAGCGCTTAGACACCTTTAAAAAAGGGGGAGCGGGGGAGTTGGGGGATGGTGCCGCAGGGCATGAAAGAAAATGAATTTTCGGAATCAAGTAAAGTTTTGTTGTCAAGTGAATGTAGTTGTGCGTGAAAGATTGTGTCCCAGGGAAGTGCAAAAATGACAGAAAAAAAACTGTGCCAAGCCTTTTTTCTCACAATAAAAAGTGTCCTCCCATTTTTTAACCCCGCGAACCTCCGTTCGGGGATTTGAAATAGGGGAAATGGGGTTGAAAATTGCGATAAAAAGGCCACACAGGGCAACCCCCCTATTACGGGACTTGGGGAAAAATCCCCATCACACAATCACAAATTGACCAAATTTTGTTTTTTATTATAGCTGTTGCGCAGCTCCCTCCTCCTTTTATTGTCACTCAACTACGGCTCAATTGTGAACTCATCGGTGGAGTACGCCTTGACCGATGTTTCGTCGACACTGCGGACACGGATCCTGTAGTCGTCACGCTCAGAAACGTCCGGGATGGTCCAGAGGAAGGTTCCGTCGTTTGCGGTCTCTGTGGCGATGGTTTTGTAGAAGCTGGTGCCCTTGTGGAGGGAGAGCTTCACGGCACCGACACCAGGGGCGGTCCACTGCACGTTCACCTCGTCGCCTTCGTGGAGTGTCTCCCCGCCGTTGGGCGCCACCACCTGAATCGGGTTCACGATGGTGAAGACTGCATCAGAGTAGTCCTTGATCGAGGTCTCATCGACACTTCTCGCCCGCACCACAAAGTTGCTCCCCTCATCCGTGCTCCCACTCACCTCCCACATGTAGGACCCAGTGTTCGGCGCGGTGTTCTCAATCGTCTTGACGTACGTTTTCGCTTCGTTGTTTTCGTGGACCGACAATTTGATGTCCCCGGTCACTCCAGCGCTGTTCCAGGTTACCTCGACTGTGGTGGCAAGCCCGATAACTTCACCGCCATTTGGGCTGAGGACAGTGATGCCTGTTGGGGGTGTTGCGGTGGAAAAGTCGACGTTGTTGAGTGCGGTGATCCAGTATGCGTGGTGGTCGGCGTGGCGGAGGAAGGACTTCTGCTCGATGTGGATAAAGCGTGCTGTGTAGCCCGATGCGCTGACGGTGCAGACCGACTCTGCGGCAACACCGTTGAGCAGACGTCCCTGCATGTTGCTGGTCCCGCTCATCGTGCATGACGGACTGTCCCCGGGCACGGTGAAGTCATGGTCTCCAGGTACTGCCGCCTCCAGCGCATTCCGCAGCAAATCAATCGCCTCGCCTGCCTGCGGTGCAACATTGCTGCCGTGAGTGATGTGCGCCTCCACACCAGGACAGCTGTCCGACCCCATGCCGTGAAACTGAATCGCAGTGTGCACCTCCCCCACAGCGTCGTAGTGTCCCATGATCGCAGTGATGCTGGACTGGAAAGTGTTGAGGGTGTGCGCTGCGTCTGCTGTTAAATACCCATCATCGCAGTCCGACTCTGCCGCATTCGCATGGCGGTGCGACCCGGAGAGAACAAAGGAGCGGGCGCCGACACCTTTGAACACTGCAATGCCTTGCGCTGCGGTGTTGCTGTCGTGGAGGGGGTGCGGCACGTCGATGGAGATGTCCTTCGCGGAGACATCTTGGTAAATGATGACCGTGCCCCAGGGGGTGTCCATTGTGCCGTCGTCGTTTGCATCCGTCACGGCAGCGAGCACGCAGTACTGCTCGCTGTTGTCGGCGTCCGCGAAGACCTCCAATTCGTATCCAGAGAGCGATGCCGGCAGCGGGCCGACACACGCGCCACCCATCATGCCCGACACAACCGTCTCCCAGTCAGACATCGCCTGAGCAGAGGGTGCAACATAACGCTCGCTCTCGTCTGCCGGCATTTTCCCCTTCTGATCAGCAACAAGCTGATCCAATGTAATGCATGTATCGCAAATAACTGCACTCTGAAAACAAGCAAACAACAAAAGTGAAGACATAATTTTGTGTTTTTTTATCTGAAACATGAGAGATTTGTGAGGATGGTGAGTGTTAAGTGTTCGAGAATAAAAGGCCTTTCGTTTCATTTTCATTGTTCTGTATGATAGTAATAACCGGGTGACGAATTGAATAACTCGCGACCCTTTTTTTCGTTTCTATTTTTTTTTTTTTCCTTCCCCGAAAAAGGTGTTGGGGGTTGTTGGACTTTTTTTGTCCATTTTCCCCAAACCTTTTCCTCTTCTGAGACCGTTTCCCCCTCTCCCCTCCCTACCTCTCCCATTTTTTGTTTACGTCTCCACTGAGGGAGGTTCTGTAATCAACAAAAAGTAGAAAAGATGAACCTAAGCCTCTCATTAATGCTTGGTCACCTTGTAAAAATGAAGAGGCTAGGGATGTTTTCAAAGAAAACAAAAAATGAGTGAAGTTGATAGTGCAAAACGCTCTCTGGGACGCAGACACTGACACTCCGCGGGCTATCAAACCAGTGTTGTATTTTGGAGTTGTCTACAAGGGAAACTGTAAGCAGGCACACAGTCATTTCCAAAAAAAAAAAATAAACGAAGATTGCAACTATACAACACAACCCGAGGCAACTACACTATTTCAACAATTTATCACAAAAAAGAAAAACAGGCTGAGGTGATTCGCACATTCTGCACCTACTTTGCGCACCCCCCTCAATGCCACACCATAAGCAATCACCTTTTTTTTTGCAAATCAGTTCCTTCTCCTCTTTGCTGATAGGCTTTCATCTTCTCGTTCCCAAGGTCGTTTTCCTCCTGCGCATCTCGCCCCTCTCACCCCCCTATCAACCGGGACAGCAAACGCAGCTCCTCCACCTTCTCCTCCTCCTCCCGCTCTCCTTTCATCATTTCTCCCCTCCTGAGAAGCCTTCCGCTCTACATCTTCAATGTTGATCTGCACCCTCCGCCTTCCCCCCGAAGCACCTTGAGACCTGTTGACAGCAGTTCTTTCGAGGGAGGAAAGTGCTTCGTTGAGGTCTTTTATTGAAGGGTTTTTCGCGTATTGCAAACTTGCCCCAGAGGCTGATTCTGAGAAGAGCACTCCACGTCGTGCGGCGTTTAGAATAAGTCTCCCAAAGAGCGGGCTTTGCGTCATCGTACGGCAGTGGCAGACCACGATAAGCAACTCCTTGCCTCGTGTTAACGCAACGTTCATCCGCTCCGCCTCTGCAGCAAACCCCAACCCACTCTGCCCCACCGCCCGCACACATGAAATGATCACCGCCCTCTTCTCCCTCCCCTGGAAGGAATCAACCGTGTTCACCTCGACCCCAAGCGTCTTCGCCTGAATCATTTTAACCTGCTCCTTATACGGTGTGATCACACCAATATCTGGCAGGGCAATCCCTAGCTCAGAAGTAATCCGTTGGATCAACGCTGAGACCACTTCAGCTTCTTCGATGTTGTAAGACGATTTGGAACGAAGGTTCATTTGGCAACGTCCTTCAACGTTGAGAACGCTGTATGCGAGTACAGGGGCAATCTTCTTTGCATCGGGTAAAGGGGGTTGGAGGATGTTGACAAGAGCAGGGCGTTTGACGGTGACAATGTTGTCCATGAGCTTGTTTTCGTAGAACTCTGATGAAGGAAAGGCGCGGATGCTTGGGTGCATGCGGTACTGTGTGCGTAGCAGATGGGGTGCGTGACCGCCTTCACGGAGACGTTCGAAGAGGGACCTCCCGTAGTTGTTCTTTTTGCATGGTTGTGACAGAATTGTTGCACGAAGTTGCTTGTCGTCGCCAACGAGAATGCACTGCTTTGCGCCAGACTTTAAAGCAAGCAATACCTCTGGCTCCACAGCCTGCGCAGACTCATCAACCACAATCGCATCAAACCCAGGAGGAAGGTTTCTACAAGAGGCTAAGGTGCTGCACACAATCGCAGCTTCGTTGATAACTTTGACACGCTCTGCGCGTCTGTCTTCTTCGGCAATTTTTGCGCGAGCCTTACGACGCTTCACCTCAATACGGAGGTTTGCGTGCAGCAGACGCACCTTCTCCTTCTGGTTGAAGAGCAGTGCCGGGTCTACAGGAACAGAGGTTGTCTCCATGCCTCGCAGTGCGTCCTCCTCTGTAGCGAGGGAACGCTGCATTTGGCGGTACTTCTGTTCGATGTTGCTGCGTGTCTTCTCCTTGTCTTCTTGCCTCATATCCACAATGTCCTCGACGTACACAGGACGCACATCGGGGTGCACCTTTGCTCTGACACCTGCACGCAGCATTTTAGGACTGTATGTGACACCGTCGGCATTGACAAGACCTTTGTTCCCAATGCGGACAGCAATTTCGTCGCAAGCGGTGTTAGAAGGTGCGACAACAAGAATGTGTTTGCAGCGTGGCAGATGGCAGTTCTTCCCCTTCAGCAGCAGAAGCGAGAGAAGCCCCATCAGGGTGTGCGTCTTTCCTGTCCCAGGGGGGCCTTGGATGAGAGAGAACCCTTCGCGCTGTGCGCAGGAGTTGAGAATCGCAGAACGCTGCAGCTCGTTGTAGTGCTTCTCAAGGTGCGCACTGAACGCAGGTGGGAGCTGTGCAATGTACACTGTGCGACGCCGTTCGCGTGTGGCCTCGTCCTCCATAGGTGCCCCCGTCAGGAGGTGTCGGTACAAAGGAAGGTACGCAAGGTTGTTGATTACCCACGCCATCTGAAAGACTGAGGAAATGTTCTCCACAGGCTGCACGCAGAGCCCTAGGTTCATCGTTAATGTGCGGTAGTCCGACGGTGTGAAGCGAACCTGAATTTGGTTGTGCGCGCGAAAGTATGTTTCAACCTTCCCAATGATAAGCTGCGACCCGGTGTACGACATATCCTCACTCTTGACTGCGATGAGGCTTGTATCGTTGAAAGCGTTGACAGGGCGTGAAGGGAATTCTATGACGACTTCATGCTTGCCGTGAATGATTTCCACTATGGCACCTGAGTCGGGTGTGCCGGATCCGAGGAATTGGAGAGAACGTTCGAGACTTTCGCGTGCCTCGTACATGATGAAGGAGAAGAACATATTGGCGTAGTGGTCCTCGCTGACGAAGGTCTTTGGGAGGTTCTGGAGGGCTTCGGAGGGGGTCTGCCCGATCTCGAGCATGGCGTTGAGGAGGCTGAGTTTGTGGCGTGGGTAGCGGTGGTCACGGAGACGCTTGATGTTGCCTTCACGCTGCTGGCGTTGCATGTCTAAGAACTTCTTGTCTGCACGCGCCACTGCAGAGCTGTTGAACGCCTTCGGCACCAAGGCACGGCTCTGACCATGCACATTCGCAGTCCTCGCCTCTCTCGGCTTTCTGTCGTACACCAAAGCAGCACCACAAGGCTGCATCTCCATCTGCACCTGAGACCCAAGCCCCCCCGCCTTCGCCAACTTCCGCATCTCCAACTCCGACCTGCTCATCCTCGGCATCCGTGGTGCAGGGGCAAGCACCTTCTTCGCCATCTTCACAAAGTTCTCTTCGTCCTCTCCATCGTCGATCACAATCACCTTGCTTGGCGTCGGATAGCTCTTCCTCTGCTGCGGAGCTGCCTTCGGCGACGGAGGCGGCGGTGGCATCTCAACCTCCTCCACATCGTCGCTGTCATCCAGCATGCTAATGGAGTACTGTGCTCGGAGAGACCCCTGTGAAGCGGGCTTCTCAGGGGTCTTTGGTTGTGGTGCGATGTACTCCCGCCCTTCACCCCACGCAATAAGCCTAGCCGCTGCCGGTGTATACAGAGAGACCCGCTTGATCGCCGCCAGAATGAGGGGCGAGCTTTTGAGGACCCTTCCAAAGAGTGCCCGAGAGTCTCGCCCGTCGTAGATCTGTTGGTCGGCTAGGGCGGATACTGCGACTGCCCATTTGTCCCGTTCTGCATCGCTTTCTGCAACCTTTGCGAGGCGGAGTACTGCTTGGCACCAGGGGCCAGTTGAAACGCCGGACACCACACCTAACATGACTGTTTCAAAGGAAAGGCCGAGGCAACGCCAGATGCCCATACAACGTTGCGCGCTCATCAGTACCGCATGCACGTATTTGTCCTCGACGTAAGGGTACAGCCCTTCCAGGAGACCGTTGATGACGCCAGTAGAGGAACGGACGAACATCGACATCATCACGTCTGCCACCATGTCCGCGTTGTTCTCTTTGCGTTCGCCAAGGGCACAGCAAGCTCGGAGCGCAACGCCAACCCATTGTCGTGCCTTTCTGCTTTGGGAGACGAGGGTTACCAAAGCTTCGGAAGCGCTTTTATCTCGAGGGATGACAGCAGTGTGCGCGGAAGAGTGCTGCGGGGCGAGGAGGAATGCGGCACGCATGATATTCGTTGAGGTTGCCAACTCCATATCACTGAAGGCGGATGAAGCGATGGAATCAACTGAAGCGCATATTGCTGTCAATGCCTGCAACGGCGTCGCACAGCACTGTGCAGGAAGACGTCCTGCATCACCCAACCGTGTGAAGCGAAGAAAGTGATCTACCGCGGTCGCATCCAACAACGCGGCAAGCGGCAGCACAGCATCGCACATCTGTTGTCTCGAACCCAAAGGCAGCGACCCCCACGACCGCGCCACACCATTAAACAGCAAATCCACCCTCGGAAAGGAGATTGCCGTTCCATCAACCTCAGGCTTCTTCCCTCTGCGAAGACTCTCATAGACCCTAGCCAGATACCGTCCCCACTCCTGAATGACGTTCAGAACAGATTGCACTGCGCGCCCTGCGACAGCAACACAGACCTCCGCTGCCTCAGAAGCAGTGTTTCCGGTGAGAAGTTCTTGTACACTACGCTTCTGCCATAGTGTGGCGGAGACGGTTTCGCCAATCTGGCCTGGTATTGCTGAAAGCGGTGCAAGTGCAAGAAAATCCGCAACCGGAGATTTGCACGACAACAACACATCAATATGCCCCTGCAAAACAGAGCTTGGATGAAGCGCAACAAATTCACACAACAGCGCGACGTTCGATGGCACCACCAAATCAAACACAATCTGAAACCATGGTCTCGTAAACTCCTCCACCCCATCTGCAGCCACAGCACCCACTGCGAGGAGCGCCTTCAGAAACCACCCCTTCGCCTCTTCGGAGGACTCTCCATCCCCTTTGCAGCCTTGCAGGTATGCCTCGTTCTTTGCCGCATCGACTATATGCCAGGCAACGTCGCGCGCAGTGTCGGCACCACCAATCTCAATCAAATAGTACACTGCGTACCACAGCACTGCAGGGTCGTGAGAAGGGGGGATGCCGTCGTGGTCGTCCAGGTCTTCGTCTTCGTCGGGGAAGAGCAGCTCATCGGAAGGGTCAGATGCGATGACGACCTCCGCTTCTTGCTCGCTCATGAGATTTAAATAGCAGTGCACGCTTTCGCTGAGAAGGGCTGACGCAGCTGGGGGGTCTTTGGTAAGAAGCGGGTGCCCTTCCAGAACTGTAACAGCCCAGGTCCTTACAGAGCTGCTTACGGAGCCGACCAGGCGTGGAAGCCATTTGAGAGGGAGGTGGTTCACCACAGGGAGCGGCGGGTTGTTCTCCAGAAGGTGTGCCAGGTCGCAGTACTCCTCGCGGACATCAGCCTCGGAGGCCGCGTTCAGCACCTTCGTGAGGATCGCGTCCACGCTAGGGTATTCATCGCCATCCTTCTCGGGGAGAGCACTGTCATCAAGAAGCCCATCGAACATAAAACGAGAAATCCTCAATCTGAGAAAAAATGGGAGGATGACCTCGTGTAACCTCTAGAAACGTGTTAGGGGGAGGAAGTGAAGGGAGGGAATGGGAGAGGAAGAAAAGGGATGGGAGGGGGTACTTTAACCAAATCAAGCTCTACTTACATAACCCGCTAAAAGGAAGTGGCGGGAGGGTGAGGGAGGGGGGGAGGGGGGGGGAGAACTGGGGGTGGGGGGACTACTTCTGTACAGGTGGGGGCGGAGCTTGGCGTGTTGGCTTGGGAAGCTTTCCGTCTGCGAGGCATGTTTCGAAGAGTTCTAGGAGTGTCGTATCTGGAAGATGTGGTGTAAATACGAAGAAGGGAAAAGTGTATGAACATAATCGAGCTGCTGAGAGGGCAGGTAAACAAAATGAGAAAAACTAAGACGAACAGAAAACAAAACATTGGTAAATATAAATAGGCTCCAGCTCTCAATCAACATACCTGGGTTCTGCAACGCAACGCGTGTGCGCGACTGTGAACGCGTTGGTGTGATCATCGGAGAGACACCTGGTACCCGAGGCGGTCCGTCGTGGTCTGCCAGGTTGAGGTACATATCCTCCTCTTCGTGCTCGCGACGTGGGTTGGCGTCGTACAGCTGCAGGACAGAGGTCGGCGACTCGGCACCCACCTGTGGTGAAAATTTCATAAATGCAAACCTCCAAAAGTTGAAACAACATCCTATTGTCTCGCCCTCGATGTCAGTGCGACAGAGGCGAATTAGGAACTCTCATAGCCTCATTTTATAGATTCTACAAAACAAAGCGCGACATACCTCAGTCCCCCACCTCCGCGTTACCGACTGCATGTCGGCCACAAGCACTGCGTCTGCAAGATCTATTACTCCTACAGTGTCGCTTCGTGCGGACACCGACACACCTGACACACTCTCTACCGACACGTCTGCACCTGCACCACCTGCACGCTGCGGCAGGGGCGGGGGCAGGGGTGGTGGTGGCGAACAGCGCTGCTGTGCGGACATTGGCACGCTACCACCTCCTCCTCCTCCTCCTGCTCCACCCACCGGCACACTCCGCTCCACCTCCGCCACAGGAGACATCCTGATGGGCTGCTGGTTGAACTCCATGATCGTCTTCTCCACAGACGCAAAGTTCAGATCCGCACCAAGCGGGCTCAATGTCAACGCCCCTTGCCACCCCCCTGGCGACATCAGGTCCACGACCACCTTCTCCACATCACTGTACGCAGGGCTCATGGGTGTCGGCGAGAGGCGGTCCACCCCTTCCGCTTGGGGCCGCTGGATTGCACTGAGCAACGTTGCCTCGCCGTGGCCCATCTTTGGCCGTCGTGGTGAAATGCCTCGCGCAAGACGCAACACACCGGGGTCCTTCTGTGACACCGTCCCAGACGCCACAGATGCCGCAGATGCTCCAGATACCGGCAGGTCTAAGGTCTCAATATTGTCCGGTTCTGCCTCCTCCGGGAGCACGAGAGGCGATTCTTCTGACACTGCGGTGCTGAGTTTGCTGGATTTCCGCGAGATCCGTCCTGGATCTGCGTAGGTATCCTTCCCTACGGAGGCTCGTCGATGGGAAAGCGACCTCCGGCTAGAAGCACTCCGCATGCTCCTGAGGGAGGAGCTCCTTTTTGGCGCGGATGTTGGTGTGGTCGGTCGGGACACTGCTTTGGGCTCCACTTTGGGCTCAGGTTTCTTCATGAAGGTGGGCACGTCGTCCTTTCTGGGGTCGTCCTTTCTCTTGATCTTGGGTGCCGACGTCGCCCGAGAGGGAGGCGACACACCCCGTCTCGACAGCCCTGAGGACAACCCCTCCGACGCCTTTGCCCGCGCAGCTTTCATCACCCGAACCCTCTCGGCTTCCTTCAGTTCTTCTGCGGTGGGGCCTTTGTCCAAGCGGAATGCTTTCCGATGCAGCTTTGGTGCAACCTTAGGCCGTCGCGTCTCGTTTGCAACACGTGGTGTCGACACCACACTCTGGCTCGGCTGGCTCAGAGGCAACAGAACCTCGCTGGGGGGCGGTGCCTCGGGCGCTATGTCCTCATGGTGGCTCCCCTCCTCTGTGCTAGGGGCGCTGCTCACAACTGCAGGCTCTGACTGTGGTGCGGCTACCACAACCCCTTCACCCACAGACACAGACGTAACAGACCTCGGGGAAAGGGGCAGCACCTCTGGTCTCCGTGGTGAAGTGGGTGATGTAGGTGAAGTAGGTGAAGTAGGTGAAGTAGGGGACGTAGGTGATCTGGGTGTTGCTGTCTTCCTAGGGGTGCGAGGACTAACGGCTCTGGGTGATGTCGCTGTGTGTTCTGCTTTCTTTGGAGATGTGGTGCGGGTGCGGCGTCTAGGGGAAAGGGTGCTGGTGCGGTTCTCTGAGGGCCGTGGTTTTGGGGATTTCTTCGGAATAGTGATAGTCTGTGTGCGGACCTTGGGTTTGGTTGGTGTGCGTTGCGGTGTGCGTTGTGGAGATGCGCTGTGCTGTCTTGCTGCTCTGGGCTTGCGTTGTGGGGAGAGCTTTGCTGCGAGGTCGTTGAGGATGGCCTTGCTGCGTGCGGAGATGGGCAGTTTGAGCAGCTCGCTTTTGTTCTTCGCTGCCATCATTTCCAGCATCTTCGTCAGCTTCGTCGGCACCTTCTCGGGCACACTCCGCTGCGCGAACAAAACCTGCCTCACAAAGTCCTCATCCCTTTGCCTCGGGGAAGGTGCACTGTCCACTGTCAGTTGTGGGTCCACACGCTTTGTTCCGTTTTGCCTCGGCGTGCGAGAAGCGCGAGAAGAGCGAGACGGCGAAAGGAAACGTGTACTCCCCTCCTCGCTGTGCCCCTTCAGCATCTCAACGTAGCTTGCATGCGGGGAGACCGACCGACGAGAAGGGGACCTCCCGGGGGATGGACTCGCTGATTTCTTCTCCCGCACCGGGCTGGTTGAGGTTCTACTGCGTGCAGCGCTTTCCTCATTGCGCCGTGCTGCCCTGAGGAGACTGCTTTGGTCTAAAAAGTTGAGCGCACGGACACTCACCTCGCCAACAGATGGGTACAATTTGAGCACCTTATACACAATGTATGCCTGCAGCACGACAAACTCTGAGTGCGCAAATCGAACGAAATCGCGCAGAGCGTACTGCGGTTTTACTTCAAAGGTTTCGAACAGAGAGAAACAGAAGCCTGCGTTTGCGAGGAGCTGTGGTGGCTGGTTTGCATCGGGCTTCCAGTAGACTGTAGAGAGGTCGAGCACATAAGAAGGCTGGCTGTGTGCGTGGAAGCAGCAGATCCACACTGCACAGTCCGCCATCTCAGAAGCCACCGCATCAAAGATATGCCGTGTGTCCACCGAACTGTCCGCACTGCTATCGAAAAGGGCCTGCGCACTGCGCACCAACTGCTTCTGATAAGGGTGCAACACTCCGTTGTACCATAACACCATATCCAACATGTTGGGCACCATTTCACTCATAAGGAACGCCTTGAACATGCCGTGAAGGAGACAGGCCAATGCGAAGGGGCGAGCCCGGGTTATGTCGGACACGGCGTAAAGGTGTTCTGGGTGTGATGCGGGCGGGGCACCTCCGTTTTCCCACACAACCATGAGCGCGTCTTCGAGGAGGATCAGCTCTGCTGAGAGTGGCGTGCGGTCGTTCGCACGACGCGGTCCGTGGCAGGGGTGGTCTTCACGAGGCAGTTCTGTCCCGGGTACTAGAAACTCAACGACATCAGCAAGAACGCGTGCATCACTCAGCTCCGACACATCACCAATCGTCCTGAAGCTTCCAAACACATCCAACCCGTTCAACCACTCCAGATACTGCCGAATGCGGACCTGCCCGCTCTTTGTGTTAGGATTCGGTGGGTCCCACCAATTCTCCCATGAAACGGTCATTTCTTTTTTTTTTGTTTTTTTGTCAAAAATTTGACAAAACTAAAAAAATTGCATAATGTGTTCCGTCTGTAGAAAATTGGTGTTGTTGTATAGTTGGAGATATGAGGAAATAAGAGAGGGGGAAATGGGGGGTACGTGTTTTTTTGGCTAGGTTTTATAACAGAAACCCCTCCTACAATAGAAACGACGGCTCCCCCCGTTTACTTTGTGGTGCGAGTTAAACCACATCTCCATCTCCTCCCCCCCTCCCCCCGTTCAGTACTGACGGGGTGTTTTCAGACCCCCCCATCCTTCCCCTTTTAATCCCCCCTTGTTAGACTATCGTCTACTAAGGTACGTCGTGTGAACAATGTCAAATTTGTTAACGTGACCCACCCCATTTAGCCGACTAGCGAACTAATTATGAGGATGATGGAGACACGTGTACACCATCGTTATCGAAACACCAGACGCGTTTTGTCGTGTGAACAATGTCGTTTTTTTCTTTCGTGTGTTTATTTCAAAGAGTTGTTTGGTAGGCATTCAGATGCCGCGTATGACCATGTTGACACAATCAGGCCACCTTTTCCAAAAGAGAAAAATATGAAAGATGAATGTGTCAAATGCACACAAAAAAAAATCAAAATAAAAGAACGAGAGGTACGAACACAAATATATTCATGTACTTTCTATTTAAAAGTGAAGTTGGTAGTGTTTAAAATGAAGGCTGTGGATGGGCGAGGTGCACCCATCCCAGCCCATACTGGGTGAAGGAAGACAGTTTAAAGGAGGCAGTCAGGTCTCTTTTGGTTTTTGTGCTGCATTTCTGTACTGCAACCACACACCTAGGTTTTCGAAAGGGGGTATTATGATACCATATTTTGTTCACAAGAAAGAGTACGTGAAGTTGATAGTGCAAATCACATCTGAGACGCAGGCATTGACGAGAGAGGGAGAACACGGCAATGACCAACCGCCTCGCATTCACAGTTCACCAAAAAAAAAAAAAAAACGTTTTTTGTTTGTGCATAAAGTGTAATGTATATTCTGTGTTATTTTACTACTCACGATACGCTCCCACTGACTGCCTGGCCGTGCAGAGGAAACCTCTGCATAGCCAAAAAAAAATTAGAAGATGAAATCTCAAGACTCTCGCTATTTGGTTGTGTTGGTTGTTCATCTTAAAAGGGCTGAACCTTAAATGACACGCCACGAACCCACGGCTCGAGATCAAAAAAAAAAAGAGAAAGAAACATATTCACGGAGGGACAGCAAAGGGGTTGGAAATGAGGGTTTGGGGGGAAATTGTCAGAACACTGATACAGAAAACTTAAAAAGCGGGCGGGGACAATCAACAGCACTGAAAAAAAAAACAAAAACAAAACAAAAAAAAGTTGTCAGAGGAGTATGCTTCTCTCGTGCACACACATCTTCCAAAAAGCCCTTTCTTTTCTTTGGTCTGCGT
The DNA here is from genome assembly GCA_964035575.1 of Rhynchopus sp. YZ270_cl-10. NCBI lineage: Eukaryota > Euglenozoa > Diplonemea > Diplonemida > Diplonemidae > Rhynchopus > Rhynchopus sp. YZ270_cl-10. The sequence goes on along the minus strand of OZ037833.1, from coordinate 2,770,875 downwards.
TGCCAAAAAAAAGCTCAATAAATAACAACCGTCCGGAACTCCACTACCAGCACTATAACTGTCCCCCAAAATAGAAAAGTTTATGAGATGAACCTAAGCCTCTCGTGTGTAGTTACCTTGATCACAGTCGGTGTCGTAGAGCATCAACTGTATAGTCAAAAAAAAACCCCCCCGCTCAGATTCCCACTCAATGAGTTACCACTGATTGGGCTGAGGGTACAGTGTTGGCCGAAAAACGGGAAAACGGAAAAACGGAAAGCTAACGCTAGCAACAGCAAAGAAGGGTGTTCAGGAGCGTTAGGCCGTACCGTTAACCGCAATAGGTCTCTAGGCTAAAAGCCTCTGGCCGACAGAACAATGTAGGTAAGAGAGCTACAATCGTCTTCTTGTCCCGCCGGATCACATCTCTTCACCTCAAAAAACTCAGAAAAATCAAAAACAAAAAATTGTTCGTTTTATCGAGGTAAAAATGGTAGGGTTAAAAACAAACCTTCGCCAAGGCTATTCTATTGAAAAAGATAAGACACAATTCGTCGTAGCTTTACTAAAAAGCTGTATTTTTTCGTCTGACACAGACGCACCACAAAGATCAGCTCTAGACTAAATAATTAAATTTGCGTTTTGTTTGTTTTTTCTCTCTTTGCAGCTGTCTGTATTTACTTTCTCTGAGGAGGAAATAAGCGCCCCTCTGACTCTGTTCTGTTGGATGCCTCCTGCTTTTTTTCTCGGCGTTTCACAAAAAAACTTTCAAAAAATTCAGAAAATGCCCCGCAAAGGTGAGATAGTAAACAAGGTTAAAAAAAAGGAAAAGACTATAGAACCTCTCGTGTTTAAGTCACCTTGAAACGCTTTCAAAGCGAGTTGTGCTATGCGCTCCGCCCAGTGGGAAAGGCCTGGGACGAAGCTCAGTCGAACAAAAATAAACTGACGACAGGATGAGAGAGTAGGGATAAGGGAGCAGAAAGGCAGGGGGGGGAAGGAGAGATACCGAAGACGAAAAGGACGTTACAAAAAATATCTAAGGCTGGCTGTGTGTGGTGACTTTTTTCTTGGCTTCTTCTCGAAGCCTCGTTTGTTTTCAGTCCGCACAAAAAAAAAAAAAAAAAAAAAAAAAAAAAAAAACACAGCGTGCGCAGAAAAACAAAGAAAATAGCACTCCGAAGATGCACATCTTTCATCTGAAAAAGCTATTAAGATAAAACCCCTCACACCTTTCAACAAAATACACAAAAAAAAGGTTTCCAAGGAACCTTCCTAACTGAAAAAAATCCCCTACGGAGTTAAGAAAACTTTGAAAAGATGGCGTCCAAAAATTACACCGCAAAATACATAGCCTCGCAAACCACAGTGTGGAAATACAGAACAAAAGGGGGTGTGAGATGAATTGGCTTCGCTGTGCGCACATCCATCCGTACACCACTATCATTAGTGGGAGCATGCTCGGGGGGTGGAACTAATGGTGGCAGTATTGTGATGGGAGCCCATTGGAATACGCAAAATACATCAAAATACATCACAATACACGTATTGTGATGTATTTTGATGTATTTTGCGTATTCCAATGGGCTCCCATCACAATACTGCCACCATTAGGTGGAACCCTGGCTTTGTCTCCAATAAGCAGAATGGTCGATACAGGAGCCTCTCGGGCTAAATGCATCTAAAAGGGGAAACAGAAGAGAGAACTTCAAAAGGTTTGACAGGGTCTTGACAGACAGAAACGCACATCTCATCGCACACATTGAAAATTTGTGTAGACTGTTGTGTGCACGCACTTTATGCCTGTTTATTGCTGTTTTTTTTTTTTTGTTGTGCAAAACCTGTCTTTTTGGAATGCAAAGAAAAAAATAAAAGTACACGAACGTGAATTCGAGGTGACTGGGAACGAAACAATGTATTGTATTTCAAAAAAAAAAGTAACTGACTGACATGAGAGCAAGATTCTCATAGTGTACCTTGTCATACGGACAAAAGGCTGCACTATTTGAAACATCGAAAACCCCGTTGGAAAAAAAGAAAAAAAAATATTGATGCAGGCACCTCCGACTGACCATGATAGTCGAGACCAGAGAGCAGGGGGGGAACACAACATCTCTCTCTTGATGTAGAAAAAAAAATACAGGTCTGTGTACAGTATCCCCCTGGACAAGGACACTTTTGTTTTCGACAATACAATGTCACATGATAGGCACCGCAAGGTGTACACACACCCAGCACAGCCCTCTTATTTTTCTCTCATTTTCTTTTTTGGGATAAATCATTGTTGTCCAGTCAGCGCACCGAACGACACTCGTCGCACAGTATTTTTATTTCATTTTAAAGCGCTTCGCTCTGTATAATCGCAAGGGGAAGGGGGTAATTCTTTTTTTTGAATAATCAGGAAAGTGGAATTTGGGGTTTTACTGGTTTACGTTTTTTTTTTTAATACACTTCTGAAAAAATGATTTGAGAAAATGCAAAACTTTAAATGGAGGGGGCCCCCGGGCACCTCTTAGAACCCAAGGAAGGCTTACGGGAGAACCACGGGGAATCTGGGGGAGATCACACCATTTAATGTATCAACAAAGAAAGGCAACTTAAACTTGGAAGAATGAAAAACACCATCAGTCATAATCCACTGCATCTATCAATAACGTAATTGCGCACTCCGGAGGACTTCACCGTAAATTGAGTTGCTGTCCTGTCCTGGGTGTTTTGGGCAGACTCCGCTGATGATGAACAATGAAACACTGTAGTACACATTTGAAGAAAAAAAAACTATAAAAAAATCAAAAAAAAACTTCTGTTGATCTATCGATAAACAGGGCATGACGAAGACTGCTGCCCGAGAGATATCATACAAAAAGAGAGAGAGAGAGAGAGAGAACATCGAAACGATGAATACCCACGTACACACATCTTCACGTTTTGTAGAGGGTCCGAACTACAGGGTTTGTATTGTATTGTCTTGCAGGTTTGGTGTGTACAAAGAAAATTTGAAAAGATGTACTGTGCACACCATACACACAACACACACTGTACTAAGATCAAGACGAAGACTTGCGTTACGTATCTGTTCTAGTGTCCAAAAAAAAACACTCCCAAAAACCTCTTTTTCCAGAGGCAGAGGTTGTCCATGTTTTTTTGCATCGCAGTTCGAACCCCCCTGATGTAACCGTGATGTGAAAAACATCAGGTGTAAAAACGCTGGTTTGAAATCCCAAAAACCCCTAGTTGTTAACCCTATGTAGTTTTCTTGTTACCCCACCCAGGTTTCTTGATCACTGTATTTCAAGAAAGTTGAAAGTGTAAAGAATACAGCAAATCGCACCCCCTATACCATTCCTGACACCAGACTGCCTCGTCTCTGTGACGAGGGGTCCCGGTTGAAGGAGATGAACTGTCCTGTGCCTCCTTGTGACCCTCTGCCTTGTTGGGAGGCGGTGATGCCGAGGGAGTTGCCGGAGGGGGTCCCTGTATTTAGGGACGTACCGCCAGGCATGCGCATCACTGTTTCGCGCCGTCCTGAGGGACGTTCTTGTGCCCAGGAGCTGGCGAACTCGTTTTCACGTGTGGGTTCGCGGAACTTTGAGAGGGTGCCAACAGGCGCGTCGTTCTTGAGGTACGCCGGCATGCCTTGGTATGGCTGTCCCTCATCGATGATCAGCTCCTTCGCGTCGCTCGGTTCCTCATTCGACAGACCCATCTCCGAGAACAGCTCCTTCTCAATCATAGTGTTGTTCGCAGGCGCAGGCTTCTTCATCACAAAGCAGAACACCGCAACCCCGATACAGCAGCACAGCAGCACACCCCCGACAATGAGCAGGATGATGAGGAGCAGGTTCCCCCCGCCGTCGTCGTCCGTCCCAGGCTCAGGGGTAGGCGCACCAGCACGCGAAGGTGCGAAAGTGTCCCCCGGGGTGAGCGTCGCACCCGCAGGCAGATCAGTCGCAGGAGCACCAGTGGGTGCGACAGTGGGTGCAGCAGTAGGCGCTGCAGTTTCTCCAGGTACGAGTGTCGGTGGTGCAGCCGTGGGGACTGCTGTCTGCCCAGGGGCAAGCGTCGGCACCGTAGGAGGTGTGTCCGTTGTGGTTGTCGCAAGCGGTGCGGTAGTGGGCACAGCAGTTTCCCCAGGGACCAATGTCGGAGGTGCTGCCGTTGGGACAGCTGTCGGTACCGCAGTTTCCCCAGGAACCAGCGTGGGGATGGCGGTGGGCTCTGCTGTCGGCACGGCTGTCTCCCCTGGCACGAGTGTGGGTTGTGCCGTTGGTGGTACGGCGGGTGAGGCTGTGGAGATAGGCGGCTCGGCTGTTGGCTCGGCTGTTGGCACTGCGGTTTCCCCGGGGACAAGCGTGGGGACCGCTGTCGGGGGTGGATACGTGTCTCCAGGCGTGAGCGTGGCGGGCGCGTCCGTTGCAGGGAAGGGTGTCGGTGCTGCGGTCGGAGGCGCCGTCGGGGCTGGGGTGGGCTCTGCAGTGGGCACTGCCGTCTCCCCGGGGACGAGGGTGGGGCCTAACGTAGGCTCTGCAGTTGGGGGTGCGTCTGTGACCAGGGTCATGGTTAAAGAAGGAACATCTGGGGCCTCTGTGGGGGACCTGGTGGGCCTACTTGTCATGTCAATAGGATAGGGTGTCGGGCCTGTGGTTGGGGGCACTGTGGGCGCCAAGGTGGGCACCAATGTGTCTGGTGCAGGTGTGGGTGGTGTCAGAGTATCACCAGCCGGAAGTGCCGTAGGGACAACAGTAGGTGCGACAGTAGGTGCGATAGTGGGTGCAATCGTTGGTACGACAGTTGGAGCCAGAGTAGGTGGTATTGCGGTGGGCGCAATGGTCGGCGCCAGGGTCGTAGGAATGGCAATACTGAGCGACGGTGTCTGTGTGGGGTCTATTGATATTTCTGTGGGCGTGACGATCATACTCTCTGACAACGACAGGGTCGCACTCTCAGTCACCTCAGCCTCAGGCACAGTCTCAGTCAAAGTCACAGTCACAGATAAGGTGCCAGACGGAGTCGCAGACGGAGTCGCAGTACCCTCCGCAACAGACGCCAAACACAACATAATATGCATCATCGACATTGTGTGTTCAGAGCGTCGCCACTTCTGCATGGGTGGGGGTGTGGGGGTTTGTGGGTGGAAGCTTGGAATGAGGGAAGGAGAAGCAAATGTGGAAAGGGGCTTCTTATATCACTGGCTCTTTATATAGTATGGGATAGGGGGCCAAAGTTTTCGTTTGTTTTTGTTCTGGCAAAGTTAGTCCTCTGGCACCCACCGTCGGACGTCGTCTTCGCCGGAAATGACAAAGATCTCAGGTTCTTGCTCCTCCTCTTCGCAACTGTAGTCGACACGGCACGTGGGGCAGGTGCACTCGAAGCCGTACTGCTTTGCGAGGTACTCTTCTGTTGCGTCCTTTGCGCCGTTGGCGTATGTGACGAAGAGCTCCTCGCCCTCGCGGATGTGCTTCTCTGCGACGAAGACGACCTTCCCGTTGTGCGGGTGGTGCGTCACAGACGGCGTGCAGTTGTGGTTGAAGTAGGCACCGTACTCCAGCAGCGCGCAGACGTCATGCTCCGTTGAGATGTCGAAGTAGTGCGACGTCACTTTGCACCAGATCTCCTTGAACCACGCGAAGTCGTGCGGCGGGTTCCCGCGCACCTGCACGGGCAACCCCAACACGTGGACCACTCGACTGAACTGCGAATGCCGCACATCGTGCAGTTCATGCAGATCCGCCAGCTCCTTGGGCATGCAGTACTGCCCCGCAAGCACCGTCGACAGGCGTGGGTGCGACAGCGAGCGGATCGCAGCGAACACAGACAGACATTCGCTGTTTGATACTTTGATCTGCTCAAGCGCAACCTTGAAGATCTCCAGCCTGTCTGCGAGGGAGGCCTCGTCGTCATCATCCCCGTCGCTGCACTCCCGCACATGCCACTCCTCCGCCACCTGCACACATGCCTCTGAGCAATACGCCTCACGGTAGCACTTCACGCAGTGAAAAGGTTTACGCCCGTCCAGGCTGGCACAACACGTGGCGCACGTGTTTTCCCTGAGAGTCGCAGAGAAGAGTGGTGTCTCAATAAGCACGATCTCGCCCTTCTTAATAGCACGTTTCGCAAAGACACCGTAGCCGTGCACCGGGGAGGTTTGTATGCAGATCTTCTGCGCAAACGGCTGTGGGACTGCTGGCGGCGCAGCACGGCGCTCTTCATCGCGTTTGATGTTGTCGCTTGCGGGTTGGTGCACTGCGAGGTGCGGGTTGCTGACGTAGGTTGCGATGTTGTTGCGCTCTGAGGAATTGGACGGGAGGAGGGAGAGCGACTCGCGGAAGGCCTGACGTGCCTCCTCCACCCTATCCATGGCAGCATACGACGTGCCCAGGCGGTAGTACGCCTTGTACCATGCAGGGCGTAGCTCGCGGGCCCGCTCCGCATCCGCAAGCGCCAGGTCCGGCTCGTTCATCGCCACCCGACACGCACTCCTGTTGCTAAACAGCGACGCCATCTTCTCGCTGCTATCCGCACCATTGCTCCCCACCAGCGAAATCAGCGCCAGCGTGAACAGCCCCTCCGCACCCACTTTGTCCGTAGGGAAGCGTGCATTGCCCTCCTCATGGAGGCGCTTGCATGCGTCGATCATCGTCATGTCTTCCGTCTTGCCTCTGGTATAGGGTGACGTGCTATATGCTGATCATTTGTGTCCTCTCCTGGAAGTGCGTGGTGTGGGGATAAGGTTTCATTTGGGGGGAAAATATGGTATTCTCACATATGGCATCCGTTACCTATCGGGTAGTACCGGGTTTTGCAAACCTCGGATCCATTGTTGGGTATTACTGGGCTGCTTTCTTTGCCTGAACAAAAAGGGGGTAAATAATATCGTTATATTGAAGCGCCATGGGACAGGTGCGAGAGGTGTCGTTTCGTACGGGAAAAGGAGGTGGGGGGGGCGTCAATTCGTTTTTTGTGTTTTTGCTTTTTCTGTATTTTTTCCCCCATTCCTATATTAGTGTCATGACCATGACTCTCCAACAACCGATTTCAAGGAATTCCCCTTTTTCATCCCTCACATTCCCCACCCTTTTAAACGTAAATAAAGGTTTCTTCATCACAAGAGATTCCTCTCCGGCTGGGAAGAAAGAAATTGCCCCCAAAAAAAAAGGGGAATAAATATCATTGCAGCAGTAAGGGTTTAGCTTTATCAGCCGGTTACTGTTATTCAGGGGTTCGACAAAAGGTTGAGGGTGGATGTGACCCACCATACAGACGCATCGTCCGTTAAATCAAAATAAATAGGAGAAAAGAGGACCGAAAAAGGTGTCGCTATGACGTCCTCATAATTTCCTTCACCCTTGCAACTTCGCAGCAGAACTATTACTTTCACACCTAACATTATTGGCCCGCTTTTCTCCAATCTCGAAGGGGGTTCTTTTTTCCTCCTAAAGCCCCACCTTTTGATTGCACTGCGAATCACAGCTCTACTCTATTGCTAGACCACCACATCCTTCACCTTCAACCCTCCTCTTCTTCAGCGGCTGAAGTCCTTCCGACTCTGAATCGTCTGTTAGCAGGCTTGAACTTCCCTGCAATGCAGGCCACACAGGACGCGATGACAACAGGCTTGAAGGTGGAAAGAACTTTAGCGAAAAAGGACCGAAGTGAGCATCAAAATTTGTTGCATCGACAACACCGACGTGCGCACCACTCTTCACGGCCCCTGACAGCACTGTATCATTGTTCACGTGCTTCTTCGTCACAAGAAGGTAGACATCCCCTTCGGCAGCTGCGGTCTCTGCATTCTTCTTAACTTCCTTAACTTCCTTGTCCGAAAGAGTGTCATCTCCGATTCCAGATTCGGAGTGTAGGGCTTGTGTGACCACATGAATTGGCTTGGTTCCACTGGCTGTCGACTGGTCGAGGGGGAAGAAGAGGTCACCTGCAGAAGCGTGGTCAGCATTCATCACACAGTGACCCTTCAAGATGCGCTTTTCATCATGGCTCCAGTATGTGTCCTCCACTTCGAAGAACCCTTCTTCTCCCTTTTTGTTTTTACTTTTGATTCCCCGAGAGAGAGTCTCGCCATTACTTTTGGAGTCTGTGTGCAGCTTGTGCTTTGCTTTCTCAAGCGTCAAGGGTGCAGGTTTCACTTGCATGCTGCTGGGGAGGTCCGTGACCCACCTAACACCATGGAGAAACTCATCAAGAGGGACCTCTCCTGTGAACACTTTCGAGCGAACGCACTGAACATAGCCTATCAACCGTTCGAACTCTTGCGCGCATGTGTCATTGGTGAAGGGCTGCCAATCATCAAGAATCGGAAACTCCTCATCACTCGAAATCTGGCCGGGAGCTCTCCTCCCCGTCTTTAGAGCATACATAAGAAGAGGGGAAATGCGAAGTGTTTTATCGGTGAGGGTCGTCAGCCCAAGGAACTGAAAATCATCTACAACTCTGCCAACCGGCGACCTAACTGCTGATGCAATGCTACACGTTGAAAGAGAGTAACGCAAGAGGTCGTTCAAAGCATCCGCACGCAGATGGTTATATTGGTAACGTTCGTGCAAATCATCCGCACAGTGGTCCATAATTGCTTTCATGTCTGTTTCTTTCGTGTCCAGAAGAAACTCCATTGTACGAGGATGCTTTCCCAACAGACCTACGAAGTGCTCAGCATGCTTGAGAGCAGTCGTGTTCTTGATCTCATCCGGCAGCTTGGTCAGCGGTGGTGGATCTATGAAAGCCTTGCGCATTGTCTGAGATTCGCTGTGACTGATGCCTTGGTACGGGAGAGTCACTGAGGAGGACACAGCACACATCACACGAGGAACGTTCATCATCGTGTCATGAAGCACAACGAAGAGAGCTCGAACTGCACTATCCCTGTACCACCGTTGTCTGTCGTCTTCGTCGTAAATACCCTCGTCGCTGTACATCCCGCATTCCCGATCCATACTCTGACCTCCATTAACAGTCACAAGCACGAACACCTTCTTCTTCTCAACAGTTTCCAGGTGTCTCTGTATGGCCGTCACCAGACCAGTAAGGTTGAATCCCCATTTCCTCTCCTTGCAGAAGAAATACCCGAAACACTCCCTCTCCCTATCCCTCATCAAATGGGACATGATCCTATCCAATACTGCTTTCTCAACAACACTGGCTCGATTGTTTGTAGAACGTTCGTGCTCTTGTCTACGCGTGGCATTTTCGAAGTCGACTCGAAGCTCGATAAGGATAGACCCTCCATCCAGCTCAGGCTGGATAATGTTGTGGAGCTCCGTCAGCACCCTGGACTTACCGCTGCCCATGCCTGCACAGACGACTAAGATCTTCCTCTGCTGCCTGTCAGTGCTGCCGGTCTTACAAACACGTACTTCTTCGGTGACCTTTTCTTTCCCACACCATGAGTCCTGCTGGAATTCTTTAAATGAAAGTCTGCAAAATGCAGGTGGGTTCAGAAGCATCTCACGGCACGCATCAAAGTCTATGTCCTCGATGTTGACCTGTGAGAGGAAATGTTTCGTTCAATAACTAAAGCACCACAGAGATTCGACCGAGTAGAACGGGGAAAGTAAAAATGCAACACACAAACACATCGTTTTCCATGGCATAGGAACACACACACAGAGGTTGCGAATGGGTGATGCTCAAACGATAAACCCCGACTTTCTATGATCGCGAACTGACCTTGATGGGAGTAGGAAGTATACCAGCTTAGGTCCTGTCTGCTGTTGAGCTTCCATCGTCAGGGTCCTGCGCGCACTCAACAAACCTCCCGGAACTCTCTGTGAGTGTGGGGAAAATGAATGGACAAAAATACAAATAACAAAATAACAACAAAGTCGCACCACACTGTGCATCTCCAGTGCCGACAATTGCAACCCCCACACACAAATGTTGTGAATAGGCCCTGCTAGTCTAGAAAGATAAAATTAAAAGTGGGGACGCGGCACAGCATCCTGAATTACTGGAAAGGGGTTTGAGGTAAAGTACACTTGTTGGGACCCGAAATTGGGTGTGGAAAGCAAGGTTCATACCGGCGACAGCTTCGGGATAACTGAGAACGACCGCGAGACAACCTGGTGGTAGACAGGTATCCTTTGTGTTTGTGTCTTATTTGCAAACCTGTAGTGAGTCTGTATGATGTAGAGAAGGAGAGAGGAAGAGAAGAACAGTGAGAGGGGGCTGGGTTCAACAATAAAACATCATCACGACAGAAACCTTTCTTTCGTTTACTGCAGCTCTTTGTACTCTGGGCTGGACAACATATGTACCTAACATAAAACCCATCACAAAAAAAGACACTCTCATCGGAGTGAGACGACAAGTTCATTTCGGATGATTTCCTGGTGCGTTATTCACAGCTAAGTACAATGATGGCTCATTTTCCTACATGTGGTCAAAAATTGCCCAATTTTCAATATTGACCCCACCACTGCACAGGCGGATCCCAAAAATGCAAATAAGGACCGAGGTCGTTTTAAGGTTATGTTGTCTTCACATATGTGACCTGATGCAGCGTACTGAAGCAAAGTGCTCCACCCTCATATCTAAATTTCGGAGTTTTGAGGACCCTCCTGTGGGGTTTTTTTTTCCACGGGATAGGATAATTTCCCTGTCGGGCTCGGTGACGCTGCTTCCCTCTCCATCTCCGATATATTCTGCAGGTGGGCGGCCTGCACCACTGCCACGCCATGCTCTGGGAACTCAGCCACGACGTACATAACTGCACCTCGATACTCACAACCCACCACAGTACCACGCACCCCGTGCAGCGTGGGCTGCGACGGCACTGCCACGGCCTCCACCTCATCCCCTTTAAGAAACCCAGGCACATGGTCGAGCAAGATAGGTTCGCTGCTGCCGGCAGGCTGGGTGGGGTTGAGATACCCATCGTTCGTCCCTGCTGTTGCGCTGGGTGCCTCTAACTTTTCCAATATTTTCGGTGCCGCGGCTGTGGGTGTGACCGACACTGCGGCTGCCACTGAGAGCGGGGGTGGCCGGGTGCGTGGCTTTGGATGTTTCAACCCGCTTCGTATTGAGTCACGCCAGTTGGGTATCCGCCCTGTTGTATCGCAGAGGAGGGTGTTCGCAAGACGGTGCCACTTTGCGTGCTCAGCGTAGGAGCAAGCTGCCGCATCCTCTGCTGTGCCGAAGCGGAATGTGTCAAGGAACTGTGGCTGCATAGAGGCATCTGGGTCGAGCACCATGGAGATGTGTCCATCACGTTGCAAATCCAACTCCACAGGTGTCAGATGCAGATCCAAAGTCTGTTCGCGACTCTGCAGCAAATACCCCACCACCCCAGTCCCATTATAGCTCAAAGCGAGAAGCCGCTTCAATGAAGTAAGCTGGCGTTCAAAGCCAAGTGGACGTGTCCAGTCCACCTGCCATGTTACCTCGGGAACATCGCTGACACCGTCCCCGCTGTGGACGTGGAGGAAGGGCATGATGAAACAATAGAAGTTGGATGAAAGAATGAAAACAACTCCTCTGTTTGGTCGAGGTCGGGCACACCACGGTCCCTAGGGCACAAAAGGGTTAGCTCTTCATGGACAACGGTTCGCTCTATTGGTTGGGTTTGGGTGGTAGTGGTGGAAGGGGCGGTCATGTACAAAAAATAGAAAGTGGGTTCTTAGGGAAGGAGAAGAGGGGAGAGGTCAGAGTATGTGTGTGGCGAGCCCGAAGGTGGTTTCCTCATATTTTTATTTCTTTTTAAATTCATCAGATTCACCCCCCACAGCCCAACTCCCCACCCCCCTTCACACTCCGCTGTTCTCATGGCACGTTAGGGATAGTGGTTAAAATGTTGCTTTTAATTGTGTTTGGTTGCTCTTCGATAACGTCTTCTCCAGAGCGTTTCTCTTTGAAGACCGCCTTTTCACATTCCGTCCATCCTTTCGGTATTTTCGGGAACGGGATGCTGTAGAGGGGTTTTGTGGGAGGAAAGTCTGAAAAAGGCCATACTCTGTACTCAAAATTTGACTGCACCATGCCAAGCCTTCGCAATTGGTCTTCAGTGGAGAGAACGACGCGTCTGCCTGACTCGACAGCTTTGTTGAATGCGGTTTGACGTGCATTGCCTCGTTTGGCGTAGAGGATTTTGTTGGCGGAGTCGATTCTTGCAGAGATCTGTCCGTCGACGATGAGCTTTGCGACAGACTTCTCGAGCTCTGGCACAGGGGTGTGCAATGCCTTGGACATTTTCGCAAAGTCGACCGACATATAAGGTGAAGTGTACTGTTTCAAGGCGCGTGTCCAAATCGCATCACATATGTCATCCACATGGCTGTGCAGGAACAAATCCATCCGCATCTGTTAAAAAGAGGGTGATTGAAAGATGCAGAAAGTTTCATACCGACTCCTTCACCTCCTTGAGAATGGAAAGACAGCTGTAATCCGACTCGTAAAAGCCTTTGACCAGTTGCGTCAATCGTGGTGCCAACTCGAGGTACGCACGGAACGGGGTTGTATCAATGAAGCGCTCTTTGAGCTGCGCGCGTGAGAACGTTGCCAGCGCAAGGAGACATGCGTAGGAGGCGATGTCCTGCGCACAGAGCACCTGTGAGAAGCTGTCGCCTACCTCGATAGGTACGTCCAACAGCTTCATTGCGGCAGGTTTGTACTTCTTGCAGTCCAGAAGGGAGAGCGCCAGGGCGATGAGGACTTTGCCGAGTGCAACTTTGTTTCTTCCACTGTCAGCCTGTTCAGCTCGTGCACAGTGTTGGTTCACGACAGACCACGTGTCGTTTTCGATGCCGACTTCGATGACAAGGAGACACATATCCAGAATTTCCTCCGCATTTTTGCAGAAATCGCGCATCTTAATGAAAAACTTGACGCTGTTCATGAGCCGCCCACACTGCTGGTAGTAGAGCCCTAGGTTGCGCACCGCGAGCCGTGTTTCGTCCTTCCGCAGCTGCGTCTTGGCCATGCCGAACTCCTGCTCCAGCTGCGACAACGTCTGGTTCGAACGCTTGGTTGTCTCTGCCACCCACGCCTCGTCCACAGCACTACCCAGCGACGACATGACATCCTGGTACAGATCCACCCGCATCGTCTCCTGCAGGCTATCCACCACCATCTTCTCTGCAACACGCTTTGTGTCCACATCCTTCGTCGCCTCAACAACATGCAGCAACCTCTTAATCTTCAAACCCCCGTCTGCATACTTCGCAGCGTACTCCCGCACATCAAACGTAGCGCCTTCTGCTGAAGAGCCACTCATCTTTGCTCGCCTTTTTGTGTATTCTGTGGAAAGGGCGATAACCGTGCAAATGGAGAATACCACAAAAGGAAATTAGTCGTAGGAAAAGAGTTCATTGTATCCTATCCACCTGCTGTATGTATAGACATAAAAATTCCGTTGTATCTTTAAAAGGTGGCAAAAAAAAGGGTCTTCGGAACCCAGATTGATGAAAATTGCTAAGGTTTTTTTTGAAAACTTGGTTGTATTAGTGAGCTCCACTATGTTTTTTTTGAGCAAATCAGCTTTTTTTTGGGGGGGTAACATGATATTCGCATTTTATCCGTTGGGCATATGTAATGCATAGCGGAAGAAGGTGCATACATGGGGGATACATCACACCCAGTTTCTGTTTCCACTCTAAATTGGTGGATTGTAGACGTAGATTTTTCGTTCTCTCTCAGAGAAAGGTAATGTGGTTACCTTGAAGCAAAGAACGAAGAAGCAAGATGAATCACATGAATCACATTCTGCATCACTACACCTCCGTTCAGCACAAAGACTTGACAGAGAGAGAAAAAGCTGGTATAATGCGGGTACACGTAAAACGTGAGCACTTTTATTGGTTGGGTGAACACGCCGGGAATTTTTTTTTTGAAAACCCCTGCTAAACAAAAAGACTCTTTTTGAGAATCACCTTCGATTGAAATTCAGATTTTTCCGACACCTCTTGAGGTACAGAAAGGAGCACCTTTAAAAAAAAAAGTGAAGTTGGTAGTGCAAACGCCTCTGGGACGCAGGCACTGACACTCCGCGGGTTATCGAACCCCGGAGTGATGCGCATGGGAGTGGTTTACAGGGAAGCTGTAAACCACTCCATCACTGTAAAAAAAACATCATAAAAGCAGTTTTTAGAAAAACAGAAGGGAAGTGGAGGAACGTTTATTCCCAATTCAAGTTAGGTGGCAAAATGTTAGACTTCTAGGGGATAGAGGGAACCCAAGGCACAGAAAAAAAGCGGAAAAAAGGCAAAACACAACAGACCCCCAAAAAAAAATGAAAATTTTGAAAGATGTAACCTCTCATGCACACATCTTTTAAAAGGTTTGAAACAGTATCTGAGAAATTTAAAAAAAAGGGGTGGGAAAAAAAAGCAATTATTTTCAACCGATTATCGAGCATTTCTAAAATAAAGTGCAAAACGCTTCACCGTTCAACGGGGCGCAGAGTACTTGCCCAAAACAAATATTAGGTACGCTTATCTGCGAGCAACTCCATGAGCCTTCTGAGACGCTCTGTCAGGGTGTAGTTGTCGTCACTGTTGAGAATGGTGTGCGCGATGGATTCATTGCCTTCCACCTTTTCCTCGCGTGTGACTGTGCCGTATGCGCTTCCTTCGTCACCTGGGTCGCGGTTCACCCCTGGAGCGTCCCACATCTCGATGACATGCGAGAAGCGTTCGGTATCGCTTACCTCTGCAGGCATCTCCACCTCGTCCACATTGCACAGAGGTGAATCCAGCAACGCAAAGGCAAACGACATAACATCCCCTGCCGCACGCAGTTCTATTTTCTTCTTTTTACTCCGCCCGCACCACACAATCAACATCAACGGTCCTGCCAGCACAACACGCGTAATACTCGCCAAATCTATTGCCCATTTTTGCACCACAATCTCTGTCTTCCCTTCTGCAAACATCGAGAGCAGACGGTGCGTTGTGATCAAAAAGCATTCACTAGGCTGCTTCGCCTCTGAGTGGTATGCGTAGTACTCTTCAGCCACCTGGAGACCCACATTATGGCTGGTGATGTTCAGAGAACAAAGCATTGCGTATACTTCAGAACGCCGTCTGTTGTACTTTGCAAGCCTGCCTCCCAGGACAACCCGAGGTGGTCGCCGTCTCATCGAACGTGACGGTCCGTTGATACTGACAATGCCACCTTCACTGATTGTTTCCAGAAAATCAAAGATTCCTTGCGAAGGCTTCATCACTACACCCACCGCCCCGGTCACAACCCCAGCACAACACCCAAAACACCCATTCGCCTTAAGACCCTCATACGGATAAGACACCACCCCATACACACCGTAGTACACCCCATTGAAGCAGCGTTCCGCCCCGCTGGTTACTCCGTGGATGACACCTCGGGGACGTCTGACGCGCATTTCAATTCGGTGGCGTGCTTGGTAAAGCTCGGAGCCTGCGAAGGAGTCGCAGACACCAAGGATCTGACCGAGAAGGCGGCATACAGCGGAGATGACTGAGAGGAGCGCGACGATGACCTGGCCGAGGAAGACGGCGACGCCGACAACAAGGCCTTTGCCGACGGACTTTGCGTCCTCGCGGTAGGATTCGGTGATCTCATAGTACAGTAGCTTAACGCCAGTGTAGATGGAGGCCAGCACCGCATAGGGGTTGCCCACTGCAGACGCAGACAGTAGTACAACAGATGCGCGGAGGAGTGATGGCAAGTAGTGTAGGTGGAAGATCGTCGCGAGGTCCTGCTTGCGTGAGGTAAGGTTCGAGCAGCGGTACGCAGGCAGCGTAATCTTCGCCGCATCAATCGAAAGAAACGCAAGCCCCCACGTCTGCAAGAAAGACGGTAATGTTTCCTTCGAAGCAGACCCCGCCTGTCCCAAGCCCAGCCACGTCACCTCCGCCACCATTCTGTGGAAAAAGATCTCCGTAAACCTGAAGATCGTATGGTGCTGGTTTGCGTGCGATGTGTTCCCGTTTGGGCTGGGAAGCTCCATGAAAAACTTCGTCAGCTCGTCGTACTGGATGTTGTTCCTCAGCAGGGTGTGGATGACTGCGGAAAATCCTGTTATCAAAGACAGCAGGTCTGTGTCGCCAAGGGTTACACGCAGTGGCTTGAGGAACGCACCCAGGTACTCTCCGGTCACAGAGGCGGATTTGTATTTGAACTTTCCATAGGAGATTCTTAGGGCAGGTTTCTTCGAGCTCCGCTCAGCACCAAAGATGACGTGGAAGTCGGCGTGCCCCATGCAGTTGTCCACCTGTAGGAGCGCTATTTCGAGGTTTCCGGTGTACGTGTTGTCGTGTTCCTTGACAATCAAAGCTTCGACCCCGCCAACTTCGATGAAAATCACTTCACGCAGACAGCCCGCCACTTCGGCACAGATTGAGATCTGCACGGAGGTGGAGATCTGCACTACCAGGGGCCACTCAAGCGGGGCAGGCATGGTGAGCGGCAGGTCGCCCACCTCCCCGACACCCTCCTGCGGGCCTGTGAACATATACTCCAGCACGATGTGCCCAAAGCTGTTCCGCCCTGCCTTCCGCACCATCTCCCAGTCCTTCCCGCCATGACGTGACTGCAGCTCAAAGCGGCGTCTCCCCTGCTTCCCTAGGACCTCGGTCTTCAAAGGAACGGAAATCTGTCCGAGGAAGTCATCGCGGAGGACAACGTCCTCATCCCAGACGGACACCGTGAGGGTGCTTTCGTGCATGAAGATGGAGAAGGACTTCCACTCAGGTTTCAGCCAGACGGGGTCGGTGGTTGAGTTCTGTCCGCTTGTCTTTGCGTCGTCGTTGCGTGGGGTGCGTCCGTCGACCTTGAGAATGCAATACGGGTCTGACGTGGCCGGACTGCAGAAGTGGCTGTCACGTCCCAAGAGGTCGCCGCAGGAGACAACTCTGACGTGCAGAGAGGAAATGCGGTGGACGGGAATGATGTCCGCACACACGACACGCGACCCCATGCGGATGTTCACCTCAAAGGAGCCGTGCGAGGAGGACACGTACTTGACACATGCGTTGCCATGCGCCAGCAGCTTCAAATCAATTTCAACCACAAGCACATCATCACTGTGCTCCAACTTCAAACGCAGCGGTGGTGTTGTCAGCAATTCGTCCATCCAGCTGTGATAGGCAGGTAGAGGGAGAGGGAGAGGGGAAGGGGAAGGGGAGGTGAACATACCAGTCAATGGTCGTCATTGGCCCGCACTCTGTTGTACTAGGTTCACTGAGTTTGTCGAACGGAACCTGCCACACCTCTGCAGGCCAGGACGTGCTGTTACACACCTGGAGGTACGGGACCAAGCTGTTGGGGTGGTCGGTGAGAAAGGAGAAAGGAGGAAGGGGTGAGACATACCTGGGGCAGAACTCAATGAAGGTCACAAAGGACTGGATGCTGCTGTTGATGTTGATGCATTCGGAGAACTCCCCATCCTTCCCGAAGAGCTGTGTTGTGGAGTGTGATGTGTCAATTCCGTATACTTACAAACATACCTTCGCCCTTCCGGACATCATATTGCATGGAAACTCTGGCGACCAGTGGTCGCTGCCTTGCAGTGCAATCTGCAGGTTTGGGAGCGCTCCGTCGAGCTTGCGCATCTTGCTGAGCGCACCGCTCTCACCCTTCCAGCCCCAGGTTATGGGGACGCTGGTCTGTGGAGGGACGAGGGTGTAGACTGAGTTGTCCCCGAACTGTGCGACACGGAGTTGGACAGTTTCGCTGAGGTGGTTGTACGCCATGTACCTGTCGCGGAAGGTGACCATGCGGGAACGTGCAAAGTCGCCTGGGGCTGCCTGTGTGGTGACATTGATAGGCACAACGTGCACCTCCTTGTCGCCCTCTCTGCTGGTGCACAGCACGTTGTGTGTCCCGATCTCGTTGCACTGGAAGACGCTGCTCATCTCACTGTCGTCGACTGCAACGCGGAACTTCACGTTCTTCTGCTTCCCGATGATCGTGGGTGGCGAGTACTGGCACACCTGACCCTGCCGCAGGCCGTGCATCGCCCTCGTGATTATCTCATCGCCACGCAAGATGAAACGCCCGCCCTCCTTCATGATCGTCAACGACCGGCACGTCTTTGGCGACACCTGCGACACAAACCAGAGAGGTGTCCACACAGTCAGCACAACATTCGCATTCGTCCTCGTCTCATGTGTCACAAACAGCCGCTGTGTCGAGCTGTTCACTGACTTCTTATCCGGCGACAGCAGCACCATGTAGTCAAAGCTCTCTACCGCAGAGACACGAGGAATTGCCAGCCCTGAACTGTACAGATGCACCGGCGCGTGCACCGTGAAACACACCGTGGTGTCGTTCTCTAGCGACACTGAGAGCAAGGAGGCGCTCTTCCCTGGGAGGATCACACGCGGGTGGCAGGCGTAGGCAAGCCTTTCGCAGAGTATGTCCACAACGGCCTTCGAGGGTGGCCCTTCGAAGTGCTTCTTTGCGCTGTCCCAGCCGCTTTCCGAGAGTGTCTGCGTGACGGCAGCGCCAAGCTCCTTGCTCTTGAGGAGCAGTGTCAGTGCGTCGCGCGACGCATCGGACCACTCCTCCGCGAAGACCATCTTCTGCAGCTCTGTGAGCGCCTTCTGCAGGAGCGGGTGGTGCTGTGTCTCGTACAGCGCGCCCTCGTGGTGGTCGTCCACGTAGTACTGCAGGGGGTACGGCAGGTTGTTCGTGATTGTTACTGTGGGGCGCAGCACGATCTCCAGGTCACGCGTCGCAAGCTCGTCTTCACTGCCGCCTGCAGAGAGCTCCTGTGCCCGCCAGGTCGGGGTGTACACTGCACTCATGAAGAGACCGTTGGAAAGGTTGTGCCGATGCAGGCGTGCCACATCTGCGTTGGTCGGAATAGGGAACTTGGCGACCTGGGACTTGAGCATGATTTTCTTGTTGCGTGCGCCCATGTCGCCCTTTGCAGCGAAGGGCTTGTGCAACACGTACACGGGGACACCACGCATGCCGTCGCGTGTCGTCAGTGGGCTCGACCAGAGCATGCAGCCAAGCTCTTCGCGTTCGCCATCTTCAATGGTAGAGAGGCCCCCTTCTGTGCGGAGTTCGTGTAGGCGTGATGCAACTGTCTGCGACTCCTCTGGGTCGTTGAGTGCAGCCTGTAGGGGCCGCACGTCAAAGGAGACACCCTTGGTGACGAAGAGCAGTGGGATGGCTGCGATGTTGTCCTGCAGAGGCGATGCGGGGGGGATCACAATGATCGGGAAGACGTCGACCTCGCGTGAGACCTTGCTGCTGACGTTTGCCTGCATGGGGTGGTGCAGGCGCAGGGCGATGGGGAAGTCAAATTCATTGCGCACCACCACTGTGCTGCGAACGGTTGTCTGCAGGGCACCTTCACGTGCACTGGTCCGTGCAACGCAGAGCGGCAACGGACACCCCGGTGTGCACACCATCTCAAAGAGACGCTGCACCCGCAGCTTCCGCACCCGGAAGACCTCCCTACTGCTTCGTGTCGCAACAACGAACCCTTGTGCACTCCTTTTGTACACAGCGGAACGCACCTCAGCGGCACCCACCACCTCACGGTCCGTTTCGTCAATCGCCGCTGTCATAGGAATTCTGCCACGTTCCCCTCCTAAGGCAAGCACAACACTTTCGTTCATCCGTACCCGAGACTGATACGCACCGTGCAGCTGCACTGGGTCCACCTGCTCAGCATCCTCACGAACACCAAGAACAAGCGGCAGACCGGTTTCGTTGAGGACAGTGTACAAAGACCCGGTAGTGTCACCACGGCGTTTGCGCTTCGATCGCTTGGTTGCACCCATATGCCGCAGGGTTGTTGTGATGTTGATCAACGTGTCTGCAGATATCGTGACGCTGGTCGCCAGAACCGCATTCTCTTGGTCAACATCCTCACGCACCCAGGGGCACACCCGAAGGGATTGGGTGTGCTGCCCGAGCGACGTTTTCTCGCGGTTGAGCGTAAACTTTTGGCCCATATCCAACATGACATCCCAATGCCCGCAGGTGATGTTGTGCACCTCAACGCGGGAGTGGAAGGTGTACGTCAGGTCTGCATGCATGGACGTGGTCTCCAGGGCGCAACACTGCGACATCGGCAGCGTTATCGCACCACTCAGCTGCGAAAGGTTGCACTGCGACTTCAGCATCTCCACGTCGAAACCGTCTCGGTCGCTGATGAGAGTCAACTCCATGGTGCCCAGCTCCCCTAGGACCTCGATGCGGCAGTTCTTCAGCTCCACGGTCTCCTTCTCGACGTAGATGCGGTGCTGGTTCTCATGCTGATGGATCAACGCTGCTGTGAGGTAGCTCGGCTCTTCGTCGCCTGGTGACGGCTGTTGCATGCGGGAGCGACGACGGTGCTTATCTTGACCCTTTTGCGCGCTTTCCTTTGCACGACGAATTCGCGCAGATTTAGGACTCAGCTGTTCCGGCGAAGCAGTAAGCTCCGCAAACGCTGTTGCAATGCCTTTCGCATCAAGAATGTCCTCCGAAGACACACGAAGCGTTGCCCAGCACCCAGGACACTGTGTCAACCCCGCATGAGGTGAAAAGTCTGACGCTGCGTCAAAATCCGGCTGGCTTGCCCTCGATGGTGCCCTGCCACGTGGTCCAGAGGAGAAGTCGCCACACATCTTCGACGTTCTTCCCAGCAAACTCACCGTTGCAGCAAACCCTTGGTCTACCACCTGTCGCTTAACAGAAAAGGCGAGCGGGTATACACGGAGTACTGCAGCAGTCTTTTCTTGTGTCTCCCCCGGAAGCATCGGTGTCGGAGCAAAGAGTACCGGTGGTGACTGCAACGAAGGGCGTCGTTTTGGGTTGCTTCCAGTGGAGCTATGTGCATTCGATTGAGAGCTGTTTGTGGTGGCATTTTGCGGGGCACGTCGTACCGACCAGATCCCCATATCTGATACAGATGCGTCCATTTCCGCGTCACCCTCGCGTGGAAGGGTCAACTCCAGGTTTGATGCTGCAGTAAAACTGAAGTATTTTTCGGCATCCCATCCTTCCTCTATATTGAGTGTTGCCTTTGCGAGCTTAATGCCCACCAACATCCCACCTTGAATGTACTGCCGCATAGCATTGGAACTGCTTGAGGTGGATTCTGCGTCTTCTGCGTGCACTTCACAGCTTGGCAGGCGAATCGGCTTGAGAGTTGTCTCCACTGAGTTTGCAGGCGGCTTTGCTGACATTACTGTGCAGTTGTCGCCAAAGACGACGGAACTACCGAAGGGAAGCATTACCAGGTCTCTTGCAATTTCTGCAGCAAGCTCTCGGGTGGCTACTCCACCGGACATAGTGCAGTGTCGCAGGTCTCTGTCAAATCCGGTCACCGCAAAGAGAGTGTCGCAGAAGACGATGCGGACAAGGCTTTGCAGGACAATGGGTTGCATCCACTGTTCTTGTGTGCCGTTGCTGCATGTGGAGGTTGTCAGAATGAGGTAGCGTGTTGGTTTGATGTACACCGTCACCTCCTTTGTCTCCTCAAGAGACCACACCCCATGCGGTGCTACCACCCACCTATCACCAAACCCTTTCGTCGCAAGGAGGACCTCCGTCTCCGTTACGTTCCATTCAAATTCTTCTTCGGAGACGCGCACCAAAGGGCTCCCTTCGCGTGCGATGACGTCCCTCCCAATGGGAGTAGGAAACGATGCAGATGGGGAGAGCAGTGGCGAAGACACCGTTACCACCCCGCTAATAGAGCGCAGTGCGGTTGAGTTGTCGGGGGGTGGCAAAGGGGAAGGTGGTGCTGCGCGGCGTGCCTTCCACACCAAGACACAGCGTTCGATGAGCGAGGCTGAGATGCAGACACTCAGAGGCAGCACGTCCACGTCCAAGAGGTAGCGTCTCCCGTCGTCCACCTCACTGTGCCCCACATCCTCAAATCGGAGCAACGCTGCAGCCAACAGGGGGTCGCCCTCCTCCAGGTCGAGGTGCAGGCTGCTCAGGGAGACGTCTGTGGTGGCGGTCTTGGCTGGTCTGTGGTTGACCTCCTCTTGTGTAGTCTGTGTTCTGGTGGTGGTGGGCTCCGGTTCAGCCCAGTTGTATGAAAAAACTGGAGTAGACGTACGCACAACATCGGACGTGAGGAGGACAGAGACCTGGCGCATCTCGAAGTACACCCGAGGCGGGCTGGTGTCGTTGAAGCGAGGTGTCAACACATCGCCGTACCCTGGGTCGCTTTTCGCATAGGTGACGTCAACATTTTCGATCTGCAGACTCAGAAGGTTTCCGTGCTTACCATCTTCAAGCGGCGCCACGCCACGCAACGTGAGGGAGCTGCACCGCAGTTTCAGCACCTTTTCTGCAGGGATGGTTGCCTTCTTTTTTGGGGTCGCAACTTTGTCGTTTTCGACGTCGGAGAGGGGGCAGGACACGTAGACACCACGGGCAGGGATGCTTGAGACAGAGACAGAGAGGGAGCTGACGCGTTGGCCAGGTGAGGTGGCGTGGGTGTAACCTTCAAGGTAATCCTCGGGGAGGATCTCTTGAAAGGGTATCATGCCGTCGGGGACGTCCAAGGCAACCTCAAGCGCAGACATGGCACGCTCCACAAAGATCGGTGCCACGCGCAGGGTGCGCACCTCAGACACCACTACAGACAGCTCCGTCCGTTCGTCCGCACGATCCAGCTCGCATCGAAACGACATTTCATCAAGCACCACCGGCCCTATCGCCTTCAATTCTTCATCCTTCGCAAAGGTGATGGAGAGACGTGCGTTTTCTCCGTCTACACCTTCAAGGATACCACCGCTTTCATTGCATTTGAGGGCACAGCCTTCGAGGACGACCTGAAGGGAAGGAACCCCTATGCGTAGGGAGGAGGCATCGGAGAAGTTGTCTTGGGTGGGCTTTATGCGGTAGGGTGCGCAGACGCTGACACGGGAGGTGGAGATGGTGATGTCGTAGGCGGGGGTGGCTGTGTGCAGCAGGTCGCCTCTGAGGACCATGCCGCGCCATGTGTTCAGTGTGTCGACAGCACAGCATGGGTAGCGCACGACACCAAGGGTGGTGTAACGGTTGGTGTCCGCTTCATCACGGAGGCTGCCGTCCACTAAGGGTGCCGCATAGCGCTGTCTGATGTACGATGAATGCACCACACGCACCGCATTCGCTGGGTACATCGCAACCAACTGACTCACCGCACCAGAGGAATACGTCACGGAGACGTTCCCCACCTCACCGTGTACAGCCTGGTGTTTTCTCCCATCGTTGTGCTCCTGCAATTTGACGTCAACTGCCCAGGTCGACGGTTTAACTGCTTTGACCCAAAGCAATGTGCTGCAGAGGTCGGAGTAGAGGGATACCACCTCGGTTCTGCCGAGTTTGATTTCGAGGTGTTTTTTGAAGTTGTGGCTGGAGGTGTGGTAGATAGCGGAGCCGCCTGGGGAGGAGACTGCCAGCTTGAACGCAGGGTGGTAGCCGGCAATGCCACCGACGCCGATGGTGGTGGTTAAGGATTCGAAGGTGGCCTGCATGCGGAGCTTGCTCGAAAGGGGCGGCACGTTGCAGGGGATAGGCTCGTAGCCGGGCCATTTGAAGCTGCAGAGCGCTTCGGGGAAGCCTGTCAGTGGGTCCATCCAGACGTTGTACTTCCAGACAGTGTCGGGGATCATTGCACGGTTCACATCAATCCGGACATCACCAAGCTGCATGCTTGCGGTCACCCCATTCATGCCTTCAGCGGTGCCCCACAAAGAGCGCTGGCTCTTCGATTGTATCATATTGAAGTAAAGCCCTAAAGGTCCCTGTACGTCCTCCTGGGGGTGGAACCAGGGCTGTGGGTCGGAAGCTGCCTTAGGGTGGAATGGTGCGTCGCCCCAACCACAGGTGGGTGCCATGGAGGAGGCACCCCTCCGTGCAGGGACGCCGGTGGTGGTGGAGCATCGCAGGATGCGGTGGAAGACGTTCGCGGTCTGTGTGACAGGCTCGCTGAAGAGAAGGTATTTGTCCAGGCCACGCTGCGCCATCTCGTCGCCGAGGCTCTGCCAGAGGCGTTTCAGGCGCCACGTCTCGTCGTCGGTTTGGCCGTACATCATTCCTTTGGGAAAGTCCTCTGTGCTGTCTGCATCGGACACAGCAGCAGTCCCCTCTGTGTCCACGAAGGGGATGCTGTTTGTGTCGGAGTCGGGCTCTGTGTAGAGGGACTGCATGGTCTCGTCGTTGGTGGCGACAGGGTCCAAGGGTTCGGTTAAGGCTGACACCTCGACGATGCGTTTGCGTGCGCGTGTGTCCTTCCAGTTGACGCGGGTGCGGCGCTCCCAGACGGAGAGCTCGCGAATGCCTGCGTCAAGCACTTTGTCATAAAAGCTGTCGCTGACTTCGTACCAGAGGCCTTCCATTTGGAGGAGGAAGAGGGTGGAGCAGGACATATCGCAGAGCTTGACCTCGACACGTGGTATGGAGACGTACATATGCGACTTGAAGAAGGTTGCGTTTGGAAAGCCTTCTTTGTCGAGGCGGCAGTGCTTCTCAGGCCAGATCTGCCGTGCCGGGGTGACGTACGGGTGGTGCCCGCTGCTGCTGCCGTACTGCCGGACGCGGTCTGCGTTCTCTTGCATCTTCGCCTTCATCACTGCGAGCAGCTCTTCTGCCTCTGCACGGCGAGCATGCCTCATTGTGCACATGGTCGTCTCCTCATGTCGAGCCACATGCGCGTACACTGCACCCGCCACACCCTCCACCAAAGGAGTGTCCCCCGTAGGGTGCAGCACCACCTCCACCGCACCGTCCACAACCGCAGACACGACACCGTACTGCCACGGCTCGTTTGTGTTGTCACGTACCTGCACCCGGTCGTTCACTTGAAGGGGTTCACTACCTCGGATGCCTGCCTTGACCTTCCAGGTGATCGCATAGGAGGTGCGGAATAGCGGTGCCAAGGCAGTGTTCACCTGGAGCAGAATGCGGTAGGCTTCGTGTGGTGCAGGGGGTTTTCCTGGGGAGAGAACCTTGCGGAGGGTGGTGACGGCGCTTCTGGGGAGGCTGTGCGGGAGCTCTGTGTCGGCAAGGGAGACGTGCGCGCGGCAGACCTTCTCCCAGAGGACCGCGGGGCTGGGTTCACAGAGACCGCTGTGCGTGCCGCAGGGCTCGCAGATCTTTTGCAGTGCGTACAGCGCTTCGGACAACAGCGGCAACTTCGAGAGGTCCGGCAACAGCATCGGCACCGGATCCTCAGGGAGCTGAATGTTCTCCGACAGCAGCAAAATCCCCGACGGGTCAATACAGTTCTCACCGTACCGCTCCCTATCCGCAGCAATAGTTGTCCCACACGGCCACACCGTGCTCTCACCCCTTTCACGGAACATCCGCAGCACCCATCGGTCATTCAGCGACACCTTCTCCTTCTCTATAACAACCGAATGCGCGATGTAGCGAAACCGCGGCGGCCGCTCCCACTGCTTCCCCATGCCCTGCACAACAAGGGAGGGCCCGCCGATCATCCACGCGCCTATGCGGGAACGGTACGCAGCAGGGGACGGGGCGCGGTTGAAGTTCCCTGCAAAGTTGCCTACCTCCTTGAGGAAATGCGTCAGCAGCTGCAGGCCGATGGGGCTGAGGTTCAGGGAAACCGCATGCGCATTCTTGGTTGGGGTGATCTTGCTTCCGGTACAACCCCAGTACGACGCTGCGGAGGAGTGGTCTCGCGTACTCTGTACGTGAAGAGCGATGTCGCTGCGAGAAATCAAAGGGCATTCATGTGCAAGCGCCTCCTGCCCCACCGCCTCTGCCACTAATGTGTGCGAACCAACGTCCTGTGCATTGGCACGACCATGTGTCCGCCACAGCCTCTGAATATCCTTTGCATTGAGTACCTTCCCATCTGCCCCCCTCGCCTCCATCCACAGCGATGCATTTTTGAGATGCAAATAAAAGTTGTTCGTTGCAGAGCTTGTTGGGAACCGGAACCATCCCTGCTTGACGCCCTCCAGGCTTACCCCAGGGAGAAGCACCTCGTTTGCACGCACGACTGCGACCCACTCCTTATGCGGCTCTGATGGGCGGCTCAAAGGAAAGCGGAATGCCACACCCCGAGTAACATGGAATGAGAGGTCCAACGCTGGGCGGCGGAGGTACTCTCGCACAGAGGCGAGCGTGGTGCCGTAGGTGTTGGGTCCCTTGCCGCCGACACCGACACCCCAGAGGGTGTCGTCATCGGTGACAAGGCGGATCGGGCTGGTGCCGGTGGTTTCGAGGACCTCTCTGGGGCGCTTTCGTTGGACGAAGGCAGCAAGCATGATGTCCATGAGTTTGTCCGTGCTCATATGCTTCGTGAACCAGCCATCCCGTCCTTTGCAGAGGTTGTGGCAGTCCTGCAGGCAGGAGTACTGTATGCCTTCGTAGGTGAAGGCCTCTCTGTGGTGTGGTGTGAGCTCGCCCCATTCGTCGTGCTCGCCTCGGAGGGTGACGGTGCTGTAGGGGGGGACGCATTGGAGGACCATGTTGTTGAGTGTGTCGGCGACGTAGACAATGCCGTGTGGGCTGAGGCAGAGGCCGCGTGGTGCGCGCATGTTGTAGCGTACTGTGATGCCTGCAGGGGAGCCTGCACGCCAGATCTGTATGCGGTCGTTGCCTGTGTCGGCGATGATGAGGGATCCGTCTGGGCGTACCACAACACCGTGTGGTTTGCAGAGCTCGTGTGCAAGGGGGCCAGCGTTGCCAGACCCGGCCACAACCACAAACTGTTTCGCACCATAGTCGCAGCGAACGATGCGGTGGTTGAGTGTGTCCGCAATGTAGACGTTGCAGTCCTTTGTCACGAAGATGCCCTTAGGTGTGTCCAGGAGCGTGCCGTCACTGCCGCGGGTACCATGGACGGAGCCTGCGACGACGCGTTGGAGGTGGTCTTCACCCATGCGCCAGGTCACGACCCGGTTGTTGCCAGTGTCGCAGATGTAGAGCTTGCCGTCGCCACCGATCTCGACGGAGGATGGGAAACAGAGGTGCGAGACGCCAGAGCCTTTGCCCTTTTTGCCTGCGACGGTGACAGTGTCGCTGTCTTCGGTGCTGTCGGCGACGACACGTTGTATCCGGTGGTTCTGTGTATCCGCAACAAAAATCTGCGTGACACCACGATGCGACACCACGCACACATCTGCAGGACACCGCAGCTGATGTTTCGACGCACCACCCCCATTGCCCCCCGCAACCACCTGCCCACTGCAGCACCCAGGCACCCACCGCAGCACACGATGGTTAAACGCATCCGCAATGTAAAGTGTCCCACTGCTCGAACAGCTCAGCCCCTCCGGTCTTGTCAGTACATGCTCCGAAACGGCTTGGAGCTTCGACGGCACGCTGTGCTCCACCCCACAGCACTCTGCAATGTACTTCACTTCACCAAGGATCTTTGGCAAATTGACGTACGGCAAGGCGATGCGGCCGTTCTTCACTACCTCTAGGCATTGCGAATTTAGCTTAATCTTCGATCGGACGTAGGCCAACAAATCCAACCGAGGTGACCCACCAAGATGCACACGGATCACCGCAGGCGACACTAGGGAACGTCCATTCACAGACACACGAAGCGCCTT
This sequence comes from Rhynchopus sp. YZ270_cl-10, assembly GCA_964035575.1. NCBI lineage: Eukaryota > Euglenozoa > Diplonemea > Diplonemida > Diplonemidae > Rhynchopus > Rhynchopus sp. YZ270_cl-10. Next base: position 2,743,438 of record OZ037833.1, on the reverse strand, counting down.
CGTCTCTGCATCCATCTCCATTGCGATGACGTCACCTACATCACCACCAAGGATACGCGCCTCTGGTGTCAACAACGGTGGACGCGCATAGAACTGAATACGTTCTCTTGCACGCAGCGGCGGTGGAACCGATAAGGGCGCCCCCTCTGGGGCTGTGGTGTCGGAAGCAGGGTCTGTCAACACACCGCTGTGCGTCGTGGATACGTTGTTGAAGCTGGACGCCAAGGAGGACATCATCTCTGGCTCCGAGAAATCGCTTGAGTGGAGCGAGGTGAGCCGCTCCCTTTGAGACGCACTCCCAGCACTACGTGCCATGCGGAGGTCTCCTAGGCTGTGTCTCTGCCACGCAGTCGCAGAAGGCGGCGGTGGCATTAGTGGTGGTAGCGACGTTCGCTTCTGCGTGGCTTGCAAAGGTGTGTCGTCAGGTGTACCGTCAGGGGTGCCGTCATCACTTCCGGTTGCCGAAGAGACGTTGGAAAGGGAGGACTGCGGTGAGTATCGATGAGGCAACATGGTGACAAGGTCTTCGGTTTCTTCAGCGGGTCCGTTTTGGTCGAATTGGGGAGTGACAAGAATGTTGCATTCCTGCCAGTTGTCGTCGCCCGAGAGAAGCCATCTGCTGTCGATGTCGCACGGTAGCACCCCACCATGGGTGTGATTGGTCAGCAGCCAACCAGCGTTGCGAGGCACCATCTCAGCAGGGCCGACCATCCACCTCCCGCCCACTGTGCAGAAGATGACGGTTTGCCGACACAGCTGACAGTTGCTCCGTTCGCGACAGAACTGATCCTCACCTTGCGAAGAGCACGCCAGCTTCCACATCGGATGCCCATTCCGGGTGCCCTCCGGCTTAAACGTCCCCTCCGTCTTGCTGTGCGAATCAGGAACATTCGAGACTGCTATATTAGGCAACACCAAATTCGCAAACGGATAATCATTTGCCGGGCCTGCAATCGGCTCGGTACACCAATTCGACAGCTTTGGGGTGTTTTGTGCGAGACGTTCCCCACGCTGTTCCTCTGTTTCATATATGTTCGGGATTTCTGGAAGAATCAACGTTGAGGTAAAATGCATGAAGGCAAAATCAACCTCCAAAGAGACCGGCGCATTCGTCACTACCTGCAGCTTTTGGACCATCTCGCGAACGATGTGTTCATTCTTTGGGTGGCTTTGCGAAAAGAAGGTGGACCCAATCCCTATACCAGGTGTGACTCCAGTACCCCCTGAGAACCTTTTCGCATATGGCATAGGCGTTGCAACGGAAGCACCAAAACCTGCTTCGACTTCTTCTGAAGCAGAAGAAGATGGAGAGTCGGGTATACCATCTGCAGCAGTTTTTACACGCTCTTCTTGAATATGGCGTACCGTAATGCTGGAATCACCAGGAATGTAGACAATCTGTTTCAAAGGAGAGTTCTGCTTCTCTTTGTCGATAAAATCTATGGACGCGCCGGAGAAGCTGAGGGAGAAGGTGAGACATTGCTTTGGGAGGAAGTGGGTGATGTCGTTGGCTTCGCAGAGGGTGAGAAGGGTGGAGAGGAGGAAGGGGCGGTCGTGGTGTGGGAGCGCGACGGAGCGTCCGAAGGCATCGATGATGAGGTTACCGTGTGGGTCGAGGGAGGCCTCGGTTGTAGTGCACACAGCAACGTCGCCGGATACTTCAGTTGCAAGGAGCTTGCTCTTTGCAACCAATGTCACAACACGCCGCGTCTCCGCCTCCACAAAACTCACCTCATTCCCTAGCACCTCCTTCTCGCTCCCCAAATTCGTGCATGAATAATACCCTCCACTCATTTCCTTAAAATTTGCAGTCAAAAACACCTCGCTCGTCGCGGTGGGAACCTCCGTTATGTCAAATACGATGTGCGGAGTATCTGTGTTGGTTTCTCGTGTTCTCTCGAATTTTACTGAAATTTCGGAGGATAGGTCTTCGATTTTGTGGTTTTTGGTGTTCCAGCCAAACCATCCCCCGACGCTGGTGTCGTCGAGCACCTCGGTCCAGACGCTGATGAGGAGAGCCTTTGGGAGGTGGTATTCGTATTGATCGAGAAGGCGCTTTTGAACGTCGCTGATTTTGTTGGTGACGGAAAGGATTTTGAGTTCTTTGTATTCAATGAGAAGCGCCTTCTTCGCCGCAACCGTTTTGTAGGATTGGTAATCAGAGGTACGTCGTGTCGTTTGCCGGCGGTTGTTGATCACACAACGCACCGCATACTGCCACATCCTCGCAACAGCCAGCTGTTTATGTTCATTGCACTGCAACTCATCCCTCTCAAAAAACAAAAACGGACGCGGCGCTCGCTGATTCATTTTAATCAAAGAACGTCGAATTGCAGTACTCAAACACACATCGGTCCTGCACGCATCACACATTCCACATGGCAAAACCCTCCCCTTCTCTTTTGTACACTTCGGAGGGATCAAATAAATCATTGGCAATGTACCGCGAATGTTGCCAACAAATGCGTTTATTTTGACAGCAAGAAATGGGTCGCTTTGAAGCTCTGCCTTTACCTCAAGCTCTGCAAGGTGAAACAGCGAACGGTGGTCTGGGGTGGTTGCGTCTTCAATTGCCTTTTTTTTACGGTTTTTTGGTGAGTCATCTTCAATCTGTTGAACCTCTGGGGCGGTGTACATCCCCCACGATGTTCCCCCTAATCCACCAAGCACACTAAAGAAATTTAACCCATTCGGTTTGAATGCATTGGTCCTTTGCCGTTCTTTGAACGCATCTTCGCGTTGCTTCGTGGCTTCGAATGGAATGATTTTGAAGCCACGAATGTGCAGCCTTTTTTTATAGCTCTTTGCAGTTTGCGGTTCAGTTGTCACCTCCCAATCATCGCCCTTAGCAGAATGGAAATCAACACACCCAAGACAAACCTTCAGAGACGGCGCCCTTTCTCCAAGGTGGTGATGCAAATACAAATTTACATCAGAAAGGCAGAGCTTCACATTACGAAGAAACGTTGCAGAGAGTCCTAAACTGCCATGCAACGCACTGAACACACGTTTTTTCGCTTCAAACGCTTTTTGTAAGGTTGAAAGCGATTTTCGTCGCCGTTCTGCAGCAGCTTCTGCGGTTTCTGGGTAAGACCGTCGCGCTTCACGGGGTTTGAGGTGTACACTGATCCCGCAAAGGTTAACTTCCCATGCACCTGAAAGAAAAGAAGTCATAGGAACTCTGACCCGGACATTTTTGATCTTGACGGAAAGAATGGTCAGCGGGGAGTTAAGCGAAGATAGAAACGACGGCTTTACGGAAATATCCTTCAAATAGACCTCGCCAGCTGCGAGCGAGACCTGGAGCTGCTCTCGGTTGATTCCATCAAAGTACTCTTCAGCGAGCTTCGACACCAAGGAGTACACAACACTGCGGGTCACATAATTGACCAGAAACGACATAACGGTGTTTTATTTTTGTTGTGCACGGAGGCATTTAAAGGATAAGAAAAGAGCGGGAAAGAAAAGGGAAAGAAATGCTATTAGCTGTGGCGCATTAAGAGCGAATACGGTAGCTCTCGTGTTTTTTTTGTGTTGTGTGTGTGTTGCCTTTTTTTTCTGTAGGTGTTGTTGTCGAAGGGTAATATTTAAAAAAAATGAAAAAATCTACAATATTTTCAGTCGCAAGACATTGCTTTATTTTGTGAAAAATAAAAAAGGTGCGTAAAGAAAAAAGGGTAAGAATTGAATGAATCTTCAAGCATGGATGCCCCATCCCCTGCGAAGTCCTTCTGGGTCATCTTCATATTCTATGAGAATTTCTTCGAATGGTGCAATGTCGCGTATGGCGAAGACTGTTGCTGTTCTGCCACAGTCTGAGATGAAGACGCGGGCATTTGGCGTATCGTTGTGGTTGATGAATGTCAGGAGCGGGAACAACAGTGTCTCCCCGCTGATTGGGTGCGAGAAGCTGTTCTCCGTTAGAATGAGGGAGAGAGCGCTGGCAGGGGGTGTCCGTAGATAGTCCTCTTGGTTCGGCAGACAGCTCAAAATCCTCATATCGATTGGACGGCACAACTCCTGCAGTGCACTGCCGGATACGTACCGCCGTAACCCCACTACCCCTTGCTCTGCAGGAAACCCCTGCATCCATTGCACCGCCAACGCACTATATGTGTCCCGCGCGACACGGAAACTTAACAGATTGACCGCCCGGCTTAACGAACCAGAATCATCGACACTGCACCCACCTCTTGGTCGACGTATCAAATTCATCTCACAACCGCGACCCTCCGCTTCTTTCGCGCCAAAGACCAACGCAACGTCTCTCACCAAAGGGGTGCCGTCCGGTATGTCATAGTCTTCAGAGAAGACGCCGTATCCTTTACCGTAGGTTGCGGTGACACGGAGAGGGAGGGAGATTTGCTGTGGAAGGATTCCTACGTGGAGGCTGGCGAGCTCCGGGTCGGAGACTGTGGATTGGAAGATTTCGCGAAGAGGAGAACGGAGGTGGCCGGGGTCAAAGCTGAGTGCGGTGACTGAAGCAGAGAGGGCTTGGTCGGCAAGACCAGCAGCGGTGTAGCAAAACGCAAGCTCCGCACGCAATGTGTTAACCTCAGACGGCACCCCCTCTCCGTTGCCCCCTACCCCCTTTGAGTCGACCACCCCGCTCTCCCAGACCTCCCGCATTGCGGCAAGCTCATAACACTCAGGCAGGCCTTCCTCATCTTCTACCCCTACCTTGTCAGCACATTCTCGAAACAATGCTGCCGCGTTTTTATTAGGTGCAATCAAACGAAACAAAAAAACCGCGGAATGTGCGTACAACAGCGCAAGATGTGCGTTCTGTTCTTGCTTTGCTGTGCGAAGAATCATTTCGGCGTCAGTTTTGATGTCGGGGTGGGTGATAAGCGCGGTTTCGCAGGTTTGTACCGCAGAGCGTAGGTAGCCCTGTTTTCTAAGGTGTTGTATATGGGAGAGAGCAGTGCTTAAAGGGGTGGTCGGTGTGGTGTGCAGGATGTGGATGTCTTCTGGGGAGTCTACACGGATTCCTATCGCCCCTGAGGCGAAGATTTTGAGAAATGGTTCGTAGATCGTGATGGTCGCGCCCTTAGGAAATGCGGCTTTGACTGCAGCATGGGAGAGCACCTCCATTTGGTTGTATAATGCGATTTCAATGAAGTTGCCGTACTCATCGTACATCCCTGTCATAATCCCAGACAGATAGCATGGGGACACCGCGAGACAGCCGACCAGCTTGCAGCCTTGCATTGCTTTGAATAGCACCAAATCTGTGATGTCGATTGCCTTCATGGAGGCGCGGGTTTCTGCGGAGCGTTCGGAGGTGACGGTTTTTGCGACGCATGAATTAGATTGGCATAGCAGTCGTTGTCCGTTGTGTGGGGGTGCATGGTGGCGACTCTCCTGCATATTGACAACCATTACCCGGAGGGAATGTTGCGCAACTATCTCGAGAGGACGGCGGACACCCCATTCTGCGAGTTGTTCGTCGATAGATTTCAAAACCGAAAGCGGTGGCAATGGAGTAGCTTCCCCTTGGTCGTGCTCCGCCCTGGAAAGGAGGACTGCGACAATGGGGTGCTCCTCCTGCTGTTCTAGGGAGGTTTGAGAGAGGTCTGACTGCTGTACGGTCGCAATGTGCTGGAGAAGGATCTGATCCAACGCAGCTTGCAGGGAGTCAAGCAGCGCGTTTTTTCCGTTATCGCTGAGGGAGTCATAGCCAAGGACAAGCGCTTCCTGGCATTTCTCACGCAACAAAACAGCTAAAGCTGCTGTCAACGCTGCCATCATTTACATCATTTTTTGGTGCTGAAATGGGGTGGAGAGAGGGAGGGAGGGAGGGAGGGAATAGGGGAGGGAGGAAGACACTACTTTGTTGTGTTGACAGCAATTGAAGAAGGGCAGAGAAACAAAGAGTTTTTGGTGTGGCTGAAAGGGGATGATATTTTTGTACTATTTTCTGCTCCTTTCTGCTATTTTGGGGTCGTCGGCCACACCAGTTTTGCTCGCGGAGTTTGCAACCTTCCCCTCTGGTGGTGCAAGGCGTAGTTGGTGGGTTGTCAAAAAAAAAAGGGGGGGTGGATGGGGGGGAAAGAGTATGGAGGTTTGCGTTACGCAATTCTGGCAAAAAAAAAAGAAAAAAAAGAAAATCTGAGAATCATATTCACCCACCCCCAAAGATTTTGTAGGACGCCCGCTATCGCAATTTTTTTGTAGGAAACAAAGAATGGAGAAAAAAGAAAACAAACAATACAAGCGCAGCAAGGCACATCTTCATAAAGTGTGATTTTTTTTTTTGAAAACTTGGTTGTATTAGTGTAGCCACCCTAGAGTGTGCTCCACTAACTACGATTTTTGTTTTGGACCGTCGGTTGTGGTCGAGAGAAAGATACTGTTTCATTCTGACATAACAAAAAAAAAAAAGGCAGCCACACTGCTTCGGCAGCGCTAAAGAGACGAGAGTAAATACCAAGTAAAAAAAAAAAAAAAAAAAAGGAAACCCCTCCCCCTGCCCAATATGACCCACCATATCCCCTTATTCTCCTCCAAAAATGTGTAGAGAATAGATAAAAATTGGACTTGAAATACAAAGCCCACTCGTAGTATAATTATACTTGAAAAAATGAAGTTGTACAATGCAGCAATTTAGCGGATTTTTTTGTTTTGTTTTTTTGTTGTGTCGACAATCACCTACCGAGGTAGGATCTGTACACAATGTCGCCCGAAGGCTTTCGTACTTAATCGGTATGGACGGGAGGCCATCCGAGAAAGTAGCTTTTATTTGTTGATTTGCATTCAAAGTGCTGTTTTGTACACAAAAGTTGCATCTTCAAAGTTTTGCATTTTTACAGTTGTGTAATCTCCACTTTTTTTTGTTATCGGACTATCAACAAAAGAAAGGTGTACTGTATGTGCCCCTTTGTGGGAAAAGTGGCGAGGTGTCTCCTTGTAGAAGAAAACCTTCGAAAAAGGCAACCCACAATATGGGTTGCAAGGTTTCATTAAAAGGGCTGGGTTTCGGTCAAATGTCACCCAAAAAAAGAGGTAAACGCTATACAGACATCACCGTATCTGTGGCAGAGATACTCTGTCCTGACATTCTTGTTTTCTTATGTAATATTAACAAACCACCCGGCCCGAGGACGGGGGTTCTGTAACGCACAACGTTGCCCCGAAGGCTAATGAATTTCAAAAGGTTGGAATTTTGGTGAACTTCGATACGCTGTAAACTGGAAAAACAATTTTTTTTTTAACCCATTGTTAGCCGGGAAACAGTGAAAACAAAAAAAAAAAAAAATGGGGGGGGGGAGAATAGGTGACATAAGGCTTTTGATTGGAAACTGATGTTGGTAGCGGGGGTGTCTTTCCCCATCGTCACTCTTTCGAAGACGCCACCTTCGCACCAGAAAGCGTGAGAAATAAAATTAAAGATCATCAAAAAAAGAAGAAAAAAGGCTGATTTGAAATACAAAGTCCTCTCGTGAACAGTGTACCTTGGTATGACCGGGTGTACCGTGGAGACCCATGCATTGCGAAAAAAAAAATTTGAAAGATGAATCTGTCTTACAGAATCTCAAAGAAAAATGTGGGTAATGTGAACGTCACCGCATGAAGAAACAGAGACTAAAACCTGGTAGAGGTTGTGGTGAAACGCACACACCTCGACCTGTTTGGTCGAGGCGTGGCTCTGCAGTGCGGTTTCATCCCTATAGAACCGCAAAATGTTTTGTTCCTATTTCCTTCTTCATTTTCAGGCACAAAAAAAAAAACATTTGCAGTTATTTAACACACCTAAAATGAGTCCATAAGATGATAATATATGTACCCAAGCACACATACACCCACCTTTAAAAGGGAATGCCATCAACTACACCATACAGATCGGGTAGAATGGTAGGTGAGAGCGGCAAAGGTGAGGGGAGCGAGATGGGAGAGGCGGAGGGGAGGGGGAGAGGGGAGGGACACATCAGTTCTCTGTTTCTGCTGCTCTCTTTTTCCCCCCCGTGTGTTTTATGTTGCTGTCGCACAGAAGGCTGCACAACGCACAACAATACAAGCAGGAAATTATCATTTTTTACCGTTCGTCCAGAACATAAAAGAGGTCAGCGGAGGTTAGGGCGTGGGGAGGGGAAAGGTGAATGCTTTTTGTATGCAATAAATGTGTTCAGAACAGGTGCTCTATTTTGTCAGGTCAAAGAAAAAAACAAAACATTTGAGGATGAAGTCACAGAAAGAAACACGTACATGAGAGCGATACCTGGACAGTGCAGTCTGCTTGCGTTGGCAGAGTGGCACTCCACAGATCAAAAAAAAAAAAAATAAAAATACAGATTTTCGAGGTATTTGTATCCTGTATAGCACTTCATCTCCCCCCCCCCAATTTCCCCCTTTTCCCCACTCATCCAAATCACCATGTAACAACTCTGCACCATCTCACATACCCTTCTTTTTCCCCCCCTTTTTTTTTACCCCAAATTTACACAACGGCAACCTCTGGTCGTTCTTCGGGCGCTTGACAGACGATATCTTTGCAGATTTCTTCCCAGTTTTCTGCCGTACAGGTTTTGACTGCTTCGCAGCAGGAGGCGCGGCTCACGATCCATGGGTGTTCGAGAGCTTGGCGCGCGCTGAGGCGTTTCTTTGGGCAGAGCTCGAGAACCGCATGGAGGAAGGATTTGACGTCTGGGGAGAGCGGGTGGTCGTCTTCGTCGGGGAAGTAGAGCTTTGTGAGTCCGTCGCTGTCGATCATTTTCTCCTTCATGTCGTGGACGTTGTCGACTACAGTTCCCATGAAGGGGTGCGACCGGCAGATCAATACGTAGGCCACGACACCTAACGAAAAGACGTCTACCTTAGGTAGTTGGTCGATTATTACTGTAGGGAGGTCCTCCATGTTCAAGCTGATGTTGATTGTTTCTAGTGCAAGGTACAGTGCGGATCCGACAGGGGTTGCGGCAGGTCGTGTATCGGGTTGGTCGATCCCGCAGTAACTCAATAGCTCGCCTTCGCCGTAGCGGCCGCCGAGAAGGCCTTCTTTGATGAAGCGGGAGGAGCCGAAATCTACCAATTTGACGACGTATTTGTCGCATCGGATCGGGGTGTCTCTCTTGTAGATGAGGATGTTCTCGGGTTTGATGTCGCGGTGGACGATCTTCTTCTCTTCATGGAGGTATTTGAGGGCACGCAGGATGTGCGACGATATTTCGCTTGCATCACGCTCACTCATAGGGTTCACAGCGCCAAAGCGTTGCAGGTTGGTGCCTTTTACCAGCTCAAGGACCAAGCCAATGTGGGTGGGGCTGTTGCGCAGGCCAAACAGCTGTACACATAAAGGGTTTTTGTCGTAGGAGATCTCCGTCAGCACCTCAATCTCAGTGAGAAGCGCCTTCCATTTGACGCAGTTCTCCCTGGTCCGGCCGGTCTCAGGCTTGTCAATCTCTTTCAAGGCAAAGCGGCGCCCCTCCCGGTCCTGCACCTTCCAGACGGTGCCCGACGCGCCGGTCCCTATGGACCGGAGTTTTTTGAATTCTGCGTCGAAGTTTTCGGTGGTAGTGTGCAGGTCGGAGTGCTTCGCTGAAAAGGCGGTGATGAATTCGCAGACCTGTTCCTGCTCGCGGTAGCGCAGGGCGGCTGAAGGGTTGGCTGCGTTCTTGTCAAGGTCCCCTGTGCGCCCTGGCTTCTGCACCAACGGCGCACAACCAAAGAAATTCGCCATCACACTACTTGAAAGGCGTTGTGTTGTGTACTCTCTGTGGGGGGGTTGTGTGAGAGGAGAAGAGGAGAAGATGAAAAGATGAGAAGATGAGAAAATGGCATGGTTGGTGTGGCCGACGACCCCAAAAATAGCAGAAAATAGCACCTCCCTTCAGCCACACCAATGGTGGCAGTGCGGCTGAAAAAACACAGCGTGAAATAAAAAGGCGAATGTCTGTGGGTTGCGGTTTGGATACTGACTTTTCTAGCGTGAGGTGGGGCTCCGGTGTGTGAGGGGAAGGGAAAAATTTCAGTAAAAAGTAATGGGGGATTGTGTTTGCATTTCGCAGGCACGACTCGCGATGGGTTAAAATAACAGGGGGAAAAGATAAATTTGAAAACAAAAAACAAAAAAACATGAAGGCCTTGAAGGCACACACAACATCTTTGGGGGGGAAAAAAAACACGTATACACAGCAGGATATTTTTATTGTATTTTTGGCATGGCTTTTTTTTGAGGCTTTTTTTTTAACTAAAAACTACCACTAAAGGAAGGTTGCGACCAACAAAAGAGTTGGCTGCCTATTTTATGTTTTTTTTTCACTTTTTTGAATTGTATTAGTGTACACACCCGAGGATGAGCTCCACTATACTGTATTTTTTTTTCTCTTCCCCCGGGACACCTGACAGAAGGTGTGAAAGAAAAGGGAACATTTGAAGGAATTATAAGCTTCGCGCAGTAAACGTACTTAGTACCTTGGGGGGAAAAAAATAATGGGGGAAAGGCGAGTTGATAAAAAAAAATGCAAAACGCCTGGACATATCATGGCACTCCGTTGTGGCGCTGGTTCGTCTCACCTAGAAGGAGTGAGGACAGTTCATTAAGAAGAGATCTCTGAGATATAGTGCAAAGTAAACGTAGAGGGTCTGGCCGGGCCCAAAAAAAAAAGTTGACTGCAAATACAAAGCCCTCTCGTGAACAGTGTACCTTGGTATGACCGGGTGTACCGTGGAGACCCAACCATGCAGTCCTACAATCCATTTCATGGTTTACATCTAGAAAATGTACACTGTTGGTGGACCGTCTAGTAGAGGTAAAACAGTTGGTTTCATCCACAGTAGTGGGAGGCTTTTGAACGTCGTTTGTCTTATCCACAAATGGCTTTGAAATATCTTTACTCATGTGTTCTGTTAATTCTAAAACGGAGGGTAAAAAAAAAATCGCGAAACTGGTGCTCCGGAAGGGGTCGATATAGGGTTCGATATTGACAGGTCGCTGACAGGTCGTTGACCGATTTCCGAAAGCACCAGAAACGGAAAGTCTTCAATTTCTTTTTGAGAGATGAAGGCCAGACTCAGATGACACAACACCCATTCGAGGGTGCGATCCATTAGATTGAAGAGAAGAAAAAAAGGTCGAACTCAGTCAAGGCAAAAATAAAAGCGGTGTGTAAAAAAGCGGCTTGTTTAGCAACCGTATTTATTCCTCCGTTTTTTTCTGCTGCCCATCACATCTTGTTCATTAATTTTTTTTTGTTTGAAAAAACCCCCGTTTAGCTTTTAGCAGCTCCGGTAAAAACAAAAAGAAATGGCGGAAAATAACGTCACTTTGTTTTATTTGCAAAAACAAAAACAAAAAAACAAAAAATGAAATAACAGAAGGCCCTCTTGTGTACCTTGGTGCATGACCAGTACAATGACAAAAAAAAAAAGACTGCGAATAAAATAACGGCCCAGGCATACACAACGTTGGGTCAAAATACTACTCTGCTCCGCCCTATTCCGGGTTTCTTTTTCTTTGCAAAATCTCCAGCAAAATTAAAGAAAAGGTTATAAGATGACCCTAAGCCTCTCGTGCTTAGTCACCTTTAGTTTTAAAAAAAAATGGGGGATTAAGCGCGAGCCAGTATTTGAGACTTAAAGCTAAGAGATGGTTAGTAGTCCATCTTTTCTTTGCCTCTGTTGTGTTGCATAAATGAGCACGGGAGCACCACCCTCACCTAAAAAATCGGTATTCAGCAATTTTCAACATATCGAGGGGGAAATGATAAAAGCTTGGTGACCCTTTTGGGGAAATAACACTTGAAAGATGAAGCCACACACATCACATCAACTCGTGAACATCAAAAGAAAAAAAAATGAAAAATTTGAAAAAGAGGTGGCATCTCAGATAATTGGCCAGACTTCTGAGAGCAAAAACGCTTGGGGGAAAAATGATGGGCGATCAAACCCAAAAAAAAAAGAAGAAGAAAAAAAAAACGTTACAAGATGAACCGAAGCTTTTACTGCATGCTTCAGTCACACCTTGAAGAAAAATCAATATGCTAGAGACAGAAGGTACCTCATGAAGCGCAGCCGTTCTATTGAAAATGAGACAGAATCATTCTGTCTTTAGGATCTGATAAACCCACAATACATGTCCTCGATGATGCGCGGTTTTATCGACAAGAAAAAGGTTTGACATATGAGCATAAACCTCGTTGTGATTGGGCACCTTTTAAAAAAATATGGGTCGATTTCAAAACCCCCCCCCCCCAAAAGTTCTTTTTTGTCTTTTTCATGATATAGGCAGTTTTTTTGCAGTCTGAGGTCCGGAACCGCCCCAAAAACGATTTTCTGGGAGGTTTTGGGTGGTTTTGGGGCGAAATGGACCTTTTTTGACCATTTTTATGGTATTTTTAGGCTGTTTTTGGCCCTTCTTCTTACACAGCCTATTGGGGGTCAAAATAGCTATTTTTGACCAAAAAACATCAAATAAGCACCAAGAAAAGTGCCAAATGTGCCCAAAACAGGTCGGATTGGGCTCACAGCCCATTTTTGGGATATATTTGGGCCAACGGAGGCCTCCTGGCGTCAAATAAATTGTGTTTTTTGGTCAAAAATAGCTATTTTGACCCCCAATAGGCTGTGTAAGAAGAAGGGCCAAAAACAGCCTAAAAATACCATAAAAATGGTCAAAAAAGGTCCATTTCGCCCCAAAACCACCCAAAACCTCCCAGAAAATCGTTTTTGGGGCGGTTCCGGACCTCAGACTGCAAAAAAACTGCCTATATCATGAAAAAGACAAAAAAGAACTTTTGGGGGGGGGGGGGTTTTGAAATCGACCCATATGCACAAATCATTGATATTGTGAGCAGTGCTGGTCTAAAAATGCAAAGTCTAACGACACATAAAAGGGGTGGGGTGGGATTGTGTTCTGCTCAACTGGACGAAAAAAAAAAACGTCATTTTTTTCCCGAACACGTCTGTTGGAGTGTTCTTTTGAGAGCGGGGGAGTAAAAAAAATACGAGAGGATTGGAGAGAAAGGGGCCATGAAGTGGCATTTTTGTTTTTTTTTGGAGGTTTTCCTTTTGAAAGGTTCTTCTGTACACGTATTCGTTCAGGGTTCTACAGTTCAGACAGCTTGGGGTTCCTGTAGGTTTTGTGGTCAAAACGTTGTACTTTCCTTTCTTGAGGCATACCGCTGTCGATCCCTTGTCAGCAAGCTTGGCAGCGTGCTCGTCTTTGAACATCGAGGCCTGTGTCTTCTTCTTCCCGGTCACAGTCTGTTGAAAAAAAAGTGGTCAAATAAAATTGTCAAAAGAGAAGTATTTCATGAACACCTGTAGCCGCTTATTATCGTACACCATCAAGCTGTTGTGCACTCAACCCAGAGGTAAGAAACGACGGGCAAAGCAACATACCTGGAAGACGTCGGACGGGCAGAAGTAGAGGGACGGGTCTTTTGGCTGTCTCGTCTCGTGGAACACGAGAACAAACATGCTGTCGATGCAGGCCTGTGTAAATGGTGTGTTTTTTTAAATCAACGCTGCACCCACGCGGCCGGAAACTATGAATATTTCCAATTTTCGCCTTCTTTCGGACATACCTCGTAGACGGACATGAAGAGCGACGCAATGACGTACGCGATAACACCAATGACGATCAACACCATGATGCCGTTGTCGACATCAGGTGCCAGGTCGTGGTTGTACATCATGAGGTACCCGATACCGACCGTGAGCGACACAAGGAAGAGCTTCCCGATGAAGAACACAATGTCACTCACGATAATCAGCGGCGCGAGGTACGAGATCGCCCCCAGCAGGACACCCACCACCTTGCAGCAGCTGCACCAGAACCCGGTCCCCTCAATCGCAGTCATGATGAACGCGTTTCTGCTGATGTACTGCAAGAACCGCTCGATGTACGCAAGACAGCAGTCGACACAGCACATAATGCACTTTGCGGCAGAGCTCGACTCCTTGAACTTATCGGTCGCCTTCTGCAGCATCCACCGCAAAAACTGGATAATAGCCACCAACAGGGCTCCTGTGATGAGACACCCCATGTGGTAGAGGAAGGCCCAGGCATATCCACGCAGCCAGCCTACCACACAACGCACCTTCTTCTCGTCATCATCCTTGTGAGAGTAGTACCACTGCACGGTCACTGCTGCGACCACGAAGTATCCCAGCGCACTGATCACTCCCATCGACCAAAGCCACCCAAAGAAGATGTAGTACACAAGGTTGTTCCTTGTGGTGTAGTCCGAGGGTACCGATACTGTGGTGTTTACACCTAGCGCATCGGTGCCTGTTGTTTCTATATTCGCCCCGTCTTCCATTGTCCAAACAAAGAGAAGGAGATAGACGATGAAGACGAAGAGCGCAAGAAGCATGATACCGGTGAAGATGGGGATCAGGAGGATCGAAGGGTCGGAGGTGAGCACCTTGCCGGCCTGGGCGATGATCTCGCAGGCAGCGTTGATGTGCTTGCAGAACCACACCAGGAAGCAGAGGTACACCGCGGTCAGCACCCAGAAGAAGATGGCGAGGAAGAGGAACCCCTTCGCGTCCTGGTCGTTCGTCGAGTCGTCGTCATTGTCAAGATCGTCATACCTCTGATAACAGAAGTACCCACACGCTGCCAAAATAATGAGCACCAAAAACAACATCGTCCACACCAACGGCTTCAAAATACACCTCAACATTACGACATACAGGAACGGAAGCAACACGCTGATCATCGCACAGAACACGATCACCATGTAACCATCTTCAATATCCGCCAAACCTCTTGTAAAAAACGACGAAACGCGGGTCACCTCTGGGAGCTTATCCATTGCGCTCTTCAGGGTGTCCACGCTATCAGCAACCGAGTTGTTGGAGGACGGAATACACCTCCTGAGGATATCATGCGAGTTGTACCATACGTCAAACTCTTCTAGCGGGTTGATGCCGTCTGCTGATCCGTAGGTGAACACTTTGTAGTTCGCTTGGGTGGAGATGCTCTCTAGGGAGTCGAGGCCAGACTGGGGGCATTGGTTAACACAGACTCCTGATGCGAGCGCTGTTTCGGCAGAAAAGCCGGACCAAGCGTCTGAATCAAGTGGATGGTCGCCGTTGTAGGGAAGTGGGATAAAGAGGTATTTGTTTTCAGACCAGGTGGCAGTTTGATAGGCGTAGACGTCAGGGTTAAGGTTGCGGTGGGTTGCGACAGCGGAGGCCCATCCGGCAGGTTCGTCGCCGTATCCGCATTTGTTGTCGAGGTAGTCTGTTCCGTAGATGAGCTTCATGGCGTCTCCCTTCTCAAAGGCAACAGAGCTGATGATGAACATCCCAATCCAGAACACAACAAACAGCAGACACACAGGGCAGTCGCTGTTCAACACCCTCCGGCTTGGGTTCTCAATCTGAATGTTGTCAGGCAGACCCATCTCTGCAGGTTCTCTGCCATCAGACGCAAAGGTCTGCACGGTGCTCTCACCATCATCACAACAGCAGCCGTTCCCTTTACCCATTGTGTTGGGTTCTTCTTCGGGGGGGTTGCTGGTAGTCCTGATTTTTGTGGATTTTGTGGCTTTTTTTTTTGAAAATGATATTTGGAGAGGAAGAGGAAGAGGGAGAGGGGGAGGGGGAGGTATCTTTGAGGATGTAGACCTTAAGGAAGGGTTTTTGTAATGAGTCTCACCTTAAACAGAAGCCGAATTGATCGCGTTGATCGATCGCATCCCAGGCGCAACTCTCGGGTGGGGGTGGGGTAGAATGCACCTGAAATTGCGGAATAAACAGGTTTTTTTTTCCTCCTGAAATCGATAATCTCAATCCGATTTGAGATGTCTTGGTGTTGCTGATAAAAAAGAATAAAGAGAAGTTGGAAGTGCAAACGTCTCACCGTTCATCAGGTGGATGCAGGCTGGTTCTCCGTGGCATGAATAATCAGTCGCGACGCAGTCTGGCTACAAAAAAGCCGTCGGAATCGCACAAATGGGGCCACAGAGTAACGCAGTGGGTGTCGCCTACAATATTAAGGTGGTCACAGAGCTGGGCGCTCCAGACAGAGCGGAGGGGCTCAGGTTTGAAGTCACGGCCTTCGTCGCTGGAGAGGAAGTCGTCCACGACATTTTCGTTTTCGAGGCGGTTCATCGTGCACGTGGCGTAGATGAGGAGACCCTTCTCTTTTACATGAACTGCAGCGTTCCGAATGATTTCCGCCTGCACAACAGGGTACGTCGTCAACCAGTCCTGCTCAAACCACCACCGGTTGTCCGTCCTCCTCCGCAACCTCCCCAAACCACTGCAAGGTGCATCCACAAATACACGCTCCGCTTTGATGTCCTCAGCTATAGGGTGAATCTTGGTCTGTACATAATCCGCTAGGTTTGTCTTTGCAAGCCGCCCTGGAAGCTCCCGCATCGCTTCTTCTGAGATGTCTGCAGCAATGATGTTATGTGTTTTATAAAATTCCGCCGCGAATTGAAGCGTCTTTCCACCCAACCCACAGCAAAAATCGAGAATAATCGGTTTCTCCTTTAGTTCCCCAGCTGCATCCCTTTTCACCCCACGCGGGGCTTCATGAATGGCAGACCCTATAATCTGAGAGCCAATATCTTGCACCTCTATCTGCCCATCCTGCCACACCTCAGAACCTTTCAAATTCGCTTTCACCTTTGTTCGCTTCACCTTTACGCAATGAGCTACAACCGGGTGTACACTACAGTCAATCCCTTCGCTCTTTAAACTGGATACTATGTCATCACAGTTTGCTCTGCTGTCGACGCGTAAGGAGACTTCGGCTGGTTCGTTGAGGAGGGCGAGGTATTGCTCTGCATTAGATGCAATGTTTTTTTCGACAAAGCGTGCCAGCCATGCTGGGGTGCTGTAACGGAGTTGCAGGTATTTTGCGTTGCGTGGGAGCGCGATGTCAGCGTCTTTGTGTTTGTTAAGAAGAAATGCTTCCAACAGTGCGTCAGCCGTCGCTTCAGAGTATATAGGTGGGTACGTCGTCTGCAGCTCTGCATCCGGCTCCACACAATGCAGTAACGTAGCCTGGTACATTGGTACCTGCAAAATAGCATTTGCAACCTGTTTCCGTGCGTCTCCATCAAATCCTCGATACACCTTGCGTTTCAAAACCTTTCTGCAAGCGTCATGTGCACGTTTTGGTTCGCACAACGCAAGGCGAACCCCTTCCTTTTGCGCCAAACCTATCAATGCAGTATGGTCGCTTGAAGGAGAAGGAGAAGACATGATGTAGTGTGATTTCCTCCTGTAGGGTTTTTTTTTTGATAAATTTGGTTGGAGTAGTGTAGTTGCCTCGGTTGTGTTGCCACAGTTTTGTGCAAAAGTTCACTCACGAAAAGGCCTTTTTTATTGGTGATTGATCGTTGGAATTGTTGTTCCATCTGGGTGCTACATTGTGCGGTTTTTCGAGGGTCTAAGGGTAGGAAGGTATGAGAAGAAGAAGGAAACAAAAAGAATATTTTTCAATTTTTTTTTGCAAAAGATGTTAGAAAAAGGGGGATGGGAGGGGGGGTTAATGAAGAGAGGCAAGGAGGAAAAGACATCCCATTTTGCATTCTCTTTTGTGTTGTGGGTGTCCAATTTTAAAAAAAATAACAGGAATGGCACCACAAGATCCCCCATTTTTAAAAATAGCAGGGGGGAAAGCCGCTTTTTGTTATAAAAAAAAAAGTGCCTACGGGCAATATGAGTGCGTTGTTTATTCGAGAGGGCTCATCATGAGTCTGCTTAACCGGCCGTCGTCGCTGCGGGAAACCTGTGATGTGATGTGTTTCAAGTCAGTTACAATACTCCCAAATATGTTTGTCGTACAAGAAAAAAAAAAATGCACCAAATTGCCCAAAAATCCCCAAAATCCACCTGATTTGGATGCCAAGCCTCTTGGAGTGGTCTGGGGTAATTTTCCCAAAACATGCCCATTTGTGGGGCAGGTCAAATGACGCGTGTCCGCGACACCTTGATGCGCAGGGAGACACGTGTAAGTCATCGCTTGCACCGTAGCCTGCACCTGAAACGGATCCTGCCGACCCGTGGAAGGTGATCAGCATCCCTGCTGCATCAGTGACAACGGAAGCACAGGAAGACAGGGCTGCAAAGAACAAAGTCAAGACCAGGTACAAGGAGGTACTGGTGGCCTGAACCGGCAAGGGCGGCACTCCGTACCGCAGACTCAGGCGATTGAGAAGGAGCTCTGCGCAAGTGCTAATTCTCGAGCCTCGGAGAAGAGTATGGAGCTGTGTGGGCTGCGTACGATTCGCAACGCGTTCTACGGTACCTGATGGAAGGTGCTGAAGTGGCAGCATCGCGCGAAAAGGAGAAGAAGAAATCTGTGGTGCACCCCCTTTTGGGAAAGAAGGCTTCTGACGTCTGTGCTGATGAGTGGCTACCGGCCAACCCTGACGTCGACAATCGCCGGAGTGCCCCACTCTGGATAACTCGGTGGTCTGTGCTCTGGCCGAAGCCGCTGTGTCGACCAATCACATAGGTGTTTGGAATTCGACTTTTCCCCGTTTTGACCTCTCCCATCTCCCATCTCCCATCTCCTATCTCCCATCTCGCCACTGGCCAGGAAACGAATAGGAAGTATTGTACGCATCGTGACTTTCGCGGAGATGGTGTTCAAAAGCGAAACACAGAAAAAAATTTGGAAAAAAAAAAAAAAAGAAAAACATCGTTCTACAACACTACCTTCCATGAGAAACTTTCGCGCCATTTTTTTTCAAAAAAAAAAAAACTCATACCTGGGTCACAAAATTCACTGCAGCCACCTCCTCCTTTTGCGCCGTGAGGATGCACTTCAGGATGCCCATTGAGAGGAGACGTCTCTCCTTGACACCTTCTGTGTTCACTGCAGGTATTTTGAGGTCCAGTGTGTGGCTGCCTGCACTGTAATCCGTGGGCCCGACAGAACACAGCTGGATGACGTGCCGTTTGTTCGTATAGTCGGCTTCATAGTGCACATCCCAGAAGCAGTTCGATATGCCTTTGCAATCGAACTCCAATGTGATACACACAGGTTCCTCAAATCCACAGTTGTTCGGCTCCACAGAGCACGCTCTGACATCAATCACATCGCCCATCCTAGTATGTGTAACACTGAAAAGAGGGGGTTGGTGAGTGTAGCTGCATATTTAAAAAATAAAATGGAGCGCTTTTTTCTTTCTCTTGCGGGTGGGTTTTGTGTTTCCCACCCCGCACGCTTGTTCTGGGGGGGGGGGTTTGTGTTTTTTTTGTTCGTTCCAATGCACCTAAAAAATAACTATTTATTCCAGTGAAATAAGAACCATTTTATTTCACGCGTCACGAAAAAAAAGGCTCCCCGAAGCGAGGGGAATAAGAGTTACGAGGATGTCCTTTTTCGTGGCAAAATGCAAGAAAATGTTATTGTTTCCTCAATTTTATGTGAAAAAAAAAAAAAAAAAAAACGTATTTATGTTCGTAACTGGCCTAAACGCGTTTGAGCGCACCCACTACCCATTTGATGTCCAGGGTCTTTCTTTTTCTTCTACTTTCCCCCCTAAAAGCCCAGGACACATTAGTTTGTGGATGACATGAGAAGTGGCACAGTGCAGGAGGTCATCAAACGACTACATCACCTTCAAGAGGGTGAGGGGAACAATAGTGCCCAAGGAAGCATGTTTCCAACCCTACTGCAGGATCACCGCGCTGCTCAAGGCGTGGCCACCGAGGAGGCGCTGGTTCGGTGCAAAGAGACTTTGAACCTGACGACGGGTAAAAAAGCACATCAATTTTTCATGCCAACACTGTGAAAGCCAGGAACCCTATGGACATTATTCCCGTAACGCCAATTGCAATTTCACTTTTTAGGCCAGTTGCGAACATAAAATGATTTTCACGCGACACAAAGAAAAAAAATGAAAACTTGAAAGATGAAAAAAAAAAGGAGGGAGAGGCAAGTCTTCTTGAGTGTATAAGGGGGGGATATATTATCCAAAAAAAAATTATTAAGATACTTCGAATAGAACAGATGGAGTTGTCTGTCGCCCCCCAAAAAAAAATATAATTATTAAAAAAACCCCTTTTTTTCGGGGCTTTTTTTTACTACGTTTATTTATAGTCGAGGCTAAGCCCTGCTGTCCTCCATTTTGAAGGGGGGGGGGGGTGAAAAAACGTATAGTGTAGTTTGCCATCCGCCCCCAATTTTTCTTTTTTTTTAGTAGCTGTATTCAGGGGTTAAGTTAGCTTTTTTTTTTTCTCGCTGAGTCGGGTTTTCTGGGTTTTTTTTCGGTTTTTCTGGATTTTGCGAAAAATAACCCATTCCCTCCGCGAGCGCAGCGAGCGGGAAAATTTTTAAGGTGCACCTCCGCGAGCGTAGCGAGCGGGAAAATTTTTTTGCAATTTTTGGGCAAAGTTCAAAAATCCCACCAAAAAGTGGGGGGACCCTGGGGATTTTTGGATTTGTCCTAACAATTTTGGAGCATAAATTTGAAGAACAGGACTGGTGTACCCCTCACCGACCTCAGTTCCCACGTCCTGCCTCATCCGCACTCTCGCAACACTAGTACTGAACCCGAAGCTCGCCAGAGATCCCTGTTGCCTCTTCATATGAATAATTCCCAGTTCTGACGGGGGGTTTTTTTTTTTTTTTTTTTTTACTGGTTTTCTTCCTTGCTTTCGTATTTTTTGTTTTCTTTATCTATGTGGATCCCCCCCAGTGAACCGTTAGGGACCCCGCTCTGCCGTGGCAGTCGTGGTTAGCGTTGTCATGTTTGTCTGTAGCACACAAGTAAGAAGAGAGACTCTAGGTCTCATTGGCGTCTGTTTCTCAAAAGTTTGGTTGTCGTTCTACTCTTGTGGGTTGCCGTTAAACGGAAGCGCCTCCCCATTTACCACGAAAATCGGGGGGAATATACAGGCTGCACAGATCTCCCCCCGCTATGTGGCAGTCGAGCCTTGTTACGTGGCTCCCTGGCCTGACTGCGTGGGGGGGTTTGTTTGGGTCGGGAGGATATTTTTTTTCTTAGAGGGTGGGGTGGGGGCTCCGCCCCCACCCCTACCCCACCTTCCCAGCCTACACCACCCAAAAATTTGGATTTTTTTTTTTTTTTTTCAGATTCCATGGATGTACAAAGTACTTGATTACTTTTTTTCACTTTTTTTGGTGTACTTCAAGTTCTTGATCGATTTAAAAAAAAAAGAAAAATTTGTTTTCTTGCTTCAAGTACTTTTTTTCCTTCAAGTACTTTCACTTTTTTTGTACTTGATTACTTTTTTTGTTGCATCAAGTACTTGAATTGGCAAAAAAAGTAAAAAAAAATGGAAAAGTACTTGAATTTATTCAAGTACTTTTCCATTTTTTTGCCGATTCAAGTACTTGATGCAAAAAAAAAAGTAATCAAGTAAAAAAAAAAAAAAAAAACGGGTCAAGTACTTGAAGTATCAAGTACTGGGATTTTTCTACTTTTTTTTACTTTCTGGAAAAAAGTACTTTGTACATCCATGAGATTCCATTTTTTTTTTTTTTTTTTTGAAAAACCCGAAAACCCGAAAACCGGGTTTTGAAAACCCAGAAACCCGCCCTAACTTAACCCCTGGCTGTATTGGAATCAAGTTCCCTAAAGCCATTTACGTTTTTTTTTTTCCCTTCTTTCGTTCGTCTTTTTTTTAAAAGGATGGAGTACGACCTGGCCCCACGCAGGTCATGTGACCTGATGGAGGCGATCATTTGACAGCGTGCTAAGCTTATAAGATGAATGTGTCTCTCGTGCACACACACATCTTGACCACTATCGGTACTGTGCTGGAAACCCGCGCAGGGGGAAAAAAAAAAGTAGAATTGAAATACAAAGCCCTCTCGTGACAGTGTACCTTGGGTACATGACCGACTGCCAAAAAAATATGCCACCAGCCACCATCGGTCGCACCACCCATGGAGTAATATCGTCAGCCCCACACAGGAACCCCGCTAAATTCTGCTTTTTGTTTTCCATTCGTCGTTTTACACGAAAAAGTAAAAAAAGAATTTTTGGGTTTTTATTGGCTTTCGATTTGGAACAGAAATAATAAAATGGTGTTTTGGTTCACTACTCTCTCGACACAGGGAGAGAGAGAAAGAAAGACCGAGAGAACCTTGGCTTAGATGTGGGGAAAATGCACCATTAATGAATAGGCACACAGGCTACTCAGTTTTTTTTTTTGTGAGTGTCGGGTCGCACAAAAGGCACGTTCAGTGAAGAATTACATAGAGAGAAAAGAGAGAGCACTGTCCACATAACTAAGAAAGGCGTCGAAAAGATGAACTATATATGAACTGAGTCTGATTAGATTACTTAATGTTTTGAACATTGGTTATTCATCTATATGAACTGAGTCACCTTAAACCTCTCGGGGTGCACATTGTAAAGTACCATAGCCGTATCAGACGATATGCGTAACACATTTTTTTTCCAATCAACAGACGTGTTCTGCGTTTGAATGAACACCCTTTTTTAAATAACGCATTTTTTACTGATTTTGGGGGAAACAAAAGAGGGGGTCCCCACTGAGGGGAGGGGATGAGGCAGGAATATATGTAGAGAGAGAACAGATACATAAAGAAGTAAATAAAAAAAAACCCCCCCTTGCAAAGATGGATGTATCCTCTCATTACAACCAATCTATTAAAGCTGGAAAAAAATAGAAACTTAACACTCATCACACGATAAAACCCATGGGAGACGTTGTGGTGAAACGCACACACCTCGATCTGTTTGGTGAGGAGTGGCTCTGCAGCGCGGTTCGTCCCTAGAACCGCGAGTGTGTTCAAAATGCTTTGTTTCTATTTCCTCCTTCATTTCATGAGGTGACAAAAAAAAAAAAACATTCGTTTTTTTTTTTTTTGCCAAAACGACGCGTTTCTGCAGAGGAAACTTGAATCATCGATGTTTGACTTTTTGTTTCGTCTTCTTTTTTTTTCTTTTTTTTTTGTATTTTCTGTTCTTCCCCGTTTTTTATAATTGGCATGAAGCAAAATTGGTAGGTTTTTCCCCTACTGTTATCATGGAGGCGTCTGGGAATGTGAGAAAAGTTCTTGTTTTGGATATTAAAAAAGGGGGGGTGCTTTGAGACAACATGAGGAATGTCTAAAGCTTCAGTTCGATGTGTTAACACAACCTCGGTTTTGTTGAAAAAAAGGAAAAAAAAAAAAAAACGAACAAAAAAGGGCGGGGGAAAACCAGAACAATAAATAACACAAAAAAAAAATTGTTCACAAAAAACTACTATCACCCTTTTTTTGTGTAGCAGTTTCGAAGCGCGCGAGTTTTTTTTTTTTTTTTCTTCTTCCGGGATGAAAGAAAAGACATAAAAGAGAAACTAAAGAGATGAAAGATGGTTTTTTTTTTGTTTTTTTTTTTTTTTTTTGTTGATACCGCATTTGGATTGAGTGAAACAGCTGGAACTCAGAAAAACCCCCCCCCCTTTTTTTTGCGTTCTCTTTAGGGGAATCGTTAATTGAACATAAATCAAAGGTGTGAAGCAACAAATAATATAATAAAAAGGATTGAGTGGAGGATAACAACGGTGTGAAAAGAAACCTCAAATGTGGCTTCTCTTTCGGGGAGTTGCCGCTATGTTGGGTCTGAATCAGGTGGAAGAGATGGAAACCACTGGGAAAAAAGTTTGACTTGAAACACAAAGCCCTCTCGTGGCGCCTGAACAGTGTACCTTGGTATGCCCAGGGTGTACCAGGGGGGGTGGACACCCCCAACCATGCAGTCCTACAATCCATTTTCGTGGTTTACATCTGATATAAAAAAAAAAGTTCATAAGATGAACCTAAGCCTCGTTGCTTAGTCACTTCAAAAATGAGGGATGGGGGGGGGCGAAAATTTGAAACATCAATCGGCCTCACAATACACAATACATCTGTCAAAAAGCAATGTACCTCTCAGGTACACACCTATAAAAAAAAATACCCCACCGCAGATGGTATGGGCTTGCCAATTTTTGTTATCTGGTTTCGCATAACACTGGGGTAAGGAGGGGTCGAGAGAGAGAGAGAGAGAGAGACAGAGAAGGGAAGGAAGAACATCTAACCGAAACTGATTGAGCAAGCGAAAAAAAAAAGGGGGGGGGGGAAAGGCAATTGATTTTATAACCTTTCTTTTTTTTTTTGTGGTGGCCGCAAAAAATAATAATAAACCCTCGTGGGGGAAAAAGCCTGAAAAACTGAAGGCTGAAGGCGATACCCACCTTTTTTTTATCCCGGGCTGGGCAGATTGACAGATTGAGACAAAGCTAATGAATGAAGGGACAGACTCTGGTCTGACCTGTGGTTGAACGTCGTTGACTCGTTGGATCAAAAAAAAAGAAAATTGGAGCAAGAAAACTGCTCGACATATTGAACTGCTCTCCAATAGGATTAGTCTACAAGGAAAATAGACAAAAGATGGAGAGAGAGAGAGAGAGAGAAATATTTATAAGATGACCCTAAGCCGTGCTTAGTCACCTCGAATTGAAAAAAAAAAAAAAGAAAAAGATTGACTTGAAATACAAAAGCCCCGACAGTGTACCTTGTTTACACAGTTTGTGCACCGTGGGTGGACCCTAACCATGCATTTTGTGGTTAGCCTTTTGCATATTATTTTTTTTTTTTTCAAAAAAAAAAAAAAAAAAAAAAAGACAAGAAAAAAGAACTTTGCCAGATGAATGTGCCTCTCGTGCACAACACATTTTTACCGCTACCGTTATCGTGCGGGAAACACGCTGGGTTTGAAATTTGGCTGTCTCGTCGTCGCAGTGACGGAAAAGATAATATAACCTTCCAGTGATGACACGATGTGCCCACTGGTACAGCCGCGGAGGGGGAAGCCCTGGGTGGAAGCATGGTGGTGGTAAAAACTCTTTTTTTTTTTTTTTTTTTTTTTGTTTAATACGAACGCTTGCTTCTTCGTTCGTGGCGTGGGGAAAAGGACACCATCATGCAGAAAAAGGCCAAGGAAAATATGTGCTTATATGTTGTTTGCAGGAAAGGGGTAAAAAGGGCATCCTCGACAAATTGTGTTGTTGTGCTTTTTCTTTGGTTTTGTTTTGAAAGAATGGTCGTCTACAGCTTCCACCAATTGGCATCTAAGAGGCTCATCCCCCTTCTACCCCCCTCTGTATTGTCTCGCAAAATGAGGAATGTCGCGTCTGGTATGTTCGTCAAAAAGTATTTCAACATATGCATTTGAATGATAGCATAGGTATAGGAATGACAAAAATGTTCCCGTGTTCCCAAAAAAGAAATAGAAAACTTAACACGCATCGATAAAACCCATGGAAGAGAGGGGGTTGTGGTGAAACGCACACACCTCGACCTATTTTAATGAGGTGGCTCTGCAGTGCGGTTCGTCCCCAGAACCGCAAAAGTGGGCTCAAAATGCTTTGCTTCTATTTCCTCCTTCATGAGGTGAAGGAAAAAGGTGAAGTTGATAAAAACTCCTCTGGGATACACTATAAGCTCTGTGTGAGCTATCGAACCCCCAGAGTGTTGCTAAAACAGGAAAAATTGTAGGCAGGCACAGTCATTTCTCCTTGATTGGGAAGGGCGGGGTGATCACAGGATTTTTTTTAAAAAAATGCTAATGTGTCTCGCATTTTTTTTTTATGATAGCCTGTGATCTTCACCCTACTTTATTTTCTGTTATCACCTCATGGGGATAGTGCCGTGCCGCTATCGAAACTCCACTTTTCTTGATAAATTGTTGGAGTAGTGTAGTGCCTCGGTAGTGTGTTGCCACAGTTGTGCAATCTGCACTTTCTTTTGTACATTTTTTTCAGTTTTTTTTTTTTTTTTTTTCGTTCGCCCTGAGAAAAAAAGTATGAAGATGAATGCAAAGCATTTTGTGCTTTGTCACCTATAAAAATAACCCGACATTTTTTTTTTCCTTTTTTTTCCCAGAGGAGATTAGAGCCTAGCGGTGAGAAACAAACACTCTTTTTGGAGTGGAATTGGTTTTGTTACCCTAAAAAGGGAGTGTGGATGGGGTGGGAAGAGTAAGAAGAATACGAGGTGAAAGAAACGACCAATTTTTTAAAACAACTGTGAGAATCATCAAAGGGAAAAAAATTTCCCAAAAAAAAAAAAAAAAAAAAAAAAAAAAAATATTTGTGAACGTACTTTTGAAACCTACAGTAGGGTCTTTTTGTGTACAGCACAGTACGTCCCACCGAATTGAAAGCAACCATTTTTTTTTTTACCAAATTTCCCAAAAAAAAAAATAAACGAAACAAGACCTGATTACGTGAGTGTAGAAGGGGTCAGAACATGTAACGAAGAGTGACATGAAATGTTAGCGCCGTTCGTACTCAACAGGCACTCCGCTAGGTACTAAAGTTCTGTTGATTGTCAACAGAACTTTTTGAAAATGGGGAAAAAAAGAAAAAAAAAAAAAGTTCTGCTAAGTGGTTCAGACCCGTTCTACCTGTTAAAAAAGCTCAGGAGAAGAAGATATGGAGAGGTGAGTGCTCAAACGTCCCAAAAAAGTCAAAATCGGGCGTTGGTAAAAAAAAAAGTTGCGTACCGTGCGCCTGCGGCGCAAGCATGTACCCCACCAACGTGGACCATCAACAGAATATTTTCAAAATCGGAAATCCTAGCGGAGAGCCTGGTACTCAATGAAAAAAAAAAAAAAAAAACTTTGAAGATGGAATGCGCATCACTGTACACGCGCATCAAAGCAAAGAGTTGATAACGCACAAACACCTCTGGGATACCAATAAAAAGAAACGGGCAAATGAAATGAAAACTTAAACAGGGTAACGCCATAACATAACACACAAACCCCCATAAAGTCAAAAGTTTCTGATTTCCCAATTTCCCAATTTGATAAACGATATATTTTGTGGCTACCTTCAAATATAAAAAAGTAACAAATAAACCAAATAAAACGGGAGCAAACTAACTTCTAAAGTTCTAAAGAGAACATTCTGAGACAAAAATAGTAACTCTGATAGGTAAGTAAAAGGAAAAAAGGTTTTTTCGTTGATTGCACAATTACCCTGTTGGAAGGGTGATTGGCGACCGTATCTGAGGAACTATTTCTCCTTTAAGCTACGCTTGTAGGTATAAAATAAATAAAAAAATGGAATAAATCAATCATATAAAAAGATAAAAGGTTGTCCCGTGATGGAGTTGCCCTTTCATCTCTTAGCCCTTTATGATGAAGGGATGTCGATTTTTTTTTTTTTTTTTGTTTTTTTTTTTTTTTGAAAACTTGGTTGTATTAGTGTAGACACCCGAGGATGAACTCTACCACTTTCTGACGTCATTCGTCCTGAACCCTGGAGAGCACCCCTTTCTTTTTTTCGCCTGCAAAGCCCAGGCACATCCAAAAACATCGACATCCATTGACTGGTCGACAAAACAAAGTGTTATAACGACACCAGCCTGGCGGTTCGTTCTTAAAGGGTTAAGAAAATATTGAGATGGAAATGCCTCACTGTACGCACACATTAGAGGAATAAAAGGTGACAGGTTGATGAAACACGCCTGTATTTGCCTTTACAATCGTTACCGCTTGGGACCATGTTTCCAATTCAAGCGCGAAGCAATCCAAAAAGGGAAGAAACGATAATTGATATAACTATAACAAAAACAATAACTATTTAGGGTAGCACAATTAAAAACCTTGTTTAGTGTCCCACCGCTCCCCAAAAATCTGTTCGCACGCACGCAAAAAAAAAATAACTAGTCAAAAAAAAATAATTTTTCCCTCACCTATTTTGCCCTCTTTTCAGGCTATTTCCTATCTCTGGGGCGTTTTGTTGCATTTCTGAGCCAATCCCGGCTTGTGGTGGGGTGAATACGGAAAAATGGACAAAATTTTAGTGACTTAAATTTTCGCAAAATATGAACCCATACTCGTAAACAAGGGTCATTTTCAGGAAAATTCGGAAAATTCCGACATTTGGAAGCAATTTTTTCCCCTGAAAAAACAGTGGGTTTTCAGCCCGAAAACATACCGCGATTGGGATTTCCGGAATCCGTCCGCACTGTGGTGGGGTCACTTTGCGACCGAAATGGCCAAATTCTTGGTTTTGGTCAAAATCCATGTAGGGTAAAGAGGGCCAAGGTAAATCCCACAACCAGATTTTCTCTCCCTGATCCTGACGTCTTGAAACATGAAAATGCGCGAAAACACCGGCATTTGCATTTTCGGAATCCGTCCGTTCTGTGGTGGGGTCAATTTGCCGAAATGGACAAGTTCTTGGTTTTGGTCAAAACCCGTCAGTGTAAGGTAAAGGGGGCAAGTGTTTGCCTGTAGAAACTGGTAGGGAACAGGCAGCGCCGCAGGCGCACGGTACCCAACCTTTTTTATTCTTGTACCTTTTCTCCACTTTCTTTTGATTGCACGAGCCGATTGCTCTCCACGGTGGTGTCACATGTGTGTCCAAAAACACTCTAAGGTACTATTCTGAAATATGACATTCAATGGTTTCTTAAGGAAATCTTCATAACGTGAGATCTCTGAAAATCCTCGAAAACGAACCCCGCCGGAGGCGGATTTTTTTTTATACACGTGTGCGCAAAAATGCTTATTTCTTGCTTATTTCGCACATTTGGGAGCACGGGACCCCAACATTTTTTTTTTTTTCTGGTCACTTTTTCCCAGACAGAAGTGCCCTACCTACCTTCCCCCTTAGGGCCCTCCGAGACTTCGTCCGTCCTGACTTCAATCTACCAACCATAAAAATTATTTTTTTTGTAGTTGTGTCCCAATTTTTTTTTTTTTTTTGGATTTCCAAAAATCTGTTCGCGCGCAGGACACTAAACAATATTTTTAATTGTGCTACCCTTATCTAAAAACATTGTTAACAAATGTATTATACGGAAGGAGGTGGGTAATGGTGGCAGTATTGTGATGGGAACCCATCACAATACCACCACCATCAGAGGAGGGAGGGAGGGAGGGAGGGAGGGAGGGATGGGTGGGATGGGTGGGGGGAATGTTTTAATGGAGAGAGAACAAAAGCCTTTCTCTAGAGCAGTCGGCTGTTCTCTCGAAAAATTGCAAAAAAAAAAACCCCCCCATTTTTTTCCCCAAAAAGACAAAAAGGTTAGATATTAGGACAAAATACACTATACGTAAAACCATTCTGAGATACACATGCCTGACAAAAAAAGAAAAAGTTTAAAAGATGAACCTAAGCCTCTGGTGCTTAGTCACCTTGATCACAAGAACAAGAGGTTTTAAAGAAGAATCTACACCCTCTCGTATATAAAAAACACCCTCCTGCAGTTGGGAGATGAATGAATCACATCTCCCTCTCTTAAAGCACAGTTCTGAACACTCTTGGCAGAGTGAACTGAGCACACCCCTCATAAGGGGATTCGAAAAAGTTGTAAAAATTTTACTCCGTTCATCGGCAGTTACGGACACTGAAACAAAAAGTTGACTTGAAATACAAAGCCCTCTCGTGACAGTGTCCCTTTAATAAATGACCGGCCCGGGGGGGGTGGACACCCCAACCATGCAGTCCTACAATCCATTTCGTGGTTTACCTCTGATATGTACTCCCGCTTCCACTCATCAGTCAGATGAAAGGGGATCATTGCAGACACAGGGTCAATTCTGGAAAAAAAAAATGCTCACTTTTGACACCTCTAAACATGCTAAGATTAGTCTAAGCCCATCAAGCCTAGTCTAAAAATAAGAAAAGCTTAGATGAATCTAAACCTCTCGTTGCCTTACCCCTAAGGCCTAAGGCAGCAGAGGTACAGGTTTAAAAGAGTTTTGCATAAGATGAACGAAAGGCCTCTCTATGCTAGGCCACCTTAAAGAAAGAAAGTTTGAAGATGAATGCACGTCGACAGTACACACATCTTTAACGTAAATGAAGGGAAATGAGGAAGTCAAACAGGAAAGAAAAATCTATTAGACAATCCTCAAACTAGAGCTGACACACAGGGATATTGCTAACTTTCGGGATTTTTTTTTTGTAATTTTTTTGGGAGTTCGTGTGGGGCGGGGGTGGAATATTTGTACCATAGTACCATAGCACACTGGGGCGATGGGTTGATGGTTGGAAACGGGGGGGAACCACTGAGGTGGCAATGATTGATGGTTAGCAATATCCCTGCCTGAAACATATAAAATGGGGGCGTGAACGGGGGGGTCGCAGAGAGGAGAGAAAACCGCCACTACTGGAAATTTTTCTTTAGATTTTTTTCCTCTGCTGCATTTTTGACAATAGATTCCTGCACGCATTGTCCCCAAAGGCTAGGATACTTTTACACAACACTTTTTTCTCCACCCTAGAAATTTTGCAAAAAAAAAAAAATAGTAACTCTGATAGGTAAAAGGAAAAAAGGTTTTTTCGTTGATTGCTCAATTACCCTCTTTGAGGGGTGATTGGCGACCGTATCTGAGTAACTATTTCTCCTTTAAGCTACGCTTTGTAGGAATAAAAACAATTTTTTTTTTTTTTTTGAAGAATTTTGCAATGTCCTCTTGTTGAACTGATGTATCGACAAAAAATCTGTCAAATTTGAAAAAAAAAAATCGTCACCCAAAGAGAGAGCGAGATGCACTCACCGTACATCTCCCTGTCTATATGTACAGAAGGAACTCTGGTCTCCTTAGTGTTGTGTCGACAATAGCCTATGCCCGAAGTCTATTGTACCACCCCCTTTTTTGATAAATTGTTGGATTAGTGTAGTTGCCTCGGTTGTGTTGCCACAGTTGTGCAATATCCACATATTTTTTTTTTTGCGTCAAAAGATTGCCTGGTTGAAAGACTGTGGAGGAAAGGCTGCTCAACGGGAGGGGGAGGGGAGAGGGGAAACAAAATGACCCCAAAAAAGTATTAAAAACAACCCCAAAAACGAACGCATATTACCCCCAACACCCCCGAACCCACCCCCCCCTTTTGAGAAACACCACCCCCGCGACCCCAACAAAATTGGAAGAAAAAAAAGTGAGGGAGGAGGGAGGGGGGAAAAAAAACACCGCAAGTCTGTTACTTTACATGGCACGCTTTTCCCCGCACACGCTCACATTTTGACCTCCCCAGGTACAAGGGATCCCCCACATCACAACACAACGAAGTCGCTGTCAATCTCGGTGTCTTCGTCGTCAATTGATATTACGTCGTCTGTGTTTTTGAATATTTTTTTATTATCCGGTATTGTGATCAATTCTGTGCAGTTGCCTACCCTCTAGTTGTTTTTTAGATTTTTTTTTGAAAACATACCTGTTTCATGCTCACCAGCATCCGGCGAAGGGAGCCCGTCGGCAAGGGAAAGAATCGGGTGTTTTGAATTCTGTGTTGAAAAAAAAAGACAGTAAAGGACAGAATGGACACAAAACCCTACTCCCCCATACCTCAACGAAGTCGGTCATCCATGCAGTAAAGGCGTCTACCTCATCAACAGACGGGATGAAGTAGCAGAACAGACAGGTTGGGTCGACTTCGGCTATTGGGAAGCTTGATTTGTGTGGGTCTGTTGTGCGCCCTGCCTCTGACGTTGCTGTGTACGCCGGCTGCACGACGTGCGGATCGAGGAACACCAACTGATCACCTCTGTACCCAATGAAGAAGAGGGAGTGCTTTGGCCTGCCACCTATGATGCCGACACTCCATTTGCATTCGAGGCTTTGCTTGAGAGAGGAATGGTAGACAGACTGGATTTTGTTCAGACCTAGCCTCTGTGGCACCAACACCAATACACCTTGATATTTTTTGAAATGCTCATGAAGCAGCTCTGTGTGCAACACCGGGGGTTGCAGCACCATGACACACAACGGCGCGCCACTCAAAAGAGATTCCGGCATTGCCACCTCCTCATCTACTATGTTGCGTAGACACTTCGCGACGGTAGAAGGGTAAAACCAATCCCCAATTTTGCGCCCAAATTTTTCCCCATCCCGTGCAATTTTGTGCAACGAAAACGGTGAATCGTTCTCATCTCGAAATAACTCCATTAGCGTTGCCGCAGGCACCTTAGGGAGATGCCGTTGTAGCGTTTCCATTATCATCATTTGCCCGCATCGGTGGACACACCCCCACCCCGCATCAGTTGTCCTCGTGGTATTAAGCAGCTTCGGAAAGCCTTTCCGATACGAAAACCACTTCGGCCGTGTAAGCGCCGCAATCGCTTCTTCATTCAACTCATCAAATGTGTCCCCCAACACCACAAGCGTTCCGGTCTCCCCCTTCAAAAAAGAAGCATCCCGATGTCCACCCGAAAGCGGGCTGCTGTGTATCTTCCCCATCACCCCACGCCAATTCACGAAGGTACGCTGTTTCCTCTCCTTAAATGCATCCGTGAAGAACGCCGTTATAGCAAAGGATGGCCAATGAAGGGAGGAATAAGGGAGACAACACAACCTTGAAGTGTTTTTAGTGTTTAGTGTTTTGTTGTGTTTTTTTTTTTTTGTATTGTTCTGGAAGGTATTTTGTGGAATGGAATGGGATGGGGCACAGCAGAGAATAAGCCGGGTACCCGGTCCCCGGTCCCCGGTACTGGGTCCCAGTCCGGCTGAGAATAACGGGTCTCCGGTCCCCGAGTCTTATTCTCTGCCGTGTGTGGGGGGTGTGGAATTATGAAGAATAAAGTAACATCTCCTCTTTTGTTTCGTTGTGAGAAGAAAATACTGTCATGGTGATCTGAAGATCAGAGGGGAGGGGGGGGAGGGGGATGTAGCATTTTGCTTTTTACCTGAAGAAAAAGGGGGGAAAAGTATTTCAAAGATGAAAATGTGTCTTGCTGCAGAGATACGTACATCTAAAAAAAGGGGGGCAAACTTTGATAAGGTATACCTACACCGTTGCGCGGTGAGCAATGCATTCAAAATACTTTTGAAATGTTATAGACAACACAAGTGTTGCCAGTTTTCAATGAGAGTTGCTATTTTTGCAGGGAAGGGTGGTGTTCCCGAAAGGGCCCATATTGACAGGTCCTTGACATGTCCTTGACAGAAGGTTTACAGGGGAAAATGACACACCCCCCCTATATTGACATGTCCTTGACATGTCCCCGACAGCAGATCGGTAACACCAAAGGGGCGAGTAAAAATAATTTCTCCATTGGCGTATAGAAAGAACGTCCCGCAACTACTATCGTCCCCCCCAATGCATTCAAAATAGAAGGAAAAAAAAGGAGAAATTCCTTGAATAGATGAAACATCGCGCAGCAACATCTCATCTAAAGAGACCAAAAAAATTTTTGGCTTGAAATACAAAGCCCATACCTACATTTTTAAAAAAAAGCTGGTAAGAAGAACCCAAGACTCAAAAAAAATCAGTTCTTTCCAATAAAACAGCACTGAAACTCTTTTTGCTTTTTTCGTTTTGTTGTTTTGCTGTGGTTGTCCACTCCACAACCCCCCCCCCTCCCCCCTCCCCCTTTTTTTTCTTTGGTAGCTTCAGAAAGGAACGCTGCGGTTTCCTCCTGAGTTACCCTTTTCCAAAAAATATTTTTCTTTTTCCCCCACCCACACGAATGGCTGCAAAGAGACATGACAAAAAAAAAAGGGAAGTACTACACCTCACAATACAGCAAATATCCCGATCTTTAGGGACTACCCACAACCTGCTATTCAAAAAAACACCCATTTTGTTTTTTTACTGAATGGGAAACCACACTACTCAATTTTCCAATTTTTTTTTTTTTTTTGAAAAATCCTGTTTTTTTTTTGCCCCCCTCGCAACCGCTGATGTGATCCTTTCTTTTTTTTGTTTGCTTTTTTTTTTTGAAAATCCATCACACGATCGCCATCCCTCGGTTCCAACTGTGTCCTGTACCGTCTTTTTATTACAGCAGGCACAGAAGGAAAGAGGGGGGTTTTTGTTGCACTGAGGGCATCTCTAAACGCACATGTCAGATACCCCTTTTTTTTTTTCCTCTGACAAATCGTTCTTCCAAGGTAGGTTAGTGTTAGTGAGGGGAGTGGGTGTGGGAGAGAGAAAGAGGGAAACAAAAAAAAAAATTTTTTTTTTATCTCTTCTTCTTTCCCTTTGCTTGGTTCTGCTGCGGCTTCTTCTTTGCAGCTTGTTGCTGCTGATTGCTCTGCATGGTTGCCTGGTGTTTTGCCTGCATAGCCTGCTTCACATCTTCTTCGTTGAACTCCCGCTCGACACACCTGAGTGAATGGGCAGAGTTAGGTGTGTGACAAACAAAATATTTTGAAATCCTCTCTCTCGTAGACCCTTTTGTTTGAAATCAGTTGAACCACATCCTTTCCAATGCAAAGGGAGAACAGGAGCATGGGGGGATAGTGGATAGGGGGGATATGGGGATGTTGCATACAAATGAAGGAATCTTGCGTTCATCTCCTCCATGTTCCGAAGGTCTTCCTTTTCGACCATTTTATAGCAGACCACCTGTAGCATGGGGATTAGGTAGGGTGAAAAGCAAAAAGAATGATTAAGATATTCTTTTCAATCGAAAGATGGAGTTTTTGTCCATCAGCGTCGAAAAAAAAAACTGGAGTTGTTGATGCAGGCACCTCTGTACGATGCCAGCCATCCGGATGAAATCACAAAGTACCCTGCGACCGACAAAAGTAGTTAAAAAAAAAACGTTATTTGGGGTGTACGCGACATCTAAGACCTATCTCATACCGTTTTGTTGTCGGCAACTCTGAGCACCACCTGCGAGGTATCTCTGCAGAACTTGATTGAATACCGTGTCTGTGGAGGGCGTTGGTGTTGTTGCATGTCAGATATAGGAAATAGAAACTTAACACTCATCACACGATAAAACCCATGGGAGAGGTTGTGGTGAAACGCACACACCTCGACCTGTTTGGTGAGGAGTGGCTCTGCAGTGCGATTCGTCTCTAGAACCGCAAAAGTATGTTCAAAATGCTTTGTTTCTATTTCCTCCTTCATGAGGTGACATAAAAAAAAAAATTGGGTCTTGTCATACCTGAGTCGGGCTTTCAGAGTAGATTCTTTCTGCCGCCTCCATAAAGCTATCAAAGGTTCTAAAGTACACCATTTTATATTGATAGACCCGCCCCCAAAATACAAAAAAACTAACCTGCCCTTAAGAAAGCTGAAACAGCGTTCCTTGCAATATCTCTGTGGTGTGATGTATAGGGCTGAAGGGCGAGGATAATGAAGACAACAATTTTTTTTCTCCATTTTTTTAAAAAGCAATTTTCTTGCCTTTCCCTTTTTTTTTTGTACTCCCAAAGCCTCCCTACCCAGCAGAAAACTTCTTCACTGCAAAAAGGGGGGGAGGAAGGGGAGAACACATCAAGGTGAAGGGGCTCCTTTTTGTGAACTTTGCACCCTTTGTGTGTGTGTGTGTGTTTTTTTTTAAAATCGATTTTAAAATCATTTGTTTTCTCTGTTTTGACCCACCCCCCTTGCTTTTTTGTCTAAAACAAAATACCCCCCCACCCACCCAGCCTATAGACACACACCAAAAAAAAAAATGTCAGAGTCAATGAGGAGGGTCAAGGATCGCTACGAGATCCAAAAAAAAAGGAAAAAAAGGAAAAAAGAGGTTGGTAAGATGTTCCTAAATACCTAAGACTCTTGCTAAGTTTTTTTTTTAAAAAGGGGGGGGGGTTTTTTTGCGTTTTAATACGACGGTGCGCACGTCGTACGTCAAACGAAGGAGCCGGCTCTGTTTCTCATCCTGAGCGAGAGAGAGAATAACCCTTTCTTTTTTGCTAAAAAAAAAAAATCAACACAAAAAAAGGGGTTTTTTTTTTCGCTGCAGGCAGGCAACATTAGGAGGGGAAGAATAGGGTTTGAAACATTGCCTGCACATATGATATAGTTTATAAGATGACTCTCGTGCTTAAGTCACCCTACAAAAGAGGGGTTCCTTTTTTGTTGTAGAGATGAACCTAAGCCTCGCTGTGCTGTCTCCTTACAAAGAAAAAAAGGGGGGTTAGTTAGATGATTCTCAGCTATTGAATAGCCCGCCTGTGACAAGAATATTTTAATGTCATATTAGATTCAATGATTCCAGAACCTTCCATTCAGGTGAACAGAAAGCAATTTTGAGTTGTCACATATACTCTCAATTCCCCCCACCGTAATGTGGAAAAAAAAAAAAAAAAAGTTGAAATACAAAAGACTTTCTCGTAATAGTGTACCTTGGTGCACTGGGTGGACCCCTATGCAATCCTACACCATTTCGTGGTTTACATCTAATAAAACAGTGTAAAGGGTCGAAGGGTGAAGAGGGGGAGGGGAAAAGATGAATGTGCAAGCTCTTATCTGATGCGTACGATGCAGTACACACTCCAAAGAAAGAAGGGTCAATAAAATTCCCCTAAGCGCTTTGTCATGATTAGCATTAGAGTCGCTGGTAAGCTGCGCCTGGTCTTAAGTCTTAAGAGGAGTGATGCATATCACCCCACCTCAACCTACTGTATCATCACTCAACTAGGGACGGAGACGTCCTTTTTATTACAAAAAATATATGAAGAGATGAACAAAACAGAAATCATCTTATGAAAACGACAGGTTCTTGTACAAAAAAAAAAAAAGAAAAGTTTATAAGATGATCCTAAGCCTCTCGTGCTTAGCCACCTTAAAGAAAAGAAATCCCCGTTCCATACCCCAAAGACCCAATACAAAAAATAAAAATATCATTTCCCACATCCTTCTGCTGCAGCGATCTGCAAGGATTTTAAAAAAATCGTATATTTTTTCCCCCAGGAGAGAAGAAAGGGAATGGGGGGAGGGAGGAGGGAGGAGTAACAGATTTCCGAAGTTTTTTTTTGTTTTTTTTTTTTTAAATTCCCTCTTCAAGTAGCTCTTTGCAAAAAGAACCCTTGTTAATTCTGGTCTTGACTAATCACCGATGGGGTGAAAAAAAGGGGGGGGAGGACGGAAAAAAGGGGGAAAAGGAAAAGGTGCATTTCTCCTGATTCCTTTGTGCTTTACCCACAAGGAATCAGTGCTGGATAGGGAGGGATCATTGAAAAATTAAAGCGCGTACAGACGTCCGCTTATTAGGAGAAAATACACAAAAAAAAAGGATCAGGGTGTTAAAACAAAGATTGTAAAGATAGACGAAGCCTCGCATGTACTTAGTCACCTTGACGAAACAACCGAACAAAAAAAAAAACTGGGGTGTTGAATGAAAGCGTGTTGTTGGGTTTGCTTTTTGCTCTTTTTGCTCTTTGTTGTGTCGACAATCACCTGCTATAGTGCAGAATCTGTACTCAATATCGCCCAAAGGCTATTGTACTTAATAGATATAGACGGAGGTCTTTTTTTTTGTTTTAGACAAAAAGAACTGTGCTCTAATGGGAAAACGAGTGTTGTGCGAAAAAAAAACCCCAGGTGTTTGGGATATCCCTGTTTTCTCT
This sequence comes from Rhynchopus sp. YZ270_cl-10, assembly GCA_964035575.1. Taxonomy (NCBI): domain Eukaryota; phylum Euglenozoa; class Diplonemea; order Diplonemida; family Diplonemidae; genus Rhynchopus; species Rhynchopus sp. YZ270_cl-10. The sequence goes on along the minus strand of OZ037833.1, from coordinate 2,706,233 downwards.
TCAAGGAACGCTTCAAATAAGAGAAAACGTAAAAGATGAATGTGCCTCTCGGGCACAAACACCTAACCCCTGCCCCTGCCCTTTCCCCTTCCAAAAGCCTTTTGCCACCCTTCTTGTGGAATAAGAGTTGGTAATTTGGATTTTTTGTCAAAATTTTGGCTGGCTAAAAAAAAAAAAACAATAAAAGCTTGTAAGATGACCCTAAACCTCTCGTGCTTAGTCATCTTCGAAAGATTAAAGAAATACATTTTCCAGAGGGGGGGAGAAATGGCTGCAAAAGGGAATTTGACAGGGGGGGGAGAAGGGAAGGGGGGAAAGATCGGTAAAGAAACCATCCCATACTTTCTTCACAATATAAAAGGGGGGGAAGGAAATGGAGTACGGAATTGTGTGCCAAGAAGAAACCCTCGAAACGGTAACGCGTTTTTCTCAAACCACATTTTTTTTTTTTTTAATTTGTACAAAATTCCTACTAGAGTTTGGCCAGATTCTCTGATTCTTCTGAATACTGCAAAATAAAAATACCGGAATTAAAAAAGTTGGACCAAAAAGTTTGGGACTTTCTGGGATGTTTGGGCCGAATTGGGACCTTTTCTGGTCCAACATTACTATAATTACGGTAAAATAAAAAAGGATAGTTGATGCAGGCACCTCCCTGACTGACCTACTGTACGATGCCAGCCATCCGGATGAAAGCATAAAAGTGTTTAAAGGCTTTGACAAAAATATTGAGGACAGAACTTTAAAGTGAAGAACTGAAACTCTATGTTCTTCATCTTTACCTTTGAAAAAAAAGAAGGAACACCACATACATCCTTCAAAATATCAGTTAAAAACAACAACAAATGATGAAGGAAAACAAAGGGGTAAAGGGGTAACGGGTGCCAATTTGTTGGAAAGGGGATGAAAACGCGACGTTTATCGTTTTGAAAAGGAACAAAAATGTATGAAGGAATAGTCCAGTGGAGCAGCCAACACTTTCCCATTTTTTCTTCTTTTTTATTATTATTCGCGAAGAGTCGTGCATCATCATAAACTCTCGTTAATGTGTTTTTTTTTTGTTGTTTTAATTTACAAACATTTTTTTTTAGGCGATCCAACGGGATATTCGCTGTTAAAACTGTTTTTTTCTTTTTTCAGACGGATACAGCGGGAAGTGAAGATCGGGTACTTAGCCCCTACTTAACTCGCTTTTATGCTGGCAAAAAAAAAAGGGGGGGAAACTTGAAAGATAATGTGACTCTCGTACACACATCAGAAAAAAAAAATCATGGGAGGGCTATGTGGTGGTCCACCCTATTATTAGAAAAAAAATTAATTCTTTTTTCGTTCAAAAACTCCTCTCTCTCTCCTTTAAAAACCCCCCCTTTTTTTTACATCTCCCCTTAAATTACATCCCCTCCCCTCCCCTCCTTCCCCTTCCATTACCCAAAAAAAAATGTGTAAAAATTACCCCCTCTTTTAAAAAAATGTTTCCAAAAAAAAAATTTACATCCGGAGCTCTTCGTCAGCTTCACGGCGGAGTTCGGAGAGGTCGAGGGGGAGGAAGAGGTTACCGTCTGCGATGTAGAACTTGTTCTGGAATTCGACCCAGTGGAGACGGAGGGCGTGGAGGAAGGCAGACAGGGCTTCCATGCCGACTAGAATCATGAGGGTTGCAGTCAACCACGCGGAGAACCCAAGCATCCACATGATCACAGCAGAAAACCCAGTACCTCCCTTCTCTAATGGCGCCATAATCAAAAAGTTCAAAAACACCTCCGACAACTGAGCGTGCGCCAACGACAATGCCCACAACCTCAAATAGGAGGCAGTGTTCGAAACGGAGCCCAGCACAAACTCGATTGCATGAATGATCTGCTTAATCACAATCTCCTGCATGTCAAATGCGTATTCCTTCGGAGGGAAGATAATCCCCACCAAATCATCGGAGTCACCACCTCCCTGAACCTGAACGGTGTGCCCACCACGCTGGATCAGCTCAATTTCCTCCTCATCGTCATCATCGTGAAGACGGCTGTGACCTCCTCCAGCTCCTCCGGTTCTCTCTTGGTCGGCCTTCCACTCGATGTAGGGGATTGGGAACAACATAAAGGGGCACACACAGATGAGCGCAACAAGAAGGAAGAAGCACTGCAGACCGATTTGTCCGGAGTAGAGCTCGACGATTTCGGTGGGGTTCAAAAAGAAGTTTACCATGGTCTCAAGGAGCGAAACCCTGCAGGACGTCTGGAAGGGAAGAATCCATTTGAGCACAATAAGAAGAGCCATGTAACCGAAGGTGCAGGAGAGGAAGATGACCTCCGGGATGGTGCCAAAGTAGATGTGTTTCCAGTCGTTGAAGTATTTGTTGTTCATGAACTGCAGGACAAGACCGAGCATCATCTGACACACACCAATCACAATCGCGGACTTCATCTTGAAAGAGTTGTACACATCAAGACGCTTGGTACCATCCGTCCATGCAACATCAACACCAAAGGCCGGCGCGTACCCTTCATACTCAATGAAAAACCCTTTATTTTCGAGGGGATCTCTTCCGCAAATCCCGCAAGTGTAGTTCAGTGTACCATGAGTTGGATCCGGCTTCTCGCACCCAGGAAGGGTCTGACGGATGTAAGGCCCATCCACAAGAGGATTCCACTTTTCAGGGATTCTTGTGCTGTTAACGAGTTCGGGCAGTCCACCGGAGCTGTACTTGAACATAAGCCCAAAGCAGTCGTTGTAGAGGAAGCCGTAGTACGTTGCGAAGAGCCCCATCAGCAGCAGCAGGTAGCGTGCGCCGAACGCCATCTCGACCATCTCATTCAGCGCCATCGAGCCGAGCTTCTTTTCGTAGAAGATGAACGCCGCTGCAGCAAGGGTGATGATGATACCGTGCCCAATATCGCCGTACATAACACCAAAGAGCCACGGGAAGGTAATCATCGTGAACACAGCAGGGTTGATCTCTTTGTACCGCGGTGCTCCGTACGCATTGACAATGTTCTGGAACGTCTCTGTGAAAAAGTTTGTACGGAAGTATGTCGGGGGCATGACGTGTGCCGGGGTCTGAATCTCCATCAGAACTGTGTCGGCACGTGACCCGCCAATGCCCAAGCTCTGCTTCACCTCTGGAAGCCTGCACGTCGGCACCCACGCGACACCGACAGCAGAGTGTGCACGGAGCTGCAGGCAGTTGAGGTTGTGCGCAACCGCCTTGTGCACCACCACTGTGTGCAGCCACTCACGGTAGTGCGGTGCAATGCTCTGCTGGATCAACTCCCGGGCAGACTCTTTTGCTTTCTGTGGTGTTGGTGGTGTTGGGTTTGCAGAAGAAGAAGAAGAAGAAGAAGAAGAAAATAGCATACCGCAAGCATTTTCGTGCAGTCCGTCAGGTCCTCCCTCTGTTTCGACGCCTCAGCTTCACGCGACGAGTTCGAGAGACTGTTCTCCACCACAACATGGCCCTGAATAGTGAATATTTGACAAATACATCCCTCCCCCACACTAGATTATTTTTTTTTCTGACAATTTGAAAATATACGATCCCTCTCGTTCCTCACAGAGAAAACACTATGTTGCCACAACATACCTCCATAGCAACGGCAAGCCTTTTGAGTCTGGCCCCAATGCTCTGCGAGCTAAAGACGAAGAGGAAGAAGTGTCTCTCGAAGGTCTCTGAGGGGAACTGCTTTGCTGCGTCTGCGAGGTCGAGGTCCAACTGCTGTGGGTTGCGGAGCTCTGCGAAGTGCGACGTGGTGTTCCCCTTCGTGACGGAGTACACTTGGCGCTCCATCATGCTGATCTTCGACGACGGCACCGTACCTGCAAGGACCCCGAGGGCACCACCATCCGACGCAGAGCGGCAAAGGTCAATAAGGTCGACACTCGTGTGCACCTGCCACGACTCCATGCACTTCACCCATTTGTCGCGCAGCATCTCGTAGCTCGATGCCTGCTTCTGCAGGGTAGGATATATCTTGGCCACCTCCATCTCCATCTCTTCCATAGCGCTTTCGTTCTTCGACATTGCTGACTCTCCACTGGGGCAGTGCCATCCTGCAGAAGGCTCCCACCGCTGCATCTCCTCCTTGAAGTACCGCAGCTGCCGGTGCAGGTTCTCACACCGTCTGATCTCAGAGGTGAACTCCTTCGAGAACGCCTGCGTGTCCTGGTTCAGGTCGCACATCTGCACACACCCCAGGTCTCCCAAGGCCAGCATGTCCTTCTTCACACGCCCGCGCTCAAACGCAATGCTCACAAGCTGCATATCCTCACTCCTCCACAGCCCGCTGCATGCTTCCTCCTCCATTTTTTAAACCCTTTGTGTTTTTTGTTTCTTCCCGTCAAGGGAGATAGGGTGCGGGCGTAAAAGAGGTGTAGGTCGCCTGGGGAGGTGTTAGTGAACAAAGGAGACTGCGGGGGGGAAATGCACAATACAACATAGGGAGGGGCAAGAGGGGCAGGAGGGGTCGGAGGGGTAGGGACTTGCATAACCCCCGTTTTTCTGTCACAAATGATTTTTCCCCCACTTTTCCCAGTTTTCAGGTCAAAAATACCCCCAAGAACCCTCAAAAAACACCCCAGAACCTATCCCGAGGTGTACCCAGACGGTTTCTGGGTGTGGACTTGAGACTGGAATTGAGAACCATGTTCAGGTTTCAAAAAGAGTTCGGAAAATCGGTGCATAGCGCTGCACGAGTGTTGCACATTTTTCGGGGGTTTTTCAGAAAAAAAAAACTGGGTTTTTTTTTGGGAACAAAGCCTCTGTTCAGGCCGTCCGTGGCTGAAATGAGATTTATATCACATGTGAAAATGACTTTTTGCTGGGATCCTTCACAAACGGGGCGTGAAATAAAGTGAGCTTTTTTTCACGCTTGCTCTTAGTAATTTCGCTGGAGGCGTGAAAAAAAGTTTCACTGTTTTCTGTCAGTCACAAAACCACACACTCCACCCTACAAATCATGCCAAGGACCAAGAAGAAGGAGGCTATGGAGGATCTGTATGAGACCGAGCTTCTGGCAGGGTTGAAGTCAAGCACTGCATACAAAACGGAGTGGAATAAGTTTTTACAACACAATAAAATCACGGGGCGGAAGCAGCCAAGAGAAGAACATGTGGTCTCTTACTTGACACACCTGCGCGAAGAACGCAGCTACAAAGCCAGCTCATTATGGTCGTGCTACTCTAAGCTCAACTTTATGTTCAAGACGGAGTTCGACTTTTCACTAAAGGAGTACCACCGCATCGGGCTGTTGCTGAAGACCTGGGGAAGTGACGAATCGACGAAGAAGAGCAAGACGTTTTCGAAGGGAGAAGTGGAGATGTTTCTCAAGATGAGCGAGTTGAGCGACTGCTACTGGTGTGTCCGCAAGGCTTACGTCGCGGTGTGTTTTCTGTCGGGAATGAGATGCACAGAAGCACTGATGCTTGAGATGACAAATTATCAGGAATCACCAGTGGGATACCTCTTCACGTACCAGCACTGTGCTAAGGTGAAAAAGGCCGACATGGAGCGTGGGAGGTTTGTGGTACCAAGAGACAGCATCTACTTTTGTGTGGTGGAGGAGTACCTGAACCGGCGCTCACCAGTTTCACAGGAGGGTCGCTTCTTCATCACTGGAACTAAGACGACAGCTGACAGAACTACTACTGGGACCTTTCGTGTGCAACCTCTTGGCATCAACAAAATGTACGGCATACCTGCAGAAGTCGCGAGGGTGCTTGCGCTGGACGGTTCGTACACTGGGCACAGCTTCCGCAGGTCTTCTGCGACTCAAGCCGCTGAGGCAGGAGCATCTATTGTACAGATGCAACGCCACTATGGGTGGGTCAGTCAGGCAATGCCACAAAGGTACACCGAAGTCACACAGGCCGGTCAAGTTGCGATGTCACAGCTGTTGACACAGAACAACAGTCCCCCAACTCAGACGCCACAAGAAGTCAAGATTAACATCAATGTGCAACAGAACAAACCATGATCATGAGTGCAAAAAAAAAAACCCCCCTTCTGTGATGCTCTATACACCTGCCCCCCCCCTACAGGCGAGATGAGTGGTGACATCTTGTAATTAGTACCAGTCATAGGAGGCATATATCAAAAAAAGTAACCCCTTCCCTGCTTTTGATTGATGTTCACATGTTCCCCTACTCTCATTCACACTCTCACTTACAGGTACCCACATTTTGTTCATAAAATCACTCTATTTTACGTCTCGTTTGTGAAGGATCCCAGCAAAAATATCATTTTCACTTGTAAAACAAAACTACGTATTAGTTTGAAATAAAGTGCGTTTTTTCACTTCCACGTATTTTGTCTCACTCGTGCTCTATTATTGCCCTCGCCTGCGGCTCGGGCAATAAACTCTCACTCGTGAGCCAAAATTACGTGGGCGTGAAAAAAAGTGCACTTTATTTCACGCTAATAATTAGTTATTTTTTTTTTTGTGACCGGGAGGCGATTTTTGGGGCCAAATACGACTATTTTAGTGGGGTTTTTTTTTACCTGAATTTCAAAAAAAAAAAAAAATGGTTTGTGACACACTATTTCTAAAGGATTTCCTTCTACGTGCAAGTCCCTATGGGGGGGTGGTTTATTTGTATGCCTTTTTTTTTTTTTTTTTTTGAAATAACAATGACCGAGAGAATTACTGACCTAACGTATACGTAACTGATAGTAGAGGAAATGCCATGTCCCCCGAGCCCATCCCCCCTCCCTCTCCGAGAGCAGAGGAGCGAGAGGAGAGAGGAGGGAGGGAATGGGAAGAGGGGTGGGAAGAGAGAAAAAAAAAGTTTTAAAAAAAAAATGTGAAAAGTCCTGGGCTGGACGTTACATGGCATCTGGGGGGTCCCTTTTTTGAGGCACACCTCCTGAAACTCTATGAAGGTCTACCTGAGGGTAAAAAGGTGCTGGGAATGCTACCCCCATGGGTGCCGAAGGCAGGCACACTACATTGTGTGGAGGGACCTGCTGGGAGCCCGAGACGGTGCAAGCTGCTTCGTAGTGGCAGCTACACGAATCCAACAGGCTTTCAAAATAAAGTTGACTTGAAATACAAAGCCCTCTCGTGACAGTGTACCTTGGTACGAATAAAAAGGTTGGGAAGATCAATCCAAGCCTTGTGATTAGTCACCTTTTTTGGGGAAAAAAACGGGGCAATTTTTCGAAGGTAAAACAAAGGTAATCTTCTTGGAAACCATACCACACAGAGAGCCAAACGATGATGAAACGTGGTTTTGGGGCAGTCCCTTCAGACAAGCTTTGTTTGTATATCAATTGGATGCCTAGAAAGTTCTTTTTTTTTGAACGTAGATGAACCCCTCCATTTAGTTCCTTATCGAGAGAAAAAAATCAAAACGTTTTTTCCCCCCAATTTTTCTCCCTCCTTTGCATGTTTTAACGGAGGAAACCTCATATGGTGCTCCGGGAGTGGTCGATATTGACAGGTCGCTGACACATGGACTTTATAGACACCCCCCCTGATATTGACAGGTCGTTGACAGGTCGTTGACCGACTTCCGAAAGCACCATCATGGAATTTATTTATCTAAACTTCTTCAGAGCGGGGGAAAATGACGCAAAACATTTTGTAGAGACACACCGCCCATTATTGCCCCGTTTCTCGCCCTCCCCCCTTTAAGCAATTTTTTTCCATCGACACAGGAGTTATCTCCCTTCCCTTTTGGACAAAAAAGGGGGGGTAACCGATGGTACCCCCGCCAATCTGATATCTTGCAGATAGTGTTTATTTTTTTCTCCTTCATACTTCACGTAAGGGAGGAAAATGAACGTGTCCAGAGAAACGCACAAACCACTAGACCATCCCTTTCTCGCGCACCCCCTGTCAACAATGCTCTCCTTCTTCTGGCAGAGAAGGGCCTCCAAAGATGGGGGACCATAATGACAGCTCTGCATGCCCAAGACTACTGTCACGTTTCTGGAGCTGCAGAGCGATTTCATGAAGTACACCACACCACCCACTTTGTTGTGCAATATCGAAAAATGGAACCCTTTTTTTTTGAATGAGACCACAAGGCAGGTACTCCCAATTCAGATTTTCGAATAAACCACCTGATTTGCAAAAAACGGCAAACCCTCCCAACGCCTCCCAACGCCCTCCCAACACCTCCCAACACCTCCCAACACCCCTCCAATTTAGCCCGAATTTTGGGAATTTTTTTTTGAGGGTGTTCTGTACCCCCTTCTGGAGGGGGTTCCAGGGTGGGGTCCCGGTTCCAAAGTCAAACAAAGAAATAGTGTCAAAGGCAAAGTGGAAATTTGGGAAAAAAGCGAAAAATGTATTAATTTAGATGCCCTCCAAGGGAAAATCCCGACCTCTGGTGCTGTACTGCTACTGTGTACTGTGTACTGTGTACTGTGTACTGTGTACTGTGTACTGTGTACTGTGTACTGTGTACTGTGTACTGTGTACTGTGTACTGTGTACTGTGTACTGTGCGGAAATTGACCAAAAACGAGAACTGTACTGTACTGTGTACTGTATACTGTGTATACTGTGTATACTGTGTATACTGTGTATACTGTGTATACTGTGTATACTGTGTATACTGTGTATACTGTGTATACTGTGTATACTGTGTATACTGTGTATACTGTGTATACTGTGTATACTGTGATCACGTATATACTCAGAACTTGTCCATTTCGGCAAATTGACCCCACCACAGCGAGGACGGATTCCGGAAATGACAATGCAGGTGTTTAAAAACTTCACCAACGAGAAAAAGGCTCACGCCGGTGGGAAAAAAAGTGTCTCACCTCCCAACGCCCGCCAACACCTCCCAATGCCTCCCAACGCCTCCCAACACCTCCCAACGCCTCCCAACACCTCCCAACACCCAGCTAATTCAGGTGGATAAAAGAAAATAAGACAAAGAAAAAAAAAAGCATGGGTAAGATGAACCTAAGCTTCGTGCTTAGCCACCACCCATTTTATAAAAAAAATTGTTCTGAAACACCAATAAATGCACTTAGGGTGCTCACTGGGGTTTTTTTTGCACGAAAAAAGAAAAAAAGAAAAATTGGCAAGCAATGTCCGGCAATAAGATGCCGAAGCAGCTCTCTGCTTCGCATATCATAGTGAACAGTAAGGGAAGAGGAGGGAAGACGAAACAAAAAAAAAAGGGGGTTGGGAAGATGAACCTAAGCCGGGTGCTTGGTCACACCCCATCCGAAGGTGCGGGTCAATCGCAAAATAACGTACTATTCTGCCCCACTGAGAGGAGAGACGTGGGAGATATGCAAAGGAAAAGGGTTGAGGCCGGAAAAAAAAAAATAGTAACTCTGATAGGGTAAGTAAAAGGAAAAAAGGTTTTTTCGTTGATTGCACAATTACCCTGTTGGAAGGGGTGATTGGCGTATCTGAGGAACTATTTCCCCTTTAAGCTACGCTTTGTAGGTATAAGAAAAAAAAAGTGGTTTGCTTGCGTGTATCGACAATTCGCTTTGCTTTGGTTTGTTTTGCTTGTTGTTTTTGTGTGTGTGTGTGTGTGTGTGGGTGGGGAAAATATTTCGGGCAGTCTCTGCTCAGTTCCCAATAACAAAACAAAAAAAAAGGGGAAGAATTTTTTGAATCTGCCTCTCATTGCATGATGCAATCGAGATGAAAAAACCCCAGCTAAGCCCAAATGAGCCACCAGGACTAATCATATAAAGTGGAAAAAAAAAAGAAGAAAAAAAAAGCAGGTGATCACATCTGCGCTATTTCATTTAGGACTTTCCTGAGATTTTAGAAGTTAATGTCTGCAGGAACAGCGTGCTACAAGAACAGCGAGGGGATACCTTTTAAAAAAGGGCTGGGATTTTGCCACAGAAATGCCTAAAGGAGTTAGAAAAAAAACACAGACCACAGTTCGGCAAGATGAACCCAGGCCTCGTGTGCCTAAGGAGGGGTAATCAAAACTGGGGTAAATAGAGTTGTCTAAAGATGGAAAATATTCGACCACGGAACAAATTGTATATTCTACTCCCTATTCCCAAATCCTTGTGGTGAACATGGAAAAAAAGGGAAGGTGGAAAAGGGGGGGTGTTTTGCAAGCTATCTCTCAGTGAAGATAATTTGCAGTAAGGGGGATGTTTGTAAGATGAACGTTTACGTCACCTTGATCAAAAGGGGAGGGCAAATACAGTACCGTAAACGTACTACCGTAATCGTAAATATTCTGGGACGTAAAAATGTCCCAAGTTTAAAAAAAAGTCCAAAATGTCCCAGTTTTGTTACGTCCCAAAAAATTTTACGTCCTGTGCTAGAGTTCTTACGATTACGGTATATATGGACCGTACTCCCGCAGTTGGACCATTTTTTACGGTCCATATATAGTACGTTTACGGTACCCTTTACAAAAATAAAAGATGCAACCGGAGTCGCTGGTGGCTCGGTTATTTTACTAAAAAAACAAAAACAAAAAAAAAAAACTATCGTTTCCGCTTACATCTGCAAAAAAAAAACACTACAGGAAAGATATTTGGGGCGTGTGTGTGTGCGTTGTTTTGCAGTATCTATGACCACAATAGGCAATAATTTCACGTTGCTCTGAACGCAACGTCACCCAAAGGCTAGGATACATACACACAACACACTTCGCCCCCCAAGAATGGCAGAGAGAGTTTTTTACTTCTTCTCCTTCTTTTTGTTGAAAATTGATACAATGTGAAGTCACCATTTATCAGCTCCGTGCAATTTAAAGAAAGTGTAAAGAATCCTGGAAAAGAATGGACCCTAATTTTTTGTTGTGCCCACCACCACCGCCACCACCCCCCTCCCTACCCCATTTTTCTCACGAAACAAAAAAAAAAAAAAAAAACAAAGAAACGCCCCCTATGGACTGGGCAAGACATCAAATTCTACGTTTAGATGGGTGCAAAAAGAAAAAGAATAAATGTCACGTTCTCTAGAGACGCGGGCACCTTAGTCATCGGGGAATGAGACCTTGGACGCTTGGATCAGAGATGGGATCCCGGGACCGAGCTCTCAGGAAGGGCCGACAATATACAAAATAATCCTTACGTTGTTGCAGAAAGGGGGGTGTTTCGAACCGAGGGGGGCACATTCAGGGATCATTTTTGTTGTATCGACAATCACGTTATACCTACTGGTATAACGATTTGTACTCAATGTCGATTTTTTTTTGCTATTACCATGTTAGTGAATAAGAGGCAAAAAAGGGACACTCTGGGAAGCCTACTAGGTGAGAGGGTGTTTACACAAAGCTTAGAGAGCTTTGACCTCTGAAGAAAAAAGTGAAGTTGATAGTGCAAACACCTCTGGGATGCAGGCACTGACACTCCGTGGGGGGAAAAAGGGGGAGATAGATTGAAGTATCGTACCTCTGTGGACGCAGACACAAAACAGAAAGTAGAGTTGAAATACAAAGCCCTCTCGTGAACAGTGTACCTTGGTATGACCGGGTGTACCGGGGGGGTGGACACCCCCAACCATGCAGTCCTACAATCCATTTTCGTGGTTTACATCTGAAAGAAAAGTTTATAAGATGACCCTAAGCTTCTCTCGTGTGTAGTCTCCTTTAAAAAGTTTGACTTGAAATACAAAGCCCTCAAAGCCCTCTCTTGACAGTGTACCTTGGTATGACCGGATGTACCGGGGTAAGGACAAAACAGAATAGCCACATACCCCCTCCCGCCAATGGGGAGGAAATATAGATATCATATTTCCTCCCTTTGAGTGTAAGACAGTTAGTTAACCCTTTTTGGTTCGACCCCTAAAAAAAAAATGTTGGCGATATGATTTCCATCCTGCATTTTTTTTTTTGTCATCATATGTGGAGATGAACAAATCGTTGTTCAAAGAAGTGCTGAATCTAAAATAAAAATTGGAAAAAAAAAACCCCCCCTTTTTTGACATAGAAGAAGCCAGACCCCCTAAATGCCCTATGTAATAAGATAGACAGCCGGTGCCGTGGTTGCGACCGTTATGTCCTTCCCCCCTAAGTGAAGAAGAGACACTTTTTAAAGACCACAAAAAAAAAGAGCACAAAACAAAAACAAAAAACTTTCATTCAAACACCCCCGAAGAGCCCCTCCACCCCCTTTCTCATAATAAAAAAAAAAAGAAAGTTTATAAGATGATCCTAAGCCTCTCGTGCTCAGTCACCTGAGGGGACTAAAAAAGGGGGTGGAGTTGGACAAAACGTCTCTTAAGACTCAAAAGAATAGGAATGGTTTGGGCATTGCATTTTGTTTCTTTCCCCCTTCGATAAGCCCACTTTTTTCCCCCATTTGGAACGGAAAAAATATCCCCCCACCCAAACCCCCCTCTTGGCAGGAATCTTGAAAAAATAATACAAAGATAGACCTTTTGTGTTAGTGTCGCCAAACCCTCTCCCCTTTGACCCCTTATTTTTTGATATTGGAAGTGCAGTGTATTGTCTCGGTTGTGTTACCACAGTTGTGCAATATATCTCCACTTTCCATTTTTTTTTTGTTTAACCCTAATTTTTGCAAACTGTTGTATGAAGTTTTTGTAATATCGCAGCCTGGTTCGCACGGAGTGTTGTGAGCTGGTCTGTATATCCCTGACGCTCTTGCGCTCCTTCTCTTTGTTCCTGCGTTTTAGTTGGATGGTGTGGCTGGGGTTGCTGATTGATCTGATGCATCTGCTGAGAGTTCTGCATTACCTGCTGCACCTTATCCTGAAGCTCCTCTGAGCTGCTCTTCTCCCCATGTAAGCTGTCCTCCTTTTTACCACTACTAGTACTTGACGCGATTTCCGCATCTTTCACCTTCTCTTCATGCGTCATAGTTTGCGTCACCAACCCAGACGGGGCCATAGGCATTAACGCACCGTCCGTCTTTTGATAGCGTTGGAGAATGTCTTTGACAACACTGGATTGTTCTTTTTGTTCGGAAAGGAGTGATATAGTCTGCGCTGCAACAAGAGGTGACGACGGAGGAAGTACCGGAGCAGGCCCAACCTGCGCAAAAAATGGATCTGCAATAAGGTCCTTCGCAGACGGTCTGCTTCCCGCCACGGAACGGCAAAGATTAATCACCCTCTGCGTATCCTTATCCTCCATCTCCTCCAACGCCTTTGGTGGAATATTCTGAGTCACCCTCTTAAACACCTGACCACAATTATCACACTCAGCATAAGGGTATTTCCCTGTCGTCATCTCTAATAAACACATTCCAAAGGAATATATATCCACCTTTTCTGTGTAATTTTCATCATATATTTCGGGGGCCATAAACTCGGGTGTACCGATGACTGAGGCGGCGGCAGACTTTGCGGTGACGCAGGAGAGTCCGAAATCACCGATTTTGACTTCCCCGCTGTTTCCGTTAACAAAGATGTTGTCACATTTGAGGTCACGGTGCCAAACGTTCATCTCATGAAGGTATCCGAGACCAGAGAGGATCTGCACCCCCCAGCGCTTTACAACGGGAGTGGTGATGGGGGTAGCAAGGTTGCTGCCGTTCGCCTGCCGCATAAATTGTCTAAGCGACCCCGAGGTCAGCAGTTCAGAGATGAAGACCCGCACATTGTGGTTCGGGTCGTCCCATACATCATGAATATGCACAATATTCGGATGGCTCAGCCGTGTCAAGATCAGCACCTCCGTGACAGAGCACTCCGCGTTCATTTCATTCCATGCAACGAGAATCGCGGTCTCCGTGTTAATAGCTTCATATACCTCCTTAAAGGAGCCCTTCCCAATCAACCCTCGCCGCACAAAACGTTTGTCCGGTGATTTCCGAACCTCCATTTTGACGGGCTGTTCTGGAGGGAATGTGTGTGGGGGAGAGAGAGAGAGAGAGAGGAGAAGAGAAGAGGAGTAAAGAGTGGGGTGGCATCAGTGTTGACAAAAAAAATAATAATGACTGAACGCTGAAAAGAAAAAGGGTTCTAGACACAAAAAAAAAAGGGGGGGTGGACTGGAAAATATGGCAGTACTTTAAAGAAAGCCCCAAAGAAGGGTGCCGAAATGGGTTATTGGTTTGTTCTCGAATTCGTGTAGGAAATATTGTGGGCAACAGAGGAAGTTTGTTTCTTCTGTGGGGTTGTGACAGCTTTTTTTTTTCTTAGAGAAAAATTCATTTGGCCGTGTACATTCTTGTTTCTTTCGTTCCGTTATATTGTCCCACAACAATGCTAAGAAAATATTGCGAGATGAATGTGACTCTCGTACACACACATCAAGAAAAGTTTATAAGATGACCCTAAGCCTCTTTAGTCACTCCTAAAAAAGAAACATTACAGCAGAAGCACCGACTTTTACGACAAATTGGAAGTGCAAAACAAAAACAAAAACAGATAGATACCCAGTTGGGATGCTGCACGCACCGTTCTAACTCTGCCTTGGCGAGTTTGTTAGGATACAAAGCTTGCATCCGTGGATGTATCTACACTCACAGAATTGTTGATCGGAGAAATAAAGGCAGTTGAGTGTGATGAACCCGAGCCTTGCTGTAACAGTCATCTAGAAAAAAAAAGCGTTTAGGTGTATCATTAAACATAGCATCAAAAGAAGGGCGTTACGAAATGCGTGAAGTAATGAAGATTTAGCAAAAGCATTTTGGGTCGTGATTTTACCCAAAGAAAAAAGCACTGAAATAGCGGCAGGAACACCATATTTTGATAGACTTTTTTGTGTTCTCCTATATCATAAATAAAAACACTTGAGTAGGCCACCTGAGCGCATCTTCAGCAATAGTAACTCTGATAGGTAAGGTAAAAGGAAAAAGGTGTTTTTCGTTGATTACTCAATCACCCTGTTGGAAGGGGTGATTGGCGACCGTATCTGAGGAACTATTTCTCCTTTTAACTACGCTTTGTAGGTATAAAAACTAAAAATGATGCACATGACACTAGGGGCACGCACATACAACACTCTTTCAGGGGGAGAGAAAAAAAATCCTGTGAGTTGCAAGAGCAGCACGAAGCCCCACTCCTACATGCGCATCTGATCGTAAAAAAAGAAAGAAAAAGAAGAAAACGTATTTTGCAGACAAAAAAAAAAAAAAGCCTTTGAGCCGGCAGGTTCACTATGTGTTGATAACACAGGGGGGAGAGGTGGGGGGTTTTTGAGTAATAAGTGAGGTGGTACTGGCAAGAAAGTTGGACATGCCAAAAAAAATGAAAGATGAATGTGCCTCTTGTGCACACATCTTTATAAAAAGGGGAAAAGACAGGCCAGCAGGTTCCTGCGGTAACACACGGTGGTGGCGGGGGGAGTCACCAGTTCGCTATAACAGCGACCTCGCAAACGATGGTTTGTGCAAAATGGCGCTTGTTCACTAACTCATATTAAACGACACAAAAAAAAGCTGATTCGAGTGCTTACCCTTCAAAATGTTGTCAAAAAATGATATCACAAAAAAAATGTTGTAAAAAATCATACAGGATATCACTCACACACACACACACACACTTTGGGGCCATATTCTGAGCAAGAATTACCCCTACTAGTTATCAAACACACACACACTTGCACGCTTTTATTTTTTTAGTTTAAGAATAGCAACGTGCAAACAAAAGTACCATATTTTTGAAAAAAAAATCCAGAAAAAGGGACAATTTTTACCCCCCCAAGAAGTGCAAATTTAATTTGGTCCAACATATTTCTGGGTATTTTTCAAAGCATCATGCCATGGTACATTAAAAAGGTATTGTCAAAAAGGACAAGAAAAGCAGTTGAGAAAAAGAAAAAACCTCTGCTGTAAGAGGCAGAGACGCCCCAACAATGCAGGCAAAATCACATACTAGGAGGGACAAGGAAGCGTGTTGCACCACACCTGCCAATTTATTGGTCTGGCCCTCTGGGTCTCAAGGTTTTCCGATTCCAGCGACGAACTAGCAATAGCTAGTGAGCCCTCATTTGGAGACACCAGTCAGGTGGGGAGTTTGGCTGGGGCGGCACATCTGTTACACATTAACGCAGGTGTCCTGTTCCCAATTGAATAAAATTTGTTGTAAACAATTCCTAAGCAACTGGCCACTCTCTCTAATAAAAAGGAGGTTAATCCCGATGAGAACAGAAAGTGAACACTTGCAAGATGAAAATGTGTGCCCACATCTCATCCCGAGGAATAAAAAAAAATAGTAACTCTGATAGATAAGGTAAAAGGGGGGGGGAGGCTTTCGTTGATTGCTCAATGACCCTGTTGGAAGGGGTGATTGGCGACTGTATCGGAGGTACTATTTCTCCTTTAAGATACGCTTTGTAGGTATAAAAACAAACAAAAATAAAAAAATACCCCCCCGAACAAAAAAAGCGTTATAAAAAAGATCGGGTCTTTGTTTGTGCGCTAAAATCCGGGCGTAACAAAAAAAATGGAAAGTGCGAAACTGCAATTGGTGTTGGTGATTTGTGAATCAAAGTGAACCAAACAGACAATACCACAGCATTCTTTTGTTTTCCGTTTTGTTTGCCCAAAAAGCGCTTGTCTCCAATCTTTTTAGTACTGACAACCAAAAGATGTTGTATAATATTATAAAAAAAACAAAACAAAAACAGACACAAACACTGACAAGCGAATCGAATTGAACAAAAACGAACACATCAAAAATTCACTTGCAGCTTGCATCTGGCGGCGGACCAAAGGACACAATGTGCCGTTCGCACCAATTATTATCAAGGTGGGTTAGTAAAACAGGGTCACTACACCACGGGGTTTTGTTCACACGATGCCGAGGAGACCCTTTTGGGGTCCCCCGACTGTTCTTTCCACTCAGGTAACATAAGCTCTGCAGCTGTCTTTTTGCGGAGCTGTTGTGTGTACTTTTCTCTGCAGCAGACGAAGAGGGCTACTAGGGCTACAATGAGGAGCACAGCGGACACGGAGACGAGGACGATGCCTGTTGCGTCTGCGGGGGATGATGCGTCTACTGTACAGGTAGCGTGGCTGAGCACGTAGCCTTCTGTGCAGTTCACTGCGAGGCACTGCCCGTCCAGGTACAGCAGTTCGCGCGCACCTTCCGCACGGCAGCGCAGGTTGTCCACAACGGAGCTGCCCACAGCAGTCGGCGCCACGAAGCCCGCCGCAACAGCAACGGAAGACCTGAGCAGCTCCGTCACCACAGCCGCCTCCGCGTCCCCTGTGGCAAGGTGCACAACGTCGACACCCGCAACAGCCGCAGTGAGGTGCGTCTTCCCGTTGCACACCACCTGCATGCTCTGCACCGTCCCGTCCACTGCGCTCCCTAACGCACCAGACACAGCCTTCTGCACCACAGGCGTCATCAGCTCACAAGGCACATCCCACGATAGGCGTATGTGTGTGTCCGCACGCCGCCCCGCCCCCACACAGATGTGCACAGTCTCCTGCAACGCACCGTTCACAGGGTTCGCAAACCCGGGCGAGCACACACACAAATGCGCGGTGCAGATCGCACCGGTGTCACCGTATCGTGCGCAGTCGGCATGCGCTGTGCACCACTTCACATCTGACGTGCTCTGCGGATGTGGCAGCGGCGGCAGCTTCTGCACAAGCACCCCAGACACACCGTCCACCATATGCGGGTCTGCGAAGGTCATCGCTTCTGCATAAAAACCACACTCACAGCGGTCTACGTACTTTTGCAGAAAGAACCCTACACACGCTTTGTTTCCGAAGCACTGCGCCTTGCAGCGCGCCACACACACACCGACAACGCTTTCATGCACCACAGTTCGATTAAAACGCACACCTTTGATGAAGCTGCAGTCCGACACCACCCACCCGTCCAACGGCGGGGCTGTCATGCAGGGTACAGACGCTCTGTCACGCTGCAGGACGACACCGCTTCGGTGGCCACTATGCGCAGCGAAGTTGAGAGCCGGCTTGTCAAACGTTCCTTCCTCGAAGTAGAGCCCACAGGTCTCGTGTCCGTAAGAGTGTTCTTGGTAGAACAGACCAACACACCCCACCTGCGAGACACACCAATCTTTGCAGTATTGTAACGCACCTTCCGCACCGTACAGCACAACACCCAGGTCCTCGTTGTTGATCACCCTTTCCGTATATGCGACACCCTCGATGAAGTTCGAGCAGGAGTATGCAATCCACCCGTCTGCCCCCTCAGACCTGCACGCCTCGGGGGAGGGCTTCGAGCATATCACCATGTCGATACTGCCGCTCAACACGGTTGTGTGGCAGGCACCTGAAAGCACCCAGGCATTGTCCCCGAGGGCAACGGTGGTGGGGCCGAGGAGGTGGCAGAAGGCATCTCGATTTGCATCAAGAAGTGCTCTACCCGGCATGTGCGTGCCTGGTGCACAGGGCTGCCCCGGGGCATGCACTGCGAGCACCTCCCATTCAGAAAGCGCAAACGATGTGGGTGCGGGCACAGCTTCTCTGCGGAGGTTCACATTGTCTGCCTCGGACGTCAACACGACTGCAGAGGAAAGAAACAATACCGTCGGCATGCGCACATGGTGCGCCATATTCCTCTTCTCGACCAGAGTCTGCACAGTTGAATGTGGAAGAGATGGAGGGGAGATGGGAGGGGGAGGGTTCACCAAAGAGTTCCTATGGTTCTTTTATGTGTAGAACTGTGAGAGAAATGCATTTAGACGCTTTTTTCCAGAACAGAAGCGTCTGTGGAAGGGTTGCATCGTTATACTTTCTTCACATTTTTTTTGAAGCTATGAAACAAATTTCATACACTTTGCATAGAAAGTATGAGTACAAATGGTGAGACGGGTTTTGTGTCATTCACCTTGGAAATCCGAAAAGGTAGATAGTGGTAAGGATAATAGACGTGACACTTCTTCTCTACAGCTTGCTAAGGGAGCGGATCCCTGAGGAGTCTATACTACCCTCCCAGTCGCGCCCGTCGAAGCTCTTTGCCCCCAGAGTGAGTTGCTTCGCATCGGCCTCGTCGATGCAGTGAGGGTTGATCCCAATTCTGCGAAGGGGGGGAGTTGAGAGAGGAATTACCAAAAAGTAAGGTGGTTTTTTTGCTGAAAACATACCCATCAGGGTTGCTTCTTGGAACGTAGAAGGACTGTGTTCCACAGTGCTTGCAAAAGAGGTGCTGCGCCTGCATAGTATTGAACCGGTAGCATGTCAGCTCGCTTTCTCCTGAGACCAGGTCAAACCGTGCCTTGGGTAAGATGACGTGCACATTCGACTTCTTCACGCAAACGCTGCAGGAGCACGTCACCACCACCGCATCGCGCGGAACTGACGCAGCCCAACGGACGCGACCACAGTGACAACCTCCGTTTACTAATACCATTCCTTTATATTGTGCCTTTTTGGTTGGAAATTGGGGAGGGAAAATGTAATAAAAAAAAATCCGATTTTATTTGAGATATCACCCCAGATGACGCCAACGACGGACATCAATGAAAAAAGGCCAGGAGAAAAAAAAAAAGTTGACTTGGAAAACAACCCTACCTCGGCACATGACCAGGTATAACCAGGGGGAAAAAGTATCCCTTCCCCTCCCCCTGCCCCCCCCATCACATTGCAGTAAAGGCAGTGAAAACCGCCGAGCTGGCACGCTCGCCGACGAAGCGGGAGCGGACCCGCCCGGACCCAACAGAAATACTGCTGAGACAGAGCTCTGCTGTGGCGGACCTGCCTTGGGCGATAAGGTCTTGGTACGTGCACCAGAGACTATACGGGGAATGATGCGCATTAGCTATGGCACGAGCCGCGTCGCCCCCGACACCATGAATGCACGACAGCTGTCTTGCAAACAACTCTCCCAAATGCGCGTCACCTCTCCTTCCACGCTCCCCTTCCTCAAACGCTGTGTACGCTGGCAACACCGCTGGTAGCTGTCTCTGTGGCAACTCCTTCGGTTCAAATGGAGACACGACCACATCCTCCAACAGCGCATTGCATGCTGCCACCTCCTCCAGGGAGGTGCACCCCACAATGCATGCCGCAAGCGACGCTGTCATCCCGACCAACACCGCTATGGTGTGCTCCAACGACCTCGTATGCTCTACGAAGAACCCATCGCATAGGGAGGTTGTCATGAGTGCTGTCTCCAACGCCTTAGCTTGGATGTGTCCTTGGTCGGAGAAGGGGCCTTCCAAAAGGTAGACCACCCTGCGCAGCATGCACTGCCGCAGACGTGCCTTCTGTTGTGTGTAGCGTCCCCCGGTGATGCTCTTTGCTAGGTCGCCTGCAGTTTTGCGTTCGACCACGCACCCCAGCACCACCTCGCCACCGTGTGCATCGCGTGCCACCCAAGTAAAGTCGCCAACCTCAAGCTGGCGTGTCTCGCAGATTACCCCCTTTTGTGTCAACTTCTCGGAGAACACACTGCGGCTGCCGTTTGCGCGTTCACGTTGGTCGGCAATGAGGATGACCCGGATGGGGGTGGTGGTGGTGGTGGTGGTAGTGGTGTCTCTGGTTGCGCGAGTTGCGAAGTCGCGCCAGTCTAGACGTGTCGGAGGTTGTTCTTCTGGAACCGGTGTGGTAGATGGTTCAGTTTCTAAGGGAGGTGGTGGTGCAGCCGCTCCCTGGGATAGTGGTGTTGCTTCCCAGGGAAGGGGTGGGGCAGATTCTTGCTCTGGTGGTGGTGGTTGTGAGGGGAGTGCGGGTTGTTGTGCAGGTGGCCGGTCTGGCTGATCGGGTGAGATGATCTCCACGCCACTGTCGTCGTCATCGTCGTCGTCCCCAGCAATCCCAAGAAAGCTTTCCTCAAGGGCGTAGTCCACTTCCGTGAGATTCTGTGTCTTCATGAAATCACGCCGCATATCCGCCACCTCCGCCTCAGTCAGGCCCGCCACACTCTGCAGCAGATAGTCAAACCCACGGAGCCGTACGGTGCTTACTGCCAGGGTCGCCTCCTCCACACGGAGCCCCTCTGCTTCCTT
Organism: Rhynchopus sp. YZ270_cl-10; assembly: GCA_964035575.1. Classification (NCBI taxonomy): domain Eukaryota; phylum Euglenozoa; class Diplonemea; order Diplonemida; family Diplonemidae; genus Rhynchopus; species Rhynchopus sp. YZ270_cl-10. The sequence goes on along the minus strand of OZ037833.1, from coordinate 2,685,456 downwards.
GGACACTGTGGTGGAGTGCACCTCTACACTCTCAAACACCGCATCCCTCTCTACGTCTGCCACACACAACGTCTCTGCTCTCGACACCACGTCAGACATCACACTATCCTGCATCAATCCGCCTACACCCTCTGCCACAGCCCCAACCCCACTCTCTGAACACAACGGCTCTGGGGCTACATCCGGGACATGCCCATACACATCAGTCCCTGCGTCAGCCAAGGCGTACCTACTCGCAATATCTTCAATGATTCTGCCTCTCGCTTCACTAGAGGTGGCGCGGGTATGGGTATCTGCCTTATCTGTCTGTGGTGGCTTGGGCTGTGGCGACGGGGGGACGTCTGCGGGAAGTGGAAGAGACGGCTTCTGCACAAATGGGGTTGGGGTGATGCGGCGGCGTTTGACGATAGGGGATGCCTTCGTGGCTTGCGGCTGTGGCTGCTGTGGTTGCTGTGGTTGCGAGGCTGCAGCAGGACCCACCTGAGGGTCTGTTTCCCCTACCTTACCTGCCCCTGGTTCACGTGTATGACAGTTCCAAAGGTGTTGCCCAAAGCGCATCCCCAGCTCCGTCAAACGGTACCCCTTCTGTGGTATAGTCGTCTTCACCACAAGGTCGCCCTTCACGAGGGTGTTGTGCAGGGAGTGGTGTCCACCCGAAAACCACTGCTGGCTGCCGCTGTCCTGGCTTGGTTGCCGCGAGGCCTCGAGACGCGCAGAGGTGTACTTCTGTGCAGAGAGAAAGAGCGTGGTGATAGTGATCGATGCAAAGGGGTCGTTTGCCTCGTGGAATTCAAACAACGACAGCATCAAGGCGTATGACGCACTGCGGTACCGTATGGATGGGTATTTCCCGCCGTCGGAGAGCTGTTTTGTGTCAATTTTGCAGGGATGGTCAAGACTCGACCCTTTCTGCTGGGAACCATCCGCCCCGCGCGGAGCGGCCCCGGTGAGGCGGTCGAGCAGCATCCCCTTTGTGCCGGACCATTTGAGGTTGCGTTCCTTGCAGACGTCGCGGAGGCGTGCCACGGTCATGCTGCGCAGTGCGCCGTAGTCCTCACCCTGCGAAAGCGGCAGGGACAGTGTCTGGCTGTTCTGCGACAGCGACTGCTGCGACACCTCCCTCTCACGGAAGGCCTGTAGACGCTGCATCAGATCCGCCTTCGTCCCGGTGACAGGGAGGGTTGCGTCACGACAACGTGTCTTCAGCTCTGCAAGCGTCAAGGCTGCAAGGCTTTCCTCAACGTCCCCATTATCTTCCTCTTGTGGAAGCTGCTGCTGCTGCTGCTGCGGAGGAGGAACCGAGAACAAAGGCAAAGAGTCGTTTTCAGCGTCAATCTGCTGTGGCTGCGCCTCCGCCTGCAGTGCAACATTATCTACAGTTCGGACTCGAGGAATGCCTTGTGGTTTGGGTGGTTTAGGTGGTTTCGTTGTGATTTGAGACTGCGACTGTGACTGCGACTGCGAGCTGACCTGAGAGAGAAGAGACTGCACAAAGTCCAACTGCGAGGAATCGAAACACGGCTCCGGGGCATTCCCACTGCGCTGCTCTGCAAGAAAGGTGTCGAGCTGGCCCGATATCCAGTCCCCTACCCCTGCAAGGTTGCGTGCCTGCGAACCTGATGTGATGCGCAAAGGGTACTTCCCTATGGACTCAGCCGCCTTCTGCAGTGCCTTCTTGCGGATCGCATCGTCACACTCCTTCCGCAGGTCTTTGAGGAACCCAACAATATCCTTGTTCATTTTGAAATCGAATATTCCATTGCCCCGTTTGTGTCTGCCGGGTGTAAAGGAAGAGGGAAGGGTAAGAAAAGAGTGGGAAAGGGGGAAGGGTCATTGTCACTATTGGCGACGAAGCTCGCCGATACAAAAAAATGTAATATTGAGACCCCCTCCATCAGAGGGTGATGACCTGCCGCGGCGCAGTCAGTTTCTTCAGCAGCCAAAACAGCAACAACGCAAGAACGGCTTTGGCACCCCATTGCACACGACTGCCCTGTGAGATGATTTTTTTTTATTTGAATTCCTTGAAAATAGGTCATATAAACTACACATACCCCCCGCAAAAACTGCACCACCTCCTGCCAAGGTGTCCGAGCCACCTCAGTTGGTGCACTGGTGTACACCTTCGTCTCGACATTCCTCCGCTCCTCCACTGGCACCTCCTCGGGGATTTCCTCCTTCACGACTGCAGGCTTTGCCACTATGGTACGCTCTGCCTTTGTACGCACCTTCTTGGGCGGGTTCGCCTCTGCATCTGCGTTGCGCTTCACCTCTGCACGCAGTTTGTCTACCATCTCCGAACCCACTGTGTAGTAACATAGGTAGCACGCCTCTAGGTACGTCTGTGCAGCGGCAGCGGACTGCACCTTGGGGAGAATGTGCTTGCAGTAGAGTGCGAGGACACTGAGGGTGGTGGTGGTGGGTGCGGTGCTGTTGACAGTGAGGTGTGCGGAGGCCAGCTCAGACGCCTTTTTGTGTGAGGCGTTGTCACAAAGAAGCTGTAGGTACAGCAAAAGCGTGTCAGGTGCAAGACCACAGACACCCTCATTGATCAACTCCATGAACTCACACGCCTTCTCCCCCCGCCCCGTTTCCTGCAGTGCCTGCACCGTCAAGCTAATCGACAGAGTTCTCTCCCGGTCGCACATCGACCCCCACTCCAACCCCGCACACCCGCAAATAACATCTCGAAAGCACGCTCGGACCAAAAGCGATGTCAGCTCTGCTGTGCTTTTCCCAGTCACCACATCTGTTTCTTCAATACCAAACCAACTTGCGGGTGGTGGTGGCATTTTTTGCGGTCAAAAAACCAAACCCTGTGAGAGAATAATGAGAGAATGGGAGAAAGGTTTGGGAAGACGAACACAACATTGCAGTAAGTCCACCTTAATTGGTGTGGCCGACGACCCCAACATAGCACAAAATAGCACTTTTTCGCATCATTAATGCAGACTAATGGAGTTTGCTCCCGCAAGGTACTCAAAAACGAATGCAGTATTTCAAAACAGGATGTGGTAAAGATGAGAAGTAAATAATGAAGGGAGGAGGTGGAGGAGATCCGTTAAGTACACTGAGAAAGGTAGAATATGTGTGTTGTTTGCAGTGGCGTCTTTCTTGCAGAGGGGGAAAGGGGAAAGACAGGAAGCTGGGTCCCCTGAGCTGGGGTGGCCTCCCAGCTGTTGCAAAGTGTCGCTGCGGAAAAAGAAAAACGAAAAACGTTTTATGCTGAACCCCAAGCCTCTCTGTGCATATTCACCCATTGAAGGTGGAAACAAAAAAAGGAAAGTTTTTTTTTAGATGAACACAAGCCTCTCTCTTGCTTAGTCACCTTTAACAAAACGCTTGAGAAAAATGGATGCATTTCACTGTGAGTTACACCCATCTAAAAAGGTGCTGAGAGCGCGGAAAAATAACGGAAAAATTGATCTGCCTTCGAGAAAAGCAGGGTTACTCTGGAGGAAAAAAAACTAAACTGAAGGAACAGAGACTCAAACAGATTTGACAGAGGAACTGAACATAACGTGGAAGATGGGTGGGGGCAACCCTTGGACAAATACATATCCTTCCCTTTCTCACCCCCCCCTGCGCACATACCTCAACCGTTAACGATTGCCGGCGACACAAAGACACAGATGAGCAGCAAAGCACCCCCCAAAAAATACAAAGACCCACAGCTCACAATAAGCAACCGGGTATGGGGAGAAAGTTTATCTTTGAGCTGAAACAAAGAGAGGGTAAGGACCAAACGGGGTTAGTCACCTATTTGATGGGGAGGGGGGAGGCACCACAGCGATGAAGGTGCCAAACACAACAATAAAAATAGAGAAAACTGAACATACTGAATGCCCTCCCCCACAAAAAAAAATATCACCCAAAACAGGACAAGAAGAACCGAGGTCTTATTCATCCGTTCGAAGCTTCGAAAAGACCAGCCCCGACGCTACCTGTATAAAGTTCTGTTGCGGCGCAACAGACCTCAGGTCGGGGAAGAGGGGGGGAAAAGTGAAGTTATTAATGCACCTCCGACTGACCCACGATGCCAGCCGGATGAAAGCACAAAAAAAAAAGCCCGGGGTCACCTGATGGGATATGTTTCAAAATTTAAGCAGCGAAAAAACTTGTCCATTTTTCCGAAGTGACCCTATCACAATCCAGGATCAGATTGGAAATGCAAATACACCAACAATACACGACAATACACCACAAGAATATTATTTTGCTATAGAATTTATCAAAAAAGCTATTACCAGACGGGATACGCCCCACCTCACCCCACCTCTCTTTGCCAAAAAAAAAACAAGGTTTTTTTGGCCAAATGATCCCCCAAACCCTTTCTTTTCTAACTCCTCTCTGGGAATGCCCGCTGTATTGGGTTCTCCTCCACAAGCCCTTCTGTGGAGTTTCCAGGGGTGTCGCCGTCACCTTCGTCTTCATCTTTGTCATCATCAGGTCCATTGCGACGGTTGCGGTTCCTCTTCTTAACACGCTGTTTGTACCAGAGGAGGCCAGCCACACCTAGCCAGAGCAGCAACAGAACTGGGAGAAGAACTCCTAAGATAAGAGGCCAATTCAGACCAGACGATGTGCTTGGTGCTTCGGTAGGGACAGATGTCTCACGGAGACTCGCCTTTTGGTCTACGAGACTTAAAAAGGAGTTAACGATACTGTTCTCGTAGGTACCGGCCAAGGCGTATGTAGCACCGCACGACTCTGCAGACAGTGCATTGCCTGGTTCAAGAGAGGACTTTAAAAAGGTTTCCTCAACGCTTCTGTCGGCAGTGATAGAAAAGAAGACGGACACACCACCCAAAGCACCGTCCTGCTTGGCGCACCCTGTCAGTGGAGACACACCGGACTCATCAGAGGCGACTCTGAGAACGTCAATCGCATCGACGTTAATGTTCAGCGCAGTTGCCACATTCGTTTTCCACTGCGCAGTGTCGAAGGAATCGAGCGGGGTTGCGTACCCTGCAATGAGGTACCGTTTGAGGTTCTCGCTTTGCGTGGTGCGGACCAGAAGCTTGCGGTAGATGGAGGAGGTGTCTATGCCAGGGACAGAGGGTTCGAGGACAATGGTGAGTGCGATGTCCATCAGCTCTTCTGCGCCGTCGCCGTTGATGATGAGGTCCGTGAAGGCTGCGGTGTTGGTGCTTGCCAAAGGCACCTTGGTGGTGCCGGAGAGGTTGAACTGTTGGTTGAACAACGTCGCCACAACGAAGGCCTTCACCCCATCCGGCACCTCGCGCGCCAGAGTGTCCAAAGAGTACTCATCCAGCTCCGCAACAAACGCCGTCACCACCTCATTGAAGTATTCTTGAAAGCGCGTCCCGCTTGCTTCATTGCGTGTTGCAGGCGAGCTGCGGAACTTCAGGCGTAACGTAGGAATGCCAGGAACAACCGGCGTTCCAGTCGCTGGAGCCACAGTTTGCGCTAAAGGGGAAAGGGTGGGTGCGTCTGTGGTTGTGTCCTCTGGTGCGTTGGGAGGGAGGGCCAGGTCCTGTGGAGTGCCGGTGCATGCGTTGGTGTTGCAGGAGCGGGATTCGAAGAGGTGCGGGCAGGCGTCTCCTGCACCAGTGTTGTTCTGTACGATGGTGCGGGTGCGCACAGAGGCACCACCACCACAGAGGGCAGAGCAAGGGCCCCATATGGTGAAGGAGGAGACCTGGCAGTGGTCGCCACAGACATGGGTGTTGCAGAGCTGTGTTTCTGTGAGGACGGTAGGGCAGGCTTGGCCGTTGCCGTTTGCGTGCGCAATGATCTCCCTGGTGCGAACCTGAGTACCACCACCACAATTCGTCGAACAATCCGACCACGTCCCGAACGCAGTGAAATCGCAGTCGGAGTCGCAGTGATGTGTATTGCACGCTCTTCCTTCTGCCGTCACATCGCACGCCGCACCGCGACTTGGCGACACTATCACCAACCTCTCCCGCCTCTGTCTCCCTCCGTTGCAGGGGTTCGAGCAGATCGACCAATCGCCCCATTCCCCTAGCACACAGTCCTTGACGCAGGGGACCTGAACAGCGGCGCGGGTGATGAAGACAGTTGCGTATTGACCGGACCCGAAGTAGCCACCGTAGGGATGTGCGTTGGCCGAGACGTCGTTGCGGTTGCCCCATGTGGAGGGGATGGCTTGGCCGCCGGTGATGGCGCCAGATCCGATGGTTCCAGCAGAGATGTGTTCGATGGCTTTGAATTTGATGAAAAGGCGGTCTGTCGCGTATGGGGAAAGACATTGTACAGCAGTGTGCGCACCGATTTCGTATTGAACGCCGAGATGGTCTTGGTGGTCGAAGGTGCCACATTCCTTCCAAGTGTCGCCGTTCTTCGAAATCTCTGCAACGATCTGTACACAAGGCCGTTGCGTCATCAAGTTACACGAGGACCCAATACTCCCACCAGAGAATTCTACCTGCACAGCGTCCCCCACCTTGAGCACCACTTTGGTTTCAAAGAGAAAGGTCGCGTCTGTTGCGACCCCGGGTTTGATTGCAGCGCACCCCTCCAGCATGGTGTGCGATGTGAGGCCCTGTTGGTAGAGCATCGGGGCTTTGATCGCAGCATACTTCCCACAGGTGTAGCTTCCGGGTGTGCCGGAGGTGGTGCCGTCCCCTACAACCTCCTTTGTACACATTTCACCACAAGGGAATCTGTTGCAAGGAGAGTACTCAATGAGGGCATACGAGGAGCACGGCGTGCCACCATAACGCTCTGCAGCTAGCACGGTGCGGTAGCGGGTTTGTGAGGCAAAGTCACCGCAGGTATCGTTACATTTGCTCCAAGGCTGCCAATCTGTCATTTGACAGTCAAATGGGCATATCCGAGGATCCCGATCACAATCTGCATACCCACTCCACGAACCAGATGGCGGTAACGGTCCGTCCGCAGGAGCCCTCGCATAGGGTACCTGCCAAGGATGCACAGTACGGTACTGCGGTGCATACCTCCACGCACCAGGTCGATCCGCAGGAGGAATGAAATCTAATGGTTTTGGTGTATCCGGTGCCGGGGTAGGTGGCCGTGCTGCAGATATCGTTGCGTCCACTGTGATGATGTTGTCTGGGACGGTGGTGTCGAAGGCGTAGCCCACAGAGGCACGGCCTAGCTCACATTCTATGGTGAACGTAGCAGGGCCTGCGTTGGCGAGCATGAGATCGTCGAATATGGCAACACCTTCCACTGCTAAGACAGTCGGTGTAGGGATGACTGCCACATTGTTGGTCACAGTGAGGGTGCAGTACACCTCAGGGTCTTGCGCGATGGAGTCAGGCCCGGTTAATCCTTTGTGAAGAATTTGGACAGCAACCACACCAAATGTTTCCTCTGCAAAGATGCTGGTGGGGGTACCACCCACTACGCTGTCGGGGTGGTCGTTGCGGAGGGTAGAGGTTGACCACCCGAGGAGAAGCTCTTTGGTGATGTGTCCGACGTACGGTGCGTTTGTCTCTGGGTAGGTAGGTGACGGTGTGCATGCGGCGCAGACGAGAGACACAGAATTGCAGGTCACCCACTTTGCACTCCCACTCCCGCTCATCGCAGTCAACGCTGGGTACGGCGCACAACCTCCAGCACAGTACATATCCGCGTCCAACCCATCATCTCCTCCCGTATAATGATCCCAAAGAACAAGAAATTTTCCATCAACCGTCCCGCACACAAGAGTCCCTTCCAAGCCATAAACAGGAGAAGTCTGTGCACCCACAAATTTAACAACATCGCCCACATTAAACGGGTACGTACAATCGCTAGGAGGAGGTGTCGGAAGTGTCACCGGGGTTGCATCGCAAGGAAGCGGGGTGCATGCGCCAAAGGACGTCACCTTCTTCTCGGAGGAGCACCAGTACTGCAGGTGGCTTGTGGAGGCGGGGAGCACGCAGGAGAGCAACAGCACAACAACATATCGGTGCATTTCCTTGGGTTTCTTTTAAAATGCTATTTTATGATTTTCCCCCAACCCCAAAAGGGGAATGCGGTCTGAAGGGGAATTAGTAGGGGAGTGAGAGAGAGAGAGGGTTTGAGTGAAAATGTGAAACAAAAAAAATACCCACCAGGTCGTGGGCTGGACCTAAAACTGCATCCGGGGGGTCCTTTCGTGGCACTTCCTCCAGGTCTTTGGCCTGAAGGTAAAACGTGCTGGGATGGCTAACCCTGGTCACACACTGTGGAGATGCACACCCGATCCCTAATGAGTCAAAACTACACCTAGGTGCCGGCCTATTACTCGTCTAGTAGGCAAGGGGGGAATACAGACACCAGGGGAGGCACGGGTACAGGCGTATATTGGATTTACCTCTATCATTTGACTGAAAAAAAAAAGGGTAGGAATACGATTGAGTAGAAAATGAAAGGGAAAAAAAGTCTTGCCTTTTTTTTGTTGTCCCATAAGCAGTCCTACTCAATAAAACACCATGTGGTCTTTTTGTTGAGAGAAAAAAAATGGGTTTTGTGGGGGGGGATTTTTTTTTTTTTTTTTTTTGCTGGTTCACTCAAAGTGAACCAAAACAGAGAGAGAAAGAGAAAAATGGGTGTGGGGTGAAATAGGAGGGCTTTTTTTTGCAAAGGTAGAGAGGTGTTGAGTACCCTGCATTTTTGGTTTTTTTTATTCTTTGAATCCTATCGTTCATATGTAGGTCAGAGGGCAAAAATGTGCACACACGAAGAAAAGAGGGATAATAATGCCACACTGCTATGAATAAAAGGATGTCAAAAAAACAAAACAAAAACCACTGTTTTTCTCTGGTAACTCTTTTCTGAGACTTTTTTTCTCTCTTTTCTTTTGAACCTGCAGAAGTCTTTTTAAAATGGGCTACATTTGGCAAGAAAACAATGCTCCCATTTTTCAAAATATGCTCTCCCCACTCCAAGAAGGGGGATGTATTTCATATTTTGGGTGTTCTAGTAGTTACTTCATCTTTATTTTTTGGCTCAAATCAGTACTTTTTTTTTCAAAAAAAAAATGGGGATTTTTTTAAGCAAGACAGTCCGTAGTCTTACTTGGAGGGAGGGGCCCATCCAGCGGGCATCTTGGTGACGGTCTCGGAGGACTCCCAGTTGGGCTCGTCCTTGGCAACGGCCGCGACGTAGGCAGCCATGGCGGCGTCCTTGGTCATGCCCTTACGGGAGTTCCACGCGTCCCACTTGGCGCGTGCCTCCACCTGCACGGCCCAGGGCTGGTCTCCCTGCACGTCTCCGACGGTCGCCTGCTTGTACAGGGAGTAGAACTCAAGCTTCTGCTCGTTGCTGCTGTCCTGTGAAAGAGAAGAAAGATGGAGATAAAGGGATAATCAAACATACACGCTTGGGTCCCTCACGCACCAGGTACACTGCCTTGTTGAACTGGTCAGCCATTGTGAAGAAAGGGGTGTTTGTTGTGGTTTGCTGTGTGGGGGGTGTTGGTGCAGGCAGGGAAGGAGGTGGGAGGGTGGGAGGCGATGTCCACTAATGAATAAGGCAAATGAGAGACAGGCCCTTTCCCCCTACGTACGTTGCTTTTTTACTTAGTCTTTTTTTGAGGCGAGACTGGGGGAAACAGACGTAACAGCACCAAAATGCATATTTTTTTGTTCGGAGGGAAAAAAAACCCCAGCCCCATAGCAAAGAAAGAAAAGAAACGCTCTAACTAAAAAAAAGAAAATACACACATCGCGCTGATACCGCATGGTGAAGACAGGTATCAAAGAGGCTATGTGGTCACATCGCTTTTTTACTGTATCGACAATCATCCGAAGACGGGTTCTGTACAAAGGTCGCCCGAAGGCTTTTTTTTTAATCACTTTTTTTGAAAAAGCGTATTTTTTTTTGTGCAAAAAAAACCACCATTATTGTTCCCTAAATACATTTGCCACACGATGCTGCAACGTTCCCAAACCAAGCAGTACAAAGCAAAAGGGGACGTGGCACATTACCAACGTTCTCCCCTTGGTGCAAAATGCCGAATGCTTTTAAAAAAAAAAGGGAAGGAAAACATCATACCAAGCGTTAGCACTGAAGCAGAAAAGAAAGAAAAAAAAAAAACTTGAAAGATGAATGTGCCTGTGCACATACACATCTTGAGAAAAAAAAATCCCCAAAAACCCCTTTGAAGAATCTGACGTGAATAAGATGGAGGGTGACTGTGTCAGTTTCCACACAGTCTTCTCAGCACCTCCATCCTACCTAAAAGCAGATTTTCAAATAAGCAACACGATGCTGGCTGTTTAGTCACTCAATTTTTTTTTTCTTGAGTGTTTTCTGGAGAGTGAATAACTCTCAATGGCCGTACAATGCCAAAACAGATCTTATCAAAAAGCAAGCTTGATGAACACCTCGTTGTGCACATCATGAAAAAAAGAGAAGTTGAAAAGTGCAAACGCCTTACCGGACACCGGACGCAGACACTGAAAAAAAAAGCAAAAAAAAGAAAGGTTGACTTGAAATACAAAAAGCCCCTCGTGACTGCGCACTTTGGTGTGAACCAGATCACCGCGGGTAAACCCGAAAACCACACTGTCCTGAATAATTAAGCCTGATGTAGGTTCCGGGAAAATGTCAAGACAACCATCTTTGGGAAGGGGGAGGTGGTGACGCACACATTTGCATTTTATTTTTTGAAAAATTGCATTGTATTAGTAAGAGAAAGATAGACTGCATTGATACACATTTTTTCCTGATATTTATTATTGTTTTTTTGATTATGTTCGGATCTGGCCGCAAAGCTGGCTTTCCCCTCTTTAGATCGTTTTTTTTTTTTATTATTATTGACGTTACAAGCGACTTCCACCCGATGTTGACCCATGCTTGCCGGTGTTTGCCAGCCGTTGTACACTGGCAAACACCGGTAAACATAGGTCAAATCAGGTGAGACTTTGATAATTTCCCCTCTTTCCCCACCCCATTTACGTCACTATAAACCATCGTCACGTTTTTTTTCTTTTTTGATTTTGTATGACAATCAATTTTCTGAATAATCGACATCATCCACGGGTCACGTTTGTACGAGATAGCATTTCCTTTGATAATGTGCTGCAGCTTTTTTGCACCCCCCAAAATTGAGAAATTCGCCCCTTTTGTTACCACACGCGGAGCACTCTTTAAAAATTCAACAACGAAAAAAACAAGCTTGAAAAGGATGAATACACACACCTCAAGTTAATTTACACAAAAAGCGCGAAAAAAAACAATAAAACTTCTTTGGGATAAACCCTAAGCAAAACCATCACGCTTAGAACAAACCAAAACCCCTCAGTATGCAATATGCATTTTTATTTAGTTCACCGATGTGGACCGCTTTTCTGCACGCACAGAATCGCACTCCAATGGGAGATCAAGAGGCTTTTCCCTTTCGCATTGCTCCGCTGTGGTGAGGAAGTAGTGCGAACAGCCTCCTACGAGACCCAACCCGACTACATGCCACAACGTAACTGCACGAGGGAACAGGGTAAACCCGATCACAACGGTGACAACCTTCCGGATAGAGGTGCAAAGCACTGCTGTGGTACTGTCGTATTCCTGAATGATCTGCAGAACATATTTGGTACCAATGTAGTTGCAGAAGGCAAAGGCGAAGACAAAGGTCGGGAACCGCCACTCTGATTGGAGATACAACCATCCGGTGCTGAGGCTGCCGCTTTGCATCAGAAAGAAGAAGGAAATTGGGATGGAGAATCCGGAGAAGTAGAGCATCAGCTCGTGTTTGTCTGCACGGTACTTTCCGAATATGACGCCTTCTTCGAGAGTGAACATTGTGGCTTCACAAGCAAGAGAGGCGAAGATGAGGATAAGACCGTTGTTGAATGCAGAGTCTTGGTCTTTGCTTTCGAGGCGTGTACCTGCGAGGGTGAAGATCCAGAGACCAATGGAGACACCCATAGAGAGTGCCCACTCTGTGATGCTTGGCCTGCGCTTCCATGAAACAAAGAAAAGCCTCGAGAGCATCACCCACTGCATCTTGCTGCTCTTCGCCAACACCAACGACGATGTCCCCAACATCCGAACCGCCTTATTACTGCACAACGACCCAAACGTCCCCAAAGAAGCCAGCAACATATACATCGGCAGAGGCGTCTTTCTCTTCCCATCATCAGGCTCGCCTGCAGGAGACGAAGGAACCTGGGTACGGTTCAAATGCAAATCATACAATGCAAGCAAACAGACGAACACATTCTGCAGGAACGTCAGCAGATATTCGTGCGAGAACTCCGGCAGGTTGAAGACCTTCTCCTGCAGCAACGTTGCCAGCGAGTAGAAAAACACCACCGCCACTCCGAGACGCAGCACCGACGGCTTCGAGGACCGCGTGCTCTTGAACAGATGCTTTGTCCCTTGGTAGAGCATGATCAACGCCGTCAACAGAAGCACCCCAGCGCATGCGGAACGCCGCACCACTTCATTCGTCACCGCCATCAGCTTGGACCCAGTGAACGCACCCACCACCGTCCCTAGGACCAACCCTGGTGCCAAATCCAATGCAACGTTTCCATTCAAATGATGTGTATAGCATGTGGTCAGCGAGGTGGGGATCATCGACAGCAGCGACGTCGTCGTGATCACCTGCCACTGAAACGCGCCGGACAGAGACATCAGCGGCACCACAACAGAACCCCCTGCAATGCCCAGCAGCCCCGACGCCGTTCCCGCCGTAGCCGCAATGAACAAATGAAACGCAACGTTCCCCGGCAACGTCGCCACCGACGCAGAGATGAACGTTGTCACAAAACCCTGCGCCCGCTTTGCCTTCACCGGGTCGTTCCAATGCGATCCTCTCAAGAGACTGTGGTACACCGTCTCCATCGACTCTCCTCTGTCCAAGACACGAACCCACATGACCCCGCGGGTGCCGTTCACTCTTTTCTTTGTGGTAGTCGCAACTTCGAGGATTTCGATCTCGGTGTACCACGCATCGTCGTAGCCTGTTGGGATCTGCGAGGAGGGTGCTTTGTCTTTCACGGAGTGGAGGATCCCGCCGAAGTTCTGCGTTCGGAAGGAAAGCTGGCCCTCCCCGGCTTCGATTTCGTAGACATGGCTTTCGGATTGGAGGTTGTAGGTCCAATGGCCCTCTGCCCCAGTAGGTGAGTATGCAAGGCCCCAAACGATCTGCAGGGAGCACACCAAAAGAAACCCGGCGAAGATCTGCTTCAGGATGAGGGGCGAAATGTCGTTGCTCATCTTCGCAGAGAAGTACCCAAAGACCGGCGCGATGGCCGCCAATACCGTGATAGGGATGAGCGAGATGTCAAGCGCCCCAGCAGAAAGAAACTGTGTAATGCCCCCGACAGTCAGTGTCGTCAGCCCGCACAGGATTGACGTCCCCACGCACTTCTTGTGCCCCAACCCAATCAGCCACCCAAGCAATGGAACACAAAAGGGTCCACCTCCGACACCCGCCATCGACCCCAAAAACCCGGTCAGAAACCCAACCACTCCGGATCCAATCTGAGAGGGGGGGAAAATGGATTTTTTTGAGAAAAGAGAGAAAGTCACATTAGTAGCACATACAGAATCGCCATGTGGCAGTTTCGACATAAGCCCTTCAGAAGAGTCATCTAACTTCGCGGTGCTCAATTTCCTGTTAGAAAGATGCGTTGTAAGCATTGGGGAGCGAGAAAGGGAAGAAGGGAAGAGGGTGAAGGGGGTAAGGGGGGGAAGACATACTCAGGCATTGTTCACCCCTTGGGGGAAAAAAAGGGTGGAGAAGAAACTGCAACTCACCGTATGGTGGGGGGCAGAGGAAGGCTGTTTTTTTGTGTATGTTTTGTGTGTGGGTCACTCCATACAGAGTGTTTGGTCCACCCCCGTGCCTTCTGTGGTGTGTGGAGTTGTGGTGGTTGTGGGTCTTTTTGAACGGAATAAAAGAAAAATGTGATATGAAATATGCCTCTCCTGCATCGTTACCACTATCGCTATTGTGTGGGAAGTTTTGTGCAGATCTTGCGAGAGTACGTCCAACGCATGCATTCATTTAGGAACGCCGCGTCCATTAACCCGCTTGCTGTGGTGTGGGTATCTTCACAAGTGTGGGGGATGTTGGGATGCACCAATTTGCAAGAGTGCTGTATGTACAAAAGTGGAGTAAGATACACGAAATCGGGAATATGTGATGAGATGGGTTTGGGTTGGGTGGGATGGAGGGTTGGTTTGAAACCTCAGAAGAAAATGAAGGACCTATGTTTTGTTTTTCTTTTGCAACCAGTCATTTGACACTCAGGCATAAATACCCAAGCAAAAACAAACACAAGCAGCAAAACCGTGTTGTGTTCGTTTCCTACCATGTGCGGTAAACGCACCTACGAAGAGAACACATCGGTCGGTAAAAGACAAGCAAAAGGGAAAGAAAGCTGTGAAGTCATCAAAATATCGATGAAAGGAATGTGCTGTTGCTGCAGCTGTGGGCGAAAAGAAAGAAAAGTGTGTCCCAGAGATCTCTACTCTATGTGTCCATAGGCAGAGATCGTAAATAGGGATGTCGTGTCATAGAGAAAGGAAAGTGTTGTATTAACTTGTGGTATGTGTTGTTTGCTGTGCGTTTATAAGTTGCAAGGTGCCCACCGCACGTCTTGCGATGTGCTGCACTGTTCTCCTCTTTGTCAAGAGGACGTTTAGGGCGAGCCGGTGAAGGGACCGTCGGACGGAGGGCGCGACACAAGGCCCTCCCATGGGCACTCAGTGCACGGCGGTGGTGGGCCGTACCTGCCCTGGCAGTTGTTGTTCTTGCAAGAGGATCCGTCCCACGTGCAGCGTCCTCCCGCAACAGGGCATGCACCAACAGTGAGGTGCTGCGTGCAGTCCACACCGTCCTTGTCAATACCAAAGGCAACAAACTCTGCGTTGGCAGGGAGTGTGAACGTCGTCGATGTTCCTGGTGCAAGCTGCTTCCTGAAGCTCCCCATCGGGTGCACGAACGAGGTGCCGGGTGCGCCGGTTGTGAAGCGTGGTGCGCACTGCGTCCTCTCCCATCCTGGGGTCACTGCGAGCAGTCCTGGGAGGCCGCCCTGGTACGTGCGCACACAGCTCTGCGGGCATGCGTAGAAGAACACCCATGCGTCGCATACATCAATCAGGGAAGGCTCGTTCGGGCACGAGTACGTCACCTCCGTCCCGACAGCAAGGTCCCAGTTCGACAGCGTTGTTGGGAGCAGGCGCAGGTGTGCTGGTGGGTCCTGCAGACGTGCACCGGGCACCACTGTCGGTGCGCTGATGTCTGGCCAGGCAGGGTTGCCTGCTGAGGACAGGAACTCCAGGTGGATTGGGAGGGACGCAGAGACTCCGTTAATTGACGGACCACGCGTCAGGATCACCCGAGGAATATCCTCGGCATGGGAGAGGGCCACAAGCGACGCCAACACGAGTCCCTTCTGCAAAAGCGGCATTGTGTAAATGTAGAGTGAACGAGGTGTCTGCAATAGGGTGTGTGTTGGTGGTTGGGTGGGGTCTGGTCTTGGTCTGGGCATATTCCATCCGATAAAGAGAGCAAGTAGAAGGAGTCAACGTCAGTGCAGCAAGGCAGCAAGGCAGCAAGGGAAAGAAATAGTGTAGGGGAGGTGAAGAGTTTTGATTTTTTGTTTTTTGTTTTTTTCGCGTTGTTACTGAAATATACTTTCCCAACGTCACGTTGTTTCAATGCTCACAAATGAAAAAAAAAAGAAGTCAATTTTCTTTGTTTATTCTTAGATGAAGGGACGTAGAAGGCTGTGTCCAGCCAATCTAACCCAATATAGTTTTGTTGTTTTTCGCATTTTTTTTTATTTTATTTTTGGGTTTGTCTTTGTTTTTTGTTTGTGTTTTTTTTGAAAGTGTGACAACGGAACAAAAGAGGGGAGGCAATGTTTGTTTGTATTTTTGTTTTTGTTTTTGTCTTTTTTTTTTTGTGTTTTGTTTTGTCTCGGAACTAAAGCTGACGTATAGTAAAGAAATAGCACGGTTTGGGAGGTGAGTAGAGAGAGAGAGAGAGAAGAGAGAATAGTTTACTTTGTCAAAAAAAAAATTGTGTTGCAAAAGAAAGAAAGAAAAAAGCTTTGAAAAGCTTGAGATTTTGTACCCTGGTAATAAAACAACGCGCTGCTTTTTTTGTGTTTTTTTTGTAGAGAATATATTTACAGATGCGGAAAAGACAAAAAAAATTTTGGTGTTTTATTTTTGCATTTTAACTCAGAAGCCAAAGAAATTGCAGGTGTATTGCAACGGTCTCCATGAGACAATGGAGCCTCGAGCAGAAGACTACCTGCCGATTAGCTCAACATTCCCAAAGTTGACTTGAAATACAACAGCCCGCTCATGACGTTTGTGCACCTTAGTGGATGCACCGGGTAGACCCCAACCATGCAATCCTACTAACATCCAAACAGAGCGACTCTCATTGGACACTTTTTTTTTCTCCTCCCCCTCCCTGACCTTTTTTTTTTTGTTCTCTATTCGTTCAATTTTTTCTGCGACAGTACTTTTTTTGTAACGTATACTGACGGGATAGCATAGAGCTTATAATTGTGTTTTCCAAAAAAAAAAAAAAAACAATCGTAAGGATTGTTCGTGGATGAATCTCGCAGGGAATTTGAAAGAAGCAAAAGGAATACTTGTGGGACGCACTACCTTGTCTGTATTTTCCAAAGTTTTTTTTTTTCACGGGTCAGGAAAGATCTTTTTTTTTTTTTTTTTTTTCGAGAAAAAAAATCCTCTTCTCCCGAAAAAAAAAAAAAAAAAAGATTTTTGGGAGAAAAAAAAAAAAGAGAAAAGATTTGAAAATCCTGGAAAAATCCTGAAAAATCCTGGAAAAATCCATGAAATTTCATGAAAAATCTCGAGATCTTGAGAAATCTTTGAAAAAAAAAAAAAAAGATTTTCAAAATCTTTTTTTTTTTTTCCCCCAAAAAGATTTTTCAAAATCCCAAAAATCTTTTTTATCTTTTTTTTGAGAAAAAAAAGATTTTCAAGATCTTTTTCATCTTTTTTTCTCTTTTTTTTCTTTTTTTTCCTTTTTTTTCCAGGATTTTTCAAAGATCTCAAAGATCTCGAGAGATCCTGAAAAAAAAAGACAAAAATCCTGAAAATCTTGATTTTTTTTTTTTTCTCCCGAAAAAAGACAAAAAAAGACAAAAGATCTTTCCTGACCCGTGTTTTTTTTTTAAACCTCGGCAATTCCAAGAATTATTAAAGCAGGCAGAGAGAGATTTTGCCTCAATGAAATGCCCATAGTGCCCATTTTTGTTGTGACAACAAAAATAGATACCGTTGGGAGAGAGGAAACAGTGTGTGTTGTTGTGGAGGGTGAAATAATGGGGCCTCAAAAGGGGGGGAAATGCAACTTCAAATTTACAAAAAAATAAAAAATTAACTACAAAAAGAAGCTTGGAGAGGACGGCAGGGGGTGCTGAGCGAAACTGCTGCAAAAAAAAAAAAAAAAAAACGTGGTGTGTTCCGGGGTATCGAAAAATACAAATTTTCATTTCAATTCACAACTCTTCACAACTCTTCACAACTATTCACAACTATTCACAACTCTTCACAAATTTTCACAAAAACGTGTATGTGAAGAGTTGTGAAGAGTTGTGAAAAGTTGTGAAGAGTTGTGAAGAGTTGTGAAGAGTTGTGAAGAGTTGTGAAGAGTTGTGAAGAGTTGTGAAGAGTTGTGAAGTTGGCGAAGTCTGGGTGGTGCCTGGGCACCCAGGTACCCAGGTAGGTACAGGACACCTTTTGGAGGACGTTGGTTGGCAACACAGGAGGTTCTATGTGCAAAAAGTGCCTAAAATGGTGCGGCTGACGGGACGATTTGGACCCTTTTGGGCCATTCTTGGGCCACGTGTTTTTAGGTGTGTTTTTTTTTCAACTTTTTGACTTGGATTGCATTTTTGGGATCCCCGTGCAGTGGTCATACTTGGACCGCCCGAAAAAAATTTCGGGCGAATTCGGGCGGATTTTTCGGGCGCGGGTCCCGAGCGCCCGAAATGTGCCCGAAATATATTTCGGGCGTTTTAAAGGGAATTTATACGTAATTCGGGCGAATTCGGGCGCACAATCGGTGCACTGGAGTATCTTATGTGTGCTGGGAAGCATGCCACCAGTGTAAAAATTTTACGCTTTATTTGAAAGATTGGCACAAAATTTGTTCAAAGAAAAAAAAATTGAGCAAAAAGTCCGAAACACCCCGAGAATGGGTCAGAACCACCCTGTGACCCGACAATTCACAAAAATTCACCTTGAAATACGAAAAAATGGTGAAACCCCGGTTCATAGTGTGTTTTGGGTGGGAATAAGCACATGATAGTCAGAAAACCCGTGTTTGGTGGTGATTCCCAAAGTGCACTCAGGTGTACAAAAGTTTTCGATTCTTGCTTATTTTGACAGATTTGACATCAAATATTTCCAAATATAAAAAGTTTTTTGCAAAAATGAATAGAAACCTACCTAGTCGGTTTTCACTAAGGAAAAAGCGCCCGAATCCGCCCGAAATCTGCATTTCGGGCGTTTTCGGGCAAATTCGGGCGCACAAAATCGCCCGAAATCCGCCCCTAATCCGCCCGAAATGCCCGAAATATATTTCGGGCGGTCCAAGTATGAGTGGTGGGGCCGACGTTGAAAATTGGACAATTTTATGACCTCTTAAATTTCGGAAAATATGAGCCCGGTCACTAATAGGCGGCCCATTTCGGTCAAAAATTGTCCCCAAAATCCGGAGTGTATTATTGACCTTTGTGGGCGACGAGACTGTCCTGTGTGAGGTTAACCTACAGGTTAATTCCATTATGGCGGTGGTTGTTTTGCATCTCTCACACATTATGGATCGACGCACTGGTGAGTCCTTGGCGGTTACTTCGTCTCCTTTCGTCTTATCCGCCTTTTTGGTGGGGATTATTAACACCGTTTTTAGAAATTTTGTGCGAGTTAGGAAAAAATATGAGAGTACCACAGATACTCCAAAGTTAAAAATTCTTGCTTTAATGGAATTTTTGGGCCTCAAACTCGGACATCGGAAATCCATAGGGTCCCCCCTATGGTTTTTACACAGTACACAGTACACAGTACACAGTACACAGTACACAGTACGCAGTACACAGTACACAGTACACAGTACACAGTACACAGTACACAGTACACAGTACACAGTACACAGTACACAGTACACAGTACACAGTACACAGTACACAGTACACAGTACACAGTACACAGTACACAGTACACAGTACACAGTACACAGTACACAGTACACAGTACACAGTACACAGTACACAGTACACAGTACACAGTACACAGTACACAGTACACAGTACACAGTACACAGTACACAGTACACAGTACACAGTACACAGTACACAGTACACAGTACACAGTACAGTACAGTACAGTACAGTACAGTACAGTACAGTACAGTACAGTACAGTACAGTACAGTACAGTACAGTACAGTACAGTACAGTACAGTACAGTACAGTACAGTACAGTACAGTACAGTACAGTACAGTACAGTACAGTACAGTACAGTACAGTACAGTACAGTACAGTACAGTACAGTACAGTACAGTACAGTACAGTACAGTACAGTACAGTACAGTACAGTGCAGTAGTCCTGTCGGGTGGTGTACCATTTTTTCCCCCAGAGCAACTTAGGTGTAATTGTGGTTAATTGTGTGTACGTGTGTTTGATAACTAGTGGGGGTAATTCTTGCTCAGAATATGGCCCCGACGTGTACGTGTGTGTACTTGTGCTGAAAGTGTGCTGAAATTGTGCCTAATATAGGCACAGTTCAGGTGAGTATGGTGCTAGTTGCGCCCAGCTGTGTTTTGAGTAAAACGGTACAAAAAACAGGGAAACAAGTGGTAGTGCCACTGGTACAAAACTTTTCTAGCGAAGCCACGGTACGCAACATTTCGGGTAGAGCTGTGGGCTACCGCTAGTAATTTTTAGCTGCGTCGCAGGCGCACGGTACGCTACTTTCTTGAGAGTTGTGAACATGTTGAAAAAAAAAAAGGCAACAAACGAACACGCCGCGGACTTCCGTCGTCCTCCTCCGCACAGGGGGTGGGGTGGTACGGCCAGCTTGACTCACAGACCCACGCTAGCTAGCCCTCTGCACAGCACACTTTACCTGACCAGTCCTGCAAAAACCCTGGAAAAAAACACCCCCCTTTTTTTCCCTCCAATTCACAACTCTTCACAAATCTTCACAACATCTGTGTTTTTTTCATCCAAATTTTCATTTCAATTCACAACTCTTCACAACTATTCACAACTATTCACAACTCTTCACAATTCTTCACAAAAAAATGGCCAAAAATTATGTTGTGAAAACTTGTGAAAACTTGTGAAGATTGGTGAAGATTGGTGAAAATTTGTATTTTCCGATACCCCGGAACACACCAAAACGGAAGAAAAAAAAAAAAAAAACGCAATGAACAGATTCGCATGCTTACTACAGTAAGCATTACTGGGGGGGGGCGAATAGAAGACCCCCCCCTTGTATTCACCATGTCAGCGCTTTTTTTAGGGGGGTTTTCAAACATAAAATTTTTCGATAAATATTTTATGGTCCGTTGAATACAAGACCCTTTTAGGATTTAGCATAGCGTAAAAAATTAATTTTGTTACAGTATGCTAAATACAAGACCCTACTAGGGTCTTGTATGCTACACGTAAGCCCACTAGGGTCTTCTATTCTAAAATATATTTTATGAAAACGGCCAAAAAAAAAGGGGTCTTCTATTCGGCGGGGTCTTGTATTCGGCAGGGGTCTTCTATTCGCCCCCCCCCCCCAGTAACGGGCGAAAGAAAAAAAAAAAGCAATGTAACCCAGGGTTCTATATAGAATTCCGCCCACGAGGGGCTGGCTCGGTCAGGATCGGTCTGGCTCAAAAAAAACGTCTGACCGAGTCAACGTCTGGCTCGGTCAGACCGACCGAGTGACCGGACCTATATAGAACCCTGGTAACCCACATACACATTTCTGTGGGTTGGTGACAGAAAAGGCTGCCATAAGGGGATAAAAAAACTGTCTTGTAAAATACGATTGGAAGTGACAGAAAAGGCCTAAAAAAATGTACTCAGTATGTTAAGACATTAGCTAAACATCTGGTACATAAAATTTGACACACAGCATTTGCCACTCCTTGCGCACAACAAGGGGGAGGGAACTTCTAAAAAAATGGGCCATATTGGTCGAAAAGCGTAGTTAAAAGATAACCCACGCCTATCGTTTGAATTGAAGTAGCAAAGGAAAATATGGACATACAATAAACAGGAATCATCCCCACATCCTAATGGTGGCAGTATCGTGATGGGAGCTGAATACGCAAAATACATCAAAATACACGCATTGTAATGTATTTGATGTATTTTGCAGATTTCAATGAGCTCCCATCACAATACTGCCATTACCACACCCCCCACCCAGAAGAGGAAACCCTTAACAGAGTCAACGAACACACCTTTACCCGGTAAAATCCTACACATAAATGAAGTTTTGTGTAATAAACACTGTAACCTGGTGTGATCGGAACACAATTCCCTGTACTCCTACCAGGGGTCTACTTTTCCAGCCTGGTTCTGACCACAACATAACTCAACGAATTTCACCACTGCACAAAAAAAACTGCACTGTTCACAGGCAGTGAGACAGGGATAGAAAACGGAGGAGAAAAAAAGGAAGAAAATTGTTTCATATACATTCTTTTCTAAACGAAAAGAAGGCAAAGAACAAAAAAGGCAAAACTCATTAGTCAGCCTATCAAATATTCATAATTTGGGTGTGTATGGTGGATCTCACAAAATCCAAAGGATTTCTGGGATGATCCCTTTTACCAAAAAAAGCATTCGTAATAATCTGAAGACAACCCTTCCCTTTTTATGTCCGTTTCTCATCACAACACCCTTTTAGTAGCTTTTCGAATTGTATCCTATTTGAGAATAAAAAATGACCCTCCCTGGGTAAGAGGGTCGGGTTTTCCCTTTTTTTGCAACAGAATAAATGAAACAAACTTTTCTTTTGTTGCAACAACCCAGGAGGTACCTATACATCATCTAAAAAAAAAAAGCAACGAAAAATGAATACAACGAGATGGTGCAGCCAATCCTGTACGTACGGGGGAGGAGAAACACACCGACTAGGGAATCAAAAATTGAAAATCCTGATGAAGGAGGTGTTGTTTATTCCCGGTCCCCTTCCAACCTTACCGTAAGTAAGTGGTAGAAAATATCAAAAAGTGAGAGGAATTGTCGCTATTATTTGTATGTCTTTTTATCCGAACCCCCCAATCCGCAGCAAAGCTGCTCAAACAAGTTTGATTGTGAAGAGAGAGGAGAGAGAGAAATACTACAGATGATCCTGAGCAAACTGTCGCCTAGAAAAGAGAGAATAAATAAAAAAATAATGTAGGAGGACTGTGAGAACCTCTAATGATTGCAGTGAAAATCTTCCAAAACTAACCCTCCGATAGAGAAAGGCTTGAATCAAAAGACAACGCATATAAAAAAAAAATTGACAGATAAATACCTCTCACTGTGGGGGGGGATATATGCCGTTTGCACGGCAAACTAATCAGGGGACGGTAGTAGCGCTATCAGTCCAAATGACTACTGTTTTTTTTTTTTACGCACCAGTACAGTGGCACTACTAGCTCAGCAGGTTTAGCTGGTCGTTACGACATAGTAGTCCCTCCCCTGACATAGTCTGCCGTGTGGTGTATCGACAATCGCAAAAAAAGGTAGGTCCGTGTGTGTTTTTTTTTTCACTCTCTTTCGGTTGATCTGTGTGTTGAAAGCATGAGCAGTTCTGAGCCGAACATTACCCAAATATGTGTACTTTTTTTTCCCGTTTTGTATAAAATCCTCCCCCGTTTTCAAAGAAGAACAAAAAATAAAATAAAATAGAAAGAGATTAAGAGAGGAATACGATGAAGAAATGTTGCCTGCTAACCACGCAGTTCGATTCTGTTGTTTTTTTTTTTTAACTTCATTTTTTTTAAAAAAAACTTGGTTGTATTAGTGTAGCCACCCTAGAGGAGTGCTCCACTATACACTTTTTTCTTCTTCTTCTTTTCTCTTGGTACTGTCCATTGGGTACTGTTCATGGGTATTGAGAGGTTGTATGTATCATTGCTGTTCTATTCTGTGGGGAAAAAGAAGAAAAAGAAAAAAAAGAAAAAGTGAAGTTGATAGTGCAAAACGCCTCTAGGACGCAAGGTACTGACACTCCGCTGGGGGGAAAAAAAACAAAGTTTTTTGTAAGATGAACCGAAGCACCTCCCTTCTCTGTGCTTCAGTCACCTGGAAACAAAAAAAAAGAAAAAAAAAGAGCAACCTTTTGGCACGGATGCTGCCAGATCTGGAAAATTGGCCCCCAAATCTGGCCAGATCTGGCAGCATCCGTGTTTTGGATTACTCCTTCATTTTTTTTTTTTCCCCTTTGTTGTTGAAAACTGGTTATTAGTGCTTCACACCTTGGGGGAGAGATGAACGCACTACTGTTTTTTTTAAAAAAAGACTGGTTTTCACTGGGGTATGGAAGGGGGGAAACTCAAAGGGCATCTTTTCTGAAAACAGCCTTTGCTTTTTTTTTTGCTTTGGGAAGGCTCGTTTTTCCATTTAATGTTACAAAGTAACAATAAAGGGGGGGGAGGGGGTCCGACCGAAATCCGGGAAAAAAACTTTTTTTTTTGTAACAATGGCGGGAAAAAGTGGCTTTTTCCAACAACAAGAACTTGTCCATTTCGGCAGATTGACCCCACCACAGTGCGGACGGATTTCGGAAATGCAAATGCGGGTGTTTTCGGATGTGCACGTCCACTGCGCCTTGTTGTTACAATAAATGACAATTCGGAAAAACGGTTTTTCCGTGTAACATAGGGGGTGGGGAGGGGGGGGTCACCGGGAAAAATGGTTTATTGTTACTTTGTAACATTAAAAGGAAAAACGAGCCTTCCCTTTCTTCTTTTTTTCAAAATAATAAAATACTACCTGGAAGATGTAGATGTGCCTCTCGTGCACATACACCTAAAATAATAACGACAAATGAGAGGAGAGGCGGCAAAGTAACCACACCCTCTAAATGCGTGTGTGTTTTTTAAATATAGAAGTTGTGTGGGGAAACACTCTGGCATGCACGACAAAAAGATGCTCCCCAAGATAGGGTGAATTGACTGCCTTTTCCTTGAGGGCATCTTGATCGCCAGGGAACCAGAGGTCAGGGTACATTTGGGAGGGAATAACTGATTTCCTTTTTTTTGAAATCGTTGCATTTAGTGCAGACATCCGAGGGGGGTGTTCTACACTATGGGAATAACTGTGTATAGTTTTTTGTTTGTTTTTTTTCTTGCAGTAAACCTAGAAGTGAACCTCTATGAAAAAAAAGGTTTGGTTGAGCGCAGCAACATAGGTCAAGTTTTTTTATACAAAGAAAAAAAAAGAGGGAGTGGAAGAAATAAATTTGAAAAGAGAAACGAGAAAAATGGAATATGAGTGATCACAAACATTTTGTGAAGAACAACCGATGACATAAATATTGGTTTTTGGAGAGGAATAACAATAAAAAAGGGCGATGAAAATAACATTACCGGTAACAAAAAAAGAGAAAAAATAATAATAATAATTTTGTAAAGAGGATGAGGGGAACCAAGTGACTGTGGCCAGCTCGACAGACAGAAGTATACACATCATGTAAATTGAAAGGGCAGAAAGATGAAATTCCCCTCTTACTACTATGAGGTGCAAAACTCCGCCCCCCTTTTTTTTGTTTTTTTTGAATTATTGAAAATACACCTCCCTTTTTGTTTACTTAGGGATCTACAACAAAAATAATAACAGCAATCACAAACTCTAAAAGCAGGCCCTTAGGGTGGTACTTTTTGCTGGTCAGCGGACCAGCAACCCTAGGTATTGCTGGTCCGGGTCTAAAAAAAAATAATAACAATAGATTTTTTTTTTGAGAATCCCACCAGAACAGTCGGGTGTGTCACAGATGCAGAGACCCTGGGGGCTCAAGGGTACACCGTGGGAGACCAGAACGCGACTCAATTGGTCAAACGCCGAAGGAAAAGGAAGCATGCAGCATGGCGAAATAAAAAAAAGTAGCGTACCGTGCGCCTGCGGCGCAATCTTGCCAGCCCACCTTCCTATGACATAGTTTGACAGTTAAAATGTGCCATTTTAAGGGAATTTTTTTGAAATGTTGCGTACCGTGGCTTCGCCTGGAACCTTTGGGTGCCATGACTGCCGCTTCTTTTATAGATGTACTGAGGTTACTGATAAGAAGGCTGACACCCACTACGGCTTGTGGTTCACCCTCCCCACCCGCCTTTCACGATTTTGTGCATCAGAGGGGAGAAAGCGCGTCACCTCCCTGCAGTGGCAGGGAGTCTTTTTTTACCACTGTGTGCTTTTCACCTGTTTTTTGCATTGACCAGCAAACCGGGTTTGGACCAGCAGTTGGCGGCTACCCCCCTGACCACCCTAAGGCCCTGTCTAAAAGGCATTTAAAAAAAAAAACACCTCTGTGAAAGTGTACCATATACCCTTGTTTTGGGGGGGAGATAACTCTGGCACTTTGTTTTTTGTTTTTTTTTATATTGTACTGCAAAAACTGAGTTGAAACTTGAAAAATAAGAGAATTGAAACAATATCAATTTTGACCCCTTCACTGTTCTTTTGTAGTATCGACAATCGCCTGTCCAAAATGACGGATTCTACACAAAGAATCGCCCGAAGGCCAAAAAAAAACAACTACTTTCTGTCGCTGAATTCAATACTGAAATTGACTTCTAAAGCAGACCTATTCTGCAGGGCGTTCGCCCCGGGGCGAAAAATATTTTTTTTCGTTAAAAAAATCTTTTCCTGAAAAAATGACATTTTATTTCGCCCCAGGGCTTCGCCCCACCGGGGCGAAACCCTGTATAAATAAATAAATAAATAAAAAAAAAAAGGGGGGAAAAAAAAAATGAGAGAGAGATTTCTCCCCCCCAACCTGTCGACCCCCCCGGAGGGGGGGTCGCAGAGGGGGTGTCCACTGTACTCAAAATCATCCGCAAACCCGCCTGCCGTGAAAGTAAGTTTCCCCAGCACTCCCGCTCGCTCCTCAATCCTGCAGTCTGCTGAAGGTGTCCCGTACCCCCTGTTATAGAAGGTGTCACTACTCGTGTCAACTCTACCTTCAACGGCAGAGAGACGTTTTAGTTGATTGAAAATAATCAAACTAAGGATGAAGTCTCATATGACAGATGCCTCTCTCTTGTACATCTGTTTGATTAAACAGCACAAAGAGACCCTCAGTGAGGGGGGGATTGATGAAATTCTCCATCGTTTCGCTGGTTTTAGTGCTGGGGAAGGGATCACGCGCAAATCGCAATTTTTTTTCGACCACTCAGTACCGGGGATTCACCCCCACGAACTAGCTTCTCTCCGGCGGGAAAATTTTTTTTGACCTATTTTAAGCACTAGTAAAAAAGCAAAAATTTCGGGTTTTTTGGCATTTCGCCACGATCAGGAAAAAACGATGGCGATAGCGAACGCCCTGCTATTCTGTAAAAAAAAAAAAAAATCACACAAAAAAAAAGTTATTCTGAAGGACCAGGGGGGACGCTTGCAGACAGGAGAGAGTCCACACAACCCGTCCCTACACACAAAGCGGAGCGGATAAATCGAAAACCCTCGACGCGCGCTCATTGTTCAGAATATTGTCCTGACAGACGATGGGCAATACCGTGTGTCACTCCATAAAACTTATCCCCAAATATCAAAAAAATCACCAATTTTTGCCCCTCCCCCCAGAAAAAGCCCTGGCATCGCGCCCCCGTCTGAAGAATACCTCCATCGAGAACAAATTCAGATCTGCAAATGGAACCTGGGGGTGATGCACCTTTTTCCCACACACCTTCCTTCAAGGGTCCTTTTTTTCTTTGCTTTGGATAAGGTGACAACGGCCAGACACCCCATAGAGGGTAAGTACGTGGCCGCCACCTTACCTCCACACAACCCCTATCACCGTTTTATCGTTACCGTTGTTTTGACAATCATCTGTCGGAGACTATGTTCGCATGCATTCTTTTTTTCAGTTTTTTTTTTGATAAATTGTTGGAGTAGTGTAGTTGCCTCGGTAGTGTTGCCACAGTTGGGTGCAATTCTCCACTGTTGTGGGTTTAATAATCTGTTGGTAGCTTTTTTTTTGCCATTTCAGACAAACAAAAAAACCATAAATTCGTCGTAGAGCTAGATACGTTGCTGCAGTTTAGACTTTGCGCAGTTCTCCACAATGTGCGATACAAACATACTTTATTGACGTGTAATTAATGACTCTTCACAAAACCCTATTAACAGGACGTGCAATTTAACGGCCAGGGTATTATGTACAACTATACATCCTGGTACAAATGCACTCAAAATGTGGTCGTTCAATGATACACAATGCAACCAAAATATGAGGAAATGGTGCACAAAAAAAAGGAGCGATTATCTGGATGGAGGAACGCGTCTTTTATGTATCTGCACTACTCGGGTACTTCGACCAAGCCCCCCTCCTCACACCTTCTCCCTCCCCTTCACCTACCACCATCGCTTTAGGGAGGGGTCTTATTGCGGTTACACATTGCACGCTTATAACAGGATTTTGTGAGTCATCAATAATTGCAACGTCAATGAAAAACTACTAATTCGTGTTGAAATTATATCCTAGAATTAACTCACTGCGTTAAAACTGTGGGGATATAATTTTAACGGCAAGTTATTGCTGTTTTTTTTTAAATATTGCCCTCCAAAAAAAATGTGAAACAGGATGGGAGGAGAGGGGGGGGATAGGGTACTACATAAGGGGGAGGAAGGTAAGTCTTTAACAAGGGATTTTCTTTCTGTGGCCACTGGGTGGGTTTGGTTTGCCAACTCTCTCTCTCTCTCTCTTTTCCTTTCTCTCGCTTTTTGGCAAACCCCCCCCGTCTGCTTAGACAATGCAACGCAGTGATTCAGACAGCCACGGTGGGTAACGGCAACGCTTCTAAAAAAAATAAATCTCGCCAAAAAAAGGAGAGAAAAAAAAAAAAAAATAACGACATTGTAAGATGAATCTAGGCTTCGAGCCAAAAGTCCACCTTAGAGAAAAAATACAGTTTGTTGACATAGAAAGGCCTCTAAATGAATAAATAGAGGGAAAAAAAAGAAAGGTGGCGACATGATCCTATACATCTCATGTTCACGGCGGACTAGTCAGGGGGACTACTAGTGGAACTACTAGTCGCAACAACTAGTGCTACACTGGTAGTGTTACTGGTGTAACACTAGTTGTAAAACACTAGTCATTTGGACCACTAGCACTACTAGTAGTCTTCTCTGACTAGTCCGCCGTGTTTAGGTATTGAGGGGGGGTGGGAGGGGGGAACAAAACTGGAGCAGCGTTCAAAAGGAAAACACACACACGCAAACACCAGAGGAGTATTGGTTTTTTTATTTGTTTTTTGTACCCCTAAGAAAGTTGCTGTGATACTTTATTTTGCATTCTGAAAAAAAAAAAAAAGGGTTCAAAAAAAAAAATGCGTTCGACTATCATGACACACACCCCTGCCCCACATTTGGGGGGGTTACCAAAATGGTTTTGTTGTGCTTTTTGTTCTTTGATAATCTAGGGTTTTTTTTTGCCCAATTCAGGTCTTCATCATCATTTTTAAATAATGTGGGTGTAGCGTAGCCTGAACAAACAGGCTTTCGCTTTCGTTTTATAGTTTTTTTTCCTCTCTCTGTGTTGAGCTTTGTTTTCGTGTTTTTCCAATGAATGCAAAAAAGAACAGGGTGGGGGGTAAGTGTCGGTGGAGGGATCTCAGAAAGGTGGAAATGCTTTGACCAGGACCTGGCGGAGCCTCTCGGTCGCTGTTTTGTTTTGTTTTGTTTTGTTTTTTGTTGAAAACTTATTGAAATACGTAGCAGTGCAAGACCACCCGAGGATGAACTTCCACTACTTCTTTTGAAACAGACCTTCAAGGTAAAAAAAAGTGGTCTAGTTTAAATGGGAGGGAAAGTGCTGTAGTGCGGTTGATGTTTTTAGAGTTTCGACAATAACCTATCCAAGGACGGGGTTCTGTACAACAAAGGTCGCCCGAAGGCTAATAATTTTATTTTTTTATTCTTGAGAATCTGTTGGGTTATTCGTAGCCATTCAGACAGTCTTTTTCACTATCATTTTATTTTTGGTTGCTCCCCCCTTTCCCCCCCTATGCCTAATTTCTTCCAATTATCTTCAAAAGACAGAACTATACGCACAATACGGGGAACCCAGTGGGGAAACCAAAAACTTGTTTCATTTACTATTCTACTGAATAGAAGGTATAATAGGGTACACTAAATGTACCCAAACTTGAAAAAAAAAGCCCCATCAGAGCAAAAGGGGATAAATCTAAAGTGAATATTTTTTTTTGTGTGGGTATGTGCGGGGGGGGAAGGGATACCCAGAAAGGGTAGCCCTTCTTGGTGGTATAAGAGAGACAAGAAAAAAAAAAGGGTACCAGGGAAGGCGATAAGAGTACTAATTACGTTGAAACGAAACACTCAATAAGGCAGAGTGTATTTTTTTTGAAAACTTGGTATTAGTGTAGACACCCGAGGATGAGCTGCACTTTTTTTTTTTGTGTGCGAGACATCTCAACGGGATGTGTGCACAGAAGAAGAATAAGAAGGTTTGGTAAGATGAACCTAAGCTTCGATGAAAAGATGAAAAAAAAAAAAAAAGGGGGGAAAAAAAGAGAGAAAAGTTTGTAAGATGAACCTAAGCCTCTCTGTGCTCAGTCACCTTGAAAATAAAAATGGTAAACCCGCAAGAAAAAAGACCAAAAAAAAAACCCCAAAGAAAAGAAAAATTTGCAACACAACAAAGAATAAAAAAAGAGACAAAGAAACTGTAAAAATAAGAGAAAAAAAAAAGATTTGAGAGTACAGAAAAACCACTGCATTTTGAGATGGCATATTTGAAAATTGAACAAATAGGCGCTATAATTTGCTTGTTTTCATTTTTTTTTTTTTTCTTATTTTTTGAAATCTTAGTGTGGACACTCATAGGTGCTCTTCACCATTTTATTGCGGCTGGGAAGCTGTGTGGTCGAGGCGGCGCTGTACTTTTGTTTGCATATTTTCGTTATTTTGAGAGTTTTTTTTGGTACCTCAAAACACACAAACAAAATTTTCAGCAAGGTTTTTTAGTTTATTTTACAAATCAGATCAGATCATCTGCGTCGCCGTTTACCTCTGAACTACCCCCATTTTTTTTTGCGGATGAGAGCTTGCGTGCTTTTGGCCCCCGGAGTGGGGGGGAAAGGTTTGCGGGGCTCTTTGGTGCGCGGGAGTTCATGCTGTTTTCACGGGAGGCCTCGATACCTTCGCTGCCTTTTGAGTCTTGTTGCTTGCTTTCGTCGTCGTGCTCCACTGTGAGGAGGGTTTGGCCCATCTCCTCTGCTTTGTCCTCGAGGCCGAAGGCGGTTTGGTTACGTTCTTCGTCGCCCTGCTTTTTGTTTTTGTTGCGCATCAGAAGGAAGGCGAGAAGGGCAAGGCACGACAGCAGCAGAAGGATGAAGAGGATCAGCAGCCACCAGGGGAAGGAGTCGTCGTCGTCGTCGCTTCCTGTAGAGGGGGGTGCGCCCTGTTCGGACAGAGGTGCAAGCTTGCAGGGGGAGACAATGCCCTCACCGCAACCCTGATCTGCCGCAATGATGGTGTCAACGCAACACTCAGGGTGGCCCAGTTCGCATTCGTGTCCGTTGACGCATTTGCCGCACTCACGGTTGCAGCAGACTGTGCAAGTGGAGTCGCTGCAGAGACCACCGAATTCGACGCAGCGAGAAAGACGCAGGCACGCAGCAGTGACCTTGGCGTTCTCGGTCGCGCTGCACACCTCCGCCGTCTGTGCAATAATCTTCGGGCAGCATTTGTGTGACCCAAGAGGGTCGTTCGAGCACTCCTCCCCACCGCACACCTTGCACCCAGGGTCGCAGCATACAGCGCACTCCGCGTCCTCGCATTGGCCAGAGAATTCGGTGCAGCTGTTGACACGCACGCAGGGTCCAGGGACCTCGGCGGAGCAGATGTTTGTGGAGTTCTTTTTGTAGATGTCTGTGGCGCAGCAGGCGTCGGCACCGAGGGGGTGGCTTGCGCAGGTCTTGGAGCCGCAAGCGGTGCCGCAGCCGGCGTGGCAACAGACGGCGCACTCCTCATCAGGGCAGAGGCCATCGGTGCAGACGGACGGCGTGCGCACACACGGTGCCTTCTGCTTCGTCGCGCACGTCGCACCGTTGCCGCCGTCCAGAATAGGCGACTCGCAGCACGCAGCCGCACCCAGCGGGTCTGCCTCGCAACCAGGTCCACCACACTGCTGGCAGCCCTGGTCGCAGCAGAGTGTGCACTCAGCAGAGTTGCAGATGCCGCCGAACTCGCTGCATTCGTGCACTGTGGGGTGAGTGGGTGGGTGGTGGTGGTGGTGGTGGGTAGGTGAGGTGAGGTATACCTCTGACACAAGGCGCATGCACTTCCCCCGTGCACTGCGACCCCTTGTTGTGGATGCTCGTCGGGCAGCACTTATCCTGTGAGTCAAAGTGGCAGATGTCACCACCACAGCGGTCGCACTCAGCGCTGCAGCAGACAAGACACTCCATGTCCTCGCACTTTCCGCCGTACTGTGCGCACGCACCGTCTGTTGGTTGTGTGGTGTGGTGTTGGAATTTTTGTAGTTTCGAGTTTTTTTGAGAAAATTCTGGAGGGGTAGCTGTGTTGCATACTTCTGATGCACGGTGCATTTGTCGTCGAGGAGCAGTGCGGGTACGGCTTCTTCAGGATGTCTGTGACGGTCGGGCACTCGACGCCAGCAGGGGGGTTGGCGACGACGGTGTCGCCACAGGTGCCGCACTCCTTGCTGCAGCAGACCTCGCAGGCCTCGTCTTGGCAGATGCCGCCGTACTGGCTGCATGTGGTCACTGCGGGATTGGGTGTTGTGGTTTGGTGTATGGGTCAGTCTTGGCGAGTCCATCAGTGCAAATATGCGCCAGGCAGAAAAGATGGGAGGTGAAAAAACAGGGTTAGCGGTGTTTGCATACCTCTCGTGCACGGTGCTCCCTTCGTGAGGCTGCACGGTGCGTTCACCTTGCGGATCGCGTCGTCGCAGCACTGTCCGTCGGTCGCGCTGTCCAGGCACTTCTGCCCACCACACACACCACACGAAGCGTCGCAGCACGCCGTACACTCAGGGTCCTTGCAGATGCCTCCGAACTCAGCGCATTTCGACACTGAACGAGGGTGGTAGTAATGGGAGGAAGGGAGGAAGGGAGGAAGGGAGGAAGGGAGGAAGGGAGGAAGGGAGGAAGGGAGGGTGTGGACATACCTCTGATGCACGGGGCTGCCTGAGTGTCGGTGCAGATCTTGTCGCCGTGGGTGCAGTCTCCGTTGTTGCAGCACACCACGCAGTCGGGTGACTGGCACACACCGCTGAACTGCGTGCAGGGGTCCACTGTGTTGGGTTAGGTTGGTGGTGGGGGTGGGATGGCAGGAAGTGTTACATACGTCTCGTGCACGGGGCTGCAACGCCAGGCCCACACTGCGGGTGAAGGACGCCTGTGGACGGGCTCTCGCAGCACTCGGGGGTGCTCGGCTTGCAGCCTGCATCACCACCACATGCGCTACACTTGTTGGGGTCACAGCACATCTGGCACGTGGTGCCCGAGCAGGCACCGCCAAATGGTTCGCACACGTTGTCGACGATGCAGGGTGCCGACACGGTCGGGAACACAGAGCATTTGGTGCCAGTGGTCACGATGGGTTCGTGGCAGCAGTTCCCCGTGCAGCCAACAGAGCCGCACGTCGCCCCGCATGACATAGGGCAGCACGCAGTGCAGGTGATGTCCGTGCAAATGCCCCCAAAGGCGGTGCACCTGTCTGGGATGATCGGACGCACACATGGCGCAGGGGTGCCCGCGTTGCAAATGGCGCCTGTGGTAGGGATGGTGGTCGCACAGCAGGAAGCTTGCAGCAAAGCGGGGAGCTTGCTGCACTCTGTGGAGGTGGTGGCGCAGACGGGGCACTCGGGGGAGCAGCACACAGCGCACGCTTCGTCTGCGCAGAGGCCGCCAAACTCGTCACACTTCGTGTACCGCACGCAGGGCGCGAACGTGTACGCAGAGCAGACCTTGTTCTTCGCAACGATCGGGTCCTGACAGCAAGCATCAGAGCCCCCCACGGCAGTCGCACAGTCGGTCGCACCACACTTGTCGCCGCAGGACGCCTGGCAACAGTATGTGCACTGCGCATCGCTGCACACTCCTCCGTACTTAAGGCAGTCCGTCGTCACCCGCACGCACGGTGCGACGACGTTGGCAGCAGCGTCACACTTGGCTCCCGAATCAACAATCGGGTCGACACAGCAGTTACCCACACACGACGGCCCACCGCACATATCGCCACAGGACTTGTCGCAGCAGACGTCGCAGTTCCCTGTCGAGCACACGCCACCAAGGGCGTCGCACTTGCTGGTACCGACACACGTCGCACCGGTGGCAGGGGCTGCCTGCGCCACACAGGTGTCCGGGTTTGTCATAGCGTTGTTGTCATTGCATGTGGCACCTGCGGCTTCAGGCTTTGCTGTCTCCGCGCATTTGCCTGTGCCCGCGTCGCAGACGGCATCGACACAGAGGGAGGTGACGCCGGGACACTTGACGCCGTCGCAGGTGGGGGTTGTCTTCGCGCAGACTCCGTTCTGGCAAACGTTTGTGGTTTCACAGATCTCGCCGTCGGGCTTCGGTGTGTAGATGCACTTGCCTGTGTGCTCGTCGCAGACGCCTGCAGCACGGCATGAAGTTTCTCCATCACAGGTGATATCCTGGCAGAGGCGCACACGGATGCAGGGTGCGGATCCTTTCTCTACACAGGTCTGGTTCGAGGTGAAGATATCAGGCTCACAGCATTTGTCGGAGTGCCCCGAGTCCGAGCAGGTCGGCCCGCCACAGAGACCACACCCAGCAGAGCAACACACCGCGCATGTGGTGTCCTTGCAGATGCCGACGTACTCCTTGCAGGGCACCGGGTTCGGCGGGTCCACAACAATACAAGGTGCAGGGGTCGCAAGGGTACATGGCTTGTCTGTGATCCTGATGTCATCGTCGCAGCAGGCTTCGTCGCGGCTGGCTGTTGGGGTGGTGTAGGGTGTAGGGGTTGAGTTCGAACTGTGCAGTATGGACAGTCACAGGGAATAAAAAGACATACCGGTTCCGTTGCAGCCTGGGGCACCGCAGACTCCGCAGGCAGAGGCACAGCAGGCTGTGCAGGCTGCGTTGGTGCAGACACCACCGAACACGGCGCACTTGCTGACCTCGTTGTCCTTGTTGATGATGGTAATAGGGGGGACTGCAATTGTTTTGTAGTCGGGGTCGTTTGTGTCGGGGTTAGTGAAGCGGATCTCGTACGGGATGTCGCCGTCGAGGATGTCGTCGTTGACACCCGTGACCTCGATGTACTGCAGGTCCATCCAGTTCGTGGTCGTGAAGTGCGCCATACCCGACGCGTTCACCACGCCCTCCTTCACGTTGCTCGATGCGAACCGCAGCGTCACATCCGACGATGGCAGCGTCCTCAGCCTCAGCGAGAAGTGGAACACATCACCACTTTCTGAAGTGTGCCCAGACAGAGGCGCCACCACCACCCCGGGGATGTCATTGTCGTCGTTCACACCGGGAATAGCCGGCGGCGTCGCACCCCAAACAGAGTAGTTCGCATCAGTGGTCACAACCGTGTACGTGATCTCGTACTGCTGGTCCTGGTCCTTCTCGTCATCGTCAACCCCCTGCACGCCAAGCGGCTGCGGAATGTTCCAGTTGTCCGGAGTAAACGTCATTGATGTAGTCGGGTCCACAATCGCAGCCTCAGTAGCGTCCGAGACAACAAAGTTGTTGAGCGTCACGTCCGCGTTCGGCTTCGTCGTGAGGCTGACATCAAGCGTCACAATGTTCTTGTCCTCACTCGTGACCACAGTCTCGTTCTTCTCCCCACCGTTGATGGTCCACATTAACCCAGGGATGTCGTCATCCTCGTTAATAACAACAACCTGCCCTGGGGACAACGTGTTGTAGTCTGTGTCCGCACTGGTGGCGGTGAGGGTGATCTGGTATGTGATGTCGCCGTCCATCTCGCTGTCGTCAACCCCTGTTACATTAACAGTCTGGACGAGGTTCCAGTCGTCGGGTGTGAAGGTGAGTGTTGTCGTGCTGAGCTTGCCCTCGGTGGCATCAACCCCAGTCAGTTCTACTGCCACGTTGGCGGTGGGCTTGGTGTTGAGGTTCACAGTGAGGAGGGTAAGGGTACCCGTCTCCACGGTGCGGAGCTCCGTGCTCGTGTAGTTGAGTCCGGGGTAGTCGTTGTCCTTGACGAGCACGGTTGTGGTGGCGACCATGCCCGTGTAGGCCGTGTCGAAGTAGGTCCCATAGTGGTAGCATGCGTCTGTGATCGTGAGCTCCACAGTGACGTTGACGTCGCCGTCGCTGACGAGGTTGTCGACGGCGTACACGCGGAAAGTCTTCACGCTTTGGTTCCACTCTGTGCGTGGCACAGAGAACGTCTCAGGCTCGATGCGGACGCGTGCTGCTGCAGGATCAGTGGGAAGCACGCGTGCCGTGACGATCATCCCATCAGTGGGAGACAGCTGGAACTCACTGCTCCAGTTGCAGAGCGGCTCAGAGCCAAGATTCACAACAACATCAGCATATCCTCCGTTCTCGTCGGCAGCGTTCAGCGAAGAGGCGTTCATGCTTGAAGTGTCGTCGTCTCTTGTATCCAGCCACACCTCATGGTACCCCTGCACACCCGAGGCCGTGTCGTTGAAGTGGTACGCAGGGTCCGTCGAGTTCGACAAAAAGATCAGACGCGTGAAGGAGGAGTCCTCCTCATCAATGTTGTCGTCCTGCCCAGTGATCTTGAACACCTGAGGCACGTTCCAATTAGTTGGAGTGAACGTAAGGAAATCAGGCTCGATCTTCATTTCCCTCGCAAAAATGCGTTCGGACTGGAAGGTCTGGTCAACTCCGTTGTAGAAGACGATGACATCCGCAAGTGGCTCTGACGTGAGCACCACATCCCATGTCGTCGTGTCGAACTGCCCCTCGTGAAACACCGGCTCGAACACATCCGGGGTCATGACAAACTTGACGGATGCGATGTCGTCGTTGATGACGCTGATGCCCACCTGGGTCGTGGCAGACATGTCTGTGACCTTGTCGTACGCAGGGTCGACTGATGTGTACGTCAGCGTGAATTTGTACTCCATCGACGCGTCGGCGATCAAGTTGTCCTCTGTCTGCGCCGTGAACGTAAGGATGTCCTTCCATTTCAGAGGGTCGAGGTTCGGGAAATCCACAGGGCCGAAGGTGAACTTTGGCTCTGGGGTGGCGATTGCTCCCGTAGAGTCAACGAGGTTGACGTGCAGACTGACAGGGTGGTACGGCCGTGATGTGAACTGGATGGTGAAGGTAGCTTTGTTGCCGCCATTTGCGGGGTTCTCGGTGATGCTGGCTGTCTCCTTCAGGATGATGCCTGCGGTTTCATCGTTGAAGTTGGTTCCTGCAGTTTGGATCTTGAAGGCTTTGGCGTAGGCAGCGTCACCAGAGGCGACGGCGTAGTCGACGGTGTACTCCTCGTCGGGGTCGGCGAAGTCGTCGTCGACGCCGTTGACGGTGAAGGTCTTGATGAAGAGGTAGTCGTCGGGCGTGAAGGTCAGGGAGGTGGGGTCCACGGAGGACTCGGTGGTGTCGGAGGTTGTGATTGAGACCGTGATGTCCTGGGTGGGCTTCTGTGGGTTGGAGAACCACATCATGACCGAGGCAGGCTTTATGTTCGCCTCCTGTGTCTGCACACATGCGGGGTACGTGTGCAGGCAGATGCCGTCGTCGTCGAGGTTCAGCACCGTCAAGGGCTCCGAGTGCTTGTCGTTGTACTTCGGGTCCGCGCTCTTCGCGTCCTCTACAACAATCGACACAGCCTGGTCACAGTCCGGCGACGTCTCGTCCGCGTCCTTGCCAGGCAGCACTTCGATCTTCTGCGGCTTATTCCAGTTGGCGGGGGTGAAGAGGACTGAGTCCTGTGCAAAGATGACTTCGGTGTCATCGTTGGTCTTCAACGGGATTGTCACGTCTGCGCGGG
The DNA here is from genome assembly GCA_964035575.1 of Rhynchopus sp. YZ270_cl-10. Lineage (NCBI taxonomy): Eukaryota > Euglenozoa > Diplonemea > Diplonemida > Diplonemidae > Rhynchopus > Rhynchopus sp. YZ270_cl-10. Next base: position 2,648,367 of record OZ037833.1, on the reverse strand, counting down.
GTTTGCTGGTCAACACAAGCTCCAGGAAGCGGGTGTCCGCCGAGACGGGCTCCTTGTTGGTGTTCCCGTCCTCCCAGACAGCGAGCACACAGGTACCCGGCTTGATGGAGACACCCGAGACGTGGACATTCTCGTTGACAACGGTGATGGCGGTGGCCTCTGTGATGAGTTTATACTGCACGTCGGTGGTGTCGGTTGCGCTGGAGATGATGTGGTATGTCTGGTCACCGTCGTCGTCGAAGTCGTCGTCCATTGCCTTGATGAGCAGGCTCTGCGAGATGTTCCAGTTGTCGGGGGTGAATGTGAACTTCTTTGATACGGGCCCGACAATGGTACCTTCACCCTCGTTGTCCGAGGACACGGAGAAGGTAACGGGCTGGCGCGGCTTTGCGCCAAGCGTCACTGAGGTGTTGTGCGGTTCGGTGTCGTTCTCTGAGGTCTTGAGCGAGGATGGTGAGAAGCGCAGTTCGACCACATCGTCGTCAAGGTTAAAACGTGTGAGCTTGGTGGTGTAGCCGTTGTACGGGCCTCCAGGATCGGAGATGGGACCGATGGTGATCGTGAAGGGCCTGTCCCCGTCTGCGTAGTAGTCGTTCAGGACCTCGATGTCGAAAGTCTGCGACACATTCCACTGTTCAAGCGGAATCACAATCGGTGACACCGTCGTCAGCCTCACCTCACCCGGCTCGGTCACATGGATCGGAATGCTCACGTCCCCCAGCGGCAAAACGTTGCTCAACTGAAACATCCCCGTCAGCTTCGGAGAGCTCTCCGATGCGTTCCCCACCTGCACGCGAAAATCATCCTCTGTCACCATCGCCAGCGTCATCAGCCCCGCAAGCACGCCGACAAAAGCCATTGTCTTGAGAAAAAAAAAAAGCCAAAAAAGGGCCAAAAAGGGGGAAAGAAAACCAGGCGCTCCTTAGTGTTTCGTTCGGGTGTAAATCCCGAGGATGCGGATGCCTGCTGATGGTGGTGTAATGCAATGAACCAGAATCTATTCCAAACTTGAAAAAAAAAATTGTACTTTTAAGTTAAACCAAAGTCAAGACCTTTCCCCCCCGCTACCCTACCCTAGAAAGCAACCAATTTGCCCCTCAACATGTCCTGTGTCGATTGGAGAGCAGGCTTCAGTTCGGAGAGACGCTCTGAAAAACCGCACCCTTTTGTGAGCTGGAGATACTTCGCGAGGGAACGCTGTCGGACATGCTGGTGGCGTTCTTCTGCTGGGTAGAACCAGCGCTCGTCGAGGGTGAAGTCGTTTGCTGTCTGCGCAGCTGCCTGCACCGCACGAGGAGACGGCAACACCAAACTGTCCACTTCATCGTCCAGCAATGCTGACAAATCTTGCACCTTCGTGTACACCGCTTTCCCGTCCACATTCTCCTTCAAAAAGGCGACCATTTCGCTCGCCAACACAAACTGCCTCTTCGTTGTCGCAACCACCATACTCCGATACGAAGCACCACGGTCACAAAACTGCCCTTCCCCATCAAACGGGTCGGTACTCGCTAGGAACACTGCAAGCAACTGCGCATACGATACTCTAGTTTTATCATAGTAGACAATGACTGCGTCTAAGTGGTCCGCAAAGGGAGCAGTGTAGAAGGAAGGGTGCAACGTCCCCCCGCCTGTGTACCCGACCATTGTTTCGACGACGCCGTCGCGCCCAACGAAGTTACCATGAAACGCTGCCTGTAAATGCCAGAAACTGCCTCCCGCAAAGATTGCCCGCTCAAAGTCGTAGTTCTCTAGGGTTTTGAAGCGTCCCCAGCGTAGTCGGTTTGCAACGTGTGTGTGCACTTCCTCATGGTGAATCGCCTGCCAATCCCCCCACAACGATATTGTAAGAATCGGGAGAACGACTGCACAGATCTGCAGTTTCATTTTTAGATTTCGGACTTTCATTTTTGTGTAGTGTAGGTCCTGGAAAAAAAATGGCATAGATAGAAGGATACAGGGAGAGCAGAAAGAGGTTAGAAATTGCTTTAGGGTAGATAAACAAATTTATTTGTTTCTTGTCCACCGTACGTACAGAATCTCGAGATTCCCAGAAAAAAATGTTTGTTTTTAAAAATGTTTATTGTGACCTGTGCGGTACTTTAGAGTGTTTTTAGACACACTTGTGACCCCACCGAGGAAAGCAATCGGCTCGCGCAATCAAAAGAAAGCAGAGAAAAGGGAAAAAATAAAAAGGAAAAAAGTTGGGTACCGTGCGCCTGCGGCGCTACCTGTTCCCAGTCAACAACACAATTTCATCTGAAGTTGGGTTTGCAGACCTGAAAATGACCCTTGCTTACGAGTATGGGTTCATACTTTGTGAAAATTTAAGTCACTAAAATTTTGCCCATTTTTCCGTATATCCCCCACCACAGCCCGGGATTGGCTCGGAAATGCCACAAAACACTGTTATTTCCACCCCTTGATGCACAACTGTTTGAGGTGTGTTTTTTTTTGGTCCCGAAACACGATTTTTCAGACTTTCCAAAAGTGGGCACGAAGCCTGCTCCGTAACATTCAGGGCTAAGTGTGAGCTTCCTTCTTGTCAGTGAAGGGATGACCTTCGGGACTTAGCGAGGCCAGAAACATCCTCGGAAATGCTGAGCTGAGCGTGCAGAAGATCTGCCACGGAAGCATGCAAGGCGCTATCCGCGCAAAATGTGGAAGCGTTCTGGGAGCAGTGGCGAACCCGCTAAACGTACAAGAACATTATAAAAAACTGAGAACTAACATCGCCGTATCCCCCCTAATGACACCTACCATCAACGAGGCATGTGAAATCAATGTAGTTGTCTCCCTTCTGCTTGCCCCGCTCCCATGGTAGCGATTTTTTTCCAACATTTTTTCCCCAACTAATATTTTTTTCCGTACGTACGTACAGAATTTCAAAACGTCTCGGACAAGAAACAAATAAATTTATTTATCTACCCTTATTTATGAAAATTTGAAATGCAAAAAAAAGGGGCAATAAAGATAAACATGCCCTTTCGAGCACATTGCATCTAAGGGGAGGCGGAAACAAAAATGGGGGGAGAACTGACACACAAATGTACGTCGTTCTGTTATGATGATTTTCCCGACATAATAGTGGAGATGGGGAGGAAGGGAAACGTTTGAGGGATTGAACCTCATGGTTCTTTAACGGTTCAAAGTCAATTCGCATACAAAAAAATTTTGGTGACACCCGAAAACCGGGTTCCCGGATTACCCCAAAAGAATTTTTTAGTAAAGATGAAACCTTAAACGTGCCTGGCAACCTTACGCTAGAATGTAGATAATTTCATCTTGAAAGTCTTCCACCCTCGGGTGGATACAATCAGATGACTGTTTTTTTTTGCAGCAGAAATTTCTGCCGAATCATTGCGAAAGCATACAAAAATGGTTCCCTCTTGTGTCAAATCCAAAGATAGTAGTCGGGGCGTGCACCTTTAGAGAGTGCGTGGACATCGTTCCTCACCAATAACGCAAAACAAAAAAACAGTAGTTGAAACGTGCTAAAACTGGGTGATCTATGATTGAGACACGCAACAGGCTGTGAGAGCCTGTAAGACGCTACTGAAGAGTGAAAAATTCTCTCCCCGTTCAGAGATCACCCAAAAAAACGCAGCACAGTCAATACAAAAAAAAAAAACAAAAAATAACATTTTATTTACACCGTAAATAATCCGTCTAGAGTCCAATGAATATGCCTCTCGTGCGTAGACATCTTAAACAAAGAAAAGTTTATAAGATGACCCTAAGCCTCTCGTGCTTAGTCACCTTATCATATTCGTTATCGTGGAACTACATTTGCGCAAACAAAATCCAGGGTCTCAACTCTGGTCATGCACTCAGACGGATTATGAACTATTTTTATTTTTATTTTTATCATTCGTGGATATTAACAAGAAGTGGTCGACAATACGACTCTAAACAAAACACACAACAAGATGCTGTTAAATAAGAAATTAAAGGCCATAAAAGGCTGTCGCAAGAAGAAGATAAGCATCTTGAATATGGCAAAGATGTTGGAAAAAGAAATGAATTGTAAGATGAATGTGTCTCGTAGGAGTACACATGCAAAAGAGAAGATACCCACCACCCCCGCATGGAGGTGGGGGAAGCGATGAAGAAAATACAAGAAAAAAGAACATCAAATAGTAATGACTGTGTTATGTAATGTGCTCGTTACTCTTTGCTCTTTGCTCTTGACTTGGCAGACTGCACCGCGTCGCGCGCATGTAACACTTTTTCTTGGTAAGGTGATGCTAAGCCTCGCAGTGCTCAGCGCATCTTCAAAAATTGGATTCAGCACGTTTCGCATGCGTATTTGCGTTGTCCAGTCACCCCGGACAGTCAATTACACAACAGAAAAAAGAAATGAACACATACACACACAGTCTCACAAATTAACAACAAAATATGTACATAAATTAAAACAAAAAAAATAACAAATCTGGTCACGTCGCTCTACAGCTACACACAAACATAAAAAGAATGAAACAAAATGCAGTGTCGGTAAAGCACCGTATGTTGGGAACACCAACCAGTTGGGTCGGGTTCACAGCATGCACGTTCAAACGTTTACACGTTTCTGTTCGTGGTAACCGGATGAGATTGTTACATCTCAGTGGATAGGTTTTTGAGCAGATGGGCCAGACTTTTGCTGAAAAAGCAAAAAAAGAAAAGAAAGAAAAAAAAAGAACACTCCTCCTGTTTTCCTTTTCGAGAGACGAATGCGCCCGACAGGCACAAAGTCTATTTTCAAAAATAAATGCAAAAATGCGTTGCTGCACACTCCAAGTGACAACAGGTGCAAATGCCCTGTATATTCATCAGAAGATGTACGCAAAAGCAGGGAAGGTGGTCAAAACAACTATACTATAACAATCTAGAACATGAATGGGCTGCGATGGATGGTCCCTTGCGCAACATTGGGAGAAGGATTGTAATTGTCACGACCGGGCCTGCGGGTGGGCGTCAGTGCCCACGCACCCACACCTACCAACTGTCGTCTTCCTCTGCAGAGACCTACAGAAGATCCCACAGAAGCAGCGTGCCGTCGTGGCTTGCTGTGGCAAGGCGTGTGCTATCAGGTGAGAACGCGAGACGCGGGAGCCCTGCACGCGTGTGCCCATAGAGCTGGTGTGCCACACTCCCAGCCGCACGCCACACCGTCACCTCACCCTCCCCAACAGCAGCAAGCAGTGCCCCGTTTGGCGAGTGCCGAGCGTCAAACACAGTCTTCGTCTGTGTCTCAAGCACAAGGCGCTCCGTCACCGCACCCTCGCCCACAGCCCCGCCGGCCCACTTGCTCACACGCACCGTCCCGTCGTCCATCCCACGCAGCAGCTCGTCGCCAGACGCAGAGAACGACAGTGCCGTCACACGTGCAAAGCGCGACGGCAGCTCCGCCACCTTGGCACCGTTCTGCACACGCCACACTGTCACAACCTCGTCCACCTCCGTGCCCCACGACGTGGCCAGCAGCGCCCCGTCTGCAGAGAACGCCACCTCGCGTGCGTGCTTGTGGATCACAATCTCCGGCTCCAGAGAGCCTGACATCACGTCAAACACACGTGTGCGCATGTCGCTCCCACCACCGCTCACAACAAGGAAGCGTGCGTCGGCCGTGAAGCGCACACGGCGCACCGGCACACTCCCCACCGCACGCATGTCCATCAGTGTCACCTCGAGCTCGCCCGTCACAGCGTCGCACACAACAACACGACCACCAGCACCACCCACAGCAACGCGTGCTCCGTCGCTCGAGAACGTCACGTCGTACGACGCAAAGTCTGCACACGCCAGCTTCGCCACCTGCACCCCAGTCGTGCTGTCGTACACACGCACCCCGTCGTCGCTCCCTGTTGCAACACGGCTCCCGTCTGCAGAGAACCCAACAGCCAGGAGGCGGCCAGACTGGACCACACGCCATGCACACTCACGTGACGCTGTCGCCTCGCATGTGAGGGGTGCCGTGTCTGGGGCAGTGCACTGTGTGGGTGCAGGTGTGTCTGGGACTGGTGTGGGTGGTGCAGAGGTTGGCGGTGCAGGTGTTGGGGGTGCGCTGGTTGGTGGGGACGGTGTGGGTGGGGACGGTGTTGGTGGGGACGGTGTCGGTGGTGCGGGCGTTGGTGGCGATGGTGTCGGTGGCGACGACGTTGGTGGTGCAGATGTTGGGGGTGACGATGTCGGTGGCGGCATAGTTGGCACCGCTGTCGGTGGCACGGGTGTCGGCGGTGACGGAGTTGGGGGTGCCACTGTCGGTGGTGCGGGTGTCGGTGGCGATGGTGTTGGGGGTGCACTGGTTGGTGGTGTCGCACAGACGAAGTTACCGACGAAGCCTGGCTTCACCACAGAGCCGTCGGTGGTAAACTTGAGGAAGAGCGGCCCTGCGAAGGTCATTGTGCTGCTAGCCGAGCCCTTCAGTGTGCTCACCAGGTTGTACGTGTCCTCGGATGTTTCGGTGTAGATGTTCAGGGGGTCGCAGCAGGACTCCGTCTCGAAATACGACCATGTGATGGTCACGTCTGTGCTGCATTCGATCTTCCAGCAGTCAATCTCGCCGTTAGCATACGGCGACGCTGAGGCAATGCGGCCAGAGGACCCGAAGACCTCCAGGCTCTTGCACGCCGTCCCTGTGCCTGGCACAGCTGTCACCTGACCGTGGGCGGTCTTCGTGTACAGCGGCAGCAACAGCAACAACGCCCAACACAGAGACGGGGCCATTTTGTTCTAGGGAATGTAAAGAAAAGAAAGTGGGTTGTGTTCGGTAGACTTAACCTGCGGGAGGGGGTGAGTGGGGTGTGTGTGTGCAGTGTTCGTGCGAAGGGTGTGCGAGCCGTTGGTGCGGTATTGTCAAAAAATTGTGCCCGAAGAAGATTCCCATCTGGAGAGCTGCAGGAAAAATAGGGGGTTACTTCAAAGACTTGGCATGTTGTTTTGTATTTGGTTTGCATTTGGTTTGATATTGTCTGTGTGCATGCCTTCTGTCACTGCATGTCTCCCACCGTACATCTTCTCTTTTGTCGTTGAGGCAAAAGAGCAAAAAGAGGTGTGTGCGCAACACCCACCTGTCTGGGGGCGTGCACACACACATAGTTGCAAGAAGAAGGCGTCAGTAGGGAGCATCCTGTAACTCATACGAAGGGAACACATCTTGTCGAGAGAGGAAAAGACAGAGGTCTTTGCTAAAATGAAGAAAGGGAAAGGAAAAGGAAAACACAAGGGGGGAAATGCCTTGTGGTGTGACCCAAGTTCAAAAACTTCTGCGGCACAATGAAAAATTAACAAATTTCTCTCTTTGTCCAGAGTCTGAACACGCAAGTAGCGCACTCAGCTCGCAAAGACAAACCCCAGCCATCCAACAGACAAGACAGGGCTGCCGCGGACGGAGAAGCAAAAGAGCAACAAAAAGACAAGAAAAACGAAGGTGCAAAAGAGGGCCAGGGGCGATTGCTTTGCCTGGGTACCTTCTGCGCCTTCAGGTGTGGTGTAGTTTTCATATAGTGGAAGAAGAGCCTGGCTTCACAAACACGCGCAGCACACACAAGGAGGCCCTGCAAGCACTCCTGTGCTGCCAGTGGTAAAGTGACGCAAGCGTGGGTGGGGATATTGATTTGGTTGTTTCGTTTCGTTTGTTTGTTTGTTTCTGACGTCCCTTTGCAGGCGTTGTGGCTTTGTCTCCTGTCACGCAACTTAGAACGGACCGTCCGAGGCAGGGCGTGCAACACGCACAACTCCCTCCCAGGGGCACTCACGGCACGGTGGCGGGGGTCCGAAGCGGCCCTTGCAGTTCTGGTTCACGCACGCACCCGACTCCCACCTGCAGCGTCCTCCCGCAACAGGGCAGGAGTTCTGGTCCATGTGCTTTGTGCAGTCCTCTCCGTTCGAGTCAATCCCGAAGCCAAGGAACTCTGCGTCATCCTGAAGGTCAAACTCAGTCGACTGGCCGGGTGCCAGCTGCATTCTGAAGCTTCCCATCGGGTGCACGAAGGTCATCCCGGGTGCGTTCGTCCAGAAGGAAGGTGCGCACTGTGTCCTCTCCCAGCCGGGCAGAGCCGAGAGCTGGCCCTGCAGACCGCCCTGGTACGTCGTCACACAGCTCTGCGGGCAGCTGTAGAAGAACACCCATGCGTCGCACACCTCAATCAGGGAAGGCTCGTTCGGGCACGAGAACTTCACCTTTGTCCCAGACTTCATTCTCCAGTTCGCCAGCGTCGTTGGCATGAGGCGCATGAACGGCGGCACGTCGCGCAGCGTCGACCCGTCAAGGTTCGGCCACGCGTCCACCCCAGACGACAGCAGGGTCACGTGCAGCCCAGGGGCGTTCGTCCGCACACCGTTCACCGCAGGTGCCTCCAGCAGCTCCACTGTTCCTGCAGATGGTGCACCTTGCGCCAGGGCCACGAAGGCTGCGGCCATTGCGAGTCCTGCCTTTGACATCATTGTTGTGTTGTGTTGTGTTGTGTTGTGTTGTCAACTAATATGGAGAGATACAAGTGTTCTGTTGTGAGGTGGAGTGGGTGGGTTCTGGTTTCTTGGGAATGGGTGTCTGTTTTTAGGACAAAAGAGGGGGGTGTGGTGCGTTCTTTTATTTGTGTTAACCTTTTTGGCATATTTGTTATTGAATTGTGTCATGTTTTATTGTTGTTCCATTCTGTTGTGTCTTCTGCATGTTGGCACCGAGCCTCGTTCGAGCAGAGGCTCGGTCACACATCCCATATGCAAACACATACACACCTACAGGCTCAGCTCAGAAATGTATCCTCTGGTTTCTTTGCTGTGCACATCTGTTCCCGCTGTATCTAGCTTGGCAACTATGCGGGAAAGGGTGGTTTTGTTTGTTTGGATAACTGAAGAATAAAACTGGATGGAACTGTATGGAAGAGAAGTAGTCAAGAGAAGCAATTTAGAAGGTTGACCATAAAAGAAAAGAAAAGAAAAGAAAACGCTGAAGTTCAGTCCCTGGTGCAGCCTGCATCCCTGCAGACAACACAGAGCCAAGTTCAGAACCAAGTATAGAAGAAAAAAATAGGGTGGGGGGGTGAAAGGCAAACGTCAAAAAGTGAATAGTGTGAACAAAGGGACATGAACCAAATCATCCACCTCTTCTCCAACCACCCCTCCCGTGTGGTGTCCACGTGTGTGTGTGGTGCACGCGAGGGGAGGGAATGGTGGGGAACGGTTGGACACAGGGCCGGCCACCGCACGCCATGTTTCTTGTGCATGTGTGGTGTGCAGAGACGTCGCTGAGGCAACAGGGCTGCACTGGCATGCGAAACAATGGGGAGTGGAACACGGAACGCGGACACACACAACAAGGCGACACCGTCACCTCCCTTTGCTTTTTGTTTGTCAGTATCATAGAGCTCCGATGTCATTCGCCATGGGACATGTGGGATGGGAGGGAGGAATGGGCATGCAGCTGCACGCTGTACACGCAAGGCCTCCCATTCCCATTCCCGCTGTCCCAGCAGAACGACGACAGAAAATACGGGGGGACGGGGTTGGGAGTAGGAATAGGAATAGGAATAGAAATAGGGCTGTGGCAGGCATATAATAAACTATACAAACCAACGCACGCACTCAATAAAGACGCTGTACGTGGGCCACAGAACATGGGCTACAAAAGAGTCCGCAAATAGAAGCGGGTGGCAAAAAGTAGATCAAGCGTAAAGCAATAGAAGAGATAAAATAAAAGGGTTCGGTTCGGAACCGAAGGGCAAAAAATAAATAAATAAATAAATAAAGTATATGATGATGAACCGAAGCCTCGCAGCTGCGCTATACATCACCCAAAAATATAATAGAGAAACGAAAATAAAATAAGGCGTTTAATGTGCCGCCCAACATAAAAGACCAAACAAGGTGTGTCTTTTCTTCTTCTTTTGTTTGTTGTTTGTTGTTTGTTGTTGTCACAGCCTACTTTTTTGAAACTGAAACAAGAAGAGTTGTAGCTAGTGGTATTGCTATGAAAGAAAAGGTGGGAAGGACAGATGTATGAGACGCTCACAATCCCTGCTTACAGCTTGCTGCTTGCACCTATAGCACACGGCACGTCCACCCATCTGCCGTGGAGCACGACGGCCTGCACTGTGCGTACCACTGGTTCTGCTCGTAGCACGTCGACCCCGACGCACAGCAGTGTGGTGCAGCCTTGCAGTTGCCCCACACAGCCACCTCCGCAACACCTGCCGTGCATCCACCCGACGACGGGACGGGCACTGGCGGCGTCGGTGGTGTGGGCACAGGCACAGGTGCAGTTGGCGTCGGCGGTGTGGGTGGCGTGGGTACAGGTGCAGTTGGTGTGGGTGGTGTGGGTGGTGTGGGCACAGGCACAGGCGGAGCCGTGCCCGCACCACCAATCGTCACGTCAATCGCGTTGTAGAAACTTGCAGGGGTGTCACCCACGTCCCACACAGCAAGCACAACGTGGTACCCCGAGCGTGTGGGCACCGTGCAGCTGTGGCTCGAAGGGTTTGCAGGCATCACCATCTGCCCGTCCACCACACAGAACGGCGTTGTGTCAAACGACGCCGTCCCAAGCGGCGCGTTCTGGTCCCACCCCACACGTGTGATGTAGTACCTGAAGTCGCGCGTCACGTGTGCTGCACGGAACTGCCACGTGAACACGTGCACACCGCTCGCAATCGCAGTCTTCCCCCAACGTGTCGGCGTCTGTGCGTTCAGCTCCCCAAAGTTTGCACGTCCCGCAGCCGCCAGTGTCCCGTCCGCAGGGCCCCCCGAAGGCCACCCGTCAGGACCCTCCACGCTCTGCGGCTCAAACTGCACAGACCCACACCCCGAGTTCAGTCCAGTCCTGCAGCCAAACCCGCGCGACGGCGGCGACTCCACGTACCCGTGTCCGGACACCGACACAGCAACACATGCCAACAGCAGCATCCTGGTCACCATTGCGTACAAGGCTGGCAAGAACGGAGGCACGAAGCTCTTCTGTAAGTATACGATATGTGTCTGCTTTCGTTAGTTGTCTTGTGTGTGAGAATAATCCTGTGTGTGTTTGTATTGAGAGAGCTCGGTGGTTGGCAATGGTACAAAAAGAAAATAGGGGATACTTGGTGTGGCTGAAGGGGGGTAATTCGCACATTTCCGCACTTTTTCCGCACATTTACCATGTTGGCTTGCTGACTGTGTCTGTGTACCTGTGTACCACGTACACAGTACTCAGTGTTCAACTTTTACAAGGCGGGGAAAATTTTTTTGGGGGCTGATTCGCACTTTTTCCGCACTTTTTCCGCCCCCCCTTTCAGCCACACCATTCTTTCAAATTGTTTTGTTATTTTTTGACAAATTGTTGGAGCAGTGTATTGCCTCTGTTGTTACCACAGTTGTGCAATCTCCACTTTCTTCTAAGACCGTGGAAACCTCTCAGCTAGACCTTTTTTTTGAGGTAGAATTCATGATAATTTATTCTGTGTCCCCCATGCAACCCCACTTTTCCCCCAAATCATTTAGACGCTTTTTCCTCTCACCCCTTTGTAAAAAGGGGATTTTTAGAGCGCCTTTTTGAATCGCATCCAGGAAAGCCCTATCATGACATTGCCTTGCCGTTTCATGATACCGTAAAGAACGCCTACGAATGACGCGAAGAGCTCTGTGTCTGTTCCGAGCCAGGTGCAGAAACCGGCGTAGGAAAGCTCGTGTACGGTGGGGTTGTCGAAGAAGAGTTGACGGAGGGCGTTTAGCTGCTTTGTGCGGAGGTATGGGGGTGCGCCTGAAATGACGTCTACGCGGCTGAGGTATCCACACCCCGTAGGGTCCATCTGAGTGAAGCAGCTGCTCACAAACCGCTCCCTCAAACTACTCTCCAACTGATGCCCAATCTCTGTGATAAGATGCGCAATAGTGGTAACCGGCATCTCTTCCTTATCCTTCCCCCTGCTGGTCATCACCTTCCAGGTACGTCGCGATTCTTCCCCTAACCCACATATTACTTTGCAATATTCTATAAACTCTTCTACACCTATTTTCTCCTTTTTTGGGTCCTGTGAGAAGTGCCGCAAATCGCGTAAGAGTCCGATGCGGGTTGCGTTGTTGAGGGTGACTTCTTTGATGTGGTCGCTGGCGTGTAGGAGGTAGGGGATGGACATAGAGGCGGGTTTGAAGAGGGATGAGGGTGAGGCGACAAGCTTGCGTGGGGAGGGTGAAGGCTGGGCTGCGGGGACCATGAGACGGCGGACCACATTGAGTCTTGTGGGTGGTGATGGTGTGTGGGGTGTTGGTGGTGGTGATGGTGGTGGTGGTGCTGCAGGGGTGTGTTGCCGAGTGTGACTATGCAACCTAAACTGAAAGGGATGGCACCTCTCACACACAACCGACTTCGTCAGCTTCTGCTCCCCTGTCAGCGGGTTTGTCACCAGGTTTGCTGGCACCAAAAAGCACTTTCCCTCCTCATTCCATTCCGCATCTTTATCAAGTGAGATCGCGGAGAACATTGCATTGTGCCTAAGGGAAGATGGAAGGTGGAGGAAAGGTGGAGGGTGTTGTTTAGACGTATTTAAGATTGAAAAATATATTGGGGGGATTGGAGAATTGGCGCGTTTTGTTTTCGTTAAGAACTGTGGTGTGTTTGGTGTATTTTTTTTTGTTTTGGTGGCAAGGAATGAACAGAAAGGCCAAGCCATCGTGTGTTGGTTTTCATTTTTTTTATCTCAAAAAAAGGGTGTGAAAAAATATTTCAGAGCACACTAAAAATAATGACGCACTAAAAAGAAAAATATATAGAAGACGAACCTAATCCTCTCTGTGCTTAGTCACCTAAGAAAAAAAGTGGGGGTGATGGCGGTGCTACGTCTCTGGGACGCAGACACCACAACAAAATAAATGTGACTTTGGAATACAAAGCCGTCGACTGAATACCAAAGACTATCTTTGAAAAGTCACATTTTGTTCAACTCCTTTGTTTTTTTGTAGTTTTCGACAATCACCTATCCGTGGATGGGGTTCTGCACACAAAGTCGCCCGAAGGCTAAATGAATTTCAAAGGTATAGATGCAGATCATCCTCAACCCAAAGAAATCTCTTTTTTTTGAAAAATGTCAAAACATTTTTGGCTAGGGAGAAGTAAGCGGGCACTAACTACAACTTATTTTCCCCCAAACAGAGGATTCATTCTGAGCAATTAACTTATTCCAGATACTCTTTTGATCGAAAATATTGACCGGAACAGAGATTTTTTTGTGGGGGGGTGGGGGGGGGTTCGACCCCCCTTGGGGGGTTTTTCAGACGTGTCCAGGGGGGGTGGAGAAAAAAAAAATCCGGGGGCCGAAAAATTTACAGGGGGGGTGGCCCGGCATGCACCCACACTCGCCATGGGGCCATATTCAGCCTCGTGCCTCGTGAACAAAGTGCAGCCAGAACGCGACTCAATTAGTCAAGCGCCGAAGGAAAAGGAAGCAAGCAGCATGGCGAAAGACAAAAAGTAGCGTACCGTGCGCCTGCGGCGCAAGCTTGCAACCCACCCTTCCCATGACATAGTTTGGCGGTTAAAATGTGTAATTTTAAGCGCAAATTTTTGAAATGTTGCGTACCGTGGCTTCGCCAGGAACCTATGGGTGCCATGACCGCCGTTTCTTTTGTAAATGTACTGAGGTTGGTGCTTCCCGGGGGGTATGCATTTCACAAATTTTCAATTCAATTCACAACTTTTCACAACTATTCACAACTTTTCACTACCCTTTTTTCTCTCGTTGGTGAAGCTCTTAAACGCCGGCATTTGCATTTCCGGAATCCGTACGGCCAGTGGTGGGGTCAATTTGCCGAAATGGACAAGTTCTCGTCATTTCCGCACATCACACAGTACACAGGTACACAGGTACACCACATCACGTTCTATCTTGTGAATCCCAGCGTACCCCTCAATGGGTGGGTCACCACCCCGCCCAAAAAAAAAGCACACACAAAAAAAAATCAATTCACAACTTTTCACAACTATTCACAACTTTTCACATTTTTTCACAATTTTTCACCACTTTTCACCAGCCTTCACAATTTTGTAGCGGTTTTCGTGTTGTGAAAATTTGTGAAAACTTGTCACATTTTGTGAAAATTTGTGAAATGCACACCCCCCGGGAAGCACCAGAGGTTACTGATAATTCGTGTGCCCCGTCTGCCTGGTGTAAATATCAGTGAAGTGCCGAACTCCGCAGTTGGACAACCACGGAATTCTCACATTCCGCCGGAGGCCCCCAACTTGAGCTAAGGTGGGGACCCGGGCGCGCGCAGCGCGCCCGGGCTCGGCTGACAAATTTTCGACCCCCCTTGAGGCCTGAAAAACCGGATCGAAAAATAAACTCTGGACCGGAAGGAAAAAAAAAAAATACCCCCACTCCCTCAGGATCAGCACAAAAACCCTCCTTCGAGGATTCCCTACTGCCTGCGAGGCTTTTGTATATGGGAGCGTCCGCGAAAGACCCCCCCCTAAAGCTAACATCCATGCTTATTGGTATTTCACTAATTAAAATTTTGGTATTTTATAAGATTTTTTTTTACAATGAACTCAGAGTTAAGTTTCTGAGTTCATTTAAAAAAAAATCGGTAAAAAATTCCGAGTAGGTATTAATTTAGATAGGAAAAGCTATGTCAGCAGCTATGTGTCCCCATATTTTACCTGTAAATACTAAGGATATAGGAAGGAATTCACTAATATCTGTCTCTAAACCCATTATCAAAAAGGGGGGGAGGAAAGGGGGGGTGGAGGCTTGTCGCCCCCTCCGAACACTCTAAATAGAGCGCGAAAGAGCTTCACGCTCCGGGTCGTCTGCGGCGATGTCGACTTTCTCGCAGAAAACCCCCTTTTTTGAGTGACCCTATTGACCTCCGTGATGAGTCTCTCCAAGAGTTGCAGACAATTGTCCGCCTGTTCCTCCTCTTCCTCCTCCGTCTCGCTGTCACTGTCCTGAGGGTGTCGCTGATGCAACTACAGGAGTAGTAAACGGCGGACACCCCTTTTCTCCTGGTGGTTGTCTTCTGCATATGGAGGGACATATGCTTCGAGCTACACACCTCGCGCATCCAGCTCCTCGCGCCCCACCCTTTGCCCCCCTGCCAGTGGACCCCTGCATACACCTGCAGCTCGGCGAAGTTTTTTAGGCCTCGGAAAGGCCGGGTTTTCAGCTCCTGAGCGAATGCTTTGGCTGGTGATTACATTTCCCCCTGTTGTGTTGTTCTATGGGTGGTTATATGGGTGTTTGTGAGGATTTCCTTGTATATCCTTAGTATTTACAGGTAAAATAAGGGGACACATAGCTGTTGACATAGCTTTTCCTATCTAAATTAATACCTACTCGGAATTTTTCACCGATTTTTTTTTTAATGAACTCAGAAACTTAACTCTGAGTTCATTGTAAAAAAAAATCTTATAAAATACCAAAATTTTAATTAGTGAAATACCAATAAGCATGGATGTTAGCTTTAGGGGGGGGTCTTTCGCGGACGCTGCCATATATATTTTTTTTTCTTCTTTGACAATCTTTGTTTGGTTTAGTGTAGCTGCCATTCAGACAGTCTACACTCTCGAAGACACTACGAATGTTATTTATGATCCACCTTGAAACCACTATTAGAAGAACAGTGATATCAACTAGCGGACCATTGTGAAATGTGAACTTGAATGTACGAACCTGTGTTGACTGTCAAACACCAGAACCCGATAAGGGGGTATTTTCCTTTGCAAGGAAGATGGTGGAAAACAGCCTCTCACACGCTCGGACATTCGGTAG
Source organism: Rhynchopus sp. YZ270_cl-10 (assembly GCA_964035575.1). Taxonomy (NCBI): domain Eukaryota; phylum Euglenozoa; class Diplonemea; order Diplonemida; family Diplonemidae; genus Rhynchopus; species Rhynchopus sp. YZ270_cl-10. The sequence goes on along the minus strand of OZ037833.1, from coordinate 2,632,642 downwards.
AAAAAAAAGAAAAGAAAACTTGAAAGAAAACTTTAAAGGAGCGCAGAAGCACGCAGACCAATGTGAAATTAACATTGTGCACAAACGCCTCTGGGACGCCGGCACTGGAAAGAATATGAAATGGATGTACCCCCCTGCAACACTTTCAAGCTGAAAGGCGTACAAACGTTGTTTAGGATAGACACGGGTCTTCAATTTTTGGAGCGAGAAAAAATAATAAAATTTGTCAAATGTGCCTCTCATATCCACACATCTTTTTACCACTATCGAACACCGCTGGGTGTGCAATTTTGCTGTCTTACCTTCGTCGTAGAGAAGGGTGCACAATCAGATCCCACAAAGGGTGTAGGTTCATCTAGACAGCAGGACGGTGGCCATGGAAGTCAGCATCCGATAATGAGTGTGTAACAACTCACCTATTGTTCGGGGATATACATCCCATTTTGCACTACATTAACAAAGGGAATGCCTGCAGGTGTTGGTTGCTTTTCTGTGGAATTTTTTTTTAACCTAAAATACTACAAGACTACGGGAAAGGGGAGAGATAAATGCTTTTATCGGATAAAAACGTTTAACACACATAATAAAGGGGGGGGTAAGACGAATGGGCAGGCATGCACACCTCTTTTACTTTGAAGGTCACAAGAAAACGCACAAAATACGTTCATACAAAACAGCGGCTACAAAAGAGATGGGGGAATGGGACGAAGGGAGAACAGGGGTGTGGCAGTTGCCTTTTTTAACATCAGAGAATACTTCCTGGTCACACCACAACAGGAAAAAAAGAAAAGAAAAGAGAAGTTGAAGAAAAGTGCAAACGCCTCACCAGACACCGGACGCAGGCACTGCTTCTCAAAAGGGTCGCAACCCAACGACAACCGATACAAAGAAAAGGGAACAGTAGTAAAGATAAAACGAACCTTAGCCTCGCATCAGTCATAAAACAATAAAATGAAATACGTCTCTCCACAAAAAAAAAAAAAAACATAAAACGGAGCAGACCACAACTGTTTCAAAAAAAAAAAGCATCTCGCAAAAAAAAAAAAAAAAGAAAACAAAAAACAATGTTGTTACTACCGCCCCCCTCCCCTCCCCCACTTCGTTTGCACAGAACACCCATTGCTGGCTTTTTATGTATCTCAAACACATCATTTCATGTTTCCCCCTACATTATAGGCCATACACCCCCTCCCTCGCCAACTACCCTCTCCTCTGCATTCATATACACATCGTCTTGGTATTGAATGAGGTACGTTATGTGACACTACATTACGCCCTTTTCACCATTGAGACAGGCATGTCTTTTGTAAAGGTGCCGTCATACCAACGAAGGTCCAGGATGCCTCCTTCTTTGACGGTGACGACGGTTGCAGGGTGCCAGGTGTTTTCGAACATGGCTTGGACAGAATCATTTACGTTGAAGGGCGTTGGAACGGCAAAGGTGGAGTCAGGTATGCTTGAGAACGCGGGGCCGGCTGGGGGCACACCACCACCCCCTCCGTCTCGGCTGGCTCCTGAGACTGGGTTGATAGGTGGAAGCGGGTTCGCTGTGACCCTCCCTGTTGGGAGGGGGCGCAGCTCCTCCTGGTGTCTGGAGGACGCCAGCAGCTCGGTTTGTCCCACCGATTTGGGCGCTTCGGATGGAGGTTCGGAGGCGCTGTTGACACTGCTACTGTTGAAGAGCTTGCGCTCCACATCCTCGGCCTCCTTCTTGTGGTCTTTGCAGTGGACCTCGCGTTTCCCTGCCATCCTCCCTTTCAAAAGGCGGGTTTCCTTTCCAGGAAAGAATTTTGCCCAAAACGGCTCGGAAAGAACCAAAATCGCGGCAATGATTGTTGCAGCCCCACCAACCTGCGCGATGACGTCAAGCCAATGTCCTGGGCGGGTCACCTCGTAGACGCTTGCAAGCTGCGCCAGGCGGATGACATAGGTTGCACGCCAGGTCGGACGCTTTCCGTCGTACTGCAAATTCTGTGAATAATAGCTCTGTTCGAGGTCGCTGCCGTCCTTGGTGACACTCATGCCGACGTAGAAGGATTTGACCTGCCAGGCGTCGATGCCGACCACCTTACGCATGCTGCCTACCTCCACCACCACTGCAGCATGCGCACCGGTGGTGTTCCATGAGCCAGGCACGATGCCTTCGAAGTCTATGGATAATCCTGGGGTGGTAATGAGCTCGCCTGTACTGGTGGACACAGAGTCGCCTTCGTCGACGTAGCACAGCGTGAGGTCCATGGGCTCGGCAAGCGTTCGATTGACTTCGTTTGAGGATGAGTCTCTGGGGAGAACGTTGCAGTTTGGTGAGGTGGAGTAGTTTTGTGTGACCAGAATGGTTTCCCCGCAGTTCGGGTTGTCAAAGCATTGGATGCTGAGGCGGATGACGGGGGGTGGGAATTTGCTGGAGGGTTGCTGCGAGAAGGTTTCCACCTCCGGGCGGTAGACGTACTTCACAACGCTGTACGTCAGGTACGACGACACCAAAAGGCAGTAACTCAAAATCGCGATTGCATGCCCGCACTTCGAAATGTATGGTGCCGGTACATCATCGGTGACCTCGTTGTCCTTATCAAGTACAGCAGTCTTGAGAGGTGTGAAACCAAAAAACGACCGCGAAGGTCCCTGCTCAAATGAGTTCAGCGCGTCAATCATTGTTACAAAAAATAGTCTGAATTGGGGATAGGTTGAGGTATTTAAAGGCAAAAATGACCGTGGAAGGAACCACTTCATTAGACAAAGTAAATTAATGATCGGTCCTTTTAGAATCTAGCGAGGCTTTTGACACTCGTCAGGCAACCAGAAGCCTGCGAGAAACACGAGCACTGCAGAATAAGAAAGTGAACCGTTCATATGAACGCGACTACTCAGAAGCAGACTTCTAATCGTTGATGTATAATCCAATGTCGGACCGCACCAAGGCACCCAAGCTCACATGGTCAATGCTAGGGTGCTGGTTACATGCTGTCCATTTTGCTCTGGCGTGGTTTAAAAGCTCACCCCCCTGACTCGAAGTGGTGTTTGGGGCAAGCAACCTATACCGCGCGTGAAGAGTGTTGTACATTGCGTGGAGAGGCGGTGCTCAAGACTATACCACAAGAGGTGCGGATCTTGCGAGAGTACGTCCAACGCATGCATTCATTTAGGAACGCCGCGTCCATTAACCCGCTTGCTGTGGTGTTGGTAGCTTCACAAGTGTGGGGGATGCTGGGATGCACCAATTTGCAAGAGCGCTGTATGTACAAAAGTGTAGAGTAAGATACACGAAATCGGGAATATGTGATGAGATGGGTTTGGGTTGGGTGGGATGGAGGGTTTGAAACCTCAGAAGAAAATGAAGGACCTATGTTTTGTTTTTTCTTTTGCAACAAGTCATTTGACACTCAGGTATAAATACCCAAGCAAAAACAAACACAAGCAGCAAAACCGTGTTGTGTTCGTTTCCTACCATGTGCGGTAAACGCACCTACGAAGAGAACACATCGGTCGGTAAAAGACAAGCAAAAGGGAAAGAAAGCTGTGAAGTCATCAAAATATCGATGAAAGGAATGTGCTGTTGCTGCAGCTATGGGCGAAAAGAAAGAAAAGTGTGTCCCAGAGATCTCTACTCTATGTGTCCATAGGCAGAGATCGTAAATAGGGATGTCGTGTCATAGAGAAAGGAAAGTGCTGTATTAACTTGTGGTATGTGTTGTTTGCTGTGCGTTTATAAGTTGCAAGGTGCCCACCGCACGTCTTGCGATGTGCTGCACTGTGCTCCTCTTTGCCAAGAGGACGTTTAGGGCGAGCCGGTGAAGGGACCGTCGGACGGAGGGCGCGACACAAGGCCCTCCCATGGGCACTCAGTGCACGGCGGTGGTGGGCCGTACCTGCCCTGGCAGTTGTTGTTCTTGCAAGAGGATCCGTCCCACGTGCAGCGTCCTCCCGCAACAGGGCATGCACCAACAGTGAGGTGCTGCGTGCAGTCCACACCGTCCTTGTCAATACCAAAGGCAACAAACTCTGCGTTGGCAGGGAGTGTGAACGTCGTCGATGTTCCTGGTGCAAGCTGCTTCCTGAAGCTCCCCATCGGGTGCACGAACGAGGTGCCGGGTGCGCCGGTTGTGAAGCGTGGTGCGCACTGCGTCCTCTCCCATCCTGGGGTCACTGCGAGCAGTCCTGGGAGGCCGCCCTGGTACGTGCGCACACAGCTCTGCGGGCATGCGTAGAAGAACACCCATGCGTCGCACACATCAATCAGGGAAGGCTCGTTCGGGCACGAGTACGTCACCTCCGTCCCGACAGCAAGGTCCCAGTTCGACAGCGTTGTTGGGAGCAGGCGCAGGTGTGCTGGTGGGTCCTGCAGACGTGCACCGGGCACCACTGTCGGTGCGCTGATGTCTGGCCAGGCAGGGTTGCCTGCTGAGGACAGGAACTCCAGGTGGATTGGGAGGGACGCAGAGACTGCTGCCTGCATGAGCCCCTCCTGTGCACGCGTCAGGGTCACCCGAGGAAGATCCTCGGCATGGGAGAGGGCCACAAGCGACGCCAACACGAGTCCCTTCTGCAAAAGCGGCATTGTGTAAATGTAGAGTGAACGAGGTGTCTGCAATAGGGTGTGTGTTGGTGGTTCGGTGGGGTCTGGTCTTGGTCTGGCATGGTGCAGATGCCTCACAGTGTGGGGTGTTGAGGGTAATGCACACTCGAAGGATGGGAGGTCAGGGGAAGTTGCGGGAAAGTGAAGTGGGGTCGGGGGCGAGCTGGGATTAGCTCAGCGTAAACATAAAAATAACTCCATTCTTTTTTCTTCTTCCCAGCATGTCCTTGCTTTCCTCATCTTCTTTTGAACGAAAGAGAAAAACACGTTCCTTCTCTTTTGATGGAAGCTGGGAAGGGCACTCAGGTAATTCCTACATTGGGGAGATCCGGGTGCCCGCAACAACAATATTCACAAGCAATCACAAAAAAAAAATCCTCTTCACAAAAAATCACAAACAATCACAAACAAAAAATCTTATTCACACAAAATCACACAAAATCACAAAAAATAAATCCTATTCACAAAAAATCACAAACAATCACAAAAAATAAATCCTATTCGCAAAAAAACACAAACGATCACAAAAAATCACAAAAATCACAAAAAAAAAATCCTATTCACAAACAATCACAAAAAATCACAAACAAAAAATCTTATTCACAAAAAATCACACAAAATCACAAAAAATAAATCCTATTCACAAAAAATCACAAACAATCACAAAAAATCACAAAAAATCACATCCACTTTTTGTGATTTTTTGTGATTGTTTGTGATTTTTTGTGAATAGGATTTATTTTTTTGTGATTTTGTGTGATTTTTTGTGAATAAGATTTTTTGTTTGTGATTTTTTGTGATTTTTTGTGAATAGGATTTTTTTTTTGTGATTGCTTGTGATTTTTTGTGATTTTTGTGATTTTTTGTGATTTGTTGTGAATAGAATTTTTTTTTTGTGATTTTTTGTATTTATTTTGTGTGATTTTGTGTGATTTGTTGTGATTTGTTGTGATTTTTTTGTGATTTTTTGTGAATATTGTTGTTGCGGGCACCCGGATCTCCCCATACATATTATTTTTGAATAAAAAAAATGACAACGGTGTCAGATCACCACTTTTTAATGATGACCGACTGTCCGCGTTTATTTTTTTTGGGGGGGTGGTGTCAGGTCAGCTGATGAAAATGGTCAGTTTGTTCCCTGTTCTGGTTCGTCTATACCTTTTTTGCCTTTGCTCTGGATCATTTTTTAAAAGTTTTTTTTTTTTAGCTCATCCCAAAAGCCAATCACGTTTCTTAGCGGTTTTCACTATGTTTTTTTCCCCCCCTCCCGCCTTTTTTCCAGTTTTTTCCATCCCCATAAAACAATCATTTTCAAAATAAAATAAAGACACATCCACCCGATTGTGAGAAGAAGGTTGGACACTTTTTTTTTTTTGCAGCTTTTTCCCCCCCATTTAATTTTCCAAAAGAAAACTAGAGACATTTTTGAACCACTAAAAAAACTCGGTCCAAAAAAAGAGAAAAAAGCACACCGCTTTTGAACATACTCCTCCTCCCTCCCCGACCCCGAACATTTTCCCATTTTTGTTTTTTTTTCTCCAATATTTTCTGTTTTCTCTTGTTTCTTCTACTGTTTCGCGCCTGCACCCCATCCCCAGCCTCCAAACCATCCTTGCTTGTCGTCGTCTCCTCCGGATTTTGCTTGGGGCTTGGGTTTTGTGCCTCCTGTTTTGACGGAGGGCTTTTGGCCCTGTTTGTCTGCCGATGCTCTGTGGGAGAAGTTTGGCTTGGGAAGGGCGCCCTGTGCCATGTCGAGGAAGATGGGCCGGCAGGGGATGCTGACATAGTCTGGGGGGATGCCGGTGATCTCTTCGCAGGCCTTGTAGGACTCAAAGTCACGGTCGAGTCTGGTGGAGGTTTGTGCAGGCTCTTCTGTCTCGGTTGCCTTGATCGCTGCAGCAGCCTTGCAGATGCACCGTGCTGCACGGATGCCTTCTGCGTCTGCAAGAACCTTCGTCTCATCAAGCTTGTTTGTCTTGCAGAATGCTAGTGCCTCACCGATGCTTTCCACTGCAGCTTGGTACAGGGGCATGGCGTACGACCACTCTCCCATGGATTTGAAGGTTTCCGCCTGAAGGGTGGGGTTGTTGTGGGAGATATGGCAAAGTGTTTCAGAAAGATATGAAAGAGAAAAGTTGATGAATATGCCTCACAGTGCATACATCTGAAAATATATGGTTCAGAGAATGCAATGGGGTCGAAATGGTGGGGGTATACCTGGTAGAAGTGTTTTTTCGCGGTGTGGAGGAACTGATCCGTGGTGAGCGGGTGTGCAAGCTCGTCGTCGTCCTCGACTCCGGGGATGGCGAGCATGCTCTCGAGGGTCTGGTTGATGGTCTCGTGGAGACGTGCAAGGTCGAGGGCGGAGGTCTGCTTCTGGCCCTCCTTCTTCTTCTGCGACTGCTCCTGTTGTTCGAGACGTGCGGTGTAGACACGAATCATCACCTGGTTTCTGTCGCGGGTGTGTTCAAGAAGCTTGTACTTGAGGCAGTTGACGAGAAGGTGGAGCATGGCCGGATCGCCTTCCTTCTCCTGCGCAATGTCCTGCTTGACCTGCTGCAACGCATCGTTGAACGCAATGAACGCTCTGTCATACATATCAAGGCATTTGTTGAAGGTGTTCCCAGATATTTCTGCCTCCAATTGTTTTGCAAGGGTCTGCGCCTCACGCACGGACACATCTGAGGTGGTCAACAGGTTGCGCACCTTCTCCGACGTCACTGTGATGCTGACACCTCTCCATTTGAGGACGGTGCCGTACTGTCTCACACCGGAGGCTCCTTCGGCACCACCGACAGAATCTTCCCCGAGGTTGTAGGTGCAGAAACGGAGGCTTTGGTCGAGGTCGGTGACGCGCTGTACGAGAGAAGCCTTGACAGATGCCTTGCAGCCTTCCTGCAGTTTGATGTACACATCGCGGGCCGCAACGTAGCTGTCCTTCGCTTGCGACCAGTTCTTGAGGGAGAGCGCTTTGTGGCCGTTCATCTCCTCAACGTAGGCGGAGACCTCAGAGTTGGTGCGTTCGTTGCAGACGACCTTTGCGATGTCCTGCATCACCTTTGCGTGGTCGCATGCCTTCTTCATGCGCGACACGTAGTGGCGGTGCTGCTTCGCAGAGTCGGTTGTTGAGTAGTCGTACCGCAGCTGCTCCGCATATGCCCACGCCCGCTCGGTGTTCAGCAGCAGCAGCTCCAGCACCCTCACATCCGTCACATCCTCCGGCAAAATGGTCAGCCCCTTATACTTCTTCTGCGTGCCCGCAAGCAGACGTAGCGTCTTATGAATTCTCCGCAGACGCCGTGTGCAGTATTGCCTGTACCGTTGGTAGTCGTAACTCTTCAACCCATGCTGCTGCTGCAAAGACCGGGCAATGTCAATCACATTCAAACTGAACACCGGAATTTCCAATTCCGTTTCCGTCATTTTTCTCTAAAATGTCTGTTATTTGAGTGTTTGGGGTGATCCATGATTGTCTCGGATGGAGCGAGAAAAGCGATTGCTCTTCGCTTTATCTGCGAAAAAAATCAAACCCCGATAGGGAATCTCGTTGGAGAGGAATGCGGATTAAAAAAGACAAAAAAAAAAAACATTGTTTTCTTCCCAGTTTTGTTTTGGTGGTGGTGTTTGAAACAGTACACGTAAACAAGGTATACCTCCCTTCAGACAAGCTCTCTTTTTGCTACAAAAAAAAAAACACGTTTGTTATACGATAGCACAAAGGCGAAAGGAAAAGCCGTTGTAAAAAAACATAACAGTATTTTCATCATATGCAATCAATAAATTGATAGTATATGGTGAGGGATCAACAAAAATGGTCCCACATAACAAAAAAAAAATACACAACACGTCAAAAAAGGGCGACTCCGTGCATATTTCTTCTCTCTCTCTCTTCACTTTTCTTGTCTGTGTGTTCCTGGACGTTTACTTCACCTTTTCTACCATAGCCCACACTCACCTTCATCCTACGAGTCCAACCACATGCTTACTTAGTTAAAGGGAGCACTTTCCGTACAATAGCCTGCGATTAACGCTATACATTCACCTTCTTTTCTTTGAAAAGGGGACAAAATAACCCCCTAAAAAAGGGACAAAATGGGGGGGCATTTACTCTAATTTGGAGAACATTTTCGGTATGACTCCCCTAAAAAAAACCCCCCCTCCTCCCCCCCTTTCGTGCACCCCTCCCCCACAACCCGCATGTCTCTTGCAGAGGGTGGGTGGGGTGCTTTTTTTTCTTGCCTTTTTTCTCTCACCATTTAAAAAAAAAAACATAAAAACCACCCCCCATTTGTTCGTTCTACTGAGGCACTCAAGAACCCCTACCAAGGTAAAATGAATTTTACCATTTTTTTTTCGTTTATTTTTTTTCAGCAAGGAAAGGTGTATTTGGAGGGACAAAGAAAAGGCGATGTCATTCGAAGGGATGAAGAAAAAGGCTACTATTTCTTGATTTCCTTCTGCTGCTGTGTGTCCATGTGGCAGAGCGAGTACAGCGAATTGAGGATGTTCGTCTCAACGATACAGCCGTTCGAGAACATTTCCTCCACAATAAAATGCGCTTTTTCTAAGTTAAACATCACATCCAACTCACACACGTTCGCAAAATATCTGTAAAAAAAAAATAGGCAATACAATATCACAATGCATTTAAAACAACGACATACCTGTCCAGTGTTTCCACCACCACGTGGATGAATTCGAGAATTGCAAGCTCATTTTCGTCACCGTCAACACCTGAAGGGAAAAAGGGGGAATAAAATATGCATCGCACACTACACAATGTTTTTTTTTTCAAGGCAAAGACAGAAACCAATACAATACTCCAAATAAGTTTGGCGGAGTTGCAAATTTCTGTAATTTTGCCACTCTTTTTTGTCAAACCGAATCCATTTGGAAGGTACCGTATAAGGCAAATCTCGATCACAATCATACACTACATTGTGCTTGAAATAAAGAGACATACCCACAATGAAGAACAGCGAAGCGTACCGCCTGTAGATGAGTTTGTACTGCAGATGTTCGATGAAGCTGCACTCCGTGTCCTTGCGCTGCAGGCACTTCCGCACCACCTCCCCCTCTAGCGTCACACGTTCACGCAGGTCCAAATAATTCGCATACTGTGCCAATCGCGTCTGCCCTTGTTTGTTTACAAGAAGTAAAAAGTGAATCATTTGAAAATTATTTTTACCACCCCCCTCAGTATCGTGTACCCACGCAGTGTCTGGATGTTTTTGTGAGGGGAAGAAGGGGAAGGTGCGGGACCCTAGAAAAAACCCTGCGGCGGGTAGAACAAAAAAAATGCATTTATTATTCATAATCCTTCAAAATATAAAGAAACGAAAGAAACGAAAAAAAAAAACACAGTCGATGACACCTTGAAAAATAGCACCTCACACTGTGTACACCTTGAAAGAAAAGACGGCAGTGACCAAAAAAAGAAAGGGTTGTTTTGAGAGGTTCTATTTTGCAGACGATATTGTATCGATAAATGACACCCATAAGAAGGTTCTGTGGACTCAGCTCAAATGGCACCTTCTTTTGAAAAAGGCGAGGAAGGAGGGCTTACCGTATTCGTACATAGTGTCGACCGTAATAATGTTCGACCTTTTTCAGGATTTTTTCTGGAAGTCCGACCTTTTTTACGATATTTTTTTGTACGAATACGGTACTTGTAAGCACAAAACTCCTCTCTAAATTTGTTAAAACTGCCTTTCCATCTTTGTGGATTAATTGTTGGAGTGGTGTCGCGTTTAGCCCCCCAGCGGCAGTTCCAGTTGTGCGAGAGCTCTACTGTGTTCACCCTGGCGTCTCACGGAAGGACCCAGTACTCCCCCATAGCAATGGGGTGTGTGTGTGTGTGTTGAGGAAGGGGAAAAGAAAGAGTTCAAAAAAAAAAGGTAAAAGTTGATAAGAAAGTGCAAAAAAAAACACGCCTCTCTGAGGACGCAAAAGGCACGTTGACGCTCCGTGGGATCGGACCCCCCCCCCCCAGGAGTGCACTAAAAGAAAACGTAAGAGATGAGTGCAATCTATCAAAAAGTGGGGTTGAAGGAGGATCAAACGCCTCGTACACTACCAAGAGCGGGTGGTGTACTAGAGTTTCCTCCTATTCTGCCTTTTTATTACCTAAAAAAAAAAAATAAGCGTAAGATGAGGTGTTCGCAACCTGTGGTGACCAGTATTTTCGAGCGTGCATGTGTCACCACATACAAAGGGCGCAGGGCAAACGAACAGACACGCATGAACACAGTCCTGCAGGTATACGGGGAGTAAAGTAATTTGTTCTGCAAGACGGTAGCTTTGCACAAAACCCACTACTTCTTGAATCTTATAAACCCAGTTTTTTCAAAGTTTTTTTCCCCCCAAAAAAAAATCTTCCCATAATGGTTTGTATGTTTGGGGAGGGTCTGGTTTAGTGTAGCGGTCTTGCTGACAGTCTTTTACTGTGCAGAAAAAAATTCTCAAAGAAAATGCCTCTATTTTTTTGTTATGCTATGCACTCTAATAACTACTAAGTTTACCTCCCTCCCCCATAGGCACATTTCTCAATTTCCTTTTTTCCCTTTTTGGGACAAAAAAAAAAAGGTTCGACCAATAGAAATGGGATTCTGAGAAATTAAAGAAAATTTCAAAGATACAATGTTACCGAAATCCTGTCAATATCGGCACTTTCGGGAACACCATACAAACAAAAGAAGAAAAAAAACTGCAATCACAAAAATAACAGAAGTATACTAACACACCCTTTTGTTCTCGTAATTGAGATCGGGTTCATCTCACCTAGAATAGTTGAAGGTTTTGCGGGTCTTCCACTAAGAAGACCATTCCAACACAAACTGTCTGGGGGCAGGGGGGTGGTGACTTTTCCCATGCAGGGCTGCTTACAACTGGTAAAACCACACGTAAAGTCATTTACTTCACCAACGTACAGATATGTTCGTGAAATGGGGATTTTGCCTTTCTTGCAAAAAAAAAAAACCCCCCAAAAAAAACGGTTGCTCAAGTTTTCTGAGGGATTGGGTTAAACTCATCAGGTGATTGAGGACATGGGGATTGTGGTTTTCGGCTAATGATGTCCCAACTTGACACTGTTTTGTAATGAACAAAGAGGGATCCAACTGGTTGCTTAAAACACAGCATCCCAACAACTGCAGCTTTTATTGTTGCTCATGCATTCAAAGTGCACACAAATCATCAACGTTTGGGGAGTGGGGGGTGGGTAAAGTAAGTTTTTTCTTTGTTTTGAAAAACCCAATATTTCTTCGTGACAGCCAGTCGAAAAAAAAAATGGTTTTTGAAAACTTGGTTGTATTAGTGTAGACACCCGAGGAGGAGCTCCACTACATCCTTTTTGGTTTGGTTTCAGTTCGATGGTACAACTAAAAGAGGGTGCAGGAAAGGATACATAAAACAAAATAAAATACAGAACAGAACAGACGGATCCAGCCAAAAGCTGTGGTATTTTGACAAACGTAGTCCAGGACAAAAAACGCACTATGATGGTTCCGTTGAATCGAAGAAACCTAATGTCCGGCCAATGTTTCCTGTTGGTATACTAAGAGCAAAGGCTGTGGTGAAGAGTGAAGAAAAAAAAACTCAAATGTTGTCAAAAAAACCCCCTGCATTTTGGCATGATTTGTATCACTTCATATAATACGAGAACAAAATAAAAAAACAAAACGAGAAAAAAGTGGAAAAAAAAACTACTAAAATATCCGGAATAAGCCAATTTCCGTTTAAAAAAAAACCCCCCCTCCCCTCCCTTCCTCCTTCCCTTCCCTCCAAAAAAAATTTTTTCTTCATTCCTAAAAGGCACCACGAGGCTTGCGGTAATTTTTATGAGACACTGGGATGAGTGGGGCTTGCGATGGGACAAATGCTCCATTTCCTCCTCCATCCCTGGACCCTCCATACGCAGCACTGATGTAGCGGGAGGGACCCATTGCGGGGGTTCCTACTGAGCTTGGTGGTGGTGAATAAAACTCTGGAGTGGCTCCGGGGAAGCTACCTCCTCTGCCTGCTCTATCTGCGACAAGAGGGTGTTCGTGTACAAACATCTCATCAACGTTTTCCAACTCCGACGCCGCAGACGCTTGATACGGCTGTGAATGCATCCTCCTCCTCCTCCTCGCAGTTTCCCTCTTAATCATTTCCGCTTCTTCATCATTCGAATGCAGCTTCGTCTTCACTGCCGGTTCATCCTCTGGATCTGTTACCTTCTTTAACGCATACTCTAACCACGTATCTGGACATTCCTTTGAACGATGGGTTAAAGCATAAATGAGAATCGCTCTGGGAAGCCACCAGAACAACGCAGGGAGGGGTACGAGGAAGCAAAGCGCCCCCAGCGCTCCGAGATCAGAAAAGACCAATTTTGCAAGCATCGCAAGCTGGCCCATATAAAAGCAGAGGGACAGCAGGACAACCTGGATTTGCCGTTCCAGCGCGCCAGGGTCAAGAGGATCGAGCGAATCAAAGGTACTCCCATCCTCACAGCACCCAGTCAAGATCTCCCATGGGTCCTCACCTCCCTTTGACCAGGCTTGGCCCTCCTTTTTGTAGCGCTCCGCGACATCGATTTTGCTTGCCTTTCTCCCATGAGCCTCTCTAAACTCATATTTAGGTAGATTAGGATGCCCTGAAGCGCGCTGTGACAAATACGAAAAATGAACCGAAATTCGCCACACCACCAAAAACGCTAACAGCGGTCCAAACACTCCGGTTACAAGCAGAGCATGGGAAAGCTCAAGACCTGCCTTATGAATCAAATTAGCGGAAGCAACAACCAAGACACACAGCCAAGCAATCGGGGGGATGTGAAGAAGCTCGAGCAGCACCTCCGACATCGCGATATATGAAAACCTCGCAATATCGAAGTCTTGGGTGACACGATCCGGGGTAGGCAGCGGGGTGGGGACAGGCAGGGCACGGAACCGGGGAATATCCCTCATCAGCTTATCACGCGCCGGGTTGCAGATATCAATCATACGCTTGCCATGCTGCTGAATCAACCCTGCACGGAACGTCAATACCGCCCTCGCCCATTGCCCTTCATCCCACAGAGCCCACCCCATAATGCCCAACGTAGAATCCGGATTATCACCTTTATGGTACCATTCATGCATTGTACGCTTTTCTTGGAGTTTCGCAATTTGTGCACACATAATGTCTCTTGCGAAGAGGGCTACCATAATGAACAAACAATAGACCAATCCCATGAAGAACAGCACCAAATGCGCGTATTCAAAGAGAATCAAATCGAAACCTAATCCACAAGGTTCGGATCCGGATCCCGAGCTTGCGACGGCGGAGCCTGCGTCGGGGAGAGGCGTTTCCGGTGTACCAATAAGCGTCGGTAAGGGGACCGGAGGAGGAGGAGGCGAATCGCATCCAATACGCACATCAAGAAGACCCAGCTCTGCGGTAAGAATAAGCAGGGCGGACACAACCCCGACCATCATAAGCTCGGTGTAGACGGCCTGCAGCGATTCGCGTCTGTACTTATCCTTAATCTTCGACTCCGCAGTATGCTTCGCTGCCTCCACCAGCACCGAAATGGCGACAACCATCGCAAACATAATAAACGTCGTAAGCGGGTTGTCATTCACACCTTCTCCCAACTCCCATAGCTTGGTACTGGACGCGGCATAGCAGGAAGGAACTAATATCAACACAGACACAACAGAAATAATCATTTTTATCGAATGTGTACTGAAATGGATGTGAAAGGGTGGGGATGTGGATGTGGGATTGAAAATGATATGCAGGGGGTATCCTACAAATGGTGTGTGGACCCGGATCTCGACCACCATTTGTTCAATAAAGAATGCACGAAGAAAGCACAAAGCATCTCATTGTATTGAAATTTTGCGTTGTACTAGGAGAGATGCACAAAGAAAGTGAGCAGAACGACATACCAAGGCATGCCCTCCACCTTCTGACGGGGAGGGTCTGATATGGGGCAGCAACAGACGTTGTCCAGGCGGACCTCACGGAGGCCTCCTACCGAAAAGCTTGGTATAGTGTTCAGTCTGAAACTCTGATATTTCGGCCAAAATGGCGAAGACGTCGCTACCGACAACTTTGTGAAGAGAGGAGAGAGAGAGAGAGAAAGGGTGTCCTTTTTTTGATACACGAGTGATGTTGATTTAGGTGATCAAAATATGGGGGTTAGATGGCGACAGAATAAAAGAGAAAAAAAGACGATGCTTCAATAGAGGGGGGGGTTATCGAAGCGTGGGTTTGGCAAAAAACGAATGCTCAAAAAAAAAAAAAGTTGACTTGAAATGCAACAGACGCTCGTGACAGTGTACCTTGGTATGACCGGGTGTACCGGGGGGGTGGACCACATCCATTTCGTGGTTTGCATCTGATAAAAAAAAGTGACGTTGATGACAAAAAAGCGCCCTCTGGGGCGCAGGCACTCCACGGGTTACCCGAACCCCCGGAGTGTTGTCCAAAAAAAAAAAGTTGACTTGAAATATAAAAGTCCCTCTCATGACAGTCCTTGGTAGGTTATACAACCAATACCGGGGGTGGACCCGAACACTGTCCCTACAATCCATTTCGAGGTTTTAAACTGAAAACCAAAGAGACACAGAATAACGTTTTTTGAGATGAACCACCCTTATCCCGCTACCTAGTACCTTTTGAAAAAAAAACGTGAAAAAAAAAAGAAGAAAAGTTTATAAGATGATCCTAAGCCTCTCGTGCTTAGTCACCTTATAAAAAAAAACGAAACACAGATTCAGTCAGAACACTACCCTGAGAGTGAACAGTCTATGCGAAAAAAGTGTCTATCCAATTTGTGTACTGCCCACTGAGGGATAAAGTGGAATAAGAACTCTTTGGTGATTTGACTTCATTTTGTTTTATTCTGCTGCTTCGCCTGCTGCCTGCTGTTCAGCAATCTTCGTCTTTTTGTACTCCTTGATCCGATCGGCCTCCTCCTTGCCGTACCTCTTCTCATTACGCTTTTCGTGCTTCTTGATCTTCCGCCTCTCAGACCCGCTCTTCTGCTTCTTCTCCTTTTTCTCCTTCTTCTCCTTCTTTACTTCCGTTTCCTTGTCATCCTTCTTTTCCCCATCCTCATCCCCTCCATCATAAGTCTTTGTGGTTCTGTTCTTGTCCCGCTTTTCGTTGATTGACTCAAGACCACGTTCCCCTGCAATCTTCTTGAAATGGTCGCGTTTTTCTTGGACACGCTTGCCACCACGTTTCCCAGACTTATTTTTTTTGTCGGTGTTGACGTCAGCAACAGCCGGTTCTTTCTCTTCCGGCTTTGCTTCGCCTCCTTCTTCCTGCTTTTTTTCCTTTTTTTCCTTTTTTTCTTTTTTGTCTACTTTGACCCGCTTTTTGGCGGGTTCTTCGGGGTTTGCTTCGCGGTCTTCTTTGCGGAGATGCGCTTTGATTGCACGTCTGCGCTGTTTTGGGTTCATATCGGAGACATCGAGCCCTTCTGGGACTGGGGTAGGTGCGTTGGAGGGTGTGTCCTTCTTGTCACGTTGCTTCTGATCCCATGCAATCCGGTCTGCCCTCCTGGAAGGGCGGTTCTTCCGTGGAACACTCAGGACCTTCTGGAAGCACACCCTGCACAGCATCTCGCCAGCGTCGTTGCGTGTCACCTGCTTCACCTTCGACTCCTTCTTGCAGTCGCGGCAGGTCAAGTCTATCAACCTATTCATTTTGTAAATACCAAACCCCGCTACAGTCGCGCGGTTTACCCGCTTTTTCACCAGCGTATCGCAGTATTTCACCATCTTAATTTATTGGCTTTTCCCTGGTTGTTGGTGGAGGGGGAGGAGGAGGAGGAGGGATGGCGGTTGTGTTTGGGTTGGATTTTGAGGAAAAAAAAGAGAGAACTGTTTATGAGATGAACCTCAAAGCTGGAGGATTCTAAGGTAACTATGGGGGAGGAAAGCTAGCCATTGTATGTTCGCACTCTTCTGCTGACCTGAGCGAACAAGTTGCTTGGGGACTGCGGAAACATGACCACACGCAAAAAAAAAAATACCCCCACATTCTGCAACACTGTGGATAACCAATATAGCCATTTTGAGACACTATTTACACCCCAGGGAGGGGGTGCAAAGCTATGATAAAAAATACCCCTTAAAAAAAGCACACATCTTTTCAAACAGTCACCCCTCGCAACACAGATAGCACATTCTCCAGGTCTTCCGGGAGAGGTGCGAGGAGCTCCTTGCGTTCTTCTTCTTCTTCTTTACCCCCTTCACCTCCTTCCTCTGGATGCGCATCAGGACAGACAAAACGCACTTTATATGAATGAAGGAACAAACGGGGGCACCATTTGGAGTGTCTACCGGCCCGCTTTTCACCACTGTACCTTGCATCACACACGAGAGGATGTTTGATGTGGCTCATATGCGCACGAATCTGGTGGGTCCTGCCTGTAAGAGGAGACACTTCGAGGAGGGTGTAGATGCCACCATTCTTTGTGAACACCTCTTTCACTTTGTAGGTCGTGGTAGCAGGTTTACCTGACGGATGCACAAAGGATTTGTATGTTGACCCTGAGTCTACCAGCTTCAACCTTGCATCCACCGTACCATCCCCTTCTACCTTCCCACTCACCAATGCGAGATATGTCTTTTTAACGGTCCCTCCTCGAAATTGTCCTCCCAAATGGGTTTCACCATGTTTCGTCAAAGGAAGCAAAACCACTCCACTAGTAGGACGGTCCAATCTGCTTACCGAATCAACCGAGCGATCGTTTAGTTTCCCTTCTTCTCGTAATAAATGCACGATCGCTTCTGTCGTGACACCGGATGGTTTTGACACTGCAAAATAGTTCTCTGCGGCGTGTAGTATCATTGATGACAAAGCTGGAACCTCCACTGCCACCTTCTTCGCCACAACCTGGATGTCATCTGATTCACCACCGGCATCCTTAATAAGCAAGACCCATGGCATGCCTTTTCGCTGCTCCAAGATGACTGAGGGGATTTCACGGAGAGCACTCTGTAGTGGACGGCCTCTACAAAAGAGTTGCAGTTCTTCGTCCGCACCAAGTTTGGAGATAGGCATTTCTGGTTGTGGTGGGGGCGCGCCCTTTCGAATAATTCTTGCGTTTTGACGAAGAAGATACCCGACACGACCTTCCAGCTTGCCCTTCCATAAATCATCATCTGGGACAACAGATGCATCTAGGGTTACCATGGTGTCACGTAGCTCCTCTGAATCTGAAACGACAAACCGTGTATCCTGCTTCAATAGTGAAAGTAACGTCTCGCTCGCGTTGTCCCACCATGCAGTGGAGAAGGCTTCGTTTCCTTTGCAGCATCCACTCTCCTTTGTGTAGTCGTGAAGCTTCGTGGTGACACGTTGGTTTGAAGTGATCCAGCTGAGTTGCATCGCGCGTTTCCCGGTTTTTTCATTGAGGAGGGTGAGGACCACCCATTGGCAAAGGGTGTCGGCAGCTTTGTTGGTTCGTTTGCAGTCGTCTATGGGGTTAGAGAGCGTTGATGAAAAGTCGGGGTGAACAGAGACTTTGAAGCTGTCCTGGTCGTCGGAAAGAATAAACACGTCGCTGTGCGTTTTCAGAAATTCGAGCAGCCGTTTGTCACCAAGCCGTTTCCGCAGCCACGGCTGCCGTACAGGGAGGAGACTCAGAGGAACGGTACCACCATCGTTCACCACAGCTCTTCCTAGATCGATGGCAAGGTTAGCATCCATGGGAGAAAAAAAAAAGGGGATTTTGCCTTTTTTTCGTTAAATATGGAGGAGAAGGGGGGGAGAGAGAGAGGGAGAGACAGGGGTGAGGATATTTTGAAAAAGATGTGCAAAAAGGGGAACTTTTTTTTTTTGCAATTTTCTGCTCAATAGAAAGAAGACACACAGCTTTTGAAAATCTTGAAGGGATCGACATATTGAGTAAAAATAAATGAAAGAAAGAGTGTGTAGAAGAGTGAAAAAGACTCTGTGATTCTGGAGAACACTTAAAAAGACACACATTTTTTAAAAGCCACTTTTTTTATTTGCTTTTTTTCGGGTACATGAGACCAGAAGAAAGACAACACAATAAATGCCGGATACGAATTGGATGAAAAAAAAAAAAAAAACAAAAAAAAAGTTTTGAAGGATGAGCCTTTCTATGCTTGGCCACAACACAAAAAAATGAATGAATGAATTTACTTAGGTTGCAACACATCTAAATATTCGACCATTCTGCTTTCAATTCGAGAACATTTTGGGAGAGTGTAACACACTACACCCTTTCGTTGTTCACCGACCAAAATGAACGGAATGACAACAAAAACGATCCATTGTAAGGTGCATAGCCTCCCATCAAAGAACAGATGTGCTGCCCCAGCCAAACTCCCCACCTGACTGGTGTCTCCAAACGAGGGCTCACTAGCTAATGCTAGTTTTGTCGCTGGAATCGGAAAACCTAAAAGACCCAGAGGGGTCAGACCAATAAATTGGCAGGTGCCGTCTCCCCATCATTGGATAAGTAAAGCGACGATAAGAGTAGTGGTATTTCATTGTTGCCTCCCACCTATAACTACACCTCTCATGTCACCCTGCATAGTCAGACTAGAGGTCTGAAGCTCTGCTTATCTGCCTCATTGCATAAAAGAGACAGCTGCAGACTTCCTCAAGAGGCTTTGTTTGAGAGCGAAGCAGTGGTTCTGGAGGAAAATAGAAACTTAACACTCACACGATAAAACCCTTGGAGACAGACGTTGTGGTGAAACGCACAACACCTCGACCTGTTTGGTGAGGAGGTGGCTCTGCAGTGCGGTTCGTCTCTAGAACCGCAAAAGTGATCAAAATGCTTTTGTTTCTATTTCCTCCTTCATTTCAGTGAATGAGGTGACAAGAAAACACAGTGGCATCACGTCGGACAAGGGATAGCAAGAGAGAGAAAAATTGCAAGGTGAACGGCCTCACACACATCAAGATCAAAAGTAAAGACCAAGACACTTTAAAGGGAAGCTGAATCATGGTTTGAACGAAGCAAAAGAGGGGGGGGAAATATGGCTAGATACAACGTGAACACTGTGCTGCGTCTGACCAAACAAATTCGTACAAATTCATGATGGTCTAGTTGAAAGCGGGTTAAAACACTCAGGATCACAATTTTTTTTGTTCTTCACTACATCTATCCATCGAACGTTCGCTTTGGAAATAGACTCAGATCTCCCTACCAAAGAGGTGAAAGAGGTGGGTTCTGCACAAGCAAATGTCACCCAAAAAAGGGGCTAGGAAGTACTTACACAGACGGCACACCTCACCCCTAAGAGGTGTGGCAGTGATGAGACAGCAACTATTTATTGAAGGATACAAAGCAGCACTTTAAATTTACGCGACCGTGGGTTGCTTTTCCGGAGCATGCTTTACCTGGCCGAGCGAAGCGAGACACATTTGTTTTTTTGTGTCAAAAAATTACTTTTTTTTGAAAAATAAACTATTGGGTCATGCGACCTATCTTACTGCAGAAAGATGGAGAGAAAAAAAAAAAAAAACACAAAAAAAAAGGCTGGTAAAAAAAGGAAGGTGGGAGGTGGGACAAGCACGAGAGGCAAGACGCAAAAAAAAATTGTTCTCTTTGGTATAGTTCAGCCGGTGTGTGTGTGTGTTTTTTTTTGGAAACGTTAGCTTTCCCAAAATATAAAAAAAAATGGTAACGCGTGGGGGAGAAAAAGGGGGAGTGGCAGTGATGAATCGCATGTTACCCTGTCCTTTACAATATGATTTTTTTTTTTTCGGATTTACTTTGTTGGGATTTTGTTTTGTTTGTTTTTTGTTTGAATAACCTCTACATCGAGGTACATTGTACGGTACTCAACTGTCACCCAAAAGGGGCTAGTATACTTTCAGATGACACACGTTTCTTTTTTTGTTTTTAGTGGAATTCGTTGATTTTGAGATTTTGCGCCAAATTGCGTCACTCTAACTGAAAGATGAACCAATCACTCGCGTGCTTAGTCATCCTAAATGGGGGGGGGAACCTTGAAAGACAAAAGTGCACCACTGCGCACAGAATGTCTTTTTTTTGAATGGTTCTCGCATGAGTAGAACGCTCGCGCGGGGGGTGGGATAATCAAATAGTGGCAAGATGGACATAAGCCTGGCGGGTTTAGACACCGCAGAATATTGAAGTTCTGCAGGCACCTCCGACTGACGTATGTACGATGCCCTTCGGATGAAAAAGAAGTTAACTGTTGAAATACAAAAGCCCTCTGTGTGACAATGTACCTTGGTGCATGATTGGTGGGCACCGTGGGTGGACCAAATCGTTGCATCCTCAAAATACTTGAAAGATCTGATCTCAATAGAGACGCAAAAAAAATACACCACAAGAAAAGTGAAGTTATTGATGCAGGCACCTCCCGCTGACCCACGATGCCAGCTGGATGAAAGCTCAAGTACCCCAAAAAAGTTGTGAGATGAATATGCCTCACACAATCTTTACCACTATCGTTCTCGCGCTGGAACACGCTGGGTTTGAAGATGCCACCCAAAGAGAGAGGCAACGGTACTAACAGAACAGCACACCTCCTCCCTTAGGAGTACGTCAGACGTTACGAAACTCTCCTTGCCTTTTTTGCGTTAAAAAAAAAATACCTTAGTCTTTTCATAATCTATCACCATATTCTCTCTCGAGAACTTCACTCTGTCCTCACCCTACCCTTCCTTCCTCTTCCTCCTCTTCCTCGCAGGCAAGCAACAAAAAAAAACACTTCAAATATCACATTGGCAAGGAGAAGCTGGCAGGCTCGGAATTAAGCATCAGACAGGGGAGGGTGCCACCTTGGTGGAGCGCACGCTCTGTGAGACGAAGGTGAGAGGAGTAGAGAGCTGGGGTCGACATGAAGGTGGGGACATCTTTACCTGAGGCGATAATTTCGCGGATGACCTTGACAAGAGTTGCCAGGGTGGTGTCGTGGAGTTCACAACCTTCGTAGTTTTCTACCACTATCGCATTGGTTTCATTTCCCACAACCGAATCAGGCAGATTGTCAATAATCAACGTAGATTTCAACTCCCTCCCGATCAAGCTCAAATTCTTCACCTGAGGCCCCCCTCGCCTTGCTGCCCAACGAGGATGCGAATAAATACACTGACTCACATACTCCCCCAACGGGTCCAGACGGCTCAGAATACCCCCCGCATAGGATCGGTTGCTTGCGGTCCAGCAGACCACCTCACAGCCAAGCTGTTTCAGTGTCTTTAGGAAGTCAGTCACCCCAGGGCGAACCCATAAGGGGCCTCGGCGTGCATAGACTAGAGTCTCGTCAAGATCGAGAACAATCGTCAAAGGATAGGCAGCAACCTGAGGCACCAGAAGCCCGCCCCCTCCCATGTTAGGGATGTCCGAAAGCGAGCCGCACCGTGCAATAGCTGCAGCCTTGTCGCGACTCCACTCGCTGCCCGCAATTTTTTGGTCGTTGGAGCGTTGTTTCATGCCCTCTTCGTCGTAGCCGCTGTTTCGAGAGGAGAAGGGAGGGTGAAAACGAATTGAACATCTTCCATACCTTGTGGAATAGCGCCGCAACGCAGTACGCATTGCACCACGCAGTACGAGGGCGAGGTGTTCTAGGTTCTTCCTGTATTGTAGATTGATTTTTATTTTATTTTTTTGATTTTGACATACGCATTGTACGGTTTGCACAACCGCTCGACCACTGCATGAAGCTTTGATGGAAGGTTCCCTCTGAGGTGCGGCCGTGAGGATCGTCCCATAGAAGTATTGCGCAGCTTCGGCGACACCAATGACCCACCTTTGCTTGCCCCAACACTGCCTACCCCGGTGTCTAATACCCCGACGCTTCCGGAGACTGCAGTCCAAGGGGAGTTGCACGGAAGCGAGCTTGGGGTAAGATGCGTCGCACCGACTGACAGACGTTCCGTCGGAGAACCCCCCGCACCACCCAGGTTCCCACTCCCTTCGTCTCCTCTACTATGCTTTGAAGCAAATGAAAGGTTTCCAGTATGCAAATCAGGGGAACCTTTCCAAACAAATGATTGCAAAGACGATGCCGTCGCATCTGCAACACACGACGGAGAAGGTCCCAGCACACTGTCATCCTCTTCAGTAGCGGAAGGGTTCGGCACGCCGATGGCACTGCTTTCTTCTTCGGGGGAATCTTCGGGGTGGCTGCTGAGTTCGAGATGATCTGCCATGTTTTCGCAGTCCGCTGTAGTAACGTACCACATAAGAAGAACCTCGAGGGCAGCCTGCTTGACATTCGCTGCACCCGAAAGAAGCAACGACAGAACCTGCTCTTCCGTCTCGAATTTGTGAACATAGTGCATATCCGCAAGGTTTTCCTCTCTCTCCTCTGCGTCAGTTACCAGCCGCCACGCCAGCTCATCCATGGTAGGGGGAAGGTAACAGCATTCATCGGTCCCAGCGCGTATCGCCTCAAGAATATCCCTTAGCTCCTTTGGCGACCGTGTATGGTCCCCCTGTTCGTGCACAACAAGAAGGTTCCACAGTACACTCTGCAAATCGATCACATCAGACGCACAAAACTGCACATCAGTATTGCTTTCTACCACATCACGCTGCTCCTGCGCTTCCTTGGAGAGACTCTGTTTGCATCCCATAGTAAAAAATAGGGCAATGGGGAGGGGTGTTCTGCCCCCCAAATACCTAGATGCTGGGTGGGAGTAGGGTAGGGTAGGGGCTGGGGGGTGGGAGAGAGAGGGGGAGGAGAAAGAAATCATTGTCGTAACCATTGTTTTACTCTTCGCCTGTAACCAGTGGGGTGACGTCGGAGACCCATGGGAATGCTTCGCCGTCGTATTGAATCTGTTTAAGGTGGGGTTTTTTTTGTTCCTAACACGTAGTGTATTAAGAAGCTAGACAAAAAGAAAGCCAACGTTCAGATCTTGTATAACAGTATTTCCCCTTGATTCCTTTCACCTTTGCGCCAAACAGATTTTTACCCCTATTTGGCTGCGTTCGACGAAAAACATTGTTATATTTTTTATTGTTATCAAGATCAGTTGGCGGATGATATCGTCTAGTTTTCTCAAACAAGCTTTTTACATACCACCATCTTCATTTCCCATTGGGAGGAGAAGGTTACTGAGGCAGTTGCGTCTGTTGGGCAGGAAGCTTCGCAGTAAGTTGGTCTGGTGCTGCCATGATAAGGGCTGTATTGTGCTGATGACGGGGAAGGGGTGTAGAACAAACAGCAGAGCAGATGCTTCTTAGGGGTTTCGAGGATACGGAGACGGTCTAGCTTTGCGATAGGATGGTACAGTGTGCGGAAGGCTGTGTCTTCACTCTTATTCTTTATACTCAACGATGAGAACGGTACATCTACGCCTACTTGTTTGTCAAATGTCCGAATCAAATATTTTGCCGCAAATTCGTTAATCAAATTAGCAAAAATCTGTACCGTCAAACCAAAGTTAATACAAACCGTGTATTTCCCTACAGACCCACATTTTCTTCGAAACGGAAGCAACCCCGGGTGTTTTTTTTCAGAGTCAAATAAAATATGTGCAGCCCGCTCGGCGGATGTACCAGGTATTATAGAATTTGGTTCGGTTGCGAGAAGGTGGTGAATGGTGACGACCGGCTGCTGAGAAATGGAGTCGAGAACCCAGGGAAGTGTTTGGTCGGCCATAGAAGGGCAGTCTGAGCATGTCTTTTTGAGGATTTTTAGCATTTCTTTTGTGCCGACAATGTCTAGTTGATGAAAACCTGGCCAATCAATGAAGGTTTCCTCGCTTCTCCCGGCTGCCACCATACATCGACAGACCGCGCCATCTCCTCCTGAATGCGAACATTCTCCGGACTTTAGCATTGTTTCTATGGCACTTCGGTTTTGCGTTCCATCACCAAGACCTCCCCAATGCCCATTCCACCTCTTCGTCAACGCAGATGAAAACAGACTCCCACCACCACCGAAGGCCATATCACCATGGTACACAGTCTTTTCATACCACTCACTGGTGTGCCCTACGTAGAGAAGGTTCTCGGATGGGTCTGGTAATCCACTTAACACCCATTTCAGGGATCGAGGAAGGACAAGAGTGTCGTCGTCGACCATAAAAGTGTATGAAAAGGGTTTGTTCGCAAAGACCCAATGAGCCGCCATTAACACCCGAACGGTTACCTCAGAATAGCGTGGAGGTGGTACCCCCTGTGGGCCAAGAAGCCAGGTGATATGAGTATCATGACCTTCCTGCGCCTCCCACGGTCTGTCAACATCCCCCTTGCAGTCCAATGTAATACTGATTGACGAGAACATTTCATCAAAAACCCATTTCTCCAACATCGCCCTCCGTTTCGCAAAGGTAAAGAGACTGCTTACTACTAATAACGCGATGTTGCCTGCACCCTTCCATTTTGGTATTGTACGAAAACTACGTGGTTTGGGGTTACAGCATCCATGAAACGCTTTGTCACAAGGTTTTCCATCTGGCGTGATAACCTCTGCATAACCCTTTGCGTCCACTTCATATTTTGCCGATTTGAATGAAACATACGTTGCCAAACGGCTGTCAATATTCTTCACCGATTCTCCCTTCGCCACCATCTTCCAAGAAACATCCCGACGAAGTGACACTCTTTTATCCCCATCCTCATCCTCCACCCTCACCTTCCCTTGATACCCCCCCATCATATGCCCAGGGGCAATCTCAATAATCACGTATCCTTTCAAATAATAGTCTGCAGTTACAGTCAACTCTACTGCCTCATCAGCCCCCTCTGTTACAACGAAATAGCAGTAGAGCCCTTCCTTGCGGGTGGTAATATAGTATTCTGGCTGATCACATAACCGCATTTTCACCCCATTTTGCGATTTTTCGAATCGAAAGAGTTGTGTCCCTCCTCCTACAACGAGACGCCCTTTAGAAGGGTTGGGATGAGACAGTGTAATATGCGCATCTACACAATGTCCAGACCCGATCGCATAGCATACATCATCAAATTCAAATGAGCTCCAACTCCCATTTATCACCTCCTTCTCCTCTACCACTACCCCAGCCTTAAACGGTGCGCGGTGAAGAAAGCTTCTATATGGCTCGGATGGGGTTGCGGTCTTTGGCCCTCCTCCCAAACGGATTCGCGAGAAAAGCACTGCAAAGTTCAGCCCCGCAACCAACACCACTATAAAGCATGCAAACAAAAAGGCTCTTCCCTTAAAAGCGCCACGTGGTAGAGCGTGCTGCCGCATTGTCCCCTCATCTGCAAAAACTATCGCATTGGTGTAAAAGGGGTGGACATTTTTTTTAATTTTTCCTGGAATTTTGAGATGGAGGGTAAGGGGGGATGGGGAAGAGAATGAATTCATATACATTATTTTCTTAGCGAAAGAAAAAGAATGCAAAGAGGGTGCAAAAAATGTACCCTTTCTTTTTTGGATGGGGAAGAGAATGAACAAAAAAAAATAGTGGGGTATGTGGGGGATGTCTTTTTGTTTATTAGGTCAAAACAGCAATGAAAAAAAGGCTTAAAAAAGGAGTTTTTTTGGAGGGGAAAATGTAAATGAGGGGGGGAGGAGGAGGGGGGTGGTTGCTAAAGGGACGGTGGACCTATTATCCACCCTAAAATTTCAGATTTTCGCTTTCAGACCAAATTTTAAGTCGATTAAAAATTGTTATTATCCCGCTGCTATCCCGCTGTTATCCCGCTGCTATCCCGGTCACTCTTTCCCCCCCTTTTTACCCTTAAACATGCACAATCCTGTAAACCAGAGATACGCTCCACGTGTGGAACGTATGGAAATCCATACGTGAATTATTTTTGAAAAGGTAGAATCCATACGTGTCCATACGGAGGTAATTTGGGTTTTGGATTGGGGCTGGGGTGGGGGTAGGTGAGGGGCGGGGGCTCCGACCCGCCTCTCACCTACCCCCCCACAGAATTCTACTCGTAGGGGACAATTTTCTTCAATTTAACCGGAATGGGGGAATGCAGCATGGCGAAAGAAAAAGTAGCGTACCGTGCGCCTGCGGCGCTAGCTAACGTGTTGCGGAACCTCTGGAAACTCACAGGGAGGCCGTGATGGTGATTGAAGACGACGAGACTGAGGACGACGATGCGAGCTTTTGGCAGCAAAGCAACCAAAAGCCCTCCCTAAGGGAAAAAAGCGCCTGGACGCGATGTTCAACGCACAAGGCAAAGGTGCGCAAAGGGGAGGTGAAGGAGGAGCTGCTGCAGGTGAAGGAAGAGGTCTTGGAGGTGGAGCAGCCAGACAGCCCTGTGGACTCTGAGGTGATGGAGATAGATGCCCCAGCAGCAGAAGTACAAGCAGCCCAACCTGCCCAACCAGCCCCACCATCATCCTCAGACCCTCTGCCCCAGCTGCAACGCCAGGAAGGAAGATGGCCTTGCTGCAGCCTGCGCTGGCAAAACCGGCATGAAAGCGAGCACGCAAACTGGCCGAACGCCAGAATCCCACCCCAAATTTTTAATAAAATTTTTTTTACCATCCCAAAAGTTAAAAAGTTAAAATTTAACTCCAAAACAGGGGGACCTATTATCCTAGGGATAATAGGTCTACCCGGATAATAGGTCCACCCCCCCTTTACGGTGTGTTGGTGTGGTTTGATAACAGATTTTAGAGTGGGTAACGCCCGAACGGAGTATAGCCCACTTTTTGGTGTTTGTGGGGACAAACAAAAGAGGTGGTTCTGGTTGTCCGTCCTGTGGTCTAAAAAAGAGAAGGAGAGAAAACTTGTAAGATGAATGGTGCCTCTCGTGTGCACACACACACATATATATCTTTGCAAAAGAGAAAGAATGACTGTACCTGCCGCCTCTCATGGACAAAGAAATAGTTGTGAGTACAAAAAACGCATCTGCGTCAGGCACTGGATTGGTTATCGAACCCCGCGAAGGGAATTTCATCGAAAAAAGGTTGACAATGAACTGCTGTGTACAGTCACCGTAACAACCTTTTTAAAAAAAAATAGAAGAGTGCCACCAGACACAGGCACTGACACTCCGTCAGGGGGAAAAAACACACGTCCAGAGCAACTTCATTCGGACGCACAAAGACGCCCTTTTTTTTTGGTTAAGTAGGAGAGGGAGAATGGGGTATCTTAAGGAGGATGTGTAGCATATAGTATGCTCGCTGGCAGGGGGGGAAGGTTATAAGGTTATACATGGTGGTCCCTGATAAGTGAAGTGAAGTTTTGTTTTCTTGTGAAGACACTCTAATGTGAGCCGAGCTTAGGCAAAACTTGATGGAGTGCAGCCCCACCTAGATACAAAGTGAAGATTGGTGGTGACATCCCTAGCTAGACACTGTGGATTACACAGTACAAACAATCCAAAAAGAGAAGATTTTTTGGGGTAGTGCAAACCCTTCTTGACGCAAAGCACAATAACGGCAACCACCAGGGACATATTTACAAAAATACAAAGAGTGCAAAACGCGGACGCAGGGCACTGCACTAAAGGGGGCTTGTTTTGTTATGGTTATTAAATATTGGGCACGGTGCAGTCGCACCGGGCAAAGAAAGAAAAGGGCGTGTTTTAGGTCTTAAGATTGTTTTACAAAAAAAAAAGGTGAAGTTGGTAGTGCAAAACGTCGGGACAACAGACACTGACTTCGGACCCCTTCCATTCCTAAGAGAAATCATGGGGTTGTACCAAGGCATAAGGGGTGAAAAATATCAGGAGATTTGAAGACTTTTTGATGTCCTTCTTCAATACATACTTTTTTAAATGTATCAAAAAAAGGGGAAAATATCTTGCAATTTTTTTGAAAAGCAGGGGCAAAAAAGGGGTGTAAAAGGGCCACAACAATGCAATAAAATGCACCCATTCTCTCTGAAATAAAACTCTGTTTTGTGCAAACCCAACTGCAACGACAGAAAAAAAAAAAGAAGGAATGGTGCCTGCATTGTAGCAAATAAAAGATCAATTTTATATACTTTCCATTTCAGAGAAAGCACACAAAAGGACATTCAAAAAACACGTCCCAGCAAACGAAAAAAATGAAATAAAATGGCAGGGGTAGGGAAATGTGTGAAAAGTCGGAGCTTCAAAATATTGAAGACCACGTGTAAATACATGGATGTCCAAAGTACTTGAAGTACTTTTTTCTGATTTTTTATGGCACTTGAAGTACTTGACCCCCCCCTTTTTTTTCCTCTCAAAATGACAGTCAAGTACTTGAAGATTGATCAAGTACTTGACAAAAATCAAGTACTTGACCCCCTATTTTTTTTTCTCGTACTTTTTTACTTTTTTACCCTCTGACAGGGTCTGTCAAGTACTTGTTTTCGAAAAAAAACGTTCAAGTACTTGATCAAGTACCCACTTTTTTTGTACTTGATCAAGTACTTGACGTTTTTTTTGTAAAAAGATCGGGTCTTTTGTTTGTGCGCTCAAAGCCGGGAAAACAAAAAGGTGAAAAAATGTGTTAAACTGAAGTACGGTTGTTGTGGTTAATTGAGTACTCAAAGACAACAAGCAAGCTTCTGTTTTTTTCAATCCGTTTTGTTTGCCCTGCAGCGCTGCCTCCAATCTTTTTAGAATTGACAACAAGTTGTTTTATCAAAAAAAAGTACTTGACAGAGAGAAAACAAGTAAAAAAGTACGAGAAAAAAAAAATAGGGTGTCAAGTACTTCAAGTATCAAGTATTGGGTTTTTTGGGGGATCAAGTACTTGATATACTTCAAGTACTTTGGACATCCATGTAAATAAGAGAACGCAAAAAAAAAAAAAAAAAAAAAAAAAAAAAAGAAAAGAAACCTTGAAAAGTGAATGAGCCTCGCATTGGGCACCATCCACGCTTCCTTTAAGTTTAAAAGAGAAATTTGGCAGGGGTATTGAATGGGAAGGGGATGACAGAGAGGGTGGGGGGGAACACAAAAAAAATACGCTCAGTAACCATCTGAGGGTGAGTTTTCTCGCTTTTTTTTTTATTTTATTTTGAAAAATTGTTGGAATAGTGTAGTTGCCATATGTGCAAACTCCACTGTCCCTGAAGTCACTCACGTTTTTTTAGGGATTGTTTTTTGTGGTGTATCCACCCGAGGATGAACTTCGCTTTTAAAACAATAAAAAAACGTCTTTGAATCATTTTCCCACAAAGTATGTATCCTGATAAAACGAGTAGTTGGTACGTGCTAAAAACGCATCTCAGTCGAAAAAAACAAACAAAACAGTCGCTAGGATCGGTGTATACGTACGGGTAGAACATCTGCAAACCATGCTGCAAAAACAAAACACATGTGCAGAAAACCTACGCCTTTGTCCATAGACATGGTCCGTGGAAAAGGGTATGGGAAGAGAGAGATGAAGGGAATAGGCTGGGGGCGGGAAAATGGATGTACGAAACGTAGAGTATTTTTTCTTGTAAAAAAAAAATATCTCGTTATATGATCGGGGTGGGGGGGGGGGACGGTAAAGGGGAAGGGGAGAGAAAGGGGTTGCATTTTGAGCAAAGGAAATAGTGTGTTGTTTGTTTATTGTTTTTTTTTTTTTTTTTTTTTTTTTTCTTTTTTTTTTTTTTTTTTTTGTGCAGAAATTTTTGATGATCTGTTGGTTGTAGTGTAGCTGCCATTCAGACAGTCTTCACCTATCCAATATTATTATTTTTGGAAATTCCTCCAGATCTAAAAAAAAAAATAACACAAAGGAACGAGAGAGGGAATGAGTCAAGGCAGTCATGGCCAACAGGAAGGGAGGGCATTATTTCTGTGAAAATTCTTTGCAATTCAAAAAGAAGACAAAATTGAAACGCCTCTTCAGACGCGGGCAAAAAAAAAAAAAAAAAGAAGGCAATTCTGGGGTAAGGGAAATATGAACATTTTGCTTTTTTGAGAGTTCACGGCAGGGTGACGTGGTTCGTTAGGTCACCTGCAAGAACGGGCGTGGCAGTTTCAACAGTACGATTGGATTATAAATCACATTCTAAGCATCAGACACGGCAACAGTTTTTTTTCAGTTTTATTTTGTTCGTTTTGATTGTTTGGAGTAGTGTAGTTGCCTCGGTTGTGTTGCCACAGTTGTGCAATTTACACTTTCCATTTTTCTTTTTCGACAGCTTTTTTTTGTCTCGTCTTTGTGCACCCACGCAGACACATCGTCTTTAAATAAAAGGCAATATCTGGGTCACATTCTGTTCGGCAACGGGGAAATCCATGAAAATCCCAACAACAACAACAACAATGCATTTGTAATCAGTTGTATTTAATGACTACGCAAGCAGGCACTGTCCAAGTAACGCTTTGGAGAAAAGTTGTGATACAAGGAAGCAATGCAATAGAGTAGGGAACGGGGAAGCTGTCACTGGGCTTGTATGACTGGGTGGGGCTTGAGGAGAACAAAAGAAATATATAAAAAAAAAGGGCGCGCTAGCAATAAAATCTATCAAAAAATCGGTTTAAATGGTGCAAATATGTTGGTTTTTTTTGGTTTATTTTTTTGATTTTTTTTGTTATGAATAATAAGACTTGACCAGAAGGCGTGTCTTCTTGCATGTGTATTTTTTTTTGTTGAATTTTGTGGGGGAGAAAATAAACAAGAAAGAGCCTAAGAACGAGAAGAGCAATATAATATGTGTAGGATTGGATCAATGGGATGAGGGGGTTGGTTTTAATGTAGTTGCGACCATTTGTTGTTTTGTTTGTTTTGTTTTTGTTTGTTTGTTTGTTTGTTGTTTTTTTTTTTTTTTGGTGATAATTTGCTGGAATAAGTGTAGTTGCCATCTGGGCAAGATTCACTTCCTTTTCTGTTTGGGAGCTTTTTTTGTGGGGTTAGCGAGAATTTTTTGGGAGAGACAATGAGAACAAAAACTGCTGAGTTGCACGAGGGTCAATACAGAAGCGATTGACGTGATCAAGGGATCGCAAGGAAAGAAAGAAAAAAAAAATAGTTTGTGAAAAGAGCCTGGGCTGTACCATTTGCTTGCGTCACCTTAGAACAAAATGTATACAAGACGAGAACAAAATGTTTGCAACATGATTTTTGGGGCAATTTTGGATGCCAAACATATTTGGTGTACTGCAATACACATTGGCTGTACATAGGGTTAATTCGAATAGCACTCCCCTATATCAATGCAGTCATTTTGTCTCTTTTTTCCGGTATACCAAAGAAGAAGAACGCGAAAAAAAAAAAAAGGGCTGACGCAAATAAAGACGAAATTCCAATTTAAGAAAACTTTTTAGCAACACACACAAAAGAAAGAAAAATCATCGCATTTTTTTTTTCGAGTTGCACTGTAAAATAGTAATATTCCCAGTGTTTTTTTGTTGTTGTTATTTTTTTGTGGACTTTTTTTAAATTTTTTTTTTTGCGGAAAAGAATAGAATCGTTGACTCTTTTTCCGAGTGGGAGACGCCCCCTCTCTCTCTCTCTTCACCCTTCATAGATCATCTGTAAGAAGAGGATTCCTCTCAGCAGGAAAAAAAATCACCTATTCTACCCAGACCATTTTTTATAGTTTTTTTTCAATTTTTTTTTTGTTTTGATTTTTTTTTTTGAAATGAAATCTAGAAAAATCGCACCGACCACTTGAAACCCATTTGTATTGGACTATCAGGGGGTACGGCAAGGTTAAAAAAAAAACACGGAGGAAAAAGCAAAGCAAATCAAAAAGCAAATGGGGAAAAAATTATGGCGAAATCGGCGAATCAGCGACTGCGAAGAGGATGCTCTGCAGACGGGTCACATGCGAGGTTGGCTGGGATGGCTGCGAGTGTCCTGCACCGCCACCACCTGCTCCTCCTCCTGCCGCTGCTGCTGCCCCCTCAGCCTCTTCCTGCTCAGTGCAGACCTCTAGGATCGATGCAAGATCACGCTCAAAGGCGGTATCATCAAAGTCGTGACATTCAAGCCCATCTGGGTGCCCAATTGGACCTGGGGGGAGTACTGACCCCAATCCTGACAATGGCGCACACATGGGAACATTCAGGCTTGAAGTCAACGGCGTATCCGGACTAGGAGAAGACGACTGCCACGAGCAGGCCCTGCTGCTGTCGCTATCCCTCGCGGTCAATGGGGTGACCAATGCATCCTCTGTGAAGGTGTCCTTTGCAGTGTCAAACCCTGACGTCAAAGGGGTGAGCACCGGAGACGGCAGCAAAGGCGACGCAAGAAGAGATGGTGTATGAGGAAGCACCGGTGAGGCAGGGACCGTCTGTGGAGTGCCCGGGTGGGTCATCGGGGTGGGTGCTGCAGGGCTCAGGCCGAAGGAGGCGGAGAAGCTTGGGGTTTTGAGTCCCCACCGGCCGGAGTTTCCGTGCTTGTCACTCCAGGTGCGTAGTTCGTCGTCAAAGGTGACTCCTTCGTCGCGGAGGGCGTCGCGAATGGAATCGGCCATTTCGTAGTTTCTTGCCTTTCTGCATTCTTCACGCTCCTTGAGCTTCTGTGAGGTCACCAATGAGTCGCCATCGGAGGGGGTGTCGTTGAGGACTGCGCCTGCCCAGGAGTTAGCCGCAGCCTGGTACTCTGCTTCAGTGCTCTCGACGACCCAGGCGTATCTGTCGTAGCCAGGGATGTGCTTGTGGTTGAGCTGCGTGCAGGCAAGCTGCTGCTCTGCTTGGGTTGACACTTTGACGTAGCCGATGCCAGAGGGACGGCCGTCGGCGTTCTTCTCAAGGACAACAGAGTACTGCAGGATGTCGATGCCCGCGAGGGCGAAGAAGTTGCGGATGTCGTCGTAACGTACGCGGAAGGGGAGGCCACGGAGCTTGATGCAGAGACCTCCTTGCGCAGCGCCTGCAGCGGCGGCAGCGTGGGATGGGGTGCCCCAGCGTCCGCAGCGGCCGTCGGAGGTGCGCCATGTCTTCATGTCGTCGTCCCAGACAACGCCCATCATGCGAAGCTGCTCGCGGATGGCGTCTGCCCGCTCAAAGTCCTGCGACCGGCGTGTCTGTTCCCTTTCGGCAAGCATCGCAGAAATCCTTGCAGAATCCGCATCATTTGCCGCATGCAACGGTGCTGTGCTCGACTTCCCTCCAGTCCGATAGTGGTTGCACCGGTAGCAGTCTGCGTTGCCGTACCTCGCGTAGTTCACAAAGCCGCATTTCTCACAGTGCCAATCCTTCTGCAGCTCAGCGTAAAGGTGGCGGTAAGGTCCCAAAGGCGGCACCACCTGTCTCAACTGCATCTGAGAGAGCTTCGACAGTGCATGCAAATCCAACACCCCAAGCTGCACAAAGCGCGGCCAAAAGCGGTTCACAATGTCCCCCGGAATGGAGTTCAAAAACTCAGTCATAACCTGGCTGGGCATCGGCTGCATTTGCCCCTGGTGCATCTGTTGCATATGAGGATGGCGTTCGGGGTTGACAGTCGGCGTGGGACGCATATTAACAAGCATGTCACCCCAGATCTTGGAACTTCCAGGGACAGCTGGTTGGGTCATGGCCATGGTCATTGTAGGAGAGGGTGTGGGGAGAGAGGGGTGCTTGGCAACGAAGAAGCGCTGGGGACTTAGCAGGTTAAAAGGGTAGGAGAGGGTTGTGTAAGTGTGCACCAAGAGCAAGGGGGAAGGGGGCAAAGGAGCTGCAAAGTGGTGAATAAACCTGTTGGGTTTGGGTGAGGTTGGGTGGTTGGTTGGGAGAGAAAAACCCCCTTTTAATGTTACAGTTGGTTGGGAAACAAAAAGAAAAGTTGAAAAGTGCAAACACCTCACCGTTCATCGGCGGACGCAGGCATTGACACAAAAAAAGGACTAAGACCGTGTGGACACCAAAAATTCGCGATATCTATGATCGCAGAGAGAGACAGTTGTTCAGGGGGAAGTGTCACCGTGAACCTTACGATTGTGCTGATGCTGCAGGTTAAGGTAAGATAGTGGTCCCTTGATATATGTAGCGTGAAAGGTTAGATGAAAACTGTCTCAGGTGTGGTTTCGATATGCCGAAAACGATCCAATGAATGCAAAAAAAGACTCGAGGTGAGTTGGTGATGGGGAGAGGAGGAAGAGAAGAAAAAGGGGGGGAGTAAACTTTTTCTTGTTCGTTACTGCCTCAGATGTACGCATATCATACCCTTGTTTTTCTTGAGAAGTGGCCATTTAACCACATCACTGAGGTCTTTTTTTAAAACCAGATGGGGTTTTGGTGCTCTGGATTTAGATTTGCGTCTTGACAAATAAATCCGGCACAAAAAGATACAAAAAAAAACCCCCCCTTCCCATCACCCCCCCACCCCTCTCCACACGGTAGTTAATCCAAAAAACAGCCGACTTATTTTGTATTTGAAAGCTGGCTACGTTGAAGATCCATTGTCACACATACCCCCCCATTTTCTTTTCTTGTTTATTTCGTTCCTTTCGATATATTTTTTTTTCCAACTCATTTTGTTGATTCCAGGTCCTCCTGTTCGAGCTCCTTCTCGAAGTCGTCGATGATCTTGTCGTAGCTCTCCCATTCAGGAACGATGCGTTTCGCAGCAACAAGCTTGGGTGTCTTGGTGAGCGGGTTGTTGCAGAGATCGATGGTCTTGGCCTCTTTTTTCGATTCCTGTATATTTGTTTTGTAAAACCCCCGCTCAATACAAAGGTGTTTAATGGAGCGTTTTCCGGGGGGGTGAATCGCGCTAAATCGGGTGTCATCGGCCGTCATCGGGCGTCATCGTGCGTAATCCTGAGTAATCGTGCATAATCGTGCATAATCGGGAATCATCGTGCTAGGGGAAATTTTTTTTTTTCCTCGGTGAAATCCTTGGTGAAGCTTTTAAACACCGGCATTTGCATTTTCGGAATCCGTCCGGCCAGTGGTGGGGTCAATTTGCCGAAATGGACAAGTACACAGTATACACAGTATACACAGTATACACAGTATACACAGTATACACAGTATACACAGTATACACAGTATACACAGTATACACAGTATACACAGTATACACAGTATACACAGTATACACAGTATACACAGTATACACAGTATACACAGTATACACAGTATACACAGTATACACAGTATACACAGTATACACAGTATACACAGTATACACAGTATACACAGTATACACAGTATACACAGTATACACAGTATACACAGTATACACAGTATACACAGTATACACAGTATACACAGTATACACAGTATACACAGTATACACAGTATACACAGTATACACAGTATACACAGTATACACAGTATACACAGTATACACAGTATACACAGTATACACAGTATACACAGTATACACAGTATACACAGTACCCAAAAAAAGAAAAAAACGTAATCGTGCTGTCATCGGCCGTCATCGTGCGTCATCGGGCGTCATCCCACAGACCCTAAAACGCTCCAATTTAACGAAAAGAAAAAAAGACATACCTGGTTACACCATGTCTCACACCACAGCCAATGCTCTGGAAGCGAGAAGATCTCTACCATATTTTGCGAGTAGTTCGGCAGATCTTGGTCAAGGTTTGAGAGTGAGGCTGGGTCCTTCGAGAGTTGGTCGTAGATTGCACGGTAGGCATCACCTGCACCTTGGGCACGGAACTTCTTGAGGTCCACGACATAGATGGCGGAGATGTGGTAAGGCTTCCCTGCGAGGTGGTCCTTCCAGTAGCCCTGCTCCCAGAAGCGGAACCCGAAGGTGTCGTCGTTCTTATTCTTAATACAGAATGGGGTGTACGCGACGGGTGCACCTTCCAGGTCCAAATTGTAGAGTTCGTGCAAATCTGCTTTGACAATTTGGTCGGCATCGACGTAAATCACCTTGTCTACGTCCAAAGGGAACATAACATCCAAGAACAGCACCTTATATCCCCAAATGATGCGCTGTTTTTGTGTCTGTCTCCGCAACCACTGCGGCCATTTGTAAGTAACCAAGCCTACCTCGAAACCCCATTTTTCAGCCATCTTATGAATGTTCTGTTTGAACTGCGGACTCAAAAAATTGTTAAGAAACCAGAATTTGACGCGGTTTTTGGTTGGATCGTTGCGGTCAATGTGTTGCATTGTAGTATGAATCATGATTTTGAGGAACCTCTCATAAAGATGCCCTGTAGCACAGGAGAAGATGTTCAAGGTGGGAAGCTGTTTCTTTGCAACAGGAAGCTCCTCGGCAGCCTTCACCTCCTCGTCGCCGTAAATGATGTGCGAAAGCTTCGACAACACACCTTCCTCATCCTTCTTCTTCTCGGCCTTCTTCAGCGGCTTCTTCTCAGCCTTTTCCTCAACAAACACGGCATCTTCCTTCCCCACTGCCCTCCCTGCCTTCAACTCCAACGTCACTCCATTAAACGAATCGATAACAATCTCCTGCGCCACCCCTTCCCCCGAAAAGATCTCTGTTGCCTTCCCACCATCCTCTTGGAGACCGAGGGTATACAACCCGGGGTTTGCCTTGAGCTGGAAGTATCCAAGGTTGGACATAACAAGGGTGTCAACTGTTGTTTCAGATGAAATAGAGGAAAGACGCAGCGGAAGGCCTCTTGGCGGCTGTTTAGTTGCCGCATCGACACATGACCCAGAGAGAATGATAGAGTCAAGCTCAAACACCGCATTCAGTACATTAGAACTGACATCTGCAAGCTTTATGTTATCCAGATCATACACCGCACTCTTCGTTGTGACCATCCAAGGTTCTGGCTCATGAATACCCAACGTCAAGACCTGCTTCTCCGGAAGACCTGCAAAGACCACTTCTGGCGGCGATACTGCACCTTCTTCAGAGAATTTGAGGTTCGAGCTCATGACGTATCTGTAAAAGGTCTTGAGAGGCACCTCTTCAAGGCTTTGTTTAGGGTTGAGGTACACCGAGATGTCAAGCAGAATAGGAAGCTGTGCAGTCTGTTGCTGCTTTGCGAATGCAGTAAGGAAAGACGCAACCTTCTGCGCTTCAATGCTCAATGGGTCCAGCACTGCGATGACATCAAGCTTTAACCCCGTTTTCCCCTTCGAAAAATCACTTCTAAACGCAATTCTACAGGGTTTCTTGCACGTTGAGTTGTCAACGTGGTAGCTCGCTGAATCGGCCAGTCTAGGCATTTGTGCACCTCCTACCTTTTGCTTTCCCTGAAGCAACAATGTGGACAGCAAAAAGATCTTATCAGCAATCCCCGAGGAGGTCTGCAGGTCTGCCACTGTTGAGTCCGTCTCAGAATGGATTCTGATGGCTTCACTCCAGACCACTGCCTCGGCGCGCGTCAGGAGTGCCGAAACAGAGGGTTTCACCTTCTCGATAATCAGAATGTAATCTTCGGCCGCGATTTCTTCACGTGGTGTGACGTCCTCTTCATCATCAAGCACAATGAGCAGTCCATTGACCACAACGCAGTTCGCCGTCTTCGGACATTCCGGAAACTGAACTGCCAACTCCGACGCCGTCTCGGACGACGCAAAGGACAAACCAGATAGGCGACCCTGCAGGGCTTCGGCACGCTTCCGTTCCATTTTGTTGCCAATCTCTTTGTGAAGCTGATCAACCGCGTCGCTCTGCGTTTTAAACCCAAACGTAAACCTAGCACGCTGCTTGCTCTCCACATTGCCCTCTGAGGTGAAAAACGACACAACATTGGTTAAATGCTTCTTCGCCGCTTCCACATTGTTTTCATTCAAAAGAAGCACCACTGAGTACGCCACTGCATCATTATCAAACTTCGGAGAATACAACCACGTCTGTTTCCCTAACGTCGACAACGCTGCTTTGGCGTCATTCAGAACAGAGGCAGTAATAGTCTTTGCGTTTGCAACAATGGAAAGACGTTTGTCAGAAGCTCCGTGGTGTTTCAACAAAAAGCCTAGCACATCCTTTTCCTTTTTATGAAGTGTCTTTGCCTCGAGAAGAGAAATGATGTTCGCATTCTCTGCATAATAACGTTCGACAACACTTTGGAAGTTATTCTCATCGTAAATGCCGTTGAAGAGATGGCTGACCCCTCCGCTTGCGAAGAGCCCCTTTGCCTTCAGCAGCGCTGTGTCCGCTGCAATGCGCGTCTCCATCGCCGCAGTACCGTACGTAGGGTCGGAGAAAATCTTCTTTTGGTCCTTTTCCGAGAGCAGCGCTGCCTCCAACGAGACAGACGCACCTTCAGACCGCGACTGCAGATTGTACAGAACAGAGAACGCCTGCGCGGGACTCCTCTCATCGGAAAGGTAATGAAACAGCGACGCCACCTTCAACCTCATGTCATGCCGTTCCGCATTCCCTGTAGGGTCGCTGTTAACAAAGACCACTCCAATCCGGATAGGCGCCATTTGTCTGTACAAAGACATAGCTACCTGAGCGATTGTCAGGTCAGATTTGACGGAAGGGTCGATAAAGTTAATGGAAGTGTACACATTCTTGCGAGGGGAGGACGGTGCGCCGTACATGGCAGGGGGGTTGAGCAGCACATCGAGCGAGGTTGGCCATGATTCGTACTGCGCATCGGTCTCGAAGTCGTTAAGGAATGCGGCACGGTCGAGGGGGAATGAGTACCGTGCAGGGGCTTCGGTGGGGGCGTCACTGTCATCGTCACTGTCACCTCCACCTTCAACAATCGCCTTGAAGGCCGCAACGATCCGCGCACCATCCTCCGTTTCCATGGTAGTAGAGACGTCGGGTAGGTACCCCAGCACCTCCTGTAGGGCGTGTTTGACAGTGTTCTCCTTGTTGATGAGCTCCAAGAGGGTGGACGTAGAGAGATCTGCAATCGGAACGTTCTCCCCATTTACATAGAGCACAGAGACGCCTTCTTGCTTTGGGTAGATGCGGTTTGTGTTGACCGCCTTTGCAAGCGCTTTTGCAACCCGTTTGACACCTTTTCCCGAGATTTTTGTAACAGAAGCGGCATGGCGAGGAAAATCTTGCACAAGATTTGCCATTTCTGTTAAAGGGGTTGCATTGTTCTTAAGAATCCGGAAAGATGCTTGAGCACCGATTTGGGCGACTTCCCAGACGTCGAGGTTGATTTTCGTGGTAGATGCAGACTCCGCCGCGTGGTCTCTTATCTTAGATGACAAAGAGTCGATCGACGCAGCCTGGTCAGGGTACTCCTCATACAACGCGTCCAGACGCACACCCAGCACCACAGGGGTTTCCAACTGCTCCTCCCCCTCCTCCTCTTCCTCCTTCTTGTCGTTACCCTTCTCTTTGTCGTCCATTGCCTTGTATTCCATGTCTTTGATCATCATGGAAACACCGTAGCCTTCTAGACCAAGGTGTTCGCCATTGAAGGATTCGATGTAGCGAAGGTTGAAGTTCTGCTGTTGGGTTTTGAAGTGGGAGATGATGTCTGCAAGGGTTTCGGATTGGAGAGAGGCGCAGAGGGTGAACTGTGGAGGGGCTGTGCTGTGGGTGGTGATGCGGTCGAGCTGTTTGTGGGTGGCGAAGGTGGATGACGTGAGGCAAGTGGCAGCATCGGTTGCAGAGAGCTGCTTGATTTCTTCAACGTCAGAAATGGTTTTGTTATTGACGATCGCAACGAGGGAGTGGCTCGTGGCAGGGCAGAGGGACTGTATCGCAGTTACCCGAGGTGAATAATAGCGTGTAGAGAGTGCAAGGGAAAGTGCGCTTCTGCGTGCAATATCGAGACCGATAGATTCAGCGGCAGTTAAGACAGCGTGCAGTGAGTCCTCAGCGCCTCGTGCGCCTGCGTCGTGCATTGTGATTGCATCGATGAACTCCCAGTATTTGGCAGCCCCCGCGTTCTCCCAGATGTGCTCCGCGGCTTCGTGCTCTAGCTTTGTCTGTCCCCACCCAGCCTGCATCACAACCTTCACAGACTTCCCGCTGCACACCCCCAG
This sequence comes from Rhynchopus sp. YZ270_cl-10, assembly GCA_964035575.1. NCBI lineage: Eukaryota > Euglenozoa > Diplonemea > Diplonemida > Diplonemidae > Rhynchopus > Rhynchopus sp. YZ270_cl-10. The sequence goes on along the minus strand of OZ037833.1, from coordinate 2,592,425 downwards.
AACAACCCCCAGCACGGCGACGCTGAGGATTACCCGCATTTTTCGGGTAATTTTCGTGTAAAAAAAAAAAGGGGGGTCGCCTGCGATAGTGTAAAGGGAGAAGGAGAGGGAGAGGGAGGAGAGGCAGAAATAGAAAACAGGTTTGTCGCTATTTTTTGTGTACATAATTAAAAACGGGAAAAGCATTATTTCATATACTTTCTATTCTACTGAATAGAAGGTATTACAGGGTGCACTAAATGTACCCAAACTTTTTTTACTTTGTGTAGATTGTTTGTTTCCGGGCAAAAAAACTCACAAAAAAGCGTATTTTTCCTCAGCGTAAGTCTAAGAAAGAGACATCCAGGCAGGTTCCCTCCCCCTTCTCAAGAACCTGGTAGATGACGTGCCCTGAACCGCCCACCGCTACCGCTTCCCCAGCTGCATTTGCTACGAAGTCGCCACTGTGATGCACCTCTTTGAGGCCGTTGCCAAGGGACCAGAACCTGGGGGGCTCATCTTCTAGACCCTTGGAAGCGATGAGGTTGTCATTTATGTGGAAGAACGCTGTTGGCCAGTTGCTGGTGTAGGCTAATGCGCTGTCATCCGACTCAAAGTCCAACCGTTCAATTCCGTCCATCGACCCGACCATGAGATAACGTCCACATACTGCAATGCACAACACATGGTTTAGATTCGGAAAGGTCTTCGTGCATGCACCACTCTCTATGTCAAACACCTTAAAGTTGTTGAAGAGCACAACGACATGCGTTTCTGACGCACACATCAGAGAACATTCCTCTTTGATGAAAGGCACACCCTCCATTGTCTCCACATCCACCTTCACTACACCACCTTTGCGCACCCTCGCAAACACTTTGTCACCACCTCTCGCCAATTCTACTACATCACCAATTTTTAATACCCCCGACTTACTTAAATGAACCATTAGCCCATTCTTGGTTCCGAGACACAAAGAGGAGCATTTTGAAAACACTATATCCGCCACCTCTTCAACAGCAATGCACGCAACAACACAGAATGACTCTGTGCAATACACTGTCACCACATCATCACTACACACTGCAAGGTAATATTCGCACGGAGACAACACAAGCCGCAGTACTTCACCCTCTAATTGGTAAGGGCATAGAAGGGTAACCGGTGTGGGTGCAAGATCAAGGGTACAGCCGTCCACCAGAGGAAGGTCAGACAAGAGACCGCTCTGAAGAAGTTCACCACCAAGGTGAAGTCGCAGAGGATGTGTGAGGGAGGTGACATCAAACTGAGCAATCGCCTTTTCTCTTAGAGAAGCTGTCGTATCGTCGAGTGTTGCCACCACAGTGCGGCACGTTGTGTCACCATCGTATCTAATATGAAGCTCCATAGTAAAGGGTCTGTGTGAGGGTCAGGTTTAAGAGAAGAAACGGTAGGTGAAATGATTTGTTTGTAAAGTGTGTAATATTCTGTGGTGATATTTTACTGCAATACGCTCCCACTGACCTGGCAGTGAAGAGGAAACCTCAAAAAAAAAAGTGTGACCAGAACACCAGAACACCAGAAGTTCTGGCTGAGGCTGAGGCAAGGGGGGGGTGGGAGCAAATTGAACAAATGAGGGCAGTGAGGCAGTACTGTTTTATTTGAGGCTGAAATAATATGCTCGGGAGGAAAAAAGATCCTTTTTTCTAGTGGTATTTTTTTTTACTGAGAATTTTTTTTAGATGAGAAATAGCTTGAGAATAAAGGGGGCAATATTGAACGTATGGGGAGGGATGGGGAGGGGTCTGACAAAAAGAGACCAGACAGAGACGGCAGTACAAAAATTTTTTTTGTTCATTTTTTTTTTGTTTTTTTTTTTTTTGCTTCGACGTTTCCCTTGCCAAATCAGGTTCCGTACATACATCCATACATATTGGGTTTTCTTCTTGCAAGCAACCAACTCTCTCTCTGTGTCAGAAACACAGAAATCACTCAAAATCAGGCTCGGTCGAGAAACCGTCCTATATCTCAAGAAGACAGTATCCTCTCATAAAAAAAAAAGTCTGAACGAAAAAACTTGAAAATGGGGAAGAAAAAAAAATTATTTCATATACTTTCTATTCCACTGAATAGAAGGTATTAATAGGGTGCACTAAATGGACCCAAACCTGTTTTTAAAAAGGTGTTTGTTTCTGATGAAGAGGGGAAGAAGAATCTCACAAAAATAAACACTTTCAACACCCCTACAAGAGGCATCGAAAGCGGAGCTTTTGCACAAAGGGGGGGGAGTGACGACTGCACTGTTCCAACAATTTTATCAAAAGAAAAGTTGGTGAGATGAACATAAGCCTCTCTGTGCTTCGTCACCTACGTAAGTACAGAATCACATTGCATTTTGTCCATCAATAAGGGAGGGGACAGGCCTGTTGCTAAATTTTCCCCCAATTTTGTTTTTTTTTGGGCAGATGGCCAAATAATGGTCATTGTTTGCACCATCGATGGTTTAAAAAATAAAATTGCCAAACCGCTGGAAGGGCTTGACGTTCTAGCAACAGACCCGGGAGGGGGATAAAACAATTTTGCACAATTTTCTGGCCATCAGCCTCATACAAGGGAATATTCCCTTTTGAAAATTTCAAAAGAAAAGAACAAAAAACTTGAAAGATGAACATGCCTCACAAACACACCCATCCTTGAAGACAAAGGATATATTTTGACATTTTCAAGAAAATGACCCATTATTTGTAGCTTTTCCAGCTCCAAAAAGAGAGAAAAAAAGGAGAGAATGGAAAAGGGGAGAAAAAAAAAATGTCAGATGAACAAGCCACACTGCGCTTAGTCACCTTAGCAAAAGGGACAACAAAGCAATATTATAACAAGGGGACAAGAGGGAACTCATACAAAGGCCATGCAGACTTATTCCTAAATATTCGAAAATTTCTGAGAATTTTCAAAAAAAGCATGCACATAAACAGGGTGCACTCCTTTTTTTTTGAATCTAAGAAAGAACAGACAATCTAGGAATAAGCCTGAAGCTCGAGATTATTTTTTTTGGAAGTGCAATGAAAAGACATAGAGAACGGCGTAGTTGCACCACCTAGTTTTGACACAAGAACACAAGAGTTTGCAAGACAAGGCTAAGCTAACGTAGCGAACGTACTTAGTCACCTTGAATCCACGGCGGAGAAGTAAATGACTTGATTTGACTTGCGGTTTCACCATTGGTTTAGGTAAAACCACGCATAAAACCACAAAATCCAGTCATTTACTTCACCGTCGTATAAGGCAAGGTAGGACGGAGGTATGGGGGTGGGGGGGTGTTTTATATATTTGTTCTTAATAATAACTCAGTGCTCAACTACAACGAGTTTTGGTTTCAAGAGAAGGGACCTATGGGTCCATAGGGTAGGGGGGGGGAGAGATAAAGTTGAAATACAAAAACCCTCTCGTGACAGTGTACCTTGGTGCATAAAGTCAGACAACACATCGGTGGGGGTAAAGCCTCCGGTGTTTGTTATATGACTGTAACCAAAGAACAAAAAAGGGAGTTTTTTTTTCTTTTTTTTGGTAAATTGTGTGTAGTTGCCTCGGTTGTGTTGCCACAGTTGTGCAATCTCCACTGCTTTTTTTTTTTTTGCATCCATTTCAGAAAAATCATTGAAAAAACAGAGCGACAACAAAGGGGGTGGGATTTTTAAAATGTAGAAATCTTTGAGTATAACTCAATAGAGGAAGACGTAAAAAGGGGGATTTTTTTTTTGGTTGATACCTTGTGCATAACTTCCTTCGTGAGAGAAAGGTATGCACAGAGCTGCCAGACATAGTTGGATATCAAACCAGGAAGAAAAATATAAAAAGAGTGCAAATGCCTTCTTTAACTAAAAAATGAGATTTCGAAAGATGTATGTAACTCGATGTGGGCTTAGCCACCTTGCAAGAAAGTAATGTTAGTGTTCGCCTCTCTGATGAGCGTAGTCAACGGAGATGAAGCACAACAAAAAAAAAAAAAAAAACTTAAGACGCAAGAAAAAAGCAAAGGACATTTGATGGGGTACCATACTACACGGGGGAAAATTAGTTATATACTCCAGGGAGAAATTGAAGCTTTTTTTCCCCGAGGGGGGTGCAACTCCCAAGGATGTGTATTTCCCGAGCCGAAGGCGAGGGAAATACGAATCCGAGGGAGTTGGCACCCCCCAAGGGGAAAAATCTTCAATTTCTCCCAGGAGTTTGTAATTTTATTGCCTCCAAATAGTGCCGAAAGCCAAAATTTTAGGGGGTTTTGACCCACCGCGTGTGCACATCTGTTGGTGGGTGCTTGGGGTGCCGTACAAAAAGAAATGAAGCCGAAAACTAGGAGAGGAGGGTCTTTTTATATGTCTAAATACTTTTGTTAGTGTTTTTTGTTGAGACGGCTGAAGTAACTCCAGATGGTGTTCGACTTCAATTTCCGCTCTTTGTGCAAGTGATCGAAGTAGCGGTGTAATCTTCTCACGTGGCTTGCGGGACTTGATCTTCGACAATTTCAGAAATCCTTGCAAAGCAATGTCATGGGTTTCTTTTGTGGGCACCTTCTTCTGAGCATCCTCATAGATATCTGTGTCCTGCTTCTTGCTAGTCCTTGGCATCTTGTGTTTTTGACGTTAAAATCCCTCTGGGAAGTGTTTTTTGGGTGGAAAAAACCTCAAAACCGCGTTTTAGACCCCTAGAAAGGCTCAAAACTGCTCAATTCTTGCTGGAATTGCAAAATTGGGCACTTTTAGGGGTATGACCAAAAAATTTTTCGAGAGTCTAGTTAGTACGGAGGCGCACCTTAGAAGGCAAAAAATCAAAAAAAACAGCAGGGAAAAATAGACTTTTTATTCCCTGCCCCTTTTTAGCTGGGGTTCCCGGCTATTTACTATTTATTCCCTGCTCAAATTTACTTTTTTTCCCTCACCCCAGCCATTTACGGCTAAAAAATGCAGGGAAAAAAACCTACTTTATTTCCTGCCCCCCTAAAGCATTTTGGCTTGAGGCACAATATTTGGAGGCAATAAAATAATCGACAATCACGCCTTTTCCATCAGACGTATAAACCCCTACAGAGACTTTGTACTGCATTACCTAAAAGACGTTTGAGGGTCGCTAATTTTTTTTACATCGACAATCACCCTCCCGAAGACGGGGTTCTGTACACAAGGTAGCCCGAAGGCTAATGAACACATTTTTTTTTATACCTACAAAAGCGTAGCTTAAAGGAGAAATAGTTCCTCAGATACGGTCGCCAATCACCCCCCCCTCCAACAGGGTAATTGAGCAATCAACGAAAAAACCTTTCTTCCTTTTACTTACCCTTTTTCTGTAAGCTTGTTTGTATTCGTGTAGATACCAAAGGATACGCTTCACTATACGATCCTCTTTGTGGGGTAGGGAGTTAACTCAAGAAGAACAACACAGAGGGGAAGAATAGTGCTGTTACCTTTTTCTCCCAAAAAAAGGGTAGTTCTGTTGTTTTTGCTTTTTGTTTTTTTTTCTTATTCCAATATCCCTTGTTTTATTGCTAGCAATCTGGTATTTTCTTTTCTTCTTCTTGACATATCAGTTGGCCAAAACCAATTTATTGTATTGATTTTTTCAAAAGAGGGAGAGAAAAAAAAAGACATTTTGCTCCCCCTCTCATCCCTTTTCAGCCAGCTTGACACATCCTTCTTGGCAGCTAAAAATAACCAAAATAGGGGGGAAATTGGGGGTGTGTGTGTGGCGAGTACATATCTTCGCACCGCTGGAAAGACACTTTGAACATAACACAGAAATGAGGAAGGAGAAGGGAGTGCGGGCACCGTTTTTTTCTATAGGGTGGGTTAACTGGTGCTGCTTCACAACTCTCCCCAGGAGGGTGGGTGGTTTGGTGCTATGCACTATAGTCTGAGACAGACCAAACGGGGGGGAAAGAGGAAACGTTGACTAAGATGAGCCACAGCGTTACTGTGATTCACTTTACTTTGATCACAAAGAACAGAGAGAGAAAAATTAAGATGAATGTGCTTCTCGTGCACATACATCTTCAAATACAGCTGGTGGCGTTGAGGCTCAACGCCTCGTATCAAGGATTGTAAGGCATAGTCTCAGCACGGCATCCATAAGCCCTTACCAGGACCTATCCTCCGGAGGTAAAAATACCACCTCCCACCTCTTACATTAAGCCCTTAATTTTAAGGCACTCTAAAATTAAGGGCTTAATTTACATACATAATAGGTACGTACGTAATACGCGGCAAATACGTAGTAAAAATAATAAAATACGTAGTACGTATTTGCAACATGAAGGGGTATTTATTTAATAATAATTAATTAATACTACGTAAAATGCGCGTATTTTTAATTAATACTACGTAAGTTGCGCGTATTTTTATTTAATACTACGTAAGTTGCGCGTATTTTTATTTAATACTACGTAAATGCGCGTATTTTTAATAGTTACCACGTATATTGACCGTAGTTTTAATTACTCAAATGGTGTTCCGGAGGGGGGCTATGTTGACAGGTCCCTGAGAGGTCATTGGTATAAGGGGGAGGGGGTACACTTTATAATTTGTGGTAGGGTTTTTGGCCGGGAAAGATGCATCGTCCAAAAACACCGGCATTTGCATTTTTGGAATCCGTCCGTCCAGTAGTGGGTCACTTTGCAAAATTGGACAGTTCTCGGCACACGTAAATACGTACATACAAAAAAAGCATACAAGTTATAAAATGACACACACACCCCCCCCCCCTTTTTTTTTGACATGGCAAAATGGTGCTGTTATCCCCCGCCCGTCCTTCCCACCAATCATCAACGGAACAGATTTGATTTTTAGATATGTCTGCGTCTGGGAAGCGTGCGGCGTCGACGAAGAAGAAGTCGCACCGGTCCTCCCTCCTGGATCGCGGCTTCAAGGAGACCGACGAAGTGGTCTTCTGCGAGGCGTGCAACGGGCCCCGGTCCAATTGGGACCTGGACAGCCTGAGGCAACACCTGACCGGGATAAAGCACACAGAGCTGCTCGCAAGGCTGATGGAGAAAAAGGGTACGAAGGTGAAGAAGACACACCCCGAGGACGATGCAGACAAAAATGACGATGAAGCTGAAGACGAAGATGAAGAAGAAAAGGAGGTGCGTGTGACGACAGGCCTTTTTTCCAAAACCGAAAAAAACAAGATGTTTGCCCGCGCGGCCCTTTATGGGGGGTCAACGAGCGGGCAAGCAAGGCATTTTCGCAATGCAGCTGCAAAGCTCTACGGGGACCCGTCCATCTCGAAGGGCGCACTGGTTGAAATGCACATCGACAAAATCTTCCAAGAGGACATGGAGGTGGTCCTGGAGGATCTCCAACGAAGTGGCACCATCCAGCTCCTATTTGACGGTGCGGTGGTGCTTGGTAACCACATCCTTGCGGTCAGCGGCGGATCCACCGGAAAGTGGATCGACACGTTCGTGAACCGAACAACAGGTGTTCAAGAACACTTTGTTCAAAGTGGTTCGTGTGGGCACGTTGCAGAAGTCTCACAGGGCTTCAACGAGACCGACGATGTGGGCTTTAAAAAAAAAAAAAAAGACGATGTCGGCTTCATGTCAATTACAATACGGACACGCTTCGAAAAGATGGTGAATGCGATGAAGGTAAATTACAGACCCTCGACACAGTCACTTCTGGCAAACCTTCAGGAGATGTGGCAAAATCACCTCAATTTCCCTCAGATTCAGGCGGGTCGCTATGTGCATCCGGAGATGGTGAGAACCTTCATGCTGGCAAAAATAATTTCGGAACGCAGCAGCAAAGCTTTACGGGACCTCCATTTCGAAAGGACCACTGGTCGAGAGAAGTTTTATATACATATCTCGTTGACCAATCGCAGTAGCTGCCCGATATTGGTGCTGTTGTTGAAGCCAGGCTCTCGTAGGTTTTCGAGTGCAGACGCGACCTGCTCATGCACGACGGTGAAGTAACCCACTTGTAACCTACTTGTAACGTTACAAGTGGGTTACATGTATGTTACATGTACCACCAAAAACCACTGAACTTCACCTAATTTCAGGCAAAATTAGGTGGTGGTACATGTCGTGTATGTAACCCACTTGGAACCCACTTGTAACGGTTTAAAACTACCGGTAATTTATAATAATATATCAGCCAAAATCTGCTTAGCCGTATATAATGGCCTGTTTTTGGAGCCACTTTAAAGTGATAAAAAATCCGCCAAAAAAATGTTGCGACCCCGGATTTTTTCAGATCGATCCGGAAATTCATATACGCGCCTTTTCGGGTGAAAATATTACACCCCCGGCCTCTCAAATGTACTTGACCATGGACAGGTGGATTTTATCGATTTTATGGCCCGGGCACATTCTGAAAAAAAATATTCTTGGAAAGATAGGGTGCGAAAACGTTCAATTCCGGGGTCGGACGGTCAAAAATATGCATCTGGGGCGAGCGAGTGGGCGGCGGGAGAATGGGTACTATGTACTGGGTACTATACAGTGTACTTTGTACGGTGAGGAAATCTCCTCTTTGGGTCCAACACAGCGATGTCTCTAAATTTGATTTTTTTTGTCAAAAGTTGTCGATTTTTTTTTCTTTGGATTTATTTTTGACAAATCTTTCAATTGCGACCATTTTTGTCAACTGGAAACACACTCCACGGTACGCAACTTTTGGTGGAGCCGACCACTCTTTCTGCACTGAAAATCCCCTGTATTACATGCACAAAGCATTGGAGCCACTTTTTTTTGACTTCTACTCCACTAAAATGGTCGATTTTTTTTTTCTATGAAACGCGGGGAGCTCGGAAATCCATATACGCCCATTTTCGGGGTGTTTGGAAAATAACTTCTCACCTGAGGCGGCGGAGAGCAAAAGTTTTTATTGTTCACTTTGTCAAAATCTCTTTGTTTTTCTCTTTGTCTATTTTTCCTGCATTTTTTATTCTCTTCTTTGTACTTTCTTTTGTTTTGGTTGTTGTTAGATAAGCTCAATCGCCTATCGAGTTCTGTGAATAGCACGGAACTCCTTTTCATGTGTATCCATGGAAATCAGTATCATATGTGATACCGGGGAAAAATTTTGAAAAAAGGTGTCGTTTGAGAAAAACAAACAAACGGACGCGCTGTGTGAAAAACGAGTGTTTCTCTGCGCGTGATATTTTGTGGGGAAGAATAAAACATTATGAAAAAATCTCGTTGCGTTCCCACTATCGTTTCCGCTGCGCTCTCACTAGCGTTCCCACTCCATTCGGTTTTCTCTTACTTAGAAAAAACTGCCGACGTCATTTCAGAAAATAATTTTTTTTTATTTTTTTGAAATTTTTTTGGGATTGAAATCAGGGGATCGAAATGAGTTAAATGCGGGGTCGTAGGCTCAAAAATTTGCATCTGTGGTTTATTAAGTGAACGAGGCCCCGAAGTATACGGCTAAGCAGATTTTGGCTGATATCTATTATAATTAATATAAAAATACTTTATTTACTACGTATTTGGTACGTAAATACTTTATTTACTACGTATTTTGCGCGTATTTTGCGGCTAATCTTGCTACGTACGTAGTATTATTTTTACGTACTACGTATTTTATTATTTTAATTAAAAAGCCGCGTATTACGTACGTACCTAATATGTATGAATTTAAGGGCTTAGAGTTCTTACTAAGGGCTTACTAAGGGCTTAGTAAGAAATTAAGGGCTTAATTTAAGGGCTTACAAAGAGCTTACTAAGAGTGTACTAAGACCATAGGGGTAGTTTTGGACCTCAGCAAAATTAAAATGCGATAATTGTGAAAAATCACCCAAAATTCCGTCACCCGATCGTCAGAGTGTGGGACAAATACAACACTTACCGAAAAAATTCTACAATCGGACAAAAATCCTTCTCAACATCCAAAAAACACCTCGGTCCACATCCGCTGGTGTCCCGAGGTGGAAATATATGTATTACAGCTTTTGGGGTCTAGCGTGGGTCCCACAGAAATGAAGTACAGATGCATTTTGCAACGGGTGTGTGCCTCAACTGCTTCAAAGTACCCTTTTTTGTACCTGAAAATGACAACGTATCCTGTACCTAAGTGCAGTAAAGCCTTGCTTGCGTCCTCCTTCGTGGTTTTGGGTGTTCGCATGCGAGATTCATTATCGCATTCTCGCATGTAATTCTCGCATCACGGAGGATTTTAGCGTTACGTGACCACGGAGAATCGTGCGAGAATTGTGCAAGAATTTTTCGCCAGACCAAAAATAGTCCGAGAATGCGACTCGCATCGAGTCTATGACTACACCGGCCAAAATTCGTCCAAAACTCGCCCAAATTCAGGTCCTGTATGTATCATATTGTAGTGCATCTTGTCAAGATGCACTACAATATGGAGGACCACAAAGGCATGAGTAGGGGCTAGATTCGCTGTACAACGTACTCGCCATGCCGGTTAATAGCATACCTGCAGGCAAATGAAATTTCACTCATATTTTCGCAGGTGCACTTTTCCCAAGGTAAAATCCCCTACGAAAAAAAACTCGCCCTCCAAAAATGGGCGAGTTTTTTCTACTCGCCCGCACAGTATGCCTAGGGTAAGTACACTCTTGGTAAGCTTTTTGTAAGCCCTTAAATTAAGCCCTTAATTTCTTACTAAGCCCTTAGTAAGCCCTTAGTAAGAAATTAAGCCCTTAAATTAAGCCCTTAATTTTAGCTGATCTCAAAATTAAGGGCTTAAAAAATTAAGAGGTGGAGCTCATATCCCTTAGTAAGGGCTTATGGATGCCGTGTCTCAGTGCTTAGAAAAAAAAACACGAGAAAATGAAAAGTGCAAACGCCTCACCGGACACCGGTGGATGCAGGCACTGGAAAAATGTAGTTTTTAAAGATGCAACGGGATGGCATATTTTCATCAATTTTTTTTTTTTTTTTTTAAACAAGTTTGTAACATAAACTCAAAGCCGTGTGGGCTTGAAAGGTGAATGCGCATCACTGTGCACATAAGTGCTTTTAAAAAAGAGATATTGAAAGTGAAAAGAAAAAATGGCAGTTGCTCAAAAAAAAGCTTTTCAAAAATATTTCACACACATCAAAAAAAAGATCGGGTTTTTGCAACGCAAGTATTATTCAAAACAACTATGGGGTGGCTGAACGGGGGGGGTGATTCGCACTTCTTACGCACTTTGTGCGCGCCCCCCCATTCAGTCACCAAACTAGTATATCTTTTTTTTAAAATCTGTTTGCCCAAAGCGCTGCCTCCAATCGAGCTGACAATAAGTTATTGTACCAAAAAACAAGTAATTGCTATCGAAAAAAAAAAAAAAATGTGACTTGAGATACAAAGCCCTTTCGTGACAAGTGTACCAAAAAAAAAACGGGGTTTAGGGGGTGAAGGTTGCGGGAAAATAAAGTCAACATCCAGAACAGAGAAAGAAAAGGAGAAAGAAAAATGTTAGCTAGTAAATGAGACCTTTGGGGGGAGGGGGTTTTGAGGCAAAAAAGGGGGGGGGAGCTCCACGCAAATGGTACATTCTCCCCACAGAAAGATGTAAAATGGACATAATCGAGGAGGGTTGGGCGTTCGTTACAACGTCCCGACTCAACCTGGATAATGTTCTGCAGTGAGCGTTATTATGGTAGAAAAATTTACCATTTTTTCACAAAATACAGCTGTATTTTTGCATTATTCTGATGGGCTAAAAAAGATGAAGTTGATTTGTACAAACGCCTCTGGGACATAGGTACTGATACTCCAAAAAGAAGAAAGAAGAAAAAAAAAGTTTTGTAAGATGATCCAAGCCTCTCTCTGCGCTGAGCGACCCTCCAAAGCCTTCCGAAAAAAAAGTAAGATATATTTCAACATATGCATTCAATAAATTGATAGCATAGGAAGAGGAATCAACAAAAAAGTAAGATTAGATTCATGACAGCCTTTTCCAGGAAGGGCTCCACACCCTCTGATAGAGGCGAAACGTTTCAATAAACTGCCATCGACCGTCGTGCTCTACCTACCTCATTGCACTGCAATAGCAAAAGAAATCCCTGAAAAAGATTCAAAAATAATCAAAATAACTTTTCGCAACGCAATTTCTTCAAAAGCGGTCGCACTGAGAGATACTATACGGGATACAATTCAAGGGGGTATTTGTCTTTTTGTCTCTAAAAACAGAGCAAAAATACTGTACCGGATCTTTTCTGTTTTGCTTTTTTGAAATCACAAAAAAAGTCTCGAAGAACTGAGAAGCGTGATGAAAAGCGAAGACTGCTTGTGTGGCAGCTACACTAAACCTATTTGACCATACCATTTTTCGTTGATCGCTCGAATTAGTGTCCCTGAGTGAATGAGTCTGGGGAGTAATTCGGCAAGCACTATCTAAAAACAGAGTTTTTTATTTTTATATGACGATTCTCGTATATTCAAAAATAAGATAGACACGACAGGAAAATAGTGAACTACAAAAGAACTTTGGAGGGACAACTCGGGAACCTAAAACCGTAAAGGAAAAGAACAGGAAAGGAAAGGAGTTTGGCAAAACAGTCGAGTGTCAACTCATAACTCAATAATGGAACCGATCCACCTCATCTTGAGAGGTTACTTGATTTTTTTTTAAAAATGTGCACAAAAAGTGAAGTCGATTTGTGCAAAACGCCTCTGGGACGCAGGCACTGACACTCCGCGGGATATCAAACCCAAAAAATTGGGGGGGGGGGGGGGGGGTTAAATATAATCACATCTTGAAGGGGTGTGATACTGGCATTGGCGGGAGGGGGGGTAGAGGGTACGTGGAGGGTGTATACCATTTGACAAAAAAGCAGTGTTCTGTTCTGAAGAACAACGTTGATTGGTTTGCCACGCAGGGAAAACACGGTGCCTCAAAGATTTTTTTTTTTTTTTGGTTTTGCAAAAAATGCAGCTGGTATAGATGATACTGCGACGTCAGTGCGCTATATAGCCTAGTATTGCGTGAACAGGAAGGAGGGGTACTGAACCACCCTACCAAAAAGAGGGTTACGTACATCAAATGTTACTCAAAAATAAATTAAAAGATGGATGCGCCTTACTGTGCATGGAGGGATGGGATGGGATGGGAAGGGCTAGGAAACTACAGACAGCACACCTCTCAGTTCTAAAGAGTGTGGCAGAGTGTAAGAGACTAGAAACTCTGGTCTGACATAACTTTTTTTTTGTGAGTTTATATAATGGTTGGAGATAAGAATGTAAGCTTTGAAAAGGAGCAAATTTGGCACGCCAGAAAACTAATTTTTATATACTTTCCATTCGAGAAAGCACGCAAGAACGTTCAAAAAAAACGAGATAGCCCGTCATTTTTTTCCCTAGAAAAACACCAACAAAAAGAATAAGAATCATATCAACAACGTAAACCCCCTTCACAGCTATTGTTTACATATTTTTATGTAAATAGTATTCGTGCATGTAAATAATACATGTAAATAATTTAAATGTAAATAGTACATGTAAATAATTATTACTCATGTATTGTTTACATTTTCCACACCTCCCCTGTAGGGTAACCGAAGGTGAAGTGAGGTGTAGTATTGAAATTGATGTGGGTGAAGGGTCAATTTTACAAACTCGGATTTTGTGAAACTTTTTGGCCGAAAATGGGCCCCACCTAGTGACCGGGCTCATATTTTCCAAAATTTAAGTGGTCAAAAAATTGTCCAATTTTCAACATCGACCCCACCACTTTCTGGACAGATTCCGGAAATGCCAAAAAATTGTGTTTTGGGTCACGAATCCGCACCCCGTCACCAAAAACCGGCAAAAAAAAGGGGGTGGAAATAAATAATTCGAATGTAAATAGTAATTGGATGTAAATAATAGCTGTGAATAATTATATGTAAACAATACCTGTATGTAAACAATAGCTGGGAGGGGGGTTTACATCCTTGGAATGCAGACAACTCTGGTCTGCTACCAAAAAAAGAGAGGGGAAAAAGAGGGAAAAAATGACAAGATGAACCAAAGCCAGGTTGGTCACCTAAAAAAGCTTGCAAGAAAATCCCATTTTACTTACCGAATTTTATCACACGCATATAAAAAATACCCCCTCCTTAGTCTCCCCAACACCCCAATCTCAACTATAATCCCTCAAGCCTGCGAAAGGCCCACACCCAGGGCTATTCCAATCACCACGACTACAATACCCACGACTATGACTACCATTTTGAGGTGACGGGTGTGCCGTTCTACGAAGGGGCGTTTGTTTGTCTGTGAGGTGAAAGTAGAGGGAGTACCCTTCCGTATAGGATATAAGCACTGTATTTTTTACCAAAAAATAGTAGGATCGGGTAGGTAAGTAAAGTTGTTTTCGTTGATTAATCCTCCTGTTTGAGGGATGATTTGGCGACCGTACCCGGTAATACTATCCTATAAAGCAAGCTCCGGAATATAAAAAAAATGCCATACCCTAACACCAACGTAGAGCGATTTGTTGTGAACCAATTGCCCTACCGACTGCGCCTTAAACTGCACTGCTAGCAGCGATGGTCTTGTCTGGTCAGGTGTGTACTCAATCTCCAGCCCTTCCAGCACTGCCACCCCACATTCGAACGCCGCTGTGTTCGGCTGGATAGTACCAGCAGCGGAGGAGTGGATCACCGAGATGGAGACTGGGTCGTGGTGAATCTGCACCTGCCCCTCTGAGTCGAGCAGCTCTATCACCACAGAGGGGAGCGCTACTTTACGCATCTCAACACCTCTCGCGTCTTTGAAGCTTTCGTGGAACACATCCTTGACTTGACTGTTCTGAGTGAAAAACGACCGCGTTCTGTCGCTTGGCAGCGACGGTCTTCTTGGAGTTGGGGTAAGAGGTGAAGGCGAAGTGGTTCCGCTTGGTGACGGCGTGCCTTGCCGAGAAGACGCCTCAGAATGCGCAGCACTAATCGTCGGCAAAACCTGTCTGAACCGAATCGACACACACGGCACCTTAAACATCGAATTCAATTCAAGGCGTTCAATAAAGGTTCCATCGCATTTTTCTAACCCATCAATCGCTCCACGACACATCGGACAGTCTCTCGTCGAGCACTTCGAAAAGAAGGTAAACATACAGGACGTATGGTACTGATGTCCACAGGGCCGCACGATGCAGATTTCATCCTCGCTTCCTGAGCCACCTTCTCCCCCTTCTTCCGCTTCTTCCTCCTCCTCCTCCTCTGCACCGCCTGACAGGGGAAGCAAACACATCACACAGCATTCTTCCTCCGGAGCCTCGGTGAGGTCTTGGGAGAGGGTTTTGCTTCGACGGGGTTTGCGAGAAGAGGAAGGACGCAGCATTGTTCTGAAACGGTCCCGGTGGGAGGCGCTGAGTGGTGAGAGCGGGGTTTGGAAGCCGTCGCTTTCGTCATCCTCCGCCGAAGCCACTGTCAACGCTGTGGGCCGCTTCTTCTGCGCTGCGGCGACCATATCCCTTAGCACCTCTGGGTCTTCTACATCCACCTCCATCTCCTCCCCTCTCCCCAACACCCCCAACCACCCCCACGACAACGGATTTGACCGCACCGGAGCGACCCCAGGGTTTTCCAATGTACGACTCCGCGAATGGTTTGAAATATTCCTTGTAGGGGTAGGAGCGCGCATCACATCTTCCGTTGCGCTTCGGCGGTGCCCTCTTTCGGGTGACAGAGGGAACAACGTTGGAGAGAACGCACGCTCCTCCGATTGACTCATCTCATCGGGAAGAGTGATGTACGCTGCGCGAGGCGAACTGTGCTTTGGATTCACCGTTGCAACCGGACTAAACTGCTGCTCCGCGACGTGATCGGCGAATGAAGTGCAGGCAGGCTCTGTCAGATGGATCACCACACTCCCAGAAGACTCTGCCACGCTTGCCACATCCTCCTCCATATCGTCAATATCAACATGCTGTGCCCCTATCACATCAGGCACACCTGACTCAATGTCAAATGGTTCATTAGTATGTGAACCCATAGAGAAGAAGGGAAGAGGAGAGAAAAGAGAAGAAGAAAGAAAGAGTTACACTAAAAAGACTGTCTTAAATGGAAAAAAGAAAGAATTTGTGGTTATACCCGTGTAGGTAAAAAATCTGTGGTGGTGTGCTGGGGAAATGCGAACAGAACGAAACAAAACGCTAAAAATATACCCAATAAAAGGTCAAATAAAGAGGGGTCACCCTCGAAAGGGTCAGAAAGGGCGCAGTCGCCAGGGACAGAGGCTTCGCCTGCCTTTGATGAGGGTACGGACGTCGTTCATTGGGGAGAGGTTATATGTTGTTGGAATAGTGTAGTTGTCATCATTGTTTTTTTTCTCTTTGAAAAGTCGAAAACAGGTCTGACTATCTTTGGGGGGTGTTTTCTTCGAAAATTAAATACTCTGACTATCCGCATGGAAACACGAAAAAGAACAGAACGCGACACGCTAATACAGAGGCTTCGGCTGCCTTGATGGGGTACGGACATCGTTCATTGGGGAGAGGTGGCGGGGGAGGTTCGCTGTTTCGGGGCGATTGAGACGGTTGAGACGGGATTGCTTTGTGGCTTCACAGAGTTGCTGTTCACGGGTGGTACGGTCTGCTAGAATATCCTTTGCACTGTGCATGAAATCCTCCCGCAGCATAGCCCGCTGCGAGATGACGAACATCTCCTTCTCCTCCCGCATCCGCTGCACCTTCTCGCCTCGCAGCTGCCGGTCCTTCTTGATTTCTTCGCTCCGTTCAAAGCGAATATTCTTCGTCAGATCACTGCGCTCCTGGTCCCTCCTCCGTCTCCTCTTCCTTGCCGTCTCCACCACAGCTCTCCTCTCTGATAGCATACCAACTATTAGATCTGACTTCTTAGGGCTTCTAGGATGGGGCTGTTGTTTTCTATCTAAAAGACGCTGTTTTTCTTGAAGTTCGGTTTGTTTAAAAATATTCTGACTATTGCGTACGGCTTCGAGGGCAAGAGTTCGAGAGTCTTTGAAATCGGCGATTGCCTGATTATGTTTTTGCTTGCTGTATGATTGCTCTTCGCGAATAGCGGAGATCCGCTGGGTTTCTTGGAGTTTGGTTTGTGCTACCCGTTCGTTTTGTGCCTTTCTGGCGTCTCGGGTAAGTTGTTCTACTCTGTTTTGTTGTTTTTCTTGCATTTCTTCGCGAAGCCGTCTACGTTGGTCACGCTCTTCACGCAAGACTGCAGGGGAAAGCCGCTCCTTCGGTGGTGGCGGTACCAAATTCATGCATTTCGAGTCGAGCCAGCTCTTCACCCGGTCTGTCTTGTATCGGTAGTGCATCTCATCCCAGTTCAACCCTGCGGCACGCAATCCTTGTGTACCGGTCCCTACTGTTGTCGCCTTCTTTGGAATCATTTGAATGAATTTGAATCACATTCTCTGAGGTAATGTCAAGGAGAGAAGAGGAGAGAAGAGGAGAGAAGAGGAGAGAAGAGAGGAGGTTACAGAGCGCTTTGATACTATGGGTTTTTTTTGGTAATTTGTTTGTTTAGTGTAGCTGCCATTCAGGCAGTCTTCACTATCAGGAAAATCGCTCAGGAATAGACCTCTGATCTGGGGCCACTTGATTCGCCGCACATCTCTTTTTTAGTGTATGCCTATTCAGACAGGTCTTCACTGAAAAAAAAGAAGAATTCCGACCGTCGTCTTCTTTCGAGTCATTGGGTCATCTTTTCAAAAATTTGGGATATTTGTAGAATGGATAATTTTGGATGTGCAAAAAAACGAGAAAAGTTTCATTTATATTTGAACTAGAAAAAGGGGGTGGGGGTGAAAACGAACTGCGAAAAAGATAGGGAGAGATAAGCAGGGGGGGAACACATAGTCTAGGGAAAGAAGAGGTTTGTGAGATGAAACGTAAGCCTCCATTGCTTTGCTTAGTCACACCATTGACAAAACAGAGAAATAAAAGAAAGAGAAAGGCAGTAGTAAGGCGATGCTAAGCATTGTTCACTGTGCTTTTGCTCACCTAAAGAAAGCACGAACAATAATATGGGGAAAGCATCATGTATGGTGTGTACGGTGGGTATGGGACTTCACACATCTTCAGAACTCTTCACAACTTTTCACAACATAGTATAATACTGCCATATTTTTGCGAAAAATTGCGAAAAGTTCTGAATTGAAATGAAAATTTGTATTTTCCACCCCGGGGGTGGGGGAACACACCAATGTATACTTAAAGTGAAGTTGATCGTGCAAAACGCCTCCTAGGACGCAGACACGTGACGCTCCGTGGGGCTATTGAAACCCCATGGAGTGTTGCGCTTGGGAGTTTGCGCTGTAAAAAGGGAAGGAGCGAGGTTGGTGGTTACGCGAAGAAAGCCCTCTGAGAAGGGTGTACAACCTCTGGTCTCTCTAACCTTATCAAAAGAATATGTCAACATATGCATTCAAATTGAGAGCAAAATAAAAAGAAAGTTTTTGTAAGATTACACTAAGCCTCTATGCTTAGCCACCTATGAAGTAAACCCTTAGTACAAAGAAAGGGGCAATATACAGGTCGTTATATCAAACGTAAAAACGTAACAATGTTATGATTTTTGAAAAAAAACGTTGTCACGGTGTAACATTTGATATAATACCCGGTGTATGTCTTTTAGATGATCCTATAGCCTCTCTGTGCTTTAATCATCTATAAAGTCTTGCTGGATACGCACAATTTTTTTTTTTTTCAAACATTCAAAAAAAAAATCAGTTTCATATACTTTCAAAGCAAAGAAGAGAAGAGAAAGTACAAAGGACATCCGATGCAGATACATCCAAAAAAAAATCGCAAATGAACGAAATGTTGGTTCTGGTGTCAATCAAATCGATCAAAACTAAAAAAAAAATATATCATACATTCCATGACTTTGCGTATAGAAAAGCCTGTTTCTGGAGCCAGTTTAAAGTGATAAAAAATCCGCCAAAAAAATGTTGCGACCCCGGAATTTTTTCAGATCGATCCGGAAATTCACTTCCGCCCATTTTCGGGATCAACAATGCACGACCTGGGTCGCAAATGCAACTGTCCGTGGACAGATGGATTTTATGAATTTTACCCCCGATTTTTTTTTTCGATTTTTATTTCTTTGGAAAGATCGGTAACGAA
The DNA here is from genome assembly GCA_964035575.1 of Rhynchopus sp. YZ270_cl-10. NCBI lineage: Eukaryota > Euglenozoa > Diplonemea > Diplonemida > Diplonemidae > Rhynchopus > Rhynchopus sp. YZ270_cl-10. The sequence continues at coordinate 2,573,423 of OZ037833.1, read as the reverse complement.
AACGTTCAATTCCGGGGTCGCACGATTTTTTTTATGCCTCTGTGGCTGGTTAGGTGATTTTTGGCTGTGGTACCCCCTTTGGGAACGTTTCTATGCAGGTTTCTTAAGGACTTCCTTAAGAAAACCTCCTCTTTTATCGCAACACAGTGACCTTTGTAAATTGATTTTTTATATCACATGTGAAAATGACTTTTTGCTGGGATCCTTCACAAACGGGGCGTGAAATAAAGTGAGCTTTTTTTCACGCTTGCTCTTAGTAATTTCGCTGGAGGCGTGAAAAAAAGTTTCACTGGCGTGAAAAAAAGTTTCACTGTTTTCTGTCAGTCACAAAACCACACACTCCACCCTACAAATCATGCCAAGGACCAAGAAGAAGGAGGCTATGGAGGATCTGTATGAGACCGAGCTTCTGGCAGGGTTGAAGTCAAGCACTGCATACAAAACGGAGTGGAATAAGTTTTTACAACACAATAAAATCACGGGGCGGAAGCAGCCAAGAGAAGAACATGTGGTCTCTTACTTGACACACCTGCGCGAAGAACGCAGCTACAAAGCCAGCTCATTATGGTCGTGCTACTCTAAGCTCAACTTTATGTTCAAGACGGAGTTCGACTTTTCACTAAAGGAGTACCACCGCATCGGGCTGTTGCTGAAGACCTGGGGAAGTGACGAATCGACGAAGAAGAGCAAGACGTTTTCGAAGGGAGAAGTGGAGATGTTTCTCAAGATGAGCGAGTTGAGCGACTGCTACTGGTGTGTCCGCAAGGCTTACGTCGCGGTGTGTTTTCTGTCGGGAATGAGATGCACAGAAGCACTGATGCTTGAGATGACAAATTATCAGGAATCACCAGTGGGATACCTCTTCACGTACCAGCACTGTGCTAAGGTGAAAAAGGCCGACATGGAGCGTGGGAGGTTTGTGGTACCAAGAGACAGCATCTACTTTTGTGTGGTGGAGGAGTACCTGAACCGGCGCTCACCAGTTTCACAGGAGGGTCGCTTCTTCATCACTGGAACTAAGACGACAGCTGACAGAACTACTACTGGGACCTTTCGTGTGCAACCTCTTGGCATCAACAAAATGTACGGCATACCTGCAGAAGTCGCGAGGGTGCTTGCGCTGGACGGTTCGTACACTGGGCACAGCTTCCGCAGGTCTTCTGCGACTCAAGCCGCTGAGGCAGGAGCATCTATTGTACAGATGCAACGCCACTATGGGTGGGTCAGTCAGGCAATGCCACAAAGGTACACCGAAGTCACACAGGCCGGTCAAGTTGCGATGTCACAGCTGTTGACACAGAACAACAGTCCCCCAACTCAGACGCCACAAGAAGTCAAGATTAACATCAATGTGCAACAGAACAAACCATGATCATGAGTGCAAAAAAAAAAACCCCCCTTCTGTGATGCTCTATACACCTGCCCCCCCCCTACAGGCGAGATGAGTGGTGACATCTTGTAATTAGTACCAGTCATAGGAGGCATATATCAAAAAAAGTAACCCCTTCCCTGCTTTTGATTGATGTTCACATGTTCCCCTACTCTCATTCACACTCTCACTTACAGGTACCCACATTTTGTTCATAAAATCACTCTATTTTACGTCTCGTTTGTGAAGGATCCCAGCAAAAATATCATTTTCACTTGTAAAACAAAACTACGTATTAGTTTGAAATAAAGTGCGTTTTTTCACTTCCACGTATTTTGTCTCACTCGTGCTCTATTATTGCCCTCGCCTGCGGCTCGGGCAATAAACTCTCACTCGTGAGCCAAAATTACGTGGGCGTGAAAAAAAGTGCACTTTATTTCACGCTAATAATTAGTTATTTTTGGAGAAAGTTTTCGATTTTTGTTTTTTTGGACTTATTTTTTACAAATCCTTCAATTCAGACAAATTTTTTACCCCGGAAACACACTCCACGGGATGCAACTTTTGATGGAGCCGACCCCTTTTTTCACCTTTCTATGCAGGTTTCTTAAGGAATTCCTTAAGAAAACCCCCTCTTTGGGTAGCAACACAGTGGCGTCTCTAAATTGGATTTTTTTTGAAGAAAGTTTTCGATTTTTTTTTCTTTGGATTTATTTTTGACAAATCTTTCAATTCCGACCATTTTTTTAGCCCGGAAACACACTCCACGGTACGCAACTTTTGGTAGAGCCGACCCCCTTTTCTGCACTGAAATCCCTATACGTTACTGTATAAAGACCCATGGAGCCACTTTAAATTGACTTCTACTCCACTAAAGTGGTCGATTTTTTTTATGGTGAAAAGCGGGGAGCTCGGAAATTCACTTCCGCTGGTTTTCGGGTGGGAAAAATTACATGCCACACACCCACCTCACCGAGAGCCAAAACAGAAATACGCTCACCTTGATATTTTTTTTTGGAAAAAAAATTTTTTTTTCTGGATTTTTATTTCTTTGGATCCGGCCGATTCGAAACGTTCAATTGCGGGGTCGGACGATCAAAAATATGCATCTCGCATTTCTGAGTGCAAAATATGAAAAAGTATACGCAAAGTCATGGAATGTATGATATATGGTCTAACAACAACAATAACAAACACCGATGAGGAGGAAAAAACATTGGGTGGGTTTTGGTACTTCAAAACCCTAAGAGGGGTTTTTCACCCCCCCACCGATGTTTGTTGTATGACTTACTGATATTTGCTATTTTCTCTCTAGGGGGGGGTTTTCATTTTTTTTTGATAACGCTTGGTGTGGCAATACCATTACACTGCAAAGGTGAACTCTAGTGAAAATAAAAACTGTTGTCTGAGTTTAAGCTAGTCTGATAAAGAAAGAAACGAAATCAGAAAAAGAATTTTTCGTTGATTGATCTGTCCATCCCTTCCTCTCTCTCACACCGTTTTCGTTCCGTTTAAAAAAAAAAAAAAAGGTGAAAAATGACACATCAGACTGACATCTATTCAACAAAAAAAGGGGGGTTTGTAAGATGAACCTAAGCCTCAAAATACTGAGTCATCTTAAAGCTAACAAAAAGGGGGGACAATGAACTAGAAGGGCCCCCCATCTACAGGCAGCGTATACGGAAAACACAAAACCCAAATGACATAAATCACAGACAAAAAAAGAGAAAGGGTGACAAGATGAGCGTCTCTCTAGTACTTCAGTCACCTCAAAAAAAGAACTTCAAAGATGAAAAAGAAACCATCTTCACAAAAAAAATGTACAAACTAAAAGATCACAGTACGTCACCACAAAAAAAATGCTCTAGATTGGGGCAATTTCTTCCCCCGAATGCACTGATATTTTTTTTTCAAAATCACGAAAAAAACCCTCACAAAGGGAATAACCGTTTCCCTGAGTTCTGTTCAGTATACCCCACAATGGGACTTACCCTCTCATCCTCTGGATGTCTGCGGACAACACTGCGCCCTTTGTACCGTGCAATGGAGGCAGGTCTGTGTGAGGGTGGGAGGTGCAGGCTGGACCGTCCAGAGCTTTCCATGGGTGCGTCAGACTCGCCTATGGAGTGCCGGTAGGGGATGCCCTTGGCGAAGGAGGGCTCGCGGGTGAGGACTTCTTCCTGCTTGATTGTTATGGGGCGAAGGTTACCATGGCGTAGAGGCGCTTCCTGTGGTTAGGGGTGAATGGTGAATGGTGAGGGAGGGGGTAGGGTGGGGGAAAATAAACAAAGAAAAGTTTATAAGATGACCCTAAGGATCTCGTGCTCAGTCACCTTCTAAAGAAAGACGTACAGTACAAAGAATTCATACCGGAACCCCAGGAAGCTTCACAATCGCCACCTTATCGGAAGGACGGAGACACACTATGGTCCCTATTTGGTTGTTCAGGTGGGAGTGGATTTTGAGTCCTTCAATACGGACCTGGAGGCCAGGTTTGACCCAGTCGGGTGTAGCGTCTGGCTCTTTGGGTCGTGATGAGGGTTTTTCGGCATCGATGGGGACAATGTTGAAATGCGAGATAGGGGTAGCCATGGACACACCAGGGACTTTGACGAGAACGACCTGGCCACGGTCGCGCACGGAGGCAATGGTGCCGGTCTTGCCGTTCAAATAGCGGCTCTCCTTCAGACCAACGATCTTGACCTGCCCGTAGTGTGTCAGAGGCGGTGGGGTCAGTACAATCTTGAGCGCATCCACATTCGAGATAAACGAATCCATCTCATCCGCCGTGTGCATCATCTCCCGTGTGCTCGATATTGGCTTCTCGCAAACAGAGTGCACCTTGTAGTTGTGGAACTCATGATTCCCCTTGAACTGAACCCACCCCCCCGTCGTTTCATAGCATTGGTTGATAAACTCATCGCGAAACACTCGAGTGTTCAGGAAAAGTGTTTCGAAGTATGGGGTGTTTGACGGAGGCTGCAGCCAGTCGCGTTTTCCTTCCCAGGTCAGTTTTTTTATGGAAACTGCATGAGGCGCCTTAGCATTGGCAAAAAAGTCGACAAAGCAAATATTAAACTTTTTGTAGCCACTCACGATGCCGGTCTTATTGTTCAGCGCCTTTCTGTTTTGTAGGTTTGTTGCAGCAACTTCGGTGCCTACACTGGGGAGACATAGCACCTCTCTGAAGGATTCTTCGGTATGCGTTGTGAACATCTTTACTAAGGCATCTGCGTTGAGACCACGCACCACGTCGACACCGTGCTGTGCGCACATCCCTTCGAAGGTCGACTCTGATACGGGGATGGAACCTAGATCCTTCAGCATCTCATTCCATTCTTCGAGACAGAGACGTGAATCGCCGTTGCTGTCGTATCGCAGCACCGCTGCGTGGGCCACAGCATCGGAGGACACTTCGTCACCTAAGGTGGGGGTGCGGATCTTCTTATCGCCTGTGGCTTGGATGATCTGGATACGTGGCGGGTCGTCTTGGGTAGGTAGGTCTTGTGTAGGGGGTGTGTGCGCAGGGGGTCGTGGCGTCTGTAGTGGTTCCGGCTCTGGAGGTGTTAGTGCAGGGGTCGCGATAGGGGAGTGCTTGGAGTAGTCCTCGTACTCTCGTTCGACGTAGACCTGGGTGGTGGGGTTGGTCTCGGAGGCTACGATCTCGGCAATGATGTTGTTTTTCGTTTCAGAGTTTTCCGGGAGGTTGGACAGAAGGACCCGAACAACAACGCCGTCGGAGGTGAAGCGGTCCTTTTCGGGTAGTCTGCGCATCATTCTGTTGATCTCGTCTGGGTCGCCGTGTTGAAGTGAGATAATGGAAACGTTCTTCTTGGAGATAAGCTCCCGATAAGTCAGGATAATCCTTTTGTGAAAGTTTTGAGTATCAAACTGATCAAACGGCGTCAAAAAAACAAACTTCAACATCTCATTCGTCGAGCTAGGGGTAGAAAGGAACGTCCGTAGTTTCGACTTTTTGCGTCCAGATTTGTTGACAATATATTCCAAATTGGGGTCCTTCTTGCGTTCCTGCAGTTTTTCGAGTGTCGCAAGAACCGAATTTTCGCCAAATTTTTGGCATGTTTCAAGCAGAATGTCTTTCATATCATCACGAAGCATGAGCTCTGCGCAGCTCACCCCACGGTTGTCCTCGATTGTCACATCGCTGCCAGCCTGGATCAACATAGCGACACATTCCTGTACACCTTGGCCGTACCGTCCAGAGCGTAGGAGGAAGTGAAGCGCTGTCTGACCGTTCTTGTATTCTCGTTTGTTTAAAAGCGTTTTGCGTTTGGAACGATCTGTCGCAGCCGCAACAAGAGGTGCGATAACGACATAGTCCGGCACCTTGCACGCAACGTGAAACGCAGTCATCCCCTCAATGTCCGCGCAGTACACTTCCTCTCCTGATTTGCGGAGAAGAAATTTGACAATGTGCAGATGATTCGCTTGGATGGCGGTGATCAGCGGGGTCGCGTCGTCGACCTTTTTGTTTTTGAGAAACGGTTCAGAGTAGTAGCTCCCTTCCCCTACGTATTGGAGTTGCTGTTCGACAGCACCGAGGTTTCCGGTTTTGATGAGTTCGTGAAGCACCTCGACGTCGGTGGTTTTCTTGTCGGTCCGTAGGGTGCGGATCAAATTGCTGTTTGTTAATCGAACAAATTCGTTGCTTTCCTCTTGGGTGGGTGAGGGCGATGCTGCGGGCGTCATCTTTGCTGAGGTAGAGGGCTGTGGCTGTGGCTGTGGTTGCGCTGTTGCCCCACCGTTCACCTCCCCTACAGACGCAACAGAAGGTGCACTATGCACTATGCCTTCGTCCTGCCGATAGACCACCTTGGGTGCAGCACCGTGGACGTAGCTTTTGTCGAAGCAATCCCCTTCGCTGAGTAGTGCCTCTGCTAGGGTAGGTGGGGCACCTCCCTCGGCTGGTGAAATGGACCGAGGTGGTTGGGATTGTGCTGGAGGCTGTCTCATAGGCTGTGGTTGGACTGTATCAGCTGGTTGCAGTGCGTTGACTGGGAGGATGTCGTAGTCATTGCTGCGCACCCTTTTGGGTTTGTGGTGTTGGAGTTGTGGGATAGAGGGGCGTGGAGGGTCTTGTGGAGGTTGCTCGACCTCCTGCCGTGGTGGAGTAACTGATGCAGGTCTGTGGTCATCATAGACGTAGGATCGTGCTGGGGAGATGTGTGCTGTGGGGTGGCTTGTCTCCTGTTGTGTGTACCCGGTGACCTCCTGGGCAAAGCTCATGCCTGCAAATCGTGGGTCCGTTATCGGGTCTTCGACCGGGCCGTAAGAAGAACTGCTTCCCGTGCTCTCAGCCTCCATGTCCCCGTCGGAATCGTTCTGCATTGTCTTGTAGGTGTTCCACCAATGGTCAGGTGCCAAGTCCTGTTTTTCTGGATGCGCCCAACGTAACGGTGAATTTGACCTAGACCCAGACCTCGGCTGAGAGACCCTCCCATTCCCCACAATATCCTGTAATGGATCGATAAAGCCCACAGTTTTGGGAGGGCTGGTGGTGCTCCCAACGCTTTGCCCTCGAGAGGACATTCGATGTGAATCTGAATTGGACCGAGACGCTCGGGCGTGGGAACGTTGTGCAATGCTGTGTCTCTGCATCCTTGCAAACTCTGGCGACAACGACCGCCGCCCTGCGTCAGATAGCACAACGGGGAGCGATGCTGTGAAGGGCCTGCCCTCTGAAGGATACTGCCACTTTCTTCTCGATTGTGGGCGATCATCATCTGAGCCGATCGACCCTGTGGCGGACCCTGTGGAATCAGATGCGAAGCCTTGTGTATGCTGCTCATAGAGCGGTGAGGTGGGAGGACTCCTTGCACCGTGCGGTGCATGCACGCCACTCACAATCGCACACCACTCGAGGATGGACGACGCAGCGTGGTGCAACGTCAACCCATGCGGCAGAGGGTTGCGGGAGCGGAGCTTTTCAGTTTCTCTTTCGTGCCGTCGTTTGCGTGCCTGTTCTGCGTACTTCTCTATGACGCGTTGTGGGGAGTCTACGTGGGCTGCCATATCTACGGTCTCAAAATGATGGTGTTGTTGTTGTGGTTGTTGCTTCAGAGGCTTGCGCCTGCCAGCGGAAGCGGTTCTCCGTAAGTTGCGTGCGTTGTTGTTGTTGTTGTTTACTGCAGCACCACTGCTTGCGGCGCGTGTAGGTCGTGCGTACGCAGGGACATTCGTGTTAGTGTTCTGTCGTTGTGGTGCACGTCCTCCAGGTCCTCCACTCTGTGTCCGTTGTCTCTGTGTCTTTCGCGCCGACCGGCGAGGTGGAGCGAACATCAGAGACCGTCTCTTCCGTTAGAGGTCGAGGTGGAGGGGGAAAAAAACCAATGATTTTTTGCGAAGAGATGCGTTTAAGCTGCGAAAATTCAGCTTCAGTTTTGCAAAGGTTTCCACAACAAAAATCAAAAAGAAATCCAGCAGAACGCCATCGTATGTTGCTGGAAAAGTGTAGAGCGTTCCTCTGTGATAGTAATAGGAAGTGGGAGGGAGAGAGGGAGGATGATGGATGAAAAGAGGTAGGGGTTATGACTGTGGTTTGAACAGCGGTAATAAAAGTTAGATTCGTATATTTTCAGTTCACAGAATTGAAAGTATTTGAGAGGGTCAACACATGCAGTGGTGTGGCTGAAGGGGTCTGATTCGCACTTTTCCGCACTTTCTCGCACTTTTTCCGCACTTTTTCCGCACTTTTTCCACACTTTTTCCGCACTTGTTCGCACTTTTAGCATGTAGGCTTGCTGACTGTCTTTGCCAAATACACAGGCACACAGGTATACAGTACCTACAGTACACAGTGTTCAACTTTTACAAGGTGGGGAAAAATTTTTTGGGGGCTGATTCGCACTTTTTCCACACCTAATCCACGCACTTTTTCCGCACCTAATCCACGCACTTTTTCCGCACCTATTCGCACTTTTTCCGCACTTTTCCGCACTTTATGCTCCCCCCTTTCAAACGTTGAAGACGCGACAGCACCCCTGCCGGCCCTACTGTGTAGGAGGTGGTCATCTAAATGCATTTGCAGAGTCTCCTCAAGACACCAGCTCCTGTCTGCGGCAACGGTGTGCTCCACGTGCACCTGGGAACTTTCAAGAGTTGAGAGAGCGCTGGCCACATGGGACGCGATGCCAACAGACTTGAGCTGAGAACGTTCCCCTGATCTACTGCAGTCTGTCCAACACAAGCCTTGAGATCAGCCTGCGTCTTCACGGTTGCACGAACCTTCTTCTCCTTCTCCTTCTCCGCCTGGGCAGCAAGAGCCTCCTTCATCTTCTTGGCCTTTGCAGTCTTCTCCTTCTCCTTCTTCTTCTTCGCCTGGGCAGCAAGAGCCTCCTTCTCCTGCTCACTCTCCGCATCGTTCAGCCACAACGGCGCGAGGAAGTGGAAGTAATCCATAAAGTTAGTTGCGTCCACCACACCTATAATGTGACCATTCAGAAAGTCGTCTTTTTTGCACCACTCGGCGCACTGCTTCGGAAGGGTAGCGGTGGTATGCAACATGAAGACATCAGTTGCGTCTGCTGCTTTTACGACCTCTTTCTTTATTGCAGTGATGACTTCCTTCCTACCCTGCAGGTAAGATTGCTTCATGCTGTGCTTTGCCTGTATCACCTCATTCACATTTTGCTTCAGACCCAAAAAGATATCACCGTGCTGTGCTCCAGGCACATTCCGAACGATGCGCCCAGTGAAAGATTTACATTCCGATTTATGTGCATCCGGTGCACATTTACCTGTGATAGTGCTTTTTGGTTGCACTTTACCATGGGTATCAGTTCGCGATGTTGCGTAGAGGGGCTGGAGGTGGATGTTTCTGAAGGTCATGCTGCCCGGATCAGTCATCCACTTCGCGGCTTTGTGCATCTCCACCACTTCCATTTCTTTGTTGTTGTCGTGCAGCTTCGAGAGGGTACAGCGATACGCCATCAGGAACGCCTCAAAGGAACTGCTGTTGCACTCATTTGAGAAGTTGTACGGGGCGAGCAGACTGCCACTAAGCTCGGCGTTGGAAACAGCCCAGATGAGTGAGGGCCAGAGATATGATTGCCCCCCTTCATACCGAACGTCCATGAGACCTTGCGAGAGGTGCTCCGCAATATCGACTTCATCCGGCAGAGGCTTCTGCAGCAGTGCATACTTTAGTAGCTTCATTTGTTCATCGAGAGAGACACAGAACGTGCCATAACGAGTCGTGAGCACATCACACACCATATCGAGCACTTCGTTGTCAGTCTTTGATGGGTTTTCCTTTTTTACCGTACACAGGGCCTCAACCGCACGTCCATGTCCCTTCACAAAGCGAAACAAACGTTTAGTCACACCGATTGACTCATCAATAGGAGGAATTTCGGAGACACCGGGGATGGGTAAGTACGTTCGAGCTACACTCGATCCCTTCAATGCCTCCACCGCCGATTTCCGTGCAGTCAGCGTGCAGACGGTGAAGACAAAGTACTTACATTTCAGCTGCAAGGCCTGCAGCTCATTCCGAAGGAACGAACGCATCGGATCGTTCTCGAGTGGTTGAAGCATATTGTTTGCCAAGTTGTGCACTCCGTCGAGCATCAGCAGGCACACCACATCCTTAGTCGGTGTAGTTCCGCATAAACCTCCGATAAGTTCATCAAGTGTGAAGCCAGCTGTATGTTGGCGGTGCCACGTCAGGAACTCCTTCGTGGGACCCAGCAAATGGTGACAAATACGATCGACCACTGCAGACATATTCGGCTTCTCCTCCCGATATTGGTAGCCAATCCCGTTCTCAAAAGCCACGTTGAAGGTAAATACCATCTTGTTCTTCGTTACAGGCTCTAGGAACTCTGGAACCATCATCAGAGTACGAGACTTCCCCATACCCAGCCCTGTGCAGATCAGTGACTGCGAGCACGTTGTCTTGTCTCTGGTACCCGCAAGATACTGTGCAGCGTTGTTGGTGAAGGCTTTGCACAATCCCTCCTTCAGTTCAGCGGAATTCTGGTACGTCCACGACATGCCTGAACTATGCGCAAGAACGTACGGTTGCCGTAGACGATCAGTCATTCCCGGTGTCTTCAAGAGGCTATCCAGAGTGATCACTTCACGTCGATCCTGTGCAGCTTCCATCTCCAGTATCAGACGCTCCTCGACTCTCTGTTTGTGTAAAGTGAAAGCAGGCCTAATGCTAACTTTGGGGGAGGGGGGAAAAAAGTGAACCAACGGAAAAAAAAAAAAAAAAAAAGCGAAAAAAAAAAATTCCCTCCGGGAAGGGGTCCAGGGTTTTCGCTTATCTTCATGAAAAAAAAATTTCCCCAAAATCGTGAAGATATGTCCAAAAAGGGGTCAACAAAAATTTTTTGCGCTCCGCGCGAAAAGGTCCGTTCATTTTGCGTAAATACGTGATGACGTGGGATGGTAACGTACATCAAGAACCAAACCAACCCTTTTCTCACGTTTTTCCACGTCAAGCCGTCGCACTAGGTTCTCTCTAGTGAACCAAACCTTCCCTCAGTACAAGAAGAAACGGCGATTGACATCAAAACTTTCTGGCGAAGCCACGGTACGCAACATTTCAAAAATTTGGTGCTATCCGGGGGGCGGCGTTTTGCAAAGTTTCAATAAAAATCACAACTTTTCACAAATTTCAATCAAAATCACAACTTTTCACAACTTTTCACAACATTCACAACTTTTCACAAAATTTCAATCAAAATCACAACTTTTCACAACTTTTCACAACGGTGCGTGTACATAGTTGTGAAAAGTTGTGAAAAGTTGTGAAAAGTTGTGAAAAGTTGCGAAGTGTTGTGACACGTTGTGAAACGTTGTGCATAGGATTGACATTTTGTGACATTTTGTGAAACTTTGTGAAACTTTGCAAAACGCCGCCCCCCGGATAGCACCAAAATTGTGACCTAAAACCGAACATTTTTACAGCCAAACTATGGTAGAGGGCTGTGGGCTGCCAGTTTTTGAGCTGCGCCGCAGGCGCACGGTAGGCTACTTTTTTTTATTTTTGCCGGCAAGGGGGGTGCATCATTGAATCCCTGAAACAAGTCTCCATCGTCACTGCCACCGCCATCGCAATCGCCATCTTCGCTTTCCTCTTTAACATCAACAGATGCAACACCGCTCTCTGTATCAGAGCTCAGAACTTCTCCAACACTCGATGTCTCGTCGACTGACAGACCCTCCTCCTCCTTGAACCCAGTGGTGGGGGCCGCAGTATGCACCGCTGTGTCCTTCTTTTAATCTCCCTTCCTCCTGAAGATGCGGGCGCAGGCGCCCACATCTCCAGGACCAAGGTACCCACGGCATACCACAGGCAGAGAACCCCCCATCCCAAAAAACCCCCATTTTTAAGGGTGAACCGACGAACCAACGGATAAAAAAAAAAAAATAATAAATAAAAGTGAACCGACGAACCAACGGTTAGCATTAGGCCTGCAGTGAAAGCACAAAACGTGAAAAAAAAAATAAAAAATAAAAAATAAAAAACAAAGATGCACCACACTGTACATCTCCAGAACCAACTTTGCAACCCCAATGTGTGTTGCGAATGGGTCATGCTCGAAAGATGAAATAAACATGGGTGTAAAAAGCAAGCAGACCACTCGCCGTGCCTCCAAAAGGTCCGAGGTTCCCCACGCCACACAGACAGTACAACCATGTAATGACTCAACTCAAAGGTTGAGTGAATAGAAACTACAATAATAACGGTTATACCTTCAGTCGACCCTCGAGCTTGGTGATCATGGTGCGTACAACGGCCTCGCTTGGTGGGACATCCAAAAAATGCGTCACAGCAGCACCCAAGTTATCGGCAGCGAACGTCTTCTTCTCCCGAACACAACAGGTTAAGACAGCAATGTGATCCCTGAGCTCAGCAATGTGATCCCTGAGCTCCTTCCTCTCTGTCTGCAGCGCCTCCTCCTCTGTCTGCAGCTTCCTCACAGCTTCTTGCTTTTCTGCAACAGAGTCTCTTAGACCAGCTGTGGAAGAGGTAGCCTGTTGTGCATTCTCCAAGGGCAGGGGTCCACTTCCGTCATCCACACCAGGAGACATACTTGAAGAGAAAGGGGGTTAGGAACAGAACAGAACAGAACTAAACTAACAAAAAGAGGGGGGAATAAACGTTTCAGGGCAAGTCGCTGCTCTGTGATAGTAATAGGAAGTGGGGGGGGGAGAGAGGGAGGATGATGGATGAAAAGAGGTAGGGGTTATGACTGTGGTTTGAACAGCGGGAATAAAAGAAAAGTTTATAAGATGTCCCTAATCCTCTCGTGCTTAGTCACCTTAATAAAATGGGTCAAGTGTTGTACCTTGAAGAGGAAGTTGGGGAAATGAAAAGGGAAGCAAATTCATTGAGTAAAAAGCTTCCCGGCTCCCAAGTCCAACGTAACCGAGTCAAGTGGACAAAAGTAGACATTAGAAAATCAATGAACGTCAAGGTTTTTTAGAAATTCGTTCAAAAAAGGGGCAGAGGCAAGGGGTGACGCTTTCTGTCTTTGGATGAAAGGGAGGACAGAGAGAGACACCCCGTTGCTTCAAAATGAAAGGTTAGCCACCTGAACGAAATGAGCGTGCTCAACGGATACAGGTTAAGTACCGTTGCCGCCCATCCACCCCGACGGTGTTTAAAGAATGGATTGTGCGAAGAACAAAAGGAAAGTTCTTCAGAAACACACCAGAATAAAGGTGTGTTTTGTTTTCGCTTTTCTTTGGGAGGGTGGTCATGGAAAAGGATGAAGTTGGGCGAGTGGCAAATGCTTCTGTAGACATAAAAGACACCCATGCATGCCGCACTTCACATGATTGAATTTGTAGAAATGTCCATGTGGGGTAAAGGGATTTAGATAAAATAGAAGAAAATCATAGGTGTCAACGAACACAGCTATTGATCTTTGACTGCGCGTCGATCACTCACTCGCTCACGTACATGCAACAAGCAAGCAAGCAAACAACAATGACAAACACCTTAATGTTTCGTGGTCGAAGCATGAAAGGTGTGCAAAGCTACCTCAAAAAAAAGGGAGACCTTTGCACAGCCCCACCCAAACCAACAAACCGACAGCTGTCTTGTGCACACTTCCCATTCAGAATCTGCCCCGCTCTGCCAGGGTGCCAATGCTACCGCACATGGCGTGAGACACCACAGTATGTGACGCAGTGTTCTTCACGGTGTACGACCAAAGGAACCTTCAAGCAAGGCTGGGAGAATGGCTGAACACGGGAAGGTGGAAAGTGGCCTACGGCTTGTGGACGAAATAAAAGGAAAAAGCAAGAAAAGAAAAGAAAAGAAAAGATAAGTTCATCGTGGCAAACGCCTCTGGGACGCAGACACTGGCAATAATACTATGAAGTGAATAGACCATACAATCAAATCATATCACATATTTCAAAGGAAAAAGTAAAAAGTAAAACGTAAAACGTAAAACACGCACAAACATAATGAAGAAACGCAATATATCAATTTGCTATATTATCAGGGGTTTTGGAGGATTCGCCAAATTGAAGGCAAATTATTCTGAAATTGAAGACAATTAAAATAGAAAAAAATGCATGCATCACCACACACATCTTTCAAAGAGAAGACAAGGATAAAACATTACAGGACTCCGTATTGTGCATCTACACCTCGGACACCTCTGGACATTCAACGGGTTTGAGCTCGTCTCCGATGAGGCTTGCTGACACAGCGTTGGTCTCATCTGCTGTGCACTCACGTTTGCCATTCTTCTTCATGAAAAGAGCCACCACAGCACCACCAAGACACAAGGACAGCACACCTGCTGCGAGTGGGATCAGCCATGCAGGCACAGACTCGCCATCAGACCCAGACCCAGACTCCGCAGACAAGCCACCCTCTGCAGCACGCACCTCCAACCCACCAATAGGGCGCAGGCTCCCTGAGGCTCCCTGCTTCGCCACTGCGGCCCCCATCTCGCCGTGCACACGGTCCACCTCCTCGGCCGAGGCACCCTTCAGTGCAAAGTCCACCCACGCGCCGTTGCCGCTGCCGCTGGCTCCAAGGGTGCTTGCAGCACGCGACACAACCGTCACGTTCACATTCACGTTCTCCTCCTCCTCGTCGGGAAGGCACTCTGCGTTCCACGTGCGCAGAACCTCCCTCGCCCAGGAGTCCCACTTGTCAGCAGGCGGCACAGTCGCGTTGGCCATCAGAGCACCGATCTGGCGGACAAGAAGGTTTTCGGAGCGGAGTGTCGGGGAGAGGCGGAGCAGCGCCTGGCGCACCTTCGCAAGCGTCTTCTTCGGATCCTGCAGCACGTCCTCTGCACTGAAGCCCTCCACCTTGAGGCGGAGCTCCTCAAGCACCGTGCCTGCAGCGGTCTCTGTGTCCTCGGCATCGTCGTCAAGGATGCGCTGCTCCTCAACCCACTGAGCAGAGCACGACACACCCTTCGTGGCGCAGCAGTAGTCCACTGCCGCAGGGCTCAGGGCTGCCTTTGCGCTGCACCGCACACTGCACGCAACGTCCTTCTCACGGCAGCACCACGTGCGCTTCGTCGCCTCCCACTGCGTCACGTTCGTCCCGTCGAAGCAGTCGAAGCGTGCACTGCAGCCAATGCCGTAGTCCGCACAGCACTCAGCCAACGCAGGCACAGACGCAGCAGATGACGCTGTTTCCTCAAGGGCAAGGCAGCGGTCCTCCTGCACCGAGGCCTGCATGTCAGCGCACCGCACACCCTTGTTCTCGCAGCACCATGCAACGTGCGCCCTGCCCCACGGCTCCGCAGTCTGTGCATTCCACGTGCAGTCAAAGGCATCATCGCCACACACAACGCCAGTCTCGCAGCAGAACTCACGTCTCTCCTCACTCCACTCTGCAGTCTCGGCCACATCCGCGTGTTTGCACGAAAAGGACGGCACTGCGGCACAGCCCAGACCCTCCTCCAAGCAGCAGTACGTCGCAACCTCCTCGTCCCAGGTCCCCACACGTCCGGTGCAAAGCGACGTCGCCTTCACCTCAGACACGGATTCCGATTGCTCAGATGTGGTCGTGTGCTTCTCCTCATCGCTGATGCCCTTCACCTCAGACTGCTCCTCCGTATACTTTGCCTCAGAGAGCTCGTTCGTGATCTTCGACTCAGACTGCTCTTCTGTCACCTGTGCCTGCGACAGTTCCTTCGTGATGTTCTTCGATTCGCTGACGTACGTCGGCTCAGACGCCTCTTCCGCAAGCTTTTCCTCCGACTGTGCCGTCGTCACGTCCTTCTCCTCGTCAGACACCTCTTCCGTAACCTTCGACTCAGACAGTTCAGTAGTTGCGTTCTTCTCTCCGCTGATGGCTTTCAGCTCAGACACCTCCTCCGAAACCTTTGCCTCAGACACTGCCATTGTTGCGTCCTTGTCCTCGCTGGTGTACTTCGCCTCAGACAGCTCGGCCGCAACATTCTTCTCTTCGCTGCTGAGCTGCTGCTGAGACTGTGTCTGCTCCTCCGAAACCTTTGCCTCAGACACTTCCTCTGTCGCGTTCTTCTCCTCACTCACGTACTTCGGCTCAGACTGCTCCTCAGTCACCTTTGCCTGCGAAAGCTCGCTCGTGACCTTCGGCTCAGACTGCTCCTCAGACGCACGTTCCTGCGAAAGCTCGCTGGTGATGCCCTTCTCCTCACTCGTGTACTTCGTCTCAGACTGCTCCTCAGACGCACGTGCCTGCGAAAGCTCGCTGGTGATGTTCTTCTCCTCACTGGTGTACTTTGCCTCCGACACCTCATCTGAAACATGATCCTCAGACAGTGCCATGGTCGCGTTCTTCTCCTCGCTGGTGTACTTCAGCTCGGAGTGTTCCTCAGTCACTTTTGCCTGCGAAAGCTCGTGCGTGACCTTCGCTTCAGACTGCTCCTCAGTCACCTTTGCCTCAGACACTTCTCCGGTAGCAGACTTCTCTCCAGACTTAGGCTCCGAAACCTTTGCCTCAGACAGTTCGCTGGTTACGTTCTTCTCCTCGCTGGTGTACTTGGGTTCAGAGTGTTCCTCAGTCACTTTTTCCAGTGAGAGACCCTGCGTCACTGCCTTCTCCTCACTCACAATTGGTTCAGACTGCTCCTCAGAAAGCTTTGCCTGCGACAGTTCTCTGGTGGCGGTCTTCCCTGCAGTGACAGACTTCTCCCCAGACTTCTGCTCCGAAACCTTTGCCTCAGACAGTTCGCCGGTCATGTTCTTCTCCTCACTCACAATCTTGGGCTCAGACTGCTCCTCAGACGCACGTGTCTGCGAAAGCTCGCTGGTGATGTATTTCTCCTCACTCGTGTACTTCGGCTCAGACTGCTCCTCCGAAACATGTTCCTCAGACAGTGCCGCAGTCACGTTCTTCTCCTCACTGGTGTACTTCAGCTCGGAGTGTTCCTCAGTCACTTTTTCCTGTGAGAGCTCCTGCGTCACCGCCTTCTCCTCACTCACAATAGGTTCAGACTGCTCCTCAGTCACCTTTGCCTGCGAAAGCTCGTTCGTGACCTTCGGCTCAGACTGCTCCTCAGACGCACGTTCCTGCGAAAGCTCGCTGGTGATGCCCTTCTCCTCACTCGTGTACTTCGCCTCCGACACCTCCTCTGTCGCGTTCTTCTCCTCGCTCCAGTACTTCGGCTCAGACTGCTCCTCAGACTCACGTGCCTGCGAAAGCTCGCTGGTGATGTATTTCTCCTCACTGGTGTACTTCGGCTCAGACTGCTCTTCCGAAACATGTTCCTCAGACAGTGCCGTGGTCACGTTCTTTTCTTCACTGATGTACTTTGGCTCAGACTGCTCCTCAGTGACCTTTGCCTCAGACAGCTCGGCCGCAACATTCTTCTCTTCGCTGCTGAGCTTCTGCTGAGACTGTGTCTGCTCCTGCGAAACCTTTGCCTCAGACACCTCATCTGTCGCGTTCTTCTCCTCACTCACGTACTTCGGCTCAGACTGCTCGTTCGTGACCTTGGGTTCAGACTGCTCCTCAGACGCACGTGTCTGCGAAAGCTCGCTGGTGATGTTCTTCTCCTCGCTGGTGTACTTCGGCTCCGACACCTCCTCCGAAACATGTTCCTCAGACAGTGCCGCGGTCACGTTCTTCTCCTCGCTGGTGGACTTTGGCTCAGAGTGTTCCTCAGTCACTTTTTCCAGTGAGAGACCCTGCGTCACCGCCTTCTCCTCACTCACAATTGGTTCAGACTGCTCCTCAGAAAGCTTTGCCTGCGACAGTTCTCTGGTGGCGGTCTTCCCTGCAGTGACAGACTTCTCCCCAGACTTCTGCTCCGAAACCTTTGCCTCAGACAGTTCGCCGGTCATGCTCTTCTCCTCACTCACGTACTTGGACTCAGACTGCTCCTCCGAAACCTTTGCCTGCGACAGTTCGGTTGTGACGATCTCCTCTGCACTGACTCTGGCCTCTGAGTGCTCCTCCGAAAGCTTTGCCTCAGACACTGCCCTTGTTGCGTTCTTCTCCTCGCTGATGTACTTGGGCTCAGACTGCTCCACTGAAACCTTCTCCTCCGAGAGCTCCGCGGTCACGTTCTTCTGCTCAGAGTATTCCTGCGACACCTTTGCCTCAGACAACTTCTCTTCGCTGACGAACTTCTCCGAAGAATGTGCCTGTGTGTGTTCGTTCGTGATGTTCTTCTCTGCACTGACGAACTCACGAGACACCTTTGCTGGGTGCTGAGACTGAGATGCAGTGTTGGCATCTCCAGCCACGTGTCCGAGACTGAGCACCGCCACAAGCGCAACACACCGCAGCATTGTGTCTGCAAAATATAGTCAGGGTTATCTGTTGGGAAGGGTGGAAGGGAGAGGAGAAGATGCAGGACACATACAAAGCTATGTACTGCACAAAAGGGTGGGGTTGAAAAGTAATGTAGAAAAGGGGAGTCTTGGTCTGTATTGTAGTAGGGAGGCAAGGGGTGACGCTTTCTGTCTTTGGATGAAAGGGAGGACAGAGAGAGACACCCCGTTGCTTCAAAATGAAAGGTTAGCCACCTGAACGAAATGAGCGTGCTCAACGGATACAGGTTAAGTACCGTTGCCGCCCATCCACCCCGACGGTGTTTAAAGAATGGATTGTGCGAAGAACAAAAGGAAAGTTCTTCAGAAACACACCAGAATAAAGGTGTGTTTTGTTTTCGCTTTTCTTTGGGAGGGTGGTCATGGAAAAGGATGAAGTTGGGCGAGTGGCAAATGCTTCTGTAGACATAAAAGACACCCATGCATGCCGCACTTCACATGATTGAATTTGTAGAAATGTCCATGTGGGGTAAAGGGATTTAGATAAAATAGAAGAAAATCATAGGTGTCAACGAACACAGCTATTGATCTTTGACTGCGCGTCGATCACTCACTCGCTCACGTACATGCAACAAGCAAGCAAGCAAACAACAATGACAAACACCTTAATGTTTCGTGGTCGAAGCATGAAAGGTGTGCAAAGCTACCTCAAAAAAAAGGGAGACCTTTGCACAGCCCCACCCAAACCAACAAACCGACAGCTGTCTTGTGCACACTTCCCATTCAGAATCTGCCCCGCTCTGCCAGGGTGCCAATGCTACCGCACATGGCGTGAGACACCACAGTATGTGACGCAGTGTTCTTCACGGTGTACGACCAAAGGAACCTTCAAGCAAGGCTGGGAGAATGGCTGAACACGGGAAGGTGGAAAGTGGCCTACGGCTTGTGGACGAAATAAAAGGAAAAAGCAAGAAAAGAAAAGAAAAGAAAAGATAAGTTCATCGTGGCAAACGCCTCTGGGACGCAGACACTGGCAATAATACTATGAAGTGAATAGACCATACAATCAAATCATATCACATATTTCAAAGGAAAAAGTAAAAAGTAAAACGTAAAACGTAAAACACGCACAAACATAATGAAGAAACGCAATATATCAATTTGCTATATTATCAGGGGTTTTGGAGGATTCGCCAAATTGAAGGCAAATTATTCTGAAATTGAAGACAATTAAAATAGAAAAAAATGCATGCATCACCACACACATCTTTCAAAGAGAAGACAAGGATAAAACATTACAGGACTCCGTATTGTGCATCTACACCTCGGACACCTCTGGACATTCAACGGGTTTGAGCTCGTCTCCGATGAGGCTTGCTGACACAGCGTTGGTCTCATCTGCTGTGCACTCACGTTTGCCATTCTTCTTCATGAAAAGAGCCACCACAGCACCACCAAGACACAAGGACAGCACACCTGCTGCGAGTGGGATCAGCCATGCAGGCACAGACTCGCCATCAGACCCAGACCCAGACTCCGCAGACAAGCCACCCTCTGCAGCACGCACCTCCAACCCACCAATAGGGCGCAGGCTCCCTGAGGCTCCCTGCTTCGCCACTGCGGCCCCCATCTCGCCGTGCACACGGTCCACCTCCTCGGCCGAGGCACCCTTCAGTGCAAAGTCCACCCACGCGCCGTTGCCGCTGCCGCTGGCTCCAAGGGTGCTTGCAGCACGCGACACAACCGTCACGTTCACATTCACGTTCTCCTCCTCCTCGTCGGGAAGGCACTCTGCGTTCCACGTGCGCAGAACCTCCCTCGCCCAGGAGTCCCACTTGTCAGCAGGCGGCACAGTCGCGTTGGCCATCAGAGCACCGATCTGGCGGACAAGAAGGTTTTCGGAGCGGAGTGTCGGGGAGAGGCGGAGCAGCGCCTGGCGCACCTTCGCAAGCGTCTTCTTCGGATCCTGCAGCACGTCCTCTGCACTGAAGCCCTCCACCTTGAGGCGGAGCTCCTCAAGCACCGTGCCTGCAGCGGTCTCTGTGTCCTCGGCATCGTCGTCAAGGATGCGCTGCTCCTCAACCCACTGAGCAGAGCACGACACACCCTTCGTGGCGCAGCAGTAGTCCACTGCCGCAGGGCTCAGGGCTGCCTTTGCGCTGCACCGCACACTGCACGCAACGTCCTTCTCACGGCAGCACCACGTGCGCTTCGTCGCCTCCCACTGCGTCACGTTCGTCCCGTCGAAGCAGTCGAAGCGTGCACTGCAGCCAATGCCGTAGTCCGCACAGCACTCAGCCAACGCAGGCACAGACGCAGCAGATGACGCTGTTTCCTCAAGGGCAAGGCAGCGGTCCTCCTGCACCGAGGCCTGCATGTCAGCGCACCGCACACCCTTGTTCTCGCAGCACCATGCAACGTGCGCCCTGCCCCACGGCTCCGCAGTCTGTGCATTCCACGTGCAGTCAAAGGCATCATCGCCACACACAACGCCAGTCTCGCAGCAGAACTCACGTCTCTCCTCACTCCACTCTGCAGTCTCGGCCACATCCGCGTGTTTGCACGAAAAGGACGGCACTGCGGCACAGCCCAGACCCTCCTCCAAGCAGCAGTACGTCGCAACCTCCTCGTCCCAGGTCCCCACACGTCCGGTGCAAAGCGACGTCGCCTTCACCTCAGACACGGATTCCGATTGCTCAGATGTGGTCGTGTGCTTCTCCTCATCGCTGATGCCCTTCACCTCAGACTGCTCCTCCGTATACTTTGCCTCAGAGAGCTCGTTCGTGATCTTCGACTCAGACTGCTCTTCTGTCACCTGTGCCTGCGACAGTTCCTTCGTGATGTTCTTCGATTCGCTGACGTACGTCGGCTCAGACGCCTCTTCCGCAAGCTTTTCCTCCGACTGTGCCGTCGTCACGTCCTTCTCCTCGTCAGACACCTCTTCCGTAACCTTCGACTCAGACAGTTCAGTAGTTGCGTTCTTCTCTCCGCTGATGGCTTTCAGCTCAGACACCTCCTCCGAAACCTTTGCCTCAGACACTGCCATTGTTGCGTCCTTGTCCTCGCTGGTGTACTTCGCCTCAGACAGCTCGGCCGCAACATTCTTCTCTTCGCTGCTGAGCTGCTGCTGAGACTGTGTCTGCTCCTCCGAAACCTTTGCCTCAGACACTTCCTCTGTCGCGTTCTTCTCCTCACTCACGTACTTCGGCTCAGACTGCTCCTCAGTCACCTTTGCCTGCGAAAGCTCGCTCGTGACCTTCGGCTCAGACTGCTCCTCAGACGCACGTTCCTGCGAAAGCTCGCTGGTGATGCCCTTCTCCTCACTCGTGTACTTCGTCTCAGACTGCTCCTCAGACGCA
The DNA here is from genome assembly GCA_964035575.1 of Rhynchopus sp. YZ270_cl-10. NCBI lineage: Eukaryota > Euglenozoa > Diplonemea > Diplonemida > Diplonemidae > Rhynchopus > Rhynchopus sp. YZ270_cl-10. The sequence continues at coordinate 2,551,979 of OZ037833.1, read as the reverse complement.
CGTGCCTGCGAAAGCTCGCTGGTGATGTTCTTCTCCTCACTGGTGTACTTTGCCTCCGACACCTCATCTGAAACATGATCCTCAGACAGTGCCATGGTCGCGTTCTTCTCCTCGCTGGTGTACTTCAGCTCGGAGTGTTCCTCAGTCACTTTTGCCTGCGAAAGCTCGTGCGTGACCTTCGCTTCAGACTGCTCCTCAGTCACCTTTGCCTCAGACACTTCTCCGGTAGCAGACTTCTCTCCAGACTTAGGCTCCGAAACCTTTGCCTCAGACAGTTCGCTGGTTACGTTCTTCTCCTCGCTGGTGTACTTGGGTTCAGAGTGTTCCTCAGTCACTTTTTCCAGTGAGAGACCCTGCGTCACCGCCTTCTCCTCACTCACAATTGGTTCAGACTGCTCCTCAGAAAGCTTTGCCTGCGACAGTTCTCTGGTGGCGGTCTTCCCTGCAGTGACAGACTTCTCCCCAGACTTCTGCTCCGAAACCTTTGCCTCAGACAGTTCGCCGGTCATGTTCTTCTCCTCACTCACAATCTTGGGCTCAGACTGCTCCTCAGACGCACGTGTCTGCGAAAGCTCGCTGGTGATGTATTTCTCCTCACTCGTGTACTTCGGCTCAGACTGCTCCTCCGAAACATGTTCCTCAGACAGTGCCGCAGTCACGTTCTTCTCCTCACTGGTGTACTTCAGCTCGGAGTGTTCCTCAGTCACTTTTTCCTGTGAGAGCTCCTGCGTCACCGCCTTCTCCTCACTCACAATAGGTTCAGACTGCTCCTCAGTCACCTTTGCCTGCGAAAGCTCGTTCGTGACCTTCGGCTCAGACTGCTCCTCAGACGCACGTTCCTGCGAAAGCTCGCTGGTGATGCCCTTCTCCTCACTCGTGTACTTCGCCTCCGACACCTCCTCTGTCGCGTTCTTCTCCTCGCTCCAGTACTTCGGCTCAGACTGCTCCTCAGACTCACGTGCCTGCGAAAGCTCGCTGGTGATGTATTTCTCCTCACTGGTGTACTTCGGCTCAGACTGCTCTTCCGAAACATGTTCCTCAGACAGTGCCGTGGTCACGTTCTTTTCTTCACTGATGTACTTTGGCTCAGACTGCTCCTCAGTGACCTTTGCCTCAGACAGCTCGGCCGCAACATTCTTCTCTTCGCTGCTGAGCTTCTGCTGAGACTGTGTCTGCTCCTGCGAAACCTTTGCCTCAGACACCTCATCTGTCGCGTTCTTCTCCTCACTCACGTACTTCGGCTCAGACTGCTCGTTCGTGACCTTGGGTTCAGACTGCTCCTCAGACGCACGTGTCTGCGAAAGCTCGCTGGTGATGTTCTTCTCCTCGCTGGTGTACTTCGGCTCCGACACCTCCTCCGAAACATGTTCCTCAGACAGTGCCGCGGTCACGTTCTTCTCCTCGCTGGTGGACTTTGGCTCAGAGTGTTCCTCAGTCACTTTTTCCAGTGAGAGACCCTGCGTCACCGCCTTCTCCTCACTCACAATTGGTTCAGACTGCTCCTCAGAAAGCTTTGCCTGCGACAGTTCTCTGGTGGCGGTCTTCCCTGCAGTGACAGACTTCTCCCCAGACTTCTGCTCCGAAACCTTTGCCTCAGACAGTTCGCCGGTCATGCTCTTCTCCTCACTCACGTACTTGGACTCAGACTGCTCCTCCGAAACCTTTGCCTGCGACAGTTCGGTTGTGACGATCTCCTCTGCACTGACTCTGGCCTCTGAGTGCTCCTCCGAAAGCTTTGCCTCAGACACTGCCCTTGTTGCGTTCTTCTCCTCGCTGATGTACTTGGGCTCAGACTGCTCCACTGAAACCTTCTCCTCCGAGAGCTCCGCGGTCACGTTCTTCTGCTCAGAGTATTCCTGCGACACCTTTGCCTCAGACAACTTCTCTTCGCTGACGAACTTCTCCGAAGAATGTGCCTGTGTGTGTTCGTTCGTGATGTTCTTCTCTGCACTGACGAACTCACGAGACACCTTTGCTGGGTGCTGAGACTGAGATGCAGTGTTGGCATCTCCAGCCACGTGTCCGAGACTGAGCACCGCCACAAGCGCAACACACCGCAGCATTGTGTCTGCAAAATATAGTCAGGGTTATCTGTTGGGAAGGGTGGAAGGGAGAGGAGAAGATGCAGGACACATACAAAGCTATGTACTGCACAAAAGGGTGGGGTTGAAAAGTAATGTAGAAAAGGGGAGTCTTGGTCTGTATTGTAGTAGGGAGGCAAGGGGTGACGCTTTCTGTCTTTGGATGAAAGGGAGGACAGAGAGAGACACCCCGTTGCTTCAAAATGAAAGGTTAGCCACCTGAACGAAATGAGCGTGCTCAACGGATACAGGTTAAGTACCGTTGCCGCCCATCCACCCCGACGGTGTTTAAAGAATGGATTGTGCGAAGAACAAAAGGAAAGTTCTTCAGAAACACACCAGAATAAAGGTGTGTTTTGTTTTCGCTTTTCTTTGGGAGGGTGGTCATGGAAAAGGATGAAGTTGGGCGAGTGGCAAATGCTTCTGTAGACATAAAAGACACCCATGCATGCCGCACTTCACATGATTGAATTTGTAGAAATGTCCATGTGGGGTAAAGGGATTTAGATAAAATAGAAGAAAATCATAGGTGTCAACGAACACAGCTATTGATCTTTGACTGCGCGTCGATCACTCACTCGCTCACGTACATGCAACAAGCAAGCAAGCAAACAACAATGACAAACACCTTAATGTTTCGTGGTCGAAGCATGAAAGGTGTGCAAAGCTACCTCAAAAAAAAGGGAGACCTTTGCACAGCCCCACCCAAACCAACAAACCGACAGCTGTCTTGTGCACACTTCCCATTCAGAATCTGCCCCGCTCTGCCAGGGTGCCAATGCTACCGCACATGGCGTGAGACACCACAGTATGTGACGCAGTGTTCTTCACGGTGTACGACCAAAGGAACCTTCAAGCAAGGCTGGGAGAATGGCTGAACACGGGAAGGTGGAAAGTGGCCTACGGCTTGTGGACGAAATAAAAGGAAAAAGCAAGAAAAGAAAAGAAAAGAAAAGATAAGTTCATCGTGGCAAACGCCTCTGGGACGCAGACACTGGCAATAATACTATGAAGTGAATAGACCATACAATCAAATCATATCACATATTTCAAAGGAAAAAGTAAAAAGTAAAACGTAAAACACGCACAAACATAATGAAGAAACGCAATATATCAATTTGCTATATTATCAGGGGTTTTGGAGGATTCGCCAAATTGAAGGCAAATTATTCTGAAATTGAAGACAATTAAAATAGAAAAAAATGCATGCATCACCACACACATCTTTCAAAGAGAAGACAAGGATAAAACATTACAGGACTCCGTATTGTGCATCTACACCTCGGACACCTCTGGACATTCAACGGGTTTGAGCTCGTCTCCGATGAGGCTTGCTGACACAGCGTTGGTCTCATCTGCTGTGCACTCACGTTTGCCATTCTTCTTCATGAAAAGAGCCACCACAGCACCACCAAGACACAAGGACAGCACACCTGCTGCGAGTGGGATCAGCCATGCAGGCACAGACTCGCCATCAGACCCAGACCCAGACTCCGCAGACAAGCCACCCTCTGCAGCACGCACCTCCAACCCACCAATAGGGCGCAGGCTCCCTGAGGCTCCCTGCTTCGCCACTGCGGCCCCCATCTCGCCGTGCACACGGTCCACCTCCTCGGCCGAGGCACCCTTCAGTGCAAAGTCCACCCACGCGCCGTTGCCGCTGCCGCTGGCTCCAAGGGTGCTTGCAGCACGCGACACAACCGTCACGTTCACATTCACGTTCTCCTCCTCCTCGTCGGGAAGGCACTCTGCGTTCCACGTGCGCAGAACCTCCCTCGCCCAGGAGTCCCACTTGTCAGCAGGCGGCACAGTCGCGTTGGCCATCAGAGCACCGATCTGGCGGACAAGAAGGTTTTCGGAGCGGAGTGTCGGGGAGAGGCGGAGCAGCGCCTGGCGCACCTTCGCAAGCGTCTTCTTCGGATCCTGCAGCACGTCCTCTGCACTGAAGCCCTCCACCTTGAGGCGGAGCTCCTCAAGCACCGTGCCTGCAGCGGTCTCTGTGTCCTCGGCATCGTCGTCAAGGATGCGCTGCTCCTCAACCCACTGAGCAGAGCACGACACACCCTTCGTGGCGCAGCAGTAGTCCACTGCCGCAGGGCTCAGGGCTGCCTTTGCGCTGCACCGCACACTGCACGCAACGTCCTTCTCACGGCAGCACCACGTGCGCTTCGTCGCCTCCCACTGCGTCACGTTCGTCCCGTCGAAGCAGTCGAAGCGTGCACTGCAGCCAATGCCGTAGTCCGCACAGCACTCAGCCAACGCAGGCACAGACGCAGCAGATGACGCTGTTTCCTCAAGGGCAAGGCAGCGGTCCTCCTGCACCGAGGCCTGCATGTCAGCGCACCGCACACCCTTGTTCTCGCAGCACCATGCAACGTGCGCCCTGCCCCACGGCTCCGCAGTCTGTGCATTCCACGTGCAGTCAAAGGCATCATCGCCACACACAACGCCAGTCTCGCAGCAGAACTCACGTCTCTCCTCACTCCACTCTGCAGTCTCGGCCACATCCGCGTGTTTGCACGAAAAGGACGGCACTGCGGCACAGCCCAGACCCTCCTCCAAGCAGCAGTACGTCGCAACCTCCTCGTCCCAGGTCCCCACACGTCCGGTGCAAAGCGACGTCGCCTTCACCTCAGACACGGATTCCGATTGCTCAGATGTGGTCGTGTGCTTCTCCTCATCGCTGATGCCCTTCACCTCAGACTGCTCCTCCGTATACTTTGCCTCAGAGAGCTCGTTCGTGATCTTCGACTCAGACTGCTCTTCTGTCACCTGTGCCTGCGACAGTTCCTTCGTGATGTTCTTCGATTCGCTGACGTACGTCGGCTCAGACGCCTCTTCCGCAAGCTTTTCCTCCGACTGTGCCGTCGTCACGTCCTTCTCCTCGTCAGACACCTCTTCCGTAACCTTCGACTCAGACAGTTCAGTAGTTGCGTTCTTCTCTCCGCTGATGGCTTTCAGCTCAGACACCTCCTCCGAAACCTTTGCCTCAGACACTGCCATTGTTGCGTCCTTGTCCTCGCTGGTGTACTTCGCCTCAGACAGCTCGGCCGCAACATTCTTCTCTTCGCTGCTGAGCTGCTGCTGAGACTGTGTCTGCTCCTCCGAAACCTTTGCCTCAGACACTTCCTCTGTCGCGTTCTTCTCCTCACTCACGTACTTCGGCTCAGACTGCTCCTCAGTCACCTTTGCCTGCGAAAGCTCGCTCGTGACCTTCGGCTCAGACTGCTCCTCAGACGCACGTTCCTGCGAAAGCTCGCTGGTGATGCCCTTCTCCTCACTCGTGTACTTCGTCTCAGACTGCTCCTCAGACGCACGTGCCTGCGAAAGCTCGCTGGTGATGTTCTTCTCCTCACTGGTGTACTTTGCCTCCGACACCTCATCTGAAACATGATCCTCAGACAGTGCCATGGTCGCGTTCTTCTCCTCGCTGGTGTACTTCAGCTCGGAGTGTTCCTCAGTCACTTTTGCCTGCGAAAGCTCGTGCGTGACCTTCGCTTCAGACTGCTCCTCAGTCACCTTTGCCTCAGACACTTCTCCGGTAGCAGACTTCTCTCCAGACTTAGGCTCCGAAACCTTTGCCTCAGACAGTTCGCTGGTTACGTTCTTCTCCTCGCTGGTGTACTTGGGTTCAGAGTGTTCCTCAGTCACTTTTTCCAGTGAGAGACCCTGCGTCACTGCCTTCTCCTCACTCACAATTGGTTCAGACTGCTCCTCAGAAAGCTTTGCCTGCGACAGTTCTCTGGTGGCGGTCTTCCCTGCAGTGACAGACTTCTCCCCAGACTTCTGCTCCGAAACCTTTGCCTCAGACAGTTCGCCGGTCATGTTCTTCTCCTCACTCACAATCTTGGGCTCAGACTGCTCCTCAGACGCACGTGTCTGCGAAAGCTCGCTGGTGATGTATTTCTCCTCACTCGTGTACTTCGGCTCAGACTGCTCCTCCGAAACATGTTCCTCAGACAGTGCCGCAGTCACGTTCTTCTCCTCACTGGTGTACTTCAGCTCGGAGTGTTCCTCAGTCACTTTTTCCTGTGAGAGCTCCTGCGTCACCGCCTTCTCCTCACTCACAATAGGTTCAGACTGCTCCTCAGTCACCTTTGCCTGCGAAAGCTCGTTCGTGACCTTCGGCTCAGACTGCTCCTCAGACGCACGTTCCTGCGAAAGCTCGCTGGTGATGCCCTTCTCCTCACTCGTGTACTTCGCCTCCGACACCTCCTCTGTCGCGTTCTTCTCCTCGCTCCAGTACTTCGGCTCAGACTGCTCCTCAGACTCACGTGCCTGCGAAAGCTCGCTGGTGATGTATTTCTCCTCACTGGTGTACTTCGGCTCAGACTGCTCTTCCGAAACATGTTCCTCAGACAGTGCCGTGGTCACGTTCTTTTCTTCACTGATGTACTTTGGCTCAGACTGCTCCTCAGTGACCTTTGCCTCAGACAGCTCGGCCGCAACATTCTTCTCTTCGCTGCTGAGCTTCTGCTGAGACTGTGTCTGCTCCTGCGAAACCTTTGCCTCAGACACCTCATCTGTCGCGTTCTTCTCCTCACTCACGTACTTCGGCTCAGACTGCTCGTTCGTGACCTTGGGTTCAGACTGCTCCTCAGACGCACGTGTCTGCGAAAGCTCGCTGGTGATGTTCTTCTCCTCGCTGGTGTACTTCGGCTCCGACACCTCCTCCGAAACATGTTCCTCAGACAGTGCCGCGGTCACGTTCTTCTCCTCGCTGGTGGACTTTGGCTCAGAGTGTTCCTCAGTCACTTTTTCCAGTGAGAGACCCTGCGTCACCGCCTTCTCCTCACTCACAATTGGTTCAGACTGCTCCTCAGAAAGCTTTGCCTGCGACAGTTCTCTGGTGGCGGTCTTCCCTGCAGTGACAGACTTCTCCCCAGACTTCTGCTCCGAAACCTTTGCCTCAGACAGTTCGCCGGTCATGCTCTTCTCCTCACTCACGTACTTGGACTCAGACTGCTCCTCCGAAACCTTTGCCTGCGACAGTTCGGTTGTGACGATCTCCTCTGCACTGACTCTGGCCTCTGAGTGCTCCTCCGAAAGCTTTGCCTCAGACACTGCCCTTGTTGCGTTCTTCTCCTCGCTGATGTACTTGGGCTCAGACTGCTCCACTGAAACCTTCTCCTCCGAGAGCTCCGCGGTCACGTTCTTCTGCTCAGAGTATTCCTGCGACACCTTTGCCTCAGACAACTTCTCTTCGCTGACGAACTTCTCCGAAGAATGTGCCTGTGTGTGTTCGTTCGTGATGTTCTTCTCTGCACTGACGAACTCACGAGACACCTTTGCTGGGTGCTGAGACTGAGATGCAGTGTTGGCATCTCCAGCCACGTGTCCGAGACTGAGCACCGCCACAAGCGCAACACACCGCAGCATTGTGTCTGCAAAATATAGTCAGGGTTATCTGTTGGGAAGGGTGGAAGGGAGAGGAGAAGATGCAGGACACATACAAAGCTATGTACTGCACAAAAGGGTGGGGTTGAAAAGTAATGTAGAAAAGGGGAGTCTTGGTCTGTATTGTAGTAGGGAGGCAAGGGGTGACGCTTTCTGTCTTTGGATGAAAGGGAGGACAGAGAGAGACACCCCGTTGCTTCAAAATGAAAGGTTAGCCACCTGAACGAAATGAGCGTGCTCAACGGATACAGGTTAAGTACCGTTGCCGCCCATCCACCCCGACGGTGTTTAAAGAATGGATTGTGCGAAGAACAAAAGGAAAGTTCTTCAGAAACACACCAGAATAAAGGTGTGTTTTGTTTTCGCTTTTCTTTGGGAGGGTGGTCATGGAAAAGGATGAAGTTGGGCGAGTGGCAAATGCTTCTGTAGACATAAAAGACACCCATGCATGCCGCACTTCACATGATTGAATTTGTAGAAATGTCCATGTGGGGTAAAGGGATTTAGATAAAATAGAAGAAAATCATAGGTGTCAACGAACACAGCTATTGATCTTTGACTGCGCGTCGATCACTCACTCGCTCACGTACATGCAACAAGCAAGCAAGCAAACAACAATGACAAACACCTTAATGTTTCGTGGTCGAAGCATGAAAGGTGTGCAAAGCTACCTCAAAAAAAAGGGAGACCTTTGCACAGCCCCACCCAAACCAACAAACCGACAGCTGTCTTGTGCACACTTCCCATTCAGAATCTGCCCCGCTCTGCCAGGGTGCCAATGCTACCGCACATGGCGTGAGACACCACAGTATGTGACGCAGTGTTCTTCACGGTGTACGACCAAAGGAACCTTCAAGCAAGGCTGGGAGAATGGCTGAACACGGGAAGGTGGAAAGTGGCCTACGGCTTGTGGACGAAATAAAAGGAAAAAGCAAGAAAAGAAAAGAAAAGAAAAGATAAGTTCATCGTGGCAAACGCCTCTGGGACGCAGACACTGGCAATAATACTATGAAGTGAATAGACCATACAATCAAATCATATCACATATTTCAAAGGAAAAAGTAAAAAGTAAAACGTAAAACGTAAAACACGCACAAACATAATGAAGAAACGCAATATATCAATTTGCTATATTATCAGGGGTTTTGGAGGATTCGCCAAATTGAAGGCAAATTATTCTGAAATTGAAGACAATTAAAATAGAAAAAAATGCATGCATCACCACACACATCTTTCAAAGAGAAGACAAGGATAAAACATTACAGGACTCCGTATTGTGCATCTACACCTCGGACACCTCTGGACATTCAACGGGTTTGAGCTCGTCTCCGATGAGGCTTGCTGACACAGCGTTGGTCTCATCTGCTGTGCACTCACGTTTGCCATTCTTCTTCATGAAAAGAGCCACCACAGCACCACCAAGACACAAGGACAGCACACCTGCTGCGAGTGGGATCAGCCATGCAGGCACAGACTCGCCATCAGACCCAGACCCAGACTCCGCAGACAAGCCACCCTCTGCAGCACGCACCTCCAACCCACCAATAGGGCGCAGGCTCCCTGAGGCTCCCTGCTTCGCCACTGCGGCCCCCATCTCGCCGTGCACACGGTCCACCTCCTCGGCCGAGGCACCCTTCAGTGCAAAGTCCACCCACGCGCCGTTGCCGCTGCCGCTGGCTCCAAGGGTGCTTGCAGCACGCGACACAACCGTCACGTTCACATTCACGTTCTCCTCCTCCTCGTCGGGAAGGCACTCTGCGTTCCACGTGCGCAGAACCTCCCTCGCCCAGGAGTCCCACTTGTCAGCAGGCGGCACAGTCGCGTTGGCCATCAGAGCACCGATCTGGCGGACAAGAAGGTTTTCGGAGCGGAGTGTCGGGGAGAGGCGGAGCAGCGCCTGGCGCACCTTCGCAAGCGTCTTCTTCGGATCCTGCAGCACGTCCTCTGCACTGAAGCCCTCCACCTTGAGGCGGAGCTCCTCAAGCACCGTGCCTGCAGCGGTCTCTGTGTCCTCGGCATCGTCGTCAAGGATGCGCTGCTCCTCAACCCACTGAGCAGAGCACGACACACCCTTCGTGGCGCAGCAGTAGTCCACTGCCGCAGGGCTCAGGGCTGCCTTTGCGCTGCACCGCACACTGCACGCAACGTCCTTCTCACGGCAGCACCACGTGCGCTTCGTCGCCTCCCACTGCGTCACGTTCGTCCCGTCGAAGCAGTCGAAGCGTGCACTGCAGCCAATGCCGTAGTCCGCACAGCACTCAGCCAACGCAGGCACAGACGCAGCAGATGACGCTGTTTCCTCAAGGGCAAGGCAGCGGTCCTCCTGCACCGAGGCCTGCATGTCAGCGCACCGCACACCCTTGTTCTCGCAGCACCATGCAACGTGCGCCCTGCCCCACGGCTCCGCAGTCTGTGCATTCCACGTGCAGTCAAAGGCATCATCGCCACACACAACGCCAGTCTCGCAGCAGAACTCACGTCTCTCCTCACTCCACTCTGCAGTCTCGGCCACATCCGCGTGTTTGCACGAAAAGGACGGCACTGCGGCACAGCCCAGACCCTCCTCCAAGCAGCAGTACGTCGCAACCTCCTCGTCCCAGGTCCCCACACGTCCGGTGCAAAGCGACGTCGCCTTCACCTCAGACACGGATTCCGATTGCTCAGATGTGGTCGTGTGCTTCTCCTCATCGCTGATGCCCTTCACCTCAGACTGCTCCTCCGTATACTTTGCCTCAGAGAGCTCGTTCGTGATCTTCGACTCAGACTGCTCTTCTGTCACCTGTGCCTGCGACAGTTCCTTCGTGATGTTCTTCGATTCGCTGACGTACGTCGGCTCAGACGCCTCTTCCGCAAGCTTTTCCTCCGACTGTGCCGTCGTCACGTCCTTCTCCTCGTCAGACACCTCTTCCGTAACCTTCGACTCAGACAGTTCAGTAGTTGCGTTCTTCTCTCCGCTGATGGCTTTCAGCTCAGACACCTCCTCCGAAACCTTTGCCTCAGACACTGCCATTGTTGCGTCCTTGTCCTCGCTGGTGTACTTCGCCTCAGACAGCTCGGCCGCAACATTCTTCTCTTCGCTGCTGAGCTGCTGCTGAGACTGTGTCTGCTCCTCCGAAACCTTTGCCTCAGACACTTCCTCTGTCGCGTTCTTCTCCTCACTCACGTACTTCGGCTCAGACTGCTCCTCAGTCACCTTTGCCTGCGAAAGCTCGCTCGTGACCTTCGGCTCAGACTGCTCCTCAGACGCACGTTCCTGCGAAAGCTCGCTGGTGATGCCCTTCTCCTCACTCGTGTACTTCGTCTCAGACTGCTCCTCAGACGCACGTGCCTGCGAAAGCTCGCTGGTGATGTTCTTCTCCTCACTGGTGTACTTTGCCTCCGACACCTCATCTGAAACATGATCCTCAGACAGTGCCATGGTCGCGTTCTTCTCCTCGCTGGTGTACTTCAGCTCGGAGTGTTCCTCAGTCACTTTTGCCTGCGAAAGCTCGTGCGTGACCTTCGCTTCAGACTGCTCCTCAGTCACCTTTGCCTCAGACACTTCTCCGGTAGCAGACTTCTCTCCAGACTTAGGCTCCGAAACCTTTGCCTCAGACAGTTCGCTGGTTACGTTCTTCTCCTCGCTGGTGTACTTGGGTTCAGAGTGTTCCTCAGTCACTTTTTCCAGTGAGAGACCCTGCGTCACTGCCTTCTCCTCACTCACAATTGGTTCAGACTGCTCCTCAGAAAGCTTTGCCTGCGACAGTTCTCTGGTGGCGGTCTTCCCTGCAGTGACAGACTTCTCCCCAGACTTCTGCTCCGAAACCTTTGCCTCAGACAGTTCGCCGGTCATGTTCTTCTCCTCACTCACAATCTTGGGCTCAGACTGCTCCTCAGACGCACGTGTCTGCGAAAGCTCGCTGGTGATGTATTTCTCCTCACTCGTGTACTTCGGCTCAGACTGCTCCTCCGAAACATGTTCCTCAGACAGTGCCGCAGTCACGTTCTTCTCCTCACTGGTGTACTTCAGCTCGGAGTGTTCCTCAGTCACTTTTTCCTGTGAGAGCTCCTGCGTCACCGCCTTCTCCTCACTCACAATAGGTTCAGACTGCTCCTCAGTCACCTTTGCCTGCGAAAGCTCGTTCGTGACCTTCGGCTCAGACTGCTCCTCAGACGCACGTTCCTGCGAAAGCTCGCTGGTGATGCCCTTCTCCTCACTCGTGTACTTCGCCTCCGACACCTCCTCTGTCGCGTTCTTCTCCTCGCTCCAGTACTTCGGCTCAGACTGCTCCTCAGACTCACGTGCCTGCGAAAGCTCGCTGGTGATGTATTTCTCCTCACTGGTGTACTTCGGCTCAGACTGCTCTTCCGAAACATGTTCCTCAGACAGTGCCGTGGTCACGTTCTTTTCTTCACTGATGTACTTTGGCTCAGACTGCTCCTCAGTGACCTTTGCCTCAGACAGCTCGGCCGCAACATTCTTCTCTTCGCTGCTGAGCTTCTGCTGAGACTGTGTCTGCTCCTGCGAAACCTTTGCCTCAGACACCTCATCTGTCGCGTTCTTCTCCTCACTCACGTACTTCGGCTCAGACTGCTCGTTCGTGACCTTGGGTTCAGACTGCTCCTCAGACGCACGTGTCTGCGAAAGCTCGCTGGTGATGTTCTTCTCCTCGCTGGTGTACTTCGGCTCCGACACCTCCTCCGAAACATGTTCCTCAGACAGTGCCGCGGTCACGTTCTTCTCCTCGCTGGTGGACTTTGGCTCAGAGTGTTCCTCAGTCACTTTTTCCAGTGAGAGACCCTGCGTCACCGCCTTCTCCTCACTCACAATTGGTTCAGACTGCTCCTCAGAAAGCTTTGCCTGCGACAGTTCTCTGGTGGCGGTCTTCCCTGCAGTGACAGACTTCTCCCCAGACTTCTGCTCCGAAACCTTTGCCTCAGACAGTTCGCCGGTCATGCTCTTCTCCTCACTCACGTACTTGGACTCAGACTGCTCCTCCGAAACCTTTGCCTGCGACAGTTCGGTTGTGACGATCTCCTCTGCACTGACTCTGGCCTCTGAGTGCTCCTCCGAAAGCTTTGCCTCAGACACTGCCCTTGTTGCGTTCTTCTCCTCGCTGATGTACTTGGGCTCAGACTGCTCCACTGAAACCTTCTCCTCCGAGAGCTCCGCGGTCACGTTCTTCTGCTCAGAGTATTCCTGCGACACCTTTGCCTCAGACAACTTCTCTTCGCTGACGAACTTCTCCGAAGAATGTGCCTGTGTGTGTTCGTTCGTGATGTTCTTCTCTGCACTGACGAACTCACGAGACACCTTTGCTGGGTGCTGAGACTGAGATGCAGTGTTGGCATCTCCAGCCACGTGTCCGAGACTGAGCACCGCCACAAGCGCAACACACCGCAGCATTGTGTCTGCAAAATATAGTCAGGGTTATCTGTTGGGAAGGGTGGAAGGGAGAGGAGAAGATGCAGGACACATACAAAGCTATGTACTGCACAAAAGGGTGGGGTTGAAAAGTAATGTAGAAAAGGGGAGTCTTGGTCTGTATTGTAGTAGGGAGGCAAGGGGTGACGCTTTCTGTCTTTGGATGAAAGGGAGGACAGAGAGAGACACCCCGTTGCTTCAAAATGAAAGGTTAGCCACCTGAACGAAATGAGCGTGCTCAACGGATACAGGTTAAGTACCGTTGCCGCCCATCCACCCCGACGGTGTTTAAAGAATGGATTGTGCGAAGAACAAAAGGAAAGTTCTTCAGAAACACACCAGAATAAAGGTGTGTTTTGTTTTCGCTTTTCTTTGGGAGGGTGGTCATGGAAAAGGATGAAGTTGGGCGAGTGGCAAATGCTTCTGTAGACATAAAAGACACCCATGCATGCCGCACTTCACATGATTGAATTTGTAGAAATGTCCATGTGGGGTAAAGGGATTTAGATAAAATAGAAGAAAATCATAGGTGTCAACGAACACAGCTATTGATCTTTGACTGCGCGTCGATCACTCACTCGCTCACGTACATGCAACAAGCAAGCAAGCAAACAACAATGACAAACACCTTAATGTTTCGTGGTCGAAGCATGAAAGGTGTGCAAAGCTACCTCAAAAAAAAGGGAGACCTTTGCACAGCCCCACCCAAACCAACAAACCGACAGCTGTCTTGTGCACACTTCCCATTCAGAATCTGCCCCGCTCTGCCAGGGTGCCAATGCTACCGCACATGGCGTGAGACACCACAGTATGTGACGCAGTGTTCTTCACGGTGTACGACCAAAGGAACCTTCAAGCAAGGCTGGGAGAATGGCTGAACACGGGAAGGTGGAAAGTGGCCTACGGCTTGTGGACGAAATAAAAGGAAAAAGCAAGAAAAGAAAAGAAAAGAAAAGATAAGTTCATCGTAGCAAACGCCTCTGGGACGCAGACACTGGCAATAATACTATGAAGTGAATAGACCATACAATCAAATCATATCACATATTTCAAAGGAAAAAGTAAAAAGTAAAACGTAAAACGTAAAACACGCACAAACATAATGAAGAAACGCAATATATCAATTTGCTATATTATCAGGGGTTTTGGAGGATTCGCCAAATTGAAGGCAAATTATTCTGAAATTGAAGACAATTAAAATAGAAAAAAATGCATGCATCACCACACACATCTTTCAAAGAGAAGACAAGGATAAAACATTACAGGACTCCGTATTGTGCATCTACACCTCGGACACCTCTGGACATTCAACGGGTTTGAGCTCGTCTCCGATGAGGCTTGCTGACACAGCGTTGGTCTCATCTGCTGTGCACTCACGTTTGCCATTCTTCTTCATGAAAAGAGCCACCACAGCACCACCAAGACACAAGGACAGCACACCTGCTGCGAGTGGGATCAGCCATGCAGGCACAGACTCGCCATCAGACCCAGACCCAGACTCCGCAGACAAGCCACCCTCTGCAGCACGCACCTCCAACCCACCAATAGGGCGCAGGCTCCCTGAGGCTCCCTGCTTCGCCACTGCGGCCCCCATCTCGCCGTGCACACGGTCCACCTCCTCGGCCGAGGCACCCTTCAGTGCAAAGTCCACCCACGCGCCGTTGCCGCTGCCGCTGGCTCCAAGGGTGCTTGCAGCACGCGACACAACCGTCACGTTCACATTCACGTTCTCCTCCTCCTCGTCGGGAAGGCACTCTGCGTTCCACGTGCGCAGAACCTCCCTCGCCCAGGAGTCCCACTTGTCAGCAGGCGGCACAGTCGCGTTGGCCATCAGAGCACCGATCTGGCGGACAAGAAGGTTTTCGGAGCGGAGTGTCGGGGAGAGGCGGAGCAGCGCCTGGCGCACCTTCGCAAGCGTCTTCTTCGGATCCTGCAGCACGTCCTCTGCACTGAAGCCCTCCACCTTGAGGCGGAGCTCCTCAAGCACCGTGCCTGCAGCGGTCTCTGTGTCCTCGGCATCGTCGTCAAGGATGCGCTGCTCCTCAACCCACTGAGCAGAGCACGACACACCCTTCGTGGCGCAGCAGTAGTCCACTGCCGCAGGGCTCAGGGCTGCCTTTGCGCTGCACCGCACACTGCACGCAACGTCCTTCTCACGGCAGCACCACGTGCGCTTCGTCGCCTCCCACTGCGTCACGTTCGTCCCGTCGAAGCAGTCGAAGCGTGCACTGCAGCCAATGCCGTAGTCCGCACAGCACTCAGCCAACGCAGGCACAGACGCAGCAGATGACGCTGTTTCCTCAAGGGCAAGGCAGCGGTCCTCCTGCACCGAGGCCTGCATGTCAGCGCACCGCACACCCTTGTTCTCGCAGCACCATGCAACGTGCGCCCTGCCCCACGGCTCCGCAGTCTGTGCATTCCACGTGCAGTCAAAGGCATCATCGCCACACACAACGCCAGTCTCGCAGCAGAACTCACGTCTCTCCTCACTCCACTCTGCAGTCTCGGCCACATCCGCGTGTTTGCACGAAAAGGACGGCACTGCGGCACAGCCCAGACCCTCCTCCAAGCAGCAGTACGTCGCAACCTCCTCGTCCCAGGTCCCCACACGTCCGGTGCAAAGCGACGTCGCCTTCACCTCAGACACGGATTCCGATTGCTCAGATGTGGTCGTGTGCTTCTCCTCATCGCTGATGCCCTTCACCTCAGACTGCTCCTCCGTATACTTTGCCTCAGAGAGCTCGTTCGTGATCTTCGACTCAGACTGCTCTTCTGTCACCTGTGCCTGCGACAGTTCCTTCGTGATGTTCTTCGATTCGCTGACGTACGTCGGCTCAGACGCCTCTTCCGCAAGCTTTTCCTCCGACTGTGCCGTCGTCACGTCCTTCTCCTCGTCAGACACCTCTTCCGTAACCTTCGACTCAGACAGTTCAGTAGTTGCGTTCTTCTCTCCGCTGATGGCTTTCAGCTCAGACACCTCCTCCGAAACCTTTGCCTCAGACACTGCCATTGTTGCGTCCTTGTCCTCGCTGGTGTACTTCGCCTCAGACAGCTCGGCCGCAACATTCTTCTCTTCGCTGCTGAGCTGCTGCTGAGACTGTGTCTGCTCCTCCGAAACCTTTGCCTCAGACACTTCCTCTGTCGCGTTCTTCTCCTCACTCACGTACTTCGGCTCAGACTGCTCCTCAGTCACCTTTGCCTGCGAAAGCTCGCTCGTGACCTTCGGCTCAGACTGCTCCTCAGACGCACGTTCCTGCGAAAGCTCGCTGGTGATGCCCTTCTCCTCACTCGTGTACTTCGTCTCAGACTGCTCCTCAGACGCACGTGCCTGCGAAAGCTCGCTGGTGATGTTCTTCTCCTCACTGGTGTACTTTGCCTCCGACACCTCATCTGAAACATGATCCTCAGACAGTGCCATGGTCGCGTTCTTCTCCTCGCTGGTGTACTTCAGCTCGGAGTGTTCCTCAGTCACTTTTGCCTGCGAAAGCTCGTGCGTGACCTTCGCTTCAGACTGCTCCTCAGTCACCTTTGCCTCAGACACTTCTCCGGTAGCAGACTTCTCTCCAGACTTAGGCTCCGAAACCTTTGCCTCAGACAGTTCGCTGGTTACGTTCTTCTCCTCGCTGGTGTACTTGGGTTCAGAGTGTTCCTCAGTCACTTTTTCCAGTGAGAGACCCTGCGTCACTGCCTTCTCCTCACTCACAATTGGTTCAGACTGCTCCTCAGAAAGCTTTGCCTGCGACAGTTCTCTGGTGGCGGTCTTCCCTGCAGTGACAGACTTCTCCCCAGACTTCTGCTCCGAAACCTTTGCCTCAGACAGTTCGCCGGTCATGTTCTTCTCCTCACTCACAATCTTGGGCTCAGACTGCTCCTCAGACGCACGTGTCTGCGAAAGCTCGCTGGTGATGTATTTCTCCTCACTCGTGTACTTCGGCTCAGACTGCTCCTCCGAAACATGTTCCTCAGACAGTGCCGCAGTCACGTTCTTCTCCTCACTGGTGTACTTCAGCTCGGAGTGTTCCTCAGTCACTTTTTCCTGTGAGAGCTCCTGCGTCACCGCCTTCTCCTCACTCACAATAGGTTCAGACTGCTCCTCAGTCACCTTTGCCTGCGAAAGCTCGTTCGTGACCTTCGGCTCAGACTGCTCCTCAGACGCACGTTCCTGCGAAAGCTCGCTGGTGATGCCCTTCTCCTCACTCGTGTACTTCGCCTCCGACACCTCCTCTGTCGCGTTCTTCTCCTCGCTCCAGTACTTCGGCTCAGACTGCTCCTCAGACTCACGTGCCTGCGAAAGCTCGCTGGTGATGTATTTCTCCTCACTGGTGTACTTCGGCTCAGACTGCTCTTCCGAAACATGTTCCTCAGACAGTGCCGTGGTCACGTTCTTTTCTTCACTGATGTACTTTGGCTCAGACTGCTCCTCAGTGACCTTTGCCTCAGACAGCTCGGCCGCAACATTCTTCTCTTCGCTGCTGAGCTTCTGCTGAGACTGTGTCTGCTCCTGCGAAACCTTTGCCTCAGACACCTCATCTGTCGCGTTCTTCTCCTCACTCACGTACTTCGGCTCAGACTGCTCGTTCGTGACCTTGGGTTCAGACTGCTCCTCAGACGCACGTGTCTGCGAAAGCTCGCTGGTGATGTTCTTCTCCTCGCTGGTGTACTTCGGCTCCGACACCTCCTCCGAAACATGTTCCTCAGACAGTGCCGCGGTCACGTTCTTCTCCTCGCTGGTGGACTTTGGCTCAGAGTGTTCCTCAGTCACTTTTTCCAGTGAGAGACCCTGCGTCACCGCCTTCTCCTCACTCACAATTGGTTCAGACTGCTCCTCAGAAAGCTTTGCCTGCGACAGTTCTCTGGTGGCGGTCTTCCCTGCAGTGACAGACTTCTCCCCAGACTTCTGCTCCGAAACCTTTGCCTCAGACAGTTCGCCGGTCATGCTCTTCTCCTCACTCACGTACTTGGACTCAGACTGCTCCTCCGAAACCTTTGCCTGCGACAGTTCGGTTGTGACGATCTCCTCTGCACTGACTCTGGCCTCTGAGTGCTCCTCCGAAAGCTTTGCCTCAGACACTGCCCTTGTTGCGTTCTTCTCCTCGCTGATGTACTTGGGCTCAGACTGCTCCACTGAAACCTTCTCCTCCGAGAGCTCCGCGGTCACGTTCTTCTGCTCAGAGTATTCCTGCGACACCTTTGCCTCAGACAACTTCTCTTCGCTGACGAACTTCTCCGAAGAATGTGCCTGTGTGTGTTCGTTCGTGATGTTCTTCTCTGCACTGACGAACTCACGAGACACCTTTGCTGGGTGCTGAGACTGAGATGCAGTGTTGGCATCTCCAGCCACGTGTCCGAGACTGAGCACCGCCACAAGCGCAACACACCGCAGCATTGTGTCTGCAAAATATAGTCAGGGTTATCTGTTGGGAAGGGTGGAAGGGAGAGGAGAAGATGCAGGACACATACAAAGCTATGTACTGCACAAAAGGGTGGGGTTGAAAAGTAATGTAGAAAAGGGGAGTCTTGGTCTGTATTGTAGTAGGGAGGCAAGGGGTGACGCTTTCTGTCTTTGGATGAAAGGGAGGACAGAGAGAGACACCCCGTTGCTTCAAAATGAAAGGTTAGCCACCTGAACGAAATGAGCGTGCTCAACGGATACAGGTTAAGTACCGTTGCCGCCCATCCACCCCGACGGTGTTTAAAGAATGGATTGTGCGAAGAACAAAAGGAAAGTTCTTCAGAAACACACCAGAATAAAGGTGTGTTTTGTTTTCGCTTTTCTTTGGGAGGGTGGTCATGGAAAAGGATGAAGTTGGGCGAGTGGCAAATGCTTCTGTAGACATAAAAGACACCCATGCATGCCGCACTTCACATGATTGAATTTGTAGAAATGTCCATGTGGGGTAAAGGGATTTAGATAAAATAGAAGAAAATCATAGGTGTCAACGAACACAGCTATTGATCTTTGACTGCGCGTCGATCACTCACTCGCTCACGTACATGCAACAAGCAAGCAAGCAAACAACAATGACAAACACCTTAATGTTTCGTGGTCGAAGCATGAAAGGTGTGCAAAGCTACCTCAAAAAAAAGGGAGACCTTTGCACAGCCCCACCCAAACCAACAAACCGACAGCTGTCTTGTGCACACTTCCCATTCAGAATCTGCCCCGCTCTGCCAGGGTGCCAATGCTACCGCACATGGCGTGAGACACCACAGTATGTGACGCAGTGTTCTTCACGGTGTACGACCAAAGGAACCTTCAAGCAAGGCTGGGAGAATGGCTGAACACGGGAAGGTGGAAAGTGGCCTACGGCTTGTGGACGAAATAAAAGGAAAAAGCAAGAAAAGAAAAGAAAAGAAAAGATAAGTTCATCGTGGCAAACGCCTCTGGGACGCAGACACTGGCAATAATACTATGAAGTGAATAGACCATACAATCAAATCATATCACATATTTCAAAGGAAAAAGTAAAAAGTAAAACGTAAAACGTAAAACACGCACAAACATAATGAAGAAACGCAATATATCAATTTGCTATATTATCAGGGGTTTTGGAGGATTCGCCAAATTGAAGGCAAATTATTCTGAAATTGAAGACAATTAAAATAGAAAAAAATGCATGCATCACCACACACATCTTTCAAAGAGAAGACAAGGATAAAACATTACAGGACTCCGTATTGTGCATCTACACCTCGGACACCTCTGGACATTCAACGGGTTTGAGCTCGTCTCCGATGAGGCTTGCTGACACAGCGTTGGTCTCATCTGCTGTGCACTCACGTTTGCCATTCTTCTTCATGAAAAGAGCCACCACAGCACCACCAAGACACAAGGACAGCACACCTGCTGCGAGTGGGATCAGCCATGCAGGCACAGACTCGCCATCAGACCCAGACCCAGACTCCGCAGACAAGCCACCCTCTGCAGCACGCACCTCCAACCCACCAATAGGGCGCAGGCTCCCTGAGGCTCCCTGCTTCGCCACTGCGGCCCCCATCTCGCCGTGCACACGGTCCACCTCCTCGGCCGAGGCACCCTTCAGTGCAAAGTCCACCCACGCGCCGTTGCCGCTGCCGCTGGCTCCAAGGGTGCTTGCAGCACGCGACACAACCGTCACGTTCACATTCACGTTCTCCTCCTCCTCGTCGGGAAGGCACTCTGCGTTCCACGTGCGCAGAACCTCCCTCGCCCAGGAGTCCCACTTGTCAGCAGGCGGCACAGTCGCGTTGGCCATCAGAGCACCGATCTGGCGGACAAGAAGGTTTTCGGAGCGGAGTGTCGGGGAGAGGCGGAGCAGCGCCTGGCGCACCTTCGCAAGCGTCTTCTTCGGATCCTGCAGCACGTCCTCTGCACTGAAGCCCTCCACCTTGAGGCGGAGCTCCTCAAGCACCGTGCCTGCAGCGGTCTCTGTGTCCTCGGCATCGTCGTCAAGGATGCGCTGCTCCTCAACCCACTGAGCAGAGCACGACACACCCTTCGTGGCGCAGCAGTAGTCCACTGCCGCAGGGCTCAGGGCTGCCTTTGCGCTGCACCGCACACTGCACGCAACGTCCTTCTCACGGCAGCACCACGTGCGCTTCGTCGCCTCCCACTGCGTCACGTTCGTCCCGTCGAAGCAGTCGAAGCGTGCACTGCAGCCAATGCCGTAGTCCGCACAGCACTCAGCCAACGCAGGCACAGACGCAGCAGATGACGCTGTTTCCTCAAGGGCAAGGCAGCGGTCCTCCTGCACCGAGGCCTGCATGTCAGCGCACCGCACACCCTTGTTCTCGCAGCACCATGCAACGTGCGCCCTGCCCCACGGCTCCGCAGTCTGTGCATTCCACGTGCAGTCAAAGGCATCATCGCCACACACAACGCCAGTCTCGCAGCAGAACTCACGTCTCTCCTCACTCCACTCTGCAGTCTCGGCCACATCCGCGTGTTTGCACGAAAAGGACGGCACTGCGGCACAGCCCAGACCCTCCTCCAAGCAGCAGTACGTCGCAACCTCCTCGTCCCAGGTCCCCACACGTCCGGTGCAAAGCGACGTCGCCTTCACCTCAGACACGGATTCCGATTGCTCAGATGTGGTCGTGTGCTTCTCCTCATCGCTGATGCCCTTCACCTCAGACTGCTCCTCCGTATACTTTGCCTCAGAGAGCTCGTTCGTGATCTTCGACTCAGACTGCTCTTCTGTCACCTGTGCCTGCGACAGTTCCTTCGTGATGTTCTTCGATTCGCTGACGTACGTCGGCTCAGACGCCTCTTCCGCAAGCTTTTCCTCCGACTGTGCCGTCGTCACGTCCTTCTCCTCGTCAGACACCTCTTCCGTAACCTTCGACTCAGACAGTTCAGTAGTTGCGTTCTTCTCTCCGCTGATGGCTTTCAGCTCAGACACCTCCTCCGAAACCTTTGCCTCAGACACTGCCATTGTTGCGTCCTTGTCCTCGCTGGTGTACTTCGCCTCAGACAGCTCGGCCGCAACATTCTTCTCTTCGCTGCTGAGCTGCTGCTGAGACTGTGTCTGCTCCTCCGAAACCTTTGCCTCAGACACTTCCTCTGTCGCGTTCTTCTCCTCACTCACGTACTTCGGCTCAGACTGCTCCTCAGTCACCTTTGCCTGCGAAAGCTCGCTCGTGACCTTCGGCTCAGACTGCTCCTCAGACGCACGTTCCTGCGAAAGCTCGCTGGTGATGCCCTTCTCCTCACTCGTGTACTTCGTCTCAGACTGCTCCTCAGACGCACGTGCCTGCGAAAGCTCGCTGGTGATGTTCTTCTCCTCACTGGTGTACTTTGCCTCCGACACCTCATCTGAAACATGATCCTCAGACAGTGCCATGGTCGCGTTCTTCTCCTCGCTGGTGTACTTCAGCTCGGAGTGTTCCTCAGTCACTTTTGCCTGCGAAAGCTCGTGCGTGACCTTCGCTTCAGACTGCTCCTCAGTCACCTTTGCCTCAGACACTTCTCCGGTAGCAGACTTCTCTCCAGACTTAGGCTCCGAAACCTTTGCCTCAGACAGTTCGCTGGTTACGTTCTTCTCCTCGCTGGTGTACTTGGGTTCAGAGTGTTCCTCAGTCACTTTTTCCAGTGAGAGACCCTGCGTCACTGCCTTCTCCTCACTCACAATTGGTTCAGACTGCTCCTCAGAAAGCTTTGCCTGCGACAGTTCTCTGGTGGCGGTCTTCCCTGCAGTGACAGACTTCTCCCCAGACTTCTGCTCCGAAACCTTTGCCTCAGACAGTTCGCCGGTCATGTTCTTCTCCTCACTCACAATCTTGGGCTCAGACTGCTCCTCAGACGCACGTGTCTGCGAAAGCTCGCTGGTGATGTATTTCTCCTCACTCGTGTACTTCGGCTCAGACTGCTCCTCCGAAACATGTTCCTCAGACAGTGCCGCAGTCACGTTCTTCTCCTCACTGGTGTACTTCAGCTCGGAGTGTTCCTCAGTCACTTTTTCCTGTGAGAGCTCCTGCGTCACCGCCTTCTCCTCACTCACAATAGGTTCAGACTGCTCCTCAGTCACCTTTGCCTGCGAAAGCTCGTTCGTGACCTTCGGCTCAGACTGCTCCTCAGACGCACGTTCCTGCGAAAGCTCGCTGGTGATGCCCTTCTCCTCACTCGTGTACTTCGCCTCCGACACCTCCTCTGTCGCGTTCTTCTCCTCGCTCCAGTACTTCGGCTCAGACTGCTCCTCAGACTCACGTGCCTGCGAAAGCTCGCTGGTGATGTATTTCTCCTCACTGGTGTACTTCGGCTCAGACTGCTCTTCCGAAACATGTTCCTCAGACAGTGCCGTGGTCACGTTCTTTTCTTCACTGATGTACTTTGGCTCAGACTGCTCCTCAGTGACCTTTGCCTCAGACAGCTCGGCCGCAACATTCTTCTCTTCGCTGCTGAGCTTCTGCTGAGACTGTGTCTGCTCCTGCGAAACCTTTGCCTCAGACACCTCATCTGTCGCGTTCTTCTCCTCACTCACGTACTTCGGCTCAGACTGCTCGTTCGTGACCTTGGGTTCAGACTGCTCCTCAGACGCACGTGTCTGCGAAAGCTCGCTGGTGATGTTCTTCTCCTCGCTGGTGTACTTCGGCTCCGACACCTCCTCCGAAACATGTTCCTCAGACAGTGCCGCGGTCACGTTCTTCTCCTCGCTGGTGGACTTTGGCTCAGAGTGTTCCTCAGTCACTTTTTCCAGTGAGAGACCCTGCGTCACCGCCTTCTCCTCACTCACAATTGGTTCAGACTGCTCCTCAGAAAGCTTTGCCTGCGACAGTTCTCTGGTGGCGGTCTTCCCTGCAGTGACAGACTTCTCCCCAGACTTCTGCTCCGAAACCTTTGCCTCAGACAGTTCGCCGGTCATGCTCTTCTCCTCACTCACGTACTTGGACTCAGACTGCTCCTCCGAAACCTTTGCCTGCGACAGTTCGGTTGTGACGATCTCCTCTGCACTGACTCTGGCCTCTGAGTGCTCCTCCGAAAGCTTTGCCTCAGACACTGCCCTTGTTGCGTTCTTCTCCTCGCTGATGTACTTGGGCTCAGACTGCTCCACTGAAACCTTCTCCTCCGAGAGCTCCGCGGTCACGTTCTTCTGCTCAGAGTATTCCTGCGACACCTTTGCCTCAGACAACTTCTCTTCGCTGACGAACTTCTCCGAAGAATGTGCCTGTGTGTGTTCGTTCGTGATGTTCTTCTCTGCACTGACGAACTCACGAGACACCTTTGCTGGGTGCTGAGACTGAGATGCAGTGTTGGCATCTCCAGCCACGTGTCCGAGACTGAGCACCGCCACAAGCGCAACACACCGCAGCATTGTGTCTGCAAAATATAGTCAGGGTTATCTGTTGGGAAGGGTGGAAGGGAGAGGAGAAGATGCAGGACACATACAAAGCTATGTACTGCACAAAAGGGTGGGGTTGAAAAGTAATGTAGAAAAGGGGAGTCTTGGTCTGTATTGTAGTAGGGAGGCAAGGGGTGACGCTTTCTGTCTTTGGATGAAAGGGAGGACAGAGAGAGACACCCCGTTGCTTCAAAATGAAAGGTTAGCCACCTGAACGAAATGAGCGTGCTCAACGGATACAGGTTAAGTACCGTTGCCGCCCATCCACCCCGACGGTGTTTAAAGAATGGATTGTGCGAAGAACAAAAGGAAAGTTCTTCAGAAACACACCAGAATAAAGGTGTGTTTTGTTTTCGCTTTTCTTTGGGAGGGTGGTCATGGAAAAGGATGAAGTTGGGCGAGTGGCAAATGCTTCTGTAGACATAAAAGACACCCATGCATGCCGCACTTCACATGATTGAATTTGTAGAAATGTCCATGTGGGGTAAAGGGATTTAGATAAAATAGAAGAAAAGCATAGGTGTCAACGAACACAGCTATTGATCTTTGACTGCGCGTCGATCACTCACTCGCTCACGTACATGCAACAAGCAAGCAAGCAAACAACAATGACAAACACCTTAATGTTTCGTGGTCGAAGCATGAAAGGTGTGCAAAGCTACCTCAAAAAAAAGGGAGACCTTTGCACAGCCCCACCCAAACCAACAAACCGACAGCTGTCTTGTGCACACTTCCCATTCAGAATCTGCCCCGCTCTGCCAGGGTGCCAATGCTACCGCACATGGCGTGAGACACCACAGTATGTGACGCAGTGTTCTTCACGGTGTACGACCAAAGGAACCTTCAAGCAAGGCTGGGAGAATGGCTGAACACGGGAAGGTGGAAAGTGGCCTACGGCTTGTGGACGAAATAAAAGGAAAAAGCAAGAAAAGAAAAGAAAAGAAAAGATAAGTTCATCGTAGCAAACGCCTCTGGGACGCAGACACTGGCAATAATACTATGAAGTGAATAGACCATACAATCAAATCATATCACATATTTCAAAGGAAAAAGTAAAAAGTAAAACGTAAAACGTAAAACACGCACAAACATAATGAAGAAACGCAATATATCAATTTGCTATATTATCAGGGGTTTTGGAGGATTCGCCAAATTGAAGGCAAATTATTCTGAAATTGAAGACAATTAAAATAGAAAAAAATGCATGCATCACCACACACATCTTTCAAAGAGAAGACAAGGATAAAACATTACAGGACTCCGTATTGTGCATCTACACCTCGGACACCTCTGGACATTCAACGGGTTTGAGCTCGTCTCCGATGAGGCTTGCTGACACAGCGTTGGTCTCATCTGCTGTGCACTCACGTTTGCCATTCTTCTTCATGAAAAGAGCCACCACAGCACCACCAAGACACAAGGACAGCACACCTGCTGCGAGTGGGATCAGCCATGCAGGCACAGACTCGCCATCAGACCCAGACCCAGACTCCGCAGACAAGCCACCCTCTGCAGCACGCACCTCCAACCCACCAATAGGGCGCAGGCTCCCTGAGGCTCCCTGCTTCGCCACTGCGGCCCCCATCTCGCCGTGCACACGGTCCACCTCCTCGGCCGAGGCACCCTTCAGTGCAAAGTCCACCCACGCGCCGTTGCCGCTGCCGCTGGCTCCAAGGGTGCTTGCAGCACGCGACACAACCGTCACGTTCACATTCACGTTCTCCTCCTCCTCGTCGGGAAGGCACTCTGCGTTCCACGTGCGCAGAACCTCCCTCGCCCAGGAGTCCCACTTGTCAGCAGGCGGCACAGTCGCGTTGGCCATCAGAGCACCGATCTGGCGGACAAGAAGGTTTTCGGAGCGGAGTGTCGGGGAGAGGCGGAGCAGCGCCTGGCGCACCTTCGCAAGCGTCTTCTTCGGATCCTGCAGCACGTCCTCTGCACTGAAGCCCTCCACCTTGAGGCGGAGCTCCTCAAGCACCGTGCCTGCAGCGGTCTCTGTGTCCTCGGCATCGTCGTCAAGGATGCGCTGCTCCTCAACCCACTGAGCAGAGCACGACACACCCTTCGTGGCGCAGCAGTAGTCCACTGCCGCAGGGCTCAGGGCTGCCTTTGCGCTGCACCGCACACTGCACGCAACGTCCTTCTCACGGCAGCACCACGTGCGCTTCGTCGCCTCCCACTGCGTCACGTTCGTCCCGTCGAAGCAGTCGAAGCGTGCACTGCAGCCAATGCCGTAGTCCGCACAGCACTCAGCCAACGCAGGCACAGACGCAGCAGATGACGCTGTTTCCTCAAGGGCAAGGCAGCGGTCCTCCTGCACCGAGGCCTGCATGTCAGCGCACCGCACACCCTTGTTCTCGCAGCACCATGCAACGTGCGCCCTGCCCCACGGCTCCGCAGTCTGTGCATTCCACGTGCAGTCAAAGGCATCGTCGCCACACACAACGCCAGTCTCGCAGCAGAACTCACGTCTCTCCTCGCTCCACTCTGCAGTCTCAGTCACATCCGCGTGTTTGCACGAAAAGGACGGCACTGCGTCACAGCCCAGACCCTCCTCCAAGCAGCAGTACGTCGCAACCTCCTCGTCCCAGGTCCCCACACGTCCGGTGCAAAGCGACGTCGCCTTCACCTCAGACACGGACTCCGATTGCTCAGATGTGGTCGTGTGCTTCTCCTCATCGCTGATGGCCTTCACCTCAGACTGCTCCTCCGTATACTTTGCCTCAGAGAGCTCGTTCGTGACCTTCGGCTCAGACTGCTCTTCTGTCACCTGTGCCTGCGACAGTTCCTTCGTGATGTTCTTCGATTCGCTGACGTACTTCGGCTCAGACGCCTCTTCCGCAAGCTTTTCCTCCGACTGTGCCGTCGTCACGTCCTTCTCCCCGTCAGACACCTCTTCCGTAACCTTTGACTCAGTCAATGCCAGTGTTGCGTCCTTATCCTCACTGATGTACTTTGGCTCAGACTGCTCCTCAGTGACCTTTGCCTCAGACAGCTCGGCCGCAACATTCTTCTCTTCGCTGCTGAGCTTCTGCTGAGACTGTGACCGCTCCTGCGAAACCTTTGCCTCAGACACTTCCTCTGTCGCGTTCTTCTCCTCACTCACGTACTTCGGCTCAGAGTGCTCCTCAGACGCACGTGCCTGCGAAAGCTCGCTGGTGATGTATTTCTCCTCGCTGGTGTACTTCGGCTCAGACTGCTCTTCCGAAACATGTTCCTCAGACAGTGCCGCAATCACGTTCTTCTCCTCACTGGTGTACTTCAGCTCGGAGTGTTCCTCAGTCACTTTTGCCTGTGAGAGACCCTGCGTCACCGCCTTCTCCTCACTCACAATCTTGGGCTCAGACTGCTCCTCAGACGCACGTGCCTGCGAAAGCTCGCTGGTGATGTATTTCTCCTCGCTGGTGTACTTCGGCTCAGACTGCTCCTCCGAAACATGTTCCTCAGACAGCGCCGTGGTCGCGTTCTTTTCTTCACTCATGTACTTTGCCTCAGACAGCTCCTCAGTGACCTTTGCCTCAGACAGCTCGGCCGCAACATTCTTCTCTTCGCTGCTGAGCTTCTGCTGAGACTGTGTCTGCTCCTGCGAAACCTTTGCCTCAGACAATGCCATTGTTGCGTCCTTGTCCTCGCTGGTGTACTTCGCTTCAGACTGCTCCTCAGTCACCTGTGCCTCACCGGTAGCAGACTTCTCTCCAGACTTAGGCTCCGAAACCTTTGCCTCAGACACTTCCTCTGTCGCGTTCTTCTCCTCGCTGGTGTACTTGGGCTCAGACTGCTCCTCAGACGCACGTGTCTGCGAAAGCTCGCTGGTGATGTATTTCTCCTCGCTGGTGTACTTTGCCTCCGACACCTCATCTGAAACATGTTCCTCAGACAGTGCCGTGGTCGCGTTCTTCTCCTCGCTGGTGTACTTCAGCTCGGAGTGTTCCTCAGTCACCTTTGCCTGCGAAAGCTCGTGCGTGACCTTGGGTTCAGACTGCTCCTCAGACGCACGTGCCTGCGAAAGCTCGCTGGTGATGTATTTCTCCTCACTGGTGTACTTCGGCTCCGACACCTCCTCCGAAACATGTTCCTCAGACAGCGCCGCGGTCGCGTTCTTCTCCTCGCTGGTGTACTTTGGCGAAGAGTGTTCCTCAGTCACTTTTTCCTGCGAGAGACCCTGCGTCACGGCCTTCTCCTCACTCACAATCTTGGGCTCAGACTGCTCCTCAGAAACCTTTGCCTGCGACACTTCTCCGGTAGCGGTCTTCTCTGCAGTGACAGACTTCTCCCCAGACTTCTGCTCCGAAACCTTTGCCTCAGACAGATCGCCGGTCATGTTCTTTTCCTCACTGGTGTACTTGGGCTCAGACTGCTCCTCAGTCACCTTTGACTGCGACAGTTCGGTTGTGACGATCTCCTCTGCACTGACTCTGGCCTCTGAGTGCTCCTCCGAAAGCTTTGCCTCAGACACTGCCCTTGTTGCGTTCTTCTCCTCGCTGATATACTTCGGCTCAGACTGCTCCACTGAAACCTTCTCCTCCGAGAGCTCCGCGGTCACGTTCTTCTGCTCAGAGTATTCCTGCGACACCTTTGCCTCAGACAACTTCTCTTCGCTGACGAACTTCTCCGAAGAATGTGCCTGTGTGTGTTCGTTCGTGATGTTCTTCTCTGCACTGACGAACTCACGAGACACCTTTGCTGGGTGCTGAGACTGAGATGCAGTGTTGGCATCTCCAGCCACGTGTCCGAGACTGAGCACCGCCACAAGCGCAACACACCGCAGCATTGTGTCTGCAAAATATAGTCAGGGTTATCTGTTGGGGAAGGGTGGAAGGGAGAGGAGAAGATGCAGGACACATACAAAGCTATGTACTGTGCAAAAGGGTGGGAAGGATGTACAAAAACGAGCTCTCCCCTACTGACATTTTTCTGTGAACTGGACACAAAATGTGTAAATAGAAGCAGACTCACTTCATAACATAAATCATCCCACACAGCACGCTGCAAAAACGGGATTACTAACAAAAATCTACCCCCCCTCCAACAATTGAAAAAAACGGAAGAATTTCCCATTGTTGCTACCCCCACCATATTTTTCCCCCACCTCCCCTCCTCCTCCTCCTACTCCTCAAGGACTTATACACCCCAGCCTCTCGCTTTCTGGAATCCACTGTCCTCCTGAGGCTTTTATTTGTAACAGAACACTTTCGATGTCAAACTTTGTCACACTAACTTGAATGGAACGGAGGGAAAGGATACATGGCAGGTTTGCCGTGGTTTTCTGCGGATAAGAGATGAGCAGACGCGACTTTGGATGTATCATCCAGGTATTGGTTGTTTGCATGCACCTTCCTATGTCTCGAAGCAAAGCATCTGCGTCGTACGCATGCCCTATCACGACGTACACCCATCTGCCACGCCCTAGGCCTGACCTTAGTAGCGTCTGAACCGCTTCCTTCTCTGCTTCAGGTCGTGTTACTAAGACAGGCATCACTGTCGCATTTTCAGCAAACGCTGCCTCCTCCACTGCCCGCGAAGGATCCGATCCTTGACCATATAAGACTACAGGGGTAGAGCACGCTACGGCCTTGCTGATCTGTAAAAGCCCTTCGCTGGTGATGCAGCCAACACGGTGGAGATGCGCCAGAATCATATTGTCGACAACACAGGTTAGTCGGAAGTATTTCAAATCGAATTCCTTCGCGCGAACAGAGGCGACGTTCCAGACCTCAAGAATAAGGGTAGTGAACTCAGCTACGTCAAGACTACCATCCCCATCGATGTCATGAGACTCTAAAGAGAATCCGTGTCGTCCGTCTTCATCTGCATCCAATTCGCGAGTAACCTCCATAAACTGGCGAATAACTGCCATATACTCGCCTTCCGAAATCTTCCCGGAACTATCATAATCCCATTTCAAAAAGAGTTCGTTAACGAGACGTTCACGACGACAGTTTTCCTGGAGCTTTGAAGTCCGTTCGATACAGCTCTTCAGAAAGATCACTAAATCGTCAAACTCTGCAGGAAATGTACCTTCGGTAAGCACACCAAACACATCAATAAACCGCTCCACTCCAAGCTCCGTTTGCGGGCCAAACTGTTTTAAGTCTTGTTTCTGCTTCGCAAATTTCGTGAAAAAGGCGCCCACTTCTGCCACCTTCCGCTCCTTCTCTTCGTCATCCCAGCTGAAGTATATTGATAATGCAGCAAGCACCTCGCCGAGACGCAGGGATTCTGTGGCATAACACTTTACCCAACCATAAAAGATTGCAGCGAGCTCTGCGTATCTCCGCTCTGTCTCCAAAATACCTATATCAAACCCACAACGACCATGAGCAGATGACGGTCGTTGGGGCACTCTACGCACCTCTTTGCATTCATGAAAGGTTAATGCACTGTGTGGCCGTGTCTTTCCAGCTTGCACTCCCTTCTTCGGTACCGCAGGAGGATGAACTGGTGGATGTGACGGTTTATGTGCAGCCAACGGTGACGGTGGTATGTTTTGATCTGGGTAAAGGTCTTCCGAGCATATATCGCTGTCTTGAGCGTCGTGCATGTCTAACGGAGGGTGTGGCACATAGTCGCCACACAACTGCGCCACCTCTCGAAGCACCCTCTTGACCCTCCCCAGCTCGCGGATCCCAAACTCCTCCTTCAAATCCTCCTTGGTCAACTCAGCAAACGCTGCGCCATCGATTTCGTGGTCTGCCAAAGTGTTCAGAAAGCTCTCCGTCGCCCAGGACCTTGTACGGATCTCCTCCACCACCTCCTCTACAGTCCATTCTAGTAAAGGATACGACGGAGACATCAAAAAAAGCAAAACGAAACTAAACAATTTCTGTAGAGATATGAAAGGGGGAGATGGAAGTTGAAAAAAAGGTCAAGAAGGTGTTTCTCACCTCACAAAGACTTTGCAAAAATATGATCTCTCTCATGACTATGTGCATTAGGTGCGTGAACCAGAATAGACCCATAACACCATTGCTGTTCTGCAATACATTTTTCGCCATTTCGTGGTTTACATCTCAGAGTAGGTAAAAGAGGTGGGGTGGGGTGTGGGGTACAATTCTTAGTCTACAGTGCTTGTTGCGGCTGTGTTGTTGTCTTGTTTGAATGGTTATTTTAGGGGACAGTCTAAAGGGTGAGACTCTACCACCATTTCACACAAAAAAGAAAAAGAGAAGTTGAAAAGTGCAAAACGCCTCACCGTTCATCAGCGGACGCAAGACAGTGGGGGAAAAAGTGTGATAGTGGGGTTCATCCCCCTTTAGTGGCCTTAAGTGAACCATATAGAGAATAAAAAAGACACAAAAAATACATCTCACAAAAAAAGGAAATAGCATCATCAGATAGCCCAATACAATTTTGTGAATTTTTTTTGGTCCAAAAAAAAATCAGTTTTTTTTTTTCCCCGGGTAAAATTTTGAAGACAGAGGGGCGAGGGGCCGAGGGAAGCTAGGGGGGGTAGGTATCAAAACAGCGCGAGATGCAGAAAGGGGGAAAAAGAAACACAAGAAACAAGGAAGTGTAAGTCGCGACCTTTTTTTTTTCCTCTGCCTTTTTTTTTCTTTCTTCTCACTGCGAACGCTTGCGGAGAGAATCGATTTGCTCCTGCGAAAACCCTTCGCCGAGCAGACATGTGTAGTGCGCCTGTTGGAGAAAAAAAAGTTGACTTGAAATACAAAGCCCTCTTGGTGTTGAAAGGGGGTGCTATTTTCTGCTATTTTGGGGTCGTCAGCCACGCCACCTCTCGTTACAATGTACCTTGGTATGAGCGGCTGAACCGGCTACTATGCAGTGCTACAATCCATTTTTTCGTAGTTTCCATTTTAAAAAAAAAGAGTTGGAAAAAAAAGATCGGGTCTTTTGTTTGTGCGCTCAAAGCCGGGAAAACAAAAAGGTGAAAAAATGTGTTAAACTGAAGTACGGTTGTTGTGGTTAATTGAGTACTCAAAGAAAACAAGCAAGCTTCTGTTTTTTTCAATCCGTTTTGTTTGCCCTGCAGCGCTGCCTCCAATCTTTTTAGAATTGACAACAAGTTGTTTTATCAAAAAAATAGAAAAATTTATACTTAGCCACCAAAATAAAGAGGAGGGGGGTGTTGTGCATACCTCGATCAACTCAGTGCAATTCTCCTGCCCATTCCTGATGATGCAGTCATCACGGTCGCCTCTCGTGTTCGGGCAGGCACAGCAGATCTTGCAGCTGGGCGTCTTCTTCTCTGTGGGGGTCTCCACGGGCTTGGGCGCTTCCGCGGAGGAGAACCAGTCTGAGAGTCCCATAATATACTTTGTGTGGTCTGCAGGGGGCTGATGTGTTATGAAGATCTGACTGTGTTTTGACAAAGCATATTTTTCCGCTTTTTTTTGGATTCATGATCAGATTCCCCCTTTGTGAACTATAGAGAGGGCGTATTTGGTGTGCACACATCTTGCCGCCTAACCTATGTCCTGCTTAGAGCAAAACCGGGAGGCGAAAAGGTCAGTGCTATCACAGTGCGATAGTCACCTTTGTGGCTGCGGTGGGGTAGGGAAAGGGAAAAGGGAAAAGACAGCCACATTGATCCCATTCACGGGGGTGCACTTACATGTTGTTTTGTTTTCGCTCCCCTCAAGGGTTTGCTGCATCGCATTTAACGCTCTGTTTGTTTTTCTTCGTTTTTCCACGACTAAATGGAGGAAGACAGAGGCCAAAGGTGCAAACAATACCAAAAAACTGGGAGTGAAACTATGTACCACAAAGTACTGTGGCTGTCTAAAAGGTAGAAAATAACATAAAAAAAAGATAAAATAATGGTGTGAAGAGTCACTTTGTATTCTTTCTTCTGCAAAGGTGTGGGAACAAACCCGACAAAATCTCGCAAAAAAAAAAGCAAAAAAAGAGAGCCGTTTCTTCCATGGAAAGCACCAACAGAAGGTCTACAGACTATTTTTTTTTTCTTCCTTTTTTGCAGCTCTCTCCGTTCGGACGGAACACTTAGTATGTTTGCATAAAAATATCCTCCGAATGCGGAGCCTTGCAACTTCAAAGAAAAATGTGACCACCAAAAAAAGGAAAACCAAAAGAGCAGATGTTTTTGCTTTGTTTCTTTGGCTTCCTTCTTCAAAGAAGAGAAAGGTAAAAAAAGGGGAACGGTTTTTGCTGTTAGGATATGATGTCGTACACAGGGAAAAAAATGGGGGTACGAGGGCTGCAGAGGGACGAAATGCGCCTGCAACAGCTCCTCGTACACCCCCCCTGTGTGTGACAAGGTATGAGCAAGCACAGCTAAAAGCGAAGGGGAAAAAATAAAATTGGAGATGGGAAATAGAAAACTATGATAACCGTCGGCATCGGAGGGGGGTGTGATTTTTGAAGGGACTCAAATGAGCAAAGAAAACAGTTTTAAAAAAAAGATGTAAAAATATGCCACCTTTTCTCGTTCTCGTAGAATCATCATTTGGCACAACATTCGCATCACACATATCCGAGGCACGAAGGAGGAAAAATGCTAAAATGAAATGAAAAAAAAAAAAATGAAAAAAATGCTAACACCCAACATCCAACCCAAAAATGTGGCAGGAGGGACGAAGGGAATATGGGTATCGATACGGATGGATTAATCATCAACATCAATATCAACATCAACACTGGATCACAAGGTCGGTGTGCATGTTGCCCTCAAGCTCGTTCGACGTGAAGGAGAGCACAACC
This sequence comes from Rhynchopus sp. YZ270_cl-10, assembly GCA_964035575.1. Lineage (NCBI taxonomy): Eukaryota > Euglenozoa > Diplonemea > Diplonemida > Diplonemidae > Rhynchopus > Rhynchopus sp. YZ270_cl-10. The sequence goes on along the minus strand of OZ037833.1, from coordinate 2,518,602 downwards.
TCCTTCTGCATCCCCTTGTCACGGTTGCACCAGCGTACTGTCGGCACAACAATGGTCTTCGTTGCGTGGGCTGCGATGGTACCCATCTTGTGGCTCTCGTCCCTCGACGGTGTGGAGTAGTGCACGAAGCTGTGTGTGAGCGGGGTGGCGAGCGGGTTGGTGAAGGTCACAGTCGCAGTGCCGTCCTTGAGGAGTGTCGCCACAGGGTTCGGGGTCGCAAGCTCAAACTTGTTTGTGTGCGAGTACATGACCATCCCAATCATGTTGCGCACCTCAAGTGTGACGCGCAGTGTGTTTGTCTTCGCAAGGAAGGGCGCGTACACAGCCTCGGGCACAACAATCGACGCAGACTTCCCGTTCGGCGACACAACCGCAAGGGCGACGTCGAGGTCCGCAATCTTCACCCCGGTGTAGGACACAGCCTCCACCACGAAGACAGCCTGCGCACCTCCGCGTCCGCCGTTCAGCTTAACGCCCTCAGTCGACACGGCGTGGAACTGCACGTCGCCCCCGGCAGCAAGGCTCCCCGCCTTGAGGGCGAACCCCGCCAGGTCCTCGTAGCGGCGCGACGTCATGCGGCTTCCCTTCCCGAGGGCAGCGGCCTCGCGCTCAGTGGTCAGCGGGCTGTCGTGCTTCTTGTACTGATCGGTGATGTCCATGCGGCAGGTGTGGCCGGACCCAGTGCAGCCAGGGCGCTTCGTCGAGATGTAGCGCCCGACGTCCTCGAAGATCTCCTGCCCGTTGCGCAGCACAATCCCGTTTGTCTCAGACACCACAAAGGTCTGGTCGTAGCTCGACCCGTGCGCCACGTTGTCCGCCATCTGCGGGAGGGACGCAGGCCCCATCTGGTACTTCCCGCCCGAGTACTCCTGCGGGGTCGCGTCAATGGCGTTCCACTGCACCGCTGCAGACGAGATGTCCGGGCGCGACATCTTCGCGTCGACCCAGGCGTGGAAGTTCCAGATCGAGTCGGACGTGCGCTCGTCAATGTAGAAGTCGAACGGCTTCGACTCGTGAGCACTGCGGAAGTTCGTGATCGGGCGTGCCGCAACTCCCAGGGTGCGCATCGTCGTTGTCAGCAGGCACGCAAACACCCAGCACTGTCCGTACTTCACAGACGCGTAGCCCCCGTCCTTCCACTGCTTCATGATTTCGCGCGACCCGGTCCACACAGTCGGGGACGTGCCGTCGGCGTAGTTCCCGTCCCAGCGTCCCGCAAGCACACCCTGTGACACACCCGAGTTCAGCAGGTACGTCATCGCACGCGACACCTCAATGACGCTCGACCTGTCCACAGACGACGGCATGCGCGACACCAGCTCCATCACGTAGTTCAGCACGTCGTACTGCGCAAACGCCCATGCAGACGACCCTGCACCCTGCCCCAGAGACGCAGAGTACACGTCACCGTACCAGTAGCGTCCGTTCTCGTTCTCCAGGTACTCCGCACGCTCCGCAGCATCTGCCACGTAGGTCTGCGTGTCCGCCGCCTTGTACGGGTTGAAGAGCACAGCCACCGTTCCGTAGCTCTCGCCGTTCAGCGTCAGTGTGAACCGTCCGACGTCCGCCGTCGCAGGCACAGCCACAGCCCACACCGTTGCGCTTGTTGCTGTCGCCGTCAGTGCCACACCCCCGAGTGCCGCTGCGAACGACGCAGGCGCCGCCCCGACCAGCTCCACCTCAAACGTCTGCCCACGGCGCAGCACCAGCTCGTCCGACGGTGTGTACCCTGCAGTCGTGTAGAACCGCGCCGTCGTGTGTGCAGCCAGGTTCTCTGTCTGGCGCAGTGCGAAGAGCTGTCCCGAGGGAGGGGTCGACCCAGTCTCGCACATCATCGTGTCCTTGTTGCACGTCCGCCCAAGCGTGTCCTTCACCTCCCCGCAGTACAGGGCCTGTCCGGCCACGTCGCAGTCGGGGTCCCATGCGCCACACTCGCAGTCGCAGCCGTCCTTTGCGTTGTAGTACGAAGCTGTGCAGGTGAAGGCCGGGCCCGACGACGGCGCCTCGCACACCAGCGTGTCCTTGTTGCACACGCGGTCCTGCGAGTCCGCGCTGCCCTCGCAGTACAGCTTCTGGTTCGCAACGTCGCAGTCCGGGTCCCAGTCCCCACAGTTGCAGTCACACCCGTCCTTTGCGTTGAAGTACGACTGGTCGCACGTCCACGCGCCCTCCACCGAGGACACAGCAAGGCAGCTTGCTGCCAGGAGCACTGCAGACACACGCATTCTGCTTCCTTTCTTGTCTATTATATTATTTTCTTCTTTTGTGATAATACCTGTGACCATGTGTGGTTATTTTTTGTAGTGTTCGTGTGTGTGTGAGAGGATGCAGGGTAGAGAAGGCTACGGTGGGCGCAGAGGGAATAGTTGCAAATTGAGGGGAAATTGTCTTTTTGTTTACTCCGCACTAGGGATTGGGAAGGGTAGTGGTGAGGGGAGAAGGTGTTGGGAATAGGGTAGAAAATGGGTTGGTAGGAAAAGAAAAAAGGAAACTTTCCCCAAAAAAAAAAAAAATGAAAGCTCGCTCTCTGATGCACACTACAGCAGAGAGAGTGTAACTGATAAGGGTTATATGACTCCCGTGGAACACAAATGATTGGTAAGATGAACCTACGCCTCTCGCGATTAGTCACCATGGGGTGGGAAAATGATACTGTGCAATGTCCACACCAAGAAAAGAACAATTTGAAAGATTCAACAGGGCATCTGAGAGGAGAAAAAACGAAACTTGAAAGTGTTGCACGCTTCGAAGAGGATGACAACTCCGTTGTGTGCAGAGGGTAGAGTAAGCTAAGTATCCGTGTTAGGTTAAAAACATGCCCAAGAAATATTCATGTACCATGTACCATGTACCATGTACCATGTACCATGTACCATGTACCATGTACCATGTACCATGTACCATGTACCATGTACCATGTACCATGTACCATGTACCATGTACCATGTACCATGTACCATGTACCATGTACCATGTATCATTCATCTCCAATGAGAGCGCTCAAGAAAGAAAACCTCTGTGCAGAGGCATGTGTGCAATTTCCTATGATGAAGAAAAGAAGAAGAGGAAAAAAAACTGAAAGAAATCAATACAGAACTGAGAACAGTCTGTTATACTGTTGCTTCCCATTTTTGCACTCATCTATATTTCACTGAAAAAGGGCGAAGGTTACGGGAAAATTGATGGATAAGGTTGTGTGTGTTGAAACGCTCCGTTTCACGAGGGATTGGTGTGGGTGACACCCTGTTCTATTGGCGTGCAGGCACAAAGAAAAGTGACACTGAAACAAGCGTCTTTGTGGATATAGCCACAGAAAGAGAAAGGGATGCAGATGAACCTCAGCCTGCTTAGTCATCCTGAATAAGAAGGGGCTTTGTCAGCACCTTAAAAGCCTCCTTTTGCCTATTGGGTGGGGCACATCCTGTAAGGTGAAATTACCCACCAAAAAACAACAACAAAAACAAAACAAAAACAAAAAACAAGAGAACCTTCAAGAGAAGATGAACGCAGCCTCCAAGAGGGTCTTGTGGTTTGTGCACATCTTTCAAGTTCAAAAGGAGAAATCTGACTTTTTTTGGCGTATTATTTCATAGACAGTAATCCGGACTACCATCTATTGTGTGCCAAAGCTTTTTTGAGAGTAAAAAAAAATGCAAAACAACAAAAAGGAAAAACAAAACCCCCCCACCCTGCCCGTTGTAAAACGAGGTCAAAGGAGAGGGTATTTTCCCCCTGAATTGGGGTTTAAAGTTATTTTATATGTTAGGTTTTTTTGTAGAATATCCAGACCCTCCCATACCCCCCAACCCCTCCAACTCGCAGAAAAGAAATTAAAAAACAAAAGCTTGAAAGATGAAATATGACTCACATATCAAAAAAGATCCCCGAGCCTCTCACCAAAAAAATAAAATAAAAATAACTTAGTAGGGAAGCGAACAGAAGAGCGCCGTCCCCCTCTTCACCCAGTGGTCAGCGGACTTGCTAGCAGAGATCGGTACAAACCAGGGCATGACGTAGTTCGTGGAGTGTCCTGTCGTCATCAAGACACCTCTTCTGTCTGTCGTTCTGTAGACTGGGCACTTGAAGACAGATGGGTTGCCCATCCAAGGGGCTGTCTCTGAGTCGCATGGCTTGAGGAACATGACAGGGAAGGTTTGGAAGTTCTCTTTGGGACGCGACTCGATAATGACGTTGCTCTTCCCGCTGTCAAATCCGGCACCCTGTGGTAGTTTATATTGGTTAAAATGTTGTAACAGTATCGCCCTGCTTTTTGTTAACACAAAGCAATGAAAAGGGGGATATGAGGGGGAGAGAAATAGGTTGGTTAACCAAAAATTGAAAATATTGACATACCTGCATAAACAATCCATAAACCTTGGTTCCTGATGCAGGGGGTTCGATCGTGAAGTCGTCAGGATCGTCGTTTACTACTTCGAAGTCCCAATCTAATCTGTCGATTTCGAGTTTATGCTTTCTTGCATGGTTTTGCATGACGCCGGTGAGGAAGGCCTGTGGGAAGAAGAATCCTGGGAGCCAGAATTTGCAGGGTGCGCCCTCATCAAACCACTTCTGGAGGAAGAGGAGACGTCGAATTAGGTCGTCCACATAGCCTCCTAAAGGCTTGAGGGAGGGGTACGACTTCTTCATCCAGAGCGGCGGGATTTTGTTGACAAAAATCGCGTTGAAGACGCCTTCCAGCTCTCCGCTCATCACAACCTCTCCCTTAATCGCCTTCTGCAACACACCAAGCGTCGAATGAAGCACCGAAACCAAACGGTTAAACCGAACACACTCCTGGAACAACACTGTGTTCATGCTCTGGTTGTAGTCCGTCGGGAATTTTTCGAGGAGCAGTTCCAGGTTGTATTCCGGTGGGGTACGCTCTTTAATATCGATGACAATGCCAAGAACGACAGTTTTCGGGTCCGCTCCGGAAGAAGTACTCTGTCTAGGTAAAGTGCAGAGAACGGCATCGAGGAGACGGTTTGTTTCAGACTCTTCTCTTGTAATGTCTGCGTTGTCGTGGAGACCGAATACCTCAGGAAGTTGCTGTTGTGGCAGTTGTTTGATGTAGTCGACGTAGGCCTCCCACGGGCCTTCCTCTGGTGCACGATATACGCCTGAAGGGGAAAAGGTGTAGCTTTCATTTGCAAAGATGTCTTCACAGAAGAAATCTGCCAGAATGCTTTTTAAACAGGTTCTATCACGGTCATCTGTGACACGCCCTCCATAGTTACATTCTGCTGCTAAATAGTTGAGCGCTTCCAAAGGAATATCGGAGGATTCGTTGAGGAACATTTGGAGCTGGCGGATTGAAATGCGGAGATCGGTGTCGTTGAATTCATAAGGGATGTTCCATCCGAGAGGGCCAAATGCACGTCTCTCCTGAATCGCAGAATGGAAGAAGCACAAACCAAACAAAAGCTTCTTCCATGCCTGCGGTTTATTACACCCTTGGAAGAACTTTGCATTGTTAATGGGATCAGAGTTGTACGACTTCAATAGGTTTGATCTCAGCCCAGAAGGGGGTTCCAACACCATTTTCACCCCATTCTGTAGCACCGCTGGTGGAAATCCATCTGAAGGCATGCTGGTCAGCCACAACCTGAACCCTGGATTCAAAATCTTCGGGTCCTCTCTGACATTCTCATCGGAGTATTGTTCAATCAGACGTTGCATCTCAGGCATCCAATCAGAGTACAAATGGCAGTTCTGCAACAACACCCACGAACCATCGCTCTTTGCCTTATAAATCGCTTCCTTAGCGTTTTTATCTTGCCCCTGCCCAAGACTGAGTTTCTTGAAGGTGTTAATCTTCCCTTCTTTGTCTGCAAGCATGTTAAGATCAGAATTCGGATCCGCTCCCTTCGAAAGAACAAAGATCATAGGTGTCCAAGGATCAGGGGATTCCTGATAGATTTCTTCGAGGTTGAAGATAGGTGGGTCCGTAAACTGCGCGCCCAGCTTCGGATCGTTGCGGACATACTGAAGCACTGCAGGCACAATCTTATCGGAACGAATCGCACGCAAAATCAAAAGCTTGTGAAGATCATTGCAGTCTGTGTACCCTGGTGGCAGATCCACCACCTTCTCCTCCCCTTCAGGGAGCAGAATGTCATGCGGCTGGGGGCTATTGTAGATTGCCTTCCAGATATCCACTGTATCAGGGTTGAGGAAGCTCTTTATAAGATCCTTCAAAGGCCCGCCAACCTGCTGTTGCGTCCGCCAGACCATCTTCCAGAGCGTGCTTTGAATCCATTCTGGGCATTCAGGGATTCCCTTTGTATCATCGATTCCTCCGGTGATCAAGAAACGGACGTCAGTTGTGTCGGCATCTGAGAGACGTAGTGACATCGTAAAGGAAAGCAGCATTCTGTCCTTCGCAAAGAGCGACCTACAGATGTTCCTGTACAGTGAGTATGTGAAGTGGTCGTTGATGGAGACAGCGCGTGGGATGGGTTCCGCATTTTCTGCGTTTTCCTGCTCCTTGCTGGCAACAAGAGACTTCTGGAAGAGGTCCAGGTAGAACTGCAGGGAGTATTGATACATCGGGTCGATGTTGGAGAGTTGGTCAATACAGAAGAAAAGCGCTGAAGCAGGGGATGCGACGGGCATGAAGGTAGCCTGCACCTTCTCGAAACGTGCCTCAACAAGTTGGATGTCTTGCATCTTGTTTTTGATGTCTTCAGAAGTTTTCTGCGATTGATCCAAAATCGTGATAATCTCCTCCGAAGCAAGCAGCTCATCCGGTGTTGCTGCGGACGTCAATTTGTGCAGAATGGCGTCCTCAATGTCCTTCAGGGTCTGCTTGCATTTGGCAGACTGCTCCACCGCCTTCTTCTTTTTGTCGTCCAGCTCTTTCTCTTCAAAGGACACTACCCTATTCAACATCTGATCTGTCAGACCTGCTGGTGTAATCATGAACGCAACGACAGACACTTTTGTGGAGACCTCCGGTTTGTAGTGTGGGCGGGGCATTTTTGTGGTGATGTAGAGGCGGAATTTGTCGTTGTATTCAACAGCAGTATCGTTGAGGAGAACACAGAAGCCTGCACCGTCACGGAAGAGCTGCTTCAGGAGAAGTGGTTCGAGGACGGGGTCGAGCTCCTCCCCGATGTTCTCCATGAGTACGGGGGTGCCTGAGCGGATGGCGACCTCGAGGGTCTTGAGGTAGCCTTTGTCGCTCTCGGGACGGATGCAGGTTAGACGGTTGTCGCGCTCCATGTTGCGGATCCAGTTGTTGGCCTGCATCTGCGGGTCAATAAGAAGTGGCCACCGCGACGTATTTGCCATCATAACCGCATTGTCAACAGAGAACGAATCGCTCGGGAGGGACGCCATCTTCCACCTCTGAATCTTCAGCGGGTCACCAAGGAATCTTTCAAGCGAAAACGGGTCGCTCCCCTGAATGCTCTTCCCTTTGCACATCTTAATCCACATATCCAAAAGCTGTGTACGGTATCCCGAAGTAAAAGGACCAAGGTAAGCGATCTGTCCTGATGCCATGACCACGTCGCCAAGCAGGTTTGCAAACTTCCCGCCAAGACGTTCGCTCTCCTCGAGGTAGCGCACCTTCTCGCCGGCAAGCCCCTTTACAAGCTTGAGGGCGCGGTCAAGCTTGGAGGATGTGTCCTCGTACTGCTCCTTGAGCTCCTGACCACGGCGCTTCTTCTCATCGAGGTCGGCCTGCAGTGCGTTGAGACGGTCGTCCACCTTCTGCAGTGCGTCACGCTTTACCTTAAGCTCCTGCTGTGCCTGCGCTAAGTCGCCCTGTGCCACAGCCAGTTGTGCCTTCATGGGTTTGACCTTCTTGTTCACGTTGTAGAACAGCTCCGAAGCTGTGATCCACTGCACAACCCCAACAAGCGCACCAGAAAGCTTCTCGACAATCTTGAGGTCGTTGAACTCCTTCTTCTTGAGGTAGTTCTTCTGGATGACGTCCATGCGCTGTTCCATGTTCTTCTCCTCCTCGGCCTCGATCTTGTCAGCAAAAGAAATCATGCCTTGCTGGAACTTCCCCAGGTCGCTCAGAATCTTCTTCTTGCAGACGTCCCAGTAGAGGTCCATCTCGTTTTGGAGCTTGCCGGAGGCGTCCTTCTTTGCTTTGACGAATTCACCGAACATAACGCAGACGGCGGACATGATCATCTTGATACCTTCGGGGGGCGACCCCATTGCCTTGATGAGGGTCAGCTGTCCTTTGTCGATGTTCTTCACCGCCTCCATGGCCTTGTTCAGTGCGGGCAGCGCCTCTGCAAGCTCGGAGTTGCAGTTGTCGGCAATGGCGCGCGACTCAGACTCCTTCTTCGACGTCTCCTCCTCCTCGCGTGCAACCACAGCACGGATCTCCGCTGCGTCGTCCTTCTGCTTCGCAATGTCCAGCTCTGCCTCTGCCGTCTCCGCCATCGTGGTCTTGAGATGCGGCTTCAGAAGTTCAAGCGCAGCCTGCTTGTCCTCAACCTCTTCTTCCGTCTTCTTCAGTGTGTCCAGACCATGGTCGTAACGGTGCTTTGCAGACGAAATCTCGGACCGCATCTTCGCGAGAAGGCTTCTGAATGTGGACAACAGCTCAAGGTACGACGTGGGTGTCACGTACGTGCTCATCCTCGCCTCCTCCAGGTAGCGTGTGCACATCCCCTTTGTGTCGCGGTGCATCTGGACGCAGCTTTCGACGCACGCATGCTTCTGATCGTCAGTGAGCTGCACGTCCTCGAAGATCGATTTTGCAACGGTGGACAACCCATCCACAGGCCACTCCGTGAACCAATCGATAGTAGAGCAGTTGACCAGTGCAGGGAATTTGCGAAGGCGTGTACGCAGTGTCGCGCCCACAGGCGAGAAGGCCATGACAATGTGACACAGACAGCGGCAACGCTCCACAAAGTAGCGGTAGATGTGCTCCTTGGAGTGCCACTCCCACCCGGCCTCCTTGCATGGGTTCTTCAGCGCCTCGGCAATGACGTCGACGTCCTCAGGTTGCATCAGGGACGGCACCTCACCAGTGTTGAGGATGTTGCACATATCCTCAAGGAACTCCTCCTGCACAATCTGGGTGTCCGTCAGCAGGAACACCGAGTCCTCATTCTTGATGCCGGAGGAGCGCAAGAAGGCGCGAATCGAGTCAAGCCAGTCGACCCTGCTGAACCCCTTTGTGACCTGCGGCTGCACGCATTTATAGTCACTGATGGATGCGGCAAGGCGGGTGCACGACTGTCTACCGGACCCTCCTACACCGATGAGGAGGCAGTGTCCAAAGGGGAGCTTGATGACACGCGAGATGCGCGATACGTGCTCCAGCACGTAGGTGAAGATGACGAGGTCCATCTGCTTCTTTGCGGTGTGGTTGTACGTGGACAGGTAGTCCTGGAGCATCTTGCGAGACTTATCCAGGTCAACAAGCTCTTCGTACTTCCTGTCATCAATCTCCGTCTCCATGAAGTCAGCGTACACAACAGGCAGCCTCGGGATGACCTGGTGGAAATCAAGCTTGAAGTTCGCCTTCAGGTTGGTCGCCATCAACTCCTGGAACCACTTCCGGTCCCCCTCCTCAACCAGTCTGTCATGGAAGATACGGTAGCACTCATGAATCCACAATCTGCTTAGCGACGACATATCCGTCACTCTTGATGCAGGCGCCAAGGACATACCCTGGAACACCTTTGAAATGTCACGCAGGTTGAATGTGTAATGACTCTTCTCTGGGGTTGGGAGCAGCTTCTCGCAGATTGTGTTGTAGACATCGATGGAGGCTTGCACTGTTTGCGGCACCATGCCGATGAGAACTGCGTTGTATCCAGGACGTGAGACCATCCACTCTACGAGAGTTGCGAAGATCTTCTTCATGGTGGCGTCATCGAAAGGTGGCAGGGAGATCACACAGTAGTGCCTCAGCAGACGTGGGGTGATGTCGGACCGGCCGCCTCCAGGCGGACCCATCGCACCGATGAAGCAGACGTCCTGGAGCTCCCTGAAGTCGACGTTGTCCTTCTTGTGTTCGTACCACCCTCTGTGGTCCATCCACTGCCTGATAATCTCAATAGGCGGCTGTGCACCATACTCTTCCTTCTGCGGCATGTTCAGGTCGTCAATGAAGATGCACATCTTCTTCCCAATAGGCGGACCGTAAACCCCCTTACGCCGTTTGTCCACCTTCGCGTCGATCTGGTCCTGCACCTGGTTCGCGGTCGTCTGTGCAGAGAAGCCGATCATGAGGTACAGATAGCGTTCTTTGTCAATGACGTTCGTCAGCATGTCTTTGATGAGAATGGTCTTGCCGGTCCCCGTTTCGCCAACGTAGAGGCACGGCAGGTTCTTCTCAATGCAGATCTTCAGAAGGAAGGAGTAGCGCGCAGTGTCGGTCGTAGGGACAATGATCTGATGGTACGACGCCTCCGGAGATACCTCCAGCGCAGGAAGCGTGTCGAGCCAGTCAATGAAGCGCAGCTCCTGGTTGTTGAAGACAAAGTCGAACATCGAGCGCTTGTCGGGTACCGAGATGGCGAAGTTGTACTTCTTCTCGTCGTCCTTCTTCTTGTCCTTCTTGTCGCCGCCAAGGCCGCACATATCCTTCAGCCATTTGTCAAACCCGAGACGTCCCTTGACATCCAACGACCCTGCTGTCGCCCAGGTGAGTGCAAAGAGGAACCATCCTTCCAAACGCTTCTGGATCTCGACTTCGTCCATTTGGAGCCAGGGCTTCTTCCCGGTTGCGTCGTCCTCTTCGAAATCTGTGAAGGAGGTCGTCCAGAGCTTGAGCAACTGCACGAGGAGAACCGAGTTGGAGAGCGGCACGTAACGCTTGCAGAAGTGCGAGACGTAGTAGAGCGCACCCTCGGCGAAGGTGTCGATGAGCGACGTGATGACCTGCTGCGCCACCTCGTTGTTCTTGAGGCCCTCGGGCAGCACGTTCAGCCACGACTCAAAGAGACAGCGCCACCCCAACGTATCGGGCTCCGTGTAGATCATCCCGCACCGCGACACAGTGGCAGGCGACGCGACCAACAGGTCCTGCACCTCAAAGATCATGTTCATCGTGTCGCCCATGGAGATGATGTCTCCGTTGACCAAACACAGCTTCTTGTTGTCGTCCAGTACAGTGTTCATGTTCTCAATCCAGATGGCGTCAACAGGCCCATCCAACACAATCCACTTCCGGTCAGGTGTCGTTTGCTCCGACAGCGTCCGGAAGGTGCGAGCCAAAATCCCATCGTTCCAGTCGTTCGAAATGTCAAAGCAACCATACAGCTGCCCCATGGTGATGGCCTTCGGGTTGATGACGGTGATGTGGGTTTTGTTTTCGGGGCATGATTTTGGGAGGTTTTGTCCGTTGAGTGTTGTGTTCGCGTGGGCCAAGCTTTTGAGAATCATGGACTTGCCACCCAAGGACATGCCTACCACCATGAGACCGTGGCGCACGTTGATCATCTCGTAGCATTCGTAGGCCTTGAGGCGGAAGTACTCGGTGTTCTGCAGGTTGAAGAACTCGCAGGCAGTGTTCAGTGCACGGTCGTAGTCTTCGTAGTCTGGTGGTTCGAGGACAACACCAGGGAACAGGTCGCCCAGGATGTTGTGGAAAAGGGGCACGTCGTGCGACAAGAACTTCGGCAGGTTGACATCCTTGATGGAGCGCAGCACAAGGATGGCCTCGTTCTCCTCTGGGTACTCCTGCTTCAGGCGTGCTGCCGCGTTCAGTACAGACTTGACAGCCCTCATACCGTAGTCGTAGTGCGACTGCGAGGAAAGCGACTCAGAGCACAGCTTGTACGTAGTCACAATCTTGGTGGAAAGCGCAGGTGCCTCAAGGAACCCACAAGAGAACAGCGAGATTTCCCCAATAAGACGGTAGTCGGGAACCATCATCGCAACAGGTCTGAACAGTGCCTTCAAGTTGTCCGGCAGCTCAGCACGTCCGGCGTACCCGGGGTTCATGGTGATGAAGACGGAGGATCCGTGCTTCAACTTGATGGTCACGTTTTCGAACAAAAACTCGCCGCCAACGTGGCCGTCTGCGATAGCCATTTGGATCGTGGAGATCTGCTGCGCAATGACAGAGAGCACCTGGATCTCGATACGGTTGAACTCGTCAAGGCATGCCCACGACCCTGCCTGGGCGAGACCCTTGAAGAGCGCACCCATCATCTTGTAGTCACACTGGTCGGAGCAGTTGTACACGACACAGTGCTTTGCGAGGGCCTTCGAGAGATCCTTCACGGTCTCGGTCTTGCCAGTACCTGCAGGGCCTTCGGGGGCACCACCGTAGTTGAGGTGGAGTGCGCCGGTGAGGGTGCGGTAGCATCTGTCCGTCAGGTTCGTGATCACCAGGCGGCCTGTGTTGCCGAGGTATTCGTACCCGTATGGGAGGATCGCGTTCGTCTGCTTGACCCACAGGTTCCCGTCTTCCCAGTAGTAGCGCAGCTGTGCCTGCCAGTCAAATGCAGACATCTCGCTCACACCCTTGTCGCGGATCTCGTTCGTGATGACCTGGTTGTGCACCTCAATGACAAGCAGCGCCTGGATGGTCGCACGCTCCACACGGGTCAGCTTCCCACGCACGCAGTTGACAAGCCCCTGCTTCTGCTCATCGCATTTAACAGCGTACTTATGCAGTCCTGCGTTCTTCTCTAGTGTCAACGCCTCCTCCGTTTCGCGCGTCCAGAACAGACAAGAAATCGCCAGCACAACCTGCCCCGGCCACGACAGCAGCCATTTAGACCGCCCCTCCATCGTGTCCGACTTCTTCACATAGTCGTCAATGGAGCGGCACAGATGGTCGCGCACAGAGTTGCGCATCGACTCCTCGACCTTGTCCAGCCACAGCTCCACCTGGTTGTTGCAGTCAGAGGGGTTCATCTTCTTTGCGAAGTCGACACACTCGCCTTCGGGGGAGATCATCTGGTCGATGTCAAGGTTCTCACGGAAGCGCAGCTCCTTCACGCCCTCAAAGCACTTTGCAAGGTACTTCTGCACACGGGTCGGCTCCTGCGACTCGGACAGGATCTCGAGGAGCGCATCGTTCGAGATGAAGTAGAAGCGCGGGAACGCCATGCGCTTTGTCTCGAGGAAGTCGTACAGCTTCTTCATGATCTCCTCAAGCAGCCCGTTGGCCTTCTGGAACTTGCGCAGCAGGTCCTCGTCGTCTGCTTTGATAATCACAGAGGGGTTCTTCTTCGTGGACTCCATCACTTCGCACCACACCTTGTCCACCTTCGAGAAGGACTGGTACGCACCAGGCAGCGCCTTTTGGATGTCCGAGGCCGAGAAGATAGGGGACAGGTACGCCCACTGCTGCTGGCACTTGAGCCACTCGTCCTGGATCGCCTGCAGGAGCAGGAGACGTTTCTCCCAGCGCTCCACCTGGTCTTTGATGTCCTTCGCGTGCTGCGAGCCAAGCATGGTCTGAGTCTTGACAATGTGGTCGTCCAGCTTCGCTTGGATGTCGTCCACCTCCTTCAGGAGGAACGTCTCGCCAGAGGGCTCAAGCTGGTACTGCACGTGAGTCCACTCGGCCTTCATGTCTGCAAGCTGCTTGTCGAGCTTGTGCTGCTTCTCTGCCCGGTCGGACACCTCCTCAATAGCGTGCAGGTGCGACAGCAGGTCAAAGTTTGCCGTCAAGTGCCTCAGGGTGAACTTGTCCTGCTCAGGCGGCTTCAGCTCCTTGTCGGTGCTGCCGACCATGGAAGCAATCTCCTTCCAATGCTTTGCCTGCAGACCCGGGTGGCGCAGTGCATGGATGAGCGGGATGAGCGGCTGGAAGGCACGCACCTGCTCGTAGAACTTGGTTGCGATCTGCAGTGGCCCCTCGTCCTTGAGCTTGCGGGTGAGCATGTTGAGCGTCTTGCCCCACTGCATGACGTTCGTCTCGACCTCGTCGGGCTGCAGGTTCTCGAAGGGACGCATGTTCCACAGTTCGAACTTGGAGGAGACGTGGTTGACGATGGTCCACAGCTGCTCGTAGGGCTCGAAGGAGGCGGCAAGCTCCTTGAGGTGCCAGGGCGTGTTCGGCATGTTGAAGAGGTTCTCGCGTGAGTTGTACTTCAGCATCTTCTCGCCGCACTCATCGATCTGCGAACGCAGCTTCTGCACCTGTGTGAAGTACTCCTCGAGCTGGTTCTCTGCAGACCACCTGCTGCATTTGTCGACCTGCGTCTGCAGCTCCGTCACCTCGCGTGTCAGCTCTTCCGTGTCCTCGCGGAGCTGGTTGATGAAGCGGTGGCGGTTCTCCTTGTACCTGAACTCAGAGTCCTCCAGCACCTGCTGCACACGCTGCGGCCAGCCGAGAGTGTTCCAGTAGAGCTCGAAGTAGTCGTCCTCGATGGTGTGCTTGTGGAAGGCGAGCAGGGCGTTCGCATCCGTCACCTTGGAGAAGGTCTGCTGCAGCTTCTCCACACGTTCGGGCACACGGTCGGCCTCGAGCTTGAGTTTGTGCAGCGCTTCGGGTGTTTCGACGGGCGCTTGGATGGTGGCGTAGATCTGTGCATACTCGGAGGAGCAGTTCTCGCATTCGCCTCTGGACTGCTTGGCGAGGAGGTCTTGCAGGGCACTGGAGATGTCTTGGATCTTGCGCCCCAGGGAGCGTTTGATGTCGTAGCACTCAACCTTGATGAGCTCGAAGCAGACCTCGTTGAGCGACCTGCTCTGCACACGCTCCGCATCAATCTGGAGCTGGTCGAACTGTGCGGCGAAGTCGCTGAGGTTGGGCTTTGTTGCCTCAAACTCTTCGATGAAGGACTCGATGTCGATCTTGAGGAGGTACTCAAAGCCTTCGTAGAGTGCGAGGAGCTGCCGCAGGCCCTTCTTGTTCTCGTTCATGAGTGTGTGCACGTAGTCGATAGGGAGCTCCGAACGCGATACGGATGCGAGTTCGAAGGGGCGGAGGTTGAGCAAGGGGAAGAGCTTGTCGCCCACACCGAGGATGTCTGACGTCTCTTGGAAGAAGCCTTCGTAGACCCCCGTCACTGCGTCCTCCACCTCCTCCAGCAGCGGGTCGAAGATAACCTGCGACGAGTTGGAGATGAGCTTCACGACAAAGAGCGGTGCGTTTCCGTTGACCTGCGTGCACATCTGCAGGGTACGGTTCGTGAACCCCACATTCTCCTTCTCCTCGTCAACCTCAAGCGACAGCTTGACGAGGCACACCTCGACGTACTCCCTGTCCCCGACGCTCTCCTCCTCCTCCTCCTCGTCCTCGACAACGGTCTTCGCCTTCTTTGTCTCCTCTGGCTTGTCCTCCCCTGCCGCACCTTCCTCTTCTTGGTGTGCAAGCTCCTCCTTTGCCTTGAGGAAGTTCACCTTGCGTTCACGCTCAATGGTGTCTCCGGCGGGCTCTTCAATCATATCTTCTGCTTCGTCGTAGTCTTCTGGGTATTCCACTTTGTATTTTGTGAGGAAGTCTGTGTAAGCCTTGATGCTGTCCACTACTAGGGTACGGAGTTGGTACGACATGACAAGGTTGATCATCCGGAAGAAACGGCACATACGCGAGGCACGGTAGCGCTCTGCGTCATCCTCATAGAAATTGAAGTGGACGTCCAGGTCGTTCAAGATCGTTGCCGTTGTGTTCACAGACCAATCATCCTGCAAACGCTCTGATACCCGCGAGACCGTCGAATTCTGCCGCAACTTAAACACATCCAACTCACACGGCAATGTAATCTCCCCCATCTCCACATCGCACAGCAGCTCGCACTCAAACTGCTCCCACTTCCCTACAATCGCAAAAATCGTTGAATACAACAACGGATGCGTGAAGAAGAGGTTCTCCTCGATGTACCTCCGCGCAAACGGAAAATTCGGGGACAATATGTCTACCGTGCCTAACAGCGCGGAGAGCTCAGGGATTGCGGGTTGGATGGGTTTGGGAAGGTTGAGCGATTCGAGACGAAGCACTTCAGAGGGGTCTTTGAATTTGTAGTTGAAGATTGCGTGCTTGAGACCAAAGGCGTATGTGTCGCGCATCTCAGAAATGCTCTTCTCAATGACCGAGAGATGCGCTACGGGGAATTCGTCTGCCACTAAGGCAAGAATTTTGTCGATTTGGTTTTCGTCGATGGGGGCAACAATGTCATCTGGCAGACCCAGGATGTAGAGGTGAATTCGTAGTTGCCCTTCCGCTTCGTCACGCAACTCCTCCGCCTGCCTGCGTCGCTCCTTCCATTGCGCTTCATCTTCCAAGTCAAACAGAAGGTTCAACCTTTTCACCCACTTCTTCGGCGGTGCTCCATCCCTCTCACGCACCACCATGCTGTCGGCCGCCCACTCCACAAGATATGAATTCTCATGCTCATTGTAGTCCCGCACCACACACCCCCTCCACTCCCCATCATCAGAAAGCGTGCCATAGTACTTCGACCTCGCTGGGGTTCCATCCTTCCCTTCGACCCGCCCCATAAGCACCCAATCCTGCGGTTCACATGGCTCCAACTCTGTGTTGTCAAACTCCTCCACCGGAAGGAAGTGAGACGTAAGCGGATCCACCCCTACCTGGCCTTTGCACGAATCCTGCAAATCCGGCTCCGGAAGCGGTGGAGGCCTAGTGTTCCGATATGTCACAGTGTATCCAGGCGCATTCATCTTGTGGTTTCGTGTATTCGACCGTACATTCGCGGATGGGGTGTATAAGCCTGCGATGCTCTCCGTCAGCGACTTCGCCTTGACCTTTACAGGGGCGGACGAGGAGTGGCTTTTGTCTGTCTCGGTGAGGTCTGCAGGCTTTTCCTTTTCCTTCTCTTTCTCCTTCTCCTTAACCTTTGAGGTGTGTATAGAGGTGTAGCCGCGGCCGTTTGTTACGTCGGGAAGGCCTTTCTTTACATCGCGAAGCTCGCGGGGGATGTGCACTTTGACTGCTTGAGTGGAAAGCTGTTGTGGTATACGGCGTGGTGGCCGCAGCAAGCGCTGCACCGAATCCGCCACCTTCAGATACGCCTGGTGCCGCAGTCGCTCCTCTTGGTCACGTAGACGCACAAAGGCACGATACCCCCGTTCTGCCTCGGCCAAGTCCTTTCCGGTCTTCCCCTGCAACACATCTTCAGGGATCGGCGCAACATGGTCCGCGATTTCCTTATCCATAAAACTCATTTTTAAAAAGGTACTCTTCTGTTCCTGTGGAGAAATGAAAGGTTTTTTTAAATCAAAGGTTGAACAGAGCTGCTAAACACCTTGGATGGAGGCATCGATTCTTAGGGGTGGAATGGAGTTGGTATAGAATATGGGAGAAAGAGAAGCTGAAAGTGCAAACGGAGAATTGGGGTGAGGGGGAGGGTGAGAGGAATGTATTTTTTTTCGTTAAGGCAGGGTCAAGCTTGGAGCTTGCGTTTTGTTGCCGTGTTGTTATTCTTTGTTTTATGTTTCGTTTCGAAGTCGGAAAACTATCCTTTTCACTTTGGTCATAGTGCAGACGAAGCTGAGCTACACTTATCCTTTTTTCTTCCCAAATCCCTCCCCAGGCAAGGCAACCTTTTTATGGTATGAATATTGCTTCCACCTGTTCGATGTTTAGCGGAACGTCGTTGACGATGAGCTGGAAGTCTGTTGGAGGAGCGCAGAATTTGATCCGAACTTGGGTAGGTGGGTTGTCAATGGTGAGACTAAGTTTTGAGGCGCCGTTGAACTTTCCGGTCACCTTGATGCTATCTATTGCGGAGAAGAATTCGTTTTCAACGTCAACCTGTTTTTATTTGTATTGTGAATAATTGTGAAGTTTTTTTTCTGTGATAATGTGAGGAAATTGTGTATTTTATGCAGATTTTTTGGAATTTTTCATGATTCAATGTGGGTTTGTATCAGTCCCTGATTTTGATCCATGTTTGCAGAAAAAAAGAAACCCGTTTGTATAACATACCACAACATCCCCCAACAACGACAGCAGATACCCTGCCGCAGACACCGCACCCGCCCACCCTCTTTGCGGCGACCCATCATGCTTCCTTCTCCGCACACCCGCATCGGTCTCCCCCCCTTCATCCTCATCCTCCTTCCCGGTACGGTACTGTATAATATCTGCTGCAGCGAACGACGTATTTTTATCAACAAAGGCAAAGGCAGAACGAACTGCGGCAATGCTTCGCGTGAGCAGCTGCGGGTCACGGGTCAAGAGAAAGGCGTCTGCGAGGAAGACCCCTGCGTATACTGACGGCGAAAACTGCCCGCTCCGTGCATACGGCGAAAACCCTCCAAAGGTATCACCAAACGAGGAGAACATCGGTGGCGACCATGCCTGCTGCTGAAGACTCACCAACGCTGCTACACGCTCCAGGACTGAGAGCCACTTCTGCTTTGTCGTTGCACGATATAAATACAGTGCATGCCACCCAATCCAAACCAATGTGTTAAGCGGCTGTCTGCTTCGTGACTGCAACCCTGCAAGCAACCCATTCTCAATAAATTCCGCTGCACGCTCCGCAGCAGTCGTAAGAGCAGCAAACGATGTATGCCCTTCCGCTGCATCAAAAAAGTCAGCATTCGCCGCAATCGCCAGAACAATGCCATTAACCGCAGTCGAGCCGTACACTGTGTAAATCGTAGGCAACTCCCCACCAGAATGCGTAGCCTGCCCCAACGGCGAAATATCTTCATCAAAATACAACGGAATCGACCCATCCTCCCTTTGGTGGCTCACTATAAAATCTGCGTACTTCCTGAGGTCATACCAGAGAGCCGCCTTTTTGTTCGCAACCTGACTTAAAACGGTTTCAATCTTCGGAAAATGCGCTTTCAAATGAAACAACCAGAACACCGTTGCCCCCATATCTGCACTACAATACTGCCTACCTGAAGTACGATGAACCCATGCAGAACGTTCCCATGAATACACAGTGGGGAACAGATGAGTCGCACCTTCCTGAACAGAAGAAAGAAGCAGACGGAGCATGGACTCACCTTGCTGAGAATATGCTGAAGAAGAGGACCCAAAATAGAAGGCACCAAAAGCATAAAACGCATTGTTCTCATTCACAGCAAACAACGACACCGGGTGTACCCCTGCATCCGGGTTCAACCCAAACCCACTGCCCTCTTCTACCCCCAACCCTGATACCACCCCGCTCACCTGACGGTCCCCTTCATTTAATGTGCACAACTTTTGCACCTCACCTTCTATATATGACTCCTTTTTAACTCCGTTCAAAACGTCTGCTACTTCAGCTTCATAGCCTTTCTGTGATACACCCAATCTCTCCTCAAACGCAGCATTCCATAGGGAAGCTGAGTATTGGAGGAGCGCAGAGGAGTCAAGCCCTTCTGCAATGTGGAGGGTGAACGCGAAGAGGGGGACGTTGCTGTGGAGGGGCGGGTTGTAGAGGGTGGCCTTTGTGTCGCGGAGGGGTACGTAGGCGCCGTGTGGGGTGTGGGTGATGCGGGCAGCGGAGAGGCCGATGCGTGGGTGGAGTGGTGGGGTGCGGTAGTCTGCATCGGAGATGTCGGTACTGACGCCGTTCAAGGTTGCAGAGAGGCTGGCGGTCTGCACATCTACACTGTGTTGTAAGGATGCTACGCCTTGCCCCTGCTGTGCCGTAATCAGCTTCAAAGATGGTACCAAGACCGCCCCCCGCTCCCGCCAGGATAAAACTACCACAGGAGATCGGAATGTCTCTTCGCTTGCGTATAGGGGTGATGTGCCCTCCCTCCCCAGGCTCTCGACCGGGGTGTGTACAAAGGGGTGTGCTAAACGCAGTTCTTTGATGTCGTCGTCTTTTTCTTCGTCAAGTGCTTTCTTTGCATCGGTAGGGTCATATTCACCCCCCGCAGGAGGAGGGTCAAAAGTAAATTCCACCTCAATACTGTTGATTTCAGTATTCGGCGCGGCACGACGTAATGTGCTGGTTGTGGTGCGGCTGTGGTTGGTATGTTTGGCAACAATCCCTTTGCTTGGGGTGTACGCGGTGACAATGAATTTGAAGGTGCTGAACAGGTCGTGGACGTGGTCGGTGCTTTCTCGGATTTCGACAATGTATTGCGCACCATCTGCGTCATGCGCCTCTGCGGTGAGCACACCCTCCGCCGTCTTCGCGGAGGAGAAGGGCACCAAGCGGTTGTTCACCACGACACCATGAGAGGAGATTGGGGTATCGTATTCGGTGGTACGCACATTGCTTTGACGTTGGAATAATAGAGTAATGGCAGACCCCGCTAGACGAGACGAGGCGGAGGTTGTGTAGTGGTTGCCACGTTCCTGTCCGTTGGAGGGGAGTTCGACGGCGCAAATGCGTGATTTGGTTGAATCAAATGTCGCGACTTCTTTGACAAAACCTCGTTGGACAGCAGCACGCCCGCACCCCTGAGCACCAGAGATGTGGCGGACGAAGGCGCGACCGTCCTTGAATGGTATAGAGTTCAAGGATTCGCTGGCAGTGTCGTCGCCGTCCTTCTCGAGGAAGGCGCTGTTGAGAAGTAAGGATTTCTGCTTCCGTTCGAGTTCTGCACGACCGCGCCAGAGGCCAAAGCTCTTCCGTGTGACTGCCGCAGAGAAGGAAGCCAGCTGTGTCACCCCATCAACAGTTTTGTACCCAGTCTTCAAAACCGCGTCCGAACGACTGGTAGATTGCACCGCATCGATGTCCAGCATCTCAACTGCCTTGGATTTGCTGGCCTGTGTCAGTACCGGTAAAAAAAAGCTGCTCCGATCTGGAGAAACCTGCGCCGTGCTCTCCAAAAAGAAGTCATGCGAAAACACTGTAATGATCCCCGGCGGCGTCACGCTGATGAGACGCCTATTCGGAAACCTCCCTGCCAACACACGCGCCACACCTTCACTCGACTTCTGCCCTTTAAACGACTTGTCAATCTCATACAAGAAATCATCCGCCATTGCATGCACAACCAACTGACCGTCCTCCTCTTGCCCTTTCAACGATGCTATCACAAGAAGGCTTTGTGGTGACACCTGCTTTGACAGTGCCAGGGCACCTTCGAAGGAGGTCTCTTTGGTTAGGATTAACGGCGCTGTGCACATCATGGGGGTGACCTTATGGCATGGGTGGTGGTGTACGTGGTACTTCTCGCTTACCTTGCCTAAGCGAACGGACCCTGCAGCAAAGAGGGTATGAGGGGGGTGAAGAAGCACGACGACATCACTATGCTCTCCTAGCTCTTCGTCAATAAAGCGTTCTAGAATCGATTCGGCGGTGGCAAAGTTTGCTCCACAGATTCTACGTCTGGTTGCATCCCAATCATCAACCTTGGACACCCAATACATGACGGCAGCATCATGAATCATATTGATAAGAACACTAAACACATTGACGTTCAGACTCATATTGGCTTCCCCTTCTAGCATTGAATAGATTTCTTCTTCAGATCGCCTTTTGCTTTGCCCATCCCTGCCCTGCACATCAAGCATCACCTCCGCAAAGTTCCGCTGCACTGCAAACTCTACCCACCCCTTCCAGAACTCTGCCTCATTCCGCAAGACCCCTTCATGGCACGTCAATGGAGACGGCCTCTGCCCCGAACGTGATGTATTCACCTGTTTCGTGTACATCGTAAACACCCCTTCGACCCCTCCTTTCACCAAACCCGCCAAATCACTCAAATCTGCTATTGGGTCAAACAAATATCTTTTGTGAGGTGTTCTCTCCATGAAGGAATGCGGTATCGTCAGGTTGACTCCGTTTATTGTAATGTACTGCGTTCCTTCGGAAAGACCTTTAAGAAACGTCAGCTCTTCGTCAAGATGAGTTCCACTAAGAATAGTACGCAAACTGCTGAGACGGTGTTTATGATAAAAATAGTCTGCAAACTGCGCATAAAACTCTGCATCAAGATAATCATGCTTTGGGAGAAATGCTTCACTTCTAGCGTAGCGCCGGCGGAGCTTTTCATAGGCTATAGAAGGAAGGAAGACGTTAAGGGGGGTAAGCATAAGAGGTGAGGACACATCAGTGAGGTCTTTCTCTAGGAGGGCAAGCTTTTCCTTTGGGAAGGCGTGGATGTAAGACTTCTGGGAGGTAGCTGCATCCGAGGAGGAAGAGGAGGAGGAGGAGGAGGTGGTGGTGGTGCCTGCATCGCTCCAAGGTGAAAAGGCGGTGCCAAAGATGACGCTCGCATCGAAGGCGCTAACGGAGACGGCTGTGAGCTTTGCTTGGTCGTTAAACGCCTCGCGTTTGCGTGCTTCCCGCGCTCGGTCCTGCACATCGCGAATCCTCGCATCTCCACCCCCTCCAATAGGCTGTGGGGTATGCAAAATAACAGTCCTCGGTGTCTCCCCTCCAAACTGCACACCAAACAACGCAATCATCGCCACCACTCCGACACCAAGCACCATAGTGTCCACGATGCGGCGACGTGCCTGGCTGTGACGCCGCCGGTGCCTCATGGTTAGGTGTGTGCTCCGAAGAGGACCTACCTTTGATGAGGTTTAAATGGGGTAAATGAGTGGAGTAGAGTAGAGGGGTGAGGTAGGGGGGATGGGGGTGTCATAATGACAGTTTGTAAAAATGGTGGATATTTTTGAATATTTCGCGGGAAAGTTAGATGGGGGAAGGGGGGGGGAAAGGGTGAAAGTGCAAACGCCTCCCCACATTGGGGGCGGGAGGGGGAACACGTGAACATGGCGTTAACCTGGGTTCCGTTGTTTAAAGTTGGCTCGTATTTGGTGTGGATTGGGTGTTGTTGTTGTTGTTCTCGGTATGGAAGTGCACAGTACAATGAAGACGGCCTTCTTCATAGGGCTGCTGGAATACCGTCATGGAATAGTTACGTTTACCTTATGACAAACAGAAGAGTTGGCACAATACGTCCATCCTCCACGGACACTCCCATCTTACCATAGATTAAACCACACATCAAATTAACATCATCTCCAATTAGGAATCATCGGACAACGTGAATACACTGTTTGCCGGATTCCGTGCGACTGCAAGCTTGCATAGTACTGGGTCCCTGCGGAGTCGTGGACTTGCGTATTGGATGTTGTCTCCACAGATCTGAACAAGACATGTCACTAGAGCGGTGTCGTCCTTCACTTCATCGGATTCATGCTCTAAGCGAGACCCCACCGCAAGCAGCTGCAGCCTTTGCCTCATGTCATCCCACCTTTCAAAACGGAGTTGTGGATGGCGCTCTGCTATCTTCGGTAGTACATCTTCTCTGAGAGACTCAGAGATGAGATCATAGATCCTTGCGAGATATGGCCAGGATAATGGGTTTGGGTGGGAAACAAAGGCGAGAACACAGGGTAGGTCTTCGAAGGCATCTTCAAAAGCAGAAAAGGTGATGAGCCGTGGGTCCTTCGTGACAACAGAGACGAGAAGGCGGGAGTCGTGGCGGACCTCCATCGGGGCGGAGAAGAGAAGCCTTTCGTCGCTGTGCACCGCGATTTGCGCGAAGGTTATATCTGCCTTAAGGCGGGGAGAGAGGTATCGGTAGTATTGGGCATTTTCTGAGATCACTCTCTTTGCGAGAATCGGATCATCCCGAAGGCGTTCTGATGCATATTTAAATGAAAAGGGTAGCCCTACTGTGACCAATGCAAGGTCATCCTGCAGCTCGATTCCAGCATGTTGCAACAGATCTCCGTCCTCCGATACAGCCTGTCTAGCATAGGCCATGTCATTCTGAATCCGTTCCGATGCAAATTCAAAGGCACCACAACACCTCCCAAGTGCAACCCCAACCACCTCCTCATCATCACACAGCTCTTCCGAAGCAAACTGTAAATTCGACCCAAACTGCGCAACATGCCACATCACCACAGAACGGTCCGACCGCGCCTCTTCACTTGCATTGCAAAGAGTTGGCACAACAATCTCTTCCACCCGTACTGCATCCCCGACTACACACTCCGCCAGCGGTGTGCTGTCGCAATGTGCAGGCCCAGCAATAATCGTATCCGAAGCAATATCTACAAATCGAATAATCGTTCGTGTCAACGTCGTTGCAGCCTCAACAGCATCACGCAAAGTCTCCAAAGTATCATCGGCAGCAGCATCCACCTGCACCTCCATTGTCTCAATGTGTAGGGTGAGAAGCATTTTGTGGTGTAGACTGTGTTGTGTATCGAGAGGTTTGAAATAGAACAGCTCTCTCTGAACAGTGTACCTTGGTATGACCCGGTTGTGTCGGGGGGGAACAACAAGCGTGCGAAGCAGGCACGTGAGAAGAAGGAACAGAACGAGCACGACACACACTTCATCACAATGCTTTTCACAGCAAATGCTGCGCTGCAAAGTGCTGTCCTGTGCGGATATGCTCAACCACATCATGTTTAGGGCTGAGGAGTTCAACACGCACCCGGTGTGGCTAGTCTACGCGAAGCTGATGTTGGAGCTGCAATGAACTCGCGTCGGGGATGGCGTAACAAAAAAAAGTGACGATAGAACAAAGGGGATGTGCTACACAAAATATGGTGCTTTTTTTTTCCTTTTTCAGAATCCCAAAAAAATCGGGAATCGGAATCACATCTCGCACCCCTGGATTGGGTGTCATTTTTTTTCGTTCCAAGCTAAAAAGGTCTTGTGTGCTCGCTGTTTTACTGTTTTACAGCGCACAGAAGGGATACCAAGGTGGAAAGGATTGAGAAAGAGACAGAGGAATGGGGCGGAATGTGTATAGGAAGGCTTTTTTCTTTTTTTTTTCCGTAGTGTAACAGCCGTCCGAGGGCTGGTTACGCTAAGGCAGCGCAGCGCGACACTTAAATTTTCCTATGCCCGTATCCCCTCTGCTCTCACGCGCCAAGGAAAAAAGGAAAGAAATGGAAGTTGGAAGATGCGAACGCCACTTTGCGGACGCAGATATCAGTTCGCTCCGCTTGGGTTGTCAGACCGCAGAGGGAGCACTACAACATTAAATTCAAAAAATAACCTTCAGAATAGAAAGCGTTTTTTTGAGAGGGTACACAAAAACATCGTTTCTTACAAAAAAAGAAAGTATCTGCAGGATAACCTACCCTGGTGCACATCCTACACGATACTACCAATTTTCAAAAAAGAAGTTGAACTACGAACACCACAGGAACACCGTTGGACTTAGGGTGGTTCTCGGGTTATCGAACCCCAGACAGCACCAAACAAATCAACAAGCGAAGTGAGACCTCTGTGGAATCCGTCCATGCAACCACAATAGAAAGGTGAAAAAAAAAAAAACTGTAGTTGTTGATGCAGGCACCTCCGACTGACCCACTGTACGATGCCAGCCATCCGGATGAAAGCAGTACCCTGCGGCCTACAGTAGATGTAAAAAGGAAACCTAAAAAAAGAGAAGTTGAAAAGTGCAAAAACGCCTCACCGTTCATCGGCGGACGCAAGACACCGATTCTCTGCGGGGTTATCGAACCCCCAGAGAGCACTTCATTGGTATGCACACGGTTACCACGAGGGAGGGAGAAGAGAAAAAAAAATGAAATGCAAAGCCCTCTCATTTTTGATAGTCGGGGGTATCCCGGCACACCAAAATATACACCTAAGAGTACACACAACTTTGGAGCTCCCTCCTGTATTGCAATGAGACACAAAAGAGAAAAACAGAACTGATGAACCTAAGGGTTGTGTACTTAGTCACCTCAACAAAAAATTGAAATATATGTACCACACTATGTGCACAAAGATCTAGAACAATACACGGGTTTGCTTCATTTCGCATCGTATCACTGTTTGATGGGAGATTTCGAAAAAAAAAGCTCGAAAAAAAAGAGAAACGATTAAATATATCAACGCACGTCTCACACGATGAGCTATGGGGGCAGACCACTCCTCTGCAGAAGGTGGGGTATATGTATGACCCGGCAACCACACCTCTGCTGTGTTTGTGTGTTTTGCAACGAAGCCTTCATTGCCTAGGGAGAAGAAGCTAGATTAGGGGAGGCATGATAGAGGGGGGGTCTACTTTTCTGTGATCGACCTTCGCACACAACATGCAAAAGAAAATGCTACGAACAAAAAACTGCAAAATACTAAGAAAAAACTGTAGTTGTTGATGGCACCTCCGACTGACCCACCTACGATGCCAGACATACGGATGAAAGCACAAAAAAATTACATGAGATGTGTGCATCTTCATTGCACCCAATCGGGTTTGGTTTCAGGCTGTTTTGGGAGTTCGAGGCGTTCTGCTGGGCCGGTGTCCCCTTTGAGAGCGGCTGCTGAGGCATCGAAGGCACGCGCCTCAAACTCACGAATCTGTTCCGTATCGAGCCAGATGTACTCATCAAGCGTGCAGAAGATGTTCTTCTGCGTATTGAGAATCATGTCATGAATCGCGCTCTTGAGCACCGCACGCTCCACCTTGCTTTTCACCAACGGCACATCACAGGTGACACGCACCATCTTATAGACACACATGCTTGGCGCAGCCTCCTTCCTCCACTCCTTCGACAGCAAAGGCCCTCGCCCCGTCTTCTCGGACCGCGTCACCCGCGGGTCACCTGTGGGCATGACACACTTCTCCTTTTTGTCCTTCTCCTTTGCCACCTCCTGGCCGGGCAGTGGAGGAGGGGTACCTACATGATCATGCGCAATGTCCATGTTGACGACTTCACGCTTCGCAAGCTCGGCCTCGGAGAGCGAGAAGACGTTGTCCTGTGAATAGTGTCGATGTAAAAAACGGCGAGATGGGGGGGATGACATACGTTCTCCCCACGGTCGTTGTCGTAGTGCATGGACTCTACAGAGATGTAGAGTTTGGTTGCGAGGTAGGACTGCTTTGATGAATAGAGCTGTGGTGGATATGGTTGTGTTTGCTACAAAAAAAAAGTGAACAAAGGCGACATACCGTAAGGGTGTATGGGTATGAATTGAAGCCCAGCTCTTCAATGAATTTGGCTTCCTTAGGAAGCGCTGCAGAAGCGATCTTTGGCAGTGCCTTGCCAAAGTGGATGTGCTTCAGGGTGCGTTGGCAGCCTTCGCTCGAGAAGCGTTCCCGTTCAGCATGCTTCCCGTGGACTGCGATGTTCGGGTTGACCTCCTCCACAGGCTCGTTCTCCAGAACTGTGACACCCTCACCACTGCCTGCCCCTGCACTGTCCAACGTTGTCTCCCACGAACTCTTTGCGGTGACGTACAGCTGGCCCCTCCGGTACTCCTCGGTCGTCATGAACATCGGAATGCGGTACTCCACCAGCAGACTCACCTTCGTCGGTTCACGCACAATGCCAGACACATCCTCCGGCTTTTCCTTCTTCTCTTTCTTCTTAAACATAGTGTAGCGTTCTGCAGGGGGGTGAATTGCAATGGAAGGCGGTGATCTTTGTATACAAATGATTAAGATAATATTTTCAATCGAAAGATGGAGTTTCGGGGAAATCTTTTGTTTGCAAATAAAAAACAGGGTACAACGCAAAAGAGAAATCTATGAAACAGAGAAAGATCTCATATGTTGCATGTGTGAAGAATGTTAAGAAAGGGGAGAAAGAAAGGCAAAGGGAAACAACAAAATAATGCTAATACGATAAAACGTGCCTCTTGTGCACGCAATCGACAACAAAAAAAATGCGTGGGATTGACAGGCTCACCTATGAATGTTTTATGAAATGCAGTTACTGCAGGTGTTTGAGACAACACCGGGAGTGCAGGCAAACAAAAACAACCAAAAACGATAAACAAAAGTACAGTGCTAAACAACAAGTGGTGAGTCTTTACACTGAGGAAAGTAAACAAAAAAAAAAAGGTGAAGTTGATAGTGCAAACGCCTCTGGGGACGCAGGCTACAAAAAAAGAAGAAGCAGAAGGCAGCAAAGAGAGAACAAACCTCGTCAGATCAATGCGCCTCTGCAATGGAGGTGGTCAGTGTCACACCAGAGGAACAGTAGCAAGACACCTGAAGGCAGCCCGTTGGCGCTTGCGATGTTTCACAGCATAGCGTGAAGGAACAAATAGAAAGGTTGAAAAGATGAACCTAAGCCTCTCGTGCTTAGTCACCTAAATCAATAAAAGGTTCACCGTTAATCGCCTTGAAAATTAGGCGACGCTTAAAAAGGTAAACAAAATAAATTTAGAAAAGTTTGGAGAAGAGGCAGCAGCTTCGCGGCAGCGTCCCTCGCTACAGAGAGGACAGAGACGGTGAAACAGATAAAAACATAAGTGGTTCACGCTTGTGTCAAAGTCGTCCAATTTGTAGCGAATCAAGAACAATTCTAAAAAGGAAGGAAATATATAAGTGGCTCTGATTGGTGGGGCCAGGGGACAACATCAAGTTGACGCGTGGGCAATGACCAATCGAGACAGCCGATAAAACACTGCATCCATCATGTACTCTGCATCAAGAGCAAAGTACGTCAAGACGCAGGTGACAGTATTTGAACGACAAAAAAGCAGGAAACACAGAAACGACCTTTCAAAGATAGAAAACATCGTCCGAGCTCAATAAAGACAAGAAAAATAACATCTGAATATTTTTTCCAAGAAAGCACATAAGAACAACTCTGCGCACAACCCGAATGAGACTCCTTATTGGGCTGCGGAGGAATCCGATGAAGAAGAAGCAGATGAAGAAGGGTCGCTCACATCAGACTCGTCATCCATAGGGGGCAACGGCGGCAGTGTTGGCAGTGGCGGGAGGGGTGTGGAGTCCACTACGGTTGATGGTGCATAGCTGGGCACTGGGACGGTGGCAGGTGCAAAGGTCGGCACAGTTGCTACACCAGTTGCGGGCACTGTGGTGGGAATGACAGCAGATCCAGATGCAGGTGCAACAGTCGGAAGCACAGCAGATTCAGTTGCAGGTGCTGCAGTGGGAACAACAGGCGAGGCAGTCCCAGATGATGTAATGTCAGCCGCTCTCGTCGCAGGAACTACAGTGTGAATCACAGCAGATCCAGTGGCAGGTGCAGCAGTCGGAAGCACAGCAGATCCAGTTGCAGGTGCAGCAGTCGGAAGCACAGCAGATCCAGTTGCAGGTGCTGCAGTGGGAACAACAGGCGAGGCAGTCCCAGATGATGCAGTGTCAGTCGCTCTCGTCGCAGGAACTACAGTGTGAATCACAGCAGATCCAGTTGCAGGTGCAACAGTCGGAAGCACAGCAGATCCAGTGGCAGGTGCTGCAGTGGGAACAACAGGCGAGGCAGTCCCAGATGATGCAATGTCAGTCGCTCTCGTCGCAGGAACTGCAGTGTGAATCACAGCAGATCCAGTTGCCGGCACTGTGGTGCCAGCAGTGACATAGTCTCCCTGAGGTGTCGAGTCAGACACATCACTCGAACCTGAAGAGGAATACGATGCACTCGCGTCACCCGAGTCAGAGGTGGCATCCATTGGCGGCAAAGGCGGCAGTGGTGGCAGAGGTGTGGGAGATGCTGAAGTAGCGGGTGACGATGTTGCCATGCACATCACAGGCAGCGTCAGGCACAACAGAGTCAGGGAGGTTGTCATTGTGAAGGATTGAGTATCTGTGTTGTGATGATTGGGAGTGACAGTGTAACCCATGTGGTCACGGACGAAGCTCTCATATCGTGGTGCGAAGGAGGGAGTGCAAAGTGCCCCAAAAAAGAGTCTCTCATGGCGTCTTTATTGCTGCCAGACATTCGTATACTGTGAAGACCAAACTCCGCTTGCTTTTTATAACTTGATAACAACAAGAAACGACTGGGCCGAAAGGGGAGGTTCGTTTGTACATTGCAAAAGAGAAATCTGTGAAGAAAGCAAAAGGGAAAAAGATCTCATGTGTTGCAGATGTGAAGAATATTAAGAGAGAGAAAAGGCAAAGGGAAACAACAAAAAGAATGCTAGTACGATGAAACGTGCCTCGTGTGCACGCAACATCCACAATGCTAGGGTTGACAGTCGCAACTGTGGAGACATATCAAAATAAGGGGAGGGGTCATGTTTGATTCAAGTTGCCGCAGGTGTTCGACAACACCTGGAGGGCAGCGCAAAGATAAACAAAAACGATGAACAAAAAAAATACAGTGATCAACATCAAGTGGTGTTCATTTAGCGGAGGGGGAAAACATGAAAAAAGATAAGACGGAGGTGGTCAGCATGACACCACACCAGAGGAACAGCAACAAGACACCTGAAGGCAGTCAGTTGGTGCTTGCAATGTTCCACAGCATGGAGTCAAGTAAAAATAGTGTAGGGTAGATAAATGTTTATTGTGTTGTTTCTGGTCCACCGTACCTAAATAATCTCTAGATTCACAGGGGAAAAAAAGGAAAAGGAATCGGTACCTGCAATCAAAAGAAAGCAGGGAAAAGGGAAAAGAAGAACATTCTTTCCAACAAATAACTTTTCCCGTACGTAGAATCGCAGAATGTCAAAAGATCTCGGACAAGAAACAAAAGTAGAAAAAAAACAAATAGCCACCCACAACAAAATAAAAATCAGAAAATGCGGAAAGTCAGCAGCTTCAAGGCCACAGCTTCCCTCGCTACAGAGAGGACAGAGACGGTGAAACAGATATAAAATAAGTGATTCACGCTCGTGTCAATGTCGTCTAATTGTGGTGTCAAAGAACAGTTCGAGAAAGGAAGGAAATATATAAGTGGCACTGACTGGTGGGGCCAGGGGACAACATCAAGTTGACGCGTGGGCAATGACCAATCGAGACAGCCGATAAAACACTGCATCCATCCTTTATGTACTTACCATGCATAGCAAAGTACGTGAAGACGCAGGTGACAATAAATAAAGAACAAAAAGCAGGAAACACAGAAACCACCTCTCAAAGAAAGATGACATATTTCGAGCTCAATAAAGACAAGAAAAAGATCATCTAAACGATAAGAACAACTCTACTCACAAGCTGTATCAGACACTCCTCATAATGCTGAGGCGGAATCCGATGAAGAGGAGGTGGAAGCAGAGGAGTCGCTCGCGTCAGACTCGTCATCCATAGGGGGCAACGGCGGCAGTGTTGGTAGTGGCGGGAGGGGTGTGGAGGCTGCTGTGGTGGAGGGTGCAGAGGTCGGGACCACAGCAGATCCAGTTGCAGGTGCAGCAGTCGGAATGACAGCCGATCCAGTTGCAGGTGCTGCGGTGGGAATGACAGCAGATCCAGTTGCAGGTGCTGCGGTGGGAATGACAGCAGATCCAGTTGCAGGTGCAGCAGTCGGAATGACAGCAGATCCAGTTGCAGGTGCAGCAGTCGGAATGACAGCAGATCCAGTTGCAGGTGCAGCAGTCTGAAGCACAGCAGATCCAGTGGCAGGTGCTGCGGTGGGAATCACAGCAGATCCAGTTGCAGGTGCAGCAGTCGGAATGACAGCAGATCCAGTTGCAGGTGCAGCAGTCGGAATGACAGCAGATCCAGTTGCAGGTGCAGCAGTCGGAAGCACAGCAGATCCAGTTGCAGGTGCAGCAGTCGGAATGACAGCCGATCCAGTTGCAGGTGCAGCAGTCGGAATGACAGCAGATCCAGTTGCAGGTGCAGCAGTCGGAATGACAGCAGATCCAGTTGCAGGTGCAGCAGTCTGAAGCACAGCAGATCCAGTGGCAGGTGCTGCGGTGGGAATCACAGCAGATCCAGTTGCAGGTGCAGCAGTCGGGATGACAGCCGATCCAGTTGCAGGTGCAGCAGTCGGAATGACAGCAGATCCAGTTGCAGGTGCAGCAGTCGGGATGACAGCCGATCCAGTTGCAGGTGCAGCAGTCGGAATCACAGCAGATCCAGTTGCAGGTGCTGCGGTGGGAATGACAGCAGATCCAGTTGCAGGTGCTGCGGTGGGAATCACAGCAGATCCAGTTGCAGGTGCAGCAGTCGGGATGACAGCCGATCCAGTTGCAGGTGCAGCAGTCGGAATGACAGCCGATCCAGTTGCAGGTGCAGCAGTCGGAATGACAGCAGATCCAGTTGCAGGTGCTGCGGTGGGAATGACAGCAGATCCAGTTGCAGGTGCAGCAGTCGGAATCACAGCAGATCCAGTTGCAGGTGCTGCGGTGGGAATCACACCAGATCCAGTGGCAGGTGCTGCGGTGGGAATGACAGCAGATCCAGTTGCAGGTGCAGCAGTCGGGATGACAGCCGATCCAGTTGCAGGTGCAGCAGTCGGAATCACAGCAGATCCAGTTGCAGGTGCAGCAGTCGGAATCACAGCAGATCCAGTTGCAGGTGCTGCGGTGGGAATCACACCAGATCCAGTGGCAGGTGCTGCGGTGGGAATGACAGCAGATCCAGTTGCAGGTGCAGCAGTCGGGATGACAGCCGATCCAGTTGCAGGTGCAGCAGTCGGAATCACAGCAGATCCAGTTGCAGGTGCAGCAGTCGGAATCACAGCAGATCCAGTTGCAGGTGCTGCGGTGGGAATCACACCAGATCCAGTGGCAGGTGCTGCGGTGGGAATGACAGCAGATCCAGTTGCAGGTGCAGCAGTCGGGATGACAGCCGATCCAGTTGCAGGTGCAGCAGTCGGAATCACAGCAGATCCAGTTGCAGGTGCAGCAGTCGGAATCACAGCAGATCCAGTTGCAGGTGCTGCGGTGGGAATCACACCAGATCCAGTGGCAGGTGCTGCGGTGGGAATGACAGCAGATCCAGTTGCAGGTGCAGCAGTCGGCATCACAGCTGATCCAGTTGCAGGTGCAGCAGTCGGGATGACAGCCGATCCAGTTGCAGGTGCAGCAGTCGGAATGACAGCAGATCCAGTTGCAGGTGCTGCGGTGGGAATGACAGCAGATCCAGTTGCAGGTGCAGCAGTCGGCATCACAGCTGATCCAGTTGCAGGTGCTGCGGTGGCATCCATTGGCGGCAAAGGCGGCAGTGGTGGCAGAGGTGTGGGAGATGCTGAAGTAGCGGGTGACGATGTTGCCATGCACAGCACAGGCAGCGTCAGGCACAACAGAGTCAGGGAGGTTGTCATTGTGAAGGAGTGAGTATCTGTGTTGTGATTGTGGCGGTGTGGGTGAACTGTATTTGAGGAGGGAACAAGGTCACAGAATGGACACATATCAACAACCAAGAGGCACCCGAGGAATGAAGAACTGTGTTCTGCGGGACGCTTAAAGTATAGGGGGGAGGTACATGAGGGTTGCTTTTTTTTCGTCTTGGGAAACGATTTGGAAAACGCGGGGCGTCAATTGTGAACGCCCCGTTTTCTAGGTTGTTTTTCTGCTTTATAGCGATTGGTTTGCGCTTTATTTTGCAGAAGAGTTGTTTTTGTGAAGAGTTTGGATGGCAGTCAGACAGATGGACGGACACACATATTCATGCGTATCCTGAAGAAGCACAACACAGAAGACGAACACAGCCGAACACAAAAGAACAGAACAACCACACAGCAAATAATATGCTGCGCGATCGGTTCTGCACAAATCTGTTCTGTTCTTGCATCCTTTTCTGTGCGTGGAACAATAAAAGAAAAACAAAGATATGCTGAAAAGATGAATGCGTCACATGGACACACATCTAGAACATAAAACAGAGGATGGGAAACTAAAAGGTGGGGATGGAGTGGTTCAATAGAGAAAAAATACCCATCAGGATCAGAGAATATCTTTTTCCATACGGGAAACACACAGTACAACAGCGCCGCGACCGGTTCAGAGTACTGAGGTTGAGAACCTTTTCAGAGTAGGGCGAATCCTAGTAGGATCAAAAGTGAAATATGAAATGAAAAAAAAGAAACGCGAATATTCAAAAAAAATCATAAGATAACAAAAAGGGAAGACAGAAAATACTAAAAATGCCAGAAGAGAAAAGGCAGGGGAAAATGGCAGAAATGTAATCAGACAACAGTTCTTGCTCAATTGCAAACCACTAGCTTATTTTCTTTTCCTGCTCTCGGGGAGCACAAAAAAAACAAAAATCAGCAGGTGGGGTGCAGAAGGCAGTTTGCACGCGTCTGGAAACAAATATGAAGCAGACAGTTGAAAATAAAGCATAACAGTGAGTGGTGAGGAAAGAACAGAACAACACATGCACACCACCTTCATCACATTGGTGCAGTGGCACTACCCTCCTCACCATCCTGCCCCTCCTCCACAGGCACAACAGCCGAATGCGGCCCCGAAGGGCCCTCCCACGTCGCATCCAGCTCCTTCAGCTCAGCCTCCACACGCTGCTTCCAGTCCCCGATTGGGTCGTAGTCCTTCTCCACGACACCCTTCAGGATCTTCGCCCCGTCAAGCATCAGGTGCAGCTGCTCAATGCGCCCGTCAAAGCCAGGACGCTTGTGCAGCTTCTCCTGCTCAATCAGAAGCTTCACGTAGTCCACAAACTGCAGGTTCGTGGGGCGCAGCGCAATCTCGTCCAGCTTCGTGTGTGCGTCGTGGATGGACTTCATGAGGCCGTGCACAGTGTCGTACACGCCCTGCATCTCTCCCAGCACCTGCTCCTTCAGCGCCTCCGACCGCGACAGACCGTCCTTGGCACTTCCAAGCTGAAGCTTCTTCGTGTCGTACTCACGCGTCACGACCTCGACACCCCACTCAAAGTAGTAGTCCAGGTTCGCGTGGTCAGAGGAGTGGCAGCTGCCAGGGCACACTGTGCACTTCCCCTCGTTGTCGTCGTCAAACACGTAGCAGTACTTCTTGTCCTCCTTCTCGCAGTCGTGGTGACAGTCGTACACACACTTCAGGCACTGTGTGTTCCAGGTGCCGGGCGTCTTGTCCTTCTTCTCCACCTTCGGGATGGTCTCCTCGTAGTGGTAGTTTGCGTTCTCGTCAATCATGGACCGGTTCACCTTGATGTCCTTCAGCACCTGCTTCAGGTTGTCCATCTTCGACAGACCAATCGTCACCTGTGGCGTGATGGACACCACGTAGTTCTGCAGCTTCTTCTGTGTCTCAATCACGTCCTTCGTCTGTGTCAGGCTGAACGGCTGCTTGTGTGCCATCAGCTCAAAGAACCTGTCCAGCGACTGTGCACCCATCGACCAGAAGTTCTTCGAGTACTCGTTCCTGTCCTCGCCCTTCGCAAACAGCGCAGAGTTGTTGAAGTGGAAGCACCGCTCCGCCTCGTACGGGAACCCAGACGCCTGGATGGCGTTCAGCACCTGTGCCTTCTTCCCGTCGGCAAACGTCACCAGCAGGAAGATGTTGTCCACAGCGTCTGTCCCGAACATTGTGAGCACCTTGCTGATGATGTACTGCTGCGTCACCGTCAGGCGTGGCAGCGACGCCGCCGCCACAAAGCACACCCCGTGGATCTCGTCCTCCTTCTGCAGCGTGTCGTAGATGTTCTGTGTGATCTGCTCGTCGCGCTCCACACCGCTCGTGTCGCCAAACCCGGGTGTGTCGATCAGGCGGAGCACGAACGAGTACTTATCGCACGTCACCATGTACGTCGTCACAGTCTGCGTCTGCGAGAAGGCCTGGCTCTGCGGGGGCTCCTTGACCAGCCTGTAGCGCACTTGGTCGTTGTAGCCCACACCTGCAGCCCAGTTCGCCATTGCGTTCACAAGGGTGCTCTTCCCAGACCCGGTCTCGCCCACAATGAGCACTGTGCGCACACGTGTCGGCGTCATGCTCCCTGTGTACTTGTAGTCCTTCTCTTCAAACACAAAGTCTGCGGCATCGTTGTCTGCCTGCTGCTGTTCCTGCTGCTGCTGCAGCAGGAGCTCCTGCATCAGCTGCTTCCGAAGCTCTGCCTCGTCCACCTCCTCGTGCTGAGGCTGCTGCTGCTGTGGGGCAGCAACAGGAACAGGAACGGGGTCGGCAGCACGCGGCTGCTGCACAGGCTGTGCCACACTCTCCCCGACGTCTGTGTCTGCCTTTGTGTCTGCAGGGACTGACGCTGTGTTGTCGGGAGCGTTGTTCGTGGTCTCGTCTGCCGTTGTTGCCTGGTTCGCTTCAACAAGCTTTGGGCGGCTGTTGTTCTCATCAGCCTTCGAGCAGCACTGACCCATGGTTGTTAGTTGCTTTCTTCGGTGCTTTTTCTGTCGTGTCTTTTGTTTTCTCCTCTGTTGTGTTTGGCTGCTTTTACGGCTGCAACAACAAGGATGGTTTGAGTAATGTGGAAATCTGTGGTAATAAGTGTACAAACAGGGAAGGGATGAGACGCAAAAAAGACAAATCACGAAATCCTTTTTTTTATTAACCTTAAACAGCAACCTACATGGTTTACCTTTTCTTAAAAAAAACTAAACCACACTACCACAAGCCTAGCCCCCCTCTGCAGCAACCTCCCCTTTCTCACAGACGTCACCCTTTTCACCCCCTTCCCCTTCTGCCTTCTCTTCCCTAAAGGGCGGGGTACTATGCGAACCGAGAGGACTTGCCGCCGGCATTCGCGCATTCATTACCTGCGGTGCCTTCTTCGGTGGCGCTGGGGTTCCTCTACTCGCCGCACTCGCCTTCGCTGCTACACTGTTTACGTCCTGCGAGGAGACTGGA
Organism: Rhynchopus sp. YZ270_cl-10; assembly: GCA_964035575.1. Classification (NCBI taxonomy): domain Eukaryota; phylum Euglenozoa; class Diplonemea; order Diplonemida; family Diplonemidae; genus Rhynchopus; species Rhynchopus sp. YZ270_cl-10. The sequence goes on along the minus strand of OZ037833.1, from coordinate 2,482,414 downwards.
TCCGTCAGGGTGAAGACCTTCCTCATGAACTGCTTGAAGGTAACATGCACCCCTTCGATGCTAGCTAGAAAATGCGCGACTTCATCCTTGGACGGAAACTCCTTGGAATACACATGCACCAGATGCTGCTGCGTGGGGCCCCCTCCACCTCGATCCACCTCCCTCTTCTGCGCATGAAGCGCCGCATACAACGCATCCTTCAAACTGTTCACACAAACATATCCTTTTCCTTCAGTGTCAAGCTCAAGAAAGAGCCGTTCTGAAGCAGCAAAGAACTGTTCATACATAAGACAACTGTATATCCCTGCAGCGAATTGTCTGAAGGGGACTATACAGGTTTCCGTTTTTTCAAGAATTTCTAGCACCGCAGACACAATTTCTGTTGGAAAATCGACGCAAAGGAGGTGAATGAGTCGTCTCATATCGGCGCCGGTGATCCCCACCCCTGCCCCTTCTTTCCTATCATCTATAGTAGCATACGCAGCAACAAGGTTATCCCAAAAGGACTGTCGATTCAATGCCGTTAATTTAATGTATCGGTAGCTTCGTACCAAAGGTGACGTCCCCCCTGCCACATTCTTGAAGTAATCTGCAATAAATGAAGCCGGGCAAGAGGGGCGATTGTCCAACAGCAATGTTGTAACGTCCTTGAGATACGCAGTAACCGTGAATTTGTCTAGGTATTCCTGGGCGGTAAGCTTGGTAAGATCGGTGGCGGTGGTGGTCGAGTGGACAGAAGTGGAAGGGTGTGAAGAGGCAGAGTTGGAGCTGGTGGAGGTGGAGGGTGCTGTGGAGGAATGAGAGTTCTGGGTTCGTGAGGCACGACGACCCTCTCTGCTCATATTTTCTGTGTAAATAAAAAAAGAACCAAAAAGAGTCTAAGAGAAGCTTTAAGTAGCAAGCACCTCTGACTAACCCAAGTACTATGCCAACCCCGGATGAAAGCACAAAATTTAAAAAAAAAAGGACAAAAAAAGAGGGTTATAAAGATTAAAGACGGGGTGGGGAAGAAAGGTGTAATATGAGATCTGAGAAAATGTGGGGTAAAATGGGGGAAAATGACAAAAAAAAGAGATCATTTTTACTATTGTCTTTGCAATAAACCGGAACCAAAAAACCTTGGGGCAAGAAATTGTGATTGGTGGCGGCAGTAACGATCGTTTATATCCCCCCTCCCTCCTTCCCCTCCCCCCCCTTTTACGACAACCACCTAAATACCCAAAGACTTCGGCAATTTTTTTTGATAATAAAATCGCTGCATTTGAATCAACACAACAACCGCCTCGAACATCTCACGCATATTTTGCGATATGTTGAGGCAAAAGCGCAGCACGCGGTGCAAACTCCTCTTCACCCTCCTCCGCCTCGTCGTCCCCTTCCTTGAGGTCCTCCTCCTCACCACCGTCATCGTGCTTCCGCTTTTTCCCCTTTTCTTTGTTTTCTTCATGACGCCTTTTCTTTGATCCTCCTAGACCACTGATTTTCTCTTCGTATGTTGCTTCTCGCGCTCTCTGCATTAGTGGGATGTACTCTCCCCCGGTAGCACGCTTTTTTATTACCTCTGTAGTGTTTCCTTCTGGGATAGTGTCGTATGTTGTTTCTTCACCTATGATGGTGCCTTCTACCGAAAGAAACCTCATTGGTTCGTTGCAACGAAGATGGTCATGGATGTGCCCTTGAATCATAGGGGTGATGAGGTTCAGTTCGTATTGTGCGGCAAAATGGCGGAGAAGTTTTGTGTACGCATCGTGGTTGACACTCCAAATAATAGAGGGAAACAGACAGTCCCATAGGACCAGACCGAGATCGCTTGCCATGTTGTAGATGGGGCGTCCAGGGCAGGTTTTTGTATCTAACAGAGAGGTGATAACATCTGCCGTTTCGTTTCCATCCGCAATTTCAAAGAGAACCGCCACCATGCACCGAACCTGATGATAAAGAAACGCAGTCCCCACCACGGTGATGACATAAACCTCGTTGCTCAGAGACTCTGCAGCAGGGGTGACCGTCATAGAATGGATGGTGCGGACAAAGTTGGATACATTCACAACATCCATCTTCGCGAAGTTGCGGAAATCATGTTCTCCAACCAATTTCGCTGCCGCAGCCCGCATTGCTTCAAGATCCTTTTTCCCTTTCAAAAAGAAGTATTTGTACACCCTCCCTGAGCACGAAAACCGAGCACTAAACTTCTCGGGAACATCAGACCACCCTATGACTCGCACATCTTCTGGAAGCACGCGGTTGAGAATTCCGCAGAAATCGTGTTCCGCTTTGTTGGGCTCGGCTTGGGTACGGTTTGAACGCAACATCATTGCAGAGACTTGGCCTAAGGAGGACACACCCTTATCGGTACGTCCACACCTGCTGTATCCTAGAGGCACCTTCTCGTCGGGCCCAATCAGACGTACCTTTCGCAACGCTTCAAACAGCACCCCCTCTACAGTCGCCACACTGTGCTCCTGCAATGCAAGGCCCTGATAACCCTGCCCCATATAACAATACTTCAAGGCAATATGACGCCGTTCGTACTTACTCATGTCAAACCCACGGTCCGCTTTCTTTTGCCGTTTTTTGGGTTGTTGTGCCATTTTGTGTACAATTCTGTCGATGAGAATAGAGAGGTAAGAAAGTGGCAGAAAATCAAAAAAAAAAAAGCCTTTTTTAAAAAAAGAGCAGACACCGCAGTTAAGGAGCGACCACGGAAATATGGAAAAAACACAGAACATAATAAAAGAGAGAAAAAAATGGGAACGATGAACCTAATCCTGTGATTAGGTCACAATCGACCTAAAAAGGGTTCTGCTTGTAACCTCATAATACCCCCCAAAAAATGGTAACGATGAAGCTAAGTTATTTTAGTCATCAAGAAAGTTGGAATACAAAAACAGTGTACCTTGAAAGAATAAAAACGTTTTCCCCCATACGACGTAAAAGACTACTTGAATTTCGCTCCTTTTGGCATGCCTCCAGGAATTCCAGATGCAAGGGCTTTTTTGAATGCTGCGAGCTGTTCACGGTATTGACCGATTTCCGCAGCTCCGAACTTATCAGGAAGCTGCTCTGCAGTGGCGATGAAGACTGTGATAGCAAAGCTGGCCTCGTTGACAAGCGGGGTACGCTCCTCCACCTCCTCATCGGGCAGCTTCATCATGCGGGCAACCATCACTGTCGACATTGTTTTGGCAGAGAGAGCACGGACATACGGCTTCGTTCCATTCACCCCATTCCTGAGAACATGCGAGAAAAGCTCTGTGGCCCGTTCACGCAAATGCTCCACATCGTCCCCTCTATCCCTGAATTTCCCCTGTTTTGACATCTCATCCGCCTTCCTCGCCAGATAATGCCCCATCCTAAAAATCGACGCCCAATAGTCATTCACGCAGACTTCATCCCACGGTTCGGAATTCACCGCTAGAAGGGTGTGGTCCATTTCCTCGCTGGTCATTGCCATGCTCTTCAGAATGCTCTGCATGAACTTCTTCGAAAACTCTTCATTCTGCTTTTTTGTAACAAACAAATCAGCCATGCCCACCGGAACCCTATCATACCCCTTTTCCCATGATTTATCCTTTGGGTTAAGGTCATATGCGACATATATTTTGCGATTCGAATTCGCTTCTAAAAAATGCCGTGCATTAAACCCTTTAGGAGAATACGACGCACCAGGAAAGTTTATTTTTGGATAAAAAAGCTTGATTCGCGGAATATACCAAAGTGAGGTAAGCATTTCTACGTCAAGATTCATGACATCCCGCCGATAGTCACGAAAGGTTTGCACATAACGTACCGAATTCGTCAAAATATCCCCCTTTGTGAGCAGAATGCTGTTCTTTGCGAGAGGCTTTAACATTGCATCACCAAATGTTTCTACAACGTAGTTCTCACTTTGATCCTGCTCTGGAAATCTCTCCATCCCTGTCTGTACTAAATATGCTATACACAACGCCACCAATGAGGTCTTAATGAGATTCTTCATGAACCCTTCTTTTGGCGTAATCAACGAAGCGATTCCATGGTACCCCGCCCCTACTCCAAGGCAGATTAATAGATACGGTTGTAACCAAAAGCGTTCTTGGACTGAACGGAACAGTGCAGTGTCCAATGGAAGGTTCCCGAGATAGGCGAAAAAGAGAATGTAGCAGACGAGGTTGATGATGAAGAAGGATTGCGTGGAGAGCAGGGCGTGGCCTTTCATGGTAAGCGGTGTGGTGAGTCCGATGAATGCTGTGCACACCAAGGGGATGTCTAGGTTCTTCGAGAGGAAGTACACCCAGTTGCGGACAGACGCAGCGACGTCGGGCTTTGCATAGTCTGCCTTCTGATTCGCCAGAGAAAACGTACCGTACTCCTTCCGCAATACATGGTTCCAGAATCCTTCAGAATCAAATACAGCACCCCAAGAGTGTTTACTATTATTCCCATAGCTTGCCCACAACAACTGACTATAAACAAAGCCAAATACAAAGCAAAACGCAACCGCAGACAATCCCAGTACAACCATCTTCTCTGTATCAAACCCGCTCGCCATAAAAACATAGTGTCCAACCAGCATTACTCCACTAGGGGCAATCAAAATCGCTGAAGTGTGTTGATTTGATAATGCAAGCGGGGTGACTATCGAACACAGCAGCATTGCGAAGGACCGGGTCCTCTTAAGAACGATATACCTAACTCCGATACACAGGAGCACTGCGCACGCTGCATTGTTTAACGCAAACACCTCGGGGGTCACAGAATAACGCCATACCGAAGGCGATATCGCAAAACTCCCTGCAGCTGCCAGACCAGCCCCGCGAGAGTACGTAAACGTAAACACCGTTAAAAACACAGCCGCCACTGATATGCCCCCGCAGATAGGTGACACAACATGCATCCCCACACCGCTCGATTCTGCTCCATACGACAACCCTACCCATAATGGATATCCCGGTGGGTGTGCCACTCCAAACTCCTTCGCAACGCTCATCAACTCACCGCTATCCCCACCACTCACCGATCCGCTTGCACTCCGCAAATACAATGCTGTTGAAACCACTCCAACCAACACACTGCACATTACACCACCAAACCACCCATTTGCTTCATGGTAACGCAGTTCTGCAGCGGGAAGGCTGGTGGTAGTAGATTCAACAGAAGATACAGCATCATCCTGAGAGATAAGACGACCCCTTTTCCGGATAGGCATTAATGCTGTTTCTGTCCTTTCTTGTGGTTTGTATACAATCACCTGGTAGAAGGGGGGGTTTTTTTTGGGAGGGGAAAATAGAAACTCATGCACGTAACACTCATCACACGATAAAACCCATGGGAGACAGGTTGTGGTGAAACGCACAACACCTCAACCTGTTTGGTGAGGGGGTGGCTCTGCAGTGCGGTTCGTCCCTAGAACCGCAAAGGTGTGTTCAAAATGCTTTGTTTATATCTCCATTTCATGAGGTGGCAGAAGAAAATTCTATTGATTGGGGGAGGGAGGAACTTTTTTTGTGTGGGGTAAACGCGTTTTGTAATTACATGTTTTGTTAAAAAGGAAAAAATGGATCCTCAGAGATTAAGAAAACAGAAAAAAAAGACAGCAAAGGATCAGTTAAAAAGGTAGAGGGAGGGGGAGGGGGTGTGAGTAAGAATGGATCTAAGTCTCTCCGGTGCTGAGTCACACCTTGAAAAGGTCGTTGGTTGTGGGGGGGTCGTGGCTATGTAGGATAAAGCCCTTTATTGCAGATTGTTACGTCCGCACGATTTTTTCTTCTTTTCCAATCGCCTAAGTACCTTGGTGAGTCACTTAGACATCGATTATTTTTTTGTTGTTATTTGTATTGCCAATCACCCAAGAATTGGGTTCTCAAATATCCCTAAAGGGTTTGGTGACTTACAAACTTTTTTTTGCATCGAGGGGAAAGGGGTGAACGATGAAGAGTAAAAAAATCAAAAAAGAAGGGGATCTGTAAAACGTTGGCACACACTTTTACCCCCTTCCCCAGCTCCTACCCTCTTCCTCAAAATATATGCTGATGTATTCTAGTGGCAAAATACACTGCACGACCATTGAGTGCTGAAGGAATACAACAAGGAGACAATATGGGGGTAGGAATAAACAGCAATGCAAAGAGATAGAAACTGGCGATATAAAGAAATTGAAGTGCGTTGATTGGGAGAGTCTGGAACCAAACTCTGCAAATATGTACTCAGCAGCTGGGGTGTGGACGGGGTTATTTGAGTCATATCCAAAAAACAAAAACAAAAACAAAAAACAAAAAAGCGTGGATGGGAAAGGGAAAGAGAAAAAAAAAATGTATGTCACCACGACGAACCGCTCTGTGCTTTTAAAAAGCAGCAGAGCTGCATCAAAAATAGGCTTTTGTCCAGACACAAAAATACCCCAAAAAAAAATCTCTTTTTTGATGTGGCTGGGCCAAAGTGTAACTTTAGTACTGTTTTTGGCACAGACTGTTTCCAGCCACACCACTATTACCTAGAGTTTATAACCCTAGACGGCCCCTCCTCCGTTGAATGGCGAGCAGAAGAAGGGGGGGAAGGGACGATTAACAACAAAACCGCAATCCCAGAGCAAAGCCTTTTTTCTTTGGGGGCAACGTTTTCGAGTGTGCATGTATAGCCTGTGGAGGTAACATACGGTGGTAACGACAAAAAAAAAAAAATGAAGGGATGTAAAAGACACACGTTTGCGGAGCACTCCGAAACCATGGGGTTGTAAGGTATCAAAAAAGCCCCCCAAGGAGATTGAATTTTATTAACAATGTACTTGATGGAGGGGGAAAACTGTGTGGAACAAAAAAAAAAACTAAAGTATATTCACCAGTATTGAATCGAATTTTCAACACTAAAAAAAAGAAAAGTTTATAAGATGATCCTAAGCCTCTCGTGCTTAGTCACCTTATAACAAATGGTGAATATGAAACTACCGAGCCTCTGTTGGATTCGCCATCACTACCAAACAAATTAGATTCATATACTTTCAATTCACAGAATTGAAAGTATGTGAGAGGGTCAACACATGCACCCTTTCTTTTTGGTGGTTTTAGCTTTATGTTTTTAACTCCTCAAACAAAAAAAAAGCGCAAAAAAAAAATACAAGAAACTCACAAAATACACAAAACTCGGGCAAAACAAAATGCTATGCTTTTTTTAGGGGGGAAGGGCATGAATAGTGTGGTTGGCACCATCTCAAGTACACTTTTCCCCTCTTTTTTTGTACTGCATTGCGATACCCTTTTTGGGTATGCAAAACAAGGAAGCGTAGAAAATATACAAAAAAAAAAAATTGAAATTAAAAAATAGGGCATCTGAGTAGGAAGGGGTGAGGCTCAGTCAAAAAGGGTTCCTCTACCCCATGGTGAATGCGGACATTGCCGTTTTCGGGCCTCTCTCTTGGCTCAAAGAATATTTTCATCATATGCAATCAATAAATTGATCAAAGAATGAAAGAAAACCTTTCGCATTTTCATTCAGTTAATAATTGCGCGAGAGAGCCTTTTTAATGACCCCTCCCAATCTTTCTCAGCGATTACAATCATCGAACCCCTTCACGTTTTTAAAAAAAGCAAAAAAAAAAAAATCTTTAGTTTCTCTCTTTTTTAGCTGGAGTACCCAATAGTCTCACCTTGGAGCACCCGAATCGCAGGGAATCTGTTTTTTTCGAAGAGGAGAATGCACAGACTGCCGCCGTATTGGAAGTAGCCGACTTCTTCTCCTTTTGTGATTTCGACGGGTTTGTCGCTGGTGACCTTTTTGAATTTTTCACCGAAGATAACTGAAGAGATTGTGTTCAGCCCGACAGGAATCATTGCGATGTTGCCAAACTTCTCCGTTTTGATGATAAGGTAGCCACGACGGAAGTTCTCAAACATCGAGTACGTCTCGCCGTACCCGACGTTCCCTTCGTTCAGGAAGGCAGGGAAGTCGGGGATGCCGAAGTAGTTCTCCATGACGTCCTGGTCCGATTCCACCACGGTCCCGTTTGCGGGGGAGTGGTACCTATGGTAGACGTCGGGCATCAGGACGCAGGAGAGGGCTGTGCCTCCGACGAAGCCTGGCGCGTATTTGGATCCGTTGAGAAGCTGGTTGACGCTCATCTGCTGGGTCTTGACGAGAATGTTTTTGTCGTTGAGGGTGAGGGAGTCGTCAATCATGTTGAGGACGGCGTCGGCAGGCGAGACCAACCACTCCTGCTTGTCGTTCCCAATAGGGTTCGCAGTAGGGCGCCTGCCAGGCTTCAGCTCACGACGGAAGAACTCATTGAAGTTGGCGTAGCCACCTGGGGGAATGATGTAGTTGCTCATCTCCTCCTCGCCAATCTCAGACTCCCATTGCTCGACGATCTTGACGCTTGCAGGGTCATCCATCTTCGCGCCGTTCAGGAAAACAAATTGTCTGCACATCTCCGTTCCTGGGTAGGTCGTGACAAAGTTGAGTCCAACAGGGCTGTTGACATAGATCCAGGAGAATTTTTGGATGAACTCCAAGCCGTTCCCTTTAGAGTAGGAAGGGTAGAAGGCGTACCACCGATTGAAGAAGTCCTGGAGGTGCGCGAAGTCGGAGTTCTTCCAGTTCTCGGTGTTGTTTGGGTCGGTCCCTGCGGGGAACGGTGGGGTGGTGACAGCTGCCATTGCGGCAGTGAACTTCGTCTTGAAGCCGTGGTAGTCCGTGTCGTACCATGACTTCAGCAGTGCCTGGAACGCCTCAATTGTTGTCACCAAAGGCAGTTCGGGTTCGTCCCTCACAGCCTTACTCGAATCCCTGCATTTGGGAACGTGACTGGTGAGTTTGAGTGCCTGCATCTTAGCGGGCACCTTGGATTCAATAGGCTCGTTCGTGTGGTGTGCCGGCTTGGTGGAGGGCTTGTTTGTCTTGCCATCCGCGGGCTTGCTGTTGCATTCTCCCATAGTGAGTTTGTTGTCGTATTCGTGTCTGAGGTGTATGGTAGGCGTGACAAGAAAAAAGTTGGCTTGAAATACAAAAGCCCGATGTACCGGGGGGACACCCCAACCATGCAGTCCATCCAGTTCGTTGTTTGCATCTGATATGCGCTACTCCCGCTTCCACTCAGTCATATGAAAGGATCATTGCAAACACACATCCTAGAAACACAAATCCCTCTCGTGACAGAGTACTATGTACCTCAAAAAAATGGGGAGGGTGGCAAAATATTGGAAGAAAACGCCGTTTTTTTTTTTTACTAATTGTGTATAGTTGCGTAGGGAAGGGAAGGGAAGGGTTTCCCTTTGAGTACATTAAAGTACGGAGCTTTTTTTCTCTTTATGCATACTGTGGGTGTTATACCGTTATCGATAACGTTAGAACACCCACAGTATGTTTATGCTCTGTTTTCTCCTGAAGTGGTGAATTGTCCAGTCTCAGTGTTGCGGTATGTTACATAGAAAGAAAGACCGGCAAGAGAGAACTATTGGCTCCAGTCGGGGCCATTTCTAAAACAAATTGTATTTTTTTTTTTTCTCTGTGTCTATTTTTTTTAAACGGTCTTTTTAACCTTGCGTCCTTTTCTTCAAAAAACACAAAATAAAAGCCCAAAAAAAATCCACATTTTCTTTTGAAAAATTGAAACTATGAACGTCTTCAAAGTGGTAAAATGGAGAAAATACCATAACAATCACGCGGCTGACATGATGTGAAAAGGAGGAATTTATTAATAGATCCTCCCCCACACCACATCTTTGATCCAACGTGACGGTTATGATCTCTTCTCATTGTTTTCTTGCATTGATTCATCAAAAAAAAGAGTTAAATTGGAGAGTCTCAGGCTCACCTAATAAAAAGTGTGTGGGTAATCTCGTCTGTGCTTCAGCTCACCTTGGAGGGTAGTCTTACTTTCCAGGGAACTGTGCGTTCTTCTGCTGCTCGAGAAGCTCCTGGAACTTCTGCTTGAAGTGCGCAGAGTGGTCACGCATCTTCTTGTTGAACTTGTCGGTGTGCTCCTTGATCATCTTCTCGAACTTGTCGTAGTGCTCCTTCATCTCGGGGGAGAGCGTGCTCTCGTCGGGCTTGTCCGCGAAGAACTTCTTGTTCTGCTCCTCCATCTTCTTGCCGAACTCAGCATCGAGACGGTCAAGCTTGTCAGAGAACTCCTGGTAGGTGGTGCACATTGTTGTAGGTAGTGTTGTGGTGGCTCTGTCAGGTGTTGGTGTTGGTGTTGATGACAGTGTGGAAGAAGGGGAAAAGAGAAGGCAGTGTGGATGGTCCCTACCTAAGCCTCTGTGATTAAGTTGCCTAAGGGAAAGAGGAAGGAGAAGGCTGGTTACAAAAGTGAAGTTGTTAATGTGCGGGGAGAGAGAGAGAGAGGTGATGCAGGCGTGTAAAAAGGAATCAAAAAAATACCCCCAACTTTTTTTTAAAAAGTCCACTGGCACACTTGGAAGCATTTCTCCCAAACCCATTCAGGATGGAGGAAAATGCAAGAAATAGAAGAAAACAAAATATACGAGTAATGTAACACCATAAAAAAGAGGAAAGTTTTGTGCGATAAAACCGAAAGTCTCTCGTAGTTTGTCATTTGAAGAAAACTGTACCTGAATCAAATGTGCCTCTCGTGCGGGCACATCGAACAGATGCACATGACATTACGAAAGATTTTTCGGACAAAAATTCGAAGTGTTTTTTTAAAATGAAGAGAGGGAGAAGAGGGCCATAAACTGGCGTGTGGATAGACATTCGTTAGGACAAAAAGCCCCTTTTGTGGGGAGAGAGCTGTGGTATTTAGACAAAACAAAGAAAAAAGATCGGGCGTTTCAGTTTGCAAAGCCGCTGGCAAGAATCCTTACTTTTCTGTGTATGTACGAACTGAAGTCAGATTGGCAACACGTGTTCCATCTGATATGTGTCTACTGAAAAAACTCATCCGAATTAGATGAGTGCTCTCTTTTCAATTTGGTTTCACTGGAATCTACCGGGGGGAAATGCTATTACCAGCGTGCTTTAGAAGTCATACCACGTGGCAACTCCATATAGCAGTACCTCCAGCGTGCTCCCTTTGTTTTCTTTTTTACGTTTTGCGATTTTTGCATTGAAACGCTCTTTTCCCCCGTTAATCATTATGACAAAACGAAAAAACGGGGATAAGAACAGAACCACATTTTTTGTACCTTTTTCATAGCTAGAGAATGCGCATGACAATTTGTGATTTTTCTAATTAAAAAAACACACAATTGAGCCTGATGCGTCTCTATCTATGGTTTTTGTTGTATGAATATATTTTTTTCTGCGTTATTTATTAGAATTATTCTGCGTCACTTTCCCATTTTTTTTTGTGAAATGGGGCCAAAAGGTGGCCCGCGGTTACAAGAAGAACAGGAGTCGAGAAGAACAATTTATAAGATGAACCTAAGCTTTTTGCCTAGTCACCTTGAAGAAAAAAAAGAACGAATTCATTTGGCAGGTAAAGACAAGGAGAACCGGGTTCGTCCACAGTCCGAGTATTTTAATTGTGAAGAGCAACAGATGGGGTGGGGTTTTCAAAAATAGAATAAAACAAATCACGAGAAGTCCAGAACTATAACTAGAACGAAGAGTACATAACTAGAAATCGTTGGTAACCCAACGAAAACAGACGGGGGAAGGGGAGGAGAGAGTAGTTCGCTGCATTGTGTTAATTGCCCATAAATACATAACCCACATCACAATACAGCTGTTTTGTGATGTGTATTATGTATTATGTATTATGGGCAATTCTCACAATACAACCAACTAAGGGAAGAAGGTGAACACGCTTTTCAATAAGATGGACAAACACAAATGAGCTGAGGTAAATACACACTGAACAGACGATACACTCTCACCCCCAAGAGAGAGAGAGGTATAGACAGGCTTTCAAGAGGGGTTTCTTTAATAACTACACTTTTTGAAGGGAAAAAAATCCAAATGGGGACCAGAGAATTGTGACAAAAAGCAATTAAAAGCAAAAAGACAAAACAAAAAGAAGTTGAAAGTGCAAACGCCTCACCGTTGATCAGCGGACGCAGGTACTGGAAAAAAAAGTGGGGTTTTGGGCTTGGGTGGGGAAGAAAACAAAATAGAAAAAAATGTAAGATGATCCTAAGCGTCTTATGCTTAGCCACCAAGAGAAAAGAAGATCGTTTCGTTGAAAGCAGATCCTGAGGGAAAACGAGAAAATAAGTAAGATGTCGCAACACCACGTAAATCACAAATGGAAAAATACCCGGTTGGGGGTCCATCGAAGAAGAACAAATAATTTTTGTTTGATTATAGACCACTCTCTCTAGATAGCAAGAAGAACAAAGAAAAATTGGAGAGATGGACATACCCCATCTGCAGGTGTATCTTTCGAGAGAAAAAAAAATTAGAAACCAGGAGATAAGACCTCTTGTGCAGATGTGCATCAACAGGCAAGGAAATAAGTGAAGTTATAGTATAGGATAGTACAAACGCCTCAGGGACGCAGGCACTGCCACCAGGGTATAAGCTTGGTACTCAGAATTAGGTTCAAAAACCTAATTCTGAAATTTTTCGGGGAAAAAAAAAAAAATATATATAGATTTGGATTTCGGGGGGGGGGGGGGGGGGGGAAATATGGGGGAAAGAACCGTGGTTGAACCACGGGAGTACGCAGTACCCTTGGGAACTGGGTTGCTGACCGCACCATCCAGGCTGTACCTTAAATTTTTTTTGCCTGCGGCGCCATTTTTCCTTTTTTGCTCCGCAAAAAAGGGTTCGTTGAGCTCCATTTGACGGACGGAGCTTGAAAAACCCAACTATGAGTGAGAAAAAAGATGTGGCGAAAAGAATAAAAGTAGCGTACCGTGCGCCTGCGGCGCAAGCTTTCACACCCTTCCCATGACATTGTTTGCCTGTAAAATAGTGCAATTTTAAAGCGCGATTTTAGAAATGTTGCATACCGTGGCTTCGCCAGGAACCTTTGGGTGCCATGGCCACCGTTTCTTGTAAATGTATTGAGGTTACCGACAATAAGGCTGACACCCACTACGGATTGCGGATCACCAGTGGCTGAAAGCTACCAAGGTTGCACAGAGGAGGGGAGGCTTTTCCGCAGGGTTGGGGTGGTTTGCCGTGGTCACAAAATACCGAGAAAATTTTTCGCTTCGTTTCCCCCACAGAAAAAAATGACTGCCTCACACAAAACCACCTTTTTGGTGGGGGCTAGGGGGGCTATATAATACCCTGCTATAACCCCACCAAAAAAAAAATTTCAAAACCTAATTCTGGAAAAAATCCAAAATCCAAGCTTATACCCTGACTGCCACTGAAAAAAAAAAAAAAAAGAACTCAAAAATGCATCTCCCTCATTTGTGTGCACGCATAAAACCAAACAATAACCTCCAACTGATCTCTGTAAAGACAGTGCTTTTCGTTGAACGCAGCCAAATAGGAGTCAAACTCTGCTTCAAAAGGGGGGGAAAGGCTTGTTGCCTGAGATCAAACGTTGGCTTGCTTTGTTGGTTGCTAATCACAGTGCGCAAGGTGAAGAGGGGGGAATGTAGTGTAGATCGGGAGATGCATGCTCGGGTGTCTCCACAATGAAGATGTGATTAAAGAAAGAGAGAGTGAGAGAGAGCGAGCGAGGAGAGATGATTGAGTTCAAGTTGTAGTTAGGTTGCTGGAAAACGCAGCAATGTAGTGGACAAAGGTGGTAGTACACGGACACATCCAAAAGAAGAATTGGACCGTTCGTTTTGAATAAAATGCTGGTTTCATTTTGAACAAAAATCGTAATCGAAACGTTTAAAGCTTTTTTAATTCAGATGCAAAAAGAAGCCCCTGGGCCTGACGTATCAACGGGGAACACTCCTTTAGGAAGTGCAATGACCTGCTGACCGTATCAGAGCAACACAAGGGAAGTGGCTAGTACAAACGCCTCTGGGATACAGGCACGTTGACGCTCCATGTGCCATCGAACCCCTGGAGTGCTGCGAAGGTTAAACGTAAAGAAAACTTGATGCAGAGCTAGCCTCACAGGCACAGACACCCTATCAAACAAAAGCGAAGTTGATAGTGCACCGCTGTGGCTAGGCAACCTGGAGAGAAGTCGAAAGACAACACTAAAGTGATTGATACCTAAACCACGAGGTGAAAAAACAATCTTGAACAATGAATGTGCACGTTTAGGAAGACACCTTCCTTTTAAGTCCGCCGACTCCATTTTCGTGGAGATTCTAGGACCGTGCATGCTCCGTTCCCTAAAGGGAATGGTAAAAGGTTTCAAAAAAACAATGTAAAAGTGAAAAAGAACACTCAGAGAATAAAGGGTTAAGTATATTGCACCCCCAGGAGGACAATCGATCCACCAAGAGGCTCTCTACTCTCATATCACCCAGGTCTTCGGAGAGAAACCGCATCAAATATATTGGAAAATTTTTGCAAATATTGCGACCGATTGGACGCGCTTCTGAATGCAGAAGGGCTCACGTTTGGTTGCGTTCAAATATCTGCTTTCCTTTGTGGAGCTGCGACAGCACTCCTCAGTTTTAAAAAATAAATAAATAAATAAATACCTGGTAGAGCGCCAACGAAGTACAGAAAATGTTGGCAAGATGATCCTAAAAAAGCTGTGCTTAGTCACCTTCTGAAAGACAATAAAAAATAGGACACACCGTTTGTTTTGTGCGCAAAGCCGCAGGCAAAAACCCTAGATCAGATTCATGACACGGTTTCAACACTTACTAAACAATAAAAAGCAGATTCGCTTTTTCCCCAATCGCGCCGACCGCCTAAAGGGGGGCCCCGTCGATTATTTACCTTTTGAAAAGGTAAATATTACACGAAAGGTAAATAATACGCGAAAGGTAAATAATACATGGAAGGTAAATAATACAATATTTGGACTTTATTAATTCAAAAGGTAAATAATATACGGTTTGACCTATTGCGGGTAAACGGTCCTGTTTTCGATGCACACCCACTAGACCCCCGACTCACTGCACAACACATTTTCACACCCCGCCCTTCCCCCTCCCCGGAACCCCTCTCGCCGTCATGTTGAACGCCTCGACCCTTGCAGAGCTGAACCACCAGTGGGATGAGGTGCGCCGTGGCCGCTGCGAGATGGTCGTCGGCCTCGACGAGGCAAGCGTGGCGAGCCTGGACCTGGACGTTGAGAGCTTCAGCGACACGTCCAGTGCCTCAGAACTTCACCCAAAAAAAGCGGGGCGGAAAATTAATTAATTAAATGCCAATTCAAAAGGTAAATAATACACGAAAGGTAAATAATACAATGTTTGGCATTAAAAAGGTAAATAATACACGAAGGTAAATATTAAAATATGGTGTGTTCCGGGGTATCGAAAAATACAAATTTTCATTTCAATTCACAACTCTTCACAACTCTTCACAACTCTTCACAAATTTTCACAAAAACGTGTATGTGAAGAGTTGTGAAGAGTTGTGAAAAGTTGTGAAGAGTTGTGAAGAGTTGTGAAGAGTTGTGAAGAGTTGTGAAGAGTTGTGAAGTTGGCGAAGTCTGGGTGGTGCCTGGGCACCCAGGTACCCAGGTAGGTACAGGACACCTTTTGGAGGACGTTGGTTGGCAACACAGGAGGTTCTATGTGCAAAAAGTGCCTAAAATGGTGCGGCTGACGGGACGATTTGGACCCTTTTGGGCCATTCTTGGGCCATGTGTTTTTAGGTGTGTTTTTTTTTCAACTTTTTGACTTGGATTGCATTTTTGGGATCCCCGTGCAGTGGTCATACTTGGACCGCCCGAAAAAAATTTCGGGCGAATTCGGGCGGATTTTTCGGGCGCGGGTCCCGAGCGCCCGAAATGTGCCCGAAATATATTTCGGGCGTTTTAAAGGGAATTTATACGTAATTCGGGCGAATTCGGGCGCACAATCGGTGCACTGGAGTATCTTATGTGTGCTGGGAAGCATGCCACCAGTGTAAAAATTTTACGCTTTATTTGAAAGATTGGCACAAAATTTGTTCAAAGAAAAAAAAATTGAGCAAAAAGTCCGAAACACCCCGAGAATGGGTCAGAACCACCCTGTGACCCGACAATTCACAAAAATTCACCTTGAAATACGAAAAAATGGTGAAACCCCGGTTCATAGTGTGTTTTGGGTGGGAATAAGCACATGATAGTCAGAAAACCCGTGTTTGGTGGTGATTCCCAAAGTGCACTCAGGTGTACAAAAGTTTTCGATTCTTGCTTATTTTGACAGATTTGACATCAAATATTTCCAAATATAAAAAGTTTTTTGCAAAAATGAATAGAAACCTACCTAGTCGGTTTTCACTAAGGAAAAAGCGCCCGAATCCGCCCGAAATCTGCATTTCGGGCGTTTTCGGGCAAATTCGGGCGCACAAAATCGCCCGAAATCCGCCCCTAATCCGCCCGAAATGCCCGAAATATATTTCGGGCGGTCCAAGTATGAGTGGTGGGGCCGACGTTGAAAATTGGACAATTTTATGACCTCTTAAATTTCGGAAAATATGAGCCCGGTCACTAATAGGCGGCCCATTTCGGTCAAAAATTGTCCCCAAAATCCGGAGTGTATTATTGACCTTTGTGGGCGACGAGACTGTCCTGTGTGAGGTTAACCTACAGGTTAATTCCATTATGGCGGTGGTTGTTTTGCATCTCTCACACATTATGGATCGACGCACTGGTGAGTCCTTGGCGGTTACTTCGTCTCCTTTCGTCTTATCCGCCTTTTTGGTGGGGATTATTAACACCGTTTTTAGAAATTTTGTGCGAGTTAGGAAAAAATATGAGAGTACCACAGATACTCCAAAGTTAAAAATTCTTGCTTTAATGGAATTTTTGGTCCTCAAACTCGGACATCGGAAATCCATAGGGTCCCCCCTATGGTTTTTACACAGTACACAGTACACAGTACACAGTACACAGTACACAGTACACAGTACACAGTACACAGTACACAGTACACAGTACACAGTACACAGTACACAGTACACAGTACACAGTACACAGTACACAGTACACAGTACACAGTACACAGTACACAGTACACAGTACACAGTACACAGTACACAGTACACAGTACACAGTACACAGTACACAGTACACAGTACACAGTACACAGTACACAGTACACAGTACACAGTACACAGTACACAGTACACAGTACACAGTACACAGTACACAGTACACAGTACACAGTACACAGTACACAGTACACAGTACACAGTACACAGTACACAGTACACAGTACACAGTACACAGTACACAGTACACAGTACACAGTACACAGTACACAGTACACAGTACACAGTACAGTACAGTACAGTACAGTACAGTACAGTACAGTACAGTACAGTACAGTACAGTACAGTACAGTACAGTACAGTACAGTACAGTACAGTACAGTACAGTACAGTACAGTACAGTACAGTACAGTACAGTACAGTACAGTACAGTACAGTACAGTACAGTACAGTACAGTACAGTACAGTACAGTACAGTACAGTACTACACTACATATGGCCCCGACGTGTACGTGTGTGTACTTGTGCTGAAAGTGTGCTGAAATTGTGCCTAATATAGGCACAGTTCAGGTGAGTATGGTGCTAGTTGCGCCCAGCTGTGTTTTGAGTAAAACGGTACAAAAAACAGGGAAACAAGTGGTAGTGCCACTGGTACAAAACTTTTCTAGCGAAGCCACGGTACGCAACATTTCGGGTAGAGCTGTGGGCTACCGCTAGTAATTTTTAGCTGCGTCGCAGGCGCACGGTACGCTACTTTCTTGAGAGTTGTGAACATGTTGAAAAAAAAAAAGGCAACAAACGAACACGCCGCGGACTTCCGTCGTCCTCCTCCGCACAGGGGGTGGGGTGGTACGGCCAGCTTGACTCACAGACCCACGCTAGCTAGCCCTCTGCACAGCACACTTTACCTGACCAGTCCTGCAAAAACCCTGGAAAAAAACACCCCCCTTTTTTTCCCTCCAATTCACAACTCTTCACAACTGTTCACAACTCTTCACAAATCTTCACAACATCTGTGTTTTTTTCATCCAAATTTTCATTTCAATTCACAACTCTTCACAACTATTCACAACTCTTCACAATTCTTCACAAAAAAATGGCCAAAAATTATGTTGTGAAAACTTGTGAAAACTTGTGAAGATTGGTGAAGATTGGTGAAAATTTGTATTTTCCGATACCCCGGAACACACCAAAATAGGTAAATAATCGACGGGTCCCCCCTTTATTTTGCAACACAATAATGTTTAAGAAAAGGGGGTAAAGTGATCCGAGCCAACTAGTGGCAACTGTACTACTATAGTATAATATACTGTGATAATTTCGACAGAAGGTCGAAAAATACATTGGTATTTCTTGGTTTCCTTAAAAATACGATGCTGAACAAAACGGTTAAGAAGGCTGTCTACACAATGAAGACTCTAGTTTGCAGTAGCCACTGGTGCACATGGGGCATCGAACAGCTCCTATGCATCCGCAGGTAATACAAGATTCCTTGATTATCGACAAAAACCAATCCTTCCTCTTCAGAAAGAGAAGGCAAATAATGTACTTTGTGAGATGAGCATGCCTCTCGTGCATACACATCTTAAAAAAGCTGTCTGAATGCCGTAATTATAAAAATACGGAAAGGAGATTTGGTAGATCCAACACTAAAAAGGTTGGTACGATGCACCTGCGTCTCTGTGTTCAGTCAACCAAATGTTAGGGGAAGGAGGGAGGCCTTTTGTATCTACAAGCCTACCCCCCAGATACGCAGCAAAGCTGCTCAAACAAGCTTAATTGAGAGGGGAGAGAGATATGAGGGGAGGGACAAACCAGGGTGTTAATGAAAGTACAGACGTCCAACAAAACGTTGGTTCGGAAAAAAAAAGTTGGTGAAGTCGAGGGAGTCAAAAAAAATTGGTGGGTTTTTTTTTTACACCACCGTTTGCTGGACGTCTGAAAATTAACTTTTAAAAAAATTGTAAAATGAAGTGTGCCTCGCGTGCACACACACACACACACATTTTGAAAAAAAAACAATGTCACATTCTCTGGGGGAAAAAAGTGTGGGGATATCAATGGGAGAGGGGGAGGGAAACACCAGTTAGATTTGGGGAAGAAAGAAGAGAAACAGAAAGAATTTTTTCTTTGTAAGATGACCCTAAGCCTCTCTCGCTTAGTCTGATTAGATTACTTAATGTTTTGAACATTGGTTATTCATCAATCTTTTTTGTTGTATTTTTGGATCCTTTTTGTTTTGTTTTTGTTTTTTTGTAAATATGCATATTCAAAAGTTTTTGTAGGGTGGTACATCTGTACCACAAGTCCATGTTTCAGTCCTAAACGCATACATTAGTTGTAAACAGAGGTGGACTTCATCAGTGCATGACCCTCTGTGGACTTGTAGTTAGTGTTCCGCTGTCGCTCAAGGCCCAGACAGTTTTCGAAACCTACATTGTAAAAGAATGAAAAAATCAAAATTGCAAAAATAAAAGTGGATCATGTTCAAAAAAAACTTGTTTTATATTTTCGGATGATCGTAGCTCACCTCATCCAAGGCAGTTACTCTGCATATAGCAGGGTACTTTGTTAAAAAAAGGGTCAAATATAACGCCACTACTGACTCGCCACGTGGGTCGATAGTCAGCATAATAGTGACACAGGTGGTTTGCAGGTTGTTAGTAGATTTTAATCTTCAACCATTTTTTTAGCTTTTTTTATGAAGAAACTTTGTAACTCTGGTCGATCAAGTCTTTTCTGCTCGGCTCGGCTCGGCACACTCGCTCGGCTCGGCTCGGCTCGGCAGGGGGTTGGGGGTTGGGGGCAGGGTCGGCTCGGGTATATATCCCGGCTCGCCCTGTGGGTCTTAATGGGTTCATCGCCCAAGCTTGCCCTTGGTCGGAATGGGTTGGCTGCCCATACTCGCCATTGCTTGTCTATCAGGCACGAAGTAAAATATAAAAGTTAGCTATCGACATCGACTCTATCATTTGTTATGCAGAAGCGCTGTCTTGATTGCTTACATCTGTTTGTTTCTTTTGTTTTTTTTATCTTGGATGAACAAAGGTGCATGTTGGTGATATTTAATAGTCGCCAACTTGTTGCAATGTTTTCTTGTTTGCCACATGTCAGGCTAAGCTTAGAAAAATGAGTGTATCTTATTTTTGCGCTTTTTGTGTTGCTGAAGGTACACAAACTCTCTCGCTTAGTCACCTTGCAGTCGTTATGTAAAAAAGAAAGGTTTGTAAGATGAATCTAAGCCTCATTTGCTTAGTCACCTTGATAAAAAAAAACGGCCCATTGTCTTCCATGAGGAAGTATCCATTATTCTTTGTCGGAAAGAGAAAAAAAACGGCACTCTGATGGGTAACTAAAAAGGAAAAAAGGTTATTTTTGTTGACTGCGCTCAATTACCCAAGGGGTGATTGGCGACCGTATCGGAGGAAACTGTTTCTCCTTTAAGTTAACGCTTGTAGATATAAAAAAAAAAATTTAGTACAGTAACGAAGGCGAGCCTTGAGAGAAAGGGGCTCTCTGTTGCTGAGACTCATTTTTCGTTACTAAAATTAATTAGTTTTTCATGTGGGTCAAAAATTATTTTTGCATTTGTGAAAAATAGATGTCGAGATTTCAAAAAAAAATCAGGGATTATAATGGGGACAAATCGATCCATATCCTTTCCAAAGAGAAGGTACAAGGACTTTTTTAAATTCGAGAGAAAAAAAAAAATGAAGCTTTTTTTTGCAAACACAACTTCAAAAACGCAGACTGCTTAGGACACCATGAAACTATAAACCAAATACCAGAAGAGGGGGAAAGGATACAAGAGCAGGTTAAGGTAGGTGTGTCTGAATTTCTATTCTCAACAAAATCTCGCAGCCAAGGTTTTGCAAAGATGAATGTGCCTCTCGTGCACACACATATTTACCTCTTATCAGTATCGCGCTGGAACAAAAAAAACCCCATTACCAAGAAGGTAGGGTCAATTGAGAACACATACACACAACGTTGTCTGACGGGCTTTTGTTGTTGAAGAAATAGACAAAAAATAATATTCTGACGTCCTCAACTCAAGAAAAAAAGGCGTTTTTTTTTACCACTAAAATCAATCTGAGTCGAAGCAACAATTATTTAAAGGATGAAAAAAAGGGTAGTTTTATAGTTTCATAGCATCATTCTAGTCTGGTTTTTATCGTTCACGCGTACAATACTGTGCTTATAATAGTATTGTACAAAAAGAAGATATTACGGGAAGTTTGCTGAACCTATGAGGGGCTTCGATGGACCGAAGCGCTCCTTAAAAGGTCCATTTTTTCCCCCCGTAAAGTCTAAATT
Organism: Rhynchopus sp. YZ270_cl-10; assembly: GCA_964035575.1. Lineage (NCBI taxonomy): Eukaryota > Euglenozoa > Diplonemea > Diplonemida > Diplonemidae > Rhynchopus > Rhynchopus sp. YZ270_cl-10. The sequence continues at coordinate 2,461,144 of OZ037833.1, read as the reverse complement.
TATCCAATATTAATCAGCACGGTAAAATGTATAAAAAAAAATCTTTTTAATCTGTCTTCTCAATGAGCGATCCGAGCATCTGCCCCTGGGGTATTCTCACGGACGGGAAGACACCCTTTTCGAAGAGGAGAATGCACAGACTCCCGCCGTATTGGAAGTACCCAATTTCTTCTCCTTTCGTGATAGGCACACCTTCTCCGATGTCCCGAAACTTTTCTGTCAAGACCACACTACCAACAGAGGTCAACCCAACAGGCACCATCCCGACATACCCAAATTTCTCTGTTTCGATGATGACATAGCCCCTCCTGAACCGTTCAAACGCTGAACAATCTTGTCCACCTGCAACATTGCCTTTGTTCATAAATTGTGGTAGATCCGGAAATTCGAAGAGCCCTCCTGCAATATCATCAGTCGCGGCAACTACCTTCCCTGCAACTGGAGCATGAAAACGGTGGTAGTCATCGGGCATTAGAATACACGACATTGCCGAGCCTCCGACAAAGCGTGCAGCATAGTCAGATCCACTGAGCAGGTTGTACAAAGAAAGCTCAACGGTTTTGACCGGAATGTCGCTTTTGTGCAGGGTAAGATCGTTCACAACCATATTCACAATAGAATCTGCTGGGGAACACAATATAGCCGGATCGTCTGCCCGACTGATTGGCCTCGCCTCCGGTTTAATCTTCCTCGCAAAGAACTCATTGAAATTCCGAAAACCTACCTCAGGGACAATAAAATCCTTCATTCTCTCCCCAATCTCCGCCATCCAAGATTCTGCTACAGATTTTGAGGCCGGATCATCCATTTTCATTCCATTTAACGTTACAAATTGCCGGCAAATCTCTACCCCAGGAAATGTAGTAACAAACTGCAACCCTGCCGGGTTTTGGTGGTATAACCATGCGAATCTGCGGGTAAATTCTAATCCATCTTGCTTTTTGAAGGAAGGGTAAAATGCATACCACCTCTTAAAAAACGCAATAAAAAAGGCAAATGTACGGAATTCCCAATCCTCCAAGGAGTCCTCTGGTGTTTCCAATGGAGGGGTTTGTACGCCGTCAATTGCCTTGGAATATTTCGTTTTTATGTCATAGTAGTTTTGTGCCTCCCAATCCTTCAGAAGCGCGCAAAATTCCTCAATACTCTGCACCTGAGGAATCTGAGGAGGAGAAGAAGGCTCAGAAGAGCCAGAAGAAGACTGCGATCCAGAGGAGGACTCAAATACCCCCTCCTCCGCCTTGCGTAACCGTGTGGTAGGGGTGGGCGGTGCAGTGCTTATCGCAGAACAGTACATAACATTATCACCCTCCGCCTCTAGCTGCAACACCATCTCCGTACCTTCCTCGTTTATATGAAAGAATGCGATATTGGGAGGAAAAAAATGAGGAATTCGTGTGTCTGTAGAGAGAAAGAGAGTGAATGGGAAGGAGAGGGGGGTAGTTGAGGGGGGTGAAGTACCAAAACCTGGAACAGAGAAAGGCAGGTTTAAAATACAATTAAAACGGCCTCATTACATTGTAACGTAGTTAACAGGAAACTCTCGAGGCTGTGGCTCTGTTTGCAGCAGGAGGGGTTTGGAGGTTGAAGTACGCCTCATCCACACCTCAGAACGATTTTTTTTCCACTCTATTTTCAGTCAGCCTTGTTGCATTGTATGCTAAATGGCAGGAATTGATACCTTGCACCTCTCCTACTGACCTATGCAATGTCATCCTCAGATGAAAACAGTACCCTGCGGACAACAGAAGATACGAAAACCACAGTAGGTGAAGTTGGAAGAGGAGGAGATGTTATGAAAAAAAAAAGGGGGGGGAATAAGAAGCTTTTGTTTTGCATTCATCATGTGAAGGGTTGAAACAAAAAAAACCTAAGGGGGAGGAATATCGGGAAAGAAATACCCTTTTATTGGGCAAATGAAAGGTTTGAAGAAGCTCCCAGTGAAACGAATAAAAAAAGGAAACAAATTTTTGAAAGAAAAAAAAGAGCAACACTCTTTTGTCTTCCCATCCCTTCTTTTTTTGGTTGGGGATATGGACCTTAGTATCAACATTTTTTTGTGCAAATTTTTAATGAAGTTCGGGGGTACGGATGCCTCTGAATAAGACCGGTTTAAAAAACAAAAATAAATGAAGAAATGTGCCGGCGCAACAGAAAAATTAAACCCCTTTTGGGTTATTCTTGGGCCATCCAAAACCGCAAAAAATGCGCCACACCACTTTATGCACATATAATATTATCTAAAAAAAAACAATAAAGGTTTGGCCAGATGAATCTAAATACCATGAGTGCTCAGTCTTGATTGGTGCAAAAAACCGATTGTATCTCGATCTTCAATTTCGTTGTATCCGAACCAAGAAAATTTCCTTTTGTCTTCGCTCTTTGTAGGAACGGTACCCTACTGTGTGAAGAAAGCAAAAAAAAGCAAATAAAACACATGATACGAAAATGACAGAATGAAGCGTTGGGCAGATACATCAAAAGAGCAAAGAAAAAGGTTTTCTGGCAAGAGGAGTCTAAGCCCTCCTGTGCTTGGTCACCTTTTCTTTTATCAAAAATAGAAAGCTATGTACAGAAAATACGTGAGCATAGAAAAGAAATCAAAATGAAAATCATTTTCCTCTCTCCGCAATGGTGTTTATTTGTTTATTTTCCTCTTTTCTCGAAGTCTATTATGAAAAGAACCATAATATGGGCAAATATGTTGAACCGTGGTACTACCGTCTTCGTAATAATGTTCGACCGTAAAAAAGGACGAACTTTATTAGGTCGAAAATTTTTACGAAGACGGTAATTGGGGTGGCCCAATTTCCACATTTCCAACTCATCACTTTACCCACACAAAAAAAACAACAACAAAATAAACACAAGCGGGAACACACTCACAATATTTCTGCTTCCTACTTTTTTTGTCAATTTAATTTGATATGCAAAGCAAGCCTTTTGTTCGTTCTTTCCCCCCCCTTTTCCCAAAAGCTTTAACGTTCACAGCAAACTGGCAATACTCTGAACTTTGCTATCTCCCCTACTACCCACCCCCCCTCCCTATCCACAATACGCCCTTCCTTTGTATCTATGTTCTGAGAATAATCCTGTAGTATCCACCACACATCCTAAGCAATGCTCCGTGAAGGAATCACCCACACAAAACTGATTTCCTTTTTTTTTTTTTGAAAAAAATTTGTTGCTATTTAGTGTACACATCCCGAGGATGAGCTTCACTATTTCCCCTCCCCCCCTCCCCCTTCCCCCTAACACCTCTAAGCAGCGTTTTCCACTCTGAGGGACACCTTACGTTTCAAACCAAAAAATTGCTTATAAATAATACGGGGAAAAGGGTGAAAAGGGAAGGGGGGGGGGAGGTGGGGCATATTAGTGGCTGTGAGAATTGCCTATCATACATAATACATATCACAATACAGCTGGCAAACTACGCCTGAAAAACAGGCATGTCGTAGAAAATCTATCTGAGACGTGGCTGAGGTACTTACAAATCGCGCCTCAGCCACGCCTGAGTATTATGAGTACGCCTCAACCACTCCCTGTATCTCAGGCCTTAGCGAGGCTTGTTCTGCCTCGTTGTCTATAGTACGTATCGTGATGTGTATTATGTATTATAATGGGCAATCACCACAATACAGCCACTAGGGTATAAGGGGAGGGGGTAGGAAAGCATGCTCTAATCTAGCCCTGAAACACTACGTCATCGGGGGGGGGCAATTTTTTGTGTCGACAATCACTTCGCTCCAAAAAAGGGAACAAAGTTTTTTTTTCGATGATCTGTTGGTTTAGTGTAGACGCCATTCAGACAGTCTTCACAAAAAAAGTTATTTTTATTTGGGAAATAGTGGGGAGTTTCGTTGATAAATCCTTTTGCAAAGTTTGGAAATTTTTCTGATGGTGCGCAAAGCACCCCCCTCATTGAAGGTGAAGGATGCACGAGACTGTGCGCATATCTTAGAAAAAGAGAGAAGAAGAACAGGTACCTTGATTGAGGCACTTCGCAATAACCATTTCAAAAAAAAATTTGGTAAGATCAACCTAAGCTTCCTGAGTGCTTTAGTCACCTTAAACTAGTTAACGTGACCCACCCCCACATTTAGCCGACGAGCGAATTATGAGGATGGCACCATTCCTGAGTGCTTTAGTCACCATGTGGGATCTCAAAAAATAAAGGTGGAAAGTGCTATCATCTCGAATGCAGGCACTGCAAAGATAAAAAAAAAAAAAAAAAAATTGTAAAAACAGAACCAGACCTGACATTTTTTGCATTTTAGCAAAAAAGAAAAAATGACCAAAAAAAAAAAAAAATACAAAAACAATTATCAGCAGCGGTAAAAATAAGTTGCTTTTCAATATTTTCTACACTATCCGACCTCTTCCCGCGCTGGTTACAACCGTTTTGTATTCAGGGCATTACCTTGGTAGAATTATGCCAGACATAAATCCCGAAAGCAAGCTAATACCCTGATTGTCTTATCAAGAAAAAAGAATAAAATGTTCCCAAAGTTGAACCAGTAAACACAAATGCCAACAAAAACGGGTACCTTCTTGACGTATCATCACCCCCCCTTATTCTTTGATTATAATTACTTTTTGATGTGACAAAAAACGCGGAGCTGATACATGCAGTACATCGCCTTTTTTTTTGTCCTCTCGTATCACCGTGTTGTGGTTAGCCGGTATACTATTTTTTTTATCAACAATCACCCCATCCAAGGGATGGTTTATGTATTCAAAAGTCACTCCCAAAAAAAAAGGGCTAGGATATTTACAATTTTTCAAATGATGTATCATTGTTTACCGTAAATAAATCATCACTTTTGAAGACTTAACAAAAAGGGTAGAACAGCGGTACACTATAGCAGCTTACTTACACCTTCCGCTTCTTTTCACCCCCTGTAGGAGATCTGCATCGGAACGCTAGGTCGCCTGAGAGTAGAGTTGTGTTGGTATTTGTTGCAAGCAAAGAATGGTTTTTGATACAGGCACCTCCTTTGCGGGTTTACGGGTTTGCTGACCCGCGTACAATGCCAGGCATGGCAAAAGAGAGAAGAAATTGTTGATGATGATGCCAAATCGTTGTGCTATGATTCGCCTATAACAAAAAAAATTTGGGGGAAAAAAAAGGGGGGTACATACTCGGAGAGCTAGAGTGGCCCAGATATGATCCAGGGGTGTTCAGACGTGAGCTTGGGATGACCACAGCTCCTCCTGTTGGGGGGTTGTGTTGTTGTTGTCTTTTTCTTGTGCCAAAATTCTGCTTTCTAAGTCACCTTCACAATCATTGTCGTGGAGCATCAGCTGTACAAAAGGGGAAGAGCTACGACATACCTCCTCTGGGCGAGGTGCGCTCCTGGGAGAAGGAGAGGTTACCCTCACTGCTGGGGACGCTTCTTCGCTGGGTCTTTGCGCGGCTGTGTTGTGGATTGATTTATTCCCATGTTGTTTTCATTTTTATATGTTCACATACGCCCCTGGTGTGACCGGTCTGCTGGCTGGCTGCGTGGACGGACTGCTTATCCCGGACATCTGGAATCGGTTTATCGACGGATCAGAACGTCCTGGAGAGGTGCGTCCGTGGAAGGAGCTGTTTGGCGTGCTTGTCGGCGACTTGACAGAGGACAGCGCCTTGACACGCAGGGCCAGCTCAGAGTTCTCCTGCTGCAGACGGTTCACCTTCTGCGACTGCCTCTGCAGCTTCCGGTCCTGCGACTCTATCTTCATTTCCAATGATTTGATTGGACCCCCACCGTTCTTCCCTCTTACGCTACTGTTCTTTGAACTGGTACTGGCGGGGAGGGAGGAACGCTCCGCCTTTTCGCTGTCTCTTTCGTGCTCACTTCCGTTCGGCAGACTTGACAGACTAGCAGAGTTGCGGAGTTGCGACGAATTTGGCACGGTACGTCTACTGATCGGCTGCGACGTCGGCGCCTTTGCTGGAGACTCCCCCATTCGCGTAAACGAATCATTCGAAAGAAGCCAGCTCTCCTCCTCTGGAGTCGGCGACCCCGCAAGCGTATCACGGATCTGCGTAAGACGCCCCCTCAGGTCTCCCCTCTGCGTCTCCGTCAAATCCAGCCTCTCCGCCTGCTTCTGCAGCCCCGGAAGAATATGGTTGCAAAGACGCTCATACACAGACACACCCTCATGGTTGCCATCATCAAAGAGCCTGCGAATTTCTGGGTTATCCTCTGCACTACTCATTTGCAGATTTCTTACCAACTGCTCTATGTGGTCGAGGAATGCTATGTCATCGTCTGCCACGGTTCTGGCAGGACTTTCAGACAAACCAAAACCACTAGGATTCAACACCACCACAGACTCTGGAGAGATATTGGCCTCTGGTGAAGTATGAGATGCAGGGGAATGCCTTTGCGATGTCGTACGACTCCCTTCTGGCGACGCGGTTTCACCCCACTCCAACGACGCGCGCACCCCACGCCTCACAGTCTGCACCGTCTGCGTCTCCCCTTCAGGGGTCGACGACGTTGTCACCTTCCTTCTACTGAAGCTCTGCCCCGACACATTCACGGATCCCTTCTCGACCGAAACCCTCCTCGCCTCACCAGGTTCAGACACCCTGCTCACCTTCTCCTCAAACTGCGGCATCGTGGACTGCCTTGTCAACTCTTCCTTCGGCGTCTCTTTGTCTCTCTCCCCAATAGACGGTGGAGGCGCGGCACGCTTACCCAACATTATATTCATCGGGATAACCAGACCTGAGCTGGTCGTCGTTGCGCCTCCCTTAGGGGAGATGGGAGCATCAGGCGCGGCAGTAAGAGAGCTCCGAAGCGCTGCAGAGGAAGCCAACGCAGTGCGAGAAAAGGCAGAGGATTGAAGCGCAGGGGTGTCCTCACGTTGTGTGGTACCAGATCCTGACCCTGCACCTGCACCGGGTTTGAGACCGTTTGAAACGACAGGAGGGTCCGACGCAGTCGCATTCCCACCACCTCGTGGAGATGAGAGGCGATTCCGGAAGGTAAGCTTACCCCCTCCTTCGGCAGGAGAAGCGGGGGTGGCGGTGGGGGTCGGGGTAGGGGTCGGGTCGCCTCTGAGAAACCTGGTGTCCGCAATGCGGGGGACCGGGGAAGGAAAGCGAAGGGGCTGTGAGGTTTGTGCAACGGGTTGCGGCATGGAGGCGCCTCGGCTGCTGAAGGTGCCGCTTGCGCCGGTATCCTTCCCGCGCTCCATGGCGCGCTCGATGCGTTCTTTTCTGTCGGGCATGGCGTCACTACGCTCTCTCTCTGCAGCCATCTCCTTACGCGCATTTCTATCTGGCACCGACATCGATCGAACCCCCGTTGACGGTGGTGGCGTCGTTGTTCTAAGCGGTCGTCTCATTTGAAGACGCCCTGGGTTTGATATTTCTGCACGCTCTGTGGTTCGTTGTGCACCTCCTCCACCTCCACCTCCACCTCCACGCGCCGAAGCCAAAGCCAGCTCTGCCTCCAACCTCTCAAACTCCGCAGTCTCATCAGCATCTGCGGATACTCTAGGCACCGACGCTTTTGTTTTGCGTGATGCAGGTGGGTTGCTGTCTGTAGATGATGGATTCGGTGTGACTGCCCGACTGCGCATACTCGGTGCAATAACCGGGGGTGCCACACTCTGTGCCCGAGGCTGCTGCTGTGTCAGTGCAGAGCGCAGTGGTGGAACGGCAGGACGGCTACCCAAAGAGGCTTCGAGACGCATGAACTCATCGTCGTCGTCGTCGTCCATGAAGGACCCCGCTGTGCTCTCCCCAAGCCGCCCCTTCGCACTGACCCCTGCCGCCAGCCGGCTCAGCTCGTCCCGGTTTGATGCCCCCACACTGCCTGACGGTGGTGCAGCGCTCTGTGAACGGTACCCACCAGCCCGCAGCCCCACCCTACTCCGTGAGGAGGTCTCATCTATGGGGGTGAAGCCCCCGGGAGGCATTTTGTGGGCCTGTGGAGGAGGAGGAGGTGGTGTTAGTTGAGTAGGTGGAGTGCGAAGGTGAGGATGTGACAGCAAAGGTGGGGGTACAAGTGTCAGAGCACTTCTCTTATGCAAACAACAAAAATCAGAGAAGAGACCTTGCAAATTTCATGCAATCCGTCGCTGTAGGTGGATTCAGAGAGGTTTGCGGGTTTGCAGGCCACAGAGGACAACGTTTCATCCAGGGGTGCTATGTACGGAGGGTGAAGTGAAATGTGAAATTATTGGGATGCACAAAGGGGGATGGTGTGGGTGGGGTCTAGCCGCGTAGTCTTGATGCAAGAGAGCAAAGGGGAAAACTTTTTTTTTGAGAAAAAAAATGTGATGCTAAAATTAATCTGGCAGGGGAGGGAGGGATTTTTTAGGGAGGGGAAACTAATGTGGGAAAGTGAGGGTTAGAACTTAAATGGAGGGAATAAATGCCAACTTAACCAACGAGGACGAGGACGAGCCCACCTGTAACCACCTAGGGGTATCAGGGATATCCGAAAGTGTTTATATCACTTAGAATTACAGATGCCCTTTGTGGTGGTGGCCCAACGTTTTTGAAGATGAATGTGATTCATTGTTGATACACACACATCAGTTGTGTCCAAGGCTTGGTAAACAGCGTGAGAAAAAAGGAGGATTTTTTTGATGAGATGACAACTCCGCTCGGTCACTGGGTCATCTGAAAAGGGCTATCTGATAAGGGGAATCCTGTGAAACCCTGTAAGACGTTGTGAGACACTCTGAGACGCCGCAAGAGTGATAGTGTACCAAAAATTCGTCTCCCCTTATTCAGTTGACCCGGTCACCGAAGAGAAAAGTTTGATGAGATGATCCTAAGCCTCTCATGCATAGTCACCTAGAGAAATAAACGAACTTTAAAAAAAAAAATGCAGACATCTCAAATAAGTCAAAAACTGAACTCAAAAAACGGATGTAAGCACAATTGAAAAACAACTGAAAGGTGCATCGCTGTGCACATATCAGAAAAAAAAGGGGGGGATGAGAAAAAAAAAATCCTTGTACAAAGACCGCCAAAATATAATGTGTTTAACAACGACTTCTTTTGGCCTTCATCTTTCTGCCCAGCAGAGCGAAGAAATCCATCTGGGCTTGTGTTTAAACAAAAAAAATGAAAGACCAAAGGGGAAGAGAGGTCACCACATTTACTCTGTTAACTCTGCTGTCCAAGGGTTTCCATTATTTTTCAGATATTCGACAACTCGAGAGAGTGAGGGGTGAGTGTTAAAAAAAAATCAGTTTGGGTGATTCCTGCTGTACGGAATATATTCCCCAAGGGGTTGGTTTGTGTTTTATTATATGGGAATCACGAGAGAAAAAAAAAATGGAAAATGAAAACACTTCCTCAAGGAAAATGATTACAAAATAAATAAAAAATCCACACCCCAGCGAAAGCCTTCCGCTTTTAGTGGTAACTACTTCCTGGGCCGAAGAATCGACAATCCAGAAAAAAAAGGGGGGGAGAGGGGGACGAGAAAAACTTGAGAGATGAATACACCTCGTTGTACACACCTATAGGGAAAAGGTAGTAAGATGAGTCGAAGCCTCTTGGTGGTGAGGCACCCTTCACCAAAAAGAAGAGGGGGGCTTGAAGAAGTTTGTTTCAACTTTGTCGTTTTTGTTTTTTGTTTTTGCTACAGCAAAAACAAAAACAAAGACAAAGAAGGGGGGGCGAGCGGGAAAAATGGGAACACTGTATTCTTTGTTTTTTTTGTAGTATCGACAAAACCACCCCTAGGACGAGTCCAGTACACAAAAAAAAAAAGTCGCCCAAAAGGCTGCTGAATCCGCTAAAAATCGTATCGTTCTGTGTAACAAAATAAAAATATTCTGCACAAAAGGGTGAAGAAAAAGGTAGTGTTCTTAGGAGATGGTGCACTGTATTATTTGACAGACAGTAGTCCAAAAAGGCCAAGTTTGGTGGGGATTTTGGACATATGTGGAGTACTGTAATTGGCCTGTTTGGATGTTACCACAGATATGCGGTAACGGATACGGACGCAGGCACTGAATAAAATAAAATAAAAGAGAGAGAGAAGTTGAAAAGTGCAAAAAAAAACGCCTCACCCGTTCATCAGCAGACCCAGGCGGGTTCTCTGCGGGTTATCGAACCCCCCAGAGAGCACTTCATTGGTATGCACACGGTTACCAAAAAAATGTCGAAAATCCCGATATTTATTGGTTTATTTACACTGTTATCAAAGTTAAACGCTACACTCGCGCAAAAAAAAAAGAGAGATGGAAAGGGTGATCAGTGGGTTGTGTGAATGTTCTGTATTGAAAAGGGTGGGTCCTCTCCTCTGTTTTGTTTATTTAGTAGTTTCTCGTTTTTTTTGCTATTAAAACGAGGAGAATGATACGAAGTGGCTACTTTTTTAATGCTAAGAACTCAACACTAAAAAAACAAAGCCACTTGCTTATCCCATCTTTTCTTTGACAATTAAATCAACCCGCCCGCCCCCGATGCACAATAGGCGGTGTCAGCTTCCACAAAAAGGATTTCAACATATTCATTCAATGAATTGATAGCATAGGAAGAGGGAACAAACAATGTTCCCAACTTTCTTTTTATGTGAGCTTCCGAAAATTGAAAGACAGTCTTGGGCCAAAAAACAGAAAACAGAAACCCCATCGATGAATGGCCTCAAGGGGGGAAGGGAAGAGAGGGGCACAACACATCTTTTTGAGAAGAAATAGAAAAAGAAAAAAGGGGGGAAACACAGACAGTTAACATAACCCGGAGCTCTGGATGCAGGTGAGAAGAAGAGAAAAAAAAATTCTTTTTTTTTTGGATTTTTGTCCGTACAGAGACATCACGCATCTTAAGGTGAGGTTGTGGTGAAAAAAAAAAACCTCGTAAATGAGTGGTCTCAAATGGAGGCAGGTACAACCTTAAACCTTGTGCTGTGATGTTGACACTTTGCCTGTACCCGCTAGTGGTGGCCGTATGGTGGCAGGAAACATTTTTTTTTATCAAAACAATAATCAACTACAGATTGTTCATTCGTACAATGGATCGCACAACACAATCATTTCTCCCCTCCACCACGTTGTTCTTCTCGCGTTGCAGTCGAACTACACAGGATTTGTTTAAAAGAGAAAGAGAAAAAATTTGCAAGATGAGCCGAAACCTCGCATGATTTAGCCATCTTACAAAAAAAATTAATATTGACTGGGTGCTTGGGGAGGTGTTCCCACACGACACACCTGTCAAGAGAAAAGAAAAGAAAAGAAAACTCGGATGACTGTGCCTCTCGTGTCTAACGAGAACAGGTAGTTGAGTGCCTAAGCCTCCTGTGGTTAGTCATTTAAACAAAAAGAAAGCCTTGAGAAAAAAAAAATGGCTGAGTATCACACAGGGGAGCCTTGCGGGGGGAAATCGCACAACCAATCCACACATAGATAACGTCAATACGACACACAACGTCGAAGAACTGTAAAATCAGTCCTTCTTGATAGCTTTGGCATATTTTGCTGGTATTGGCAAGAGCCTTTTGAATTTAATGTGAGATTCTCGTTGTTTTTTTTGGGGGCTTTTTACCCTGTAAGATTGCGGGGAAAAAGAGAAAAATTGACGTTTTTGTAAGATGAACCTCAGCCTCTCGCGCTTAGCCACCTTGATTTATTGAAACAGAATTTAAAAAACAAAAAAAAACTGATGAATGTTACTCTCGTGCACATTCAAAAAAAAATAGCAGGAAGAAAATATACTGCTTCGGTAGTCATCCCAACCGGAAACAGAAAAATCCTGGTAAAAAAAAAAAATGGCAAAATTTTGAAAAGATGGTATGACTCTTAACATACAATACATATTTCACGAAAAGAAAAAAAAAAGGGGAAACAATGTGAACTCTAAAATGGACTACGACAATGTGAGTTAGATGTTAGAGTCCACATTTGTCGTTTCCCCCCAAAATAAAATGGATAATTGAAGGAGTGGATAAATCGCATAGTTAACACACAGTACAGATCTTGCAAAAAAAAGGGGAAAACACAGATCAGATGCCATCAGGCAACTATGGCCGAACCGTGTCATTCTTACTTCATTGTTGTTCATCGACAATGACTCTCATGGGTGATGTGTTCAATGGCACCCAAAGGAGGGGTTTTTTTCTTGTGCTCGGGACACAAGGATGTGTTGTTACACGATACTTTTAAAAAAAGATGTACAGAAACCACGCGTGCAAAATAAAAATAAGATAAAACGGGAAAAAAGGGTGTATGGAGAAAACGGAGTAATAGAAAAAGAAACTTGAAAAGTACTTGAAATACTTCGAAGTTTCTCGAAAGGGAAGATTTACCCTTGTGAAATGAGACTGGGAGGGGGAGGGGGATGATGGGGGTGTGGCGGTGGGGGGAACATAAAATGATCAATAACACAACAAACGTTTCTAGTATATTTTCCATTCTTTTCTTTCCTATTTTATTTGTTTTCCACCAAAAAAAAAAATGATGCAAAAAAATTAAAATACATAGGAATCAAAACAAATGGAACATTTGTTGCAACACCCTACGTACGAAAGAAAGAGACAAAATAAACAACGTGTTGATATGTGCTACGTTAATTTCCCTCCAAAAAAGTGAAAGTTGAGTTGTGCAAAAAAGAAAAAATGTGCATGTAGTTATGCACACGATTTATTTCAATGAAAAAAAAGGGGGATTGGTAAGGTGCTTTATTGTACTTAATTAATCGGTTGAGTAGTCATGAATATATCTTTCGTACACACATATCATGAACCCAAGTCTCTTATGCTTAAGTCACCAAAAGGTGGAGGAGTTTCGAAAGTGAGGATCTGTTTTTCGTTCTTGGTCGCGATGATGTAAAAATCACAATGTAGGGGATCGTCAGCAAAGTGTGCTGTTTCCATGAACAACAACCACCATGACAAAGCTACAAACACGCCATTAATTTTTTTTCGTTAAACATTTCCTCAAAAAAGTCTGAAATGGGTGAGGGGGAAAAATGAGTTTATTTGTGGAAAGCCGAGGTTTTCGCACAAAAAAAAACCCCCCCCTCTCCCGATCTAGGCTTCTCAATTCATTTTCTTCGTTCACAAATTTTGAGGGGTTTTTTGTGGGATGATATAGGATAAAGGGGAGATTTTCGGAGGGAAAATACAACAACAGTCCCGAGGTGGAGGCTGTCCTTATTATTTCTCTTCCAAAAGATCTGCAAAAAAAAAAGTTTATAAGATGTACCTAAGCCTCGCAAACCCTTAGTCACCTTTTGAAGCTAGGAAAGATGGAATTAGCATCACAGGAACACAAAAAAACACGCCATCATTTAAAAAAAAGTGAAGTTGAGAGTGCAACACGCCTTTGAGATACAAACACCGACGCTCCGTGGGGTTATCAAACTCCGTGCACTTTGGGGGGGGATTTTTTGTTGTGTCGACAATTCACTTCGCTCCAAAAACGGAACAAAGTTCTGTACTCAAAGTTGGCCGAAGCCTTTGTACTGCAGAAGGTATAGACGTAGGCCGTCCTGAACCCTAAAGAGCAACTTTTTTTTAAATAGAGAATATGAGGAAACACTCATATTTTCTAAACGGGGGGATATCTTTACACAAAGTCCACACGCTAAAAAAAGATGGTATATAATACCCACAACATGGGAGTTCATTGAAAAGGGGAGGGGGGGAGTGAAGGGGGTGATATGATCGGATTGCGCAGTGCTGCTTTCTGTGAAGATGAAGAGGAAAAAAAATAAAAAAAAAAGGATTATGAGATGAATCTCTAAGCCTCTCTGCTCAGTGATTGGTCATCCATGAAATATAAAAAAAAACAAAAATAAAAAAGCAGGCACGCAGTGCAGTGTCAAGGGGAATCAAGGAATTGAGGAACACTCTGTGTTTCTTTGAGATCTGTACCAGGTTTTTTTTTTTGTTTTGTTTTTTGTAGTATTTTTTTTTGCTTTGATTTAGACCTGACACAGACCATGCGGTAGAGCACCGTCTCTGACTCCACAGAATTATTTTTTCATAGTTAGGTTGCAACCCAGCAGGTCTCTCCTTGTATGTAGAGTCAATCAACATTGTACATAGCCTCACATATGAACCGTGTTAATCACAAAGTGTTCCTTTGTACTGTCAAACCCCAGAGTGGTTTAAAATCGTCTGATATTTTCAAATTCGTTCATTTTCAAAAAAAAAATAATAAAAATAATTGTGAAAGGAGGTGCTCCACCGTGGAACATCAAATCCCTTTCTGTGTTCAGAAGGGGATTTTTTAAAAAAAGAGAAAAAAAATGTAAGGTGAACCTAAACCTATGCTTAGTCACCTAAAGAAAAAAGGGGGAGGAAAGAGAAATAACTAACAATGGTATGTGACCATTTCCTTTGTTTGACCCCATATAATTGAAAGCTTTGCTTGAATGATGTATTGTTGGCACCATTTTAAAAAAAAATTCATTTGTTGTTGATACAGATTGCCGTGAAGTACGAAGGGCATGGGGAAATGTGAGGGAATAAAATCGAGTAAGAAGTGAAGCGTTAAGCGTGAATGGGGAAGGGGGGAAGAGTGAAGAAAAACTTTGAATGAAAATTGCCTTTTGGTGCAGATATGAGGGGAAGAGGGAGGGGAGGGGGAAAATCTCATTGGTAAGTGAAGCCTGAACAGATCAAATGGAATCTGGCAACTATGGCCGAACCGTGTCGTTCTCACTTCCTTGTTTTGCTGTGTAGCGTAACCAAAAAGGATTAAAAGACAAATTATTTAAAAGATGGAGTTTGTCGTATCCATCAAACATCGTTTCCACAATAAGGGAAATGATTTTTTTCTAGGTGCTTTCAGGTAATCAAAAAGAAGTTGAAAAGTGCAAAACGCCTCACCGTTCATCAGCGGAGCGCAGGGCACTGGAGACGAATACTTCAAAAAAAATCACCGTTTTCTAAAAAAGGGGAAAAGATGCTCTTGAACCTCTCAGTGCTTAGTCACCCTGAAGAGAAAGCAGTGCGCATTGTTGTCAAAAGAAGAAAAATTTATAAGATGAACCTAAGCCTCTCGTGCTTAGTCACCTTAAAAGAAAGACTCAAGATGTATTCCTGACGATGCGACCCTCGTCTCTGAAGATGGCAAAGATGAGATAAAGATAAGAGAACGATCTTCCCCTCAATTTCTTTCACGTAAGGGGATGTTTTTTGAGCAATCAACAAAATGTGCAGCACGGCAAAACTAAAATTGAGGGGAGAGGTAAAATAAAAGTTGCCTGTTGAAATACAAAGCCCTCTTAACAGTGTACCTTTGGTATGACCGGGTGTACCGGGAGGTGGACACCCAACCATGCAGTCTTACATTCATTTCGTTACATCTGGTAAAACAGCAGGGAGGGGGGGAAAAATCAAGAGGGAAATAGGAACAGCAAAAGCAAAAAAAAAAATCGTATTAAAAAAAAGTGTTTCGTTTTTTTTTGTAGTAAAGAGGCCCCATTTTGTCACCAAACAAAAAGGACGGATTGTGTACCACAATAAATTACCCCCCCCAAAAAAAAAGGGGGGAAACGGCGCATCACAGACACTGTCATTGTCGCACATGCTTTTAAAAAGAGTATTGTGGGACAGATGCAGCAAAAAAAGGCAATTAAAAAGAAAAATCAAAAAATGGAAGATGAAACTAAGCTTCTTGTGCTTAGTCACATAAAAAAAGGTCTGGACTGACTTCAAAAAAGATGAAACAAAATACACCTTTCTGGTCTGACCAATGTAATTATTTTTCATGGCTTTTTATTTTGGAAAAACGCTACGTTTAAAACAGGGAAAAAGGGGAGAAAAAGTAGGGGAGGGACACACATACAAACACACTCCTTTTTTTACCTCCGAGAAAAGCTCGGAAAGCATTACACATTTTTTTTTTGTCCCCCCCCAACACACAACCTTTTTTTTTGACAGAAATGAAAGAAAAAAGAACAGTTTTTTTTAAAGATGAGCGTAAGCCTCTCGTGCTTCGTCACCCCGATAAAATTTTACTATACAAAGCCTTCTCCTAAGGTTAAAATGAAGGTCACCTAAATGAATAAAAAACGCAAAAGATTGGTTCTCATCTGTGAACCTTTTGAATAACCTAGAGAACGGCAGGGACCAGAGAAGATTCCCAATCATCAATCAGTTGGTCTTCGATGAGGGCAGGGACTTCATCATCTTCGAGATCGAGGTGGGAGGTGTCTGATGTGCTGAGGGAGAGGAGACTGGCGGTGGTGGGGCTCTTTGGGGTTGCGAGGTAGCAGGCAGCGTTGGTTGTTGCGCTGTCGCCGAACCATTTTCTGCAGACATGAATGTTGTTGCATGAATCAGCGTGCACACAACGTGCCTGCAGATGCCTTCTGCACACCTTCACCTCCTCCGCCTGTCTACCCAGCAACCTCTCCAACCCCTTTGTTGCACAGATTCTTGCCCTACCAAGCAAGACTCCCCCCGCACTGCTGCTGCTGCTGCTCTTACTACTGCAACTCCCCTGTTGGCCGGTAATCATGATATCAGGTCCCACCTCACACTGCACTCCCTCATGCTCCGGACAGCACTTCGCCCTCCGGACCTGTTGGTAGGAGGCTTTCGTGTGAATTCCTTTGCAGTTTGCTCCGTAACGGCAACCGTTTGCCATGTGGAAGGGGCAGAGTTGAACGGAGGCTCCTTTGGTGCTTGCATGGCGTCCTGCGGTGGAGTGCGTCAAATGGTAAGCAATGACAACGTTTTGCTCTGCATTGGGGTCCCAGACGTTGAGCGCGGCAACAAAATTCTGTCTCTTTGCAACCACATAGGCACCTTCCTGCGCTGCAGCGAAGACTCGAAGACCTCCTACCAGAGGGTTGGGGAGGTGCAGCTGATTGCATGAGATCCCCGCTCTGCAGCTGCCTTTGTGATGCAACATACACAGGAAGGATTGGCGCTTCTCCTTGTAGTCACGCCTCCCCACTGTGTCCAACGCCAGGTACGACGGAACCAAATAGCGCGCTTTGTTCTCAGGGTCATGCACTAAGAAGGTGCCCGCATCTGCCACCTGGCGCACCACCTCCGCACCATCAGCCTGCCTCTGCAGCAGACCAACCACGGTCTCATTAACCTTTGTGATAATAAAGGTCGACTCTCTATCCTTTCCACGAATAGTGTGAACAGTGGACATTGTGGTAAAAAAAGTTGTTTTGATTAACCTGAAATGAAGTGAGAGAGAGGGGTTTAAGAGGAAAAAAATGGGGTTTGTAGGAAAGACAGAGGGGAGGGGAGGGGAGGAGGGAATAAAGGATAAACCCACGATCTAGAGTACACAACACACAGAAAAAAAATCCTCAAAAAAAAAAAAAAAAGGGTGACGTTGAAATGCGCGTAGTGTTTTTTTCCTTGATTTTATGAAATCTGAAGAAAAAGAAGAAAAAATCAAAAGAATAATTCGCATAGGTATTCTAGTTACCATACAGAGATCAAAGCGCAGTCATTTTTTTAAAACCCACCCAAAAGTTGTGACCCCAAAAACCCCATTCGGAATCGAAAAAAAAGCAACACGAAGAACAGCACAAAATAACGCTCTCTTGAATTGGGTCCTTTTGTTGAGTCGTTTGGGCCCTCGAAACGTTCATATGGGTCGATTTCAAAACCCCCCCCCCCCAAAAGTTCTTTTTTGTCTTTTTCATGATATAGGCAGTTTTTTTGCAGTCTGAGGTCCGGAACCGCCCCAAAAACGATTTTCTGGGAGGTTTTGGGTGGTTTTGGGGCGAAATGGACCTTTTTTGACCATTTTTATGGTATTTTTAGGCTGTTTTTGGCCCTTCTTCTTACACAGCCTATTGGGGGTCAAAATAGCTATTTTTGACCAAAAAACATCAAATAAGCACCAAGAAAAGTGCCAAATGTGCCCAAAACAGGTCGGATTGGGCTCACAGCCCATTTTTGGGATATATTTGGGCCAACGGAGGCCTCCTGGCGTCAAATAAATTGTGTTTTTTGGTCAAAAATAGCTATTTTGACCCCCAATAGGCTGTGTAAGAAGAAGGGCCAAAAACAGCCTAAAAATACCATAAAAATGGTCAAAAAAGGTCCATTTCGCCCCAAAACCACCCAAAACCTCCCAGAAAATCGTTTTTGGGGCGGTTCCGGACCTCAGACTGCAAAAAAACTGCCTATATCATGAAAAAGACAAAAAAGAACTTTTGGGGGGGGGGGGTTTTGAAATCGACCCATATATATAAAAAAGTGAAGCTGATAGTGCAAACACCTATCAATAAAAAACTGTCAGGTTTCCTGACAACAGCCACTTTATTTTTCCTCATCTTCGGGAATCACCCAATCAATGTCTTTTCTTTTCTTTCCTATCAGAATTTTGACCAACGTACGGATATTATGCAAGGGGTCCGCACGCAGATTGTGAAAGTAACAAATCAACAAAAAGCTGTTTCCTTTTTGTGCACCCAAAAAAAAAAGGGGGAGTTGAAGAGATGAACGCGCCTTTTTGCATTCAAAAAATTTTTTTGGTAAGACAACCACAATAGACAACCACATCCTCCCTCTCTCTCTCTCTCTCTTCCCTGAGGAAAAGACAAAAAAATACAAAGAGAAAAAGTTGATAGATGAATATGGGTCGCTTTTTTAACCCCCCCCTCAAAAGTTCCACGGCCATTTTTTCGGGTTCTACACCATTTGAGCCCCGACAGGTGCCCAGAACCCCCCTGGAATCGGTTTTGAGCGACTTTATTATGCATACAGATATTTTCCACAAAGCGTTATCAAAGGTGTCCCACACTCCTGTTGCCAGGAGTTCGTTTCCTTGTCACAACGCATGTTATTCGGGATACAGTAATCCAAGAAACTTGGCGTCCAATTATTTTCTTCTTTCTTTGGGCCGCCATTTTCCCGAGGAAAAAAATATCTGGTGTAGATGCAACAATACCCACCCTGTGGAAATGCGAAACAAGCAAATTGAGACACATTTTTTTCCACAATAAAAAAATACAAAACAAAACGGACCCATAACTGATTGGTAAAAATGTGTATGGGGGAAAAGGGGGGATTTGCGTGCATCTTACCCCACAATAGAATTTCATGTCTCTGTAGATTAGGGCCGGACGACAAAGAGGGCCTCAATAGACAAACGCCTCCGCGTTTGCCGCAGCATCTTCTACGTGAGGAGAAGAAATAGGTAACTCTGATAGGGTAAGGTAAAAGGGAAAAAAAGATTTTTTTTTTTTTTTTTTCGTTGATTGCTCAATTACCCTGTTGGAGGGGGTGATGGGCGACCGTATCGGAGGAAACTATTTCTCCTTTTAGCTACGCTTTTGTAGGTAAAAGAAAGGGGTGAAGTTGAATAGTTGGTGCTCTCTGGGGGGACGGGGTTTCACAAAATTTTGCAAAACTCCAATCCTATCCACAACCTTTCACAACAGTGTGGGTACATAGTTGTAAAAAGTTGTGAAACGTTGTGAAACCCCGCCCCCCGTGCAAAAAAAAAAAAAAACGCTTCTAGCTTCTGGGACACACTAATATTCCATTTGGTATTTGAACTCCGAAAATTGAAGGTCCAAAAGAAACGTAATTTGATGAGTTTTTGTTTGTTTCAAAAAAAAAAGAAAAAAAATCTAAAAAAAAGTTGAAGGATGGATGCCATTTTTGGCATCATCTCAAACTAAAGTTGGACAATAGAATACACCCGTGCATGGGGGTGAATTCATAATCTGAAGAGAAGCTGACAGCGCCTAACGCACCATACCGTACACCACAATATGAAGCTATTACGTGGCTTTTATGGATCGTTGCAGTCGTCCACTTTGTCAGTTGAGCCATAGCACGACTGCCCAGCAGCTTCACACACCGTGGTACGTGGTGCACTCACCTCTACGTTGCGGCAACAACACACGACGGTGAAGAAAATGGTGAAGTTGATAAGTACAAACATCTCTAGGACGTGAGCACTGACAAAAATGCGTTGGATTGCAACAGTGAAACCAAGTCAAGTCGTGCAAGAGGACAAGCTAGACCAGATGCGGGTACTGTCTTCAAGTCTTCAACGTTCTGATTTTTTTAAAATAAGTCATATCGAGCGAGGATGGGTACCATCAAAGAAGAGAAGAGCTTTGCAAGATGATAAGCCCTCTCGTGTGATAGTGTATCATCAAAAAAATGAAGTTGATAGTGAAAAAAATAGAGAAAAAAAAAGAAATGGTTTCCCCCCCTGAAATTTTGCTTTGCTTTGTATTGTTTTCTTTCTTCCCCTTCACCCCCCTCCACCCCCCTTCCCCACTTTGGCAGTCAAAAAAGAGAGAAAAAAAAAGCAATCGTAAACACAACTTGGTATGTGGAAGGAGAGAAATATAGTGCATTTTTTTGTCAGTTTTTGCTTTTTTTTCGCGTGCACATCTTTTGTTGGGAAAATCAAGTAGTGATCAAAAAAAAAGACTGATCCAAAAAAGTGGGGCAAAATCGTTTTCGTCAAATGGGTTGAAGCTGTCACCTCAGGCAGAGATGACACTTTGAGATTTTTTTTTGTTTTCTTTTTTTTTACTTTTTGTTCTGATAAAAATGTGTGTTTCGTTTTGGGTATCCTTGCCTTCTCCTTCACTTCTTTGTATGCTATTTTAACAGCATATCCAGCAAGCGTGCGGAATAAGGGGACACCATTACAGACTCTTCCAGACGCACAAGGGACGCACAAAAAAAAAAAAAAATAGCTATATCCTCCAGAGCAATAAAGAAATACCTTCTTTGGTGTGATCACCCAAACGGATTCTCCGTGGTTCTTCCGTGGGTTGTCCATGGGTTGTCCGTACCCCCTGAATCACACCATCCTTTATTCAGGGAAATAGCTTGGGTACTTTTGCTGGTTTCAAAACCAGAACGAGCTGGTTTACTGGTTTGGGGAAAAATAAAAAAAAAAAAGTGGGATTCGGGATTCAGTTTTTCGCATCCCCCCTGCACCACTTTCCTCACAGAAGAAAGCCTCCCACGTAAGCGAACCCCTAAAAAGGGTGCATTGAGTGACTCTGTGGTGTAAAAAGCTACATTTTTTGCACCATACCCTAATTTTTTTTCGCCTGCGGCGCCACTTGATATTATTTTTTTGCTCCGCAAAAAAATAGAGTTTACAATGTCTCAAAATGCAACTTGGCCAAAGCTGCAAAAAGTTGACCGTTTTTTCAAAATGACCCACCGTTGCAACAGCCCCTGCTTCTGGAAGACGTATTGATTTTATACGGTTAGTGGAACGTAAGGTGCAAGACCAAGCTCCGTTAACAAAGGATTATATCCCGTTTTCTTTGTCTCGCAAACCTTACCCTGTACCTCTCCACTCTGGCTGTCAGGGAGGCGCGCGCGAAGCGCGCGACGACCGCTTTCAACTGGGGAAATTTTTTTTTCTAAACCAGCAAACCAGCAACATTTGAAAAGTGCACCTTTCAAGCTACTACCCTGCTTTATTTCTTGCAGTGTTTCCGCGACCCAAAAATCGGACGAAGTTCGTCCGGTAGGAAAAAAAAAAAAAAAAACTGCCGGACGAAGTTCGTCCGGACGAAGTTCATCCGGGGAGTGGGAAAAATGGGTGGGGAGAGGGCCCGGGGTGCATTGTAAAGTGGACGAGGTGGGGTGCGGCCCCGCAGGGGACGCACCCCACCCCGTATAGAAAAGTAAAGGCCTCCCCTCTTTGGCGTCGCGCAGATCTGCGGCCGCACTTATGGTATCCCCCTCTATCATTCCCCTGGCATCCCCTGTCCCCCACCTACCCCACTCCCTACTGGAGTCCTTTCTTTGCGGAAGGCTTTTAGCCGGCATGGTTGAAAAGTTAAATATAAATTTATGTTTGGTGATTTCGCCAGATGACGCTATTTGGCAGTATGAGCGACCCCCCTACTACGAAGAAGCGCTTCGATTACAGCGCGTGGAGTGGCAGGTCTGCCTGGAGCAGCCAAGCTCCGGGGCTTGAAGCTCCCGACCGGGACTAGCTATCTCCTTGTGAGCGATCAAGCGCTCTTCATCAAAGCGCATGATGAAGGGAAGATCGCGGTCGCCAACCCGACGCCGCCATCGACGAAGCCCACCCCGGCGGCCATGCAGACGCTCCGCCACGCTTTGTTTTCGAGTATCTCGTAACGTGAGTTTCTCACTTGTTGTGTCTCACGAAAGACCGTGAGGCGAGACAACTCCGCCGGAGGCCCCCGACCCGGCGCGAAGCGCGCCGGGCTCGACCTGTATTGTGTTAAGCACTAGTAAAAAAAAAAATTTGGGGGGAAAAAAAAACTCGTCCGCCCCCTTCGAAAACACCGGAAGAACGCGGAAACCCTGATTTCTTGCAATAAAAAAAAAAATCTAACGAACGCGGACAAAAGCGTAGAAAAGGAAGAGTTTGTATGAACCTAAGCCTCACTTTGCTTAGCCACCAAGCACCTTGAAAAAAAGATGAATTTTGATAACGTACGGACACCTCGAGGCAGATACAGGCACGTTAAAAAAGGGGGAAGAAGGAGAAAGTTGAAAGTGCAAACGCCTCACCGTTCATCGGCGGACGCTGGCATCGGAAAAAAAATGGTTAAGGGGAACCTAAGCCTCTCAGTCACCTCGACCCCAAAAAATTGACGATGCAAACGCGAGTACGTAGACAATACAAAACAATAAAAATACTTTGTGCAAAGCGTGTCACACACACACACAGTCTCAAGAGAAAGAGAAACGCTGTAGAGATGCACCTAAGCCTCTCTGCTTAGTCACATTTGAAAGAAACGATACTGTCTAAAAAGGATGGTGTTACAAACTGCCGCACTTTTTCCAAATGTGGGGGGACATCATCAATTACTAAACCCCCCTTCCCCTCCTCCCCCCACCCCATCCCTGACGAAACTTCACGCACACACCCCCCGAACCCACTCCGAAAAGCAAAAAGAAGAAAAAATTGAAGATGTGCATGATCGTGCACATCACAAAAAGAAAAGATATACCTCTCACATCTTTGAAAGTTTTTTTTTGTAAGATTTGAACCCCCCCTTCCCTCTGGAAAAATCAATAGAAAATCAATTCAACGCAACGCAACGAAGGGTACCCAGGAATATCGAACCCCATCCTATAGTTAAGATGAACCTAAGCTCAATGGTTTAGGTGAATTCCTGCACAATGCTGGAACACGGCAACATATGATTCCGACCCCCACGCCCCAGCCACCTCACCATTCCATACCAATGAATCCCAGAAAACACTTCAACACCCCCCCTGGACATCTACACTGCCTTCAATCATTCGCCATCAGAGCTGGATCCGTCAGGCTTGTATCCTGCAGCGATCTTCCACTCTGTGGAGTACGGCGGCGCACCACGGTACTTATCGCACCAATAGTCGTTGGCCTCTGTATGATCACGCTTATTGATGTCGATCCGCGAGAAGGCCCAGTAACGTTTCAAGGACCGTACGGTGCCCATACCGTACGTCGCCACCTCATCGGTCACCTGGTATGGCAACGTTGCGAAATCCACCAGCGGCTGCGACTCGTTGGCAGGGTTCTTCAACCCCAGAATGTACTGTACACGCTTTGTGGAGTGCGACTGCATAGCATACCACGCGACACTCGCTGTCTCCATCCTCGGCCTCCCAGGGCGGTAGTAATGATGGAACAACACATTGTTTCCAGGCGAAAAGAAGTCGTACCCAGATGTCCACAGCCTGGTGGTCAGAAGAATCTCTTCTCCGTGGAATAGGAACGGCAAATGAGGGTCCAAAGGCACGTCAGTAATCATCCTCCCTGGTCCAAAGATCAACCCCGAGCCAACGTAGGGTTGGGGGCGTGGCTCGCTCACCGCAGCGTAAACACCGCCGCGGAAGGGGCCAGGGAAGCCGCCTTCATCCCAGTTTGAGTTTGAGCAAAGGTATGCTACCTGGGAGCGGTGTTCCAAGGGTTGCTTGAGGGGGCGGTCCAGACCCATCGGGTAGACGGAGAGAACGCATTTTTCGGATATCTTCGAGCATGCATGGTGCTCCTTAATGATAATCTCATCCCAATGCTTGACAAACAAATTATGCGAATCAATCATCATAAAATAATCTTCAGAAGTATACATCTTCGATGCAAGGTGTCGAGCATAGGTCGGCCCCTTCGCCTCTTTGTGCTGCATCTCCTTCAAAATGATGTTTGACAGCGGGCAGAAACCTTGTCCGTCACATTCGAGATATTCTTCGGGAATGCATTCTTCGTTTGCGGGCACTTCAATTGTGTAATCACGTTGACAGACCAAACCGAGAAAGACGCGTTCTGGATGGCGTGCCTTAGAATAAATCGATCGAACTGTGTCCTTCGCATCCACATCACGGTAGGATGCTATAGCAATGAAGATGGTCGGTATGGAGTGTCCGTTTTCACCAGAGTTGAGGTCCTCCTCCACGTGGTGGTCCTGGTAGTCGGCCACGTGGTCGCTGCGGTACTGCTGCTGAAGGCTGTCCTTCATACGATGCACATTGTGGATGCCCTCCGAGGACACACGGCGCTGCAGAATAACCACCCACAGCAGTGTCACCGCAGTCGGCACCAAGATGGCGAAGAACTTCGTGCTTGTACCGATTCGTTTCCTAGGTGGTGCCATGATGCCTTTAGGGGGGGTAGACTTTCTACCTGGTGTGAGGGTGGTGAGGATGTGCAGAAGAAGAGGTGAAAAAATGTTTAACAAATGGCTTGAAATACACCCCCCAAAAATGGCGATTTTGTTTCATATACTAACTATTCTACTGAATAGAAGGTATAATAGGGTGCACTAAATGTACCCAAACTTTCCCACAAAATGGTGATGAGAAAAAAAAAATGATCCCCCTAAGGGCTTATGAGAAGGCTATCGTACCATGTGGGGGGAAAATAGGGAATCAGTATTTTTGAAGCTTTTAAGAACCCCACCCACGTTGTTTTCTTTGTTGTTGTTGTTGTTGTGTTGTTGTTTTTTTTTTTTTTTTTTTTGGTTTTGCTTTTTTTTGTGAAGAATTGTTGGAACAGTGTAGTTGCCACCTGTGCAAGCTCCACTGTGTTTTTTTTTGTGTGTACGTCATTCATTGAAATTTTGCGAATTACTACCCTTTTTTTTTGTCCTTTTTTGTTGTATCGACAATCACTTTACACCTACTGGAAAAAAAGATCTGTACTCAATATCGGCCGAGGCCTTTGTACTACGGAAGGTTTTTTTCTTTTTTTTTTTTTTTTGAAATATTAGGTTTTCTTTTTTCCACGGGTTGGGAAAAGTCTTTTTAAAGACTTTGTTTGGTGAAGACTTTTTTTTCAAGAATTTTTTTTTCCCTTTCCCCCCCCAAAATCCGGAATTATATAAAGTCTTTTCCCAACCCGTGCGTTTTTCTTTTTGTTACGGGAGAAGGAGAGGGGTATTTGAGTAATAGAAGGAGTGTGTAACACAGCGAAACTAAAACTGTGAAGGGGGGTAAAATAAAAAAAATAAGAGAAGTTGAAAGCGCAAACGCCTCACCGTTCATCGGCGGACGCAGACACCTGGTTCTCCGCGGGTTATACGAACCCAAATTTCAAAAAACAAATTTCTGTCGTGCATTTATATACCCTAGCCAGGGTTGAACTTGCAATTAGTAGGGGCAGGGACGTTGGCCTCCCTGAGGACAGTACAGAATAGTCCCGCATACCCCTCCAGACAACTGGGGGAAATACAGACGTCACATCATCCCCCCGTGAGTGTGGCAAGGCATAGCTAACCCCTTGGTCTGACCCTAATAAAGAGGGGAATTGTCGTTTGTATTCGAATCTTTCTTTTATCCTAGGTACCCATTAGTCGCATATATTTGGTGCTCAAAGTTTTGCTATTAAAGAGACTCCCTGGCACATATCAGTTCCTCTTCCTTTCCCCTCCCACACCCCGTTTCCTTCTGCTCTGCATGACTCACAACAATTATTTATTTTAAGTGGCAACGTTTGCAGTCCATCAGGACCCGCCAAAGCGGCAGGTTTGGTGTCCTCGGTCGAATTTTGCATTGCTCAACCCACAACGTTCCATCACAAAGGCCAGATACCGAACCCCCCCCCTCCCACCACACCATCACACAGCATCATTTTTTTTCCCCCTCAAAAACCTGCCTAACTTATTTTATGACTGGTAGTACTGCCCCATGTTCCCCATGCTTTGGACCACCATGTTGGATCCGAGGGGTGCAACAAACTGTGGCTGGAGAGTTACGCGGGCCTGGTCTGCGAGGATGCGCTGTGCGGAGCCTTGGGAGGAGACGTTGCTGTTCCTCAGGAGCGCGTCGTTGAGGGTGTTGTTTGCGGCTTGGCCTCTGTTGCGCCCGAAGTCCTGCTGCGACTGCTGCACCTGGTATGTCTGGTGCTGTGCCTGCTGCTGCGACACATGCCTCTGGGGCACAGAGGAGGAGTAGCCGCCTCCAGAGTTGTACTGCTGCCTGTGCTGCTGTTGTTGCTGCTGGGGTTGGTGTTGTGGTTGCTGTTGTTGCTGTTGTTGCGAAGACGACTGTGAGTACCGTCCCGACCCCTTGTTCACAGGTGGTTTCCCGCTTCTGTAGTGCTCCTTAGCACGCCCCACTCCATCAGGTGTCACCATGTCGTCAATGGTGCGCGCCTCGCCTGAGTTGATGTATGCAGTCACCGGGATGTCGACGGTGTTCCAGTACACCTTGCGTACGTCGCGCACAGGGACCGCACGCTTGCCGTTGGGGTGCTTGCCCTTATGCGCCATCCTACTTGCGTTCTGGCGGCGCTTCTCCGAAGGGCTTCTGACAGGGCCTTGGGGGACGGGGTTGAGCTTCCGCCTGTGGGCTGCACCGACGTTGTGGCTTTCTTTGCTGGCAAGGGGCATGGTGCGGTCGCAAACTTCGCACTTCCATGTACCCGACTCTTTAGGCAGGGCGCGTGTCTCGACCTGCTGTTTGTGCTTCCAGCTTGTCAAATGCTCGGAACGCTGGTCTGTGTTCATGGAGCGTCTGCAGAACTCGCAGTAGAACTGCGTCTCATGCGGCTTCTCGTGTCTCTCGCTCTTGAGGTGCTCTGCTTTGTCCTTGACTGCCAGGCATGTGTTGCATGTGACGCAGAGATGTTCTGCATCGGTGATACGCTCGTCCCGCCGCAGTCTTTGCTCTGCGCGCTTCTCCTTCTGCTTCTCTATCGCCTTGGTTGGGTTTGCACGGGAGAGGTGGATCATTCCCTTCTCATGCGCGTCTTTGTTGCCCATGGGCATGACCACGCCGCAGACCTTGCAGTTCCACATCAGGTTCGCCTCGGTGGCTGCGTTCTGCAGGTGCAGTCTGCTTTCTTTGTGACGCGCCTTTTCGTTAAGTGCCATTGTCTTGGAGCAGAGGGGGCAGTGGTACACCTCACATCCTGCTGAGGCTGCGGCAGCGGCGTTGGCCTTGTGGCGGCGTCCTTCGATGTGCTGCGCTTTGTTCACCTCGAACATCGCAATATCGCACACCTCGCAGTGGTACTCCCTCGTGTTGATGGACTCCTCGACCTTCTTCGTTTTAACGCGTGCGCCCCCCCGCCCCCGCGGCCCCTTGAACCACTCTGGCGCCTCCGTGCTCACCACAGCCGATACATCAATCACATCATAGCTCTCCAACGCAGTAATGTGCTTTGCACTCGCCTCGTGCTTCTCCTTCTCACTCACCTCCACCTCCACCTCACACACATCGCAGGTGTACTTCTCGACTTTCACTTCGTCACCCATTTTGAATGTATATTTTTTTCCCCTTTGATTTGAGTTAGTTACGAGTATATCGGTCAAAAAATCTGCCAATGAAGTGCGAATCACGCAAAAGACTGCAAGATGCAAATGCCGGTCGAAGAACCTTCCAGAGAAGGTATAGTGATAGTGGAGTAAGGCTTCAAGGGGGGGAAAACAAAGGGGAGGGGAGTTTCGAAGGTTTTGCTTGTTCCCCGTTCGTTTGGCCTTTATGAGAGTACTTTTTTAAAAAGGTAGTGGGTTGTGTTTAGGGGTGGTGGACTCAAGAAAACATGAGGCTCTTTGTGCAGGACGCAAGACTCTTAAGACAGGCTTCAAGGAGAATTACGACGCAACACCAGCCAATGATGGTTTTCTGAACACTCTATGGGACTATTTTTTTAGTACATTTCAATGGATGCACTATAAATATATTCGGGAATGAGAAGCAAACGACGTTTTTTTTTTTTGAAAACTTGGTTGTATTAGTGTACACACCCAAAACGGGGGGCATTCCAGTAATACAAACTAACTTTTTGTTATTGCGTGATCCAGCCAAGAGAGGCTAACCCTCCATCTTGTGGTGTCATTTTAAATTTTTTCTTGAACAAAGATAATTTGCCTAGGCCTTCTTACAACTCCTCAAGATTTTCGAAGTAGTTTGGGTCAGGGTGTGTTGCAATACATTTGCATAAAAAAAATGCTAAGGTACTGCAGTACCGGCATCAAATCAAAGAAAAAAATGAAGATAATGAACGGGGAAAAAAAAAAAAACGTTTTTTTATTGTATTCGACAATCAGCCACCAAAGAGGCAGGTTTTTCGCAATGTTGCAGTGCACATTTCTTGCTTTCAACGATTGACCACTAAGGGAAGTACAGCAAAAGGGGGGGGAGTTCAATTGGCAAACGGAGAATAAAACCCTGTGTGGACAAATTTTAACTTTTTTTTTTTGTCACACAGGAAATGCTCTCGGCGCTTTGCACAACGTAGTAGAAAGATAGGAGGGCACAACACACACATCCCTTTTCAAATAATACAACGATAAAGATTTTTTTTAAACAAAACCACACAAATGTTGTCAAATCGTATTTTTTTTCCTTCTTGCCGTAGTTCAACATGATGCTTACTTGCGGGCACCATCGTCGATCAGGTTGAGGATCTGCTTGACCGAGAGGCAGTTGCTGTCGGCTTCCTTGCTACGCGAGTGGGTCAGAATCTGTAGAATTATGATGTATTTTTGATCAGTTTTTAATGAAATTTCTCTTCTCACTGAGCTTACCTAAGGGGACACCTTGCAATGTACATGATGTACCGTCCCAGCCAAACTTTGGTTATAGACAAGACAGTTCTCATTTTGTAAATGAAGGTACAAAAAACCGCATTTTTTTGTGTCGACAATTACCTGCTAGGAGCTGGACTCAATATTGCCCGAGGGCTATTATTGTTGTTGCTGTTGCTTTAGGTGGCAAACTGTAGAAACAAATAGTCCCCAAAATGTACCATGTGCGCCATCCCAAGGTCGCAGTGGCTGCTCATGACGCACCGCTTTCCCCACCTCTCCTTGCAAGAGATGTCGGATGCCGGCTTTCCTTCTTTCCTCGCAGGAGTAGCCCCAAACGCTCACTTCGTCAGCCCCCCCCTGCACGACCTCAAGGGTATGGCTGAGTGTTTGCGCGATGTCATGCAACCCCAGACCAGCGGTGTCTTCGACAGTGTGTGCCGACACCTTAGGTACGACCTGAGCGGGGGGAACTCCGAAGGGAGCCAAATGCGGGACGTGATCCGGGAAATGGCTGAACTGGCGAATTACCCCGTCGTGGACGGACTCATGTTTATTTGTTTGAGTGAGCTGTCGAACTTCAGGTACGGTGACGTCCCTTGAAGGCACCATGCGAAGGCTGGAGAGGAAAATTGCTTCGGATGTTGGCGACGAAGATGACACGTACGGGCTGAGCAACCCGACAGTTGTTGTGACACAAGGACAATCTGACAACGTTGACTCTCTACTAAGTCAAAAACACAAAGAAAAACTGAAGTTACTCTTTCAAGTTCCCACGCCAGAAGAAATTGTTGGACTCTTCGACAATTACACTACACTATTATGACTGCGGTGTTCACATTGATCCACTTACAAGACATTGACACAAACATCTCGACCCGCATCATTTTTTTGTTTCATGCGAAAGGGAACATACCGACTCTGCACAGCCCATCATCGCAGGGTACGCGGTTCTGATCAGCTGGTTCGCGTGGATGATAACCTGCGCTCCAGCCTCGTGGAGCTCCTTCTCCGTGAAGGTGTTGTACTGTTTCATTGTGTGTGTGTAACATACTCTATGGACCCTCGAACAATAGCCAAAAAAAATAATCAAAAATGAACATACGGTAGTTGGCACAACAACGGCCATCTTGTCCCCACGGAAGGTGTTGTACTCATCAAGGAACTTCATGATCTCTGCTCCGTCGGACTTCTTGGAGTGAATCATAACTCCGTCGGCACCAGCATCGATGAAGGCCTTTGCGCGCTTGATGGCTTCTTCGTGACCGAGGTCAGCGATGAGCGCCTCAAGACGTGCAATGATCATGAAGTCATCTGTCACCTGCGCCGCCTTACCACGCGCAATCTTCTCCGAAAACTCATCGATAGGGGTCAGCTGCTGGGCACGCTCGGTTCCGAAGAGAGAGTTTTGCTTGAGCCCGCTTTTGTCCTCAATAATGCACATAGAGACTCCGAGACGCTCAAGGCTCTTCACGGTGAAGTGGAAGATCTCAGCGTGGCCTCCGGTGTCACCATCGTAGATCATTGGGAGGGAGGTGACGTCGAGCACTTCGTCGCAAATGCGGAGACGTGCGGTGGTATCGACGGTCTCGATGTCGGGCTTCCCGCATGTTGTGCTGCTTGTCAAGGAGCTGCTCCAGGTTGCGTCGAAACGCTCGCCGTTTGCGCCCCGTGCGTGCTCCACAATAACACCGGACAGACCGCTGTGCGCTTCCATTGCGCGCACAAAGCCTTGGTCCTTAATCTTCTGCTTCAGACTCGCTCTCCTCGCGTCAGGGGTCACCCCAGGCACCACGTAGTTCGACGCAGCCCGACGCTGCATAGCGGAGCACACACCACGAAGCATTTTTGTGTATTGAGAAAGGGAAAAGGGAAAGGGGAGGGGCTGTTAGTGGGTGTGAATGTAGGTGAGGCTTTCAGTGGGGTGGGGGGTGGACCCCGCAACCATGCAGTTTTTGAGGTTTTTCGATATTTTGTTTTGAAAACCTGGTTGTTTTAGTGTAGACACCCGAAGATGAACTCCACTATTTTCGAGGTTTTTCATCTGATAAAAGTTGGCTTGAAATACAAAGCCCGACAGTGTACCGGGGGGGGGTGGACGCAACCATGCAGTCCTGCTATCCATTTCGTGGTTTACATCAAAAGGAAATAGAGTCTGTTTGTTTTTCTACTTTTGCTTTTGTAGTCTTTTCTTTTCTTACCATTTTTTTTTTGTGTGTTGTGGTGACATAGCTCCCACCAAAGCAGGTTATGTCCCACTTTTTTTTTTTTGCCTCAGACCACTTGGTCCCGAGACATATTTTCTCTCTGTTTCCTTTTTTTTTTTTTTTTTGAAAATCTGGGGTAAATATAATTTTGTATTTTTTACCCAAACGGCAGTTTTATTCACGATTTTTTTTAAATGGGGTTTCCATCCTTTTTTTTGCGTTTTTTTTTAGACAAAAAAATCATAATGAAGACGTTGTATTCATTCCTCATTTATGGTCTCGTTTATTTTCATATTTTTTGAAACGAAACTAAAAATACTCACAATTTTTTTTGTGCTAATTTAGTAAAGGTTTGTGAATCGCCGAATTTTAAGGGTAATACGGTGTATCGTTGAACGCCTTTTTTTAAAAAAATAGCATTTATTTACACTGACACATCGCAATCATCTTCCAGAGGAGGATTTTGTTGTATATGTTTACCCCTTTTTTGTTTTCGAAGGTACGACCAGATGCGGATATAAAGAAAATGATGAAAATATGAAGCATCAAACGAATGATGATCAAAAAAAAGAAAAAAACGAGAGAAAGAAAAAAAAAACTGATAAGTTGAATCTAAGCACAATACTTAGTCATCTTAAGAGAGGGGGGTGAGTCGCGTCAAAAAAAAAAAAAATGTTGCAAAAAAAAAAAGCTAAAAGAAAAAAGCGAACAGACACACTGCATAGTCGCTTTTTTGTTTCCACCTTTTTTTTTTTTTTTTTGGAAAACTTGGTTGTATTAGTGTAGCCACCCTAGAGTGTGCTTCACTATTTATTTTTCACCAATTTTTCTCGCCAGAGAAAAGAAAAGAAAAAAAAAAAAATGGCGAATACACGATTGTAAGGGGGCCTACCCACGGTTTGATGCACTAAGGAGGGGACAATACAACAGAGAAAGTGAAAGTTTTCAATGCAAACACTGCACCGTAGATCAGCGGATCGCACTAGAAAAAAATAAAAAGTTACTTGTGTCTCTTTTGTTGTTGTTCGTTTTGTTGCGTTGAAGCATTTTGCAGTGGAAATTTCCCCTAGATGATAGGGGGGTCTCGCCTCTCTGTACTGTCCTGTTCCCTTACCTTTCTAAGGTAGTGTGTTTACATAGCTTGAGAAGGTGATGCTACAAACGGCTGCTGGTCTCACCTTACATGTGTGTGAGCGGGGTTACAACAAAAATAAAGCGTGGATAAAAATAAAAATAAAAATAAAAATAAAAAGCTAAAAAAAAGGGGACGGGTTGACTCTAATCCCCAATTCCCGTACCCATTCTCGTTCATCCCCATGGGGTATTAGTGAAAAATGGATGTTGGGAGGGTATTAAAGAGAAAATTCCCCCCAAAAAAAAGGGTTGAAAAGAGGGACAAAAACGGAAAAAAAAAACGAAAGAATAAAAAAAAAAAAAAAAAAATCCCACAACCACCAAGAAGCTGCTTCAAACAAATGTTTTCTGCTGTTTCTGGACCCCTTCTGTTTGGGTCACTGTGATGGCCTTTTGATATGGGAGTGGGGGTGGGGGGGTTTTTTTTTTGATCTTTTTTTTGTTTTTGTTTGATTTGAAAAAAATTGGAATTTGTGTGTTTACAATCTCCATTTTTTTCTTTTGTGCTGTCTCTTCGACAATGACGATTTTGCCTGTGTAAGAGTAAAGCTTCATGCTCAACGGAGGGGCCTGTGCACTTCAAGAGACATGCGCAAGCCCCTTGCCCTGAACAGAAAGTAGATTCCTTCACAGTTTTGTTTGTTTGTTTGTTTGTTTGTTTGTTTGTTTGTTTGTTTGTTTGTTTGTTTGTTTGTTTGTTTGTTTGTTTGTTTGTTTGTTTGTTTGTTTGTTTGAACAACTTATGTCAAAATCTACACGAAAAAAAAAAAATACCATTGAAAAGGGTGTGCATATTTTTGTCTAATTCTCTAAGAAAAGATGGATGCAATGAACCTATGGGGCACATTCATCCAAACATCACTTTTTAAACTTTGAACAACAAAATTACGCAACACTGTTGTGGAAAAAAGTAAAAGACGTTCAATGAAAAAAAATTCGAAAATATAGATTTGTCAGGCTGACTGCAACAGGCACGACCGAAACGGTGAAATAACCTCTGAGTCCAGGTACATATCAACCAGACAAGCCCAAATTTGAATTTTCTGCTCCAGTTTGGACAAGAATAAGAAGAAGAAAAAAATGGACAAAGCAAAGCATCGAAATTACCGAACAACGCCATGAAAGTGACTGAATTGATTTATCTAGGGTGAATCTGAAAAACAACGATTTTTTCTCAGCAATCCATACAAGCCTCCAGGGCTAATAAGCAAAACCAATAAAAAAAGTGCATCAGTGACCCTACACAAAAGACAGGCAACAGTTCACATAGCGTTATTCATTCAAAACTTTACGATCCCACTTTTTTTTTTTTTAAATCCTTGTTTACACTTTGAACTTGAAACAGATCTTTTAAAAATGCCGCTATCGCTTTTCAAAAAAACACTCGGTACGAAAAAAAAAAAAAACAAAAAATACAGAACCAGAACGTAGCCAAATGGGGAAAAAATAAAATTGGGAATTTGCTTTTATAGGGGGGTGCGAGTTATCTGAGCAGAGTACAAAGGAACAGAAGAACAGGGAATAAACCCAGAACTCTTTTTTTCTTTGTCTCCACCGAGACAACGAAGCGGTGTGGCATTTTTCCTTCGTTAGAATACACAAAAAAGAAACTAAGTATTTCGCAAACACTTTGGTTTTTTTTACTGTATACCTATCAAAGGAAAGGACCACATTGCCTGGCAGGAGGTAACATCGACGATGTACCACCAGCAGGCGAGGGGAGAGTAATCTTTTTTTTTTTTTTTTTTTTTTTTTTTTTTTGAACCAAAGTTTTGTTAACTTTTTTTTGTCGAAAAATGAAGAACAGAAACTGTATCTTAAGAAACGTTTATCTTTTTTGTGGATTTTTTTTTTTGGGGAGGGGGAGGGAAATGGAGAAAAAAAAATACCGGCATTTTTTTTTTCAGAAGACGAATGAAAAACCTCAAGGAGAAATCCCATCACATCTAAAAAAAAACGGATACATTGGGAAAAAAATACTTACCACCTTCTTATTTTCTTTCTCATATCTTTTTTTTTTTCTTCTCTCCTTCAAGCACACTGGGCCAGAAGGAGCTGGATGTCTTCCGGGATCTCGACTGCCTGCGGGGTGGCGACTGGCGGTGGGACTTCGGGGGTGACGGTCTTGTAGTGGATCTGCTTCTTGGTCTTCTGGAGGGAGTACATCAGAGTTCTGTTGTACCAGAGAGCGTCGAAGAGACCGGCTGCGAGGACGGCGTTTGCGTCGTCTGCGTTCTGCATTTCGATCCCGAATTTGCACATAGTGCCTGCATGGTTGTATGCGCAGACCGACTTCGGCTGACGCCCTGTCTGTGTCTTGATGTATTCCATGGTGAACGTCTCAATCCCCTCCACCTGAAGCAGCATTTCCTCTGTGCTCATAGTCTCATCATAGGCCACCACGATAAGCAGCAGAACGTTTCCCTTCTTGCTTTCGGTGGGCGCGTTGTAGCTGTCAAGTGTCTTAACGTGCCTGGCACCAATGCTTCTCAAACGCTGCTTGACAGTGCCAGCATCAACCGAAGGGTGGCAGTTCACAAAAGCGTTGAACCGCCCATCCTCACCCTCAAGGTGCAGTCCTCTCGGGGCAAGCGACATTCCCAGGTTCTTCAGCGTGCATTCCAGCTCCATCTTGCTGATACGCCCCAGACCGTACGCCTTGTAGGTCTGCATGGTGGAGGGCTTGCTGTACATGGAAGAGCACATTGTGTTGTAAAAAAGGTAAAGGAGAGAGAAAAAAAGGTGGGTGTTTTTTTAGTATCCTGTAGATGTGGTGGGAGTGGGTGTTTTTGTAAGGTTTTGTAAGGGGGAAGGATGAGGAGGGAGGATAAACTTGATGGAAAAGGGGAGGGGAAGCTACTTTCAGCGTGATTGGAACTGCTGTGGGGGAAATAGGTACAATGCCACTCGAATAAATGTTCTTCGTAGATGGGGTATAAGGGGACAGCCTTGGACACGACGACTAGTCAGGGGGTACTACCTAGTGGAACTAGTTGCTCACTCGACTAATGATATCAAACTAGTTGTAAAAACACTAGTCATTTGGCCTAATAACACTACTAGTAGTCCCCCTGATCAGTCTGCCGTGGAAGGTGAGGTGAGAAGAAGAGTGCTAGAATGGAGGTAAAAAGGAGGGGGGGGTGTGGTCACGCACTGTGAAGAGTGGGGTATATACTGACATCGTACCCATCTGGGGCTTTTGTTTTCTGTGGCATTTTTTTTAATTTTTTGATAAAGCTGTTTTGGTTTTAGTACTGAACTGAGGGAAAGACCAAAAAAATAGAAGAAAAAAAAATACATCGTGAGGCCATGCTTTCACTCCAAAAAAAAAAAAGAATCAACGATGGGTTTCGTTCATTTATAAAAAAAAAATAAAATAAAATAAATAAAGACAGCATCAGGGCGTACCATCGGTGTCTTTGCGAGCGGGTTGACATAATATGTAGACTGATTGAACGGGTTTTGCGTAAAGTGCGATATTTGTCTTTTTTTCTTCGTTTTTTCCCCCCTCTTTTTCATCAATCTTGATCAGGGGTTTAGAATTTTTCTACTCCTGAAACTGACTTTTTTGTTTTTAGGTGACAGGCAGCACACTTTTCCTCATGGTCTGACAGTTCTTTTTTTTTTCCCCCATTTTTTTTTCCCAGCTTTCAATCACTATCGCACAAAACCAATTTTTTTTTTGTCAACGTTGAAAAATAAAACAATCCTGCAAAAACAATACCCAATGTGACGATACTTTATCTTTTCGGGGTCAACTATGCTATGGCAATCGTTACGCTTCTCCCCCACCCCAGGGGACATTAGTATGCCGGTGTGCCGGTGTGGGATTTTGAGAAAAAAAAAAAAAAAAAAAGAAAAAGGCGGATTTTTGAAATTTTTTCTGAATTTTATCTCCTCATACAAGGCTACAACCACATCTGTAGCGGTTTCTTATGTGCATGTGACCCCACCATAAAGACCAATCGGTCCGTTCAATCAAAAGAAATAGATGTTCGCAACTCTCATAAAAAAGTAGCGTACCGTGCGCCTGCGGCGCAGCTAAAATGACGAGCGGTAGCCCACAGCTCTACCCTATGCCATAGTCACAGCTACCTATACCATAGTTTGGCTATAAAAGCGTGCGATTTTATGTCACAATTTTTGAAATGTTGCGTACCGTGGCTTCGCCAGAAAAGTTTTGATGTCATATGGTTAGACAAGGGCGCGGAGGGGAAAGAGTTGTGGAGGTCTCTGCCAAAAATGCGTGGGGAAAAAAAAATTGCCTCACACCGGCTTTTTTGGCTCACACCGGCTTTTTTTTCAAAATCTCAAACTACCAATGTCCCCTGCCCCACCCCACCCCCAAAAAAAAAATTCTTTCTTTTTTGAAAACAGGCTTTGCGCTAACTTCTGTCCTTTGTCCCGGGATTTTTGGATATTTTTGTGGTGCGTTTTTTTTTTGCAAACCGGGGGTTCCTTAAGAAAACCAGAGAATCTCATATTTCATAGTAAGGGTACTTTAGAGTGTTTTCACACACACATGTGACCCCACCGTGGAGAGCAATCGACTCGCGCGATCAAAAGAAAGCAGAGAAGAGGGAAAAGAAAAAAAGAAAAAAGTTGGGTACCGTGCGCCTGCGGCGCTACCTGTTCCTACCCTCCTTTATGTTTAAACACGATGTACTTATGTACAGTTCATTTTATTTTGAGTACGGCACCACATCCCCCCTGAGGATGATCCCCCCTCCCTCACGGATAAAGATTGATTAGGACGCCATGGGGCACACCCCCTCCGAGGCCATAACCGTCCTGGGTTTTCTCACTCTTCTCTGTGGTCACTGAAACCCCACCGCCATCACTACATTACCGATAGCTCTTCAGTACGTTGGGTTTTCAGACCTGAAAATAACCCTTGTTTACGAGTATGGGCTCATGTTTTGTCAAATTTTAAGTCGCTGCATTTTTGTCCATTTTTCCGTACATCCCCCACCACAATCCGGGATTGGTTCGGAAATGCAACAAAACGACCTCTTGGCGGGAAAAAGCCACAGGAAATTTACGCACTTTTTGCAAACAGGGGGTTCCTTACTAAAACCAGAGGAATCTCATCGTTCAGAGTAAGAGTACTTTAGAGTGTTTTTGCGCACACATGTGACCCCACCGTGGAGAGCAATCGGCTCGTGCAATCAAAAGAAAGCAGAAAAAAGGGAAAAATAAAAAGAAAAAAGTTGGGTACCGTGCGCCTGCGGCACTACCTGTTCCCAGTCAAAACACCACAATTTCATCTGAATTTGGGTTTTCAGACCTGAAAATGCCCCTTGTTGGGGTGGCCCGTGGGCGCGGCTGAAATTGTGTTCTTTTTTTTAGGAGAAAATCACAAGAGGTCGCAACAGAATCACAAAAAATCTTGTGATTATTTGTGATTATTTGTGATTTTTTTTTTACTGTCGTGATTATTTGTGACTTTTTGTGATTTTTTTTTTGATTGTTGTGATTTTTGGTGATTATTTGTGATTTTTGGTGATTTTTGGTGATTTTTTTTTTATTGCCGTGATTATTTTGTGACTTTTTGTGATTATTTTTTTGATTGTTGTGATTTTTTGGTGATTATTTGTGATTTTTTGTGATTTTTTTTTTTGATTGTTGTGATTATTTGTGATTATTTGTGATTTTTTTTTTATTGTTGTGATTTTTGGTGATCATTTGTGATTTTTTGTGATTTTTTTTTTGACTGCCGTGATTATTTGTGACTTTTTGTGATTATTTGTGATTTTTTTTTATATTGCCGTGATAATTTACTATTATTTTTTTTGTGATTTTTTGTGATTTTTTTTTTGACTGCCGTGATTATTTGTGACTTTTTGTGATTATTTGTGATTTTTTTTTATATTGCCGTGATAATTTACTATTATTTTTTTTGTGATTTTTTGTGATTTTTTTTTTGACTGCCGTGATTATTTGTGACTTTTTGTGATTATTTGTGATTTTTTTTTATATTGCCGTGATAATTTACTATTATTTTTTTTGTGATTTTTTGTGATTTTTTGTGATTTTTTGTGATTTTTTGTGATTTTATTTTTTTTATTTTTGAAAAAAAAAAACGCCGTGCCCCCGGGCCACCCCACTTGTTTAAGAGTATGGGTTCATATTTTGTGAAAATTTAAGTCACTAAAATTTTGTCCATTTTCCCGAATATGCCCCACCACAGCGCGGGATTGGCTCGGAAATGCCACAAAACACTGTTTTTTCACCCCCTGACGCACAACTATTTGAGGTGCGTTTTTTTGGTCCCGAAACACGATTTTTCAGATTTTTTTCCAAAAGTTAGCGCGAAGCCTGTTTGAAAACGTGGTTGTATTAGTGCAGACTCCCTAGGATGAGTTCCACTATTTTTTCTTTTTTTTTTTTGATACTCTGTTTAGTGTAGTTGCCATTCAGACAGTCTTCGCTATCTCTATCCTTCCGACCAAACCTTTTTTTTTCTGTTGATCGTCAACTCACCTCAAGGGTTCTGGTCAATACCCTTTGAAAGGCCAGGATGCTTACAGATAACCATCCCTAAAAGTGTGGCAAGAGATGGGTCTGGCCTGACTCCTTTTTTCAGAAAACCCGGGGTGTAAAAATGGTCGTGTCAAAATGGGCGAAAAATCAGGACAGTGTTGAAAAATAAAATTATAAAAGGAGAAGGGCAGGGGAGGTAGGGCTTCGACCAAATGGTGTGGAAGATGAAAGCAGAACACCAGGTTGACCTTTTTTTCGGCCAGAATATGTAAATAAAAATTGCTGGCAATACAGTATTGGCTCTGATAGCATTTTTCACGGGCATTTTTTTTCCTGTCGATAATTACCAACGACAGTGCCATTTTATGACAACATCTTTTTTTTTAGAAATGTTTACGCACCGCGGCTTCGCCAGGAACCTATACTGAGGACACTGATCACCCACTACGGCTTGTGGATCACCAGTATACAAAGCTGCCTTTTCTGCCAGAGGAGGGGGGTGGGATGGGCATTTGTTTTTGTGAACATAAACTCTGGCCAGAACAAAAAGGGGTGGGCGGGTATATAGTGGAGTGTTCTGAAAACAGTGTTTCCGCTATGAAGATATGACCCAAAAAATCTTCAAAAAAAAAAAAAATCTGGGATTTTCCCGTTTTTTCCCATGAAGATATCTTCATGAGAAAAAAAAAATAACTATTTATTCACCTCCTTTTAGCGGGGTTTTATTTTGCGATAACTTCACGCATTTTTTTCCCAGGCGAGGGCTACTTAATTTGCCGAGCGAAGCGAGGCAAATTGAGTGCACGAGCCTGGGAAAAAAATAAGTGAAGTATCGCAAAATAATCCGCTAAAAGGAGGTGAATACGTAATTTTATTTCACGGGAAATAAAGTATACGAAAGGATTTGGCACTTTTAGCGTGACTTATTTATTGTGCAATAACTAACGAGTATGTGTCCTCACAGGAAGCTCTCAGGGAAAAAAAAAAAAAAGAGCGTGAAAAAAAAAAAAAAAAAGCTCTCATTACCCTCCCGCCAGCGCTACCGGGTCCCGCGGACCCCTAGATAGGCCCGCTGAGGGGCTGGCGGGATTGAGGAGGCTGGAGGGAGGCTAAAAAAGGCTGGACGGTCCCTCCAGCCCTACTACCTACATGTACCAAAATTTAGCGTGAAATTATCATTAAATAAAATCCCGCTAAAAGTGCCAAATCCTTCGTATACTTTATTTCCCAGGGGAATAAAAAAAAAAAAAAAAAAAAAAAAAACCCAGAAAAAAAGGGGAGGCAGGGCGTCGCGCGCGCGCGAAGCGCGTCTTATCCCCTTCCTGGTATCATTGTGAAGAGGATATAGCGAGGTAAAGTTTCAGACCGTGCCCCAAGTCCCTCAATCTTTGCACCATTTGACAAAGAGTGAGAATAAGGGATCGACAAAAATAAAAAAAGTAGCGTACCGTGCGCCTGCGGCGCAAAACTTATGAGCGGAATCCCACAGCCCTCTACCATAGTTTGTCTGTAAAAATGGTTGATTTTAAGTCACAATTTTTGAAATGTTGCGTACCGTGGCTTCGCCAAAAAGTTTTGATATTATGACCGCCGTTTCTCCCTATACTGAGGGAGGGCAGGCGTAGAAAAAACATGAGAAAAAGGGTTGGTTTGGTTCTTGATGTACATTACCATCCCACGTCATCACGTATTTACCTGAAATGGACGGA
Source organism: Rhynchopus sp. YZ270_cl-10 (assembly GCA_964035575.1). Classification (NCBI taxonomy): domain Eukaryota; phylum Euglenozoa; class Diplonemea; order Diplonemida; family Diplonemidae; genus Rhynchopus; species Rhynchopus sp. YZ270_cl-10. The sequence continues at coordinate 2,420,735 of OZ037833.1, read as the reverse complement.
CCTTTTCGCGCGGAGCGCGAAAAAAATTTTTTTGACCCCTTTTTGGACATATCTTCATATCTTCACGGTTTTGGAAAAAAAAATTTTTCCATGAAGATAAGCGGAAACCCTGTCTGAAAACCAAAAAAAAAAAAAAAATATATTGAAATACAAAGCCCTCTCGTGACAGTGTACCTTGAAAAAAAAAGTTAGAGTTGTGCAGCAGGTAGCTATTGTCCACCCACCCCTTAGGACAACGGATTGTTTCACCCGGCGCTGGTACGACCCTGCAAAGGAGTGGTTCGGCCAGTTCTCTTCCTACCTTTCACATAAATAAAGAAAACTGCTTTCCCCCCCATCCCTAAAAACAACAACACTAAAAGAGAAAGTAAAAACACCTCATTTTCTACCGCCCAGCCGTAAAAGAGTTGTAGAGGTTACGAGATGGGTAAAAAAAAACGTTTGTCACGCAAAAAAATCACATTTTACAAGGGGGGGTAAAACCCCCTATATCCCCTGATGCCAGTAATAATATAAAAAAATGCCGGTACCCTGTAGTGGCGGGGGGACAGAGAAAAGAGAAAATGGTCATGAGATGAACCTAAGCCTCTCATGAAATAGTCAATCTTGAAAAGAAAACCCTCAGGGAGGGTTGAAACAAGGGGGTGGTTTTAAATACAAAGAAAAAGGGGGGGTAAATTTTGAAAGATGGATGAATATGGCTCCACGCATTCAGAGATTTTTTTGTGGGGGGGTGGGGGGGGGGGGGGGGTTCGACCCCCCCTTGGGGGGTTTTTCAGACGTGTCCAGGGGGTGGAGAAAAAAAAAATCCGGGGGCCGAAAAATTTACAGGGGGGGTGGCCCGGCATGCACCCACACTCGCCATGGGGCCATATTCAGCCTCGTGCCTCGTGAACAAAGTGCAGCCAGAACGCGACTCAATTAGTCAAGCGCCGAAGTAGCGTACCGTGCGCCTGCGGCGCAAGCTTGCAACCCACCCTTCCCATGACATAGTTTGGCGGTTAAATGTGTAATTTTAAGCGCAAATTTTTGAAATGTTGCGTACCGTGGCTTCGCCAGGAACCTATGGGTGCCATGACCGCCGTTTCTTTTGTAAATGTACTGAGGTTACTGATAATTCGTATGCCCCGTCTGCCTCGTGTAAATATCAGTGAAGTGCCGAACTCCGCGGAATTCTCACATTCCGCCGGAGGCCCCCAACTTGAGCTAAGGTGGGGACCCGGCTGACAAATTTTCGACCCCCCTTGAGGCCTGAAAAACCGGATCGAAAAATAAACTCTGCACGCATTTGTAAAAAAAAAAAAAAAACTGATGTTCGCTGAGTATCTACATTACTGGGGGGGTTTTAATACAATACACACCCCCAGCAAAAATTTAAAGAGAAGAAAAATACCGCGGCTTCAAAAAGAAATGATATGCACAATTAGGCCACCAAAGAGGGGAAGGACAACAAAGATGGTTTCAAACTGCATGAATCATCTCCAGATGTGTGGGTAGATTATGCAGGCTGTCAGCTAATTCTGGAAAATTTTCCGGAAAATTCCGACATCCTGTAACAAATGTTTTCCCTGGAAAAAAAAAACAGTGGGTATTCAGCCCCCTGTACGGAGAAAAGGGTGAAAATAGGTCTAGGATTGCCACAGGCGGGAATTTTTTGCCGAACCACCTCAAAAGGGCTGTTTTTTTGGAATAATTCGCACATATTTTCATATTTTTCTGATGAGCACCCTTGACAAAAAAAAAATGGCTTTATATAGGCCTTGTAAGCCCTGAAGATACCTCTCAGCCCTTGGGTCTTAGGTGGTGAATAAAAAACCCCAAAAAAATCGCTTTATTTGAACAATCGAAGTGATTGAGAACAGCGAACATTTAGATATCTCCCTAACTTTTTTCCCACGGATTTTCGCCAGAAGCGGAAGTGAATTAGCTAACAGCCCGAGTATGAGACAATATAAAAGAAAAAATGAAAACTTGTAAGATGAATGTGCCTCTTGTGCACACACATGAAAAAAGAAAGAAAATACATCTGGTCTGACCATTTTTTCTTGACCTGAAATGTAATGAAAAAACCAGAATAAACCAAAGGTGTCCGGTCCTTTTGATATAATGACGACCAGTCTTATTTTCGCTTTACCCAAACAGAATGATTCAGCAAAAACCAGGGGCTCCGCTACCGTATAAAGTTCTGTTGCGGCGCAACAGAAGTCTGAAAATTTTCAAAAAAAAAAAAAAAAAAAAAAAAAAAAAAAAAAAAAAAAACATGGTTGAACCACGAGAGTACCATGGGGAACTGGGTTGCTGACCGCACCATCCAGGCTGTACCTCAATTTTTTTTTGCCTGCGGCGCCATATTTCCTTTTTTGCTCCGCAAAAAAGGATTCGATGTGTGACTCTGTGCTGTAAAAAGCTAGATTTTTACACTGTACCCTATATTTTTTTTCGCCTGCGGCGCCATTTGTTTGATTTTTTTTTTTCTTCGCAAAAAAAAATACAGTTCCCTATGTTCCCAATGTACCTGGTCAGCAGTGCTGAAAATTTTTTGGGCACAAAAACAGCTGACCCCCTATTTTGAAATCTGAATCCCTGGATAAGACTCACTGGCGCAGGGTGAAAAAAAACACCCGCAACAGAACTCAAAAAAAATCTGAAAACGTAGCGGAGGGGCTGGCAAAAACAGATGAAAAAAAAAAAAAAACTTGAAAGATGAAACCTCTCGTGCAGACATCTTTCAAAAAAGCAGTGAAACGTGTTGTCTTTCCGAGAGCTATCAGAGATCGGTTGGCAGATCTCGCAGGAAAACCCTCCCCATCCGGGGGCTCTGGTACGTGACCAATGAAGTACAGATGTTAATAGATGTACTACACACGACGGACCCAGTGACAAGTGACAAGTGACAAGTGAAACACATGTCATATTCATGACAAGTGAAATGACAAATAAGTCACTTGTCATGACAAGTGATTTTCTATTGGGCTGTAGGCCATTTACTTGTCATGACCAGTAATTTACTTGTCACCTTTTTCACTTGTCATTCACTTGTCATTTTCACTTGTCACTGGGTCCCTTCGTGTACTCCGTGTATTTCCCCCCTCCCCCTCCCTCACTGAAACCTACGCTGTGTACACATGACGCTGACTATCGGTGATCTTCGGTAGCCACTCCATTTGCACCCCCTTATTTTTTTTCTTTTTCTTCAAAAAAGAAAAAAAGGAGGAAAAGTCTGATAAGAAAAAAGTGTTGAATTGTGATGACAAAAAAAAAAAAGAAAATCTGTGAAAAAATGCCTCTCGTGCACACCTAACAAACGAGTTTGAACAAATGAGTTTTGAAAAATGATAATTTCTTTTTTGCGCCAATAAGCACCCCAGCGGGTGATTTTTTCTGCGCTCAATGTCACCTGAAGGCGAGGATGCTTACAGACAGCACATCTCATCCCTGAGTGTGGCAGAGATGAAAAAAACTAGAAATTCTGGTCTGACAAAATTGTAGAAAAGAAGTACATTTTGAAGAGAAAAAAAAAAACTCATTGTCCAAAAATCAAGTTCGTATTGGTGCGGTCAGCAACCCAGTTCCCCAGGGTTTCCCGTGGACCGTTGACCACACCGCATATCCTTTCAATTCATGAGAACAGAAAGGTATTTGTTAGGACACAACATATGTGCCCTTTCTTTGGTGTAACTGTTGGAAGCAAACGAGGGCAAAAAAAAATAATAATAAAAAGCGGTCAAACAATATGCAAAAAAATAAAACTTTCGGTGCTGAATGATTCCTTCTGTCCCGTCTTATGCAGATCATGAGCAGTGCTTGTTTGGTGTCCCACACGAAGCAATGAATCTTTTTTTACTGTATCAGTAAATACACACAAAAGTTTTTTCCCACAAAACCCTGCAAGCTATAACAAAAATATAAAAAAACTCACAACACATACAATGACATCACGGGAAATGGTCCGCGTAGGAAATACTTTATAACTAATTTCAACCACACAATGACATTCTTTGTTTTTCGAGTTTCGAGTTGGGGGATATAAAACTGTTTGGCCTGTTGCTATGTTAGAGGAGGTTATGGTAGACACAGGCAGGGATCAATTTTTAACAAAAAAATAAAAACTGTCATCTGAGTTTAAGCTAGTCTGATAAAGAAAGAAACGAAATCAGAAAAAGAATTTTTCGTTGATCGCACCGGATTTTTGTGGAGTGTGTAGGGACAAAATCAAAAACTTTTCTGTGAATAAGTTGTGTCGTGTTTACATCGCTCACACCAAAAAATTCGGGCACAACTCAGATATGTTTTCATTTCCTCCCCTACAACCTTTGCAAGGCAGTTGTCACAAAAAAAAAAAAAAGAAGAAAAATAAGACCCCGAGCTTCTCGTGCTTAGTCAAATTGTTAGATGAATGTGCTGTCGTGCACACACCATCAAAAGAAAGAAAGAAACTCGAAAAACAAAAAAATGATCATTTAAAGAAACGACTGCCATGAAGGATCTGCTCAGGTAACAGATAACCAGTATCCGTGTTGGCACAACCGAGTTCTCTCTCCCAGATACGCGCACCTACAAAATGATCATCCCAAAAAAGAAAAGAAAAAAAAATAGAAAACTACAAAACCTAAAACTGAGTGTTGAAAAAAGACGTACCCAAAGTTCACCAACTGCCGAGCGGAAGAGATGCAACAGTGGATGGAGCTCGAGGCCCGCACTTGACATCACTTGGTACCGTGTCGGCATGTTCGTGAATAATTGGTGTGGCGACGCACATTTACTGCCCGACGCCAATGAAACACGGAAACATCAGACAGCTCCTTGCGCAGGGGGGGAATCCCACGCGAACAGTAGAGGGGTCTACGTCATAGTGATAGTGATCTCTACACGACTCCCGGAAGGGTTTCCTCCTTGGGGTTCGCGCAGTGCAATGCGGCACTCCGGAAGTCCTTACAGGCAGCACACCATCAGACCAGGATGTGGCAGCATAATTGGCCTGACCTAGTGAGGATACACAGACGGCACACTTCGTCCCATTGAGCGTGGCAAGGAATAGGCGACCCTTGGTCTGACCACTACAATAAAATTACTCGGAAACTAAACGTTTGATCAGCACGACGATGCAAACTCGGGGTAAGTCTACATCATCCAGAAAGGAACATAAACTCATTTAACAAGAAAAAGAAAAGTAGAAAGATGAACACACTTCACGTGTATACACATCTGAAAATAAAGTAACGGTATCCACGAAACGAGAGATAGGCGAGGTACGGCTGCGTGGTGCTCACACGAAAAAAAAGCGAGGTGTCTACACGTTATCAATTGTTCAAAACAACATGGAGTTGCGAGCTGCGTACATCCACCGTTCTGTTGACTTTGTGATTGATGCTGTACTGAATCATCAGTGCCAAAAAAAAAAAAAAGTAACAAACTAGATAAAGAAACTTGAATACTGAACGGAAAAAAGAAAAATTGGGAAGATGACCGACCCTCCGGCTTCGGCACCTTGATTCACGGGGTGCCGCACCTCTCGTCACCGTTGCTGTTGCAATCCTCGGGGGCTACTGGGCTGAACACGCTTCGCTCGACGCTGCACCGCCTCGTATATGCACTCAATCAATGGCCATTGAACCGAGCTGTGGTTTCCACCTTAGAGCATAAGCAAAGCCTACCACGCAGACGTCATGGTCGTGTGTGTTGGGATGTGTGTAAGGAAGTCCTCCTCCTCCTCCTCCTCTCCGTCACGCATCGGGACGAATGGGGGGACATACACCATAGGGGCAGCAGCAGCAGCAGCAGGGGCAGCGGCAGAGGCAGAGGCAGGGGGGTACGCCATAGGTGAGAAAGACGGGAGCATCGAATAGAACATAACATTTTGGGTGTTTTGCGCGTACATGGGCATATTTTGCATGAGCATATTTTTATTGAGAGGGAAACCGGTACCGTAATTGAGGTCGTTCATCGGCATCATTCCTTCGGGGTATTGAGCTAGCAGGGGGTTGCCAACAGAGACCTCAGGTGCAAGTTGGGCTAGGACCTCAGGTGCGACAGGGGTCTCTGTGCCAGGGGTAACTTCGGTTGTTTCAGGTTCGGTAGCGGGTTTGAGCAGGGATAGAAGCTCATTCGAGAGCTCTTCCTCAGTTTCCACAGGTTTAGGGGCTGTGACCCCAGATGTGACAGTGTCAGCTTTGGTTAGCAGGTTGAGGAGTTCGAGTGATAGATCGGATTCAGTTTGTTCCGTAGGCTCGAGTTGCAGTGCGAGATCAGGCATGGATGGGCCTGCCAGCTCAGCTGCGAACAGTCGAGCAGTCCCCTCGAGGTCCGCCGGGATTACAGATGGGGGACTCTCCTTGGGTGTGGACGGGAGGATGTCCCCTGCGGAGAGGGATAGCACATCTGTCTTGCCCTTGTCGGCGGCTTTGTTTGTGGTCTTGTAGTGGATCTGCTTCTTGGTCTTCTGGAGAGAGTACATGAGGGTATCGTTGTAGGGGAGCGCATCGAAGATGCCTGCAGAGAGCACATCGTTTGCGTCGTCTGCGTTCTGCATTTCGATCCCGAATTTGCACATTGTACCAGTGCTGCTGTAGGCACAAACCGACTTTGCTTGCAGCCCTGTCCGCTCCGTGATGTGGTCCATCGCAAACTTCTGAATTCCCTGCACTGCCGTCAGCAACTTCGTGAGGTCCCAATCGAACTCCCTCGCGACAACAATGAGCAGCAGAACGTTCCCCTTCTTCTTGTTCTCACTGGGTGCTTTGTAGTGGGAAACATACTTCACGTGTCGAACGTCAAGCTTCTTCAAACGCTGTTTCACGGTGTTCGTCCCCATACGCTCAGGGCAGTTCACAAAAGCGTTGAACCGCCCATCCTCACCCTCAAGGTGCAGTCCTCTCGGGGCAAGCGACATCCCCAAGTCCTCCAAAGTGGTCTCGAGCTCCTTCTTGCTGATACGCCCCAGACCATACACCTTGTACGTCTGCATGGGGCGAGGCTTGTTCTGCGGCTTTTCGGCCACAGGGCTTGGAGGAGCAACTTGAGGAACTTGGGCAATTTGAACAATTTGCGGAACTTGAGGAAAAGATTGAAGGTATATCATTTCAGATATCATTTTTTTTTTTTGTGTGAAAAAAGAGAAAAAAAAAAAAAAAGACGAACTAAGAAAAATTTCCAGTACTGCCTATTTCATGGGAAAGGATGTGGGTTTGAGGGAAGGACGATGAGGACAAACTTGATGGAAAAGGGGAGGGGAAGCTACTTTCAGCGTGATTGAAACTGCTGTGGGGGGAAATAGGTACAATGCCACTCGAATAAATGTTCTTCGTAGATGGGGTATAAGGGGACAGCCTTGGACACGACGACTAGTCAGGGGTACTACCTAGTGGAACTAGTTGCTTACTCGACTAATGATATCAAACTAGTTGTAAAAACACTAGTCATTTGGCCTAATAACACTACTAGTAGTCCCCCTGATCAGTCTGCCGTGGAAGGTGAGGTGAGAAGAAGAGTGCTAGAATGTAGGTAGTGTATAAGAGGGAGATTGGTGGACTGCAAAAACATCGCTATCAGAGCGAGAGAGGGCCTAAGAAGATGGGGGAAAGAGAGAAGGGGTATTTGAATACTAACAGTATATCAGCTTGCCAGGTGCAAAGACCTAATTCTGATTTATTTATTTTTCCCCCCCAGAGAGAGGAAAGTTGATCTTGTCCAACTATCTACAAAAAATGCAAAAAAATGCATGCAAAAAAGAAAGAAGATTTTTATCTTAGTAACAGCTCCCAAGACCTTGAACTGTCTGGGGCGATGGTTCACCCCATGCTATGACGGGTTGCACCAGGAGGATATGGAAAATTATCCCACACGGGGATAGAAGGTCTTAATAATAACGGATTTGTAAAATAAAATAAAAAAATTGGTAGTTGCTTACGCAGGCACCTCCGATTGCGTGGCTTTTTTTTGAATTTGTTCATCTCAAAATGTGAGACAATAATAAGGAAAAAGAAAGAAAAGACATCTGGTCTGACCATTTTTTCTTGACCTGAAATGTAATGAAAAAACCAGAATAAACCAAAGGTGTTCGGTCCTTTTGATATAATGACGACCAGTCTTATTTTCGCTTTACCCAAACAGAATTCGAACCTTTGTTTGACTGGGTTCAGCGAAAATAGTGAAGGTGTAAACAAAATGAAACGTTTGTACGTTAACGATGATACAATGGCTTGCGAGAAAAAAGCAGGCTGTGGAGTTGCAGGCAACACGCACATCCACATCGTTCTTCTGTCGACTTTTGTGATTAATGCTGTACTGCACAACATCAGAGGCAATCAAAAGCAACAAACTGGGGGGGGCAGGGGGGGAGAATCTGTTCTTTTCTGTAGGTGAAAAATGCAATTCGTGGACATCTTATTTGTGAAGAGGAAACGGTACCGTAACTTGGCCTTTGTTCAGTTGTGGACTTTCTCTTTTTTGATGAAAGTATCTTAAGTCATCCACCTTTCCGCAAATATTCACTTTTCCTCCTACAACAAATAACAGCGTCCACTTTGATACGGGAAAAAACAAATTGCGTTATATTGCATACCTTAAAAGCTACTTGAAAATATACATCAAGAAGAAGATGCATTAAGTTGCTTCATGGGCACGTACACACATCTTTAACTATAAGTGATAAAATTGAGGGGGGGTAAAAATACTGTGAGGTAGATGGGCAAAGGTTGGCCTGCGATGCTCTCTCTCTCTCTCTCTCTCTCTCTCTCTCTTCAAAGAAGCAAATTGCACTACACTGCATACCTGTAGGGACACACACCCTATGCTATCAGACCTGATGCAATACATCTAGCATGATCAACGCCTCAGAACAGAAAAGAAATATGCAAAAAAAAATCAGCTGTAATCTGATTGTAAAAAAATGTCGTCCAAAAAAAAGGGGCGCTAAATTGCCCCCAAATATTGTACGCCAAGTTTTTTTCTTTTGGTAGACTACTATCAGAATACAATACAGCCAAAAAATATACAACTCTTTCCTGAAGGAACAACAAAGGCTTGCCATGAAGCAGATATTCAGACATGAAACTTCCCATTTTTTTTGTGTCGCAATATATTTTTAACCCCCTGCACGCCAAAACATATATACCGTAGTCGGAAAAATGTTGGAACGTAAAAATGTTGGAACGTAAAAATGTTGTAACGGAATAATGTTGTAACGCTGCGGATCGCGGGAAGTTGTAACTTTATTCCGTTACAACATTTTTATGACTGGGGTGAACTTTGTCTTAGGGATTTTTTTTGGAACAGTCGGCATAATCCCCAACCTCACACACCACACCCCAATTTCAAGCCTATAATTAGTGTTTCAGGTTTTTCGACGTCCTCCCCCACCCCTCACCCAAATAAAAAATGAAACAAATGGGATTAGCCCAATTCTGCAAGCGCCGCAATCCCCACGAGCCTGTTTCGGAAGGAGGAGATGCCCCCAACCTGGCGTTCCTTGCTGGTAGCGCCGCAAGCGCAGTGGGGCTAGACGACAGCACATCTCGTGCTGTCGCAAATGAGGTCAGCGCTGCAAGCAGCACGCGAGCGGGAAAGGCTCTCCCATGTTAATACTCATTTTTCCTCAATTGTCAATGGTGCTGACCGTGCTGATGACAATAACAATCCATCTCTAGTTTTGTTCACTTTTGTGCCTCGTTCTAACTAACCGGCACTGTACAGATTGTAAGACGTCTGGCCCCTGCTTCGCTCGGACCAAGTGCTTTTCATGTGCATACCCCTTGCCCTGTCCAGTTTGATGTGGAACAAAAAAAGTCGAGCCTACGGCTAAGTTGAACAACACCAAAAAAAAAAAAAAAAACATCATCCCCCCGCCCCCCGCCCTTTTTTCACCACCGTCAGAGGCACAAGATTTTTCTTTTCAAAAACCACCCCCGCACCAGCAAAAATCCCTAAGACAAAAATAAACCCCAAAAAAATGTTGTAACGGAATAATGTTGTAACGCTGGGCCATTTTTTCCAGCGTTACAACATTATTCCGTTACAACATTTTTCCGACTACGGTATATGTTTTGAGAAAATTCATTGTGCATTCTACTTGTCAAAACTGAAATCTGACAATTCCATTGGAAGCCGCGCGAGAATTTGACCAGAACGATAAAAAAAAATAAATTATTCTGAGTAGTAGAAGTCCCTTGACCCCCCTGCGTCCCTAGACGGAACAACTCGGAATTGAAGGATGAAAAGCGGCAAAAAACGATTTTTTTACCCTCTTGCAAGAGGGTTTGAAAACAAGTGTCTATTTTGATAACGTTTAGGATAATGAGCTCGAAACCGGTCGCAATGGAAAGATTTTTGAATTTTCGGTATATATGAGTATGAGACTAGGAGTTTGGTCTCAAGGGAAATACCCTATTCCCTAGAGGGGTCCCTCGGGCGAGACGCTTTTTTTCATGCATTCTGACGCAGCACCCGGGATCACCGACAAATGCCGCACACCGCGCGGGCTGCAAAATCACTTCAAAAAAGGAAAACTCTTGTTGCATTGTACGCAGATTCACTAAAATCTTTCAAATAACAAAAAAATCGAGCAAAAAGACCTACCTGGCTTCTGCGAGTGGTCTGCCTCAGATACACACCCCCAAATAGGGGGTAAAAATAGGGTAAAAATAGGGTCAACATTACAACACGCTCCCCTGACAAACTACCCAAGACCCCCACCTACACGCGTCTTTGCTTTTTTGCGGACTTAGCAGCAGGCTTTGAAGCTGACCACTTTCCAGCTTGTTTTTGTGTGCTCTTGGGGTCTTCGCAAACCCCAAAGAAGTTTTTTTGTGTGTAGAAAAATTTACCGGCACCACAACGTACGAAGACACAGCGAGTAATGACCCATGCACAAGTGCCGTTCCTTGATGGAATTGCTCGAGGCGAAGTGGGTCGAGATCTTCAGACCACCTTCGGCAGGTCTCAGTGTTGACGAGACAATGGTGTAACACAGAGGGCGTCTGCAGTTCCGCACCTACAGACCCTTGAAGCGGTCGGTGCGGGTAGGTGCGCGTTTTGGGTGTTTTGTCCGGGGAGCGTTTTGTGATTTTTACCCCCTATTTTTACCCCCTATTTGGGGTGTGTATCTGAGGCAGACCACTCGCAGAAGCCAGGTAGGTCTTTTTGCTCGATTTTTTTGTTATTTGAAAGATTTTAGTGAATCTGCGTACAATGCAACAAGAGTTTTCCTTTTCTGAAATGATTTTGCAGCCCGCGCGGTGTGCGGCATTTGTCGGTGATTCCGGGTGCTGCGTCAGAATGCATGAAAAAAAGCGTCTCGCCCGAGGGACCCCTCTAGGGAATAGGGTATTTCCCTTGAGACCAAACTCCTAGTCTCATACTCATATATACCGAAAATTCAAAAATCTTTCCATTGCGACCGGTTTCGAGCTCATTATCCTAAACGTTATTAAAATAGACGCTTTTTTTCAAATTGGCGTGCAGGGGGTTAAGAGCAAAGCGACAGTCAATCAGAAAGAAATGGAAGTTAAGTGCAAAACGCCTCCTGTGGACGACAGGCACCGAACCTCAGCGGGTACATTCGAACCGCGAAGGTTCAAATAAATGACCACCTCTGAATGCATTCTTTCAAAAAAAAAAAAAAGGTAAAATGAACCTAAGCCATGCTTAGTCAAGCAAAAAAACGCACACACGCTATAAATGATAGTAACATGAAAAGGCAAAAAAAAAAATTTTTAAAATGAGGGGAAAAAACCAATCCCTTATGTTCAAAGATACAAGAGGAAATAAATCCGCTATCTTCCTGCACAAAAACTGTGCATTGTCTAGACCCATACATAAATGGGCCTCGTGTGGAGAATTACTTCGATCGCTCCCCCCCGCCCCCCCTTACCCCACCCCCATCCACCTACCGGAGGGTTCAGCGTATTGTAAAGGCTGATTCCTATCCCTCTGCATCCTTTGAAAAGAGCAAACTAATACCCTTTTTCGTGACCACCTGTTCTTTTCGAGCAAGTTGTTGACCTACACCCTATTGGGGTTTTCAACTAAAAAATCGTCAATTTTGTGCAATTATTATTAGATTACTGTGCATAGGTAGGGGGGTTCTGTCGTTACGGAAAATAATTACTGAAATTGTGTTTTCGTTCAAATCCAAATAGAAACAAAACAAAAAAAAAACAAAAAGAAGAAGAACACCCGAAATATGAATGTATGTGCCCTCGCGTGCACATAGAGAAGACTAAGTTTTCACAACAGCACCCTCGTAATAGGGTTGCCCTCGCTGTCCAGTCGTTTTGAAACCTGCTCTTGGTATCCACCTTCGGTCGCAGTGCAGAGGAATTTCTCGAAGTTGGACCGTTCAACGTGTACCTGTGGAGGATTTGATGGTGATTTCATTTTTTTTTTGCTATCAACTCGCAACTTCAGGGTCCTAGCTTGGTTTTGGAAAAAAATGCCAAATCTGGGTCAGAATTTTTTTTTTGGGTCAGCAGAGGTTTTGATCCTTGGGGGGCTTGTCTTGGCTTTTTTGGGTTTTCCGAGCTCTACCCTCACTGTGGTGGGGTCATTTCAGAAAAATGGACAAGTTCTTGACTGATACAAATTTTGGCCACTACGACTAGTGAGTTGCTCACAACGTTAAGTGGAACGCTACTATAACCATAAAAATCACTCCCCGTTCATAGATCACCCAACACAAAATATATAAAATGGCGCCGCAGGCGAAAAAAATTAGGGTACGGTGTAAAAATGTAGCTTTTTACACCACAGAGTCACTCTACGAACCCTTTTTTGCGGAGCAAAAAAGGAAAAATGGCGCCGCAGGCAAAAAAAATTGGGTCCAGCCCTGGACGGTGCCGATTTTTTTGTCGATATTTTTTTTCTTACCCCAGAAAAGGTGGTGGGCCCCCCCCCCAAAGAGGGGAAAAAATCAGAATTTCCCAATTTCCAAATTAATTAATTCCTTTTTTTTTTTTTTTTCGTGGGTCGCGACCCAGGCACTTGGGTCAGCTTGACCCACTGACCCAGGCAAGCTAGGACTCTGCGCAACTTATTTTATCAGTGTACACCTCATCACTACATTATTTCATCCACTACACCAAAAACTATCACAAAAAACCAAACAATAGCAACCGCCCCACTGATCTCTTGAAAAGACAACTGAGTTGTAATACAAATTCTGATTTTCTCAAAATGAGGGCGAGAGATGTTGTTACGATCGAACGCCGCCTTTTTGTTTCATTACATTGCATGAAAGATAAAAGCTGAAAATACAAACCCCCCACCACCCCCGCAAACATACACTAGAAACTTTTGCACTGATACTGCTTAGTGTTGGGAGGGACGTTGAGGAAGTGTCTCTACAGATTAAGGGGTCTGCGAGCGATGGGACTGACGGCATGTCTGAGGGCGGGGGTACGAGGAGGGAGGGGGCTTGCGAGACGTATGCTGGCGGGGATGCGGGCATGGATCGTGGCGAAAGGTCTTCAAGGACGGAGAAGTCGTCCGGGATTATGGCGATCATTTCTGCCTCTTCACCGTAGAGGATGGGGTCGCCTGCACCACGGCCAGGCTTTCTGAGGTATTCTGCGTGCTGCATGGTGACACGCCGTCCGGTGTAGAAGACATAGATCTCTGCTACCAGGTCCAAGCAAAGCTTGATAAGCAGCATCACCACCGACACCACCAAAACCTCTTCTGAACGTCGAAACATCCATTCCTCCAAGTCCAACGAATCGTTCTTACAAAACCCCGTCGCAACCAAAACAACAGAAATGGTCTGTGTCAAATTAATTAAAGGCGCCAAAACGTTGTCCCGTGGTCTGTGATATGGGCGTATATAGAGCCCAGCTGCGAAGAGGAGGAATAGGATGAATGCGCTCGTGGTTTTGAGTGCACAGCATTTGACGTGCCCGTTGAGACGTGCACTGCTTGCGGCGGAGAGAAGAAGCATGGAGAGGTACTCAATGCAGACCCACCACACGTAGCGCTGTTTGTAGGGACGCACAATGACGCTGTAGCGTTGCACCCAGTGGTATTCCTGTTCGGTGGAGACCCATTCGCCTTTGCCAAGGAGGAAGTGCGTCATCTTGCCTTGGTTGTGGTCATCTAAGGCATAGCGTGCGTACATCGGCACGTTCTTGCGGAATTGAAGAAGCAAATGAACAGGAACGTACAAACAAACAAGAATGCCAAACCCCCCTACCACCTCGTAATACCACTGCGTCCCTGCAACCATCATGCGAAGAGATGCAAGAGAAGTGCCCTGGTACAGAATGGTGAACAAAAAGAGGACCGCAGAAGGCATGCGCAGCATCCCCTGCACATCCATGCGCTGTTGAAAGGCGTCGCCGTAGGTGGGTGCAATAAAGCGTACAGCGTAGACGGCCGCCCAGCCCAAGAAGGACGCAACCACGCAGATCGCCAGGTTCGCCACCACAGCGCCTACCCATTCAGACCCGTGGACAGTGAGCCGTATGGGATGCAGAGTCCAAGGCAGGTACTCCGGCTCCTCCAAATGCTCGACGTCCAGCCGGCACGCCTCCACCCCAGCCAGCAGCGCCATCCTCCCCGCAGAAGCAGCCGAGGCAGCAGACAGCACCGTCACCCCTGCCACCACACCACCACCGTTGCCCCCAATCACCTGCCCCGTGCGAGGCGGTGTAAGTGTCTGCGGTGCAACGGTAGGAATCGAAGTAGGCACAGCAGTGGGCTCTGCAGTGGGCGGCTGTGTGGGGGTCGATGTCGGCGCCACTGTCAACGGTGCAAGTGTCTGCGGTGGCAGTGTTGCTGGCCAAGGTGTCGTCGGCGCAGGTGTTGGGGGCGACACCGTCAGCGGGGCGGGGGTTGCTGGGGACTGTGTTGCTGGCCACGGCGTCGCGGGCGAGAACGTGTCGGGTGCAGGTGTCGGTGGTGATACTGTCGCTGGGGGCTGCGTTGCTGGCGGTTGTGTAGGTTGCGTCGCAGGTGGTTGTGTGGGTGGTGATACCGTCAGTGGCGGTTGTGTTGCTGGCGGCTGTGTCAGAGGTGGCTGTGTCACAGGCGGTTGTGTTAATGGCGGTTGTGTCGCAGGTGGCTGCGTAAGAGGTGGTTGAGTTGCTGGCGGTTGTGTCACAGGCGGCAGTGTAGCTGGCGGCTGTGTCAACGGCGGCTGTGTCGCAGGTGGTTGTGTCAGAGGTGGTTGAGTTGCTGGCGGTTGTGTCAACGGCGGCTGTGTCGCAGGTGGTTGTGTCGCAGGTGGCTGCGTCAGAGGTGGTTGAGTTGCTGGCGGCTGTGTCGCTGGCGGCAGTGTGAGTGGTGCTGCTGTCTTTGGCGCTTGCGTCGGCACCACTGTCGGCACAGACGTCAGCGGAGGCTCTGTGGGAGGTGCCGCCGTGAGGGGCGCTGTCGTCTCCGTCGCACATACGCACATGACATCCTTCTCGACGCCACACCTCGCGAGGTCGCCGTTTATTGAGTACAGCAATTCATTTGTTCTCGTATCGTACACACAGCCCTTCACGGCAAGGCTGGCTGACGCGAAGAACTTCAACCCTTTGCTGGTGGCGTACTGGAGACAGACAAGCATCGAGACTTCTGTCGGACACTTATCTCCTGAGCCTTCTGCGACCTCGACGATGTTGGCGGGCAGGGTGGGGAGGGGTGGTGCGGCTTTGGCAGAGTCTTTACAGAGGCATGGGAAGTACGTCTCGCACACTGCATCAACGTAGAAGATGTCTGAGTTGATGTACATCACAGAGCCGTTGGGGAACTCTGCGCAGTCGCCCCCGGGCAGCTGCGTGCAGTCTGTGATGATGTTGCAGCCACGGTTGTGGTTCGTGAACTTCACATCGTACATCACCAACCCATTCTGCAGTGCATACTGCTGGCACTCTACATGCGACGTCACCTCAAATCCCACATCCTTCTCGCACGTCGTCCCTGACACCCTTTCATCCAAAAAACCCCCTACAGGAACAACACACAGCAAAGCGCACAACGCTACGCTCCACTGCACAGCCATCTCAATGTGTTGCGTGTTTCATTGTAAAACAAAAACAAACAAAAACCCAAAAAAAAGGCAGAGAAAGAACAAAGAAACCGTGTCTGTCTGTGTGGGTGTGATACAACACTAAATTCAAAAAAAAAAAAAAAACAAAACAAGGTGCCCTTTTTTTTTTTTGCATTACAGATCCCATGGAGTTGTCACCCCATCTCTCGCGTTGTATATGCAGCAAAAAGAGAGGGGAAAGAGGGAAAGACCGGGTTGTAAGATGAATGGGCCTCATAGGCTCACATGCACCTCTTTCAAGATCATTCTTGCAAAATAAATAAAAGAAAAGAAAAAAAGAACAAAGAAAGACCCGTCAATGATGAATGAGCCAGGACACATTTGTTCATAAATGTTCAAAAATACCACCCGCCCCCTTCTAGTTAGCAACGCCACCACGCAACAAATGATTAAGATAATATATTTTCAGTCGAAAGATGGAGTTTCGTCCATCAGCGTCTCCTCTTTTTTTGAAAAAAAAATCTTTTGTTTCTTTTTTTTGCAAGAAAGTAGGGTACAGCCAATACATCTTTCCCTAATTGTGTAGCATAGACCCTCGCTACAGCGGGCAATGGGCTGACTAAAAAAAAAAAAAGAATGCAAAAGTAAAAGCAACAGTAAAAGTAGTTTCGAGCTGTATGCAACAAAGAACACTTAAGATAAAGGGTGTCCTGCGTTCACACAACACACCCTCCTCCATGTCTAAGTTTTATTCAATAGGTAACTCTGATAGGTAAAAGGAAAAAAAAAGGTTGTCTCGTTGATCGCTCAAATACCCTGTTGGAGGTGATGGGCGACCGTATCGGAGGAAACTATTTCTCCTTTTAGCTACGCGTTGTAGGTATACTAAAAAAAAACAAAAGGGTTAACAAATTCGCACAGTCTTAGCGTTTCATTTCAGTTATTTTTTTTTTTTTACCTCTAATTAACGCCAAAATCATCAGTTACAATCCGCCAGACTACAGCGATTTACAACGATGACCCATTGATCACAAAGAAGCAGAGCACTAACACATGGTACGTACCCACTTCGCAAACATCTTTGAAACCAAACTCTCCTTGACAACGTCCCTGCAAGAAGGAAAACTACAAGAGAGAGCTTGCAAGATGAAATGCAGGCGATGGGAGCACATCACATTCTTTTTCTATTTCCACAAGCGTTACCGCATCGGGATAAATGAACCTCAGCAAAAAAAAAAGAGAAAATTTTATAAGCTGACCCTAAGCCTCATTTAGTCACCTTTGATCACATAAAAAAAATATATTTAAAATAGAACCAAACAGAATGTCACAAATATACAGTTCTGAAAGCTTGACACCCTATTTGGAAAAGGCAAAAAAAAGAGAAAATTTGAAAGATGAATGTGCCACGCACATATATCTCAAAAAAGGGGAAAACGTTTGGAAGATGATCTAAGTCTTACTGCACAGAGCGCAGCTCAGCTAAATCACAATCGTTATCATGGAAACCTTTAAAAAAAAAACAGACGTTATCACAAACAGAAACTACTCTGGGTATGGGTTGTGTTTCGTATCGTGTTTGGAGAGAATAAAAAAATCGACAAAAACAGAGTTGATAGTACAAACGCATCACCGGACGGAGGCGAGACGTAGGTACTGAAAGAATAATGAACGAATGTGCCCCCTTCTCGTGTTCACATCTTTTTTAAAAAAAAAGAAAACATAGATAAATGCCTCTCGTGCACATCTAAGATTAGTTTTGAAAGATGATTCTGAGTCGTGCTCAGTCACCTTTGAAAAGAGTTTGTCAGATGAAAAGGACACCGCGAGACACATATAAGTATAGGGTGGAGTAGTAAGATGACCTCATGGGAAGGGCAATTTTTTTTAGATGCACAAAAAAATAAAAATGGTGCATTTTACTGTAGAAAAGAAGCTGGGGGGGACAGAGGGGGATAGCATTCCTGACGCGAGCTAGCTAAAGACCGTTGCTGGAAAAAAAAAAGAAGAAAAAAAAAATGTTACTGCGGACATGCTGAACCTCATAAAAAAAGGGAAAGAAACGTTTATGAAGATGAACCGAAAGCCTGGCCTCTGTGCTTCACCTTGAAAAAGAACACTTGAGAAATGAAATATGCTTCCGCGCAGACATCTTCAAGAAAAGTTGGGAAGATGATCCTAAGTGTCTTGTACTCAGACACCTTCTCAAAAAAAAGTGGCAAGTAAAATAATGGCGGGAAGAAAAAAAAATCGACCCATAACTAATTTCATAGACTTTCCATTCTAAGAAGAGAAAGCATACAAAAGGACGTTACGCGACAAGTAAAAACCATGTGAAGACTTTGAAAATAGGAAGATGGTCTTTTATCGTTGCCACGTTTTGTTTTTTTTTTCCCAAAATCCAAAAATCTAAACAAAAAAAACACAACTGAGAAAGGATACCTGCAATGCCAGGCTTTTTTGTATGGTGAGTGACTAAAAGAAAAATTGTGAATATTGCATGCACAGGGCAAAACAACTCTACCATTTTTCAACAATATTCATCTCACAGGGGGAAAAAAAAATTGAAAGATATATTGTCACGACAGGCCCTCTGATCTGAGGCCCTACCTGAAAAAAAAAACCCAAAAAACTGAAATATACTGAACGAGAACCGTTTTTGTGAGATGAACCAAAGCCTCTCTGTGCTTAGTCACCTGAGGGAATGAGCTTTCTCGTTTTTTTAAAAAGTTGGAGAGATGAAACACTATCATGAGACAATGACGTTAGTGCTAGGAAGAAAGGGCTACCTAAATACCCTGAGGGGTCTTCCAAGCAAACTCTATAATCAACAGTTTGCAGTTTGTCCACAAACGGGCCATTTTTTTTGTATATTTTTTTCTTTATAATTACTGTGTGTCAACAATCAGGTTACATCAAAAGGTAAAGAAAGATCTGCATGCAACGTCGGGCCGAAGCCTCTATACTGCAGAAGGTATAGACGTTTTGTTTTAAAGTATCGATGATCACCCTATCCGAGCGATGGGTTATGGTTATGTACAACTAAGTCGCCCAAAGGCAAAATAAATTTCAAAATACGCAGATCATTACCCAATGATATTTTTTGATAAAATCTGGTAACAGTCAGGTACGCAAGAGGTCTGCACGCAGTCAATACTTCCCCCATGTCCTCTCCCCCCAAGTCGATTGGTAAGGTAACGAATGGGGGATCAGTGGAACCCCAGGTTTGTGACTCCGGGAGAGAGGGATCGATAGATCGTTTGTATATTGAAAAATTGGCTGGCTCTCTCTGTATTGCTTTGGCTTTTGTTTTTTTTCCGAAAAAAGCATTTTAGTTTGATGTTAACCGGGAGAGAGGGATGGTCTGAACTTCGAGGTTCAGGATTTCTCCTTGCGTGAGAGCATATTTTCTTGTGGTATCAAAACTCTAAACATTGAGATAAGGCCTCAGGGAAAACGAATAAAAGGTGAAAAGGAAAAAAAAAAACAAATAAAAGAGTTTATAAGATGACCCTAAGCCTCTCGTGATTTAGTCACCTTTAAAACAAAACATCAACAAAGATGAGCCTCGCAGGCAACTGCACAAAAAAAAAAAAACAGATTTGTTTTGTGGAAAAGAATTTTTTGAAGTTGGAAAAGAGAAAGAGAAAGAAAACTGTAATACCGGACAACAAAGAAGAACGTTTAAAAAAGGCGCACCCAGAAAAGACATTGGGCAAGAAGAAAGAAGACAAAAAAAAAAAAAAACTTGCCAGACGAATGTGCTTCGGTTGTTGCACATAATCGAGGGAAAGTGAAGCTGAAAGTAAACTCGCCTCTTATTAAGGGCGGTACTGTTTTAAAGAAATGATCTGATTTGGTTTAAAAAAAAAAACAACGTGAACATCGTGACACGGAACAGCTGGAAATGCCACAAACAAGGTATGATATCATGTTCACACACATCTGAAAAGACAAAGGAAAAGGGTGCAAAAACGCAGTTAAGACAAACACGTATTTGAAGAGAAAAAAATAACCTTCTGGGAAAGGGATTTTTGAATAATTTGTATTGAGATGTAGTGCAGACGGGAAAGTACACACAAGACGTTTTTTTTTGCTATTGCCTTTTTGTTATATCGACAACCGCCGATACCCATCATGATGGGTAACTAAAGTATGTACTCAATATTGACCAAAGACTGTTGTACCTATTTTTTTCAAGCACAGCTGCCGTGTCAGACAGTCTTTGACTTGCCAGAAAAATCATTCTCAACAAATCTTGTTGCATCTAATTGCTCCACACTAAGAGGTGGGCTCTATACATCATAGGACCTGCAATTCCACCCGAGAGAATGACCTGACAAACCCACCTCACATTTGGATGATGCACAAACCATCCCACAATCACCGTTTTTTTCTTCTCTCAATTTTGCTCTGCCAAGTTGCCTCACTTCTTCACCAAGGTCTCAAAATGACGGATCCCCTAGAGAGGAAGGACTGCTACCAAGCATTTACAGTAATTCATTTCTTTTTTTTTTCCACCCGAATCCAGGGGGGTTCAAGGTTCTGCCTGGCACCTCCCCATCCAGGTTAACTAATCTGAGATACACATGCCTCACAAAGACCACAACGGAGTGATACTTAATGAGGACATGAGCACAACAGACTTCACGAATTGAGCGGATACGTATCTTCAGCAGTCTGCCTTTTTTTTTTTCCCCGCACAACGCAAAGACAAGGTACGAATCATCGATACATAGTGAAAGAAGCAGTTAGAATTCAGTGGAAAGCTTGGCCAATGCAAACGCCTCTGTGGACGCAGGCACACCGGTTCTCCGGTCATCGAACCTTGAAATGATGTTTTGTAGGTTCTCTTGTGATGGAGACGAGAGCGGAGCAGTTTCCGTCATGCTCTTGTAGAAGCGCAAAAGCAAACAAAGACAAAAGAAAAACGTTGAAAAACAACGAAAAATTGGGGAGCCTCTCGTGCTCAGCCACCTAAACAAAAAAATACAGCACTGGATGAAGCATGCACCCAATGACCTACTGTGTTGATTTCCCCCCCGGAGATAACACCCGCTAGGGAGTGAGCCAAATCAGTACCCTGCCAGGCCCTCTGGTTTTTGGAGCGGAATGAAAGCATATACGATATCCGATGACCACTGCAGCAAAGCGTGCCTTATCTCTGGGGGGAAAGAAGAAAACATAAAAAGATGAAATGTGTCTCTTTCGTACACATACCATAATCTCAAAAAAAAAAGGACCCGCCAAACAATAGTAACCGCCAACTGATCTTAGACAAAGCCAAATAGGAGTCGAATTCTGTTGTGTCGCAAAAGCGAGAGGGAAAAAAATGCTTGTTGTCCGAGATCAACCGTTGACTTGAATTTTAGTTATGTTGGGTTTCTCATCACATTGCATGAAATGGACAAAAAAAGTAGAGTTGACCTCTCGTGGCAGTGTACCTTGGTACATGACCGGCTGTACCGGGTGGACACATGCAGTCCTACATCCATTTCACAAAAAAAAAAAAAATGAAAACCGAAACCTACAACGAGAAATGATCCATGAGTGGGTCGCTCCGCGTGGAGAAGGCAGATTCACTGCCTTTCATTTGCCCTGTTCTGCCTGGTTTTATTGGGGTGTTCTGCACTTGCAACTCTGTATCCACCTCCACTTGCATCATGATACGCGACGACGGTGGCTTCACATTCCCCGTCAGACGCGATGCTTGGTATCCCTTCCGGTTCCATGCCAAGGGGTGTCCTGACCCTGCCCCTGCTGTCCCTACTATGGTCGAGGTACTCTGGTCAAGCGTCCCTTCGGACAGCGCATGATAGGTGTTCGGCCCTCTCGGGTCGGCCCCAACCGACACCGACGGTGGAAGGTGTGCATGACTCACATCCAGCTCGCTCTGTGTTACTTCATACAACGCGTGGGCGCATCCATCGGAGGGAGACTCCTTGGCCTGGCTCGATGGTGTGGTGGTGTCTTTGGGGCGCATCACCTCAGAGGCTTCTTCTGATTCTTCAAATTCACGTTGCTGTAGGAGTTCTCTGCGTTTTGTGCATATCACAAAGGTTTCGCAGAGACCGTCCAATGCGAGCTTTAATATCAGAAGAATTTGAGCCACAGACAGCGTGGTGGAGGCAGCGGTGAACATCCATTCGTCGGAATGTGTGTGATATGTTTTGTCGTTGCAGAAGCCGGCTGCGACGAAGACACCGGATATTGCTTGGGTTAACAGTATGAGGGGCATGAAGATTCTGTCACGTGGTCGGTGGTATGGGTCACATGCGAGGGTGGCAGCGCAGAGAAGGAGAAGAATTACGCAGGTTGCGACACGGAACGCACAGCAGTGTGACAGAGCGGTAGGTACGCTTGCGTTGGCGATGGAGAGAAGGAACATTGACGAGAAGTCGACAATACTCCACCACGCATAGCGCTCTTTATACCCACGCAGAATGGTGCTGTACCGTTGCACAAAGTGGCGCTTGCGTTTCGTCGACACCCACTCCCCCCTCCCCAACATGAAGCACTTAAACCACGATATCTCCCCCTCATCCTCCCGATACCGTGCAAAGTGGGGCACCGCATGCCACACAGAAAAGAACACAATAATAGGCACCACCGTGCAGGCAATCGCACCGGAAAGGCCGATAATGAGATAGTACCAATGGTGTGGCGAGACCATCATACGAAGTGACGCAAGGGACGATCCTTGGTACAGAATACGAAACACAAAAATGATGGAGGAAGGGAGGCGGAGGAGCCCTTGAGTGTCAAGGGTAAGGCGCACGTCTTCGGCAAGGCAGGGGACAATGAACTGTGCGGCAACGAGGACAAGCCATGCAAGGAGGGCAAAGCCGAAGCAAATGACACTGTTGCCCACGACAGCACCGATCCACATGCTGTCGAGGACCACCAGGCGTGTTGGGTGCAGCGTCCACGGCAGGTACTCATCATCATCCTCACGCTGCTTGTCACAGTCACCCGCCCCACTCAGCAGTGCCAACCGCCCTGCACTCGCCGCGCTCACCGCGGACATCCCCGCAAGCACAGTGCCCGCCTCACCCGGGATCGCCTTCCCCGACGTCAACGGTGACGGCGCGGTTGTCGCTACAGGTTCAGGCAGCAGCACAGGTGGTTCCTCCGTCGCAGGCGGTAGTGTCAGCGGTACGCGAGTGGGCAGTGCTGTAGGGGTACGCGTAGGCGGTGACACTGTGCGTGGTGCTGCTGTCAAAGGTGCGGATGTACTCGGGGCGAACGTCGCAGGTACAGTTGTGGCTGGTGGTTTTGTGCTAGGTGGGTTGGTCGCAGGCGCATTCGTTGCAGGTGGGTTTGTTGCTGGCGCCGTGGTGGCGGGAGCCTGGGTCGGAGGTGGGTTGGTAGGTGGATTAGTGGCAGGTGGGTCGGTAGGAGGCGGGTTGGTAGGAGGTGGGTTGGTCGGGGGTGCGTTTGTTTTGGGCACCTCCGTACGAGGTGGGTTCGTCGCTGGAGGGTTTGTTGGTGGTATGGGGGTGTCCGGCACACAGATGCAGTCGTAGATATCCTCGTCGGCACCGCAGCGCTCTTTGGTGCCGTCATCCGAGTAGAGGACGTACTGGCCTGCTGCGATGCAGCCGTGGGCTTCCTTGCCACTCTGGTGCGGCGCGAAGCGGAGCCCCTTGGACACTGCGTACTCAAGACAGCGAGCCTCCGAGACAACTGCATCGCAGGTATCTGCAGACTTCTTTGCAACCACTATGACAGGAGCAATGACCGGTAGAGGTGGGTCAGGAGTTCCCGTATCCTTGCACAGACATGATAAATCGTCGTCACACCCTGACCCAACCACAGTGACAGGAGTGTTGTCAATGCGAATCACCTGTCCATTCGTGCATCCGGAAGGTATGCTGAATCTCGTGCAGTCATTGACGACGTAGCACCCATCCGGTTTGCTCATCATCTGCACAACAATGTACGGCACGCCCTTCTCCACAGCGTGCTGTTGGCACTGAAGCACATCTGCGTTTTCGAGTGCCCCTGTACAGCCGCTACCGGTAGTGCCTACCTCTACCAACGCGAATGCACATTGACCGAGCCACAACAACACACAAAGCTGCACTGCAGTCATTTTGCACAGAACTGACACATAGTCTTCCAAGAGCTGTCTGAGTGGATGAGAAGGAAGAATAGCTGGGAGATGGGGTGTGGAAGGTAAAAAGGGGTGTGACGTTGTTTTTGTGGTCAGAACCGATTTGGCTTAATCTTGTCATTGTTTGCATCACGTACCGTACGTTCTCCATCATTGGGGGAAAAGATAGGGTCTGTGTGTTTGGGCGCTCAAAGCCGTGGGTAACAAAAAGAAAAAGCGTGAACTGCAATTGGTGTTGGTATTTGTGAATCAAACAGACAACTACAAAGCTTTTTAGCTCCCCTTTTGGCCAAAGCGCCTCCAATGTTTTGGTTCTGACAACTAAAAGATGTTACGTAAAACTAGACACGAGCATCCACCAACTGATCTTGATAATAAAATAAACAGTGCCTTTCGTTGAACGCAGCCAAATAATGGGTAAAAAAATATGTTTGCGATCAGGAGGGAAAGACTTGTTATCAAAGATCATATCATTGGCTTTCTTTATGTCTAGCTTCTTATCACAGTACATTTCAGGAATTAAAAAAAAAAACTTATAGTGGAGCTCAACCAAGTGTCTCGTGACAGTGTACCTATAAAAAAGAAAGCATTATGAAAAGTAATAATTTTGGGAACACCTACAGCAAGACAGAGCATTTTCATGCATGTTTTTAAAAACACGCAGCAACCCCTAATTCAGGTAGAGAAATGCTGGAAAAGGCTTCAGAAAAGGATAGGCCCTTTGAGCACAAATTTCAAAATAATATATTATGAACAGAACAAACAAATAAGGCTTTAGAGAAACGCGCTGTGCGTAAGACACAGGACGCTTGTCGAAGACACAACTTTAATCAAAGGGTCGTCCCAAACACAGCACTACTTCTTCCCAAGCTCCTCCTCTTGGTCCGTTGGGAGTGCAGGCTCAGGCTGCTTCTCAGGCTGCTTCCTCTTGAGATGGCTGACCACCTGAAGCCCTACCATCGACAGCACGAAGACTATCACCATTGCAATCAGAACCTTTCTCACCTGCTTCGCAAAGCTCTCATCCTCTGGATACACCTCTTCAAAGCTCTTTGTGCCTGTCAGGATCGTTGTGTACGAGAGCAGCATTGTGACAAACGCTAGGACCACATGCACGAGACGGAACATGCCTCGGTGTGGAGACTCTGCCGCCGGCTTTACGCCTTGCATGACCACCTGCAGGAGCGATGCTGAGAGCACTGTTATCCCTGTCTCTTTGTGTCCATACTTCGCTACCCCATCGAACTTTGCGAGGGCAAGTCCTGCACTGGCTACAGTTGCGACCACAGCCGCTGTCATGAGCAACGCATGCAGCACAAAGGGGATTGGGAAACCACCCACCATCCCGGCACAGACGAGCGGGCCGAACCTTTTGAATAAGACAGAAAGAGGGACAACGAAGCCCCAGACAGCGAGCTGCACAGCACCGTGCATCTTTCTGTTGCTTGCGGTTTGTGTGTCTTCCGTTGACGCCGCTGTGACCAGGTCAACTGTCACAGAGCGCCTGCCACTGTGGTATCCCAAGGACACCTGCGAGGTGTGGAACGCATAGTTGAAGCTGAACACCGTAGACAGTGCAAGCGCATCCGTCCCCGACCCAGTCGTGACACTGCTGTCCACCCAAGACATAATGCGTGTGCCGTTGTGTGTATCTAACTGGATATCGCTGATTTCCTGAAAAGTTGTGTTGTGTGTGTACCCTTTGTAGATGAACGTACCTCAAGAACACCAACAGAAGGCACGACATCGGCAGCTGTCCGTCCACTGCCGATAGTGTACCTCCCTGCAGACGTTGTCGCTATCAACGCAACACCGGGGCCCTGTTGTATGGTTTTTTTTCCATTTCTACGAAATATTTTCATAAAACTCAAATACAACAACAAAAACAAGGACACAAACCATGGACCCTTTATTGCTCACAAACCCTATCGCCAGATAGCCGCTGTGCACACTCTGCACCGCAAACTCCGTTCTGCTGCCTAGCGTCCAATGCAGGGTCACATCATTATTGAAACCCTTTGCACATTGATAGAGCACACCGGCCTTTGTCAGCAACGTACTCGGTGTGCACAGCACTGCAGGCTGCGAGGATGCCTCTACTGGCGATTCGGTATCACCATCCACATCCTCCACAACTGAGATATCGAGACTCTCCACGGACCGAGTATTCCCATGGTACGCGGCACGTCTTGCCCTGGCATGGTACGCAACTATCACCGACATGGTTGTGTCAAGAGCAGAAACGCCTCTCCTCTCAAATTCGAGTATCGTTGTCCCTCCCTGTTGAATGAGCTTGGCTGAATCCTGCACCAACCAGGGCACCTCAATGGGGACAACCTCTTCAGATGAGGTTCCATCCAGTCGGTAGACAGCAATCGACGTTGCCTCTCCACCTGGAGTGGCGTAGCCGAGCACAGCCTCAGACCCGACCATCCTCTGGCCAAAGCCAAGACTCACATAACCATCGCACTCAGCGGCAAGAGCAAAGCGTACTGTGGTCCCAACACGTCGCCAGTGAACGGCAGCAGACGTACCAACAGACAGCTCGCATGAATAGCCTGGCAGAGCAGAAGGCATGCAGGTTTTTGCATCCACTGTGAACAATAATAAGACCACCCCACACACCGTGCGAAGCATAGTGTTAAATAATGTGTAAAGTGTTGAAGCTGGAAAAAGTAGGGGGAAGTTGAATATACAAAGCGCTCTCGTGACAGTGGACCTTAGTGTGTGGGGAAGGAAAAGAAATGTTGTGTAGGCCATGAGAAGCACATCTTCATTTTTTTTTGAACAAAGGGGGAATTTTTCTTTTTTTTTCGTTAATTCGTATTATGCTGTTATGTTGCACTACAGAGAGATTCTTTGGATATTTTTTTTACACAATTTACTTGAGAGTTTATTTTAGAAGTGGCCCCGCAAAACCCTACCCCAAAAGCAGTCAACCAAATAAGATTAAATACAAAAAGAAGTGGCGTCGGTCCAGCCAACATCGTTGCAAAGCTTAACTTAATGTGGACCGTTTTTCGGAGGATACCTTCTCACTAAAGGGTTTGGGTAATGTGAGGCAGAAGGGAGGTGATGAATGTGTCTCGTATCTACGACAAAAAAAACATAAAAAAAGGGAAAGTCGTTGACAAAAGAGCAGTTGAAAAAATGCAAACGCGTCACCGTTCGCGGATGCAGGTACTGTGTGGTAAGCAAAAAGACGTCTGTTTGCGAACACAGACGCGCTTTTCACGCTATTACTAAGACTTAATCTTTAACAACAATGAAGAGAGGGATGCAAAGGGTTTGGATGGGATATGAGGTGCAATGCACAACACACAGACACAGAGATACGGCTTTGTTTGCACGCACAGATTTTTTTTTCTGTCTTTTGCGAGGTAATCTTCTTCTCTGAAAACAGGCTTTGAATGACAGCTTTTTAAGGCCCAACAGTTCCTCTTTCATGGAGAAATAACAGGAAAAGCTGGCGTAAGCCTTACTTCACCCAAAAAAAAAGAACGACGATGAATCTAAAGCCTCTGTTTAGTCACCTTGATCACAAAAAAGACCTCTGAAGTAAAAACAACAAAAGAGAGCGCAAGAGTGAACATTGTCACCTAGCCAATGCACGGAGCGGTGTGCATAACAGATCGCTCCTAAGATACGGAAACGCCAGACTTTATATTCCCCATACACAACTGAGTCAGCAAGCAGAAACAAAAGGTGCTATCCTCATGGTGAAGAAGCCCCCTCACTATCTAACTCGTTAAAGACAATTTAGTGTGTTTTTTTCGTCAAAACGCAGACAAAATTGGTCGACTTCGGGAATTTCAAGGGAAATTCTTGGTAATCTGAGATCAATGGTTGGCTTGCAAGGAAGCCAGTAGAGGATTAACAAAAAAAAATATAGTGGAGTTCATCCTCGGGTGTCTACACTAATACAACCAAGTTTTCAAAAAAAAGGAGGAAATTAAGTACCGAATCATGGGTATTGTCTTTGGGCTTGACAGCGTCAATAATAATATGAAAGTTGGAAGTGCAAAACGCCTCTGTGGACGCAGCACCGATCCTCCAGTTGTTGAATCGTCTGAACAAATAAAAGAAAAGTTTAGAAGATGACCCTAAGCCTCTCGTGTTTAGTCATCTTTAAAAAACCGCGCGTTGCCAGGTTATCTCAAGGACTGTAGGTACAATTGCAACTCACATTGATACCATTTTTAAAAGGTCGCAATTTAATTCGCGTTGAATTGAACACCACCAGAGGGGGTGTCTGGGGTGTCCATATCTTCACGACAGACTAGTCAGAGGCACTCCTAGCGTAACTACTAGTCCCCCTGACTAATCCACCGTGTTTTTTTATATTAGGTGTGAGGCTTTTTTCTGTTTTGACAGTGCAAATACTCCCCTCCATCCCACACCGGGTTTTGTTGTTGCACTCTTCATTGTAAACATTTGTAAACATAATTTGACAAAAAATTATAAACCCAAGAGTGCAACGTTTACTTTGAGAAAAAGACAATAGTTTTTGAAAGCACAAGGTTCTGAACCAAGATGAGTATGCCTCACACGTACACATTGTACACCTTCTCCAACTAGACCTATGGACAGCTACTACTACATTGAGGGAGCAAAAGGAGGGTGGTGGTGGCTATATTGTGAGAACTGCCCACCATCGCATTGTAATGGGTATGTACTGTGAAGGGCAATTATCACAATACAGCCACTAGAGAGGGGGGTTTTTGACTAAAATAAAGCACAATACGCTTAATGTGATCCTAAGCCTGCGCTTGGTCACTTTAAAAAAGCCGTGCACTTTTGGAAATTGGAGAGAGAAGGGGGAGGGGAGGGGGGGCTGTGGGGAATGAGGGAAAGGGGCTTGACAGCCTGGCCTCATACCACACCCTTCTCCGACTAGACTAGGTGGATCTACTTGATGGGGTGAACTTTTTGTTGTTTTGTTTTGCTTTTTTTTGTTAGAAAATTTGTTACACTTATTTAAAGAAAAAATGGAACAGATGCCGTCCAAAAATTTTTTTGCAAAAAGGGGTTTGCGGGAAAAAATTATTCCACCCTCCCTAGAAAACGCTGGAAGAACGCAGGAAACACTGTAGAACCATATTATAAAAAATGTCATCATTGGTGTGGCGTGAAGGGGGGGGGGTGATGCGCAGTTCTTGCATACGTTGTGCACCCCCCCTCCCATTCAGCCACACCATAAAATTATTCCACCGCAAAAAGAGTGCAAACCGACCCTCCCCTCGCTTCCCTAGGCTACAGTGTGTACCGCACCTTGCCTTCTTGGTATTGGTTTGCACGTTCCATTTCTTGTTCATGCTGCTTCTTCTTTTGTTTCTCCTTTTTGTTTTTCATGTATGTGACAATTGCGAGGATGACGGCAACGAAGAACCAGACGATCATGGCGACAATCACAGTGATGCGGATGTTTGACGCAAACTCGTCGTCGTCTGGGTACAGCCGTTCGTAGTTCTCTGCGCCCGTGAAGAGCGTTGTGATGGCCAGAATCATTGTCAAAATACCAACACACATATGAACAATCTTAAACACAATTCTCTTGGAGCTCTCGGCATCAGGTTTAGCAACCTGCATCACAATCTGCAACCCACAGCCCACCATAATCGCAATCCCTATCTCCTTGTGTGCATGCTCCGTTCCACCATTGAACTTCACCAACGCAAGAATCGCCATTGCAATCGTAAGAATAATGCCAACAACCATGAGCAATGCGTGCACCAAGAATGGAATAGGGAACGTGCTCACCTTCGCATCCGTAAAGGTCGGGCCATAACGTTTCACCAAAATCCCAATCGGCATGACAAACGCCCATACCATAACCTGGTATGCCGCATGGGTCTTCACCTTCTGTTTGTTTTCGCGGTCTGTTGTGTCTTCGGTGCCACCAGACAATAGGTTCAGCCTCACACTGCGACCAACACTGTGCTGTGTCAGTGAAGGCGATGAGGTGTGGTACGCATAGTTGAAGTCCACATTCCCTCCAGTCGTCTGCAGGGTGCTGCCACCACGTGACGATGTGGTTGCCCCTTCTGTCCAGTACATCACCTTCGCACCGTTCACGCTCTCAACACCAAGCCCCGAGACGGTCTGATGAGATAAGGGATGGTAGGGGTACGCGGGGGGAAGGAGGCCATACAGGTAGCACCGACGTAGACTGCTGCACATCTGACGTGGACTTGCCTCCACCAATAGAGTATTTGGCTGTACCGGAGGAGGAGGAGAGGAGACCTGCACCTGGTCCCTGTAGTGGTGTAGTGTGGTGTGTGTACATGATGCAGTGTTGTTTTGGTTGAAAGTGGATATTCCAGTTTGTAGTGCCATTTCCGGTCTTCACTATTTTTTTAACCCTTTATGGACCACGGCCGTATTTTGCGATTTGCTATGATTGTCTCTCCCATAGGTAAAATGAGATCCGATGCATATTTTTGATCGTACCTGGCCGCAATTGAAAGATTTTGAGCAGATCTTTCAAATGGAGCAGAAATCGAAATAAAATGAGAAAACTGGAAAATGGAAAATTGAGGAGAGCTGATATTTTTTCCTGAAAATTTTGAAGAAAAAAATTATTCCGGCTGCGCACCTGTTTTTTTCGGTATTCGAAAATGGCTTTATTTGAAAGATCGTTCAAAATCTTTCAAAAGAAAAAAAAATTGATCAAAAAGTCCTAGTAGATAAGTCTCACTGCAGGGAGAGAAGGTACCAACCAACTAAATATACCGTAATTGTACAGACGTTGGACAGTACAAAAGTTGGGGCTTTTGGGACTTTTGGCCAACTTGGCCTGGTGTTGAACGCCGCATCCCCCGCACATGTAATCTGCTTTTAGCCGCCTGTTTCCCAAGCAAGAAGAAGTTGTCGACCAACACCCTCCTGCCAGTGTCTCTGTACCTTGACTGTGTTGATACAGCTTCTTTTGTACAATGTCCCTCAAAAGACAAAGGGCAATAAATACACGGAGAAGAGGCACAGCCAGTTCAGGCTCAGGAACTGCTACGACGAGTGTTACTTTGCCCAGTCGCAGATATTTTCCATTATTTTAGTGTTGTTCTGAAAACCGTACAAAATGGTTCCCTACACACCAAAGTTTGAATCCTCTGATGACTCAAGCTCGTCAGAACAGTACATTATTCCCAAAATATACCCGAAAAAGTCGAAAATTTGAAAATGCCTCGATTTGGTGACAGTGTATGAGAGTGTCAAAATAAATTGAATCTTGCTTCTTTGGAAAGATTTCACATCAAATCTTTCCACTAAAAAAAAAATCGCTGAAAAAGTCCGAGTAGAAGCCATGTTAAGCATTTGCGTGGATATATATCCTCTTGGTCCATAAAGGGTTAATACGGTAGTTCCAATAAACGGTGAAGAAAATATCAAAATATACAAATTCCATTCGTAGTTTGTGGGGAAGATGAGGCAAGATGGGCTCAGTGCTCGAAACAGATGAAGGCTCGGAAGAGCTGCTGTGCAGAACACCAGGCATAGCTTGATCTGCACGCAAAGATAGAGGCCCGTAGGCAACATAATGTCACCTTCAGCAACCCTCTCGTGCTGAACATCTTTCAATTCCTTAGTGTATTCTTGGTACCAACACCAAGGGGTCTGACAATGTCAGTTCCAATGTGTGCTAAAAATGTGGAGCTTTTGAACAGCTCAGAGAATTTGTCATACCATGGAGCCTGGGCTGTCTGGGTAGGCAAACCCGACCCACCCTGAGGTGGAGCACTGCAGGGCGAGCTGGCGCTGGCTGCCGAGCTGCGTCCAGTGGAGCGACGCTGTGGTGTCGAGGGTTGCGGTGCACGCGTAGGTGGCGCCACCACCGTTCGGGATGAGCAGCGTGCTTGGGGTGCACTGTCCATTGGACGAAGTGGTTGGCGTAGTCCCTGTCGGCGTGGTAGCGGGCAAGGGTGTCACCACTGGTGATGTCCCTGGCGTTGTGGGTGTTGTTCCACTAGTCGTGCCCGCAAGGTTAACTGTCAGCGCCCCAGTAGCCGTATGCTTGACAACAGCGTCCTGCGGCGTAGTCGCCCACACAAAACTCGCCTGCGCCTGATTCGTGATCTTCCCACCCGACATCAAATACGTAAACGACGTTGTGGTCTTCCCATTGCTCTCCGTCACAGCATAGTCACGCATGTACGACACCGAAGCCTTGTTCATGATGCCCGAGGTAACTGCACTCAAAGACCGCCCCGACGCAGTCAACGCCTGCGTGATCGCAGCGCTGCCCACATACCCCAACACAATGTGAGAAGTGGTCATGCTCGTGCCCACACCCAACGCTGCGTACCCTGTCGTGCTTGCTTCTAAGGCAAGTTTGACAGAAGTCTTGTCGCTTGAGAGGGCATAGTGCAGGGTCACCCCTCCGGAGGAGACCATACAGGCAAACCCTGTGAGAGGAGACGTGACACACCCGGATGGAACGGGGACGGTGGGTGGCACGGGGATGGTGGGTGGCACGGGTATGGTAGGTCCGCTCACTGGAGTGGGAGTGGCGGGTGGTGTTGGGACCGGTACAAAGGGGATGGGTGTAGCGCCGACAACGGCCAGGGAAACGTCCAGGTTCACTGTGAGTCTTCCTCTGGAAGAATGCTGCACGATGCCGTCGACTGCGGACGTTGACCAGACAAGCGGTGCGGAGGCGGTGCTCGCAATCTTCCCCCCCGAGAGGGCGTATGTGAACCGTGTCGTGGTGAGCCCTGCTACCTCCGACACAGAGAACCCCGACAGCCATGCGAGCGAGGCCTTGTTCAGGATACCTGCGTTCACTGCCGCCACCGTCATTGCACTCGTTGCAATGGCCTCGATAGTGGGCACCCCAGACGTGACATACCCTAGCATGATATGCGAGCTGGTCATCCCAGCCCCTACCCCAAGCGCCGCATACCCTCCTGCACTGGAGACAACCGCAAAGTTCACAGACAACCTGTCCGCAGAGAGTTGATAGTGCACGGTGACACCACTCACTGGGGTGGTCTGGCATCTGTAACCAGTCAGAGTCGATGCTGTACACCCTGTCACCACCCCTGCCACTGGTGTCGGAACCAACGGAAGCGGTGTCACAGCCGGTGGGGTCGGGGTGACTGGCGGAGTGGGGGTCACAACCACCGGCCTTGGGGTAACTGGCGGTGTCAGGGTGGCGGCGACTGGAAGCGGAGTGATGGGCGGTGCTGCGGTGATGGGGTTTGAGATGGATTCGTCGAGGTTGATAGTAGTGGACCCTCTACCGGAGTGCTGCACCAACGCATCCGACGCCGACACCGCCCACACGAAGGGCGCAGCAGCAGTGTTACTGATGCCCCCACCCGACGCGATGTTGTACGTAAATGCGGTCACCGTTTTCCCTCCCGTCTCCGAGACCGTCATCGCAGACGCCCACGACGGACTCCCGACAATACCCTGCTGCACACCACTAACAGATCTGGAAGACGTAGTAAACGCATTCAACGTGCTCTGCCCATTCGAGACGTACCCCAAAACGATCTTTGACGACGTCATCCCCGACCCCACCCCCAAAGCAGAGTACCCCACAGTCGTCGCCTCTGCCGCAAGCTTTACAGACGCCTTATCCGCTGCCAGCTGGTAGTGCACAACAACACTCCCTGCGGTCGTCATGCATGTATACCCTGCCCGCGATGACGTTGTGCACACTGCAGACGCCATCCCCACAAAGCCTGCAACCACCATCCATCTGTGCGCCATTTTCCCGTGTAGGTCTGAGTTTTGTAGAAGCATTGCGAAAAAACCCGACAAACTTATCTCAAATGGAAACACCCAAAGTTTCCATTGACCCGTTGGAGGAAGGAGGGGGCGAGATGCAAAGGAGTGAAGATCATGCGAGGCGAGATAAGGCAGGAGGGGGGTTGTCGTTTCGTTGGTGTTGTACTTTTTCGCTGCCACATCAGGGTGGTTGCCCATCCCCAACGAACACCAAGAGGCACAGGACATTTTTAGGCTGTGCCCAAGCAGCGTGTCATGATACCAAAATTTTGCTATTTTTTTTGCATTTTATCCGCATGAACTATGCAGGATGTGGAGGGAAAATATGGAGGGAAAAGTGAAATATTGGGGAGAACTTGGGAAGTGATTATTGAAAAAAAAAAAATATCAAAAGTCGAAACTTTGTTGCGTATTAGTGTAGATACACCCGAAGATGAGCTCCACTACATTCTTTTTTGTTTTATTTTTTTTAACATTTGGGTCAGTCCATAAACCCCCCCACCTGAAAGGTAACCTC
Organism: Rhynchopus sp. YZ270_cl-10; assembly: GCA_964035575.1. Classification (NCBI taxonomy): domain Eukaryota; phylum Euglenozoa; class Diplonemea; order Diplonemida; family Diplonemidae; genus Rhynchopus; species Rhynchopus sp. YZ270_cl-10. The sequence goes on along the minus strand of OZ037833.1, from coordinate 2,386,406 downwards.
AGCAACTATTTGGATATTATCAAATATGTACTAGGACGTTCTGTTCGATTTTTGTTTTAATGGATTCAGAGTAAAGTTTTTGAATTCATTAAAACAAAAATCGAGCAAAAAGACCGAGTACAAATTTGATGGATCCCGGTACTGCTTTCCTGTCGCAAGGGGTTTGTTTTTAGGCTACGGTTTTGAGGCCGCAAAACGTCTCTTTGGGCTTTTTTTTTGCATCAACAAGGCGGAAGCCTTTGAACTAAGGAAGGTACAGACAGACGCACATCGTCTTTTTGCGTCGTGTCTGCCCTCTGAAGTAGAGAAGAACTGGGGAAGAGACGAAGAAAGGGGGAGAGTCAAAAAAGACAAGCAAAGATGCTACATGATCAGTCGCAAAGCCTTGGTATGACTTCTGCTTCTGCTTCAGATAGCTAGGGAGGTGTCGCCACTCACCCGAGGACTGCTTCCCTCTTTTTTGAAATTATATTTATACACGGTTCGGAAAAGTACTTTTTTAAAAAGTGATATTTTTTGGTCAAAAAAAGTACTTTTTCACTTTTCGAAAAAAAAAAGTACTTTTTTTTTTTTCATCAAAATTGTACAGGAAAAAAAAAAGTACTTGAAAAAAAAAAAAGTACTTTTTATTTTTCCATCAAAAATTGTACGGAGAGAAAAAATAAAAAGTACTTTTTTTTTTTCTGTACAAAAAATTTAGAACACTGGAAAAAAAAAAGTACTTTTTATTTTTTTTTCTCCGTACAATTTTTGACGGGAAAAAAAAAAGTACTTTTTTTTTTTTCCTCCGTACAATTTTTGCACAGAAAAAAAAAAAGTACTTTTTTTTCTTCAAGTACTTTTTTTTTTGGAAAAGTACTTTACTTTTGGGCAAAGTACTTTTCCGATCCGTGAATTTATAAATGAAAAGATCCTTTTATGCAGGCCTCAGCCGAACTCACGGACCTCAACCAAAACCATCGACCCGATTTAACAAAAAAAAAAAAAAGGGGGTTTTTGATAAATAAATATTTTTTTTGAATAGATAAAAGCAATAAGGGAAAACAAACTTTCGGTCTGCGTGCGTCCTGCGTGCCTGGGTTTTTTTGAGATTTTCAGAAAAAAACTTTTTTTCAAAAAAAAAGTTTTTTCTGTGGAAAGGCGAATACCGACCCCCCTGCTACCCCCGTCTCCCCCAAAAAAATTTTCCCATGGAGAGCAATCGGCTCGCGCAATCAAAAGAAGGCAGAGAAAAGGGAAAATAAAAAAAGAAAAAAGTAACAAAAAAAAAAAAAAAAAAAAAAAAAAAAAACAGAAACAGAAACAGAAACAGAAACAGAAACAAAAACAAAAAACAAAAACAAAAAAAAAACCCAAATTTTTTAGCTTTTTTCTTTGAGGGCATGTCCCCTTTTGTCGTCAGCCCAGAGTCAGTAGGCTCTGCCACACCTTGGGGAGAGGTGTGCGGACTGTGTCTCCAAGAGGAAAAGGGAAGCTGTCCCCCCTGCCCCGTCGCAGTGTGGAACCCCGCTAAGTAGCACAACAACAAAACTAAGCAAGAGGCAGTACCAGTGGCGCGGCTACCAATAACTACCGCGTAGTCAGCGTCACGCCTACCATGGTAGGTTACAGTGAAAAAAAAAAAAAAAAAAAAAAAAAAAAAAAGTTGGGTACCGTGCGCCTGCGGCGCTACCTGTCCCCTACCCTCCTTTATTTTTAAACATGGTGTACTTATTTATGTACAGTGTTCATTTTCTTTTGAGTACGACTCCACATCCCTTCACCCTCACGGATAAAGATCGATTAGGACACCATAGGGCACACCTGCAAACCTGCTCCGCAGCGAATAATGAGCTGCTGAACCGTCTCCACCCTCGCTGTGTGAGGGCACCCCCTCCGAGGACATAACCGTCCTGGGTTTTCGTTTTCGCTCTTCTCTGTGGTCACTGAACCCCCACCGCCATCACTACAATACCATAGCTTTCTTCAGTACATTGGTGTTTCCAGTAAAACACTACAATTCCATGCCAAGTTGGATTTTCAGACTGAAAATGACCCTTGTTGAGTACGGGTTTATACTTTGTGACAATTTGAGTCACTGAATTTTTGTCCATTTTTCCGTATATCCCCCACCATAAGCCGGGATTGGTTCGGAAATGCGGTATCCTTACTAAAACCAGAGGAATCTCGTAGTTCCTAGTAAGGGTACTTCAGTGTATTTTTGTACACACATGTGACCCCACCGTGGAGAGCAATCGGCTCGCGCAATCAAAAGAAAGCAGAAAAAAGGGGAAGAAAAGGAAAAAGTTGGGTACCGTGCGCCTGCGGCGCTACCTGTTCCCAGTCAAAAACACCATAATTTGATCTGAAGTTGGGTTTTCAGTCCTGAAAATGACCCTTGCTCACGAGTATGGGTTCATATTTTGTAAAAATTTAAGTCACTAAAATTGTGTCCATGTTTCCGTATATCCCCCACCACAGAACGGGATTGGCTCGGAAATACAAAACACGATTTTTCAGATTTTTCCCCCAAAAGTTAGCGCGAAGCCTGTTCTCACTCCATGAAAGAAGGACAATTTGAAAAAAACTTTTTTTTAAAACAAACTTTTTTTTGCCTGCCTGCCTGGGTTTTTCTGGGGGACGTCCCGACGCGCACGCAGACGAGAAGTTTGTTTTCCCTAAATTACTTTTTATTTAAAACAAAAGGCACTCCGTATCCAAAACAGGGGGGCAGTCTGGGGACAAAAACAGATTTCTGTATTGGGGAGGGTGGGAGTGTTTTTCGCTAAAAGGTAGGATTAAAAGTAAAAGAAAATGATGTAAAACATCGGGTAGTCGGGTCCACTTGGAAAATACATAACTACATATAAGTAGTATATAAAGCACGTAGCCCTAAAAAGTACGAGGACCGAGAACCGACATGAATAGGGACCAAAGAGTCGTGGTGAATTCAAATAATGATCAGTTACCGAGAAACAACCACTGGTCGACAAACGCTAGAAAAGGAAAATCAGCTGAAAAGAAAACGAAAACGTGATATTCTAACTTGTATCTGGCGTAATAAAAAACGGCGTCCACGTATCATTGGTTGAGCGACGCTTGCCCAGATGACCCGTACCAGGAGAATAAAATTACAAAGAAAAGGAAAATAACAAAATAAACAAAAAACACAACATGAGTATCCCAAAGTAGTATACAGACAGCACAACTCCCTACCAGGATGTGGCGGCAAGGCCGGTCTGACAACAAAGTTCTTGAACACCAGGCACTCCGCTAGGTACTAAAGTTCTGTTGATTGTCAACAGAACTTTTTGAAAATGGGGAAAAAAAGAAAGAAAAAAAAGTTCTGCTAAGTGGTTCAGACCCGTTCTACCTGTCAAAAAAGCTCAGGAGAAGAAGATATGGAGAGGTGAGTGCTCAAACGTCCCAAAAAAGTCAAAATCGGGCGTTGGTAAAAAAAAAAGTTGCGTACCGTGCGCCTGCGGCGCAAGCATGTACCCCACCAACGTGGACCATCAACAGAATATTTTCAAAATCGGAAATCCTAGCGGAGAGCCTGTTGAACACATACAAAAAAAAAAAAAGGGGGGGGGCGAGAAAAGTGATTTAAAAAAAAAAAACACACACAGCTAGCGACACTTCGTGGTTTATCGAACCCCTGTGCGGTGTGTTGTTTACAGTAAATATGTAAGCAGGCACTCAAAAAAAAAATCGCAAATATCCCGTCACAGATTTGTTCGATGCGCCCTTCATGAACGGGAGACCTCGTTCTGGTCGGAGAAGTAAAAAAAAAAGTAAATGGACTGTCGCAGGCACCAACAAAATAATAAAGGGGGGACCCGTCGATTATTTACCTTTTGAATTTTTGTAATATTTACCTTCGTGTATTATTTACCTTTTTAATGCCAAACATTGTATTATTTACCTTTCGTGTATTATTTACCTTTTGAATTGGCATTTAATTAATTAATTTTCCGCCCCGCTTTTTTTGGGTGAAGCTCTGAGGCACTGGACGTGTCGCTGAAGCTCTCAACGTCCAGGTCCAGGCTCGCCACGCTTGCCTCGTCGAGGCCGACGACCACCTCGCAGCGGCCACGGCGCACCTCATCCCACTGGTGGTTCAGCTCTGCAAGGGTCGAGGCGTTCAACATGACGGCGAGAGGGGTTCCGGGGAGGGGGAAGGGCGGGGTGTGAAAATCTGTTGTGCAGTGAGTCGGGGGTCTAGTGGGTGTGCATCGAAAACAGGACCGTTTACCCGCAATAGGTCAAACCGTATATTATTTACCTTTTGAATTAATAAAGTCCAAATATTGTATTATTTACCCTCCATGTATTATTTACCTTTTCAAAAGGTAAATAATCGACGGGGCACCCCTTTATGGTGAAGTTTTTATTTTTTTTGATAAATTGACAACGTGGGAGTCACCTTGCTTTTTTTTTTTTTCGTGTGATCTCCATGCAAACCATTTGGCTTTTCCTTTTGATCCCTTTCCCTCACCCAGTAGAACGTGCGCCTCAGTCAAAAAGCCTTAGTGGCTGCGGTCAACGAAGAGAGGAAGCACAACCCTGCGGACGACAACAAAAGGTGTGAAAAAGAGAATCTTCAAAGTGTTGCAATGTTGGTAGAAAATGCGTGATGAAACATCCAGTTTGTTAAAACCTTGGCACGCGAGCAGCAAAAAAAAAGAAACGGGGGTTTGTATTTCACAATGGGAAAACCAGTCTTCTTCAGAAAATCTGCAAAAAGAATACAGTCCAAGTTTCTATTATGTCGTTTTTAATTATGTCGGTTTACCCCCCTTCCGACACCCAAAAAACGACATTATTAAAACCGCCAAAATCAAGAGCGCTATTAATCGCTCCATCGTACCGTGGCTCGCTTCGCGAGTCACAACCACACAAACACATACATTCCTCCCACAAAACAATACCCAGTTTCATAACCTAAACATACACTAATGGACGCTCACCTGGTTTCGCAGGAGGTTGCAAGTGCAACGGCGGAGGCCAACATCACCCCTTCAACCGCCGTGAAGGCATCCCTGTCCAATGAGGACCTTCGTACGCTCACTGACATGGCGGGAACGACTTCGGCTGCCAGAGCTACGAGGACTTGGAACTTGGAATATTTTTTCCACACCCACTCCGCGCCCACTCCCACCCACTCACTCACACTCACACCCACTCCCACTCCAAATGTAGCGTACCGTTTGGCCGGGGGCTCCGCCCCCGGCCAAACTGAAAATAAATAAATAAATAAAGCCCAAAAATCGAAAATCGGTCATTTTTTTCGATTCCGACACACAAAAAACGACATCATTAAAACCGACCTAAATAAAGGCGACATAATTACCGCGTGCACTGTACGAAGGTACGGAATTATATTTTTCCTTCCTTCAAAACTTCACACATAACAATTTTGGTTTTTGGGAGACACAAAAGGAACCCTGCATCTGTTTGTCATACTGTGTCCCGTGCAATACATGGGGAAACATTTCACACTCGAAACTAGGGTCAATAAAGGAAACGTGTGCTTATTGTTTTATCTTGTTCAATACGTTGCTATTCACTACCTCATGCGTGACGGCAAGGATCGCACTCATCATATTTACATATGAAAATCGGAAAGTAGCACTCTTTTCTGCTACTGTTAGAATAACAAAAAGGGTACAAAAAAAGGGGGGCGATTGCCAATGAGCGGGGGAACATTGACAAGCCAAAATCGCAAGAAGCAGGTGGAGTTATCGGATTCACAGAGAAATTATCTGAGCAGGGTGGAGCATTTATTTTGTTTCTGGAAATCCGAAGGAAACCTGCCAGGGTGGAAGGGGGCGGTGGAATATGCATAAAGTTAACATAAAGTATGGCAAGACAAGAAGCAGGGGCTAGCTTCGTTGGGTCAGTGAACTATGGATTTTGGAGGAAAAAAAATGTATGGCGGTTCAGTGTTTCTTCCAAAGGGGGCTTGAGGGCAGACCGCCCGTAAGAGGTATTCAGTCATAACCCACAAGCTGTCAATGGAGAAAACAACCCGTAGAGGTCACGAAGCAATCTTCTGCAGTAAAGAACCAGCAGACCCACCTTCACGAAAAGCAATCCACTTCTGAAATTATTTTTCCTAAAACCAAGCTAGAACCCTGCAAGACGCACAATAAAAAAGAAACAAAAAATCGTAAGTGTGAAGTCGAAGATGCAATCATCTTTGCGGAAGAGAATCCGCAGTTACCGAGCTGTGAAGGCATTGTCTCGACATACACACAAGGGAAGCTGCACGCAAATGCAGCCGCAACAAAATTAAAGTTGAAATACAAAAACCCTAACCTAACAGTGTACCGTAAGCGGAATGGGTGGGGCTACTGTTGTACTAGTTGGTGAAGGGTGGGTGGGGAGGAGGTACTATTGGGAGCGGGTTACGTGTAATATCTGTATTTTTCTGCAAAAACTGATACAACATTTTGTTGAACGAATACTACACGCCTCTATGTGATGCCAGAGTTAACATGAACCGGCATGGCGGAGAATTTTTCTTTTAAACCAAAGATGAGTTCTTATCTGGGTATTCTTGGTTGGAACTATGTCCAAAGACATAATTCTGATTTCTTATTGCAAACCCAGTACCTGGGCTTAGGGGGAGAGCCCAAAAATGCAAATGGGGGTGTTTTCGAGTCTTGTATGCGTCTAGGGTCACCCCTTAGTTGTGCACAATTGGTTGATAAACAGTCCCGAGGGATAATAATATACAGACTGCTATGGAGTGGGGGAAGGGTGCATTCAGGAACCATCCTGCACCCAGGTGTACGCACGTTTGACAGCGAAGACTCCGGGTTGCCCGTTTGCTACAACAGACTTTAACTGCGCACCCACCTCCAGTCCGACAGTATCACCCTCATCGAACGGAGTGTTCTGCATTTCCTGCATCAGTTCGTTCAGGTTTGTCTTACCCTCACGCAGAGCTAGGAACACAGTGGTGAGCAACTTACTGCCTTTGTCCTTCCTCTTCTCGGCCTCCTCCAGTTCGTACATCCACTCATCCTCAGCCACGGTGAGCAGTTCCTGCAGCTGCGTCACAAGAACCTTCGACTTGTCAGGCATGCTTAGGATAGTAACTGGACGGGCCTTTGTCTTACCTGCTGTCATATCGTTCGCCAAAGCCGTGCATATGACAACAGACGTCTGTGACGCACGCACAAGGTCGCTCGCGTACTGCTCTGCGTACAGCGCCTCCACAACACCCTTCCCAACCATGCCAAAGCCTCGTGTGTTCACAGATCCAAGGTTACCTGCCTTCATCCTCCCTTGGTGCACTGTGACGGACACCAGCACCGTCTTGCTCGCAACAAGCTTGCTATTGATGATGTTGAACGCCAACGCGACAGCCTTTTCACAGCAAACACTCGGGGCCCGTGCCCGTGTGAGTCCGAAAGAGACTGCCATCTTTCCCGGAGTCGCCGAGTTGAAGATGTGTAGGGCACCCTGCGTGCCAATGATCATCTCCTCGACGGATTCGAAGAATTCGGTGAACTTAACACCCGTGGCAAGCGCAGCCATGTTCTCAATACTGATGAGGACAATGCTGCCCTTTGTTTCCTTCAGTGTGGTCAGGTCGGCCACTGCGCTGATCATTGCGACCTGCATGCCATGCTTAGAATGTGACGCAGACCCGGAGCTTTTGGTGGCGCTCATGACCGAAGACTTTGGTGCATTACTCCTAGGCTGGCTGGTTGACACATCGTCAGTCGCACTCTCGTCTTCGTCATCGTCATCGTCAGAGACAAAAATGGACTGCGGAAGGAACGTCTTGTACTGCACAAGCAGCTCTGCCATGGAGCGGAAGCCTTCCTGCAGAGCACGTGTCTCAGACAGGAACGACCCTGGAGCATAGGGCGAATCAAATTCCATGACCCGTGCCTTCTCCATGTGGTGCGAGACGTCAATCAGCGGACGTGTGATAAGCGTCGCAAACACAGTCACCACAAGAACCGCAATCAGCGACGCAATGACACCATAGTTGCGTGCCGCGTTCAAGCTGTCGGTAGCCTCACCCATCACAGTCGACACCGGCACAAAGTACGCACAGTGAATTGTCCCAGTCACACCCACAGTCTTGACATTCGCATAGTACTTCTCGTCAGCACTGATGATCATCTGCTTTTTCGTGTCTGCTTCCGAGAAGCTCACCAGATGCGGAGCAAACTCCTTCAGGAACGCATTCAGCAATGGACTCACCTTGAGACCGTTCACTGGCGCGTTTATGGGCAGGAAGACGTGCTCCTTTTGCACTGAGTTGTCTGTGGACAGCATCACCTGTACGAGTTTCGTTGTTCGGTCATAGGACATCGCCATGATCAGTGCACCCTTGTCCATGTCGAGCCCAGACACCCAGTTCATGAGCAACGAAAGAAAGATCCGTGTGCGGTGGTTTATGCTGTAAAGGGGATCGTTCATCCTTTGGTCTGCGGCTGCCACCTGCACGGATTGGAGTGCAGTGACACGGGCACGCAGTGCCAGGTCCTCGGAGATCGACCGCGCAGAGCTGTCTGTTGTTGTCAGGATAATCACTGCAACCACAGTGAGCGAGATTGCAGTCACTAACCCCAACATCGCTGCAACAGGGACCTTGATGCCCACCTTGCGCAGCTTCTTCAGTGAGAACCACACGTACACAGCAACCAGCACCAGCAGCACACCAACCACACACACCGCAATGATCATGATTATTTTGCTGCTCTTCGCATCCTCAGACGCCTCTGTTGTGACACTCACCTCCAACGTCCCAAGCAGCTTCCCAAGACCAGCTTCAAGGTCTGCAATGGCCTGTTCCAAAGGAACAGTTCCGTGCACGTACCCGTTCATGAAGTGCTGGGCAATCAGTTGCACACATTCGTTGTACAGCGCACCACACCCCTTTGAAGGCCTGTACGACAGCGATGTGTGGTACTCACGGTATTTGTCGTATGCCTCGCAGTACTCTGGAACATGCTGGCACCACTCGGCCCTGCGTTGCGGGTTTTCCCAGATACCATGCATCAGGGGTACGTACTTCTTGTAGTGTAATGTGATGTTGTACAGGTATGGTGCGAGCTCAGACAGAAACGCCATCCCAGTGGCCTTGTGCCGCATTGCTTTGTTAACTCCAAGGTGCCAGCTCCCGTCAACCGGCTTCTCTGTCCCCAACCCTCCACCAATCTTGAAGATGCAGTGTGGTGGAGAGTTATGTTTGATTTGCTCAGTTGCAACGTTGGTGATGCGATCTGTCCACTCTTGACGCACAAGCACGTTGCCAGCCCAGAAGTAAGGGTTGTGCCCAGCAGCCCGGTACGCGGCCAGAGTCTCTGGTGACGGATACATGATGTCTGAGTTGATCCACCGCTTCATTGTTATAAGTGCTTTGCGAACCTGAGGACTGTTTACGTTAGGGATACCGCCAGGCAGAACCACGTCTTGCCCGCCATCCACACTCGCCATCATCGCAAAGTACGTAGCAAACCTATTTGTGTCACGTGTGCCGATGCCCCAATCAAGACACCAGAACGGAGTCCCCTCTGCCCACTCACCACGTGTGATCTTCTCACAGATGCGCTCAAACTCGGCCCACGACGTGGGCCATGTCTCGTTGTACTTCACAAACAGGTCGTGCCTGTAGACGTGCATACGGTAGTTTGCCTTCAACGGGAGGGTGATCATCTCGTTATCTGTTCGTCTGCACAGTTTTCGGTAGGAACTCTGCCCTCTGCTCTGTGGTCATCGGAAACGGCTCCAGGTAGTCAGACAAGCTCTGGATCCACGGTGCGTCCAGCCACATAAACTCGATGTCGGTTTCTTTGTAGTGAAGCATCTGCGCGTGCAGCCACAACTTGTACGTACCACTTGCCATGCCTAGAGGGTCACTCCCACCGACGAGATTATTAACATTCGTCTTTGTGAAGTTCAGTTCTGGGTGTGCGATGAGCTTATCCTGGTACGCCCCGCACATAAACGTGAACATTTTTTTGAAAACTTCTTTGTCGACGTTGACCGGCATGGTGCCGACTGCACCTGAGTACAAATTGTCGCAGGGGGTTCCCGCATGGCACGTCCCTAGGACAAGCAGCCCTACCCACAGCCCTATCACCTTCATCTGGCTGGACTGCTGCTGTTATTGGAGTGGGGAAAAAGGTGTAACTGAAGACCTGTATTGTTGAGTGAGTGTGCCGGACCAACGCTGCCACATCAGGGTGGTTGCCCATCCCCAACGAATACCAAGAGGTCAGATGTGTCGAACCACCTCACATACATCAGGAACTACCTCACAGCCCTGAACTGGTTGTCTCAGCCACAACCACGTGTCAGGCGACAACGCTTGGCGACCCGCCACCCCCACCACCCAACCCACCCAACCAACCACAACGTGGAACCCAGACACCCTGAGACCGAGCCATCGCAGCACCTCGCGGGTTGCGTGAGACGTTCCGCAGCAGGTGACCACAGGAGTTGCCGTGAAGCATGGCGTCGTTGAGATACCCACTCGGTGCTGGTAAGCACACCCCAATCACATCGTGAAGACGTCTACAATATCACCTACAGCGTAGAACGCTCGTATAGCCGTGACCAAAAGCACAGTCGTCACCCCCTAACCCCTAACCCCAAACCCCAAACCCCAAACCCAAACCCCCAAGCGCTAGGCGATCATCGCACGATGCATCCTTACCAATGCCACACAGTGCTCCAAGAATTTTGTCGTCCAAATAAGGCGCCTTTTTTGGGGCACTGCGGCGTTTTTAGACGCCAAACACATTTTGAGTATAGGACCCCCCTATACCGTTACCCCTTCAGAACGGAAGCAGAACATACGTTACTGGGGAAGAGGTAACCTTTTTTATTTTGAAGTTAAACCACCGAGTTTGGAACCAGGCCTTCTATGGGAGGATAGTCTAAGCCGTGTGTGAGCTTGGGAAGCAAACAGAGGAACTGAACACCAGAACGTATTAGTCAACCCAGTGAAGGCTGTACAAAAGGTCCGAAGGTCTGTGACAAGTACGATAAAAAAGTCTCACTTTAACACAAAGAGAGAGTCCGACTTTCACATATTTTGTCAAAAAGACATAAACTACTTGAAAGGGGAGAGGAATAAAAGGGTGAAAAGTAGAAACAGTACAGAGAGAACAGACCCAGTACAGGAGAAACAAAAAAGAAATCTTGATAAGAGAGACTCTCATTTACAAACATATTTAAAAAGATCGGGTCCTTGTTTGTGCGCTGGTCGGGTGTTAACAAAAAAGGTGAAAAAAAAGTGTGAACTGCAATAGGTGTTGGCATTTATGAATCAAAGTGAATCAACACACACAATTACAAATCACGATTTTGGTTCCCGTTTTGTTTTTGCCCAAAAACGCTGTCTCCAAATCGTTTTTATTACTGACAACTGAAATATTGTTTTTTAAAAAAAATGGTTAATTTGGTTAGTCCGCATTCTGGGTGATGTTGTTGTGTTCTCCGCACGTAGGGAAGTGAATTTCGCAAGCGAGTTTCTATTGTGTGGTAAATCACAGTACTGCCAGTAGAGGTCTGGCTGATGTCCTCGGTGACACAGCGTTTTGTAAACGAAACAGATTTTTTGTTTTTTTTTTGTAAAAAAAAAAAGGAAAAGGAAAACTGGTAGTTATTGATACAGGCACCTCCGACTGACCCACGTACGATGCCAGCCATCCGGATGAAAGCAGTGCCCTGCAATCAACAACAGAAAATGTAAAAAAAGAACAAAAGAAAAGCTGGCAAGATGAACCTTAGCCTCGCTGTGCGTAGTCTAATTTATTTTTTTTTTTTGCTTCAAAAGCTACAGAGAAGAGTGAATAAAGGAAGGAGCAACGTTGATGGGAATACCATCAACCTGCGTTTCTATCTAGTATGTGAACAACAGAGAGAACCTGGCAAAGTGGCACGGCAAAGTGATCACACATATTACACAAACAACACTCTTTTGCGAAAGGCGACTGTTGTACAAAAACAAAACAAAACAAAACAAAAAAACAAAAAACGAAGGCGATGTATTCCCGAGGTTGACCCGGCTCGCTGTTTCTGATACTTCCTGAGATGAACACAATGCTCGTTGAGACAGTCAACTTGCCTCTATCATTTTAACACAGATGTGGATTGCGGCCTTGCCGTTTGGTGGATAGATGAGATGGTGTTCACATATTCCACTGCGGTCCCATTTCTGACTCAGTTTCGTTCAGCGGTTGCTCAGCTTTGTGATTGTCGCTGAAACTTGGTACCTGGGCGGTCTTCGCCTTGAGGAATGATAGTCCTATGGAGGCAAGGAAGAAGACAGCCAGCGGCACGATTGTTGCAATTCTCACGTTCTTCCCAAAGTCTTCATCGTTAGCATAAATCCTGTCATAGTTGGACGCCCCCGTGAACACCGTCACCGTCGCAAGAATCAGCGTCACCATCCCCAACCCAGCGTGAACAATTCTGAAGTGGAAGCGGGAGTGGCTTTCTGCGGGCGGCTTTGCTACCTGCATGAGGACCTGCAGGATCGAGGCGGACATGACAACGATGCCGAGCTCTTTGTGCGCATCTTCGGTGCCACTCTCGAAAGTGGTCAACGCGAGGATCACCATGGAGATGCAGAGGATGACCCCGATCCCCATCATCACGGCATGCACGACGAAGGGTACAGGGTAGGGGCCGGCCTTGGCTTGCGTGGCTAATGGTCCAAATCGCTTTGCCATGACTGCCAATGGAACCATGTACCCCCACACCGCAAGCTGGAAGGCACCGTGAAGACGCACCTTATCCTTGTTGTCGGTCACAGCCTCTGCAGTTGAGGTAGCTGTTTTGAGGTTCACTGCGGCAGCGTATTTGCTGGTGTGCTGCGTCACAGCAAAGTTCGAGGAATGGTACGCATAAGTGAACTGCATAACGTCTGCCGCCGCCTGCAGAGTCACCCCACCACGCGACGTGGTCGTCCCCGTTGTGTCAGTCCACGCAAACATCCGCACTCCACCCACAGTCGACCCGACCAACCCTGTCACCTTCTGTGAAGAGAAACAAAAGAGGGGGTAAAGAACAAAATGAGAGTAGCAGGCAATATTATTATGTATCACATACAGGCAACGCATTCGCATCCACCGCAACATCTGATTTGCTGTTAAGTGAGTACTGCAAGGCCCCCGCAGAGGAGTAGATGAGAGCTTTGGCAGGCGTCTGTTGGGTTGTGCAGTTGGAGTTGGGGGATTGGAGGGTGTCAAAATAGTTCCGTTTTTGTGTTCCAAAGAAATCCCCTTTTTTTCAGAGAGAAAAAGGTCAGCAAAACATAGTTTTCTGATATCTAAATAGCTTTGTAATGTGGGTGTCAGGTACATACCATTGCCCCTGGTGTGTCGGGGAAGGCAATGGCGATGTAGCCGCCTGCCTTGCTCTTGAGGGCAAACCTTCTGGTACCATTGCTTTGGAGGGACCAGTGCAGGAAGACCTCGCTTGTTCCGGCCAGCGGGACCATGCAGTCGTACATGATGTTGGGGAGCATGGCTGTGTCGCTTGCCGTGCATTGCGACGAGGGGGTTGGTGTTACTGGCGCTGCTGTTGGCGCTGTGGTTGCTGGCGCCGTTGTGGCCGTAGCGTCGAGAGACAGCGCAATTGTAGTAGAACCTCTCTTTGTGTGGTACTCCAACGTATCAGATGTGTGGTACGCATAGTTGAAGGCCAGAGCATCCACAGTAGCCGTGTCGACCCACGACAGCACCTTCATACCGTTCACAGCAGCCCCAGCCACATCAGTGATCGTCTGTGTTGAGGTAAGAATGGGTGTGGTAGGGGGGGCTACTTAGCATACGTTCAGCACTGTTGTGTCTGGGTTCACACTGAACGAAGGCGCTTTGACAACGATGGCGTACTTCAATGCAGCAGCGGAGTAGATAAGTGCATCAGCTGGTGTCTGTGTGGTAAGAAAATGAAAAATAGTAACTCCGATAGGTAAAAGGAAAAAAGGGGTTTTTCGTTGATTGCTCAATGCTGGAAGGGTGATTAGAGACCACATCGGAGGAACTATTCCTCCTTTTAAGCTACGCTTGTAGGTATAATAAAAAAATATGGATGACATGAGGATGACTTCTGCATCGAGGAATGTTTCCATTTCAAGGTGCTGCGAGGGTATGGATAGTATCTTTTTTCGGCAGGGAAACAAAAAAGATCAATTGTGGGTCTGCATTGTTGTGCGTCGCATACCATTTGCCCGAGTTTGCCCTCCGCCGTGGGAAAGGCTATCCCGATATACCCAGCAGCGGTGCTTGTGAGTGCGAACTTGCGCGCCCCGTTTGCCTGCTTTGTCCAATGCAACGTCACGACTGAGCCCTCCACTGCCTTCATGCAGTCGTACGTCACACCCGATGTGATCTCTAGGGTACTACTGGCACAGCCAGAAGGCGTTGCGGTAGGGGCATTTGTGGGTGCAGTTGTGGGCACGATAGTGGGAGGTGCCACTGTCGGTGCCGCTGTGGCGGGAGCAGACGTTGGTGCAGCTGTGGGGGGTGCGACTGTCGGTGCTATTGTCGTGGGCGCAAGAGTTGGCGCTATTGTCGCAGGTGCAGGCGTAGGGGGTGCGACTGTTGTTCCAACCGCGGGCTGAGCTGTCGCAGGCGCTGGGGTGGGGGGTGCCACTGTTGCTGGGGCGGGTGTCGTTACCTTTGCTTCGCTTAAGTTTATTGTGACGGGCGAGGCTGACTTGGCGCTGTGCATTACCACTGCGTCCTGCGGTGATGTGGACCACACGAGGGACATTGCTGTTGTGGTGCCGGGCACGTCTGCAATCACACAGGTGAAGCTTGTTGTTGTCTTGCCGTTTGCTTCTGTTACCTCGGGGCTGGACATCCAGGTGGCGGATGCGTCCTCTGTGACTCCGCTTTTGTCTGTAGCGGCGTATGCTTTGACGAACGCTGCAGTACCGACGTAGCCCAGAACGATCTTCGACCCTACCATGCCGGTGCCGACACCGAGGGCTGCGTAGCCTGCGGTGGTTGCCTCAATGGCTAAGACTGCTGTCGCCTCGTCTGCCGCCAGCTTGTAGTGGATCGTTACACTGCCGTCAGTCTTCATGCATGGATAGCCTGCCATCGAGGAGACAGTACACTGCCCTGCAGCCACACACACCACACCCAACAGTATACATAACCGCATCGTCATACTGCCCACTTCTGCAATGTGGTGAGTGAAGTGTGAATTGTGTCAAAAAAGCTTCTCTTTGATGAACAAAGTTGACGTAAACGTCCTCCACGGTTACTGAACAAAATCATGTAACACGAGGGCACAGGAACTCATTACACCTGTCTGTAAGAGGGCTAGCCTTGTGAAGGAGAGGGTTCTGGCTAGCCTCGTGGTGCCCCATCATGATAATCATTTGCATATTTTTCAGAGTACTCAGCATGGGGAGTTGGAGCTGGAGGTGAGGTGACAACAGCAACAGATTGTCGAGACGCCGAAGAGACGATGAGTCAGGAACATTGATGATATGATCGGTCATTTGCAACTAATCTAGCGAGGCTTTTGACACTCGTCAGGCAACCAGAAGCCTGCGAGAAACACGAGCACTGCAGAATAAGAAAGTGAACCGTTCATATGAACACGACTGCTCAGAGGCAGACTTCTAATCGTTGATGTAAAACCCAATGTCGGACCGCACCAAGGCACCCAAGCTCACATGGTCCTGCTCAACAAGCTGCACAAAAAGAAGACAGGTCTGGGGCTTGGTCTTTCGCGCAAGCAGGTGAGGGGGTTGGAGAGCGTGACGAGTGTTGTACATTGCGTGGAGAGGCGGTGCTCAAGACTATACTACAAGAGGTGCAGATCTTGCGAGAGTACGTCCAACGCATGCATTCATTTAGGAACGCCGCGTCCATTAACCCGCTTGCTGTGGTGTCTTCACAAGTGTGTGGGATGCTGGGATGCACCAATTTGCAAGAGCGCTATATGTGCAAAAGTGTAGAGTAAGATACACGAAATCGGGAATATGTGATGAGATGGGTTTGGGTTGGGTGGGATGGAGGGTTGGTTTGAAACCTCAAAAGAAAATGAAGGACCTATGTTTTGTTTTTCTTTTGCAAAAAGTCATTTGACACTCAGGTATAAATACCCAAGCAAAAACAAACACAAGCAGCAAAACCGTGTTGTGTTCGTTTCCTACCATGTGCGGTAAACGCACCTACGAAGAGAACACATCGGTCGGTAAAAGACAAGAAAAAGGGAAAGAAAGCTGTGAAGTCATCAAAATATCGATGAAAGGAATGTGCTGTTGCTGCAGCCATGGGCGAAAAGAAAGAAAAGTGTGTCCCAGGGATCTCTACTCTATGTGTCCATAGGCAGAGATCGTAAATAGGGATGTCGTGTCATAGAGAAAGGAAGGTGTTGTATTAACTTGTGGTATGTGTTGTTTGCTGTGCGTTTATAAGTTGCAAGGTGCCCACCGCATGTCTTGCGATGTGCTGCACTGTGCTCCTCTTTGTCAAGAGGACGTTTAGGGCGAGCCGGTGAAGGGACCGTCGGACGGAGGGCGCGACACAAGGCCCTCCCATGGGCACTCAGTGCACGGCGGTGGTGGGCCGTACCTGCCCTGGCAGTTGTTGTTCTTGCAAGAGGATCCGTCCCACGTGCAGCGTCCTCCCGCAACAGGGCATGCACCAACAGTGAGGTGCTGCGTGCAGTCCACACCGTCCTTGTCAATACCAAAGGCAACAAACTCTGCGTTGGCAGGGAGTGTGAACGTCGTCGATGTTCCTGGTGCAAGCTGCTTCCTGAAGCTTCCCATCGGGTGCACGAACGAGGTGCCGGGTGCGCCAGTTGTGAAGCGTGGTGCGCACTGCGTCCTCTCCCATCCTGGGGTCACTGCGAGCAGTCCTGGGAGGCCACCCTGGTACGTGCGCACACAGCTCTGCGGGCATGCGTAGAAGAACACCCATGCGTCGCACACATCAATCAGGGAAGGCTCGTTCGGGCACGAGTACGTCACCTCCGTCCCGACAGCAAGGTCCCAGTTCGACAGCGTTGTTGGGAGCAGGCGCAGGTGTGCTGGTGGGTCCTGCAGACGTGCACCGGGCACGACTGTCGGTGCGCTGATGTCTGGCCAGGCAGGGTTGCCTGCTGAGGACAGGAACTCCAGGTGGATTGGGAGGGACGCAGAGACTGCGTCCATCGACGGACCACGCGTCAGGATCACCCGAGGAATATCCTCGGCATGGGAGAGGGCCACAAGCGACGCCAACACGAGTCCCTTCTGCAAAAGCGGCATTGTGTAAATGTAGAGTGAACGAGGTGTCTGCAATAGGGTGTGTGTTGGTGGTTCGGTGGGGTCTGGTCTTGGTCTGGGCATGGTGCAGATGCCTCACAGTGGGGTGCTGAGGGTCATGCACACTCGAAGGAGGGGAGGCCAGGGGAAGTTGCGGGAAGTGGAGTGACGGTTTTTTTTTTTGGTTTCTACTATTGTTTCTTTCGTATGGCACAAAAAACACACAACACTACAACAAGACCCCCCAAAGACCAAGAAGCAAACCCGCACTTCATGGAGTGCGCACCGATACCCCCTCCCCACAATGTTACAAACGCAAAAAGACCTTCGAAAACGTACCTGCGCACCCCAAACACCAGACTCTTGTCACTCCCCTCCTCCCGCGTTCTCTTTGGTCAAATTGCGAGAAAAGAGAAGCTGAAATTGCAAACACCTCGCTGGACCTAGCGAACGGGCAATAAAAAAAGCTGAAAGATGAATCTGCATCTCGTGCACACATCAAATAAAAAAGAAAAACACAGACGTAATGTATCGGATGGCCTCTTCCCCGCTCTGTTTTATAATGAACAGAGATTTAAAAAAAGAGAAAAAGCTGACAACCCTAAACCCCTCACGCTTAGGATAAATGTCTCGTTGTGCACAGATCTTGGAATGGATTTGAATGTAGGCCCTAGGTTTTCTCCTGGAGGCTCCAACCCGAGGGCAAAAAGAAAAAAGGGGGAGAAGTAGTTCGAGAAAGAGATGAATCGGCTGGAACAAAGCAGCTGACGTGAAAAAACAGATCTGTGGATAGCGTGGGGGAGGCATGCATGAAGGTTAAAAAGACCACAGAGAACTAAACGGAGAAAGCTAGGCAATGATCCTAAGCCTCTCGTTTTGCTTAGTCACTGAAAAGACAACAAAAAAAACCCGCATCTGTTCCCTGTGGTGGGTATTTACTGGTCTCGACAATTGCCGAGCGTGGTGGTCTGTCCGCTTTTTTTTTGTTGCTATTATTGACAATCTGTCAGACAGGTTCTGTATTATGTTGCCATAATGAAATTGTTTACTTTATTTGTTGGTTTGGAGACGTCTTCGCTATCCAGAGGGGGAAAACAGTCAATAAAAGTATGGCGTTGCATGCTTCTTGTCGTGCAGCTCGCAGAGGCGTAAGAGGAGGCTCAGCTATGTGCAACCCCCTTTTTTTTGATGCCTCTAGTAATCCTGTTCCCGTGAGGTACCAATAAACTGTCGCTCAGAAACTCCGAGGGTGGGGTCAGCATGTCCTCTCAACGCATCCTTCTCGCTTTCCTGTTTTTTTATTAGTATGTTGAAAAATACAAACCTTAGCATTTGACATCATAAAAATACGCCAACATACTTCTTGGGACCTATAGTATACGACAGTCGCGTACTTTTCTCCGTGGCGGTAGGTTGCACCGATGACGTTGTAATCTTCGCGTGCTTGGAAGTACATATGGTTGATTGTGACGTGGTAGGGTGTGGGGAGGACGCGCTCTTGTGTGGGGCGCCCCTCCGAGGGAGGCATGGAGGTGAGAGGGGTGAAGCGGAGGTGAGGGGGGAAGAGGGGCGGCAGCTTGCGGGTTTCTTCGAACTGCCAGCGCGTCTGTGAGTACTTCTCGCGTTCTATAGGGTCCGCTGAGGAGTACACCTTGGGCCCTGTCCCTGACGCAAACCCTGCAGGCGATTCCTCATCACTCACCATGATGGTCCCTCCCGCTTCGGGGATGGTGATAGTGTTGAAGAGGCCCTTTTCATGTTCGATCTTGGGTTGTCCTTCGTCGATGGCTTCCATCCCGTCAACGACGTAGCGAAATGCGTGCACCCCCGGCTGCAAATAGACCAAGGAGATGTATTCACTGTCGCTGCGTTGAAGCTCTATTATCCCTTTGTTCCAGTTTGTGAAGGTGCCCTCGACGGAGACCTTGCCGGGTTTGTTGTTGGGCCATTTGATAACGGTGGCGACACCTTCGCCTTTGTTGCAGGTTGCTTGAACAGCGCGGAGGCTGATGCTGCTGAGGCCAGATGGTGTTTGTCGTTTATTTTGAGATTTTGTCTCTGGAATAGGTGCCGTCGAAGCAGCAGCAGCAACAGGCTTGTCCACCGGCGGTGTCGCCCCCCCAGTAGCCGTGATCTCCTCCGTCCGAATAGCCGGCTGCCCCTCAGCGGAGGGCGGCGTCCTATCACTCCTCCGTCGCTGCGAGTCATACGTTGCGCGCGACTCTTTACCTTGCGCGGGACCCATGGTTTCTTTGATGAGTTTCTTTGCCCTGAATTCGAATATTTGGGTGAGGAAGGTGGGAAGGTAATTAAAGGCGGTTCTTTTTGGATCTAATAATCTAGGGGGGCGGGGGTGGTGAGATGTGATCACCTTTGGGAGGAGAGGGGTTCTAAGCAAGCAGCTCTCTGCAGTGTGCGGTGCTGGTCTGTACTTCAGCTGCAAGGTCTTGAAGTTGCTGCCGAAGCGAGGTGGTGTGTGTCTGCATTTTGGTAATCTCGCCAATATGCGCATCGCAGTCCTCCACAAGCGAGGTGTCACATTCCTCAGCCATTTCAGGAACAAAATAACAAAAATAACAGATTTTACCCTGTGAACCATGATTAGGAGGGGGGTAGAAGTGGGGCAAAAGAAGGGACCCTGTTGGTTGTCAATTGGACTTTGTTTTTGCATATTTTTTTTCCGGTTCGTTCGGAACAATGTTTTTTTTTATTGTGCATGTTTGCATGCTCTACTTGGACATGGCACAATACCATATGGCGAATTGGGGAGGTATTGAAAAGAGCTGAAAGAAAGAGAGAATAAGAAAACAACAGAGTTGAAATACAAAGCCCTCTCGTGAACAGTGTACCCCCTACCAGAAAAAGTTTATAAGATGATCCTAAGCCTCTCGTGCTTAGCCACCTTTTAACAATAAGGTCGACCGAAACGAACCTTTGAATAAATGTTCCTCTGCACACACATCAGGATTGGCATATTACAGAAAACCAATACTCAAAAAAGCCCCGGTAGTGTGTGGGGGGTGAGTGACTAAGGAAAGCGATATTTGCAAATAAAATACCCTTTTCCCAGCCTTTTTTTTCCAACAAAAAATAGAAACATAGGGTTATATATACATAGCGCTCTAATTAGAGTATTAGGGTATAATTAGAGTCTGGGATTTTGGGCCAAGTCAGTTAGAGTCCAGTTAGAGTATAATTAGAGTCGCTTTTCTTCAATTAGACTATAATTAGAGTGCAGTTAGAGCATAATTAGACTCTAACTACACTCTAATTATAGTCTAATTAGAGTAAAACAACAGGCTTCTTGTAGGTGCAAACGCCGTAAGGAACCGGTTCCCCTAAGGTTCCTCTGTAGGACCCAGGTGCCCAGATACCCACATAGCTGAAAATAAGACTTGGGGAACCGAGTTCTCAGCCGGACTGGGACACAATATGTGAAGGCGCTGTGGTCCGCCTGAAAGCGGGTCGGGGACCCGGTCGCGGGAGGGTGGGGGCCTAGTCCTAGTCCTACTGTACCTAGTACCCAGTACCGGGACTCGGCTTATTCTCAGCTATGGGTACCCAGGTACTCAGACCCGCGCAGTGGCACATGCCCTCAAGTGTGAGTGCCCCATACATTAGGGAATGCGATGCAAAAACTCTATGTGCACCTTCGGTGCAACGCCGCAGACAGGCCAAGCAGCGTTGGACTCAGAGGAATGCCTGCTGTGCAGGTATCAAACATGAGAAACTCCCAGCAACAAGGGGCGCCTTTTGGCGGGCATTATTGAAGGTGTTTGGGGTGCAAAATTTTCTACAAATGTTGATGCGCGGGTACAGAAGTGGTGTCTTGTTCTTTCATCTGTAGGAATGTAAATATCAATCGAATTTAACTACCACTAAGGGGTCGAAGGGGTAATCCCAGTATCAAAGGCTGTGTTGACGGGAAATCTATAGCGAGCATACGTTCATTTCATCCGAAGAAATACTACTTATGAACCCAGGAGAGATCCAAGCCTCGCGTTGAACAACTACCCGCGATCGACAATACCAAAGAGAATTCATAACAAAACAACACTGCCCCATACACACTAAATAGCCATGCTTCAAGTGCATGCCCCTGGGCCAAAATGCCTGTGCTAAAATAGCTATTTCCCTCCCTCCCATAGGTCCCGAGGGATCCCAGAGGGAAAATAAAAAATGCAGCGAGGGCCGAAGGCCCGAGGCATTTTTTGTTTTCCCGAGGGGTTCCCGAGGGGCCTTGGGAGGGAGGGATGAGGCTTTACCTCCCGACTAGGCACTTTCCCGAGCGTTAAAATGCAAAAAAGTGCTATTTTCCCCCCCCGGAAAGTGATTTCCCGGGGAGATCACTTTCCCAAAGGGAAAGTAACCAGTTGGTAAATATGTGGTGCTCAAAACATCAAAATTTTTCGGTTTGTTGCATTTTTGGGCCCATGTGAGCCCAAAAAAAAAATTTTTTTTTGGCTGAAAATTGTCTTTGCCAAAAAAAAATTTTTTTGCGGAAAGTAAACTCCCTGGGGTCCGGCCAGGGAGGGAGGGAAAGGCAATAAGACCACCCACAAGGAGTGTGAATTGTGCACTGGTTTTCTGGGGGAACAAACAATATTTTCTTGTGTCTGGTTCTCTGCAAGCAGAGAACAGACTTTCTGGATTACAAAGTCGAATTTCTTGCACTAGCTATGCCCCCTGGGTTGATGGCTATAGCATTGATTGATGTGCCCCTCTTTATTGACCCTCTTATAGGACTCTAATTAGACTCTAATTAGAGTCCAGTTAGAGTATTAGAGTTCAGTTAGAGTTTTAAAGACTCTAATTATACTCGAACTGCCGACTCTAATTATCTAGTTAGAGTCTAAGTGGAGCGCTATGTATAGTTATAGACATCTTATTATACAGCCTTTTGTTTGAAACATCACAAGAAAATAAAAGTTGAAATACCCTCTCGTGACAGTGTACCCTAGAACAAAACCTAGATCTTACTGTGGCCATCTTTTTTTGAAACGGTTTAAAAATGTATGGAGGGAAAAAAAATGTAAATCTCTGTGGGCAGGCAAACCCCAAAGAAACAAAACGCTTGTGTTTTTTTTTTTTAAAAGAGGGATTGAGCCGCCATCGACTTTCTCCACTCAGAGATGGCTGAAAATAGATAAACGTGTAGCTATGAAGGCGTGAACAGAATGAACAGAACGGACAATTGGACTGGGAAGGGGGAGATATTGAGGGTATTGGGGGAAACTCACTATAATATTATTGTCTCTGTTTTGTCACTCTACTAAAAAAAAACCTTCTTTTTTCTTTTTTCTTTTTCTTTTGAGAAATATTCAGAAAACACTAAAAACCCTCCTTTCTCCGGACCTACTTGGTCACAGGCGAGACTCAAAAATAAATGCAAAAACAAAAATAAAGGAGAGAAAACACAAAAAAGCGGAATCAGAATTGGAAAAAAAAATTTCCTGTCTACCCTGTATGCTTCCGTTATTTTTGTTGTATTAGTGTAGACACCCGAGGATGATCTCCACCGTTCTTTTGTGTCGAGGCAGTTCTGGGGGATGGAATACTAAAGCAAAAAGGGCGAGTCTCAATACCAAGGCACAACAGGTCAGAAAAAGTTAGTTTATCGTAAAAAAACATCATTTGTAAGTGAAGGGCTGTAAAAATATGATCTCTCTCCACTGCCACTTCCCTCTTCCCCGCAAAAATCAACATAAAAAAAAATACCGATTGTTTTTGTGCTCTGTAGTAAAGGGCTTTCCACTCCACTAATATCACCGAGTAAAAATACGGGGGACTCAGCGGAGGTCAGGTCCAGCGGGTAAAATGCAGGGATAAAAATTTTGCCTTACTCGCACAAAAGAAAAGTTGACTTGAAATACAAAGCCCTCTCGTGACAGTGTACCCTTCAAAAAAAAAAAAAATAGAATCGGTGTCAAAAAAAATCTCAAAGACTAATGTGCCTGGTGTGCACACAGATTTCAAAAAAAATACACAAGATTCGGCATTGCAGCTGCTTTCATCTGAATAGCACTCGTTTTCCTCACACCCCCACACCGACCCACCGACCTAGATAGAAACCTTCCAGCAATAAAAAAGCCCTACACACAGTTACTTTGTTCACACAGAAAAGAAACGAGCTTATCGCATTGAATACGCTCTGTCTCATTGAAGTATTGCCAAAAAAAGAAAAACAACGTCAAAAAGAGAGGTGTCTACGTGCAACGCTACCTTTCAAAGGCTAGAATGATTTGCTAGTTTTCTGTTGTAGCGTTGTTAAGATTCACCAAAAGGTGGGTTCTGTGTTCAACGACACTCAAAGGCTAGGACACTCCTTCTCGAGCTGTAGCTGTCTGTACAGTCTCTTCACTTTTTCTGTTGTTCAGAGTTCTGACCCTCCCCCCGCCCGCCCCCGTAAAAAACCCTGTTCAGTTTACATTTTACTTGCTTTTCACGCATGGAGCCCTCTCCCATCCTGCAGTGCATGACACATCGCTGTTGTTTTCGCTTTGCGCATTCGGTTCGACAGAGAAGAAAACTGTGTTTTGGATTGGATACGACAAAAATCGCAATATAGGGATACATTACGTCCTTAATTCCTTAAAAAGGTTGGGATACGTACAGATGTACCTGGACTGTAATATAGACAGCGGGCATTTCGGACCCTAAATACTATTGTCATGCAATATTTTGAGGAAATGTATGACGCTCACATTGCACTGCAAATTGCAAAAAAAATTTGAATCAAATGCACAATGTAAATTAGAAAAAGCAAAACAAAAATGTCATACCTTAGCTGCAGCTTGCTGGCACACCTGCTGTGTCTCAAGCTTCAGCAGACAACCGAAATTGCGGCATCTAATGTACAACCTGAGAAGGGAAGGGTGTTTTGTTGCAGTGACAACCCAAGAGGTAGGTCTTTATCATTCCCCCCCAAAAAAAATTCTGTACATCGACACTGTCGAAATCTCGCTTTCACGACACACCAACGAAGAAGCTGACTTGAAATACGATAGCCCTCTCGCGAAGAATATACCCCCATCTCTCTCTCTTTTCCATCCACAACCCCACACACATACCGATAAGAGAGCTGCGGGTCCACCACTGCAGATGTGCAGAAGAGTGGCAGTGCGGCAACAACCACCACTTCAGTGAGCTCTGAGGGGTGATCTTTGAGAAGTAGGAGCTCTGTGTCGTTCACGCACATGTAGAGGACGTTACCCTGTGAAAGTAAAGTAATGTACAACATCAACACTAACACAACACCAAAAAAAATCACATACCGTACGAGCCAGGAGGTCAGTCGTCGCTAAAGGTGGGGAACCAAGCTGCGGGAGAGGTTGCAAGCAGACCTGGCACCTGACAGGGTCCTGCAGGTCGTCCTTGCTGACAGACTCGCCTAGCATCTCCGAGTATTTCCCTGCCGGAGGTTGCCTGAGGTGTTCCGCAATGGTGTCCTCACGTTTAAGCAGGTTGAACACCATAGATCTGATGAGGAGGAAGGCGGTTGCTTCGACCTTGCTGACTTCGTCTTTGGTTCTGCCGTCGAGGGGGCATCTGGACTCGAGGGGGATCTTTTGAATCCAGGCAGGGACTCTTGCGTCGACACCACCTACACTCGAGTCAGCATTGGTGTTGCCCCCATCGACCGGCTCAAGAATCGGTACGTTGTCACCACCCCAAAGCGACACCCATCCATCTATCGGACGCGACAGCCTTGCTCTCCTCCCCACCACCTCCACCACATCCACCTCTAATCCTTGAGGCAACCTTTTCAACATTTTGGTTGCCATCGCTTCACCACGACGCACCTTCGCACCACTGGCACCAATAATCCTATACCGCCCTGGCAACGGAACTCTCCCCGTCGGCGACCCTGGAGGTGAACACGACACACTCACCGAGGCGGTCACACTCCCGCTGGCAAAAGAAGCGGAGGCCTCTGGTGAGAGGTAAACATCGTCCTTGGAAGGGGACTCCACCCCAGAGGAGAGGGCCGACCGTGTGGCAGGTTGGTAGGACCCAGCAAAGCTTGGGTTATGTGACGACACTTTGTCCTTCTCCTCGAGATGCAAGGGAAGCGGGGGCAGCAGCGTGGTTTCATTCGCAAGAAGTTTCTTCGACCGTTGGTTCTTCACACTGTGGTACAGATCCAGTTGGTTGGACAAAACGTAGAACAGCACCTCCGTGGGGTCGGTGATAGACCGCCCCTGCGCATTCGACAAATTCCCTGCAAGAGATGGGTTCCGGAACACCATTGAATTGTTATTAATCGCGTAGTACGTTGAAGGAGAACGCGACCGTGTTTCCGCCCCTTTCTCTTCCTTTACTGCCATTTCGTCTTCTTGGGTGAGCGAGACGTTTGAGAGAGGGGGAGGGGGGACACCTCCTCCACCACCACCTCCACCACCTTCCCGACTAACAAGCATCCCTTCTTGCGAAAGATTTGCTTTAATTTTATGGAATCGTCGTTGCAAATTGTAGCAAGAAACCTGATAAAGATCGCGCAGTAGAGTTACATGGTGCGCATCCAATTCGAAGCTGTCTGAAGTATCAGCACTTGCCTTAAGAAGAGAGGTAAGCACCCTGCACGCCATTTCTATGCTCTCCAACCGCCCCATCGTGTCGAGGTGCCGCACCGTCTCGCAGAGGTACAACAGAAGCATCTCGACTGTCAAGAATGGGTAGTCCACCCCTTCTTGCTGCAACCCTGCCCACTCTGCGTCGTAGCACACCTCATCCCGCTGTCTCCCAGGAATCGGTGGCGCCTGCTCTGGAACCTCCTCCGCAAATATCTCAGGCACATCCACTTCGCTGTACCCCTGCATCGTCGGAAGGGTGCCCGCACCCTCAGGTTCAGTCATGGTAGGGAGAGGTGAGTCTGAAAGCGGAATTTCTCCTTCTGAAGCTTCTCCGTCAGCTTCTTCCGCAGCAGCAGGTGTAGGTGTGGTGGTAGTTGGAGTTGGGGATTGGAATGCTGTCATAGTCGAAGCAGTAGGGGGTGTGCGTTTGCGGCGTGGGAGAAGCCCGGTTTCGGCGAGAAGGGTGTCGGTTCGGTTGATCTCCGCGCTTTCGAGGATTGCGAGGATGAATGCGATGACGTTTTGTGGGGTTCTCGGGTCTTCGTCTGCAGTGTCCAGCGAAGCGCTAATCCAACCATCATCGAAGTGTTTTGCTAATTGACACACCGGGTTAAAGAAATCCCTCCCCAAGGTCTCCTGCTCAATGAGATGCGGTGCTGGATCCATATGTGCCGGAGGAGGTGTCGTCTTCCCATCCTCCATCTCCACAGCGCTTGCTTCTGTCGCTGCCTCAAAGTCTGATTCTGCGGCATCAACACTCTGTGTTTGACTCAATGCAACGTCACCAGCTCCAGCAGGCACCTTGACAACCGGTTTGACTGGAGATTTTGGACGTTCGATATCAACTCCTTTGTCTTTGCCCATAAGAAGGCGGGCAACCATTTCGACGTAGATTTTTTCTTCGCGCATCTGATAGAACCATTGCGCAGTAAGGGAGAAGCAGACGCAGCGGGGAACTGCGGCGCCAATGACACCGTCTGTACCAGGTTCGCTGCGAAGAAGGCTCCCGAGGTGGGTCGCAAAGCGTTCGGTTTCCTCGAAGATGGAGTGGCGAAGGACAGTCTTTTCGCGTATTGTGAGCAGATCGTCAATGTGGGAATACTCCTCCATCACATCTTCAATCGCTCCACTCAAAACAACAAGCGAAACCGGAGTGCTAAAAGGCTTCGGCAACGCAGCTGGATGCAAATAGTGGTTCACACTCTCCTCAAACGGCGTTAAAAGAGCGTCCAGTTGACTATGCAAATTCCCAATGCTCTTAAAAAGGGTGCGAATGTAAGTCGCAGAGCGGATCACATAGTTTAAAACGTATTCATCTGGGACTTGACACATATGGACGACAATCGCTTTCGTTGCAGCTTTCATTAAAGGATTTCCGAGGTCCTTGTTTAAGAATTTTTCGGTGGCGACGTACAAGGGGAAGGAATCGGTTTCTCGGTTGTAGAAGCATTGGATGGTGCCTTCATCGAGACGGAGGGAGAGGGATTTGAGGAAGTTGATGAAGTGTGAGAGAAGCTCGTCGTCTCTGTCAAAGTCGAAGCCTTCGAACATGATGAGTTTGTTGATGTGATTGCCACTGAGCAAATAGAAGATGCTGGTCGGCGACTTTATGTTCTGTATCAAGATATAAAGTGTTTGCAGTAGTTGCGTCTGCACCTCGGGGTTCAAACTGCGTTTGCACAGCAGCTCCGTCAAATAAGGTAGCATATTGCGCTCAAGAAAAATATCAAAAATCCTGCTCTCATTCTCCTGCTGCTGATCCTCCCACACCAAAATCTGTGCCATATCCTTCAATGTGTCCACAATCATAGCATGGTTCACAGTAGGGTTCCCGGAATACTTAATAACCTCATTGCACAGCCCTGACAAATGCTCTGGTGTGAATTTGTTCTTTCCTTTGTTCCCCCAAGGTACCCAAGGCATTTCTAAAGACGGGGTTGAATTGGAAAGCCACTCAATGTTGCAAAAATGTTTGTGTCCCTTCTGTTGGCTTGATGTGGGGAGGAGGGGAGAGAGAGAGGGGAGGGGGGAGAGAGATGATAAAGGTTGGGTCTTGGTTCATATACAACAGAAAACCGGAAAGAATGAATGGATGAATGGATGAATGGAGAGATATCACAAAAAGAAAAGAACGGGGAGCTTAAACCCCCACCCCCCTATAACCTTCTCAGCAACAATACGAAGAACAAGAAAGTCATTTGAGGGGTTTTCTGAGCGCAAAAAAAAAAAAAAAAAAAAAAAAAAAAAAAAGAAAAAGGCCACGGTTAAAATATCCCTTGCCCAGAATAGGGGAAAAGGGAAAGCGCTAATATCAAAATATGCAGCGTTCGATAGTACTGTGAGAACACTACACACCTCACCCCCCGCCCCACTTTTCTAACACAACAGGTACTGACAGAAACAGAAAATAGACAGATTTTTTCCGCATTATTTCTCCAAAAACAACGCTTACTTAAACCGTGTGGTTTTTTTGTGAATGCCTTCATGATATTGTCTTGTTTGACAATGAAGGGGAAGGGGTAGTCGAACTCAAGAGAACGAGAGATGTAAGAATACAATAAGAAAAGAGAGAAAAGAAAAAAAACACGGAAATAAGCCTCAGAAGACAAACCATGTCAAGAAAGAAAAATCTATTCGACTGTGGGTGTGGTCATATAATTCTTTAGAGTTAACCCCTAAAATGAGCACTAAAAACTGGAAAAAAATCGGACTCATTTACAGCGTCAAAGATTTGAGGCCTGTCTTTCCTCTACGTATGTTCAAATTACACACGACATACCAGAAGTTCTATGTCGCAGGGTTTCAATCAGATACATTGTTGGAACGGAGATGGTTTTGCACTGATGGCAAAAGTACCCTGTAGCATCTATGCATCAAATGGTGGAAAGGGGGGGAAGGGGAAGGGGGAAGGGGGGTGAAAAAAGAAGTGCCCACACGATGGTGAAGCAAATGACCTGACTTGTGGTTTTACTTGTCGTTTTCACCGTTGTAAGCCAACGGTAAACCATAAGTCAAGTCATTAACTTCACCGTCATGTAGTTATAGGATTCATTGAATAAATCCACACAACTTTCATCCCCTAATTTGGTTTTGGTTTTGTTTTGCAATGCGCGTGAATTTTTTTTGCCGAAAAAAAAAAATCGCTGGAAGAAAACAAATAATAATTTCGCACTAAAAGAAAATTTGGAAAGATGGGTTTTCGCGACGCACGCACATCTTTAAAAAAAAAGAAGGGAAAAAACGGCGGGAGATGTGGTAATGGAGGGACAGACAGATGTAGCTCATAAGATTTGGGGGGGAAAACAGCTGCCGCGAAAATAGAAGAAAAAAAAAGAGAAAGTGCAAACGCCTCCACCGACACACGCAGGTACTAGAGAGGGGGGAAAAAAATATTGCAAGATGAACCTAAGTTTCGCTGTGCGCTTAGTCACCTAACAGAATGGGTGGATAATGTTCAGAAAACGAATATGCCGCACATGAGTGCGTACATTTTTTCAATCGTCAGAATTTTTTTTTTGAAACAGATGAATATGCCTTCCTGCATACACATCTTGTCAAATTTGAAGATGAGCAGACTGATTCAAAGAGTTTGCTTGTGTACTTTTTTTTTCTTTTCTTTTCGTTTTGTTGCGACAATCACCCAGCGGGGAATGCACTCAAATGTCACATCCTTCAGGAGCGACGGTGCAGGGTACAGGAGAACATCACACAGCAGGTGGAAGGTGGGGCCTCGAGTCATCAAAGGAATTGAGTTCGACCACAGCAGTTAGTTCCTTTGCACCAAGGCGTTCGTCAGGAGCAGGTCGCTGCCAAAACTAGATCCATTGAAGGTGTGCTTGAAGGTCGTTACTCAGTTCGGTGAACACTGTTGCTTGGATAGATAAAACCACAAAAAAAAAAAAGCGCAACAGACCCCACAAATCCAAAAAATGTGACTTCAAATACAAAGCCCGTACTTTCAAAAAATAATAATAATAAAAGCTCCAGTTGAGGACAATTTGTGGTTCTTTTTGAAGTACAATGCCTTGCTGTACCGGACTCCCCCTCAGTAGACGATCGGTGCAACAAAAAAAGTTCGCGGGGGAAAAAAACAAAAAGTTGGTAAAAAGGATACTAAGCCTCTCATGCTTAGCAGTAAAGATGAATGTGCCTCTCGTGCACACACATTTTTAGGGGGAAATGTCCTTTTTTCCCTTTCTTGCAGTAATAGACGTCCCGGAAGAGAAAAAATACATCGGGAGTTATGACTGAGGGCAAAAAACTGGCTGGGGCGAGATAGTGTTTATTTTTTTGATTGGTTTCGTTTTCTTTCGTTTGAGGGGTTGCTGTGACGATGTGAACCGCCCCTCATCTCATAACTATAAGACACAACATTTCACAATAAAACAAATTTCATTTTGTTTATAAAACTAGAATCATACGATACGATTCACAGCTATTATTTTCTCCATTATTTGCGCTTCCCATATTATTTTATCAATTCGCATAGAAGGTACAATACATACAATGCAACGAGGCCGAGTCGGCCTCGCCAAGGCCTGAAAATAAATACTCAGGCGTGCCTGAGGCGTACTCGGGATTAGTTACGTTTAAGTACGCCTCAGGCACGCCTGAGTATATTTATATTTCTTACCAGCATTTTGGTCATGAACAAAAAAGTATTTACCCCCAAATTTTGTGGTTTTCGATTCAGAGGTAGCAAAATCTTTCAAATGCGGGGTCGCGCGATGAAAAATGTGCCTGTGGACCGAGCGAGTCGAAAAAATGAAAAGGGTTCGCTAAGCCTTGGTGCTGATGATATATATTTTGGTGGTACCTTCGGGTATTTCATTGATTCAAGAATCATTGGAAACAAATCTCGGGGGTGCTTTTCGACTGGGTCCCTTCGAGGCCCAACTTGATGCAAGACGGAAGAGGCTCTCATACAAGGCTGGACCCTCTAACGCTAGAGAGATCCCATCGAGATCCCAGAATTTTACACAGGCCTCCTTGATCCACAGACCACAGCTCTATTTTTAGTACAACTATGGGGTGACCAACGGACTTTTTTACACATACCCGAGGTATGACTCATCTTCTGCGAAGCCTCTTTTTAGGAGGCAGTTTACTGTAAGCAGTAACCATGATATTTTCCCACTAAAAATATCTTGCGACCCCGCAATTTTCTCAGCAGGACACCGAAAGTTGATTTCAGCACATTTCAGGGGGCGGAGGAAATACATGGCATGCTTTAGAAACGTGATGACCTGTGCATAATAATTTTATGTATCAGCAGAAATATGAAACCGGGTATACTTTCCCCTGATTTTTCGTGCAAACTTAAAGTCACGCATTTTTTGCTAAAAAAATTGTCCGACCCCGGAATTTTTTTAGATCGCTCCGGAAATGCATCATAGGCCCTTTTTGCGGGGAAAAAATGCACACCAGGCGCCTGAAACGCAAGTATGCGTTGATATATACTCAGGCGTGCCTGAGGCGTACTTAAACGTAACTAATCCCGAGTACGCCTCAGGCACGCCTCAGGCACGCCTCAGATATATTTTCCAGATACGAGTATTTTCAGGCGTACCCGGCCTCGTTGCATTGTATGACAATAGGGTGCACTAAATGCACCACCTTTTAAAAAAAAACCCCAGAAACCTGTTTTGTTTTGAACGTACGAAAGAACAGAGAAACAAATCTGTGAAGACAACACAAGAAACACCCTCCCAACCCATCTCATTAATATCCCCTTCTTGCTGCGATAGCCTCTTCTAGAATTTGATACAAAACAGTGCGGAATGTGATGTACTGAAATATGAACTAAAAGAGAAAATTTCAAGTGCAAACGCATCTTAAAACTGTTGAAACTACGAGCAGACATTTACTTATTTTTGCGTCGAATAGACAACATTTTTAGTACAGAAAAACGACAGTGTGCGTTCTAGAATAAATATCAAAATCAAAAAAACAAACGCCATAAAACATAAACAAACACAAGACATAAGACATAAGACAGAACACAGAACACACCAAGAAAGGCGCGGTTTGGCATTGTTGTTGCCCCCCATCCCCCAACCTCAAGTCACTCCCTCTTAAACTGAAACGCGGCGCCAAAGCTCTCTGGATATTTCTTTTCATGTTTTCGTTTGTGTGCGCCATCAATCTTTGCCCTTGGGAAATTCAAGGTACATTCTTTGTTCGGACAGTTCACCTCGAGCATGCTGACGTTGAGCCACATCCACCATAACGCATTTTTGACTTGCACTTGACATGACTCTTCTGCGAAAAACCAGTGAAACCTGACATCCCCTGTGAAAGAAATGATTAAGATATAATCTTTAGCGTAGGGCATAGAAATAGTAACTCTGATAGGGTAAGGTAAAAGGGAAAAAGGTTTTCTCGTTGATTGCACAATGTTGGAGGGGGGTGATTGGCGACCGTATCGGAGCAACTATTTCTCCTTCCAGCTGCTCTTGTAGGTATAAAAAAACCCCCGATTTTTACGGTCGCTACCTGATCTTGATAATTCGACTAGGAAAGGGGAAGATTATTTTCGTTGAACGCATCCAAAAAAACAGTGCGAGATCTGAATTTTGACGCAAGAATTTGGAGAGAGGAAGAAAATAGTTGGCATCAGGCGATAAAACGTTGTCTATATTATTCGGGTTTCTAAGAGGGAGAAAAATCATCAACAAACACATTCTACCCACATACCTCGTCTTGCCGCAAGCTTTTGCACATTGAATGATATCGAGACAGCGCCCTTTGGTGCGGAACGTTCTTTCTCGAAGTATGCGTAGTACTGTTTTGGTGTGTAGTCTGTGACTTGACCATTGAAGCTGACGTGCACCACGTAGCCTTCGTCGCCTGTGGGTGCGGCCGGCACGGGGACAATTTTTTTCTCTTTTCTGACATCATCTCCGTCGACCTTCTCTGGAGTGTCGTCTATGCTGACGGCGCAGGAGGAGCTGCACCAGACGATGTCCCCTGACTCACCGTCCATGATGACAAGCCACAGCTTGCTCAGGTCTATTAACACATTCTTTGGAAGTGCGGACAACGTGATGTTCGAGATCTTCCATCGCGACGTAGGCATCTTCTGGTCAAGCTTATTCATCCACGTCTCAAAGTACCGCAAATATCGTTCCTGCGAAGGGCTCTGCACCCCCGAAAACCCCTTCTCCGCACGCGCCTCAGCAAACATCTTCATTGCATCAGAAGCCGTCGCCGCCTGCCCTGAGTACATAAGATAAGAGCAAATGCAGGTCCCGGTCCTCCCCTTCCCTGCCTTGCAGTGCACTACAATAACGTTGTTAGGCGACTCCTTGATCCATTTGTCTGCAGTCTTGCAAAAATCGACCAACATCCCAAGATTCGTTGCGTTGTGATCATCCATTTTAAAGCGTTCAACTCTACCATCAAATTTTTGTGGGTCATAATGCCTTTCACGACACAGATTGAAGACACGGAAGCCGTCTGGGTGCTCCTCTCTTAGGAAACTTTCTACCACGTGCAGGGGGTTGCGGTAGAACTCCTCTTTGCCTTGCCCGGGCCATGACATGGCGATGATACGTGGTGTGACGTAGGCAAGGTCTAGGTCGTACTTCGCTGTTACATGCCGCTTGCGTTTACCTGAGACAGAGCCACGCGCAGCGGATGACGTACCACGCACAACCTCAACCGCCACTAACACCGAACGGCAAAACCGACACATCCGCAAAATCCTCAAAAATATCAACAACGCCGGAGAAATCCCCCGAATAACCTCACCATAGTCCTCCATCAATGTGATCAACTCCACCACACAGCACGCAGTGAGGACCACCGTTTCAAACCGCTGCATCCATTTGTTACGACCATAAAAGAACGCACTACACCCCATAGACCAAGCACGCAGACACAACTCTGCTAAGAAGATGCAGGCATCAGTGAAGGTCACTATGTGCAGTGGTTTTACAAGATTGTCTCTTTCTGCTTCGGCCCAATAGGATATTGCGAGAACTGTCAAATCACCGATCAAAAGAAAGATGTAAAAGACCTGAAACGGTGCGGACGACAGCACTCTGTAGACCTTCCCTTTGCAGGTATTCCGATATTCTTCGCTTTCTATGTCGTGCTTTGCGTTTGAAGCGGTGTTGTGATATTCCCCACCAAAGTCGCTGACACTTTGTGGAGAATCCGGAGGAAATGATACATCCAACTCCTCCATATGACTCGACTGCA
The DNA here is from genome assembly GCA_964035575.1 of Rhynchopus sp. YZ270_cl-10. Classification (NCBI taxonomy): domain Eukaryota; phylum Euglenozoa; class Diplonemea; order Diplonemida; family Diplonemidae; genus Rhynchopus; species Rhynchopus sp. YZ270_cl-10. The sequence goes on along the minus strand of OZ037833.1, from coordinate 2,352,395 downwards.
TACTCATCGTCGGAACAAACCCCATTGCTTCGTACGACCCATTTTTATCCCCACCATTTCGCATCCCACTACTGCTTCCATTACTGCTGGTCTTTGGGAAATGGGAGTACGTACTTCCCATGTTGTAAGACGAAGCTCTGGTTGGAGGAGCATGGTTCTGCGGAGAAGTGACCGGGGGAGTGTTGTTGCGGGGTTCTCTATTACGTCTGGGTGGTGGCATATGAGACGAAGGGTTTGAAGGGCTTCGTGTGAACGACCCGAACGGTGTCGGGGATGAGGTCAGAGTGTTAGATGGTGCTGGGGAGCCTCGTCCGCGAGGGTTAGGCGGTGACGCTGCTGGGGAAATGGAGGCGGCATGTGCTGTAGGTGGTTTCAAAGGGCTTGCAACACTACCATTCCCATTCCCCGTTCCACCTAGGGTAGACACAGAATAGAACTTTACATTCATATCAAAATCTACACCCTTCCGAAGCTTTGCTTCGTTAGAGAAGGACATAAAGGGATTCTCTGAAAGAGGAAACTGAAGAAGAAGAAGCCCCCAAATAAGAGAGGGAGAAACAGATGGAATTAAACAACGTTTTTGGGGGGAAAAGAAAAGAAAAAAGAAAAAAATACAATCAAATGGGGCGGCTATAACTTCATATTTCCAAAAAGAATGGTCGAAAAATGAGGTGAAAACGGTGAAAAGAGAGAAAAATGAGAGGGAGGGCTCGTTATGGTTTGTGTATTGTATTGTAGTGGGTGGTGGGAGGGGGGAGAGGGGTTTCCTGGGTGCGGGATTTGGGGGGGGAGGAAGAGGGGGTGAAGGAGAAGGGGGGGGGAGTGGATCTTAAAATTGAAGTGTCGGGTCTCATCGTCGTATACTTAAGGCAAAGAGAGAAAACACAAGAGAAATAAATAGAGAAAGTTTAGTGAAAGATGAAACTACAGGTCATCTTTGTAGGGGGACAATAGAATTTTTTTGGACAATGGGAAATCAGCGGAAGCATTTTCCCCAGGGTCATTATGGGTGAGGCCATTTCGCAGGGTTATTTGCTTCTGTTTTCTGGTTTTTTGTAGTTTCGACCATCGCTTGTGTGAGGACGGGTTGTGTATACACAACCATTTTTTTTTTTTTTATCTTGTTGTGTACACAATTACTTTACACCTGCCGGAAAATTTTTTCCCTCGGTTCTGTGCAAACATAAAGTTCGAGGAAGTCTTTACACCGAGATGAATCACCATTTGACAATCAGCGCAGGAATATTGCCCATAAATGATTATCATTAAACACATCCACTCATCCCTCCCCTTTGACCACACATTCGTTACTTCGCTCTCTTGCCACCACACTAAAGAAACCTCAACAGTTTTTTTTTACTGGTATCATCCCTTGTAGTGACAATGCATTTACTTTTTTTTGAAAACTTGGTTGTATTAGTAGACACCCGAGGATGAACTCCACTATTTTTTTTTGAAACCCCACCCCTTTTCGGACCCTGTGTAAAGAAAGTCCACATCACCCCCCTGAGACATAGGGTTTTCTTAGAAAAGAAGCCCTCTGTTTTGCTTCTACAGTCTACAGAGACGTCGCTTTGTCGTGAAGACCTTTGGAATGGGATTCGGATTTCCGTTTCCAGGAGAATTCCCCGAAGGGCATGGAAGACTTTTTCTTGGTTTTGTTGACACTGCCGTCGTTGTCGCCATCGGAACCCCATCCGGAGAAGCCATCAGAAGAGTCTCTGCTCTCCTCTTCATCCTTCCATTTGTCACCAAACACCAATTTTGTAGACCGAAGCTTCAACGAATTTGGACAAATCGAAACCCTTTTATACATTTTGATTAATTCCGCAGATCCATGCACAATAAACGGCAGCGACAACAGCTCTGTACACGGCAGCCTCAACGTCGGATCCACCACCACTGACGAATTCAAAAACTGCAACGTATTTTCATTGAAGGTATATGGCCCAAAGTCGACCGGAGGGGTTTCTTTGTCCTCTTCTTTCTCTTGCTCTTTCTCTTCTTCCTCGCCTTCTTTTGGTGGGGTGGAAAGGGAGCAAACGTAGCGGATGACGTTCCAAGGGTTTTCGGAGATGTGAGAGAAAGGGAGCTTTCCGGTGAGCAGTTCGAGAACGAGGCAGCCGACAGACCAGATGTCTGCTTTGGAGTAGTAGGGCTGTTCGTTCATGACCTCAGGGGCCATGAAGTTTGGTGTGCCCTTGAGGGAGCGAGCGAGGCCGTCGTCGTCTTCGCCCTCGCGTTTGCCTACTTCCTTTGCAGTGCCGAAGTCGGTGACTTTGCAGACCTCGCCTCGCTCTGGGGTGACGACGATTAGGATGTTCGCAGTCTTGATATCACGATGTATAATGTTGTTGCTGTGCAGGTAGTGCAGACCCTGCAGTACATCCGTGGTGTACCCAGCAGCCTCCTCAACGCTCATTGGACCGTTCTTCTTCAGCTTCTCCTGCAATGATCCGCCCGAGGCAAATTCCATGAAAATGAGCAGTTGCTTCTCGCCTTCGTTGTCCTCCAGTTGAGAGTGGAAGTAGTGTATGATGTTCGGGTGTTGCAGACGGAACATAACCTGGACTTCATTCAGCGCTTCGAGGGCTTCGGCGTCGCCGTCGATTTGGTTTTTTATTCGTATAACCTTGACTGCCATGACGCCTTTGGTAATGAGGTTCACGGCTTCGTAGACTTCGCCGAAGGCGCCAGAGCCGATCTTCTTTTTGCGCTCCCATGGGCAGGTGTTCTCTTCGACGCGGAAGGCCTTTCGGACCTGCTCAATTTTTTCGTTTTCATCGCGCGCGTTTTGCAGCGCTTTTTCGACCTCATTCAACACCCTTTTCACGTCCTGCGGCTTCAATGGGATGCCTAAGACGCGCATTCCGTTTTGGCTTGCCGCATCGCGGAATTGGTTGCCCACACTGATGGCAGTGAGGACCAACTCTACGTTCGGCACGGTCTTCAGCTTTTCAAAGATCTTCCCTTCTGCCTGGTCGTCCTCGATGTTCAGGATGATGACGTCGACGTTGAAGTCCGACACCTCCTCTGCCCTGGAGGCGATGGACACTGCGTACTTCCTTGCCCAGAGATAGTGGCACAGTGCAGCGCGGGTGACTGCGTTAGGTTGGATGACCAATGCCTTCACGCCTATCCCCGATGTGCATGTGGACTGCTCGAAGGTTTCGGTGTCTAAAGCATGGTTCGTCTGTTCTGCCATCAATAAGGGGATAACAATTTTCGCAACCGTCCCATCCTTTGAAGAAGCAATGTCAAGCGACCCACCACACTCCGTCACCAACAGCGACGTCATCATCAACCCAAACCCCTTCTGTCCAGACTCTGCAGGGTCCGCATCCTCCTCGCTAATTCTGTGGTCCACTTTGCTGAGCATTTCTTCTGGCAGTCCGGGGCCGTTGTCCTCAATTTTGAACACAATAACGTGCACCTTAGATGTGTCATCACCGCTAAGATCCGGCATCTCAATGACCTCCTTATCAACAGACAACGTTACCGTCCCGCCCTTCTGGTTGAACCGCACACCATTGTGTATGAGATATCCTAACACCTGGGGTATATGCTTCACATCCGTCTGAATCTCAGGTGGTATCGATGGGTCCAACTCTCCCACACAAAGCTCTACACCAACCTCCACAGCCTCCTCTCTGTAATGCGTCAGAAGCCTGCCGAATAGGTCTGCGATGACCACACTACCCCACGCCTTGGTTCCCTGTCTCCCACAGACACGCTCTAATTTTGTCAAATCATCCTTCACCTTTTTTGTTTCGGGGCCTTCTGGGAGAGAAAACACATTTTTCTTCATCATTTGGACGGTCCAGAGGATGCAGTCAATTTTTGTTTCAGTGGGAACCCTTTCGTGGCAGTAGCACATTAGGTAGACACCTTCTGGGTAGATGGAGGAGACGAGGGTGAGGGTGATGACGCATCGGTTGACTCCGTCCTGGCAGGCAAGGGAGAGCTTCGTCTGTTGAGTCTCCTTTGTTGAGATGGCAAGCTCCATTAGGTCTAGAACCTCGTTTTGATCCTGCGAAGATAACAGAAAAGCAGATATATGACACCCACATGCCTCCGTCTCGGGTATTGCAGTGAGCTCAACCATCTTCGGATTCCACATACACACCTCCCCGGTGCAACGCAAAATAAAGATCCCTACGTACTTATGGATGTCATCAATAGGATACCGAGCAAGACCACCTTCCTGCAAAGGGTCGGGGAAGAAGGTTTCTCCAAAGGGGTGTAAAGGGGCTTCGAATGCAGGGTTTACACCGTCATTTGATTCATCGGATGCAGCCATTTTGTCTTTGCTGTGGTCGTCGTCCATATTGTCCATAGGGGAGTTTAGCTTGACAAAGGAGAGCTGTTTTTTGCCAAGGAAGGATAGCTGTGGTGTCATCCCTGGTTGCTGTTGTGCGCCTGCGGATGTATTCAAGTTCTTTTGGCTCATCCGAGAGACAGGACCCGGTGATATCACAGTAGACCCATCTAATCGATCGTTTTTCGGCAAATTTTCCTTCAAATTCGCCTTCGAAGCGCCCGAAAAATATAAAGAAGAATTGTCAACCCGAAACGACCCTGCCGTAAATGAAGGCAACTTTCGAATAGGTGACAACCCTGGCTTCAACTTCCTTGACGAAGGGGAACAAGAAATGGGGGATCGATTCAAAGGCGACTGCGCAGCAGAGAGCTTCACCGTCCCTGTCCCCAACCTGCTGTTGTTCGTTGAGCTGTGCATATCATCGAGCTCTAGCTCAGGGATCACCATGATGCCTGCATCTTTCACGAGGTCGGTCTGTACACCGACGTCCTTATCGATCTCTTCTGTCTCCCGCAGTTCTGGTAGAACCGACCATGAGGTAATGTTGACGACCTTCTCTGCAAGAAGCGTGGCCTTTGTGATATCCATGGCTGCCTCTTCGTCGTCGACTTTATTTTTCATCATTCCCAACACTTCATGGATGATATCACCACAGAGGGAGACGAGAAGCACCAAATCACCTACATCCTGCACATAGTGCACATCATTCAGGATACGCGCCAAGGTCGCAGAATGCCCAGCAAAGCCACGGTCAGAGAAGGTACGAGGCACTCCCCTACGGGAATGACTCATAACCCGTGTTAGGTCTCCACGTCTATCTTCCCCGTTGGGGTTGCTGTTCAGTCGTGGTAGTGCTCTGCGTGAGCTTCCTCGTGGAGGGCTGCCGCACAGCATCGCAGAGGTGCGTGGGGTGAGGATGACACTCTCTGTGCGTTCTGTGCCCACCGAAGAGAGGTCGTCGGCAACATCGTCCTGGGAGCTGAACCGCATGATCGCGCGGAGGTTTTCCTTCGGGCGCATCATTGTGGATGCGAGAGCTTAAATAAATAAACGAAAAAAGAAAGAACCCTACTTTGCGTGTGAAAAACAACGTTCCGGTGTTCGAACCATTATGAACGGGATCAAGAGGTATAGAGAGAAGGGAAGGGGTTGGTTCTGTTAAAGAGAGTGGCGTGGGTGGTGGGGGAGTGAGGGAGTGGGTGGGTGGGGTTCGTAATGGAGAGAAAGTGGGAGGGTGGAGTGTTTTTTGAAGGTAGATTTTCTAGAATATAATGTCTCTAAAATATCGTGTTACAAAAACACGCTCTCTTTTGCCGTGGGCAGAAATATATTTTTCAAATGCCAGACGTAGTGCAATACTATACTTACCAAAAATCGGTAATCCCGCAACACTCCCAAAAAAAGGATACATTTTCTCTTTCTCTTCTGTTTTTTTTTCAATCCAACTCGGCTATAGTGCTTTTGAGCATTCTGTGTCGGATGCTGTCGGTGTGGTTTGCGGTTTTGAGGATGTGTTCACCAAGGGTTGCGAAGCGTGTCGCACATGTTGCCCTGTTTATGCGTGCACAGACACGACAGGCAACGTCGCAGAACTCTGCAAGGGTGGAGGCGATGGCGCGTGGGATGCTGCCTTCTGCCTCTACGAAGAAGTTGTTCAGCGTGAGAACGTGCAGCAGCCACAACACGACCTCATCCTTGCCCTGCCGGTAGGCGACAGGCAGACACTGCACCGCCACCGACATCATGACATGGTGCGACGGATGCAACACAGGCTCCGATGCAAACCAATCCTGCACCCCTGCCCACTCCCCCTTCACACAGTCGCCCTGCAACGCATCCCACCGCCGTACTGCCGTCGCCTCTGCCTGAACGTACCTTGCTATGTCCATGTTGTCTGCGGCACTCTCAGTGGACAGCTCCCTTGCACCGCCCCACACAGCGCCGTCCCCGAAAGGTGATACGACAGAAGGCGGCTCGAGTTTTGCTTCGAAGGCGTCGGAGATGCTGGTGTGGAGGGTGTTGATGGCGTCGTCGAGGGTTGTGCTTGGGGTGTATCTGGAGTCAAGGGTTTTTGTGAAGCTGCGGGAGAAGTCCTGTCCGTTGCAGCGAGGGCAGGCGCATGTGAAGAAGTGTGATTTTTTTAGGGAGGTTTGGCGCGCGTCTCTAGGGTTGTATGATGTGCCGTAGTTGATGCTGATAGCTTCGCCTGCAGAGATGTTACGGTTGGCAACAACGCGGACAAGGCTTTCACTGTTGTCGCCTGTCTTGTGCAGCACCACTGCCGTTGCGTTTGGTGTGCAACTGTGCTCAATCAGCGCCAGCTGTGGGAACACTGCAAGCGAGGTGCACCCAGCCCGCCGCACCGCCACGCTGTTGCACTGTACAATCAACAGCAACCTCACCGCCTTGTCCACAGTCAGCTTGCTCTGGTACTGCGGGAGGCTGCCCAATGCCTGGAGGAAGGCCTGCGAGAGGGCTAGATACTTTGCAGTGGTGTCCACATCTGCATCCTTAATGGGACAGCATAGGTCAAAGACGGCCTCGCACGCCGACCCCTCACGCTGCGCAGACTCCAAATACTGCACCAAAACCGGAAGCACACCGTCACGGAACTGCACTCCTGTTACATTAACAGCCGCCAGGTCGAACCCCTGCTCTGCATCCTTCCCTTCCTTTTGGATGCGGGTCAATACAACGACACCAGACTCCAACTCCTTTGTCTTGATTTCATGAGGTAAAACAGCTTTGCCCGCTTTCGCTGCAGCTCTGAACCGCTGCAATGCGTGCGAAAACGCAGACGAAATGAGACACGAATCGACACTACTTGGTATATCTAACACGCTTGTATCGACCATCAACACCTCTCCTGCTGAGACATTGCGTGTTGCGACCAAGGTCCTTCCTTTATCCTCTGTATGCTTAACCAAAAGGGGCACGGCTGTGGGCAGAATGTCAGCGTTGTCTGCCTTTACGACCTCCTCCTCCTCATCGATGTCGTCGTAGTTGGTTTCTATATGGGGTTGGGGGTCGGCTGCTGCGGCTTGTGGATCCGAATGCAGAGTCTGCGCCTGTGGTGTCTCAGCTAAAGCGCTTAGCGTTGCCTGCAACGCTTCGCGCTTCTGAGCCAAACTGTCAAGCTGCTCCTTCAACTTCCCACCCGCCTCAACCTCCAACCTTTTAAGCTCCTCAACACGATCCGCTCTTTTAACTCTCAACTTCTTCAAAGCAGAAATATCCATAGTAGTGTGTTTCTGTAGGGAAAAAATGTTGATAGAGAATAGAATTGAAATAAAACAGCCCCCTTGTGAACAGTGTACCTTGGTGCACGATAGGAGGGTGTATCGGGGTGGACACAATGCAGTTTTATGTCTATTTGTGTGGTTTGTATAATAGAGTAGAGGGAAAAGAACGTTGTTTTTGGTTTTTTTTTCTGGGGTATTTTTTTTTTCTTTGTTTTCCTTTAAAAGAGAAGAGAGAGAAAAGAAAAGGGAAAGATGATCAAGCCGCTTGTGCTTAGCCACCTTTTAAAAAAAGAGAAGTTGAAAAGTGCAAAACGTCTCATTCATACCGGACGCAGGGCACTGAAAAAGAAAAAAAGTTTGAGGAGGGTGAAAGGGAATAGGTGTAGATTGCTAACCCCTCTTCTCCACGTATTCTTTTTTATTTTCTTTGAATTTTTCAAATCGGAGTTTTTTAAAATGTTTTGTAATAAAAAGAAGGGGTTTTTTTTTTTTTTGAGAATTCCGGTGAAGGCACAACGTAGAAATGTATCGACCGGAATGTCTTTTTATTTTTTTTTTTTTTGTACAGTTTTCAGTGGCGTTGCCTTTCAGAGGACAAAAAAACAGAGAGAAAAAGTTGTTAAGATGACCATAAGCAAGTACTACGACATGTGTCGTAATAGTACGATACATGTCGTAGTACTACGATCGTGCTTAGTCGCCTTGAGAGAAACGAGATGAGTGGGTCCTCAGGACCACACACCACAAACAGAAGAAAAAAAAAATAGGGTGTTTTTACATGAGGATGGTGTGTCCTCTTTATTAGTTTTTTTTTTTTTGATTTGATTTTTTTAATTGATTTTGTTTTGGGAATTAGCGCTATTGGCTGTAAAGAAAAGAGTTGAAAATGCAATGAAATGTGCCAATGAAATATGAATGGATCATCTCGTGCACACATTAAACAGAGGCTGATAAGATGAGTTTGAGCCTCACATTGCCATCATCTTGAAGAAAGGGACGACCGAGGACATCAGGATATTCCATCAGTTGTAACCTTACCTTTTTTGAGACACATTCACGTCACAAACAAAAACAAAAACAAAAACACAAATTCATCAAAAACAAAAAAAAAAAAAATGGGGGAGTGAAGGGGTGAGTTAATGATTGTGCACTGCCGAACAGAACACCTCGTGTGTAAACAAGAGAATCTGGTGGGAAGAGAGAAGGAGGGAGAACGGGAGGGTGCAGATACAGTGTCAATAAAGTTTGGTAAGACAAACCTAAGCCTCTCTATTTTGTCAACCAAAATGGTTATTCACATCTGCACAGATTGTTTGGCACAGCATAAAAAAAAAAATAGCAAAAAGTTGATGAATCAAAGCCATTGCTTGATCACCAAAAACGAGGAGAAAATCAGTTATTTTTTGTGTAACAAAAAAAAAAAGCTCATCGAAGCAATTCGCGCGCCTGCGAATTCTTTTTTTCGGGGAATTTGTGGTGGGGAGAGAATAAAATTGAACACAGCGCGTACGTAAGATACACGCTATTACACATAGGGTTGTTTTGAAGATACCCCTTACCGTGTGTTTGTGGTTTGGGGATTGTTATCCCATACCGGCACACTGACATAATAAAGTCTGCGAAAGCAGGAGGGGTCGGGTGGGTCATCATTTTTCATTTTTAGTGGCCTCAAACTGCAAACCGTGATTATGCGGTTTTTCGAACCACTAAAAAAAAAAATACCACCCGACTCCCCTGCCCTAAGTGAGAAACTGCACCGAAGTCGAGTCAGGATCGTATATTTTCACTGTAACGTAGAGCACAGCTATGACACTCGGGCCATACGTTTTTTTATCATTTTTATGACATGCTAGAAAAAGCCACAAATTCATGGAGAAAGAGAGGGGGAAACAAGAAAGGAATATACTATGATGGAAATCAAGGTATTGACTTTCTGTGTTGACATTAATGTTTTTTTTTCTTCTTTTTTTTCTGCTTTCTTTTCTTTTTTTTCTTCATTTTTTATAAGATTGTTGGGATATGGTCACTCTGTAGGAAAGTTCCACCGTTCTTACTTTGTGAAGATCTGCTTTGTAAGAAATAGATGAAATCCTTCCAAACACTCCATTTATTTTTCCAAAAATAAAATATAAAATAACTCCCTTCCGCTAATGAAAAAGGTGAATTTCCATTTGCATTATGTTCCTCCCCCTCCCAATCCTCCCAATATTAACCTTGTGAAAGGCAAATATTCAAGAATTGGCTATAGAACAGCCTCTGTTTCTAAATATTCTTTTTCGTTCTCTTCCTAAAAGGGTTACCAATGCGCTGTGGGTGGAACTCCGGTGTGGACCTCAACTTTTTTGCCTGGGTTGTATGAGGGTGCGTCTGCACGAAGGGCAGATGCGTTGCGCTGCGGGTGACGTCCACCGCGGGAGTTGTTTGGGTATTGTGGCTGCATGCCAGTTCCTCCACTCCCTGTCTGGGTGCCGCCCCATTGGCCAGAGGTTTGTACTGAAGGGGGTGGACCCTGACCGCCCTGCCATCCTCCCCACTGCTGTCCTGAGGATCCGCCTTTTTGTGCGCGTAGGTCGCTTCCAGAGTTCTGCCTGGCACGTCCCCGGCCGTTGCTGCCATGGCTGCTGCCGCTGCTGCTCAGGTTTGATGCGGACAACGCACCTTTGCCTTCGCGTGAGGTGTATCCAGTAGCCTGCGGAGAGGTGGGCTCGCCAGCACGTTTGTTCAAACGCATTTCTATCTTCTTCCCATGCGGTGTGTTCTTAACGGTGTGCAGAAACGGACGAATCGCTGCGGCAATCATATTAAATTCGTCGATAGTGCAAATGGTAAGACTGGTCTGGACGACATAGTTTGCAAATTGGTCTTGCAACAGCTGCGGCATGATCCGTGGGTCGCACAACTCCCTGAGGACCGGAAGACGTGATTCTGGCTGGCCCTTTTTGAGGCATTTCTCGAGGACATTCGAGGAGAATTTGTTCATGGCGAGTTCGAGGAGGTTGCCGCAGAAGCTGCGGGTGACGCTTGCAATGATGTATTCGTTGTCCATATCGAGGATGTACTGTACGACGTAGTTTCCGAAGGGGTCTTGCAGGAGGTGTGGTGTACAGCGGAGCACTTCCTCTACAAGCTGCATCTTCTGTTCAGGCGAACCAAAGTCAATGCAGCGTTGGAGGACACAGCAGCCGTGGCGGTGCATGGCAACGTCATGCAGCTGCGAGGTGACGGCGTCGTATATGAACTGCTTGCTCTCAGTGTCAAACTTCTGCAAACACTTCTGGATAACGTGGTTTGCATTCAAATCCTTCACCATAGGCACAGTATGCTGCGACAGTGCAGTCCGCATAATGCGAATCTGCTCTGGTGTACGCAGCTGCTCCACCACCTTCTGCACAGCGCGTGTTCCGTGCATCTCACAACTCACCCGTGGTATCTCCGCAGCCACCCGCCCAATCAGCACCGTCCTCTGTGTCTCAGAACACTGCTCACACAGCTTCTGCATCAAGTAATTCCCAAAAGGGTCCACCATAAGCTCCCCAGTCAAATTCACAACCTCTTCAAAGATGATAGTAATCTCACGGGTGTTGCCTTCTTCGCATAGCCTTTGCAAAAAACGGCATCTGTTTGAAGGTTGCATAATAGACGAAAAAGGAACAAAGAGAGCCGTGTCAAAAGGTAGTATAAGTGCTATGCTGTCTTGCCATACCCATGTTGATCCTTTGCCACCATCCCGATCTGTCCGAGGAAAGGGTCCAGGCGGTGTCCTGGTGGGGCGCTCTTAAGGTCCAGCTGTAAGGGTGTGTGATGCGGTGGAGGGTGTTGATGGGAAGGTGACGCAGTGAAGAATGGGCTGGTGTAACGGAAAACAGTCAAAAAGGGAAGTGGAAAAAATAACACAGAACACCAGTACAGGGTTTTCCTGAAATACCGAAGAGACTCAAGGGGATTATTTTGCTTTGCTCCTGAAGGTTTTTCTTCCATGGAGTCTACAACAAACGAGACAAAAGACTATACCATGTTCGGGTTGAGCAAGGAGGCCCCTGGGGAGAGTGGCTTTGCGGCTGCGGGTGTTGCTGTCGGTGGTGTGAGCGGTGTGTTGCTGCTTGGAGGGGTGGAGTGTGCTTCGCTGCCGGTGCCGCGCTGCTGTGAGGGGTGTGTTGGTTTGTATTGGTAGTGAAAGAGATGGGTGCGTGCTGACTGAAGGTGTTGCTTTTGAGGTCTTTTTTTGTGCTATCAACTCTTTGACTCATACCTTGAGGCTCGTCTTGTTTGTTTCGAAGCTGTCGTAGAGGGTTGTCTCCCCTTCAGAAGAGGGCCTCCCGCCTACAGAGGAGGAGTGCGATGTGGGCACGTGGGGGATGCGCGAGCTGACCTCGGTCTGGTCTGTGTACATCGCATTGCTTTGGGTGTGCCCAGGGGACGTGCCGTTGAGGCTTGACTCTGAGTTGCGCCGCTCAAGGATCGCCCACTCCTGTTCCTGCAGCGAGCGGAGTTGGTTGGCGAGTTGCTGTTGCTGGACCCGGAGTTTCTGTGGTGTTTGGTCGGTTAAAAAAATGATAATATCCGAGAGGGAACAAATGTTCAGTTTACATTAAAAAAATCCAGGAATTGAATCGGAAGAGCTGAGGGCGTCTGGTTGTGGGTCAATCAAGCGAAAAAAGAACAACAAAAAGACAACATACTGCAAGGTCTTCGCTCTTCGTGGAGCTCACGATGATGTTGGCATCGTGTGCAGGTTGTGGTTGTGTCTGCTGGATGCGTGCTGCTGCGACCTGGGGGTGAGGAGTGTAGTGTGCGGTGATGCCTCGTGAGGGTAATTCTTGCACCTTATTGCTGTGTTTCGTTTTCACCTTTCCCATAAAGAGATTGTAAAAAAAGCTCATACCGGGACGTGGCAGGTTGTGTCAAATGGTTGCGATCGTTTTGGAGACAAACTTCTGCCTCTGACTTCGGCGTCGCGCTTCAGTTCCAACTCGAGTCCCATAGACACTATCGAATCCTGCTGTGTGGTGTCGCCCACAGGGAAGTTGAAGTCAAGCGAGCCCTGGATAGGCGTTGCGAGCAGCGCACTTCCCACCTTCTCCCCGTTGTGTGCGAGTGCAGTCAGCAGGTCGTTGCACAGATCTGTCCCCGACCTATTGTGCGCATCGGGGAAGATGCCTGGTGCATGGCACTTCAAAGGCACTTCTGTGAAAGAGAAGACAGTAAGCGAACACAGCATACTTCACTACACATTCACATCTCTTTGAAAAAGAAAATAGAAATCATGCACCACAGGCACCACGAGGATGTGCATCACTGTCGCATCGACAGCCTAATAGGAGTCTAAGGGGTGGGGCGCAGATAGGCAGGCTAACCTTGGCCTTGGACCTAACAGAGAATACTCCTCAGTTCCACAATTGAACATTTAATGAAGCGAAGAGAACAGTTGAAGACAACCAAGATGACGGTTTGTCGTGCAAAAAAGAAGGTGGGGTATTTGCCATACTGGGTATCACAGCTGGGGCACTATTGGGACGGATATCGACAGCGGGGATCTGGAGGAAGCCACACTCAGCACCGACCTGTGCGAGACCATCATCTGCGAAGTCGTTAAACGGCGACGAGACCATCGCGTGCGATGTCTGCTCGTGCTCAATACCGGGCAAATTATCCTCAGAAAGCAGGCAACAGGGCATATCAGGGGCAACTTCTTTTACAACAGCTACTTCACGTTCTCTGCAAAAATGGGAAAATGGTCAAAAGAAAAAAGAAAAGTTTATAGATGAACCTAGGCCTCTTGCTTGGGCGTCACATAAAGCAGAAAAAAATGAAGTGAAAACGGTAAAATCAACAGGATGGGGTGAGAAATGCAACAAGACGTCTCCACAGATGGACAGAACATCTTCGTCTTTTTCTTTTGTAATATTCACCACTTCGGTGATTTAAGGAATGCATGGAAGCAGTAGCACATCTCGACCCATACGGCTTCTGGCGTGAACGGGAACTCTGCTCCGTAGGGGACACCAGGTGCATCATCACCAACGCCTTTATTACGACTATCTCACGTACAGAACAGGGCCTGTCTTCCTTGAAGGTGGTTGCAGAAGGACGAACGGGAAAGGGAAGTAGCCATCCTCCACCTGAGAGCCTGGGATGATACATTCGAGGCAGGGTTTGTTCCCGTTAGTCCTGACCAATCCAACTGAAGGAATTCCGCATATTTTGCTTGAATAAATCACCGGAAACGGCAGACGAACGCAAACGACGTCAATGTCTCATTTCATAGCTTTCAACGACAGCTCGTATATGAATGGGAATGTTCCTAACCTTCGTTTGTTCAATGCAAAACCCCCCCTGGTTTCCCTCCCAACACATTGATAGACTCTCAAACATTTAAGGAGGAAATGATAAGTTGAAGCAAATATAATACACAAATTTTTGACCCCCAAAAAAAATTCATCCAATGATCCCCGTACCCCGTTCGTTACCTGACGAGTGGAGGCGGGAGTAGGACGTAGTAACGGTATCCACGAAAGGAGAGATAGGTGAGGAACGGTTGCGTGGAGCTCACACTAAAAAAAAGCGAGGTGTCCACACAGTATCAATTATTCAAAAAAGGAAGAAAAAAATGAGGTGAAAAAAAAAATCTGCAAGTATGAATCTCGCCGTGTGCAGTTTTGTGGTGGGAGGAATACCTTGATCCTAGCGATACTATATTTGCACCGTCGCAATCACCCATCCATCAATTGCAGAGCGCAATTGGGAGTCAAAGGGGAGGGGAAGGGGGGAAGGGGCTATGGGTTGTGGTGAAAGGCGAAACAGCCTACTACACTATTCCAACAATTCTTCAAAAACACACACTGATGTGGGATGTGGAAGTGACCCTTTTTTTTCCCTACTGTGATTTGGAGGTGAGTTGTTTGAAGATTTAAGGGGGGGACAAATAATCGCACAATAGAACACCACAATCTATTTATCCCTCACTACCCCACTCACTCAACAGCTGCTGGGCACGGGCGAACCCGGTCCGCAAATGCGTTCGACGACCTGATGAGTCTCATGCTTCTGCAATTCCCATTGAATATCGCGTCTAGCTGCGGTCTTCATCGATCCCAGAGCCAAGACATCCACCGATAAGTGCAGTTGTTGTCGCCTGCAGTAGACAGCGCTACTAACAGGGACGCCAAAAACTCGGAGCTTTGGGAAAATTCTTTGCCTTACTAATGACCATTATCAGTCTGTGTAAACACAGAGCCGACTTTGGGAACCAAAAGCTCGGAGCTTTGGGATGACACTTTGCCCCACTACCACCCTTTCCCCCACCCCCACCCCACCCAGCTCACTTCCCTTTCGCAGCCCACGTCGAGACACCCTCCCACCTTGCAACGAACCCCTCCCTCATCTCTTCTGAGCACGCCTCAGGCAACGAAACGGTAAAGTGAATGATACCGTGCAGATGCAGACACCTCAAGGCGTATGCGGGTGCCGCCAATCTGCCCTGAGTGCAGCTGTCGAGAGGATTGAACAATGCTAAGGATAAATAGCATCCCCAGTGGGAACACACCCAGTAAGGGAAGTAAGATTTGTTTTAAAAAAAACAAATATTAATCAGCTATGTCCTCCCCCCAAAAGCATCGACCAATCCCACCTATCGGGGTGACACCCTCCCCATCCGGCCACAGCAGTCATGATTTGTAACCTTTCCCACCCCCTCACCCAGAGCAACATCCATAACATCTTTTTCGACTACGAAGACCAACACAATAAGTTGCAATGGTGTGATGGAACATGCGATAGGAACCCAAATTCCCCGCACTTTTCCCATCTGGCTCCGACCACACCAAACCAATGTTTTCAACAATAAGCACCCCTTCGTTGCACCCTCCCTCCTCTTCTTGCCTGTCGGATCAAGTATGAGGGAAAGCACTCCACCCCCTGAGTGACTCCCCCCTCCCCCACTCCCGATGCATTGTCATCAACAGCTTCTTCCCCTCCACGACACTCATCGTTTCCGCATCTTCCTATTCCATCCGACAGGTATTCCCCCTCTCCCCCCTCACTCCCAGAAGATAACCTCTCGCAGGTCTCCTCCCCTCCACTGTGTAGCCCATACCGCAATACTTCAACAAAGTGAACAGATGCCCCACTCTGCTAGGCGCAACATCAGAAGCACAACCCTGCCCAAATACCACGGTGCTTCATTGCAAAGAAACACAGTCACCCCCTCATCTCATGCTTCATGGTGGGGTCTCATTCAGCCTTCTTCCCACACTTCCACTCGTTTGTTAACGAACAGAGGAGGAACAAGGTAGAACCCCATAGATCAACCTTCCCACCCATGAACTTCCCCGAGGTGAGAGGATTTGCATTAAAAAAAAAAGTGAAGTCATTAATGCAGGCACCTCCGACGGACCCACGTACAATGCCATCCCCGGATGAAAGCATAAGTACCCTGCGACCACCACATACACCCTCCTCGCCTCCTGTTTTGCAATCTCTCAGGTCAAGACATCGATTCGAGCGGTCAACACCTTCATAGAGATTCAGGAAAAACGGACCCCCGGATGCAATTTAAGGTCCAGCCCAGGACCAAAAAATCTCAAGGGATTTCTGTCAATTCTCGATGCTGATGAGCATGAAAGAGATGATACGGTGAGACGGCGTGGGGCCTATCCTTCCCATTTGCTGCAACCTTTTTGCAGTTCTTCTTCTTTTCAAAAAAAAGTTTGAAATACTAAGAACCCAAAGCAGACTACGCAAAGAGGAGCTAAGAATCCACAAGGGAAACACGCCAAACACGCATGCGTTTTTGACGGCGCCTATCCCATCCTCACACCCCCCCAATCCGCAACGGACAAATCACCACAGAGCAGCCCCCACGAGGCGGCGGAAAAGGGGGTACATTGCAATCCGCGAATCCCCCGCCTTTATCCTCCCCCACCCCCATAGGTTCACACACTTCCTACCAGTACCAGATGCCCAAGGTTCTGCGACTACAAAACTCCCCCTTAAGGAAACCCCTAAACACTGGGAACAACCCCCTCCAGGACAATGCCCTCAATACCATCAATGCCGGGCATTGACAGATCAGGTCTATTTGCCAGAGGTTGCAGCACCCTCCCCCTAACCCCTCACAACCTCACAACCCATCTGCAACACAGGTTATTGATGAAGCCCAACTCTACTCCAAACATTCTTACCAAAGACAGAAAGACGGTAACATCAACCACCTTGTGTGCGTAGTCACCTAAAAAGGGAGAAAACTGCAACACAAAAGACAGCCATACAAATAAAACACATCCCTGAACTAAGCGAGACTAGGTAGTCACACATCCAGGTGGTGTACTGTATGTCTGTAGGTCGAATCGTCGCTACCCTACCCCCTACCACTATAGGCACAGTGCAAGTAGACACTTCCAGGAGAACTCTTGTCGTTTCACACTTCGGAAAACCCATCAAAGTGAAAAACCTGTCTCCCGGATGAAGTCTTTGCCGGACCACCGCCACTACCCACCCCGATTACCACCACCCCACCCACAACTACATGCTCCAGAGAATCAATATGCACCCTGCAAGCCCTTGCCGTGGTTCACTACTTGTTTTGCATCAGGGCTTTTTTGTCGGGCACGGCGTCACCACCACCACACGCTCTCCACCCCCCACCCACCCACTGCAACCCACCCCAAGGCAAATAATACCTGAAAGACTCTCCATCATTTCAGTCTCGCTCACTTCGCATGCAGTGCCAGAGAAGGCGGAAAAGGGGTACATTGCAATACGCAAATACCTCGCCTTTAGCCCCCCCACACCCATAGGTTCACACACAACCCACCCCACCCAACCCATGCTTCCCAAGACGCAACCGACCTCATCACACAACATCCTTTGGCGAGCAACACCCTGGCCTCCTCCCTCCTCACAGTAGTGGTCCGCTCACCCCCCTTGACTGTCTACTTGAGTATACAGAAGTTTGACTGCATGAGACGGAAACCATCCATACTGCACTTCTTCAATGCCATCACCCTTCGCAGTAATCCAACAGGGTAGATTCCCACTGTCCCTGGATAAAGCCCCCCTCACACACATACACCCGGTGCCATATTCTGCGCAGGAATTACCCCGTTTAGTAAGACGCATACACCCCATGCCATATGTCGATGTTCTAGGTCAGTCTAGGTGTCCAAACCTTCGCTAGTGTTGACAGAGATGCTTGAAACAACAGCCCCACAGATGCTTTTACTGCCATCCAAAGGCAAAAAAAATAGTTGCCTGTTGACATACAAAGCCCTCTCATGACAGTGTACCTTAGTATGACCCGGCTGTACCAAGGGGGTAGACACCCATGCAGTCCTTCATCCATTTCGTGGTTTACATCTGATATGTGCTACTCCCGCTTCCACTCATCAACCAGATGAACGGGGATCATTGCAAACACAGGAACGCGAATCAAAATAGGGCAACTTTATAAAAAAAAGATGCTGAAGATCTTAGAGAAGGGAGCTACTTCAAGTGAAGAAAAAGGTGTTGTGAGATGAACCTTGAGCGATCTGAGTCACCAACTAATATTATTCATCTGAGCTGAAGATGAAAGAAGAAAGCATCTCAAAGATATGGAAGCTTTGTCTCGAAATTTTCGAATCTGCAGATTACAAGAAAAGACAAAAAAAAAACCCCCCAGTCGTTGATAGAGCATAGGGAAGAAAAAAAGAGGAATTTTCTTTTTTTTTTTATTCGTTTGTTTTTCGTTCGTTGGGTGTTGTTTTTGGGGTTTGCCTTGGGAGGGCATCATATGGAAAGGGGAGGGGTTTTGATGACAAAACTTTTTTTTTTTTTTTTTCATTTTTTCCGGCCCACCGACCTCCTTCTAAATAAGGGTAGAGAGAATGGGAAGGGGGCTGAAATAACTCACCGTTTTCACTCTAACGGTTCCTCTTCTTTTTTCTTTTTTTTCTTTGACCTTTCTTTGCACTGTGCAATTTTTTTTGTATTGTTTAAAGTTTCATTTGGACTGTACTGGACTGATCAGCTTATTAGCTCCAAGGCTTCTTTTCGAGAGAGACCAAAATAAAACAGCATTGGATACCAGCAGGTATGCTCACTTCAGGGGGATGAAACGGGAGGAGTGGGTAGCTCCGATACCGGGCCTTCCGTGGGTCACCGGCTTGTAGGAGATGGAGAACTCACCGAGGTAGTGTCCCACCATGTCTCCCTTGACCTCGACGGCGTTGAAGACCTTACCGTTGTACACGGCAACGACGGATCCGATCATCTCAGGGACGATGATCATGTTGCGAAGGTGGGTCTTCACGTGCTGTGGAGAGGGGGTGGTGGTGTGTTCGTCTGTCAAGTTGAGTGCCGCAAATAAACCAGAATAAATTTTGACTTTGGGTATTAAAAAAAATGAACATTTTTTTTTTCGAAGTACTGTAAAAGGTGTAGTAAAAAAGGTAGCATACCGGGGGCTTCTCACCGATCGGGACGTCCTTCTTGGCCTTACGGAGCTTCTTGATGAGCGCCATCGGCTTGCGCTTCAGTCCACGCTGGAAGCGACGGCGGGCGCGTGCGCAGACGAGCTGGGCAAGCTCCTCGTTGGACCTCTTGAGAAGGTCGTCGGTCTCGATACCACGGTACGTGAACTTCTTGAACTGTCTCTTCTTCTTCAGCTCCTCGTAGCGCTCCTTGTCAATTCCCTCCATGCCGGACATCTTTGCAAAATCACTTTCTGGAAATTTTGTGGATAAGAGGAACAAAAGCTTACTAAAGAAAAACAAACAAAAAGACGATGTTCAGAGAAGCAGGCCAACTGCGAGAACGATAAGAAGACAGCAGCCCCGAGAACACAAATCAAAGTTGACTTAAAATACAAAAGCCCTCTCGTGAACACTGTACCTTGGTACATGACCGGTTGTACCGGGGGTGGACACCCAACCATGCAGTCCTACATCCATTTCGTTACATCTGATAAAAAACTCCCCTTTTTTGTCTATTTTTTTGACATTTTATCAAACGTCGACGCATGGAGCCCAAGGAGACCTATACCGAAGCCGACATACGAAGAACCCCATGACACCATCCCACATGACTTTATAACACAGCCAAGAGCATGCCGCCTGCTACACACCTTACGTGTATTGAAAGAAGAGATGGACAACAACTACAAGGATGAGACGAGGGGGGAAGGGTCGCTTTTATTAACCGTTTTTGTTACTGAGAGCCTTAAGAAGAGGGAGGGGAAAGAGGGGGAGGAGAGAAATGTGGTAAACAGTATCTTAACACCCAGGTGCTCACATTGTGCTCTGTATTTTATTTTTGGGGGAATATTAAAGAAAAAAAACAGGAGGAAAAATTCTACTTTCGGCATGGAAATTTTCCCCATGCTGAAAAAGACCCTTTGAAGCTCGACATGGCAGCAGCTTTCCAGCCAACACATCAGTTGTACAATATATCTGCGACAAAATAAAATGCGTTCAAAAATGAGTAAAAAAAGCCTCCTCAAATGAGTTTTTTTTTGCGTGTGAGTAAATTTTATCGTGTTTGCTACCCTACTGTAAAAAAAAGCACATACACAACCAAAAAAAAAAGGCCTTCCTGAACCTATCTGTTGAAGTGAAATGATTGACCTAAGAGGAAAATGGGAGAGAACTGTTTTCCGTGTCCAAGAAGATATGTGACGTTGCCTTATAGCAGATAGTAAGAAAAACCACCAATTCGAAGACAAAATGTGGGGTGTCTCGAGAAGAAGCGGTTTTTTACCCCCCCCCCCCCCCCCCCCCCTGAGAGAGCTCGGTACATCAAAAAGAAAAGAAAATTGAACGATGAATCTCTCGTGAACATCTGAAAGGGGGATCTGCGGTGGGCGAAGGAAGGGAAAAAAAAGGCAGTCAGAACGATTGGGAAAACAGAAGGGAAGTATTACAGAAAGAAAACAACGAATCGATTTCGACCGATGCATTCCTGTGTACAGGAATATTGGAAGTAGTGTTGAGGGTGATAAAGCGAGGCTAGACCACATGACCTCCCCTGGGTGTCATTTTCCCTCCCTATAGAGGTACGTTAAGGATCATAAGACACAAGATAGGGGTTAAAAAGTGTACACACGCCTCACATGTTCATCGGGATGGCAGATACAAAACAAAATTGCGGAGAAATCCGACATACATTTTTTGACTAAAATATAGACAAACAAGTGGTCGGTACCTACCACGAACCGGTTCTTTTATCTTCAGTCGTGCAAGACTTCTCTTCCCCCTTTATGCTGTCAAAACAACTTTTTCATTATTTACAAACAATGAACAAAGGGGGGGGAGACTTGATAACCTATTTTCCCCAAAAATAAAATGTGACTATCCATGTAGACCTCTGACCATCTGACCAATTGCAGAAAATATTAAAGTAGAGTTGAAATACAAAGCCCTCTCGTGACAGTGTATTTCGAGGAGCCAGAGTGGGAATCCGTCTTCGCCTTTCACAATTACGAATGAATCTACAACTTTGAAAAGGAGGAGAGAAAACCTTTAAAAAAAAAGTGAAAAATTTGAGGTGCAAAACGCCTGACAATTTTTTTTGAAGGATGGCAAGGGATAAGGCATCTTACAAAAAAAAAAAAAAAAGTGGGCGAAGAACGAAGGGGGGAAAAAATATACATAACACAACAAGAACCGATACGGTGTCAAACAGACTGACCACTGCAGATAACTTAATTTCACTCAACACGCAACTACCCACCAACCCCTCCCTTTCCCAGGCATAAAAATACAAAATCACACAAAAACACCATCTCTTGTAGACCCTTTTGTTGCAAACAAATTTTTGAAGAACTTTTTTGCTATTCACTTCAAAGAGGGAACCACTACGGTTTAAAAAAAAAAAATAGAAAAATTGAAAGATGGACCTCACTCTGCAGATCAAATGACGAAACACAAAACGGCGGTGGTCAGAACCAATAAGGCGAGTAGTTTGTTTTGCTTTTTCTTCTTTTTTTTTAAAAATCTTGTCGTGAAGAAACAACCCTGAGGATGTTCTACACTTTGCTATTTTAGTGTTGACAAATCACTGTACACCTGCTAGGTAAAGATAAGATGTCCTGGGTGGGGGCAACAACATAGGTGGAGTTAGAAACCATTCCTAAAATCCCGAAATCCACCCTCAGTTTTTTCCCCCCCTCACCTTGTAGTTTTCTTTTTTATTAGAACAAAAGTAGAAGAAAAAAATATAGTCGCTTTCTCGCAAATCTATTTTTCCCTTTTTTTGATCCGACTGGCAACCCCCCAGAGGTGCTACCACGGCACTACTTCAGTCTCTCTGGGAAATCCCAGAGCTTGAGAGTGTCATCGAGACTGCAGGATACAAGCTGCTTTCCGCTGCAGGCTACGTGATACACTGTACTGTGATGACCTGGGAGGGTTTCTTGGAGCTTTCCTTCTTCGCTGTCGCGAATCTGCGTGAGGAATGAGTAATGAGGAATGGGGACGTGACGAGATGGCATGATAGAGAGAAAAGAAAGAATAGTTTATAAGATGCCTACCTACAGTAAACACTCTAATTAATAAGCATCTAATTCGTGAATTCCCAATTCGTGAATTCCTAATTCGTGAATCGTGAATTAAAATTTTTTGGGAGAAATGTTTCGTAAATAATTACTGGGGGGGAGCTATTAAAGTATACGTATACTTTATTCGGCGGGAATTACTGCTTAAATGGCCAAAAAACGAAAAAGGAAAAAAAAAAAAAAAAATCACTGTTATTTTGGGGTTTCTAGTGGCCGAAACCTCGCGAAAACACCACCATTGGCATTTTTGGGACAATCCCAGCCAGTGGTGGGGTCAATGTGGAAAAATGAACAATTTTTTGGTGACTTAAATTTTCACAAATCTGAACCCCGTCAGCACCAATCGTGTAAAAACTGATACACGCGTTTTAGGTCAAAAATACTCATTTCTCAGCTCAAAGTGACCCCATCACAGCACGCACAGAATCCGGACCACCGAAATCAAAAAAAAAAATTCCGATTTTTGTGCAAAAATTGCTGTAAAATTTTTTTAGTAGAAAAATGTACACAAAAACCGTATACTTTATTTCACAGATTTACACGCTCAAAATGGGTTTCCGCACCGTATACTTTATTACCCCCGTATACTTTATTAGCACCGTATACTTTATTAGCCCCCCCCCCCCCAGTAATTATTTTTTCCGGCGGAGCCGAAAAATTTTTTTGACATGGTACTGTTTGTTGAGGTTTGTATGGGAGGCCTGATTGTATGGAAGACGCTGATGACCAGGTCACCCTAGTGACCTGGTCATCAGCGTCAAGCGGACCAGCCGATCCTCCTCGTCATTCGTGAGAAGAGACTTCGGGCCACGTTTGGAACGAGTGAAGTACTCCCCCGTATTTTTCATGTGTGTGACGTACTTCGTGAGGACGGCTGCGGAGACCGTTTTGTCAGGATGCTCTTGGTTCCAACGACGAACGACTTCGATCTGCATAACCCCCGCCACCATAGCAGCGTCCGTCAGCTGCTGGATCTCCTCATCAGAGAGGAGCGTGTTCTTCTTGGTGGTGGTGCCGATCTCGATCACCGCGAGGTCCGTCCTCTCCTCCTCCTGCTTCTCAGCAACAACCTGCATCTGCTGACTGATATCCATTGTATTACAAGTGGTTGAAATGTTTCTGGGGGTGTTCTGGGTGGGTTGTACGGGCTAATGGGTGTGAAAGGAGGGTCGTGTAGAGTATTAATTAGAGTGTTTACTGTAGTACTGTATAGTAGGTATTCTTAATTCGTGAACACCTAATTCATGAATTCCTAATTCGTGAATGAATTATTTATTTTTTTCCGGATTTTACCGAATTCACGAATTAGGAATTCACGAAATAGAGGCCGTACTGTAAGCCTCTGACTCAAACACAGTGTGGACAAATTATTCGACAAAATAAAATTGCCCTTTTCCAACAGAGCCCTACTGTAACTTTATTTAACAAGTAGATTAAAAAGGGGTATTTTCATCGATTGCGATGAATAAAGAGACTCTGTAAATAAATAAACACTCAGCAGATTTGCAAAATGCACATACCATAAGCGTCCAGTCCCTCGCACACGAAACAATGTACTTCCCGTTCTTGGCGTAAATGGCGTGGTGGATAGGGCTGTTGTGTCCCTTGAAGCTCTTGATCTCCTTCCGTGCCGCAACATCCCAGATCTGTTGACAAGACGGGTAAACGCATACAGGAGGGGGAAACAAGGAGTTGTCCATCGGCAAAAAAGAGAAAGAAAAAAATTGCAATATGAGCCTAAGCCTCGCGTGCTTACTCACCTAGATCACGATTGGTATCGGTGCCGGCTGTACGGCAAAAACATTGTGAAAACACTGTGCAACCTGAAGATGGTTCACTCATTATTGAGGTGTGCACTGTTTAGTGAGGGTTCACACGCTTTTTACTTGGTATTTGTCAATAACTTTTGATGTGCAAAAAGGGGGCTGACGGGGACGGAATAATACCTTGATTTCGTTTGCCATAGACGCCGACAACACGTATCTGTCGCAAGGACTGAAGCACACAGACCACACTGTGGCCTTGTGTCCCTTGAATGTGCAGATTTCTCTCCCCTCGCGCCAATCCCAGACCTGTTTGTTTTGTTCGTTTTTTTTTTACATTTACATTTTAATTTTTGGTATCTAACTAAGTGAAATAAAGCTCGTGTAAAACAAACGGATATGAAAAAGCGGGAGAGCAACTCTTGAGAGTTCGACGCAGGTGTCCCTTCTTGGGGAAAACAGCGGAGTTGAAACTATAACGCATCTCAGTCGAAAACAAAAATATACCTTAACTGTGTGGTCGTCTGCTGCTGAGACAATATGACGGCTGTCCTCTGAGAAGCCGCAGGAGAACACAGCCAGCTCGTGTCCCTTAAGGGTGGATACCTTGCCCCCAGTCTCTGCGTTCCAGACCTTGCATGTGTAGTCGCACGATGCTGAAGCTATGTGCATCCCTTGCGGGGAGTACTTCACTGAGTACACTTTGTCTGTGTGGCCCTTCAGGTTCACGATGCGCTTTCCACTGCGGACGTCCCAGATTTTGCAGAATGTTTCCGCATCAGATGACACAATGTGATTGTCGTTGGGTGAGTAGTCGCAGGAAAGGACAAACCCGGTATGACCTTTGAAAGTCTGTTTCACAGACCCATCAGCAGCATTCCAGATACGCAGTGTCTTGTCTCGCGAGGCCGAAAGAATCTTCTCGCCTGTTGGGTTGAAGCAGCAGCTGTACACTGCCCCAGCGTGGCCTTCGAAGGTGCGCACTTCCTTTGGCTTGGTGGACGCATCCTTCTCCTTCTTTTCTTCCTTTTCTTCGTTTGTACGTGCCTGTGCCATGGTGACCTGCTCCGTAAGCAGGTCATCAACAGGCTTCTTCTCTTTGCTGCACAACAGTTTCAACTTCTTCTTCCCGTCTGCGAGCTGTGTTTCGAAGAACATCTGCAGCGTGTCATCATCATCGACTTCGACCTTATCCCCTTCTTCGTCTTCATATGATATCACCTAAGGGAAGGGGTTGAGTGAGTCAAGTGTGAAATGTGAAATGTGAAATGTGGAGTACGGTGGAAATAAAAACTGCAGGGGAAATTTAAAAAAAAAAAAACGCTCAAAACCTGCAAGAAGGGTGGGAGGGAAATAAATCCAGGTGATTACTCATTTGAAATATGCCGCTGTTGTGTTCATTTTATTCCCTTCTGAGACAGAAATGCCCTTCTATGGTGTGGCTGGAAATAACCTAATACCGGTACTTAGTGCCACACAAGAACTACACAAAATAGACTGCATTTTTCTAGCCACATCATGCAAAGAAAATTCAGTGGGTGTGTATCCATACCAGCTTCATGTCGCACTTCTTCTCTACCTCTGCTATTATATCCACAAACTTTATGTCACGCGCGACAGACAGCTGCTTGAGCACGTCGGACCCTTCCATTGCCAGCTTGATATGCACCAAACTTGTTCCCTGTACAATGGGGCAAAAAATGACAAAGTACAGCTAGCAACAATAATGCAGTTTGTGAAAACTCGGTTGTATTAGTGTTGACACCCGAGGATGAACTCCACTATAACGGTTTTGTATTTGTGCAATACGAACGGCAAATAAAAATGAATAGACACAATCAGAGTAAAATAAGGTGACAGAACATACCTTGTCATCTGTAGAGGGGCGGGGACTGGAGTTCGATGGACGGGGCGTGGTGTCCACACTGTCACGGGGTTGCGGGTCGTATGAGGTCGGTGGGTGGTACTCAGGTTCTTCCTGTGCAGTTGTTGGGGTTGTTGCAAATACAATACTGATTGTCTCCTTGTCTTTCCATTATATTAAATACCACATGGTCTCTTCCAAGAAATGTCTGAACCTCGTGTAAATTTAACCCAACAATCGTGAAACCAAAAGCGTTTGGAAAACAAAACTGGGTGGGGTGAGGTGAGGTGGACAATACGTTGTTGAGCACGCCGTAAATGAAAGATTCGATTGCGTCCTGTCGTTCAGGGGAGTATGCGACGGCTGCACGGGCGCTGCCAACAGGAGTTTCGCCGCCAGACTCAGATTCACGCCGACGACGTCGGTCGGTGTCCCGGTCGCTTCGGTCGCCGTCCTTCCTCCGGCTGCGGCTGCCTTCCTCCTCCGCAGCCTTCTTCTCCTTCTTGTCCTTTTTCTCTTTCTTATCCTTCTTATCCTTTTTGTCCTTCTTCTCCTTCTTGTCCTCCTTCTCCGGCGGGTCCTCTTCTGCTTCTCGCCTTGCAGTCTTCTGTGCTTTCTTCTGCTTTCGCTCCTTCTGCTTCAATACCTCCAGTTCGTACTCATCCCACAGCTCATCCTCTCCTTTGTCAACTTCATCGAAGTTTTGCTTATAGCACGCCAAGAGGTCGCTTTTCTGTGCAACAGTGATGAGGTAGTGAGGTAGGGTACGGGGTATACAGATTAACGGTAGTAACGTTCTTTTGCTTTTTTTCAGCATTGAAAAGCGCAAACTAATTGGCGCTAAGTTTTGTGTCTTGAGGATGAGGCTAAAAAACTGGCAAAGCAACCAAAAAAAAAAATACCCTGTTGTGTTTCAAAGCCAACCCCTTGCCGAGGCGAGTGGACAAAAGTAGGAATAATCCCAGAAAAGCAAAAATATTTTCTTATATTCCGCGACCCCCCAAGACAGCAGACATGGGTGAGGGGTGAGGCAAAACACGCACACCCCAGGGGGTGTCTGCGACATACCGTAACACTGTCTTTTGAGTTTGTTTTGATGAACATCTCGAAGAAGTCCTGCTCTCTCTTGTCTTTGTAGCCTGCGGCAGTGTTGGGGTGGAGAAGTCTCACAACCGCCCCTCAAACCAACATACCTGAATATTGGTAGGTCTTTGACCCTATCGCAAAGTTGAGTTTTTCCTTCTCTGCCATTTTGCCTAGCTCAGTGGACACCACCCTTCAGTACCCCTCTCTCTCCCCCACCCCCCTTCCCACTCAGCCCCCAACTTCCAAACTCTCTGCGTTTACTCTCCTAGTTTTGCTAGCCCTGATCTGTGTATGAGAGTCTTGGTTCTGGAGTTGTGGCTTTGGATTCAGTAGGGTGGGAAGAAGAACGAAAATAAGAGTGGATGCACATATCAACATATTAACGGGGTAAACACTTAAAAAAACGATCTACAGGAACAGAACGAAAGTGAGGGATATGGGGAAGAGTAAATAAGAAAAAATAAAATAGGTTGTTGCTGCAGGCACCAACTGACCCACCGCACGATGCCAGCCATCCGGATGAAAGCACAAGAAAGGAGAGAAAAAAAAAACGAATTTGGCCCTGTGCACACATCTATAAAAACAACATCTAATGTTTGTGAACTGTCTAAAGGGGGGGTAGACCTATTATTACAGTAGACCTATTATTCCGTAATAATAGGTCACCGTTTTTGGCCTTTTATTTAAAGTTTAACTTTTGAAAGTTTAAAAAATTTTAAGTTTAACTGTAATAATAGGTGTGACCCTAAGGTGGTAGGGTGGGTTGGCGGTGTGAGAACCATGCGTGGGCCACACACGGCATGCGTTTGGCAACCACACGTTGTGGTTAACGCCTGCATAGCATGTGCAGAGCGTTGTGTGTAACGCAAAGACACAAAGGGGTTTGCCCATGGGGACGAGTTTGAGCAGCCCACCGAAGGTGGGCTGCGTTTGGTAACCACTCGTTCCCTTGCTTGGGTTCCTTTTTTGCGTTTGGTAACCTCGTAGCCTTGCTTGGGTTCCTTTCGTTGCGTACAGATCGGTTGCGTTGTGCTGGTTGTGTTTGTTGCCACATGTTCGTGGGTACCTGTTGGTTTCTTTTCAGATCTTTGCATACCACGCTCAAGAGGGAGTGGTAAGGATTAGCAAAACTAAATTGCATCAAGGATACAACTGAGCTCGTTGTCGCTGTCGATCTCCAAAGGCTCTATCACATCGTGATCGAGGTCAACGACAGGGATCGGCTCATCTTCCATCTCCACATCCACATCCAGAGACTCATCCAGAGACTCATCCAGATCCACGTATTGAGGTTCTGGTTTAGGTGGTGCAGACACAATCACAGGAGAGTCAGAGCCAGACATGTTTTAAAAGTTGGAATGATTTTGTCTTGTAATCCTGACAGGACTATTGACTATGTGGGGGCGGTAAGGGTGGAATAGGGGGTAATAGGTGGAATAGGTGTAATAGTGGTTAAATAGCGCTTAAATAGCACTGTAATAATAGGTAATTAAACTTTTCAAAAGTTAAACTTTTTTGGGATTTTTCAGGAAAAAAATTTTTTTTAAGGTGTAATAATAGGTCTACTCCCCCTTTATGTGGACCAAGATGCCTCATGTGAGGCTCACTTCAGAAGAACCTCTTTCACTCGACTGAGCAAAGTCTTCTTGTGCGCCTCAGTAAGTTCTTGGTTTGGATCTGCGTACCAAAAATCGTCGCACGCCTTCTCCACCATGTCGATAAAGGTGTCTTCGGAGAACCTGTATAAAAAAAAAGAGAGGATAGTTATTAATGCAAGTACCCCTGACTGACCCACGTACGATGCCAGCCCCGGATGAAAGGAGTGTGCTGCAGTCAACAAAAATATGAAAAAAGAAAAAGAAAGAAAAGCTGGCAAGGTGAACTAAGCCTGTGTCACCCTATCACGTTCGTTATCGCACAGCCTCAGCTGCGCAGGAGGGGGAATAAAAAAGGTGAAGTTGATAGTACAAACGCCTCTGGGCAGGCACTTACACTACGTGGCATATACCTTGGGTTGGTGGAGAGAGAATAGAGCGGGAGAACCTTGTTCTCAAGGAACGCGCGCACCTGCGACTGGAAATATCCGTCATCCACCTCTTCGTGCGAACCTTCGAGGCTGCGTGCTGCTGGCGGCACTGCAGGCGCGTAGGCAGGTTCCAGTGAAGCTGCGCCGCCTCGTGTGTGCGTCAAGGTAGAAGGGCCGCCAAAATCATTGGGTTCTGCTCTTGAACCGGCAGGGTGCACAACAAGCTCCACTTGTGAAGTTCCTACCTTGACGCCAGGCTGCTCAGTACTGAAAGCAGTGACATCTAGTAAGTATCGCACACCTGCGCGCAACACATCTGGCTGAAAGGACACAAACAGCGAAGTTGGGGACGTCTTCCCAAGGGCAACCCATTCGTTCACGTAGAACTCGTCCATGTTGATCACCAAGATTTTGCCATGTTCGTTTTCGTACCCAAGCGTGCAGCGAAGGTCGATGTCGTTTCCAGCGACTGCATGGACAATCACCACAATACTCTTTCCTTCTTCAGGACGGGGTGGTGGTGCAACTGACACAGCGTTGGTTGCAAACTGAGTGGTTGCACTGGGAAATGCACCCGACACACCGAAAGTCACGCTTTTAAAAACGCTGTTTCCCCCCGTGACACCTGAGGGTGTCGCAGCCTGCGCAGCGCTTTCAAGTGGAAGGAGGTACTCTCTCACAAGCCTGCGCAGGTAGACCATCTCCTCGTCGCTTGGCACGCGTCCGGAGTTGGCCGTGGACGTCGTTGTGTACATCTGTTTGAACTGCTGTGCAATGGTAGCTGTCGCCTTTGCAATGGCCGCATCGTCTGCCTGGTTGACGACTTCACTTTGAAGAAGAAGGTTGCCGGTCTCGACAACGACGTGCTGCACGCTTATAGCGTCCCTGTCTGGTACTGGTGTCTTTGGAATCTCTCTTGCATTACTTCTGCTGTAGGCGCGAGAAGATGATGCACCTTGGTGTGTTGCGGCACCCTCTCGCCGGTGTATTCTAAGTGGCTGTTCGTACTTGATGCTCTCAAGGTTCGTGACAGGCTGCAGAATCTCCTCCCCTGTGCCAGTCACGTTGCGGAGGAAGACGTCTCCGGATACACCTGCGTTGTTCAGCTTCTGCATCAAGTCGTTCACACTGTAGCATTCGACAGTCAGGCGTGTGGGCGCTTCTTCGACAAGCAACGTCACCTCTCGCTTGGCTGGGGCATTTGAAGCGGCGCCTGCATATTGTGGTGGCGGCTGGGCCGAAGCAGTGAGCTCTAGCTTCAGCTCGTTGGGAACTGTCCTGAACAACTTCTCGGTGAAAAGCTGTCCCTGGTAAAGAACTTCCGGGATAGGAAACCCCAGGCGGCTCTGCAGAATACCACACAGGTCTGCTGCACGGCTGCACGCCACGCCCCGCTCATACCACTTCCTGCCAGCAGGCCCTGCAAGAAGTACATCAAATGTCCTCACCACCGAGTGAATAAATTTTGTGGACGTTGGTGTGTGAGGGTTGTCCTCCAGATGTAGTCGCGACATGTCCTCGTCAGGATACGCCACAGTCGTTGGTGTGAAGTGTGAAAATAGAGGGCCTCCAATGGTACCACCAATGGTGCTCCCGGGTGCACGTGGTGGTGTCTGCATCGGTGGTGGCATGGTTAGGTCAATGCGTGCAAGAGTGTCTTGTGCACTTCCTCTGCTGCCGCTCTGACTGTGGTGATATCACGTATCAGCTTGTCACACTCGGCTTCGTGAGTGTGACGCTGCTCTTCAAGTACCTCCAACAGTATCGACAATAACTCAACCTCACGTGTGACGCGGGAACAGATACTCCAATCCTCCACAGGCACCTCCTCGGTGCGCGCTTTCTTCCTCGACGCAAGACCGCTGTCACGGATACTGTCCAGCAGAGACTCAGTCGCTCCCAGCTGAGTGGCACAGCGCAGCTTCACAGCGCCCCACGAAAACTTGGTCAACTGCTGGAGGAGATCTTCCTCTCTATTGACTGGACTCTCTTTGGACGCGTCTGCAGGAACAGGTTCGTTGAGGCTGATGCTCATTTAATTCAAAGAAAACATGTGCGATGTGGATTGCTGTGATAAAACATAAAGGGGAATACATATTGAGGTGCGGTGCTCAGAGTAAAGGGGGGGAGTAGACCTAGTATCCCGGTCTAGATTTCTCATTTTTTCAGATTTTTGAACTGAATCTAAATATTTAGATTCTTTTTTGGTATTCCGGAGGGGACCAAACTTGACATGTCCTTGACAGGTGCTTGACACAAGGGGTTTTTGAGAAATAAATACTTTTTTGAATAGATAAAAGCAATAAATTACTTTTTATTTAAAACAAAAGGCACTCCGTATCCAAAACAGGGGGCAGTCTGGGGACAAAAACAGATTTCTGTATTGGGGAGGGTGGGAGTGTTTTTCGCTAAAAGGTAGGATTAAAAGTAAAAGAAAATGATGTAAAACATCGGGTAGTCGGATCCACTTGGAAAATACATAACTACATACAAGTGGTACATAAAGTACATAAAGCATGTAGCCCAAAAAAGTACGAGGTCCGAGAACCGACATGAAAAGACACAGGTCCTTGACAGGTGCCACAGCGTGCCACGCCGTAGCATACCCTGCCCCACCCTTAGTAACCCTCTCAAACCCCCCAAAAAAGCCCAAATCCTTACAAACCCTCCCAAACGCAAAGGTCCCTGACGTCAATTAGCCAAAATCTGTATCGTGCAAAAACAGTTTCAACGCGTCCGTAACAACGCATCCGTTACAACGCGTCCGTAACCACGCATCCGTTACAACGCATCCGTTACAACGCGTCCGTAACAACGCATCCGTTACAACGCATCCGTAACAACGCATCCGTAACAACGCATCCGCAACAACGCGTCCGTAACAACGCGTCCGTAACAACGCATCCGTTACAACGCGTCCGTAACAACGCATCCGTTACAACGCATCCGTTACAACGCATCCGTTACAACGCATCCGTAACAACACATCCGTAACAACGCATCCGTTACAACGCATCCGTAACAACGCATCCGTAACAACGAGTCCGTAACAACGCATCCGCAACAACGCGTCCGTAACAACGCATCCGTTACAACGCATCCGTTACAACGCATCCGTTACAACGCATCCGTTACAACGCATCCGTAACAACGCATCCGTAACAACGCATCCGTAACAACGAGTCCGTAACAACGCATCCGCAACAACGCGTCCGTAACAACGCATCCGTTACAACGCATCCGTTACAACGCATCCGTAACAACGCATCCGTAACAACGCATCCGTTACAACGAGTCCGTAACAACGCATCCGTTACAACGCATCCGTTACAACGCATCCGTAACAACGCATCCGTAACAACGCATCCGTAACAACGAGTCCGTAACAACGCATCCGCAACAACGCGTCCGTAACAACGCATCCGTTACAACGCATCCGTTACAACGCATCCGTAACAACGCATCCGTAACAACGCATCCGTTACAACGCATCCGTAACAACGCATCCGTAACAACGAGTCCGTAACAACGCATCCGTTACAACGCATCCGTAACAACGCATCCGTAACAACGCATCCGTTACAACGCGTCCGTAACAAAGCATCCGTTACAACGCATCCGTAACAAAGCATCCGTAACAACGCATCCGTTACAACGCGTCCGTAACAACGCATCCGTTACAACGCGTCCGTAACAACGCATCCGTAACAACGCATCCGCAACAACGCATCCGTTACAACGCATCCGTAACAACGCGTCCGTAACAACGCATCCGCAACAACGCGTCCGTTACAACGCATCCGTCACAACGCATCCGTTACAACGCGTCCGTAACAACGCATCCGCAACAACGCATCCGTTACAACGCGTCCGTAACAACGCATCCGCAACAACGCATCCGTTACAACGCGTCCGTAACCACGCATCCGTTACAACGCATCCGTAACAACGCATCCGTTACAACGCATCCGTAACAACGCATCCGTTACAACGCATCCGTAACGACGCATCCGTAACAACGCATCCGTAACAACGCATCCGTTACAACTCATCCGTAACGACGCATCCGTAACAACGCATCCGTAACAACGCATCCGTTACAACTCATCCGTAACAAAGCATCCGTAACAACTCGTCCATAACAACGCGTCCGTAACAACGCATCCGTAACAACGCATCCGTTACAACGCATCCGTAACAACGCATCCATAACAACGCATCCGTAACGACGCATCCGTAACAACGCATCCGTTACAACTCATCCGTAACAAAGCATCCGTAACAACGCATCCGTAACAACTCGTCCATAACAACGCGTCCGTAACAACGCATCCGTAACAACGCATCCATAACAACGCATCCGTAACGACGCATCCGTAACAACGCATCCGTTACAACTCATCCGTAACAACGCATCCGTTACAACGCGTCCGTAACAACGCATCCGTAACAACTCGTCCATAACAACGCGTCCGTAACAACGCATCCGTAACAACGCATCCATAACAACGCATCCGTAACGACGCATCCGTTACAACGCATCCGTAACAACTCGTCCATAACAACGCATCCGTTGTCACACGTCCGTAACAACGCATCCGTTGTCACACGTCCGTAACAACGCATCCGTTACAACGCATCCGTAACAACGCATCCGTAACAACGCATCCGTTACAACGCATCCGTAACAACGCATCCGTAACAACGCATCCGTTACAACGCATCCGTAACAACGCATCCGTAACAACGCATCCGTAACAACGCATCCGTAACAACTCATCCGTTACAACTCATCCGTTACAACGCATCCGTAACAACGCATCCGTTGTCACACGTCCGTAACAACGCATCCGTTACAACGCATCCGTAACAACGCATCCGTAACAACGCATCCGTAACAACGCATCCGTAACAACGAGTCCGTAACCACGCATCCGTAACAACGCATCCGTAACAACGCATCCGTAACAACGCATCCGTTACAACGCGTCCGTAACAACGCATCCGTAACAACGCATCCGTTACAACGCATCCGTAACAACTCGTCCATAACAACGCGTCCGTAACAACGCATCCGTAACAACGCATCCGTTACAACGCATCCGTAACAACTCGTCCATAACAACGCATCCGTAACGACGCATCCGTTACAACGCATCCGTAACAACTCGTCCATAACAACGCATCCGTTGTCACACGTCCGTAACAACGCATCCGTTGTCACACGTCCGTAACAACGCATCCGTTACAACGCATCCGTAACAACGCATCCGTAACAACGCATCCGTAACAACGCATCCGTAACAACGAGTCCGTAACCACGCATCCGTAACAACGCATCCGTTACAACGCATCCGTTACAACGCATCCGTAACAACTCGTCCATAACAACGCATCCGTTGTCACACGTCCGTAACAACGCATCCGTTACAACGCATCCGTAACAACGCATCCGTAACAACGCATCCGTAACAACGCATCCGTAACAACGAGTCCGTAACCACGCATCCGTAACAACGCATCCGTTACAACGCATCCGTTACAACGCATCCGTAACAACTCGTCCATAACAACGCGTCCGTTACAACGCATCCGTAACAACGCATCCGTAACAACTCATCCGTTACAACGCATCCGTAACAACGCGTCCGTAACCACGCATCCGTAACAACGCATCCGTTACAACGCATCCGTAACAACGCATCCGTTACAACGCATCCGTTACAACGCATCCGTAACAACGCATCCGTAACAACGCATCCGTTACAACGCGTCCGTAACAACGCATCCGTAACAACGCATCCGTAACAACGCATCCGTTACAACGCGTCCGTAACAACGCGTCCGTAACAACGCATCCGTTACAACGCGTCCGTAACCACGCATCCGTTACAACGCATCCGTAACAACGCATCCGTAACAACGCATCCGTTACAACGCGTCCGTAACAACGCGTCCGTAACAACGCATCCGTAACCACGCATCCGTTACAACGCGTCCGTAACCACGCATCCGTAACAACGCATCCGTTACAACGCATCCGTTACAACGCATCCGTTACAACGCATCCGTAACAACGCGTCCGTAACAAAGCATCCGTCACAACGCATCCGTTACAACGCATCCGTAACAACGCATCCGTAACAACTCGTCCATAACAACGCGTCCGTAACAACGCGTCCGTTACAACGCATCCGTTACAACGCATCCGTAACAACTCGTCCATAACAACGCATCCGTTGTCACACGTCCGTAACAACGCATCCGTAACAACGCATCCGCAACAACGCATCCGTTACAACGCGTCCGTAACAACTCGTCCATAACAACGCATCCGTTGTCACACATCCGTAACAACGCATCCGTTGTCACACGTCCGTAACAACGCATCCGTTACAACGCATCCGTTACAACGCATCCGTAACAACGCGTCCGTAACAAAGCATCCGTAACAACGCATCCGTTACAACGCATCCGTAACAACGCATCCGTAACAACTCGTCCATAACAACGCGTCCGTAACAACGCATCCGTAACAACGCATCCGTAACAACGCATCCGTTACAACGCGTCCGTAACAACGCGTCCGTAACAACGCATCCGTAACAACGCATCCGTTACAACGCGTCCGTAACAACGCGTCCGTAACAACGCATCCGTTACAACGCGTCCGTAACCACGCATCCGTTACAACGCATCCGTAACAACGCATCCGTAACAACGCATCCGTTACAACGCGTCCGTAACAACGCGTCCGTAACAACGCGTCCGTAACAACGCATCCGTAACAACGCATCCGTAACAACGCATCCGTAACAACGCATCCGTTACAACTCATCCGTAACAACGCATCCGTAACAACGCATCCGTAACAACGCATCCGTTACAACGCATCCGTAACAACTCGTCCATAACAACGCGTCCGTAACAACGCATCCGTAACAACGCATCCGTTACAACGCATCCGTAACAACTCGTCCATAACAACGCATCCGTAACGACGCATCCGTTACAACGCATCCGTAACAACTCGTCCATAACAACGCATCCGTTGTCACACGTCCGTAACAACGCATCCGTTGTCACACGTCCGTAACAACGCATCCGTTACAACGCATCCGTAACAACGCATCCGTAACAACGCATCCGTAACAACGCATCCGTAACAACGAGTCCGTAACCACGCATCCGTAACAACGCATCCGTTACAACGCATCCGTTACAACGCATCCGTAACAACTCGTCCATAACAACGCATCCGTTGTCACACGTCCGTAACAACGCATCCGTTGTCACACGTCCGTTACAACGCATCCGCAACAACGCATCCGTTACAACGCATCCGTAACAACGCATCCGTAACAACGCATCCGTAACAACGCATCCGTAACAACGCGTCCGTAACAACGCATCCGTAACAACGCATCCGTTACAACGCATCCGTAACAACGCATCCGTAACAACTCATCCGTTACAACGCATCCGTAACAACGCATCCGTTACAACGCATCCGTAACAACGCATCCGTAACAACGCATCCGTAACAACTCATCCGTTACAACGCATCCGTAACAACGCGTCCGTAACCACGCATCCGTAACAACGCATCCGTAACAACTCATCCGTAACAACGCATCCGTTACAACGCATCCGTAACAACGCGTCCGTAACCACGCATCCGTAACAACGCATCCGTTACAACGCATCCGTAACAACGCATCCGTAACAACGCATCCGTAACAACGCATCCGTAACAACGCATCCGTTACAACGCATCCGTAACAACGCGTCCGTAACCACGCATCCGTAACAACGCATCCGTTACAACGCATCCGTAACAACGAGTCCGTAACAACGCATCCGTTACAACGCATCCGTTACAACGCATCCGTAACAACGCGTCCGTAATAACGCATCCTTAACAACGCATCCGTTACAACGCATACGTAACAACGCGTCCGTAACACCGCATCCGTTACAACGCGTCCGTAACCACGCATCCTTAACAACGCATCCGTAACAACGCGTCCGTAACCACGCATCCGTAACAACGCATCAGTAACAACGAGTCCGTAACAACGCATCCGTAACAACGCGTCCGTAACCACGCATCCGTAACAACGCATCCGTTACACCGCGTCCGTAACAACGCATCCGTAACAACGCATCCGTTACAACGCGTACGTAATCAGGCATTCGTTACACTGAGATGTGGTGGTGAAGATATGGTTAAAACACTCAAACTGAGTGTTGAGGAACTGCTTTGGGTACTTTGGCCGTTCTGACATTTGGACAACCCATAGACCGACCCCGAAGCGGGAGGAGGTGTGAGGCCGACAGAAGCTGCGAGTACATCTGCGAGTGAGAGTCGGGGACCAGGGACACGTTTTTTGTCTGTTTGACTAGGTCCTTCACCTGGACATTGACTCACCGGACAGAGTGACCGGGAACCCTGCTTTTTCTCTGCTGTGGTGGGAGGGTGAGGGTAAGTTGCATGCAAACTTGAGGAGCTTAACGCTGAGTGTTTAGGGATGGATAGTGATACAAGATGACTTGTCATGGTGTTGTGTTGCTGAACCTGGTGTGTTGACAACCCCAAGGTTGTGGTACAACGTTTGTCTTTATTCGGACACATCAGGTTTCTGCCTCTTAGTCGCTTCCTTGAGAAGGGGTGTATGCTCTGTGATTCGTTGTGTATTGAAATGTATCGAAACTAGTGATCCTGTCCCTTTTTTTTTTTTGGTATTTAGTTTTTTTTGGCAATCCTTAACACTCACTGGCTGGTGTGGTTGATGTATGAAAGGTTTGCAACGCACACAAGCCAACGCAACCGATGCGATACGTTTCTTGCGTTCACATCGTTCCGTTCAGATCGGAACGATGTGAACGGAACGAATGCAACCGACGCAACGCAACCGTTCGGTACGTAACGTCTCGAACCAAAGACACGGAAGCAACGCAACGCACCGAGCGCACCGCATCCAACGCAATGCAAGCGATGAGTACGTAACGATCTGTATGCAACGAACGCAACGCAACCGATGTGTACGAAACGATCGGAACGCAACGAACGTAACCAACCGAACACAACCAACGCAACGCAACCGCTCCGTACGTTGCACTCTGTATATAACGATCTCTACACAACGAACGCAACGCATGCAACACAACGTAACCGGTGTGCACGTAGCTATGTGTACGCAACGTAGCGAACGCAACGCAACCAACGCAACGAGTGGTTACAAACCCCCACGCATGGTTCTCGCAGCGCGCTGGCACGTTTCCCAAGCCGGAAACCCGGTTTGTAACCCTCCAGAGGCAAGGCTCTGATGAGGCCCAGGCCTCCCGGCCGGGAGGCCCGGCCTCCCAGGCCTCCCGGCCTCCCAAAAAAAATTTTTTTTTTTCGACATCACAAAATTTTTCACCAAAAAAAAAAAAAAAATTTTTTTTTGGGAGTGGGCGATTTCGGAAAAAAAAATCCAAAAAAAAAAATCCAAAAAAAACCATCACAGACGGTCCAGTAGCGACGTAAGCAAAATCCATATTTTTTTGCCGAATTTTGCTAAGTACCCGAAAATTTTTCCTAAGGAAAAAAAAAAAAAAAGTTCCGCAGATGTCACCGGAAAAAAAATTTTTTTTTTGGGAGGCCGGGAGGCCTGGGAGGCCGGGCCTCCCGGCCGGGAGGCCTGGGCCTCATCAGAGCCTTGCCAGAGGTCTCAAGGGATTCCCTTGAGAGCTAAGAGGATTCCCTTGAGAGCAAGGCTCTAAGTCGACAGTGTCGGCCCCTGTCGGCCGACTGTCGGCCGACTGTCGAAAAGTCGAAAAAAAAATTTTTTTTTTTTTGGTGACCCTGCGTGAAAAATTTTTTTTTTTTTTTGTTAGGAAAAAAAAAATTTTTTTTTTGTGATGTCGAAAAAAAAATTTTTGGGTCATATGGCCTTATAAGCAACAAAGGCGAACAAGACGACCATTTCCCCGAGACCCCCGCGACCCGGGTCGCGACCCCCATAAAAAAAAAAAAAAAAATTTTTTTTTTTTGGTCGTTGAAAAAATTTTGCCATTTTTTTTTTTTTTTTTTGGAAATTATGGAATTCGGTTTTGCCTTACGAACCTTATTTTTTTTTTTGGCCCTTTTTTCCTAGTTCTGGCCCTATCTTTCAAATAAAGCCAGAATT
Organism: Rhynchopus sp. YZ270_cl-10; assembly: GCA_964035575.1. NCBI lineage: Eukaryota > Euglenozoa > Diplonemea > Diplonemida > Diplonemidae > Rhynchopus > Rhynchopus sp. YZ270_cl-10. The sequence continues at coordinate 2,313,391 of OZ037833.1, read as the reverse complement.
TTCAACTTTTGAGCCTTTTTAAGGCATTTCCCCGCGTTTTTCTGCAAAAAAAGATCAAAAGAACTCAATTTGCCTTTGCGAAAAAAAAAATTTTTTTTTTTTTGAATTTTTTTTTTTTCGACAACTACTTTCTGGGGTACTGTCAGTACGTAAGGTATGACCAAAATAGCCGTATTTTGGCTGAAAATTCGACTTGAAAATTTTTTTCATAATTTGCCCAATCTGAGGTTTTCATTGGATTCATCGGGCAATTTTATGAGGTACCACGCCTGATTTTGGGCAAAAAAAAAATTTTTTTTTTTGGCCAAAAATCGCTTTGTATTACCACTGTATTGGTGTAGGCTTGTACACAGAAGTGTGTTTTGTGTAACCACAGATGGTCAAAACACCCGATTTTTGCGTTTTTTTGCATTTTTTGGTGCCCAAAAACCCACCTCAGGGTCGAAATTTTCCCAAAAAAAAAAATTTTTTTTTCGATTTTTTTTCGATTTTTCGACAAGTCGCTGGCCCATACAAAATGTACAGGGTACACAAAATGACCGGGAAATAAATTCTAGATGCTCAAAACATCAAAATTCTTGCTTTATTTGCATGCCCGGTGCCCGCGGGTCCCAAAAAAAAATTTTTTTTTTGGGTGAAAAAATTTTGTGATGTCGAAAAAAAAAAAAATTTTTTTTTTCGACAAGACACAGTCGACAGTCGACAAAGACACACTGTGTCTTCGACAAAAGACACAGTGTGTCTTTGTGTCTTTGTGTCTTTCGACAGTGTCTAGACACAAAGACACACTGTCGACTTAGAGCCTTGTTGAGAGCACCAAAAATTCCCGCGAGAGAATGTGCGTTTTGGTGACAGAAACCGGCCAAAAACTTTTTAAAACGGCCCACAACCTGGTTTCTGCGACTCGAAAAGCGTATCCGCATGCTTTTGGGCGTCCGTGGGCCACAAACGATGGTACCCATGTGGGCCGAAAAACATACGTGTTTGTACACAAAACACCACAAAAGCGCTTGTTTGCAGGCAGTTCGGGTAGAAAACGACCTCTTCGGGTCACAAAGCTACATCCCTCCCTCCCTTGGCCCTCGGGATTCCCTTTCGGGAGGTCAGGGCGCCCTCGGGCCTTCGGCCCTCGGGCTGCCCTGACCTCCCTCAAGGGATCCCTCGGGCTCTGGCGGGAGGGAGGGAAATAGCTATACCTGCCTGAAAAACCGGGTTTTCGGCCAAAACGCCTGTTTTGCCTGTAGAACCCTGTAGAACCCTTAAGAAACACGTGTAAAAAAGGGGTACTCGCGACACCCTCGTTTCAGGGTCTGTCAGGGTTTGGAGGTCTTTGCTTCAGAGAAAGTCTCCTAAAAACCTCCTATCTTCCCAAGAATCCACTTTTTTGACCTCTTTGGACGTTTAGAGACCTGAAAAAAAATGGCCGAAACCCACCCTGGGGGGGGGGTGGGGTGGGAGGGTGGGTGGGAGGTGATCAGCAACCTTAAAGACCTTAACACCGAGTGTTAAGGAACTTTTTTTTTCTTTTTTTCTTTTTTTTTTGGAAAAGAATCCTCCTCCCACCGACCCATGTGTGTTTTCAGGCAGCTGACTGCTGCATTTGTTGCAGTTTATGTTCTATTCCCCGCTAAGCTTTTCTTGCGTAATATTTGTGGGCCGTCGGTCAAGGTTTTTCTTTCGATTGGAGGAAGGCCTCCCTATCCACCACCCCCGTCTCTCTCTCTCTCTACCCCTCTACCCCTCTTATCCCCGTAATAGCTGTGCTGTGCAGCTTCTTTATTTTTTGGTTGTATGGTTATTACTAATGTTTTAAAAATGTGTGAAATAGGGACGTTGACTTGTGATGTAGTAGAGAGTAACTCAGCCATAGTTGACACGTTGTGGAGGTGAGGCGACCAGTATCGCACTGATTACTGATTTCCCCTTGCTTCCCAGTGTTGTCCAATGTTTGTTTCCCTAGGGAGGGTCAAAAAGACCCTCCCGCCAGCTACTTTACACGCCCGCCGGGAGGGTCAAACCCACCCGGCGGGAGGGTAAACCTGGCGGGAGGGTCCGGACCCTCCCGCCAGCTTTTGGACCCTCCCGCCAGGTCTGGGGACCCTCCCGCCAGGTCTGGGGACCCTCCCGCCAGCTTTTTGGACCCTCCCGCCAGGTCTGGGGACCCTCCCGCCAGGTCTGTGGACCCTCCCGCCAGGTCTGTGGACCCTCCCGCCAGGTCTGGGGACCCTCCCGCCAGGTCTGGGGACCCTCCCGCCAGGTCTGGGGACCCTCCCGCCAGCTTTTTGGACCCTCCCGCCAGGTCTGGGGACCCTCCCGCCAGGTCTGTGGACCCTCCCGCCAGGTCTGTGGACCCTCCCGCCAGGTCTGGGGACCCTCCCGCCAGGTCTGGGGACCCTCCCGCCAGGTCTGGGGACCCTCCCGCCAGCTTTTTGGACCCTCCCGCCAGGTCTGGGGACCCTCCCGCCAGGTCTGGGGACCCTCCCGCCAGCTTTTTGGACCCTCCCGCCAGGTCTGGGGACCCTCCCGCCAGGTCTGGGGACCCTCCCGCCAGCTTTTTGGACCCTCCCGCCAGGTTTTTTGGGTTTTTCTCACTCTACGTAGCGTCGGTGAGGGTTTTTTTGACCCTCCCGCGTGAAACAAAGCGTCCTACAACCCCCCTAGCCACCCCTTAGGCTCTCCGTTGTGAGGGTCCTTTTCGAAACCGCTCCCGCCGGGTTTTTTGCTCTCGGGAGCCCTGTTGGACCCTCGGGGACCCGTGTGGGCCCTCGGGAGGCCGTGTGGGGCTCGGGCTTCGCCCTCGTTCCCCCACACGGCCTCCCTCGGGCCCACACGGGTCCCCTCGTGGTCCAACAGGGCTCCCTCGAGCAAAAAACCCGGCGGGAGGGTTTCGAAAATATGACCCTCCCGCCGGGAGCCTTCGGGTACCTGGCGGGAGGGTTGTAAATACTCATAACTTACCCCTTACACAACAGAACCTCTGACGGATCCTCTCCCCTACTATACACAACATGTCTGAGAAGAGAAGCTCTCCGACGAAGGAGGTGGAGAACGTTGCCAAGAGGCAACGCGCAGAGTGGAGGCGGATTGAGTCGCCTGAGTTTGAGGCTGTGGGTGAGCCGTACGCTGACTACACGACGTACTACGAGCCGACCACCTTCAAGAACGCACCCGGTATCGACGCAGACTGTGAGAAGGGGCGCATCATCGATGGTAAGAAGGTTGCTGCGGAAATCCGTGGAAAATTGAAAGAGCAGATCGCAACACGCGTGAGCGACAAACGCTACGTCAGCAGAAAGCCTGGTCTCGTTGTTGTCCTCATCGGTGAGAACCCTGCGAGCAAAGTGTACGTCCGCCAGAAGCAGAAGGCCTGTGAGGAGGTGGGAATTGAGAGCACCCAGATTTGCCTCCCCGTTGAGACCACACTCGAGAAGCTCCTCAGCACCGTGGACGACCTCAACAAAGACACGAACGTGGACGGCATCCTCGTCCAGCTCCCACTCCCACACGGAGAGCTTAACGACAATGTGCGCCAGGTGATTGAGCGCATCGCGCCGCACAAAGATGTTGACGGCTTCCACCCCTCCAACCTTGGTTCCCTCGTCTCACGTGCACCGCGCATGAGGCCCTGCACCCCATGGGGTGTGATGCACCTCATCTGGTCCACAGGGGTGAACCCCTACGGCCTCGAATGTCTCGTGGTCGGCTCCTCCAACCACGTTGGACGCCCCATGATGCTCGAGCTTTTGTTGAACGGATGCTCCGTGCAGATTGTGCACAGATTCACCCGGGACCTTGAGGCGCATGTCCGTCGTGCCGAATGTGTCATTGTTGCTGCAGGAAAGCCAGGTTTGGTTAAGGGAGAGTGGATCCGCCCTGGTGCAATTGTCATTGACATCGGTATTAACCGTCTTGACAGCGGAAAGCTTGTTGGGTATGCTCTTTTTACACCTACTCCTCCCCCCAGGAATCCCCCTGTTAGAAGCCTATCCAAGGGTGGTTTAACTGTGCCCGATGAATTATTTTTCTCACCGCCGAGCGGGGTTCCCTCCCGAACAGCGGGACTTTACCTCCCAGGGAGGGAAAAACGAGTTTATTTTAGGCGTTTGCACTTTCAACTTTTATTTCCTATTTTTAGTGACTAAAAATCACAGAAAGGTTAGGTTCTTTGCTTAAAATTTATCAACTTTTTTCCCGCTTCCTTTTTCGGCCTTTTCGAATTTTCCGCCCTCGTTTCTCTTACGGTACGGGCAAGTCATTAGGTTTCCTTTTTACATCTGCTGTTGTAGGCCGCAGGGTACTTGTGCTTTCATCCGGATGGCTGGCATCGTACGTGGGTCAGTCGGAGGTGCCTGCATCAACAACTACAGTTTTTCTTTAATCTTTTTGGTGAAAACTATCCACAACATACAGCGACGTTGATTTCGAGGAGGCGAAGAAGAACGCCGGACACATCACACCTGTCCCCGGTGGCGTGGGTCCTATGACAGTGGCAATGTTGTTGCAGAACACTCTCACCGCTTTCGACACCCACCGCGTGTCGGCATAGGTGTTGTCAGTGAGGGCGAGCTGTGGCGTTGTAGTCTATTTCATATGTTTCTTGGGTTCGTTTCTCCTTGTCCCTCCCCCCTCCCCCGCTTCTCCACAGCCTTTATTTTTTGTTCCGATTTTATTCCCGTTTTTGTTTTATTCAAGTTTTTATTGTGTTTATGATCACAGTTGGGGAAAGCCTATAGAACGTCTGTCCTAGGTTTGAATGGTCATTTGTTAGTTTTGCCTCAAAACAAAGCAAAACAAACAAAACGAAATAGTTTTTTTTTTTAAACTATTTTATGGTATAGTGGCTATAACAAAATATGGATTAGTGCGTTTTATATGTGTTTCCCCCATTTTTCTAGGTGGAATCTGTTGAAACCGGTCGTTTGTTAATCGGTTGATGGATCCATTATTCGGCTTTGACAAACAAACAAACAAACAAACAAACAAAAAACACGGTATGGTGGCGATCGTCGGTCGATTACGGGCGATCGCCATAGTTTGCGATCGTCATTGATCGCCAAAAAAAAATAGCGATCGCCAAAAAAAAAGTGGCGATCGCCAGCGATCGCCAGCGATCGACAGCGATCGACAGCGATCGACAGCGATCGCCATGCATGATAAGAGGAAAACGGGGGCGGAAGGGGGCTATTTTGTTTACTTTGATCGGGCTTCTGAACGGGAGAAGGGTTGGAGGGTGAGGGGTGTCAAGTGTTGTGGCATTTTTGGTACAGCCTGGAACGCCCTTTGTAGGCAAATGCAGGTTGCGTTGATCCATCTCGCCGTGGGGGAACACTAGTTGGGGAAGTTGGGGGTAGTGACATCACACGAGAAAGGCACAAATGCGCATGTCAGCAACATTATATTGGCAGACACGCGCTAGTGGGGAAACATGGAGAGGGGTGATTAGATTTGGTGGCGGGGGGTGTTTTTTTTTTAATGCTAATTGTTCATCAAGCGTTCGCTGCTGCTGCCATCGCCTGGATCGCCTGCTGCATCGTCGGGATGTGCAGCTTCTCTGGCGTGGGGCTGTCCACATCAACGAACTCGGTATCATCTTCTTCAACATGGGGAAACCCATGCCTCAGCTCGCAATTGCACTTACCTGAAAGAATTTTTTCATAATTTTTTGAAAAACAGTCCAACTACATACGTGCCACGTCTTGATTAATCCCCAAAAGGGACAGGAACCCATGTGTCTGCAGAGACACTGCCCCACGCCCGGCAGGCAACATATGGTGCACAACTGACATCGCGCTGTCGGGGCTTGTGCACGATGGCGCTGTGCTCAAAGCATCCAGCACCCCCTCTGCCAGAAAGCTGCACCCCTCTTCTTTCTTCATGATGTTCTCCCAAAAGTCAATATCCGAATCCCCCATGAAGTCGCCCGCTTGCAGAGAAAACAGACTGAATGCCTCGTCCGACACGTCCTCTTCGGTCCAGCCGAACGCCATGCGGAGGTCGGCATTTGACATCAGCGATTTGGTTATGTTTCCTGTTTCGAATCCTGCGGGGGTCAGCTGCCTCAATGCCAGATAGTAGAAGTATCCGGGTTCGAGCTTGTCCCTCCAACGCTTGTTCAGACCTTCCCACATGATTTTGCAAATGCTTCCTACTCGACCAGGCCTCTCAGACAATTTCTTCAGGTCTTCCAACAGATTTTCCAAGTCACTCCATACTCGAACGGCTCCGCAGCCTGGCGCTTGTGCGTTGGCATAACGCTGTAGGACTTCGCGCATGGGGGTTGTGGCCTCCACAAATTCCGACAATGCCTCTTGCACTTCTTCGAACCCTCGTTCTCTGAGGATCTGCGCAAGCTTCACGATCGATTTAGAGGCGGTTTTTTTCTGAACCTCTTGCGACAGGAAGAGGAAGAGGGGCCTCACACGCTGCTCCAAGTGCTGTGCCGCGTCCAAGAAGCTGATAAAGCGCGTGTCGAAGACACGCGGTGCCCGAACGGCTTCTGCTACCGCTTCTCTCGAGTTTTCGTCGTGCGACAGGATAGTCCCAACCACCGAATGCAGCTCCTCAAACGTTGTGACTTTGCTCACTGACTCACAATCCTCCTCCGTCACCTTCTCCTTCGCCATTGCAATCAAATGTGGAAGCATCTGAGACATTTCTAATTTGGATGCCGACTTTTTGCGCGCAGTCATCTTTTTGTACAAAGTCTCTAACTCAGCCACAGCAGAGCCCTTCTGAAACTGCTTCTGAAACGCACGCCATCTTTTCTGCTGTTTTGCGTCGTGGAACACAAAGTTGCTTAGATGCAATATTTCGTACACCAAATCAGAATCGGCTTTCAGCGTAGTCCGGACATCGGAGCACACGTTGTGTAGAAGGTGGCTCGTGCAGCTGATATACGGAACGTTCAGTAATACACTCAGCTCTCGGGATACTCCACCAGAGGCCCCCCCTCTATCGCTTCTGATGAGTCGCACGTCCGAAAGGGTCATTCCCACCTCCCCGAGACACGCTTCGAGTGCCTTCTTCAGCGTCTCTCCGGTGTATGGGGTGTCCGAATACTGCAGTGGGAGGCAGTAGGACCTCTCCCTCGTTTGCGCGATGAAGACCCCGACGGTGTGCCCCTGGAGGGAAGACCCACCGTCATGCACCAGGCTGATCTTTTGATTCCCCAAATTCTTCTTTATCTCGTCAACGTGTGCTCCGTAGATGACATTCCCATGTTCGCGCCACCCGCGCTGAATGTCTATTCCGTGTGCAGGGATGGTCCGACCAGCGAGTCCTTTCAGTAGCAATGATGCCGCACGAAAAGGGATTCCCAACATGGCAGTCAGTTCAACAGCAAGTTCTGTGATGTCCGCCGATGATGCTACAGGTTCCGATGTTGAAGGTGTGTTCCCTGCTGCGTTCTTCACTTTTTCGCGGTGATTCTGACTCTTCCAGTGGACAGCGGTAATGTCGTAAACCTTCACATCACGCGACCAGGCCCATTTGCAATGCGTACACACCGGAAGCTCTTGTTCTCCATCGAACTTTGAAGCGTGAGTGGAGAGTTTGTACCCGTTCTTCATGGCGTTCGCTTTTGTCATGATGGCCAAGCCCTGCTCGCTTCTGGGGTCCAGGTCAGTGTAGCATGCTTTTAGCGGAACAGCAGGCAACAACTTTTGCTTCGCCGCCCCAGCCACCTGTGCCACAAGAGACTTGTTGGTGTCGGATTTCTCCGATGCTGTCAGCTTGTCCTTAGGGGTGAACGGGGGTGGGTTCTGTATCCTGTGCACCGCACACTTCCTGAGGAGGACAGCCATGACAGGGGGCTTCTCCTTTTTCTTCAGGACACCCACTTCAATGGCAAGCTTAACCAAGCCGTCGCGGTTGTGCGTTTCTTTCTTTAGCACTTTTTCGACGCTTGCTATCTTTGCCAGCATCTGTGCCGAAGGTTTTTGTTCTTGTTCTTGTTCTTCATCATCATCATCATCATCATCATCTTCTTCCTCGTCATCTTCATCTTCCTCGTCATCTTTCGTCGCACGAGGGTCGTACTTGGTGCGTTTTGTCGCTGCCCTCCCGCCCTGTTCCCCCTTCTTTCTCTTCCCGGCGGTGAGATCTGTGCCTTCATCACCCCTCGCATCCACGCTGCCCATGATGCAGTACATGGTCAACAATATCATCAGGAGGTCGATGAACCGCATTCTGATTTTTTACTATTACAAGTGTTAATACTGTTGGTTGGATGTGGTGACAGGGATGGAATGGGGAGGGAGATTTGAAAGTTTGTTTGTTTGTTTTTGTTTTTATTTTTGCTACCCTGTTGGTTTGTATTGTATTTCACAATGGGGAGGGGGGGTCCGAGGGGAGGGGCACAAAACACCATAACTTAGCTGGCAATAGCTGGCAATAGCTGGCGATCGCTGGCGATCGCCAGCGATCGCTCTTTTTTTTTGACGATCGTCATTTTTTCTCTCATCGACGGCGATCGCCCGCAATCGACCGACGATCGCCACCATACCGTGAAAAAAAGAGAAAAAAAAAAACATCAAGAAAACTGCAAAAAAGGGCTCGTGTACCATCAGAGAGGGACAAATACAAGGCAAAAAAAAAAAAAAAAAGAAGAAAAAAAAAAGTAGTAGAGATCATCCTCGGATGTCTACACTAAATATATAAAAATAAAATTGGAAGAAGAAGAAAAAGCTTTCTAAAAAAAAAAAAAGATACACGAATTGGGAACAAAAGTGGAGATTGTTGCAGAGCGTGGCAAAAAACCACACCTTTCCCCCCCCCCCCCCCACATTTTCAAAAAGAAAATCCAAATTACGACATCGTGAGCACTGTGAACGAAAGAAAATTCTTCTGATTTATCACAAAAAAAAGACCTTCTTCCCACCCCCTTTTTTTATGATATTACTTGCTGCACTGAGGTGCTTACAATGTGCGAACTGACTGGATGAGCAAAATCCTTGTCACATTCTGGTGTGAGACCCCCCATTTCCTCCCCTTTTTCTCTACCTCATTTCCACCCACCCATCGACAGATACACGCCTGGTGCACACCCACCCACCTTCCATTCTGTATTCCCACTCTTCTTCATTTTTAGTGTTCGCATCATGGTTATCAAACGTCGTGTGGTGAGGAGAGTGGTAAAGAGGAAACGACCCTCTGTTTTGAGTGAGGCAAATGAAGCAAATGCAGTAAAGGAGGTAAATGAGGCACCTATTGAAGAGGCAGTGCCAACTGCGACTGTCGCAGATGAGGACGAGACCCTTCAGGATGACCTGCAAAATGAGCTCAGCAGCCTCCTCTCTGGCTTCTCTACAAACACGAAACAGCTTTTTGAAAAGCAGAAGAAAATAGCATCCGGAGAGCTGAAAGGGAAGCTCGACATCTCCTCCCCTCTCCAGGCAGAGGCAACCGATGTCGACCCCACTGAGGACACACCCCTCCAAGAACACCCAGTTGAAAATGATAAAAAACGTCAAAAGATAATAAAGCCACAAAACACCAAAACAAAAGCAGCAAAGGGCAAGGAAATAGCCGTGTCAGCAAAGAAAGACCCTACACCGAAAAAACCCGCGAAAAAGGGACCACCCAAAAAGGGTGGTAGACCTCACAAAGGTGGCAGTGGAGGGAACGCGCTGTTTGCGCCCGACGATGACTCTGATTAGAGCTCTAGAGCTTTTTTCCCTCATTAAAAAATCCGAAAGAATAAATAGCACAGAGGGAAAGGTCTTTATGCACTTTCATTCTGTTTCACGAAATATTTTAGACAACTCCTCTTTTGTGACTCACCCATTGCCCCCCTTCCCGAATACCACTCGAGACATCTCATCACAGAGCCTTTTCTTTTCCCTTTCTTTCTTTTCTTCTTTTCTTTTCTTCTTTTTGTTTCTTACACTTGGGGTTTCGCCACCCTTAGGATGCATGGGGTAGCACCATTGAATTCGCAGCAAATCTTCCACCCCGAATCGCCAACCTCTCCGAAAACCTTAGACCAAAGCAGACCTGAAGCTGTACGCGCACTCTCACAGCTAAGTGATCAGTGTGGGAACAAAAGTCTTGTCTTTGATATTTTGAAGCTCCTACGAAGCATAGGCGAATATGCGGGGAGGTCCGGGTCGGAACGGAAATTAGACATGCGATCCACAGGGTTTCAGGACAAAGTAGGAAAGTTCCAGGCAGGAAGAGACCTGTTGCTGATGCTCGGTTTTCAAGAGTCACAAAAAGACACTGACTGTCTGCACATCAAGGAAGGAATCACAGTCGACCCTGCGGTTATGTGTGCCATCAACGGTGCCCTCCTCCGAGCAGGGGATGGCTCTGCACAAGAACTGCATGTGCTATACTCTTCTCCAACAACACCGCTCACCCCCTTAGAAGAACGCCCATCATTCCTCTCCCCGGTCAGCAAGAGACACCCTCTGAGCAATCGACTGCCAAAGATGGATCTATCAGACGCGCTCGTCTCGGACTCCTCATGCATCACATCGTCAATACGCGATGGGTCATCATGTGTGTGTCCAGACTGCAAAGGTGTGATCACAGTGGACCGGTTTGAACAACATTGCAAACATTGGTGTCCAGCACAACGGAATACAGAGGATGAGGAGAACTGACCGGTAAAAAAAGTATTTCATCTGATTGAGATGGCTTCCGTGCCCGACATGCCTGTTGGAATGGGGGCACTCAAATAAAATAAAGACAAAAACAATTCGATGATTCAAGTTTTCTTTCACTTGTTTTTGAAAAGGAAAGCGCTCTGTAAAGAGATCTTACCGCGAGTTTTTTATTTTCGTTCTTGTAGTTAAATTTTTGGATTCAGAGCAAGCGTTCCTGTCTTTCCCTACCACCCCGACACCCGCTCTTCTGCCAACACGCATCAGTGGGACAGCTGTTAAGGGGTGGGAGGGAAGGGAAGGGCAGCTTTTTGATTATTCTTTTTTCATTTTTTCAGTGCCTGCGTCCGCCGATGAACGATGAGGCGTTTGCACTTCCAACTTCTTTCTTTTTGTTTGATAAAACAGTTCTGTTTGTGAGTTTCTTTCCATTTACCTTCTGTCCTCTCGACTCACATTTTTTCAAAATGTGCACATTTACCCAAAAAAAATAATAGCAGCCTCTTTTCCTCCCTTTTAATGGTATTTTTATCCTACCATTGCATCACCCCTTTCCTCCAGGAACGTGAAATCATAGTGGTTTCGATACACAAAAGCTATGAATGGGCTGAACGGAACGAAGGGGGAAGATTCGATGCCACCACCACCACTGCCGAGGGGGAGGAAGCGGGCACGTGAGGCGGCGGAGGTGGCTGAGGAGGACAGGCGCTGCAGGGCACACCCCTACGGGGTGTCTCCCCTGGGCAACCTGTACTTGGACGGCCGAGGCACATGCCGCGACCGTGGCTTGGGGCGCCTGCATGTTCTCAACGACACCCTCGTAGGCGAGATCGTGTCCTACCTCATGGCAGAGGATGTCTGCGAAAGCTCTGCCGCAAGCAGATCGCTCTACTGCTTCTGCCACGCAGACGACGTGTGGAAGCCCCTCGTGCTCTTCGCCCTGCGGAAGGACGGAAAGTTCTTCTACGAGTCTTCCTGGAAGCAGACTTACATCAACACCAAGTGGCGCACCGATGGACTCGCAGGCACCCCCCCTCTGCACACACCACTCAAGATCAGCAACTTCTACTCCGATATTTTGTACCAGCCACACCGCGACGCAACGTTGCCTATCAGCGAGAAGTGGGTGCGCACCGACAACATTGAACGTGTCTCGGGGAAAACAATGGACAAGGCCACCTTCGTCGAGAAGTACGAGGCACCCGGAGTGCCCGTAGTGCTGACTGACATTGTGACGGAGTGGGACTCCTTCAAGAACTGGGAGTGGGACTACCTCAGTGAGCACTGGAAGGGTGCTGAGTTCCAGTGCGAGGCCGCAAAGCTCTCGATCCCTGAGTTCAAGCAGTACTGTGACAACCAGCTTGACGACCGCCCTATCTACCTCTTCGACTCCAAGTTTGTGGAAAGCGTGCCTGAGATTGCGGGGCAGTACGCAGTGTCAGAGTACTTCACCGACGACCTGTTCAAGGTCTTGGGAAAAAAGCGGCCGGACTACAGATGGTTGATTGCAGGCCCGGCGCGCAGCGGCAGCTCTTTCCATAAGGACCCCAATGCCACCGACGCATGGAACGCGTGTCTTCGAGGGCTGAAGAAGTGGGTCTTCTTCCCCCCGTCGGTCGTCCCGCCGGGCGTGATGTGCTCTGAGGATGGTGCGGACGTGACGTCTCCGATGTCGCTGGTGGAGTGGTTCAGCAACTATTACGACAGATGTGACGAGGTCAAGGTGCAGCCGCTTGAGGCGCTTGTCCGCCCTGGAGAGATGATGTACATCCCGCACGGGTGGTGGCACCTGTGCCTGAACTTGACACCTTCCCTCTGCATCACACAAAACTACGCATCCAAAAGCGGCCTCCCAAGAATCCTCTCCTTCCTCCGCGACCAGCCGCACTGTGTGTCGGGTGTATGCGAGGAACGCAAGCAGTCTTTCTACCAAGAGTTCAAGGATGCGCTGCAGGATCAAATGCCCGAAGTTCTCGCAGAAGCTGAAGAGAAAAACGCAGCGACAAAGCAAGAAAGGAATGCGTGGGCTACAGTAATGGAGGGTGGCGACGAAGGTGGCTTCTCCTTTGGCTTTTGAAGGGGTTGAAGGGGAGCAGATAAGTACGGGCATTTGTGCAAAAAGAAATCTATTTTACAACGTCGTCCGAATTGATCAATTGGCACATCAGTTTGCGTGCATCTGGCAATGATGCAGTTTAGACCAGCATCTTCACCTTTTTCTACAAAAGAAAGCGCCACGGCATATCATGTTTTTCAACCCCTTCACCCCCTCCTCCGCCTACCCGTCTCCCCCACCTTACTGAATTTCAGAGACGTAAACAATGGAAGACGTAGAGGATATAATCCAAGCACTCCCGGGTGCTGAGAAGGCCGAGGGGACAGGTGGGGTAGTAGTGCGTGCAAGGAAGAACCGTAAGCAGGCAGTGGGGTATGACATCCCCGGGTCGCAGCTTGTGTACCTGAAGACGTACGGATGCTCGCACAACAACTCCGACAGTGAGTACATGGCGGGTGTGCTGTGCAAGGAGGGGTACGGGATTACAGAGGATTTCTCAAAGGCAGATGTGTACCTGATCAATTCGTGCACTGTGAAGAACCCTTCTGAGGAGCACTTCATTCACGAAATGCAGAAGGCGCAGAAGACCGGCAAACCCACTATTGTGTCTGGGTGTGTGCCTGCAGGAGACCCGAACAACTCTCACTTCGACAACGTCTCTGTCATCGGTGTGCAGCAGATTGACAAAGTAGCAGAGGTGGTCAAGGAGGCTGCACGTGGCAACACAGTCTCCTTCAAAGCAAAGGGGAAGGCCGTTGGGCTCCCCGCTCTTGACATCCCAAAGATGAGGCGCAACAAATACATTGAGATCATTCCGATCAATGCAGGTATGTCTTTCTTGTGTTTTACCCTCTACATTTAAATCATATTCCCCTTTAAAGGCAAAACAACGAAAATCAATGTGTTTTTAATATGTAGTAGAGCGCATCCTCGGGTGCCTAAATGTACTACGATACCAAAACTTTCAAAAAAAATTCCTGTTTGCAACAGGCTGTCTCAACCAATGCACGTACTGCAAAACGAAGCAGGCGCGTGGCGACCTTCTTTCCTACCCCATTGCGGACATCTGCAGCAGGGTGACTGAGGTCATCAAGGAGGGTGTCAAGGAGATCCGTCTTACCTCTGAGGACAGTGGTGCATATGGGAAGGACATCGGCACAACCATTGTTGAGCTGCTACGTGCGGTGGTCGAGCTGGTTCCAGACGGTGTCATGCTGCGGGTTGGGATGACGAACCCGCCGTATATGTTGGAGCACTTGGACGACATTGCTGACGTGCTGAACCACCCAAGAGTGTATTCCTTCCTACACGTCCCCGTGCAGGCAGCCAGCAATGACGTCCTGCAGGTGATGCAGCGCGAGTACACATGCGAAGAGTTCGAGCTGATCTGCGACACACTGCTGAAGAAGGTGCCCGGCATGCTCATAGCAACTGACATCATCTGCGGCTTCCCCTCCGAAAGCGAGGAGGCCTTCCAGGAGACACTCCGCCTCTGCCAGAAGTACGAGTTCCCTGCACTCTACATCAGCCAGTTCTACCCCCGTGTGAACACACCCGCAGCAGGGATGAAGCAGCTCATTACACAAGTCAAGAAGGACAGGTCGCGCCGCCTCACAACTGTGTTCGACTCCTATGATGGACACACCTTTGGCATTCTTGGCACAGAGCAGCGTGTGTGGATCACTGAGTACGCACACGATGGTGTCAACCTTGTAGGTCACACCAAGACGTACGTGCAGGTCATCATCAGCCCCGAAGAGGCAGATATTGGGACAAATGTGATATGCAAAATCTACAGTGCTAGCAAGCACTCGGTGAAGGGGTCCACCGATCTCACCCGGCCGGTGGAGGAAGGGTTGAAGAGGAAGGGAGGGAAGTCCGTGGTAGTTAAGAGTGGCACCACAGGCAGCGCCGCCAGTGTTGGTGCGGCACAGGAGTCTAGCAAGATGGTGTTTTGGCTGCTCGCGCTGGTCGTGCTGTTGTGTGCGTACTACGTGGGAACGCTTTCTCAGTGACGTTGTTGAGGGATGTGGTAGGATCAGTTTAGTTGTTGATCAAAAAACATGCGGATTATGCTCTTTTTCATATTTTTCAGCTGCCCCTAAAAAGAAAAAAAACGCTTCTTTTTTCCTAGCCTGTCGTTCATTTTGTTCTCAGGGAGAAGGTGAACGTTCACTCGAAGCGCTCTGCGGTGGCGCTGCGTTTTCTTTTCCCCCCCTTACATGAAATGTGATTAGAAACTCAACCGATAGGCATGTACTACTCATTTGTTACTCACGACTTTTTCCTTTTATTTACCCCCTTTCACCCAAACACGTGCGCCATACGGGCAAGTAACCTATGGCTTCGATCAACGAAAAAATTGGATTGATCAACAAGCCCCTCTACCCCTACGGCGCGGAGGTCATTTCTCTTGTCATTCCGCTGTGCGGTCCCTTTGGGCTATGTTGCGATCAACGAAAAAGACATGTAGTATCAGTGAGTAATCTAAAATGAGTGGACATTTGAGGTTGAGTTTTTTTAGTTCAGAGCAAAAAAAAAGCAAAGTAGTTTGATGTTCACGTATTGTCTCCTACCACTACCCACCACACCTCCCCTGCGATGACAATGATGATTACTATCTATCAATAAGCCGCATACTGTCGAGATTCATTTTTATGAGAACTACCTTTCTTATTGCATTCCTGAAAACACAGCCTAACACGGCTAACATACTGATGCATTCTATGCTGTCTGGGTCGAGGTCATGAATGACTATTCAGCGTCAGTCTACAACTACGTATACAAGGTTTCCCCTTGTTCAGCAACACAACCACCACCCCACCACCTAGGCGACGCATCTTATCTACTAAAATGAAGAGGGCATCCACTTCCGCAATGCGCGCACTCCGTGCCGCAGGTGCTGCACGCACCGTCGCACCCACCCGCACCTTCGCGACCACCGCACCCGTGATGGCCCCGAAGTCTGCCCCCAAGGTATGTGCCCTTGTTTTCTTGTGCTTTTAATTGTATTGATACCATCACCACCACCACCGCCACTATCACCACCGCCACCACCACCGTCACCACCACAGCCGACCAACATCCAGGAGAAGGAGGCGGAGAAGGTCGTGGGCAAGCGTATCGGATACGTGTCCCAGGTATGTGCCCTTGTTTTCTTGTCTTCTGCAAACCCGCAAGTCTGCAGGCATCCAACAAATACACATTTATGACAGATTATCGGAGCTGTTGTCGATGTGCACTTCCCCGACGGTGTGCCGCCGGTTCTGACCGCATGTGAGGTGTACAACGTTGGCGGACAGGACAAGCTTACCCTCGAGATCGTGCAGCATTTGGACGGAAAGACCGGCCGTGCTATTGCTATGCAGACCACCGACCTGCTGAAGCTGCAGGCGACCGTTGTCGACACCGGATCGCAGATCTCCGTGCCTGTCGGACAGGAGACCCTTGGACGTATCTTCAACGTCATGGGAGACGCCATCGACGAGCGTGGAGACGTCAACGCAAAGACCTTCCTCCCCATTCACGCAAAAGCGCCCGAACTGAAGGAGCAGTCCGGAGAGGACGCCGTGCTGACCACCGGTATCAAGGTCATCGACCTTATCCTGCCCTACTGTAAGGGAGGAAAGATCGGTCTCTTCGGAGGAGCAGGAGTCGGCAAGACCGTCATTATCATGGAGCTGATTAACAACATCGCCAAGGGTCACGGTGGATTCTCCGTGTTCGCCGGAGTGGGAGAGCGTACCCGTGAGGGTACCGACTTGTACCTTGAGATGATGGAGTCTGGAGTATGTCACCCCCAGAACTGCGCTTCCTTTTCTTTTCTTTTCTGTTCTTTTTTCCCTACCACATCCCCACTCAATAGGTCATTGACTTGGAAAACGAGTCGAAGTGTGTGTTGGTGTACGGACAGATGAACGAGCCCCCGGGTGCCCGTGCCCGTGTTGCCCAGACCGCCCTGACCATGGCGGAGTACTTCCGTGACGTTGAGGGCCAGGACGTGCTGCTCTTCATTGACAACATCTTCCGTTTCACCCAGGCCAACTCTGAGGTGTCCGCTCTGCTCGGACGTATCCCCGCCGCTGTCGGATACCAGCCCACCCTTGCTGAGGATTTGGGTATGCTTCAGGAGCGTATTACCTCCACCCAGAAGGGATCCATCACCTCCGTCCAGGCCGTGTACGTGCCGGCCGATGACATTACCGACCCTGCCCCTGCCACCACCTTCTCTCACTTGGACGCCAACACGGTGCTTGACCGTGCCGTCGCCGAGGCGGGTATCTACCCGGCTGTGAACCCGCTTGAGTGCGCATCGCGTATCATGGACCCCGATGTGCTGGACGTGGACCACTACAACGTGGCACAGGACATCGTGGAGATGCTTACCAAGTACAAGGAGCTGAAGGACATCATCGCCGTGCTTGGAATTGACGAGCTGTCCGAGGAGGACAAGCTTGTTGTCGACCGTGCCCGTAAGGTGACCAACTTCCTGTCCCAGCCCTTCACCGTGGCGTACCCCTTCACCCGTATGCCTGGTCACTTGGTCAAGCTTGAGGACACCGTCGACGCGTTCGGAGGAATCCTCATGGGTAACTACGACAACGTGCCCGAGCAGGCATTCTACATGGTTGGTAACATGGACAGTGTGCTCGACAAGGCCCAGAAGATCGTTGAGGACGCCGCCAAGTCCAAGTCCAAGTCTGCATGAGCTGTTTCAGACTGATTCCCACGCTTCGTTTCCCTTTTGAGAAGGGGAGAGGAGGACGTGAAGAGGAATACGAGAGGAGTGACAAAAAAAAATGACAAACAAAAAAGACAAAAAAAAGCGACAAAAAAAATCTACCTAGGTAGGCTATTGTCGATCCAACAAAAACCAAAAAAAAAGACAAAACAAAAACAAAAAAAAAGCAAAAAAGAAAACAACATTGAGTACAGACCCTACTTACCTACCAAGGTGGGTACTTAGGCGATTGTAGACATAGCAAAACAAAAGGCCAAAGTATAAAAAAGTTACAACGGGGAGGGGAGAGGGGGACGAAGGGGGTTATCTGGGAAATTGGGCGAGGTGTGTGAAGGGGTGTGCGGAGATGTAAACAATCATGTTCGGTGCAAAAAAAAAAGGGAAACCCCGAAGGAAGCATTCCCCCCTATTTTGCTTCTGCTTCTAATTCACCAAAACAATAAAAAAAAAAGAAAAGAAAACATGTTGTGTATTGTTTGGGCACGAAAAAACGTTTTCATTCCCCATCCCACCCCCACTCAGCACCTATACTCTGTTTTTTTTTCTCTCTTCACTCGAAGAAACAAGGTGTTATTCAATAATAAAAAAAAAAAATCGTCAAGGGTTGTTTGCAACAATTGTTACAACATTCTTGTTACTGGGAAACTAGGAGGGAGATTTTTTTTTTTTTTTTGTCGATGGAAAAAAAATGATCACATGAGTTTGACGAGAAAGGTCTTATCTCTCAAAATACAAATTGCATGGGGGAAGAGAAGGGAGAGACAGTTCTAGGGAAGCAGATCTGGGCAAAAGCAAATCGGATGGGGGAGGGGAGAGGAATACTTATCGCAACGAAGAGAGTGTGCATCAACTGAAGAAAAAAAAAATGCAAAAAAAAAAAAAAGAGTACGGCGCCCAAAAAAAATGACGACAGAAAAAACGCAACTGTTGTGGCAGAGCCGAACGGTACAATTGGGTGTTTTATTTTCAAACATTTGCCTATTTTGTAAATCTTGAAACCAACAAACATATTCCAGATAACAAAGCAAACACCATGGGTTTCGTCAAGGTTCAGAAGAACAATGCTTACTTCAAGCGTTACCAGGTCAAGTACAGGAGGAGGCGTGAGGGAAAGACTGACTACCGTCAGCGTCGTTGCATGCTCACCCAGGACAAGAACAAGTACCAGACCCCCAAGTACCGCATGATTGTCCGCATCACCAACCGTGACATCGTGTGCCAGATCGCCTCCGCCGAGCTGAAGGGAGACCGCATCCACGCGTCTGCCTACTCCCACAACCTGAAGGAGTACGGCCTCAAGACCGGTCTGACCAACTACTCCGCTGCCTACTGCACCGGTCTGCTCCTTGCCCGCCGTATCCTCACCCTGAAGGGACTGGACAAGAAGTACCCCGTATGTTTTTTTTATATTCGTGTTCCGCATCTTTATTTTATATTTTATAATGTGTTCCCCTATTTTATTGTGCACAACAGGGAATCAAGGAGGTGACCGGTGAGTCCTTCGAGCTGAAGGAGGACGAGGACCGCCGTCCCTTCAAGGCCATGCTCGACATCGGTCTTGTCAACACCACCGTCGGAAACAAGGTCTTCGCGGCACTGAAGGGAGCCGTCGACGGAGGACTGTACGTTCCCCACAGCGACAAGCGTTTCTCTGGATACGACGCATCGTCTGGTGAGCTCGACGCTGAGGCCCACCGTGCCCGTATCCTCGGAGACCACGTCAAGGAGTGGATGGAGGAGATGGAGGAGGAGGACCACGAGAAGTACCAGAAGTCCTTCAGCCAGTACATCAAGGCTGGAGTGTCGGCTGACGACCTTGAGGAGCTGTACCTGGGAGTGCACAAGGCCATCCGCGCCGACCCCAAGGCCAAGTGCCCCACCAAGAACACTGCCGAGCGCAAGAAGAACGCCAAGAAGCCCCGCAGCTACAAGCTCAAGGCCAACACCGCCTACACCCTGGCCCAGCGCAAGCACCGCGCCCTCCAGAAGCTGAACCGCATCAGGCGCAGCATTGGCCTCCCCGAGCGCGAGAACTGAGTTCGTGTGCAAAGGGTTGTCAAAGGGTGGCTTTAAGTTTGCGTTTTGCTGTTTTGTTGTTTATCGAAGTCATACTGTGGTAGGGAAGGAAAATTCAAAAAAAAAAAAAAAGGTCATTCTTTTCAAATAAAACCTGCGACTACACCACCCAGACACTCACCCACACCCAGATATCAACACATCCAGGTGAGCGGTTCACCTGAAACAATGGTGAATCCTCAGGAGCCACAGGACTCATATGACTGTCCTACCGACATCATCATTGGTAAGAAGAGGCCTGTGGACAACCCACTTGTCGTGCGTTACGAGGTAGGCAAGGCACGTTGTACTGGCAGTGCCCCGCTACACGTCGACTCTGGTATGTGTGCCGACCACCCCACCCCACCCAACCCTCCCTACCTGTCCAGACTTCACATATGGCATGCCTTCCAAGAGAGACCCCGAAACAGCAGGTGAGGTGGTGCTGACGTGGGTGGAGCACACAAAGAGCAGACGTATGCGCGAGCTTGGGTCGAAGGATTTCGTCAAAATGAACAAACGCAGTGCCATCAGCTCTTGTGTGACCAGCAAAGATGTGAAGGGCTACCGCCAAGACCACGACATCCGCGTCCCCAAAACCAAAAATAGAAAGCCTCTTAAGTACGAAATCCCGATCTCAGCCGAGCAGCGGACGTTTGGTTCGCGCACTAAAACAGAGGAATGTGTGAAGGATTTGATGACGAACCGTTTTGCGCTGGAATGGGTGAAGGAACAGCAGAAGATTGCCGTCACACGCGACAGCGATTTCAATCCCAAGGGCGGCAGCAAGGGTGCACAGAAGAGACAGTTCATCCACCCCCCCGTCTCTGAGCAGCAGGCGCCTCCAGATAAGGGTCCTTTCACACTGAGCAAGTTCCGTCACATCCAATGCAAGGTGAGCAGTTGCCGAACACCAAACCCACAGTCGCCACAACGCATCACCCTTCCTCCTATTAGCCATACACCAGACCCCGAAATGGGCTACATTCAGGAGCCCCAGGCAGTGGTTTGAAGATGGGATGGAAAAATAAAGAAAGGGCTTCCGTCCTTTGACATGTTTTTCTCCTTTCTTGGGTGCGCATTTTTTCCAAAATGACCGACGCACCAACGTAGGAAATCGGGGAAGAAATAAAGCAAAAATAAGTGGACTGTACAAAAAAAGTGGTGATATCGACACTAATCTTGCAGTAATTTTTCCAAAAAAAAGCAATATCGCAAAAAAAAAAAAAAAAAAAAAAACAGAACAAAGGGAAAAAAAATAATGGTGGAGCTCATCTTCGGGCTACACTGATACAACCAAATTTTTAAAAAAAATATAAATAAGTGGAGATTGCACAACTGTGGTGAGACTCATACGCTGGAGTGTTTTAGCACAGTCAACGTGTGGTCAAACTAAGTTTTTCTTAATGTTAGGTGCTTCGGTCCGCACGTTATGAACTTCGCTAGTTTTTATTGTTAAAATTATTGGTGAATGCTGCGCAACCTCTTTTCGGCTATGATGAATTGGGAAAACCACTCGAAAATAATTCGGATCTTATGCAGTCCCTGTGTGGAATTCCTAATTTTTTTTTTCTTCAGGCAGGTGGCACGTGTGTTGATGACAACCCCGTTGTTATTATTATTTTTTGTTCAAAAGTTGTGCGTGTTCCTTTTGCCCTGTTGTCTCCAAGCAAGGAGGGTTTTCCTCTGTTGTATGTTCACCTGCAAGGACTGAACAATTGGCATTAGCGAGAGATTGGTAGCGAGCCAAATATCCCATAGAGTTCTCACAGAAACACAACCAGAGGGGGGATATTTTATTTAGTTTTTGTTTTTTGTTTGCCCTTTCTCCCTCTTGAAGGAGAAGGGTGTGTTTTTTTTAAATTTCTCAGTACGTTTCAGAAAAGCACCCTTTCACCTCCGCCCCTTCCCTCTCTTCCTTCCAAAAAAAAAAAGGGAAGCAAAAAAAAAAAGTTGCACCGCAAAACAAACATCCCTTTCCCCCTTCTGTTTTCCGAACATGACTCATCTTACCAACTTTTTTTCTCCCCGACACCTTTTCTCCAGTTTGTTTTTTTATAAACATATTACACAGCTTTATGATGAGTAGGACGGGTTGCAACCCACGGTTATTAGGTGCACTTGTCGTTGGATGCGTTGTATCGTTTTTGTTCACATCAGTTTTGGATGGAAATAAGTTGAATAAGCCTGTTGTATTGACACCACGGATGGTGAAGGAACAGCTTCTTGCACGCATCAGGAATGGTACGCCTATTAAGCTTGATCTGAACAGACACGGAGGTCCAGCACGCACCCCACACCCTGCTCTGTCAGTCCCTTCCCGCACTGCGATACCACAGCGTAGGGACAACACTTCTGCACGGGTAGAGACAAATCTCCCTCTCCCACCGCCACCGCCACCGACATCGATCCCCGCCACCCCTGCCCCCCCGTTTGTGTACAGCGAACGTTATAACAAAATCTTTGCATTGGAACCTGACCAGCAGAAGCACATCCTCCAGAACTACGACTGCCACCGTGAGAACACAGACAACATTCTCATCAAAGCGGAGCCCTCGCGTGTGGACGGCCTTGGGAAAAATACATGGCTACACAGCCTGCTCTGTGTCGAGCAGAAAAGCTATCGCACAACCGGCGAAGAAGGTGTGCTCTGGGCACTGCTCTCCGTGCTCGGGGTTGACAGCTCGGTGTATCTGGAGCTGCACGCAGGCGGTGGGTGGGACGCACTGACCCGCTTCCTAGGGGACAAGAGCTGGAAAGGTATCCTTTTTGATGAAACAGAAGAGGACGAAGCAATAGGTCTCTTTGCAGAGATCGTCGCAGTGGACACCATCGCAGACCTCATGGTAAAGTACAATATTCCCCTCAACCTCGACGTGCTTGTCCTCGGGTCCGGCTGCTTCGACTACTGGATTCTGAGGAACATCCTGCAGGCTAAGTACACTCCGCGAGTCCTAGCTGTGAATGTGAACAGCAAATGGATGACCGACACGTCTATCAGTGTTCCGCACCCCGCTCTCATTGAGTTTGGTGCTGAAAGCGGGCGATGCGGGATGACGGACTGGTTTGGTGCCTCTGTGCAGGCGTACGCGACGCTTGCGGACTGCTTTGGGTACCAGCTGGTGTACTGCGAGTCCTCGGGGACGACGTGCTTCTTTGCGAGGTCCGACTTGCTGGACTTTGAAGACACAGAGAAGGCAAAGTCAGTTCTCTCCGCTGTCAACATGTGGAAATCCCCTGAGTACGGCATCCCCACAGGTGGCTTCCCCACAGACCACCAGGGGCGGCCGTTTCTGCTGATTCGCTCTTGCCTTGATATCAGAGAACCAGAGAGTGCCCATGTCCTCACACAGACAGAAGCACAGTACCTGGCAAGACAGGCTGCAAGGCCCCACCGCACAATCAAGGTCCCCTTTTTCAGCGACCCCGTTGTCACACCTCTCTCCGTGGGTGACACCATTAAGCAGAACTCTGTGCCTGCACCGCGCGACGTCAAGATCTACTGCGAGAACAACTACCCTGCTGCGACAAGCAAAACACTGCCACAGTTCACCCTCTGCCTGAAGCGGGGCGACGAGGTGTCCGACTACTTCAAGCACCACGGCAGTTGGATGGACTGCTCCGCACTCAACGTCTATGTCGACATTGTCAAAATGGCGACCAAGGTGTGTATTTCGCTTATCCCTTTTGTACAAGACAAAAACAAAACCTTTTTTCACTTTTTGTCCCTTTTTGACTTTTCTTACAATCTCCCCAGGCAACAACGGCCCTAGTCGTGGAAGTCGGAGGACACATCGGTGTTTGCACCATGGAGCTCGCAAGCAGGGTATGTTGCATTGCACCTCCTGTGGCTGCACACTTCACCCACAGGAACATGATGTGGTGGTGTTCGAAGCGAACCCGACGTACAACGGTCTGCTCGAAGAAAGCAAGCTGCTCAACAAATTTGACAATATTCAACTTCACAAGCGAAGCGTCGGACGAGGGAGGAATGCGACAGAAGAAGAACGTCTCGCGCGTCCCCAGCAAGAGACATCTTTAGACGAGGTCGTCACGACCCATGTCCACTTTCTGAAGTTGAACAACCACGGCTACGAACATGAAGCGCTGCTCGGTGCACAGGATTTGCTGGAGAGGAACAGTATTGACGTGATCCGTACTAATTTTCACCCTCAAATGCTGAGCAGGTCAGGCCACAGCGGCACAGAGTTTTTGCAGTTCTTGGAAGCTGCCAATTTCAACCTTCTGCACAAAGGCGTGGTGCTAGCCTCGTCGGAGTTTGAATCCTTCACACGAACGGTTCTTGAAGGGGTAGGTGCGGTGGATGTGTTTGCTGTGCACAAAGGAAACGTACCGGAGAAATTCCATGCGCAGTTCCGCTAAGGGGAGAGTAACTAAGATATTTCCCCTCTTGTTCTGACTTTGCCATTTTTGTTGTGACTTTTTATGTCATCTGCTTGCCCATTTTGCTGTGTTGTTCGTGTTCTCAAGGTTTTCTCCTACGTGTTAACAAGAACAAGCAGCAACAAAAAGGCCCACCATTAGAAAGAAGCCCTCATTTACACAATAGGGAATTGGTAATCATACCCGACAGATCTTCCGTCTGTTTGGGTGTTTTATTATGTTCTGTTTCTGTTCTGCTGCTTTGCGGTTTTATTAACAAGTTTCTCGTGCCAGAAAAAAAGAGCTTTATTTTGATTCTTCATGACCCTGAATTCATCATTACCTTCAAACACCACACAGGATGGGGGCCACATTATGCGAAAATGGCTATTATGTGTGTTATTGTTAGTCCAAGAGTCGACAGGAAATGATTGTGCGGCGAACGGATGTGTTTTAGTGTCAGACGAGTGTTGGTGTTACAAGCCCGCTGCTACAGCGGGGCATGATCAGTGTCAGCTTGCGTCGACATACGCAGGGGAGTACTTTTCTATCAACGCGAATGCTGACGCAATCATTCTTGCTTTGTCGAAAATAAACTTTCCATTCCTGTGCACAACTTCGGGTATGTGTGACGCAGATTGTGGACTAAACAAATGCAGCGGCACCGCGGGGTGCTGGGGAACTTCTCGATCCTGCAAAACAAACAATGAAGCCTGGCTTGCAACAGATGAAGGCATCGTCAGGTGCGAGAGGTGGGATGCCACACCCGCACCGCCCACCCCAAGCCCTCCGACCCCAGCCCCGCCAACGCCTGCACCACCGACCCCGTCACCACCCACACCCGCGCCACCTACACCTTCGCCACCAACTCCAGCACCTCCAACACCTGCGCCGCCGACACCAAGCCCACCCACACCGGCACCACCAACACCGGCACCCCCTACCCCAGCACCGCCAACGCCGTCGCCACCCACACCAGCACCCCCAACACCAGCTCCACCCACACCCGCGCCACCGACTCCAAGTCCACCAACTCCGGCACCTCCAACACCTGTGCCACCCACGCCAAGCCCACCCACACCGGCACCCCCTACACGCGCACCTCCTACCCCATCACCACCAACACCTGCACCACCCACACCGGTGCCGCCAACCCCTAGTCCGCCTACACCTGCACCGCCCACTTATGCGCCTGCAACACCGTCGCCGCCGACACCAGCACCACCGACAGCGATACCCCCGACACCTGCGCCACCTACACTGGCACCGCCCACAGACGCTCCTTTGACGCCAGCACCGCCAACACCGGCACCAGCAACGTCTGCCCCAGCGACACAGTCGCCACCGACACCTGCGCCTGCAACAGCCACGCCAACTGTTGTGCCGGCTACGCGGATACCTACCTTGCAGGTGACGGGGGTGCCGATCTCGAATGCCGGGGATGCAGCATCTGACAGCAGCGACGACGGCTTTCCTGTGTGGGCGATTCTGGTGATGGCGGCTGTGGCTGCGCTTCTGTTGTGTATTCTTCTGTTTTACATGGTGTACAGCAGGAACGAGACACCGAAGCCGTACATGGAGTCTCAGCTCTTAGTCAACCAGGCGACTCCTACGTACCAAGAACGTGACATCCTGGCAGAGTCTACGGCTTCTGCCGAGATAGGCACCTTCAACACCCCGTACACAGGCGCAGCAGCTGCCATGGGCGACGCAGTAGGCAGAGGACGCTCCCTCTCTCGCGGTGCCCCAATGTCTCAAGTTGAGCCAGATTCGTATCGAAGTGCTTACAATGTAGTGTAGTCTAGGGTTCTGGGAAGGGGAATCGCGGTCAGCACGCTTGGTTGCATGCTGCTTTGTGATACGTGAGTGTCCCTTTTACAAACGAAATAAAAACCCGTGTCAATTGGTGCCGAATTCTTTACAGTTTTGTCTATCTCCCCTCTTTCGTCAAACACGTTCTCGAGGTTTGCGGCTCTGAGAAAGTAAGTCGCAACTCTCTGGCACATAATTTTCTGTGATAACCTTTACTCTATTTTTCCATCGAAGCCTTCCCCCATGCCCCATTCGGGAAGCCTGAATGTAACACACGGCTTTTAAAACACCCTTAAAACGTGTACCGGTTTTCATTAAGGCTCAAGGTGGAAAAACGCTTCGATGGGTTTTTTTTCTCTCTGAGGCCACGTTTTTCAAAGATAGAAAATATTTTTTTGGGTGACTGAAATTTATGCTCACCTTACCATCTTTCTCTCTCTCTCTCTTTTTGGTGCCTGTTCTGTGTTGCTTCTTTGTGATCGAACCTTTCCAAAGGTGTACAAACAAGCAACGTGTAGACACGATACATTTCTCTTTCAAATATTGTTTTTCTACCTAGTACCAATGAACGAACTGAATTATTAACCATGTACACCCCTCCCTGACCCCTTATGAATTGATAAAGGGAATTCCAAAGGGTAGGCAGAAAAAATGCATTGGAAACCATATTTACTCTTGCGACTTCGACCCATTTCCCCCCCTCGTGTTTTCTTACAACAAAAATATGTTTTGTAGTTTAGTATGCCGCTTTCCTGTCCCTTTCGGCAAATGTGCGTTTTTTATTTGTTATGTTCTGCAACTTTCTCAATTTTATGAATAAAAAAAACGTCCAAGGGGGATCCGTAAATAGACCGGCAACGACCAGACACGTAATTAGTGTGTATAGCCGGTCTTTAGCCGGTCTTTAGGGTCCGTAAAAAGACCGGCTCTTAAGGGGGGTCCGTAAGTTTGTGTATTAGTGTGTAAAATTTCCGGCCCTTTTGGGTGAAAAAAAAAAAGGGTGAGGGGAGTTGGGTCCAGTCATAGGGGGTATAGCATATTTTTTGGAAAATTCTTCAAAAAAGCAAGGATTTTTGCTGAGCACAATGAAATTTTCAGAAAAATCCCAATTTTCGGCCAAATTTGGAGCAAATTAGGGCCCACACACCCCGATTTTGGGTCAAAAACCGACTTCATTTTTGCTCAGGAGTGCCTACGATTACGTAAACCAAAGGTCCTCTGGATGCATGCATTGATAAACACAACACTGGAAATTGCAAGGAACAGGTCTGCACGCGTGTTCTCTAGCCACTACAGCTACAGGGTATGCACAAAATGACCGTATTGTGGTTGAATTTTGACTTGCAAATGTTTTTCACGAACATGTATTTCTGAGGTTTTTTGGATTCTTTGGGCCATTTTATGACTTCGGGTGCCTACCACGCCCGTTTTTGAGCAATAAAAATTTTTTGTCTGGTCAAAAATCGCCTTGTACTTGTGAAAGGAATTGCTAAGGAAATGTGAAATATGTGTGTTTTTGTACACAAAAGTGCGTTTTGGGTGCTTCTGAAGGGTCAAAACACCAAAATTTTGCGTTTTTTTGCGTTTTTGATCTCCCAAGGACACACTATTTTCGGTGAATTTTTTTGTGAAAAAAAACTGAAAAATCACGGCTATAAGAACGCTAAGGAAAAATCGATATTGGACTCCTGATAACTCCATTTTGCGTACTTGTTGCGTACTTGCTGCGTACTTGTTGCGCACTTTGTGCACGAAAAAAAAAATACAGGAATACCCTATATTGCGTACTTGTTGCGTAGTTGTTGCGTACTTGGTATTTTTTATTTCTGGAGTACCAGATATTCATTTTTTTGGGCAGAAAAGTGCGTTTTAGGTGCCCACCGATGGTCAAAACATCAATTTTTTTTGTGTTTTTGGCATCTTTGGACACCCAAGGACCCACTATCGGGGTGATTTTTTTTCCTGAGATTTGCCCAGGCCTCAGCCTAACTCCCGGGCCTCAGCCAAAACCATCGACCCATTTGAAAAAAAAAAAAAAAAGAGAGAGAGAAAAGTGATTTTTACTAGTGCTTCCCGAGCTTTCTCCGCTGACAAGCTAGTCACAAGAAGAAAACTCAATCGAGCCCACCCCAGCTCGAGTTGGGGGCCTCCGGCGGAATGTGAGAGTTCCTCGGTCATCCAACGGCGGAGTTCGGCACTTCATTGATATTTGCACCAGGCACACATGGTGCACGAATTATCAGTAACCTCAGTTTTTTTACAAAAGAAATGGCGACATGTCACCCAAAGGTTCCAGGCGAAGCCACGGTACGCAACATTTCAAAAAATTGCGCTTAAACTTGGACATTTTTACTGCCAAACTATGTCATGGGAAGGGTGTGATGCAAGCTTGCGCCGCAGGCGCACGGTACGCTACTTTTTTCCTTTCGCCATGCTGCATGCTTCCTTTTCCTTCGACGTTTGACCAATTGAGTCCGGCTCGATGGTATCTCAAAAAATTCCCCATCACCCCCTACCGGGTTGATGGTATCCCAAAAAAAATACCCCGGATAATGCATATGGTTTACCCCCAGATCGTCAAAACACCCGATTTTTGCGTTTTTTTGCACTTTTTGGTGCCCAAAAACCCAACTCAGGGGTCGAAATTTTCCCGAAAAAAAAAATTTTTTTTTTTCGATTTTTCGATTTTGACAAGGCGCTGCCCCATACAAAATGCACCGGTGGTACAGAAAATGGCCGGGGAATAAACTCTAGATGCTCAAAACAGCCCAATTCATGCTTTTTTTGACTTTTTGGTCCCAGAAGGGTACATAGGGTGTAGTGAGCAGGCCTCAAAAACACTTGTGAAAAAAAAAATTGGGATTTTTTTTTTTTGAGATTTTTTCAAAAATCGCTTGTTTTTGGTAAAAATCACGAAATTTTGGGTTCGCGGAACCGCGTTTTAGACCCCCCTAGATGCTCAAAAGTGCCAAATTTTGCTTTTAATGGCCTCAAATCGTCGAAATTAGCCCAATATAGGGGCAAAAAAAAAAAATTCGAGGGTCTAGGTATGGAGAGCGAGCACCTTAGAAGGAAGATCGTACGTAAATTTTTGTGTGTACAATTGTACACCCGGTCTGCCGGTCTTTTTCGAGGGTGGGTGGGACCGGCCCTTATAGCCGGTAATCCTTAAGAGCCGGTCTTTTTACGGACCCTAAAGACCGGCTAAAGACCGGCCATACACACAAATTACGTGTCTGGTCGTTGCCGGTCTATTTACGGACCCCCCTAAGGATTACCGGCTATAAGGGCCGGTCCTACCCACCCTCGAAAAAGACCGGCAGACCGGGTGTACAATTGTACACACAAAAAATACCCGATTTTTTGGAAAAAACCAAAGGGGGGACCCTTTGGTCGTCGAAATTCCCCAGCCAAAATTGGTCGCAAAATCGGCCGATTTTTCAAAAATCTCAAAAAAAAAAAATCCCAAAATTTTTTTTTCACAAGTGTTTTTGAGGCCTGTTCACTACACCCTAGGCACCCTCCTGGGACCAAAAAGTCAAAAAAAGCAAGAATTGAGCTGTTTTGAGCATCTAGAGTTTATTCCCCAGCCATTTTCTGCACCACCAGTGCACTTTGTATGGGCCAGCGCCTTGTCAAAAAATCGAAAAATCTCAAAAAAAAAATTTTTTTTTTCGGGAAAATTTCGACCCCTGAGTTGGGTTTTTGGTCACCAAAAAGTGCAAAAAAACGCAAAAATCGGGTGTTTTGACGATCTGGGGGTAAACCATATGCATTATGCACCTTATGCATTACTACAGGGCCCACAATTTCGGCTTTTCCTTAGCAAATTCCGCCACAATTTTTTTTTTTTTTCGATTTTGGCAAAGGCAAATCTCAGGCAAAAAGAAATCACCCCGATAATGGGTCCTTGGGTGTCCAAAGATGCCAAAAACACAAAAAAAATTGATGTTTTGACCATCGGTGGGCACCTAAAACGCACTTTTCTGCCCAAAAAATGAATATCGATTTTTCTTAGCGTTCTTATAGCCGTGATTTTTCAGTTTTTTTTCGCAAAGGTGAAAAAAAAATTCACCCAAAATAGTGGGTCCTTGGGAGACCAAAAACGCAAAAAAACGCAACATTTTGGTGTTTTGACCCTTCAGAAGCACCCAAAACGCACTTTTGTGTACCAAAACACGCATATTTCACATTTCCTTAGCAATTCCTTTCACAAGTACAAGGCGATTTTTGACCAGACAAAAAAATTTTTATTGCCCAAAAACGGGCGTGGTAGGCACCCGAAGTCATAAAATGGCCCAAAGAATCCAAAAAACCTCAGAAATACATGTTCGTGAATAAACATTTGCAAGTCAAAATTCAACCACAATACGGTCATTTTGTGCATACCCTGTAGCTGTAGTGGCTAGAGAACACGCATGCAGACCTGTTCCTTGCAATTTCCAGTGTTGTGTTTATCAATGCATGCATCCAGAGGACCTCTGGTTTGCGGAATCGTAGGCACTCCTGAGCAAAAATGAAATCGGTTTTTGACCCAAAATCGGGGTGTGTGGGCCCTAATTTGCTCCAAATTTGGCCGAAAATTGGGATTTTTCTGAAAATTTCATTGTGCTCAGCAAAAATCCTTGCTTTTTTGAAGAATTTTCCAAAAAATATGCTATACCCCCTATGACTGGACCCAACTCCCCTCACCCTTTTTTTTTTTTCACCCAAAAGGGCCGGAAATTTTACACACGAATACACAAACTTACGGACCCCCCCAAAACTGTTTGGAAAAGTAAGGATATATTTTTCTTCTCCGGAGCTGTTGTGTCCTGTAGGTGAGGGCATTCTGATAAGTTTATTTGTTTTTCTTTTTCTTCTTCTTCTCTACGCCTACTGTAAGGCCATCATCTTACTACAATTAAAAAAAAAATACCACAAAAAGTGCAAGGTAGTCATCCTCTGCGTTCCAATTCATAATTTTCACAGCCACCAAGAGTTGATGCTAGCAGAGGGTCTTTTGTTTGCCTGATATGTGTTAGTGTAACTCTCTGTTCACGAACTCACTGCCGCGTTTCTGACGTCATTTTGGAGGAATATATTTTTCTCATTTTTTTTTTTGATGTTTGCAGTGTGTTTTCTGCTTTATTGCATTCCAGGGAGGATCAATGGAAAAAAAAAAAAAAAAAACCCAAAATATGCATCTTCTCTTGAAGCAGGCTGTATGGAGAACTCTCTAAATTAGAGTTTCCTTATTCTCGTTCTCTGTCATATTATTGAAGGACGAGGTTTTTTCTTGAATCCCTTTTTTTTTTTGTTCCACAAAAAAGAGATCAGTGCCTACGTCCTGGAGGCGTTTGCGCTTTATCAAAATTTCACTTTTTTTCTTCTGTAAATTGCATCCCAGCTCTCTACTCTGGCGATAATTGTGCGCAGAATCTCCCTTTTTCGTTGCATTTTGACAACAGCAAGTGCCCCGACGTGCAATAAATACAAAAATGTATTTCAAACTTTGAGTCAAATCCCTTTTTCTTAGGTATATTCTCACGAGAGGGCTTTGCATTTCAGCTTTTCCCCCTTTGACACCAAAAAAACGCTCTTTTTTTTTTTTTGTCAAAAGCGCAAAAGAAACAAACAAACGGTTACGTAAAAAGCGTTTTGTATAGTGAAGCTCAACCTCGGGTTTACACTAATACAACAAATTTTCAAAAAAAAAAAAAAGAAAGAGTAAAGGGGGGGTCGACGTATTATGATAGCTAAATTTTAAAATTTTTGAGAATTTTCGTTAAATTTTTTAATCTGAACCTGTTATTATGTAAGCATTGTGTAAGCACTATGTCGGGGCTTATGTAAGCACTATGTAAGCACTATGTAGGTTAAATTGTATTTTTTCTTTCGATTAGGGCAGGGCAAGTTTTTTTCTCGTTTCTCATTATGCGCGCGCGCATTATTTTTGAAATCCCAAAAAAAAAACTAGTCTTAAAAAAAACTAGTGGTAAGGTAACGCAGGGGAGTGGGCCTGGGGGGTGGCACGTTTCATATTTTTCCCTCTCCACAGACCCCCCTCACCCGAAAACCCCCCACACGTATTGCACAGACCAGGGAAATAGCTTGGGTACTTTTGCTGGTTTCAAAACCAGAACAAGCTGGTTTACTGGTTTGGGGAAAAATAAAAAAAAGTGGGATTCGGGATTCAGTTATTCGTCGCCCCGCGCCACTTTCTTACTCACAGAAGAGAAAGCCTCACACGTAAGAGAACCCCTAAAAAGGGTTCATTGAGTGACTCTGTGGTATAAAAAGCTGCATATTTTGCACTATATGGGGTGTCCCGGGCACGGCGTAATTCATGTGTAATGGGGTGTAATGGAGTGTAATGGAGGGAATTTAAACTTTTTGCTTTTTTTTTGCGTTTTCCCCCCGTTTTTTCAACACGAAAAGTCCAAAAAAGGTGACCACAAATTTTTTTTTGGCGAGTGGCAGGGCTTCCCGCAGGATCTGGGGTTTTGGCCTCCCAGGGGGACCAGCCAAAAAAAGGTGGAATTTTTTTTTTTTTTTCAATGATTTTAATTTGTGTGGTGTGTAGCATTAACGCTGACGCTACGTTACGTTACGCGCCTTTACGCACTTTAAGTGGTCAAAAAAATTTTTCGACTTCGGCGAAAATGTCCCGGCAAACCGTTAAAACTGCTGCATTAACTCGCATATTGCATATCATCTCACGTTCCCCACCTTTGCGGAATAAGAAAAAATATGTCAGGTCGGTAGCGTGCAGACGTTTCCTCGTATAGACATCTACAAAAAGAAACGACAGTCATGGCAAAGGTTCCTGGCGAAGCCACGGTACGCAACATTTCAAAATACTGTGATTAAAATTGCACATTTTACAGCCACACTATGTCATGGGTGGCTTGCAATCTTGCGCCGCAGGCGCACGGTACGCTACTTTTTTCTTTTGCCATGCTGCATGCTTCCTTTTCCTTCGGCGTTTGACCAATTGAGTCGCGTTCTGGCTGTGACGGGGTCACTTTGCCCATGAGGCATACTCGTGGTTCTTTGCAACCGTTATTTTCTGCCTCTTCGGAGCCTGAGCCGATAACTGGGACTCCGCCGGTCGCTTTGCAAATTCCATTATGGAAATCTGTCTTGGTCCGGAGGACTTTTTTGGTGCCATCTTTTCCCCCTGTTACACGACGGTGATGTAACGGGTGTTACAAGTGGAGTTACAAGTGAGTTACATGTAACTTTTGTTACATGTAACTCACTTGTAACTCACTTGTAACCCACCAGTTACAACCTGATTTTGCCTGTAATTCATGTATCCCACTTGTAACTCACTTGTAACTCACTTGTAACGGTTTTTCACTTGTAACGTTACATGTAACTTCACTTGTAATGTACTGTACATCACCGTCGTGTAGTTGCCTGTATTTGGATGCGCGGGGACGGGAGGGTGGGAAAAATTAAAAAAAATGTGGAAAATTCCTAATAGGCAGCCTCGGAACACTCAAGGGCAGGCTGGTCCCCCCTGGTCCCCCCTGGTCCCCCCTTATTATTTTTATTTTCCCCCAGGGGGACCAGTGGTCCCCCCTGGTCCCCCCTGTGGGAAGCCCTGACAGTGGAGCAAAAAAATTTTGCCTGGCTGAACATTGCCGAAGGAATTGTGCACTTTTGACCACCACAGATTACACGTTGTTTTACGATTTTTTCTATGCACTTATGTACTGGGAAGCATGC
Organism: Rhynchopus sp. YZ270_cl-10; assembly: GCA_964035575.1. Taxonomy (NCBI): domain Eukaryota; phylum Euglenozoa; class Diplonemea; order Diplonemida; family Diplonemidae; genus Rhynchopus; species Rhynchopus sp. YZ270_cl-10. The sequence continues at coordinate 2,280,024 of OZ037833.1, read as the reverse complement.
CACCTGGTGTTAAATTTTTACTGGCGTGGCTACATAACCGATTCCCATGTTTCTACCGTGTTTCTACACAGTACACAGTACACAGTACACAGTACACAGTACACAGTACACAGTACACAGTACACAGTACACAGTACACAGTACACAGTACACAGTACACAGTACACAGTACACAGTACACAGTACACAGTACACAGTACACAGTACACAGTACACAGTACACAGTACACAGTACACAGTACACAGTACACAGTACACAGTACACAGTACACAGTACACAGTACACAGTACACAGTACACAGTACACAGTACAAGGCAAAAATGACCAAAACAGCTGATGTTTTGGCCTATCAGGAATATTTTCATGTATTCACACAAATTTTTTCTGGCCTCAATACCCCCAAACTACACGATTTTCGGTTCCGGCAAATTTTTGGAGCACCAAATATCGCGAAAAATCTGGGGGTGGTTAGGGCGGGGTGGGGTGGGGTGGGTATAGGGTGGCTCGGGGAGGTTACTCCACAGCCAACAACGTATCATCATGTTTTTCCCCCACTAAGACCTACGTGGTAGGTGGGGTATTTTTTTTCGACTAGTTATTTTTTTTTTGCGCGCGCGCGCGCATTTTTTTGAGCTGCAAATAATAAGAAACGAGAAAAAAACTTGCCCTGCCCTTATTCCTAATTTTGGTGCCCCTTCTCCTTCCGCCCCCCTACATAAGGGTAAATTGGAGGTTAAATTTTAAAAAAATTCAAAATGAAAAGTTAAAATTGCCTCAAAAAGCGTGCGGGTATTATGCTAGCATAATACCCGCACCTACATAATACGTCGACCCCCCCTTTAAGCTAGAAAGCACACTCCCTCCTTCAAACAACAACCCTTCTCTTTTGCCCTTCCTCCTCCTCCTCCTCCTCCCTCCTCTCCCCTTCCCGGCTTCTTTTCCTACCCCCCCCCATTTACAGATATGATGCTGGATTGGATTGCAGAGCATTTTGTGAGTTTGGTTGTTTTTGTGTTGTTGGTTGGGTTTTTTGTGGGGAAGGGGGAGAAGAGGACATGCGGGAGGGTCGGATGCACACGATGTGCAGGCACACATGGGGGTAGGGGTATGGGGAGGGATATCAACCCACGGGAACAGGGTGCGACGGTGTTACACCACGAGGGATTGCTTGCAGTGCCTGTCTGGCAGTGCAACGGGAAGCGTACCACCGTCTTGCAAACACCTTCGTGGGTGACCAGACTCGAACACAACACTGCTGCGATTCTCGATGAACTGCAACAAACATTCCCTTTGTCTTCCCCTCTTTGGACCACCAACCCTATGGTCGATGGGGGAACATGGCAGACGCTGTTTCTCATAAACCAAGGACGTCTCTGTCACGAACTTCCTCTTCTGAGTGAAATATTAAAAGGGGTTATGGGGCGGTCAGGGTTTAATGTAATGTGTGGCACCGTGTTTGGGAATGTGTTCTTCAGTAGACTAACCTTTGGTGAAGGTGGGCTGTGTGTCACCCCACACCATGGTTCTACTAATGCGAGACTTCGTCTGCAGCTCCCACTGAAACAGCCTGATGGTGTTACGTTCTTTGTTGCAGGTGAATTGTATTCTCCACAGGCAGGACAGTGCTTTCTCTTTGACGACTCATTTCTGCACTCTGTACAATGCAATGGGGTGGGTGGGGAACGTATTACACTCATCATCGACCTTTGGCATCCACAGCTCTCTGCGAGCGAGATTGCTGAGATATGCATTATGCATAATGTATAGCCGACATCCCATTCTCCCCATTTTTTTCTCCCCTTCTCAACCTGACTTAAAACTTTCTATTCTAGATGGTTTAGTGCCTCTGCCTTCATACAGCATTCCCCTAGGTGTGCATCAATAAAGTGCCCTCCGTGGTTCTACCTGAGGAGCTCCGTCGCCTGTGTGGACAGAGGAATGTTGGCATATCACCATTTTACACTTCACTTTAAACAACCCAACATCATCCTTTCAGGTCTATAGAAGGTATTGGGGTTTACCCCAAGACCGGAGGCCAAGTAGAGGAAATGGCGGTTCCTCAGAAGCATCTGGAGGCGAGACGGGCCCTCAGTGTGCTGCAGATGCGTCTGGCTGCGATACGCGAGGCGCATAGTAAGGGTGGTTTGCAGGCGGAGTTTTGCGCGGCTGCAATAGAGGTGGAGCCACCCACACCGACGCTGCCTGGTGCACCGGGTATGCGTGTGGCAGCGGACCTCCCGCCGTGCGCAGAGGGATCTTCGGCAGGCGTGCCCTCTTCGTGCTCAGACCACGCACCCACCTCCCCGAGCAGCTCCTCCAGCGGCTCTGCCCCATCCCCAACCAACCGCCGCAAGGCGGAAAAGAACGAAACCAAAAAGACACCCCCTTCTCCAAAGGCAGCCTCTGCCCCTCGCTTGTCAGAGCCTGCTCTGTTAGTTGCGGCGCGTGGTGTGCTCAATGAGTTGAAGACGATGAACACCTCGCAGTATGGGAAGTACCAGAAGACGAAGCTTCACTACAAAGGGCAGTACGGTTTGGTTGGCAGGGCGTTGTCTTTGGGGAAGGAGCATTATGAGCGGAATGTGAAGCCTGAGAAGGTTTTGTTCCGTCAAACTGAGGAGGAAATGGAGCTTGCGAAATGCTTTGTGGAGCGTTTGCAGAAGGAGGCGAAGGCGCAGGGGTTTTATGTATCAGAACGCAAAGCGTCGCTGAAGGTGATCCCTGCAAAGGCGTCAACAGATCTCAACGACACTGTCAAATCCCTTCCCGCACGACAGACCAGCCAACCCCCAAGCCACATGGTCCCCATCGACAAAGCCTCCTCCGGCAGCATCTCCTCTCTCGGCGAAACAGACACCCCACAAACCATTCCCACCACAGCACCCATCCCAGCTGTGCCACCTACAGGACCTACCACGATGCTGTCGGGTACGCCACCCATTTTGATTAAGGGGGCCTCCTTTACGGGGAGTGCAGGGGATACTGATGAGGCGGCAGGGCATTCTCACTCTCACTCTCACTCTCCAGCGTCGTTGTTGCCGTACCATGATGGGCCGTGTGGAACCCTGGCGTGTACGTTGAGTGGCTGTGGGGGTACGTCCAACAACGTCCCGATTCCTTCGTCTGCGAGGCAAGGGAGTGGCAGTGCTGCGACCGCGGCTGCGGCTGCCTCCCAAGTCCATCTCCTCCCCACCGGTGTCACCCTCAGTGAAACGCAAAGCGACACATCCTTCAGTGACAATCTCGATTCCAGCTACGCATCTATCACCCCACCCTACCCAGAAGCTGAATAACAAAAGCTTGGACGGGTGGCGGGGGGGGAGAGCGGAGGAAAAATGAGGGGGGAAAAGGATTTCACATGATTTTTTTTTTTGTGGTTTGATTTGTTATTTTTGTTTTTTTTTTTGCATTCACAAAGAGTTGCGAAAAAAAAGTTGCAGCTGGAAAAAAAGAACACCACGAAACTTTGAGTTTACCAGAGTAAATCACCCTTTCCCTTTCCCTCTCCAAGCAAATTTACCAGCTCTAGACTGGAAGCTTGTAATAAAGCAAAACAAAAAAGAAACATTGGGCTGAGTCTCAGGGTTTTTTTATATTTGGTTTTGAAGGAATAACTCTTTCTTGGGAGGAATGGGGAAAGGCTTTTATTTTAGTTTGTTAATATGATTTTTTTCCCCCCCCTTCCCCACAGCGTCTCACCAAAAAACTTCCCTTCCCATTTCCCCAGAATTTTTCTTTTAGTGATGTCTTTTGCTGTGCAAAGTAACGTTCACACGATACTTTGCATGGAAAGAGGATCTTTGTATTGTTTAGCCACATTTTTTGTTCGAACAAAAGAAGCAAAAAGCTTGTTTTTTTTTGAACAACAAAACAAAAGCATAATGCGTCACTATTCCACTGTTCCCCATAAGAGAGATTCGACAGGGAAGCCTTCCCCCCTCTCACCTCCCCCGATGATTTTGCTGGTTGACCTGTACTAGGGATGTTTCTTAAAATACCTTTTTCTTATCACCCTGTCTTAATATTCAATTCTTAGGATAGAATACAGCCACGTGTTGTGTGGGTAGACCTGAAACAATATACCCCAAAAATGGAAAATAACACAGCAGACAAAATAACAGTGGAGATTGCACAACTGTGGCGACACAACCGAGGCAACTACAGTACTCCAACAATTTATCAAGAAGAAAAAAAAAAACTAGTACTAGTGGAGCATACTCTAGGGTGGCTACACTAATACAACCAAGTTTTCAAAAAAATAAATAAAACAATAGCACGTAATGTAGTGTTTGCCAAACACAAAAACGGTCCAACTTTTCGAGAGATGTGTATGTGAAGCACATTCATCTTTACCTCTTTTTAGTTTATTTTTTTGCTGGTAATATCCTATCATATGCTGTTGTTTCCCTTCACAAAACCCCCTCCCCTTTTTTTGTAAAGTCCCTTTTTGACCAGGAGTATTTGATTTCATATCCTTGTATCTCCTGGTACTCTTCTTTATCTCCCCCTACCCCCTCCCACAAGTGATGCAAAAAAAAAAAAGAGCAAAAAAAATAATTTCAAAGATGAAAAAAAAAATCATGTGTGTCTTTTGTTTTCTTTAAACGACGATGTGCGCCCCTTGATGTTGATTTTTCATTTTTTTTTTTCTCACTGTAACCTACCGAGGTAGGCGTGACACTGGCTAGACGATAGTTGAGTGTTGGTTTTTTAATCTTTTCAAAACTTTATTTTTCAAAATTTGGATTCCATGATATTTAGTAGAGGCGTATGCACTTTCGACTCTTTCTTTCACCTTTTCCCCGCCCTCAGTTTTTTCACTGCCACGAGAGGGTTTTGTATTTCAAGTCAACTTTTTTTTTGTGCCTGCGTCAGGGTTTGCAGGATACGGGGTTTGGGAAAGCCCGAAAGCCTGCTCACAGTCTACCTGCAAGCAAGTACACAGTGCATCACTCCAGGGTTCGATAACCCACGGAGCGTCAGGTGCCTGCGTCCCAGAGGCATTTGCACTACTGACTTCACTTTTTTTTACGCACCAATCATTTTGTGTCACCTCATAACATGAAGGAGGAAATAGAAACAAAGCATTTTGAACACACTTTGCGGTTCTGGGGACGAACCGCGCTGCAGAGCCACCCCCTCACCAAACAGGTCGAGGTGTCGTGCGTTTCACCACAACCTGTCTCCCATGGGTTTTATCGTGTGGTGAGTGTTAAGTGTTACGTTTCTATTTGTCTTTTCTCTCCATTGTTTCCCTCTTACGTCATCAATAACGATACTCACTTTTGAAGGTTTGACCTAATCACACGAGGCTTAGGTTCATCAATACAAAACCTTTCTGTTTTTTATTAACGTCCCTACATTCACAGGGCATATGCATTCACGATGATCACCCCTTTTTGGTTGCCACATCTGTAGATGCTATTTTTCCCAGCAACGTCTTTTTCCTCCCCACCCCGCCAAAAAAAAAGGGGTTTTTCGCAATTTTTTCCCCCCGCGCTACAGAAAAACCGGACTTTTTCGCAAATTATATCCGTGGCAAATTATGGGGGGTTTTTTTAAACATTGATCAGCTTAGGTTCATCTTATCAACTCTTTTTACTTTCCTCTCATTTTGGTGTCATCCCATGAGAACAGAAGCCTTGTGTATCTGCCAGTACCGTTTCTATTATTGTATGGCGTGTGCGGCAAATGGAGGCCTCTCGACAGTTCCACTGAAAAGAGGCAAAAAAAAGTCGTATATCTAAGTACATTAGCCTTCGGGCGACATTGAGTACAGGTGATTGTCGACAAAAAAAAGGGGCAAAAAAAAAGGGACATAAATGTCGTTTCATCTCTCCTCCCTCTTGTTTTGCATATCAGATGTCAACCTCGAAATGGATCTAGGGCTGGCATGGTTAGGGGTCCACCATTCATGTACCAAAAGGTACTGTCATGAGAGCAACTCTGTTTCGCTCAATCAAATTCCGAAGATTCTTTTAAAAAACGTTGTTTCCCCTCCCCTTTTTACTTTGTTTTGGGAAAACAAAACAAAAAAAAGCGCACATTGGAAAATAGATGATTTGTGAAGATGGCCATGTACATCACGTTTTTTTTTTTTTTTGTTGTCAATTTTTTGAATTTGCCAAAAATTGATTTTTCTTCAAAAAGTACTTCCCTGTACTGTGATTGATTGTATTTTTGATTCGCTGTGTGCAGACAAATGAATTGGCAAAACAAGAAAAAAAACCACTCTTTTTTTTTTCCAGTTGACGTAAGCACAGCGGTATTTAGGTCTATCTTCAACAATCGGGGTTCGACAAACAGATGGAGCGTGAGGTGCCTGTATCCCTGCGTTCGCACGAGGGAGAATTGTCTACTTCACTTTCTTCGTCATTGTGAGCCTTAGAGACGTCTTCCTATCCCTTCCCTCTTTTTTTTCTCTCAGGTACACTGTCACGAAGAGGGCTTTGTATGTCAAGTCAACTTTATTTTGGGCGACTTATTTCGTTGTTTTCCTTCGTGTAGTAGGTACCCGGCGCGTTTTCACCATTTATGGTCCTCTTTTTGGGTATTTCTTAAATAAGTGCACATTTCAAAGAGATTCACAATTCTAAACAGGAAATAAACCAGCAATTTTTTTCTAAAGGTACCCCGATCCAAGGGTCCTAGGTAATACCATTGGTAACTCTAATCTGCAAGGTCTGCACCACAACCATCGTACACAAATGGTTTCACTGTTTTTTTTTATTATTTTGTTGGTTTATTAAAAGTCTACCATATTTTCGGTATTGATCCTTCCACACACACAAAAAACTCTCCAATTTTTTATTGGAGATTTCTTTTGTTCTCCCCTTCCCCAGAAAATAAAAAGAGTTGCAGACAAAAAAAGGGGGTTATCTTTTGAGTTGTTTGAAAGGAAATCCGTTTTCTCCCAGCAATGATTTTTTTTTTTAAAAGCACGCTCTACCTCCCACTGTCAATCTCCCCTTTTTTTTCTCTTTCTCTTTTTCTTTTTTGTTTTTTTTTTTCCCTCTTTTTTTTTACTCCTTCTTTTTGCAACACAAATTGCAGAGGAAGGAGACCGATTCGTGATACTAGACGTTTAGCGAATCGAAAAAAAAGAAGAAAAAAAAAATCAAAAAACAAAACAAAACAAAGGATCATTCGACGTCTTTCAACTTCTCTTAGTTATGTGGTGTCCTCTCCCTCCTCTCTATCCCCCAACCTTTTCCTTTTTTTTACCGTCAAGCCTCCTACTAGCTATTAGCCATTCCCATATTCCCCATTTTCTGTCTCACATCCACGGAGATCAGATTGCCTTTATTCGTTGAGGTGTCAAAGATTACCCTTTTTTAGGTGATTAAGCACAAGAGGCTTAGGTTCATCTTATAAACCTTTCTTTTTTTTTTTGTGTCCACCCCCCGGTACAGCCGGTCATACCAAGGTACACTGTTCACGAGAGGGCTTTGTATTTCAACTCTACTTTTTTTTTTCAGATGTGTTATGTATGTGAGACATATTCACTGAATTTTTCTTTTTAAATTTTTTTCTGGTGAGGTATTGTGTGCGTTTGCAGTGATTCCACGACTTAGTCTGTATAGATAGCAGGTACACTACCAACGGCCTCATTGCGTGACTCGATAGGTAGTTTCGCTTGATCCAAAAAGGGAAGTGTGTTTTTTTTTTTTGGCCGTGGGTATGTGTGAAGGCTTTTTTTGCACTCAAGTTTTTCTTTGTGTTTTTTCTCTCTCTCTGTCTTTTCCTCTGTATTTACGTTTCGCCATATTATCCGAATCAGCTTCACGTTGATTTTGTCCCCTACCCCATTTTCTATTTCTTTTCACCTCCCTATTAGGGGTTCCCTCTTTGTGTTATAATGTTGCGAGAGTTTAGGTTCAACTTTGATGGGTTTCAGAGGGGTCGCAAAGAACAAAGCCCAATATTTGGGTGGGAAAAAAAAACCTTTGTCAGAACCGGTCCTCGGACAGGTGATGGTCGCAACTACAAAAAAAAGTACAGAATTCACCTTTAAATGGGGTGATTTGTCAATACAACAAAATATAAATAACGGAACAAAAAAAAAAGTAATTGTGTGGTGATCACATAGGTGATGACGATGCCACGTTGTCAAATTTTCAAGAGAAATGTGTTCTTTTTTTCTTTTTCTCGATGTTTTTAAAGGTGACTCATGAGAGGAGACGATTCTTTGTGACAAAATTTTCTTTTAAAAAAACGGTCAAACAAACCTTTTCGGAGGTGATTTTATGTAAATAGTTTGGTGGCCCCAAAACGCCACTTTTGTGCTACAAAATAAGTACAAAAAAGACACTTTATTTTGGGACGAGCCACTCCATATTTTAGTCTCTGACGATTAGAGGAAGCATATTTTTTTTTGCACAAAACGTCGTAACGCTTTTATTCCAACTTTTCGAATCTCCTCAAATGCGAGTACATACAAAACCATCTCCACCTTTAGGCTCGTTTTATCTGTGCAGATGTAAACTGTCCTCCTTTGGGCCCGCCTTTCATTTGATGATCACTTTTTTTTGCATTTTCAACGTCTCTTGTTTTTTTTTCTGGGTAGAGAGGGAATGTATACATTGCAAAAAGGTACGACTGGTTTTGGAGTGATGCAAATATTCTGTTCCGCCTTTGTTTTCAATTAGAGAACACATGTGGTGCAAAGTGATATCATAACAAGACCTAGTATAGAAATGTAGTGTCAACAATTTCCCCTCTTCCGCTTTTTTTTTCCCCACTAAAAAAAAAAAATATGGAAGCGAAATGCTTCGATCCTAGCTGATGAAACTAACACCAAGTGCTCAACGACAATTGTCGAAGAGATGGGAAGGAAAAGGGGAGGTTTTTTTTTGCGGCGTACTTTGGTTTTGAAGATGTGTGCACCTCAACATGAACTTCATCTCTTCAATTTTTATTTTTATTTTTTGTGGAGGAAAATCAAATTTGACCAAACCTCACCCAAAAAAAAACAAACAAAATACCTAGATTCGAACGAAGGCAGCCTAGCTGCCAAAAAAAATATAATAAACCCCCCAACAACAAACAGCAACTTTATAAATGATTTTTTCATGTGAACACAAAACCCAGAAAATTCCCATTGCCATTATTAGGTTCACATACTTGATGGTCATTGCTTACGTCTACAGAGGCGTGCATTTGTCCAATTTCACTTTGTTACAGCACATTGTGCGCAAGAAGGAGACAGTCCCACAGCATTGTGGCAAACCATTTTTCCTTTGTTAAATCTGACCATGTCCAGAAATACCACAGAGCGTCAGCGGTGACCCTTTCCCCTGTATCTGCTTTTTGTTGTGTATTAATCCTCCCATCGTGGTTTTTATGTCCACAATGCATGCATAGAATTTGCCCTGCAAACACTGCGCAGATTTGTCGATATCCTTGCCTTTTGGGACGATGTTTTTGTTTTGTACTGTACGAAAAACACATTTTTATTTTGTTTTTGAATAATTGATACTGTGTGGACACCTCGCTTTTTTTTTCTTTTAGTGTGAGCTCCACGCAACCGTTCCTCACCTATCTCTCCTTTCGTGAATACCGTTACTACGTCCTACTCCCGCCTCCACTCATCAGATAACGAACGGGGATCATTGGATACCCAGGAGACGAGATAGGTTTGGGTCAGGCTATATCCCTGCGTTAGAGTGCGATCAAATTTACAAATGGAGAGCACAGGACTGTATTCTGCAAAAACAGGAGATTTTTCTCCCCTTTTTCTTATGGGAGATGGGCACAGAGGGAGAGAGGCGTTGAGCCCTGATGGGGAGAAGGGAACCTTGCAGGGAATTGAGGTCAACCATTGAACACGATTCGAAAGGCTTTGCACTTTCAACTTTTTTAATATGGGCCAGTTTTTTCGGCCCATGCACACTCATTTTTTTTTGTCTACGTCGTTATGAGGCTTCATAGTCGGTTGAACAGAGTACATGAGCGTGCATGGACACATCATAACTCTTCCCGTCTCTACGTGAAGTTGCTTTGCGGTGCTGCAATACCACATTGTTTTTTTGAAGCCTTTGTTGGAGGAATATCGTTCTTGGGGGGGGAGGTCATTAAATGGCCTTTTTTTTTTTTTTTTTGGACTCAATACTTTCCATTCTGAATTGGAAGTGTGTGAATCTAATTAGGTGAATTCTTTTGCCTATTTTTTTTCCTGTTTTTTCTCCCCTCCTCCCGAGCCCCTTCTTCCCCTTTTTATTTTCTCAGTTTTTGAGAATTTTGATGGGGGGTTTTTTTTTTGGTTGAGAATTTTGGTATGTTTCCTTGCGTGGTTTCATTCATTTTTTCAAGTTTTTCCTCTTTTTTTTTGATTTTTTTGTTTGAGGTGGTATTTTTTTGGAACGAGATGTAAGTTACACAAAATAGCTTCACGGGTTTGACTGAAGACTTACCACTCAACTAATGAAATAGTAGGTAATACTCTAGTCACTGTAAGCATCTTGGCTATGGTACAGATTCGTGCAGGAACTGTATTATTATTTTTTATACCACATGTGTCGATGGTTCTTTCACGAAGCAACCCCACCCCTTCCTCAACCAAAAAATAAAGAGACGCTGTTTACAGTCTTTTTCTTTGTGATGCTTTTTTTTCTGCAAAATCAGAAGAAAATAAAACCGTTATTTTGTTATTGTGTTTTTTTTTAGATGGGTGTCCATTATTATTATTATTATTTTTTGCCTGAAATATTCATTTCTTCAATGCATTTCATTTTCCCTTTTGAAAAGGAATGCAATCTTTAAAAAGAACGCAGCGAGAGAAGGATCCCCTCTTTTTTTTTTCTTCTTTCCAGCAACTCCAACAATATGGAAGGAAAATCAATAAAATAAATGGGATAATGGGATAGTGGTAACTGTCTTGCAAGGCAACTACATCCCAATCCAGAAAAGATCTGTATCTCTTTAGTGCTCTCTGGGGTTCGATAACCAGCAGGAGAGGTTCGTTGCGTCTGCCGATGAACGGCGAGGTGTTTGCACTTTCAACTTCTTTCTTTTTCTTTTTTTCCTTTTTTCAGAGCGTTTAGCAGTAGCAGGACTTTGCTATTGTAACGAAGGTGCCCATACAGAGGCTACTCCATCCGACAAACTTTTCTTTATTTTTTTTGTTACAGGACCGTCCGAGGTCCTAAGAGAGAAGTTTTTTGCCACAGAAAGAAACACAAAAATGGGGTGTTCCGGGGTGTGGAATTTTGGGCACGTTCACAAGTTTTCACAAGTTTTCACAAGTTTTCACAAGTTTTCACAAGTTTTCACAAGTTTTCACAAGTTTTCACAAGTTTTCACAAGTTTTCACAAGTTTTCACAAGTTTTCACAAGTTTTCACAAGTTTTCACAACATAGTATTTGCCATTTTTATGTGAAGAGTTGTGAAGAGTTGTGAAAAGTTGTGAAGAGTTGTGAATTGAAATGAAAATTTGGATGAAAAAAACACAGATGTTGTGAAGAGTTGTGAACAGTTGTGAAGAGTTGTGAATTGGATTAAAAAAAAGGGGGGCTTTTTTTCCAGGGTTTTTTGCAGGACTGGTCAGGTCAAGTGTGCTGTGCACAGGGCTAGCTAGCGTGGGTCCGTGGGTCAAGTTGGCCGTACCACCCCACCCCCTGTGCGAGGAGGACGACGGAAGTCCGCGGCTAGTTCGCTTGTTGTCTTTTTTTTTCAACATGTTCGCAACTCATAAAAAAGTAGCGTACCGTGCGCCTGCGGCGCAGCTAAAAATTCCGAGTGGTAGCCCGCAGGTCTACCCGAAATGTTGCGCACCTTGGCTTCGCCAGAAAAGTTTTGGTGCTATTTTTGCCAGGGGGTGACCTGTTTTGCTTGCTCTGAGCTGGGGTCTATACGGGAGACCATACTAGATACGACGACACCCACTTCGAAAAGTGGGTGATCCCTTGCTGCTGTCCCCAGTTTTTTGTCAGAGGGGAAAGAAGGTTTCAACGCTCCCAAGGCCCACCCACAAGACCTATCAACTCCCTTGGGTCGAGAGCCTCCAGGGCCCTCCTCATAGTTTCGAGAGCTTGACGAGTGCTCCTCGTTTAGTGTTGAAGCCAAACCGGATTTTGGGGACAATTTTATCCGAAAATGGCCCCGCCTATTAATGACCGGGCTCATATTTTCCAAAAAATTAAGTGGTCATAAAATTGTCCAATTTTCAACATTGACCCCACCACTGCACGGGCGGATCCCAAAAATGCAAACCGATTAAAAAGTTGAAAAAAACACCTAAAAACACGTGGCCCGAAAGGGCCCAAATTGTCGGGTCAGCCACACCGTTTTAAGCACTTTTTGCACACAGAACCGCCTGTGTTGCCAAACAACGTCCGCCAAGGTGCCCTGTACCTACCTGGGTAGGTGGGTGCCCAGGCACCACCCAGACCTCGCCACGTCACAACTGTTCACAACTGTTCACAACTGTTCACAACTGTTCACAACTGTTCACAACTGTTCACAACTGTTCACAACTGTTCACAACTCTTCACAACTCTTCACACGCACTTTTTTGTGAAGAGTTGTGAAAAGTTGTGAAGAGTTGTGAATTGAAATGAAAATTCCCAAAATTCCATACCCCGGAACACCCCCAAAAAAAAAAAACCTGAAACTTTGTACTGTACCAGGCAAATTATTTTTATTTTTGGCTGCAAAAAAAGTTGCCCCCCTAAAATACCCCATTCTCCATTCTCCATTCTCCAAACAAAACCCTCCCCCCTTTCTCGTTGTGAGAAAATTCGAAAGAAATAAAAAAGGTCAATTTTTTTTCTTATTTTACTCCCACTGCCAAATGGTTTTCATTATTTACAGTGATTCAAGAAAAAAAAACTTCTCCTGAGGTTTGAAAATCCTATGTATTTTTTTTTACCTCTCAAAATTCTAGCTAAAATTTACCCAACAAACTACACCCTCTCTCCCCCTTCTCAGTAATGTTACACACATTATTCCGATAACTAAAAAATGCACAGCGTTTGGGTGGTAGGTGTGTGTCTATTTGTTGATAGTGTGTTTGGTGCGCGGGCAGGGTATGGTGAGTATTGCTCTGCACCAGAGGCGGGACGACATTTCAATAGCAGTGAGTGGGTTGAGACGCCTTGGTGTGAAGAGAACAGTGTACAGGCCTCGACAGAGTATGTGGGGCGGCCTATAGACTATCTGGATGATTACCAGGAGGTGGACCTGAGCGAGCCGCAGTATGACGGCCTATTCTGCTGCCACAGCAACTACACCACCCTCATACCCCGCAACGTAACCGTAGAGTACCTCGACGACAAAGCACAAAAGTACCAAGCCGCCGCAGAGCGCCTCCTCTCCCGCTACAACTGCGACGATTTCTACCCCTTCATGAACTGCACCCCTTGCCAATACGCATACCGGTCCTGGGTCTGTTCCGTTATGTTTCCAAGAAAATGCCGTGACAGCACCGACAGCCAGATCATCGGTCACGTACAAAAGGTTTGCAAAGATGTTTGCTACGAAGTTGTCCGGAAATGCCCTGTTGAGCTCGAGGTATAGTCTATTTTATGAAAACTACCACACAAACTACCCCTTTGGTGTGGCTGAATGGGAGGGGGGCGCAAGAAGTGCGAATCACCCCCCTTCAGCCACACATTTTGTTGTCCCCCTTAAAAATGACATTATTATCCAACCCTGTGTAAATTCTTAAAGATGATGTGCGATTTTCAATTTCATTTCAAATTTATTTTCTGTTTTTAAATGTATTGTTACAGTTTCACTGCCCAACGGACGCCTCCTATGGCGACTGGGGCCGAGAGGTAGACTGGGACAGCGACCAGTTTGGCCCCTTCCGCGGGAAGTGCAACCCCATGCAGTACAACATCAAAGAGGCTGCAGCAGCACCCTACTCAATGCTCTCGGTCTATGGCGCGCTCTCCGCAGCGCTGTGGTGCGTGCTGCTGTGAATTGCTCTGAACCCCCTAAAAAACCCCCCCTCGTTTTGATTTACACAAAACTCCTAACACGCCGGTTTGTCTGATTAATTCTCATCTGTCTGTTTGATCTTTAAACCCCCTTCCTCCCTTCCCATCTCATTCCCCAAAAATTGCACTCAGGGACCAAAAACCAAATAAAAAAAATGGGATTCCGTGGTAGGGAAGAGACGAGGGATGGTGAGCAGTTTAGAGGAGGTTCGCGTGGTCCTCCTCCTTCAAGAGATGGAAAGGGGAAGGGGAAGGGGAAGGGGAAAGACAACAAGGGAGGTAAGGGAGTGAAGGGAGGAAAGGGGGGGAAGGGTGACCATTCGGTTGATCGCTTTGAGAAGAAGTACACTCCGATCACGGATGACGAGAACCCGAACTACGTGCACCACGTGAGTGTGGACGACGTGCGCAAACGTCTCTCCTCCAACCACTACGTGCCCCCCAGCAACCCACACCTCTCCGTCACACCGAAGGAGCTCACCAAGCACCGCATAGATCACTTCACCGACCTCGACCTTCCCCAGAGCCTTGCAGACGGGCTGTCCAAAACCGGATACCAAGACCCCACACCCATCCAGTCCCTGTCCATCCCTGTCGGCCTCAGGGGGGATGATATTCTCACCGTCGCGCAGACCGGGAGTGGCAAGACACTGTGCTTCCTGCTTGTCATGGGCGCGTCTTTGATGCGGTCGACCAAGTCCGGGGGTGCGTCTGTGTGGATGAAGCCCTCTGCGATTGTGATCACACCGACACGTGAGCTTGCACTGCAGATCATCGAGCACGCGTGGATTGTCTTTGACGAGGCGGGACTGCGTACCTGTGGTGCTTATGGAGGAGTGAGGAGGAACGCACAGTTTGGGGAGCTGGAAAACCAGTGCAAATCGCGTGGTCTCTCTGTGGGGGTGGACATTGTGGTGGGGTGCCCTGGGCGTTTGAATGACCTGATTAGTCAGGATATCATTGGTCTGCAGAGTGTGCAGTTCCTTGTGATGGACGAGGCGGACAGGCTGCTGGAGATGGGCTTTGACAAGGAGATGGACGCTATTGTGAAGGAGTCGGGCATGCCGCGCGATCGCCAGACAATGATGTACTCCGCCACCTTCGATGAGGGCGAGATCCCCTACGCAGAAGGCTACCTGAAGGACGGCTACGTCGTTGTGAAGCAGGGCCTCGACAGGACGCTCCCAGACAACCTTGAGGTCAAGCTCATTGAAATCGACAGAAACCAGTACATCCAGGACGAAGTCTCCTCCCTCGTCAGAAGCATCGACAAACGTGACAAAGTCCTCATCTTCGTCCCCACAAAGGCCGAAGCCTCCGAATGGTCGCGTGAGTTCAAAAACGACGCCGTCTGCCTGCACGGAGACATGACACAGTGCTCCCGCGAAAGAGCGCTCGAAAAATACAGAGACAACAAGGTGCACATCCTGATCGCAACGGATGTGGCACAGCGTGGCATTGATGTGCAGGGTGTGACGGATGTTATCAGTGTTGGCGCACCCAACAACGAAGATGACTTCTTGCACAGGTATGTCTTTCTGACACCCCCTTTTTTTTCCTTCTTTTTCCTTCTTTTTTTTTGAACCTCATCCTCCCACACAAAAACATCGCCAACAACAGAGCTGGACGCACTGCACGTTGCGGCAAGGCAGGTACCTTCCATCTGTTCCTCAAGAAACCTACTCCGGCTCTGACTGGAATTGTCAGAGTTCTTGACGACTCGCAGCGTAAGGTATGTTCCCACCCTCTACACTTTCCCACCCCACACGCGACACTGCCAGGTTCCGGATTGGGCACGCAGAATGGCCAGTGCAGGAATGAGAAGCGGCCCGATCAGGAACAGATCCCGCTCAGCGTCCAGAGGTCGCTCCGGAAGCCGTGGCCCCCCCAAGGGAGGCAAAGGTAAGGGAGGCGGTAAGGGCAAGGGAGACAAGGGAGGCAAGCGCAGCTCGTCCAAAGGTGGAAAGGGTGGCAAAAGGTTCTGATAAAGGAAAATAATGGGGAAAAAATATACGGTAGTAGATGTTCATCCGGTCTCTTTGGATCATCTTTTCACCGATTCTCACGATGGAGTTTAAAATGGAATTAGAGTAATAAAAAATGCACAAAAGCAAAAACAGCACCCTTTTTTTTTTAAAAAGGATTGCATCGTTGTCTCGGGGGAGTCAGGTAGGGGGTTTTTTTTATAAAATAGTCAATGCAAATTTGTTTGCAACAGTTCCCCCCTCTTCCCCCCGGTGATCGTACCCCCTATTACCCTTATCCCCTCAAACTGATGCTCAGTTTTCTCAGCACGCACCTGTGTAGCAATTGACAGTTCTCTCTGCTCCAGGAGGTGACCATGTCTGTGACTGTACCCTCTCGGTGTCAGTCTTTCGGCTACAGAGATCATCCACCTTTATGGGTTCATAAGGATCACTTTGTCGGTTCGGTAGTGTCCGTTCAAGGAAGGTGCTCGCCATTTTGAGCACCCTTTTTATCAATTTTTTGAGTGCACGAGAGAGGTACATGTTATTTTTTTTTTTCAATTTTACACTTTTTTTTAAAAGAGTGTAAAAAATTAAACGTAAAAAAATCAGGATTATTTAGATACACTGTCACGAGAGGGCTTTGTATTTCAAGTTAACTTATTTTTACATCTCTGAAGGAGGCTACCATTTCTCGGCGATACCCACGCGGATCTTATGACTCTGCTGCTGAGATTGGAAAACCTGAGAAAGCGAAAACTGTCAAAAATGTTCAAAAGAAAAAAAAAGGAAAACGGTACAACAAAAAAAAAAAAAAAGAAAAAAGAGAAGAAAGGCAAAACAAAAACAAAAAAAAAAACACAAACAAAGACAACGTTCCAGCACATGAGAAAAAGACATGACCCCAGCACTACCTTTTCCTCACGTCTCATTTCCTCATTTCAGTTTTTGCCCTTTTTTGACTGCGTACCTTTCACTGTCCAGACATCTTGAGGAGACATGAGGCGAAATATTCAGTTTTCGGTGGGTGCTCTTAGGCGTCACATGCATCAACGCCATAATGAAGGTGCTGATCCGTATTCACAGTATCGAGAGGAAGTGTCACAGCAGAACCAACGCATTGCGGAGGAGATGCACCGACGTCGCGTGCACTACGGCGAGGACACGAACCAGGCTGACGAACCTATAGAGAGCGCACACTTCGCTACGTCCCCGCAACACCGCTGGCAGAGCACAGAGCGCGCGAAGTGGCTGCAGAAGTGGGGCCTCAAGACAGAGGAGGTGGCCTTCACAGCATTCGACCTAGACACCTCCTGCACACTCAAGGATGTCAAGACACGGTACAGAGAGCTCGTCAAAACGTCGCACCCCGACGTAGGAGGCGACGCTGCTAAATTCAAAGAAATCACTGCTGTGCAGGCAGCGCTCACAGATCGCTTTCATATCCTCGAGAGTCTGTCGGAGGAGTCCGGCGGTCCTGTGGAGAGTGGTGTGGAGCACCAGCAGGATTCCTATAGTGAACGTTACCCCTCAAGAGGCAAGCAAAGGACAGAGACATCGTATCAAAAAGGGATGCGCCTCAAACGTGCGCAGTATCGGCAAGAGCTTCGCGAAGAGTCTGCGATGCAGTCGCCAAAGCTACAGTTGGTCTCAGCAGTATTGTCCATGGTGCTGGGCACCTTGGCAGTCTGGTTCATCTATGAAATGACCTTCAACTCCTGGAGGAAGAAAAGCTCGAACAGACCACAGGGTGGTTACCAGTAGTTTGGGGAGAAGGGTGGTTGTTGGGTTGGGGTGTTCAGGTGGTTGCCTGAGAGTTGTATGGTGAGTAGGACAGCTGTGGTGTCTTCTTGCTGATCTCCCTTTTGAGACCCCCACCATTTCTCTCCCTGTGCCCTATCCATGTCCCCCCATCCCACCCCATTCGACGCACACCCCCCAAACCCACAACACTCACACCTGCCAGACAAGACACACGGTCGAAGTGGGCGTTCCCACTCTGATCCTCTTCCTGAGCCTGCTTTTTTAGTTTATATTCTCCGAGACCCCTGTGCAAGCCAGCGTACGCCACGAAGTTGTAAAGATGGCGCTTCCTGTTAGCGACGCTGATTTCCTAGCCCAATGGACAGAGGTAACGAAGAATGTGTGTTCGCGTGCCGATGCGTCGAACGAAGGCCTGCGTGACAACATGATTTTCCTGATCACCACGTACGCAGACTATGGTCTGTACCTGGAGGATGTGCGCACGCTGGAGAGGGCGGCGAAGATCATCCGCGACCACGCGAAGCAGTACGGCGCTGACCGGCTGTCTGCAGGGCTGCTTGTGAACATGGCGACCCTGGTTGCACTGCTGGAGGTGTACAAGTCGCACGCAAAGGTGCCGCAGCAGTCTGAGGGGAAGGCTGCATACGACCTTGCGGGGGACCATGTGCAATCACTTGTGAAGCAGGTGGTGGACACGTCGCTGCGCCATGCAGACAGCTCGAAGCGCCCTGACTTCAGGGAGTTGGAAGGGTACCGCATGGACCACAGCGAGACAGCAAACCCCAGGTGGAACACGGTGTGCTCCTACGTTGCCGAGTCTGTGAACAAGTTTGGGTCGCACCTTCCGTACGGGAAGGAGGGGACGGCTGCCTACAGATACATGCAGGAGATGCGTTTCTACATGAAGGGCCACGACAAGCCTGGGCCGCTGTGGCCACGCATCCTGCGCGAGGCCCTGACGGCACCTGCGGACAAGAAGCGTGTGGCAGAGCTTGTGCTTGGACAGGCAAACAAGGAGCACCCGCTGCTGAGCATCCTGGAGAAGGACGAACGCGACTTCTTCCTGCGACACGCAGCTGAGGGTGTGTCGGCGAAGGACGTCTGGTCCCTGCTGAAGCGGGACGACCTGGTTGAGCTGTCGAAGAACCAGTCCGGGCGGCGTGAGGGTGGCCGTCACCGCCTCCGCTTTGAACATGACATGGAGGGTGGCGACGACATTGTGGGACGGTGGGAGTCCAAGGGGAAGTTGAGGGAGGGTGAGGACTGCACGATCTTCAAGTTCAAGCCCGACCCCAGTGCGACACGTGCTCTAGGAGGCGGCGGCCCTGGTGGTGGAAGAGGGGGTCGTGGCGGACCGATGGCGATGCTGGGCAACCTGATGGGAGGCGACGACGACGACATGTTCGACGACGGGTTTCCGATGGGCATGGGTGGCGGGATGGGAGGCCGTGGTCCGATGCGGTCGGCATCGTACCACCTGGAGTTGATGCTTCCTGGGCACACCAAGCCGATCGTGGCAACCGTGCAGCAGGTGCCGCAACAGCGCACGTATGCACAGGCTGTGGTTGCAGATTACTACTGTGAGTTCCAGGGGAAGGTGCTGCTCTTCCTGATGAAGTCACGTGGGTTCATGCACCGTGAGCGCACTGCACGCATGAGTGTGTACGTGAAGGAGGCGCGTGGCGGGCCGGTGGCATACGAGCTGTACGGGCCGCCGAACTACCTGCTGGCAAAGGACGAGGTGTCGGAGGAGCGTGTTGTTGTGTTTGCTGCACGTGCACTGCGCGAGGTGCTGCAGAACCCGACGGACTCGGCCGAGCGCCTGAAGGAGCACCTGCAGAAGGCCTACAAGGATCTGGAGGGGCTGCAGGAGCAGCTGCAGACGTACATCGCGCGTGTGGGGGTGCGCCGCTGCCACCCTGCGACACTGCTGCACGTGTTGGAGTCGATGGAGCCGAAGTCGAAGATCTTTGGGGAGACTGGCTGGCTTGTGTCGCAGGCAGAGCACGCGCCCTGTATCAACCTGATTGCGGTGATTGGTCTGGCGATGGAGGCAGGCCACCTGCTGAACCGGTACCCTGTGGCTGTGGCGGGGGCGCTGGAGGCGGTGGCCAAGGGCGAGACGAACAAGGGGCGGGACCCGCTGTCGGTGCTGCAGTCGCTGAACAAGGTGTCGTGCCACGACTTTGACGGGACCTGGACGTGGGTGAACGGTCTGCATGGGAAGACGCACCCCGACGCGTTCACGATCAGCGGACACCACGTGCGCCTGAACTCGCCGCACCTGCACAGCTGCACACTGCGTGAAATCAAGTACGAGGACGACGGGCTGCGTTTTGTCCTGGTGCAGGACAGTGTGTACGTGGAGACAACCCAGGGTGTGGAGGAGGAGCACTCCCGCGAACAGCTGTACACTGTCGAGCTGCGGCGGACGGGAAGCGGCTACACAGGACGCTACATGAAGGACACGACACACCGCTGGACGCAGTGCAGGTTTGAGCTGACGGCGCCGCCTGCCGAACGCCCGGTGTGCGAGTGGGGTGAGCAGTCGAACAAGGGGACCTTCCCACAGCTGGCGGAGCGCATCTCTGCGTGGGCGTGCGAGTCGCTGCACAAGGAGGCGGACGCATGCACAACAATCCGCACAATCTTCCCAAGCCTGCAGGTGGGGCAGGACGACCCGTTCTACGGACCGATCCTGCGTTTGTGGGAGGCGTGCTGCAAGCAGATTGTGAAGAAGACATCGACAGAGAAGCTGCTGCCGACCCTGGACAACTGGGTGCTGGCTGTGCAGCCCGGGAAGAGTCTGGCGGACCTGCGTGACCTGCGCATGCACGCTGCGAAGATTCTGCTCAAGGCGTACAGCACACAGCGTCCTGTGCGCTGGAACAGCGTGCCAGTGTCGCTGGTGAAGTTGAAGCAGCTGAAGGGGAACTACGCGACCCTTGGGACGTTCATCGACAGTGTGTCGCGTGAGAACAACCTGCTGCAGAGCAACCTGAACAACAGAAAGATCTCTGCGCGTTCCTTCATGATGATGCGGAACTACCGTGCGATCTACAACGACAACAACCTGAAGACCCCGGCCGACCTGAAGGAGGAGAGCTTCCGGAACCCGAAGAAGGACCTGGAAACAACGCAGCACCTGTGCCGTGAGCTGATGGAGCAGTGGGGTGTGCGTGAGGACTCGCGCCGGATGCAGGACATGGAGCAGAAGATCCGTGAGAGCGACCTTGTGGACCTGTGCGACCTGGAGTCGACTGTCGAGGAGGGGAAGCGGACGCTGGGGCCTGCGTGGGAGATCCAGGATGCGGTGCTGTCGCCGCTGCTGCGTGCACACTTCCGGCACTCGTCGGAGAAGGGGAAGGTTGTGACGCTGGGGGACATGCCGCGCATCTTTGAGCAGCTGAAGAAGAACCTGCGCAAGTTCACCCTGCGCACGACTGTGGGGGAGGCAACGGCCTTCATGGACCCGAAGGAGGGACGCCTGCAGGGGGAGCGGAAGAAGCAGGAGGTGGACCTGCTGACGAAGCTCGGTGTGTCGCGCGAGGTGGCGGATGCCTTGGTGGACGGGGCACTCCCCCTGCGGTTCATGATTGACGGCCTGAAGTCGTTCCGCACGCTGGCTAGTGATGAGTGCCCGAAGGACCTGCGCCTGCAGCCGGACTTCTTCAACAAGCGGGAGCGCGAGCTGCTGCTGGAGAGCGACCTGAACAACACCCCCCTGTCCGACGCGCTGGGGAAGTGCAACGAGATCCGTGAGGTGTCTGGGGGCTGCAAGCACGAGGTGCTGGAGGTGATTGCCACGATGCTGAAGTGCGAGAAGATTGTTGAGTTCACCAGAGACCACCCGCACGCCCAGGACGAAGGTCTTGCGAACGTGCTGACGAACGCACGCGACCTGCAGCACGCGTCGTTCCAGACCTTCCTGAACTGCGTGACGTTCATCAACCCGTTTGTGTCTGCGTCGAAGCTGCACATGGACAACTTTGCGGAGCGGACGCGGGAGCTGCAGCAGGAGTGGGAGGACCAGGGTCTGAAGGCGAAGGTGACGATTGCGGATGTGGCAAGTGCTGCGTCACTGCGTGCCCCGATCAACAACAGAACCACAACAGGGGCGCAAAGCCCAGACGGGTTCTGGGACCTGCTGAGCCGGAACTTTGCAAACGATGTGAACGTGCGCCAGATCCAGGCGAACCTGGAGCGCATCAACACTGCAGAGCAGGTTGACGGTCTTGAGAAGATGATCAAGGAGCAGAACGGAGCGACGGACAGGCTGATTTCGCACTGCAGGGCGGCAGCAGGGCTTCCCCCTGCTGAGAACGATGACGTGGAGCCCGAGGCGATGAACGTGAACCAGGAGCCCTCGCTTGTGGTGATTGAGCTCCCGCCGACAGGGGTGCCGTCGCTGACGTGCGAGTTTGGCGGTGTGACGAAGTCTGGACCTGAGTACCAGGACATTGTGTACCGTGCAACGCTGCAGTGGAACCTGGATGAGGCGCTGGACACGTTCCGTGTGCAGGCGCGTGAGGTGCTGCGTGCCTTCAACACGACGTGTGTGCTCTTTGGGGAGGGACACATTGAGTTCCGGTCGCGCAAGATCAGCTTCCGTCACAACGAGGGTGGTGTGGTGAACCAGATGCTGCGCACGCTGGTGGGGCAGTGGTCTGCGGACACGGCGGGCCTGGTGTCGGTGTTCCACGAGGCATGCGACAGGCACCCGTCGCTTGCGTGCCTGACCCCGGCAGAGCTGGTGCGCATGGCAGAGCTGATGCGTGGGGTGAGTTCGACTGGTGACCTGACGAAAGAGGAGGCAGGCCGCATGGTGATGCCGTGGCGTGAGACACGGTCGCGGCCGACCCGGCGTGGCCAGCAGGTGTCGGCTGTGATGAACGAAACACAGGAGACGGCGAACCAGCAGGTGCAGGAGATGTGTCCGCAGATGACGCCGTGTCTGGCGGTGCGTCTGCCACAACGTACGCCGCTGCCGGAGGACCCGAACCCGCTGAAGCTGATGGGGTGTGGGGAGGCCGATGGGGAGTACAGGAGGGGGCTGTACACGTACGCACGTGTGG
Organism: Rhynchopus sp. YZ270_cl-10; assembly: GCA_964035575.1. Classification (NCBI taxonomy): domain Eukaryota; phylum Euglenozoa; class Diplonemea; order Diplonemida; family Diplonemidae; genus Rhynchopus; species Rhynchopus sp. YZ270_cl-10. The sequence goes on along the minus strand of OZ037833.1, from coordinate 2,257,276 downwards.
ACGGGGCAACGCTGGTCCCTGTGTCGAACGGGTGGGCTGTGTACTCGAAGGCTGCGTTTGACGGGCACCAACTGCTTGCGTCGTGTTCGGAGCACGACGGGTCGCTGGAGCCGTGGGCCATGGACGGATGGGTGGAGCCGGACCAGTATGGGCTGCTGAGCAACACGCCGAGTGCAGTGCGCGTGCAGATTGACGGGGCACACGCGGTGCACAGGAACTGGTCATCGGACACACGTCCGCTGCTGCAGCAGGTGCGTGTGCAGGCACCCGACGGGACGAAGGTGCCGGTGCTGGAGGTGTCGGAGTCGCCGACAGGGAGAAGTCTGTTCATTGGTGCTGTGGACCTGTATTCGTTCTGGGGGGCACTTGGGTTTGAGCGTGGGATGAAGCTGACAAGTGTGACGACGGCAGAGGGGGACGAGCTGAAGGGGAACAAGGAGATCATGGAGTTCTTCAAGAACTCTGGGTCGTCTGGGGGCGCAAAGAAGAACGTGAAGGACGGCTTTATTGTTGAGGTGCAGAGCCCGTGGGTGTGGGGTGCTGCGTCGGCCCCATCTCAGATGGACATCTCCGCGAACGGGCGCAGCATCACGAAGATGCGCGGCCTGGCGCCGTCGATTGCGTTCTCGGGTGCACCTGGTATTGCATGCACCTGGCGTATCCTTCTTGAGGGTGATGTGCAGGGTGCGCGTGTGGGTCTGTGCAGGCCGAACATCGACTTCAAGAGCTCCGAGGCCGACGGCGAGCGCAACAAGGGCCTCGCGTTCTGGTACCTGCGTGGGGGTGTGCTGCGCCACAACGGCCGTGACGTGTCCCTGACGAAGCCCTTCAAGTCTGGGGATGTCATCACAGTGTCGCACTCGCGCAAGCAGAAGCGCATTTCGTTCAAGCTGAACGACGTGGAGCTGGGGGCTATGTTCACCGAAGTGGATGTGAGTGACCTGCGTCCGTGTGTGTACCTGAAGGAGCGTGCGGCCACAGCGACACTGTGCAACGGGGCGCCCATCACAGAGGTGCTGACGTGGAACGAGGACCGCATTGACACGAAGGACATCAAGATCACGAACAACGGGAAGACCGTTTCGAAGAAGTCCACTGCCACCATTGCAGGAGCCATCGGGTCCACTGTGTTCCGCGGCCCCGGCCCACACAAGTTCCAGGTGGGGCTGAAGGCACGCGAGAAGACGGACAAGGTGTACATCGGACTTGCGCCCCCTGGGGTCGACTTGAAGGAGAAGGTGAAGGAGGGACACTCGTTCTTCGGGATGACCATTCTTGACAACGGAAGCGTGTACAACCTGCAGGAGCCGGGAACCGTGGCTGCGACAGGGAAGGTGGCGAAGGAGGCGGGGGTGCGTCCTCTCGACCAGCTTGTGATCTACCAGTTCACGGTGGACCTTGGGGAGGGGACTGTGGACGTGATCCGCAACGGGGAGCGTCTGGTGCACACAGCAACGCTGCAGGACTTCCCGCGTGCGGAGGGCCCTCTTGTGCCGTACGTGCTGTTTGACGGGACGGCAGAGGCGACCGAGGTGACGCTGCAGGCAGAGGAGGCGTCTGCGGTGAACGGGTCGCCTGCAGTGGTGATCCGCGGGACACGCGACCCGAAGCTGCCGCCGATGCGGGCAGGTGCGAAGGGTGTGCCGCCGGTGGGCCCTGCGGACGGTCTGTACGAGCGCGGTGTACCGACGTACGTGCGCAAGGACAACAAGTACCAGCTCTTCCACTGGAACGGGAGGTGGTGTGTGTCCGACCCCGTGGACAGGCCGGTGGCATTCTCGTCTGCGACGGACGGGAACGTGGAGCTTGGCACCCGCAGTCTGAAGTGGACGACCGTGCGCGGGTTCAGCAGCGTGCCGCAGGTGATCCGCATTGTGACGCCTGTGCAGCCCGGTGGACTGATGAAGCTGCAGACGACACAGCAGGGCGGGAAGGTGTGGTACGCGAACAGCACGCACGCGCTCTTCTGGAGCAAGGCGGTGCGTCGCTGGGTGGTGACGGACATCGGATGTGCTAACGACACCTCGGGGGCGGTGAAGGCGTACTACAGCTCGTCGAACCCAGAGGAGCTCCCGCACTGCTGCACGTCGTGGCATTGGGGCAGCGGAAGCTCGTGGAGCTCTGACACGCGCATCCGGGTGGCAGCGTTCCAGTCAGAGAGCATGCTGAGGCAGGACTCGCGTGGGCTGTGCTGGACGAAGGCCGAGTTCGGGACGGGTTGGGACGCAGCCGCGGAGGTGGACCACCGTGTGCCGAAGCTGATGCCGATGGTGAACATTGAGACGCACATCCACTCTGTGAGTGCAACGGAGCTGGACGCGGACATGATGACGGCAGACGAGCTTGCTGGCTGCCACATCATCAACAAGGCGTGCGACATCTGGGTGAAGGGCCCGGACCTGCGCCGTGCCTTGGTGGCGGCGGCAAAGGGCTCGGACAGCGGGATTGAGCTGCGTGTGGACTGGGCGTCTGCGGCGGAGGCACAGACAGCCGTGCGGGAGAGTGCGCTTGTGCAGCTGCAGCGCATTGGACAGCTGCTGTTTGAGGTGAAGGGAGCTGCCGTGGACCCACGCAGTGTGAATAACTACGACAAGAAGGTGGCACGGTACGGAGTGATGGTGGGACACACCGTGGAGGGGGCGATCGTGGACACCAGCCGGATCCCCATGGCAGACAGGAAGCTGTTTGGGCTGAGTCTGTTTGAGGGTGACGTGCGCCCGTACCACGTGCTGGACTGCACGGAGAGCACGTTGGAGGAGGATGCGACTGCGTTTGTGACGCTCTTCAGACACCTGAAGACAGGGCGTATGGTTGTGCTAAACCTGCAGGCACTGAACTCGGAGTCACGGAACCTTGTGCGTGCGTGCATTGAGGGGAACGAGTCGAAGGACAAGGAGATGCTTGCGATTGTGACGGGTGGGGACGGGACTGACGAGACAATTGAGAGTGTGGATTCGATGTGCGACATGCGGTGGAAGAAGTGGGCCCTGCAGCGTGCGATGACACTCAACAAGTTCAAGTCGATCACGTACTACGCACAGGAGGCGGGGATGGGGAAGACCTTTGCGATTGAGTTTGAAACCGCGAAGGGGACGTGGGGGAAGGGTGTGACGCCGACGCGTCTGGACCTGGACTCGACGACAGAGTCGCTGTGTGAGGTGTGCCGGCGTCTGATGGGCCCGCTGCGGAGGCAGGAGGGGCTGCTGTACGTGCACATCGGTCATGACACAGAGCCGGGCCTTGTGAACCAGGTGCTCGACTCGCTCATCTTCTTCGGGCGCATCCAGAGCAACTCCGGGCTGTCGGCGTCGCTCCCGCCAAAGGGCTGGCATCTGGTGGTGGAGCTGCAGCGTCCGCCTGAGAAGGAGGTGGGACACGACGTGAACCCGCCGTGGATCCGGTCGGACGGGAGCTCGGACATCACAATCCTGGCGTGCCAGGGTATTGCGGAGCGCGGGAAGCTGTACCCATACAACTCGAGCCACCACCACGATGCCCCGGCGATGCTGAAGTTCCTGCGTGAGTACATCCCGCCCCTGAAGCGGATTGAGGACGACGTGCTGGTGCGCATGCTGGCCCTTGGGCTGAACAAGGCGCCTGAGCAGGACTCGGAGGAGTACGCAGCATTCAAGGAGTCGCTTGAGCCGCTGTCGGCACGCTTCATCACACGTGCGCTGAAGTACGCAATCAAGAAGTTCCGCAAGTTCCAGCCGACCGACAAGGACCGCCCACGGAACCTGTCGGGGACGTCGTCGTGTCTGGTGATTGCCGAGGGGATCATCCACGAGATGGGCCACTTTGTGACACCCACGCGCCCCGACCACTACCACGTGATCTGCGACCCTGGTGACGTGAAGAAGTACACAGACCACATGCTCCTCTCCGGGAAGCTGCCGCCGGATATGGCGACTGCGCTGGGTAAGATGTGGCAGGACATTGAGCGGAACCTGCGTGCGATGTCGCGCGACGGGGTGATGATCCCAACGATGGAAAAGTCGAGCCGGGACGCACCCTTCCACCGTCTCCTGGAGATGCTGTGCGACGAGCTGATGGTGGACACAAAGCTGGCGGTGGGGTGTCTGCGCGACAAGAGCTATGTGCTGATCCCAGACTTCCTGCAGAAGCTGATCCAGCTGTCGACGCACATTGACCTGAACGACCCTGCCATTCTGCAGGGGCCGTCAGGGACAGGGAAGTCGTACGCAATCATGATTCTGTCTGAGCTTCTGCACCTGCCGACGCGTCCGTCGGCGCACCTGAAGCGCGAGGGGTTCCGTGACCTGCAGAGTGCCATCAACGTGTTCCTGCGCATCAACAAGCCGCTGAAGCAGATGTTCCCTGACAACGAGTCGGATGTGCGCATCAACGGGAAGGCGGTTGTGTGGGGTGCGGAGCATGTGAAGCCGTACCAGAACGTGCTGGACTGCCTGGACAGGCTGGTGGAGCGGAAGAACAAGGACGGTCTGAACTACGTGCGCGAGGGGCTGCTGGAGTGTGTGGGTCCGTGCATCAAGGATGAGATGTCCTTCCCAGACGTGGCGAAGGTGATCAACGACGACAAGAAGCCGTCGCTGAAGAAGTCTGCGAACCTGCTATTTGATGCGAATGCGGACATTGCTGCGCTGCGTGCTGCGATTGAGGAGCTGACGCGCGAGCTGAGCCGTGTGAGTGGCGGGTTCCTGTCGCTTGAGATGGTGCAGCAGATGGAGTCACGTCTCTCCTCGGAGCGGATGCGCGAGCTTGCAGGCTCCGTGCACGACGACTTTGTGAAGATCCTGGCCCGCCGGCACAAGTACGAGGCGATGCAGGCGTGGGCACGCAGTGCTGTGCCGATGCTGAAGGGGAAGGCTGACCGTCTGTGCCGACTGGTGAAGGAGATGGTGCGTGAGGAGGTGTCCAAGTCGCCGATTCTGAGTGTGCCGCCGGACCTGCTGGCAGAGCTTGCGGACACGGGAGGCCGCACAGACACGAAGGCGCTCGGGGAGGCGCTGGGGAACACCCTGGCACGTGTGGTGGACCTGAAGCGTGAGTCAACGACACTGTTCATTCTGATGCGCTACGACATGACAACGGACATGCTGTACGAGCAGATGCTGCCGTCGCTGCTGCGTGCAGTGCAGTGCCCAAACATCCGCTTCATGATTATGATTGACGAGATGAACGCGACGAAGATGCTTGGGCTTGTGAAGCGCATTGTTGTGGACCGCTACTGGTCGAAGTGGGAGGACGAATACCCACCGCTGCAGGGCCGCATCCCCGAGAACATTGCCTTTGTTGGGGCAGTGAACCCGTCGAAGAAGGACGCCTCGCTTGAGGGGGTTGCGGACATGGCGGCCGGGGAGAAGACAAACTCGGGTGCTGCAGGGGCCCTCGGGTTTGACGTGACGCCGATGCCGCCGTCGCTGATGCACCACGTGGTGCCGTGGAAGCAGCTGGCGGAGGGGCAGCGCGACATGTTCGTGATGCGTCTGATCAAGCAGTCGCGCAACCTGTTCTCTGCGGACATCCGCCCGAACCAGATTGTGGCGCTGTCGAAGCTGCTGCTGGATGCGCACAAGTTTGCGCAGATCAAGATGCAGGAGAAGCGTTCGACGGTGTCGCAGCGTGACATCCACCGCACGATGAAGCTCTTTGACTACTTCTTCAAGCAGGGCCTTGACTTCACACTTGACGGGAAGTCGACAGAGGATGTGTGGAACAGGTCGCTTTCTGCGATGCTCATGGGGATTGCTGTGAGCTACTACTTCCGCTTTGGGCCGGACGACCGTGCACAGCTGTCGACGAAGCTGACGGAGAAGCTCGAGCAGCTTGCGGTGGAGAGCAAGGACCCGGCGCACGTGCCAGTTGAGGGCGACCGCGGGAACATCAAGCCCATGGCACAGGAGGTGACGTTTGCGGCGATTGTTAAGAAGGCGGTGTCGCACTTCTGCCACAAGGACCACCTGCACCTGCCCGAGGCTGTGTACGCGCACCAGGGGCTGATGGAGAACCTGTTTGTGCAGATGGTGTGCTTCCACATCCGCCTGGCGGTGATTCTGGAGGGCGCACCGGGAACGTCGAAGACACTGTCGAACAACATCATCCGCGACAACATGACTGGAACAGGGAACTTCTGGCAGGACTTCTGCCACATCTCGCACATCTGCCGGTACCAGGGGTCGGCACAGTCGTCTGCGGAGGAGATCAAGAAGAAGTGTGAGGAGGCACACCAGAAACAGACTGAGAACGATGAGGCTGGGGCGAAGAACAAGCGTGCGCTGCTCTTTGTGGACGAGGCGGGGCTTGTGCGTGGTGAGGGGGACGGCCACAAGTGGGCCCTCAAGGTGCTGCACTACTACCTCGAGGGGGCGAACCTGGCCTCTGTGCTCATGACGAACGCGACCCTCGACCCAGCCATTGGAAACCGCTGCATTGTGGTGTACATGGCCGAGCCCGAGCCGCAGGAGCTGACGAACATGTGTGCAGGCATCCTGCACAACCAGGGAATGGCGGGGCTGAGCCCCGAGGGGCAGAAGGTGATCCCTGTTCTGTGCAACGCGTTCCACACGCTTGTGCCGCCGCCGAAGCTGGACAAGGACGGGAAGGAGATCCCCGGGTACGACGGACACGCAGAGTGCCGCTGGTGGTACGGCCTGCGCGACCTGTTCCACTTGATGAGGTACATCCGGCGGAACCAGGAGATGGCGGGGCGCCTTGTGGGGGACACAAACATCAACCTGAACCCGCTTGTGGTGGCACGTGCGCTGCAGCGGAACATGAACGGTCCGCACGAGTACTTTGACAAGGTGCTGCGTGTGTACGGCGCTGCCCTGGAGGCGGCGGCGGGTGCGCAGTACTCGGCTGCGGCCCTCAAAACGCTGCTGCGCCCGAACCTGGAGACAATTCTCGACTCGATTGCAGACAACAACCGTGCGACGGACGGGGCGTCCGGGAAGAACCTGAACGACATGTGGGTGCGGTTCAAGCTCATTGTGGACACCACCGACGACGGGTCGATGCTGCAGCTGCTGAAGCAGATGGAGATCCCGTCCTTCAAGGACATCTCTGTGCTCTCGCTGTCTGCACTGTCGCAGGGGGACAAGCTGATGCCGGTGACGGTGGTGTCGCAGATTGTGGCTGCTATGGAGACGGGGAAGACCGTGTGGTTGACAAACACGCGCGAGATTGATGCGTGCCTGTTTGACGTGTTTAACCAGAACTACGTGGTGTCGTGCTCGGGGAACAACGAGGTGAACCACTTTGTGCCCATTGCGATTGGTGCGGCCCTGGAGTACAAGCAGGTGCACCGCAACTTCCAGTGCATTGTGCACGTGACGAAGAAGGAGCTGGGGGGCATGGGGGATGTGCTTCCCTCGCCGTTCCTGAACCGTCTTGAGAAGTTCACGCTGTCTGTGGAGGACATTGTGCAGTACAGGATGCACGACGAGCGCATGTACCCGGACCAGGCTGCAGAGCTTCGTGAGCTGCGCCAGAAGGCGGAGCAGCTGGAGAGCTCGCTGTCGCTGGCGCGTGGGTGTGCGCTGTTCACCGCGTCTGCGAAGGAGACGATTGGGTCGCTGATGCTTGAGGCAATTGACGGGATGAAACTGCAGCCGGTGGTCATCTCGCGGCGCATCACCTCGGACGAGGCGCTGCAGCACTTCATCTTTGGGGCGAACAAGAAGCAGGCGCGCTGGCGCAAGATGGCGTGCAAGATGCTGCAGGTGTGCCAGCTGGATCACATGCTCTTGGGACAGCGTGTGCTGAAGGAGTATGCGGCAGCCTACCTGCGTGCATACTTCCGTGACTTGGCCCCCTGGTCGCTGTCGGGCTACATGGCAGACCTGCAGATGCAGGTGTCGGCCAAGACTGCCGAAAAGCTGTGGCTGAAGTCTGTTGTGTATTCGCCGGCAAACGTGGACTTCCCCAGCATTCTGGACAAGCTCCCGGGTGTGCGCCACCGCTCGATCGACCACCTCATGGACTCGGAGAGGGGGCAGGATGACCTGCACGATGCACTGTACCACTTCTGCCTGGACCCAAGTGCCAAGGTGTTTGTGATGGTCATTGGCCCGGACGTGCTGGGGAGCCCTGCTGCACGTGAGGTGCGGTTGATGCTTGACTCGACGCCGGAGCTGAAGGAGAAGGAGAAGGAGCAGCTGACGAACAAGGCTGTTGTGGTGCTGCAGGCGTACCAGTCGCTGAGCATGACTGGGGCAAACGCATGCACACCGCTGTTCGGGACTGGGTGGGACCAGCTGTGCATCGACGTGTCTGGGGAGCATCTGGGGGTGAACATGATTGAGTACGTGGAGCCCGCTGTGATTGGGCGCCTCCCAAGCCAGGAGCCCCCGGAGTGGAAGGACATTGAGCCGATGGTGGACACTGCGATGCACTCGCTGATGGGGGCGCAGATTGAGGCCTCGAAGAAGTGGGCGCAGCTTGAGGTCGGCGACCCGGCTGCAGCAGTGTACGACATGAAGTGTGCGCTGGGGGAGCAGGTGGAGGTGGCACACAAACTGCTGGGGTGCTGCCGCTACCTGCGCCGTGCGCTGGTGCGTCTGTACAAGGAGCGCATCCCGTCGCACATGGAGCTGGTGGAGATGGCACGCGACGTGGCTGCACAGGAGAAGGCGCAGTCGCTGCCGCACCGTCTTGTGGAGGAGAAGGAGAAGGCGCCTGTGGCGCTCCTCATGTTTGCCCTGCGGTTCCTGATGGACGACAGAAACGCGTCGGCGCTGCTGTACCTGCAGCAGAAGGCGGGCGGGGAAGCGCTGCTGGAACAGTCGGACCAGATCATTGCAAAGGCGCTTGAGATTGCGGCTGGGGAGACGACGTTCCACCACCTGCGCCACCTGAAGGTGACCACGATGCCGACGCTGAACGTGCGTGCCACGAAACCGTCCCTCCCGGGGTCGTCGTGTCTGATGGACTCACTGCCTGTGCCTGCGGCTGCGGTGGATGCGAGGGCGGAGGCTGTGGCCCTGCGGGAGAAGCACGGGGGGACAATTGTGGGCTCCCTGGTGGAGCTTGTGCACCAGAACCAGGACACTGTGCTGGCCTTCTTTGAGGACTGCATCCGTGCGCGTGTCAAGTACAACGAGGCGAACGTGGTGCGCCAGGTTGTGCCGTGTGTGTTCCAGCTGGCACGTGGGCTGCACGCAGAGGTGTTTGGGAAGAAGGAGCCGGAGACGGTGTGGAGTGTGCGGTCGCTGTGCTGTGTGGAGGCTGCGGCGATTGACGACTTTGTGCTTGCGATGGTGCCTCTGGCGGCGATGGATGTGCTGACGGCAAGCGCAGTCGACAAGTTTGTTGTGAAGAGCACGTCCGTGAAGGGGTCGTGGGTGTCGCACGAGCTGGGCCCGCTGCTGCTGCTGGAGTCCTTCAAGACGGCGAAGGACAAGGAGGAGCTTGCGCACTTCTGCACGGCATGTGCGTCGATGCTGCGGCGTGCGACACGCGAGGCGTATGCCGAGAGCCGCTGTCTGCCTGCCCTGGGCGTCATTGCGGGACTCCTGAAGGAGAAGGATAGCAGCCCGGCTCTTGTGGCGGCTGCTGTGTCGCTGAACCTCGCATGCCAGGCCGTCAAGGCGCCACTTGCGCTGGACATGGGGAAGCTTGCGTCGGTCCTCGACAAGTTCCCTGCAACAACCCCACGGGTGGTGCTGGAGCTGGCGAAGCTGCACCAGCAAACGGGTGAGAAGCACACGGGCACGCTGGTGCCGTTCATCCTGGAGCGCATTGCGGGGCGGAAGATTGAGCGTGCAATGTGTGCGCGTATCGTGCAGCTGCTGCTGCCGGCGCCAAAGGAGTCCCTGCGGACGGAGATGCCGGCGATGCTCATGGTAGCTGCAGCACCACGCGGCGTGAAGGCGGCGCAGGCGGCAGAGGCAAAGTTCCACCCCCCGTGCAGCACGCCGGACGGGAAGCGCCCCGGAAAGCTGTCGAAGAACATTGCTGTGCACGAGAGCCCCGTGTACGTGGCGTTGTACGATGTGTACTACGACATGCTTGTGGGTATCGGCGGGGAGCTGATTAACGTGTCCGGGTGGGAAGGCGTGGCACGGATCTGGAAGGATCTGAAGGTGGCGCCTGCAGGCGAGGATGTGGGTGTGGCTCTGGCACGGAAGGTGCTGCTGCGTGTGTCCGAGATTGCCTTCCTGCAGTACCTGGCCTGTGCCTTCCAGCGCCCTGTGGGCGAGGCGACGGCGTGGCAGCCCACACTCATGGAGAACGAGGCCAAGGTGGCGCTTGTGTCCGAGGTGGCCAGGGAGCTGACCCAGCCGAAGGGCCTCAAGTGTCCGGCATACCACTCGTCGGAGAACCTGAAGCTGTCGCAACAGTGGCCAGACCCGGACTGCGAGTACAACGCAATGGTGCTGATCCACACGATGGAGGCGGGTGTGGGTGTGTTCCGCGGGATGGGGAAGCAGGCGGTGTTGACGTACCTGCAGGACCAGGTGCCGCTTGACACAGGGAAGGCTGGGAAGAAGGCTGGGAAGGCGGAGCCGCACATTGGGGCGCTGGTGGTTGTGTGCGGGGAGGGGATGAAGCTGAAGTGCCAGAACAGCTCGCCTCTCTCGACCGGGCCTGGCGACCTCCCGTTCATCTCGGAGCCGTCTGCACCACAGTTCCTGCCGTACATGGTGCTGACAAGGAAGCTGACAGAGTGCACGGACGCACGCACGACTGACGCAACGAAGCAGGTGATGGACGAGATCAAGGGCTGGAGCAGCGACCTGACACTGCAGCAGAAGAGGCTTGTGCTCTTCTACGCCGTGTACAAGGTGTTCTTTGCGTCGTGCATGTCGAGTGAGTTTGCCAAGGAGCTGGCGTACGAGAGCGAGCTGCAGACACTGATGCAGCTGGACTCGAAGCAGCAGCGCGTGCTGCACTTCCTCCTGGACAGGGCGGTGCTCAAGGACAGAAACAAGGGCGAGGAGCTCGACCTCATTGACTCGCTCATGCGCGGGTCGAAGGACGGGTGGAGCGAGATCATCATGACTGCGCTGTGTGTGGCGTCGTCGGACCCCGACACGCTCATTGGGAGCTACTTCTACAACATCAACGCCCAGAGGAAGAACTTCATTCCTGGGGACAAGACTGGAGGCGACGTGTCGCACGGCGGTGGCTACAAGATCGACTGTGTGACCCAGCTGGACCTGAACGGCGACCTGACGGCGTACGCGCGTGGGCAGCAGGTGCTGTCTGCAGGTGCGTGCTACCTGCTGTGGTGCATCACCTTTGGAGGGTGGTCCCTGCAGCTTGCCCTCTTCAGGCAGGACTCGTGGGACACATGCGACAGCTGGCTTGTGTCAGCGACCATCAAGCAGCGCGCCCACGCCTACCAGCGTGCCCTGACGGACTACCAGCACCTGGCAACGCAGTTCGCAGAGCGTTCGATTGCGTACCACCTGCACATGGGGGCGCACACCGGGATCACGATTGACGAGGCCCAGGCAACGTTTGCACTGCTGCTGTCGCGCTTTGCGGACGGAGGTGGCATTGACAAAAAGAACGACGTGCTCCGCCGTGTGGCAAACAAGACTCGCGACGAGGCGCTGCAGGCCGAACGCGAGGTGCAGAACCTGTGGGACCTGGCCTGCTCGAAGAGCGGGGCGAAGAAGAAGAACAGCGAGCCCCAGCAGGAGGGCAAGGATTGCCACACGAACGCAGACCTGTCGCGCTTCACAGGCCAGAAGCCGCGCAACCTGAGCAGGAGCGAGGAGGTGTACTCTGAGCTGGAGCGCATGCCTGCACAGGAGCTGCCGAAGCTGCTGGCGATGACACGCCACCACAAGGACAAGCTCTCTCTGCTTGCCCCGCTGATCTGCGAGGTGTACAGCTTCTCGATGCGTGTGCACCGCATGCTGTCGTACATCCTTCCCGCCATGAGCACTGGCGACACTGGCGAGGAGGTGCGCACGCCCTTGGTGTCTGTGCTCGGTCTGTTCCGCCAGCACACACCACCGTCGCAGTACCGCATGGCATCTGAGCAGCTCCACTCGATCAAAACGAAGTGGAACCAGTTCCGTGACAAGGTTGGGCCCATTGACTTTGAGTGCGAGGAGGGTGGAATCAACATTGAGATGAGTGAGACTGAGGAGCAGATTGGTGCTGCAGGTCTTCCCGACACCCTTGACTTTTGGATTACCATGCCCACTGATGGTGATGGTGAGCACAAGAACTTGATCAAGGCTGCGCTGCTTTCGCTCACAGACAAGGTATGTGTTCGGCTTTGTCGTTGTTTGGTGATATCTTTATTCTGTGTCTATTTTTATTCATTCTGCTTTTTCTCCTGTTCATCTCATCCAATCTCTCTTCCCCCCCTCTCTCTACAGTACAACGAGTGCCAGAGCATCCTGCAGGAATACACGGGTGTGCAAATTGGGGACGTGGACCCAGGGAACCTGAACCCGTCGAAGCCTGACCTGATGTTGCGTGAGCACAAGGGTCTGGCAGAAGTGTGCCGTTCGCACGTGGACGAGCACGGCAAGGTATGTGGTTTCTTTGTGTTCTTTCTGTGCTGGGGTTCTTAAGCATCTTTGTTTTTACATCTTGCAATGTTTATGAACATCTTCTAATTAACTTCACATTTTGTTGCATTGCAGATTAACTGGGGAGGCATTGAGAAGGAGATTTCCTACGCATCTGGTCTGATTATCCCGAAGCTCACAAACGCTTACTTGCCGGTATGTTGCTCCACCCACCACGCACTACACACTACACACATGGGCAATATTCCGCACAGGAATTACCCAGAACTGATTTCAAACACCACATACCCCAATTCCTAATTCCCAGTTCCCAATTCTTGTTTTCCCTGTTTTCAGCGTACCACCTACCACTTCCCTAAGCCCAACACAACCCATCCCAACACCACACACAGGACTTCCGCTTCAGCAACGAAGAGAAGGAGGAAACCTCTGGGGTGAAGGAGCAGGCTGCAAGAGAGGCACTTGCCCTTCAGAGCAGCAGACACGCACGCGCTGTGAAGGAGCACGACATGGCGACACTGCACCGGACAACAAGGATGTTCACAGAGGAGCAGAACACAATTATCCTGGATGTGCTTGTTGAGGTCTTCAACGACAAGAAGCTGCGTGGCGACGAGACACTTGGGTCTGTGCTGACGAAGACATACACAGACCACATGGTGACACCAATCCTGCAGCAGCACCCGGGGATGTTCAACGCACTGCATGTTGGAAACCTACGCTACGTGATCAAGATGTTCCTGGACAAGATCGCTGTGTGCGACTGGCTGACAGCACACATCTCAGACGAGCTGCAGGAGGAGATTGACGATGCCACGCTTGAGAAGGTGGAGTCTGCGTTCCGCCTGTCGCTGAAGACAAAGGGGGCGAGGGACATGGTCGACGAGATTACGGAGCTCTTGGAGCAGGCGGAGCAGCTGTCGCAAGCAACCAAGGACGGATCTGGGGACCTGCACGAGATGCTGTACGAGCGTGTGATGTACCTTGCATACGAGGACGAGGAGCTGGAGGTGCACGCTGTGCACGCCTTCAAGGGCCTGCGTGCGAAGCACATTGTTGCCTTCATTCGCTACGCAAAGCGCAAGATGCGCCGTCTGCGCACATACATCAACGCCAAGGTGTACTCGGAGCAGGGTGCTGAGCTGCAGGAGCTGCCGTGCTGGATTGCACTCGCAGACGTGGAGGAGGAGCACACTGTGGACGCGGCCACGGGTATTGTGTCAGTGCCGTCCGATGCACTTGGGTGGGACTTGGAGTGTGAGGAGGGTGATGACAAGCCTGCATTGGTGCACATTGCAGGTGTCCACCACGGCGGTGCTGCAGACCACGCAGGCGTCACCGAGGGCATGGTGTTGCTGCGTGTGTGCGACACACATGTGCGGTCTGTGGACGACGTGGTGAAGCAGCTCAGCAAGATCAAGTGCAAGGTGCCCGGTGTGTTTGAGATCTCTGTCCGCGCTGCCGGTGCTGAGCTTGAGGAGGAGCTGGAGCGTGAGGAGACTGCGCTGCTGATGGACCAGTCCGAGTCGTTTGCAGGGGGGCTTGACAAGCACGGCCGCCAGGAGTCTGCAGGTGGTCTCCAGCGTCAGTCGTCTTCAATGTCAACTGCACTGCTGCGTGGGGCGTCTTCTGGGATGGGTCTCCAGCAAGGAGCAAGCTACGACGAGGACCAGGAGGCTGCCTTGGAGGCTCAGAGGAAGGACGAGGATACTCATCTTCTGAGAGCAAAGGTATTGTAGTTTGTATTTTTTTTTATTCATACTTTCCCCGAGACCGAGCTGTGTTTTAGTACGTTTCAACTAGGTTTTATGTTTTGTGTGCGCGTGTTTTTTTATTTTTTTGTTGTAAATATACATTTTCACACTCCCCATCCCCATCTCTTTGCTGCCCACAGGACAAGGAATTGGAATCATTGAAAAGAAAGATAAAGGAGATGGAGAAGAACGAAGAACAATCTCGCAATGCGAAACTGACACTGGATGCAAAAAACAGCTCACAGTCACGCGAGTTGATGAGGCTGCGTAAAGAGGTCAAGGAGAACCAGCACAGCAACATGTTGCTGAGACAGGCCACTGAGGACATGGAAGAGGATGAGCGTGTGTCACGTCTCAGGGCGGATACAGACGGCTCTGTCGCCGACTGTGGGGATGAGGAATAAACGCAACACCGGACATAACCTTACTTTCCTGCCAACGCTCTTTGTTTATAAGAAAAAAAAAAAGTAGCCTCTGGATCTGTGCAATACAGGGATATTGACTAGCCAATCCCTGTTTCCCTTTTCCATGTTACGCGCTTTACGTTGGTTTTTATTTTTCCCCGGTGTCTGTGTCCTTTGAGGTGTTTTTATTTTTGGGTTTTGTATTTTTAAGAATTTTTTCTTTACGCTGTTTGCGTAATATGCTTCCCATCTCGTTCGGTTGGTGAAGCACACATGGTGGGGTTCTTTTCGGGTTTCCCTTTTTTTTCCTTTTTCAGATGCGTGTTGCCTTGTGTGAGGCACGTTCATTCTTCAAAGTTTTACTCCTTTTTCTTGGAGACAATATGATATGTTTTTCTATATAAAACCAAAATAAAGTAAATATGTGTGTCTACACTGATACAACCAAGTTTTCAAACAAAAAAAAGGAAAAAAAGAAAAATAAAACAAGCAAACAAACAAACAAACAGAACCAGTGTGTTTTTCTTCCCATGTCGTCAATTCACTTTTGATGGGAATAGGGAGCAAAAATCACTGTATTTTTTCTGATGTGTGTGCACGTGAGTTCACGTCCTTCAGCTTTTCTGGACTGTCTCTGGAACTGCCATTCTCCCTTTTCTCTCACATTCATATTTGTCTCCTTCCCCCCCTTTTTCCCCTTACTCCTCATTTATTAGTTTCTGTTTTTGCCCCTCTTTTTTTCCTTTTCTTTTTTCTTTTCAAGGTGACTGAGTTGACCAAACACACGAGGCTTCGGTTCATCTCACGAACTTCATTTTTTACCTTTTTATTTATTTTATTTTATGCGTTCATCGAGGTGTCTGCATCAATAACTACCATTTATTTGCTGTTTTTGATTTTTGATTTTTGATTTTGTGTCGACGTTTTGTATTATTTTGTGTGTTTTGTATTAAACACGCGTTGTGATGTTGTTCTGTGTGACGTGGGGCTGGCAGGATGGGGCATTGTGCAGGGTTGACTGCACGAACGTATCTTTTATGTCTCTTTTTCTTTTCTTTTTTTGTCCTCTTCAACTGGCACCCCGTCTTTGTATGTACAGAGGACAATCCAAGCCTCTCTTAACAAGACATTGGAGCAAGTAAAGGCACGGAAATGTGCGACTAACGAATGGAAAACGCAACAAAAAAAGTAAGGAGAAACAACAAAATCCCGTCAAAAATTAATGCAATGACAAACGAGCTTTGATAAACAGGAAAAAAAAGAAGAGGGGGTTTTTTTTTTGTTACATTTGCCTGCTTTCAGTCCTCTCATCTCCTGCTGTTCGTACCAACCCCCTCTCACTCTTCCTCACTCTGTGGAGCAGCGTACCAAACCCCCTCTCCCTTTCTTGGTGTTCTGTAGACGTGTTGGACAGCCGACGCACTGGCCGTTGCACAGTTCTCCTATTCGCGATTCATTGGGATTGGGATTGGGATTGGGATTGGGATTGGGATTGGGATTGGGATTGGGATTGGGATTGGGATTGGGATTGGGATTGGGATTGGGATTGGGATTGGGATTGGGATTGGGATTGGGATTGGGATTGGGATTGGGATTGGGATTGGGATTGGGATTGGGATTGGGATTGGGATTGGGATTGGGATTGGGATTGGGATTGGGATTGGGATTGGGATTGGGATTGGGATTGGGATTGGGATTGGGATTGGGATTGGGATTGGGATTGGGAGGTTGTTTGTGTTTATGTTTGTGGTTGGATGTCTTCTGGCAGATTATGCAGTTCTGCTCTGTGGGTAGGGTGCTGGGTGTGGTTATTGCGTATTGCGTATTGCGTATTGCGTATTGCGTATTGCGTATTGCGTATTGCGTATTGCGTATTGCGTATTGCGTATTGCGTATTGCGTATTGCGTATTGCGTATTGCGTATTGCGTATTGCGTATTGCGTATTGCGTATTGCGTATTGCGTATTGCGTATTGCGTATTGCGTATTGCGTATTGCGTATTGCGTATTGCGTATTGCGTATTGCGTATTGCGTATTGCGTATTGCGTATTGCGTATTGCGCTTGGTTATTTCCGGAGGTTGCCACGACACACTGTGCACTTTGAATGGAATGCTGAGATGACGAACATCCTAAGCTCAGGACGTGGCCAGGGTTGGTGTGGGAGGGAAGTCGTGCAGGACAAGGTTTCTCGAAGCACATGCTTCACAAGTACACTCTGGACTCTGGACTCTGGACTCTGGACTCTGGACTCTGGACTCTGGACTCTGGACTCTGGACTCTGGACTCTGGACTCTGGACTCTGGACTCTGGACTCTGGACTCTGGACTCTGGACTCTGGACTCTGGACTCTGGACTCTGGACTCTGGACTCTGGACTCTGGACTCTGGACTCTGGACTCTGGACTCTGGACTCTGGACTCTGGACTCTGGACCCCCCTTTCTCTCCCTGTGCCCTATCCATGTCCCCCCATCCCACCCCATTCGACGCACACCCCCCAAACCCACAACACTCACACCTGCCAGACAAGACACACGGTCGAAGTGGGCGTTCCCACTCTGATCCTCTTCCTGAGCCTGCTTTTTTAGTTTATATTCTCCGAGACCCCTGTGCAAGCCAGCGTACGCCACGAAGTTGTAAAGATGGCGCTTCCTGTTAGCGACGCTGATTTCCTAGCCCAATGGACAGAGGTAACGAAGAATGTGTGTTCGCGTGCCGATGCGTCGAACGAAGGCCTGCGTGACAACATGATTTTCCTGATCACCACGTACGCAGACTATGGTCTGTACCTGGAGGATGTGCGCACGCTGGAGAGGGCGGCGAAGATCATCCGCGACCACGCGAAGCAGTACGGCGCTGACCGGCTGTCTGCAGGGCTGCTTGTGAACATGGCGACCCTGGTTGCACTGCTGGAGGTGTACAAGTCGCACGCAAAGGTGCCGCAGCAGTCTGAGGGGAAGGCTGCATACGACCTTGCGGGGGACCATGTGCAATCACTTGTGAAGCAGGTGGTGGACACGTCGCTGCGCCATGCAGACAGCTCGAAGCGCCCTGACTTCAGGGAGTTGGAAGGGTACCGCATGGACCACAGCGAGACAGCAAACCCCAGGTGGAACACGGTGTGCTCCTACGTTGCCGAGTCTGTGAACAAGTTTGGGTCGCACCTTCCGTACGGGAAGGAGGGGACGGCTGCCTACAGATACATGCAGGAGATGCGTTTCTACATGAAGGGCCACGACAAGCCTGGGCCGCTGTGGCCACGCATCCTGCGCGAGGCCCTGACGGCACCTGCGGACAAGAAGCGTGTGGCAGAGCTTGTGCTTGGACAGGCAAACAAGGAGCACCCGCTGCTGAGCATCCTGGAGAAGGACGAACGCGACTTCTTCCTGCGACACGCAGCTGAGGGTGTGTCGGCGAAGGACGTCTGGTCCCTGCTGAAGCGGGACGACCTGGTTGAGCTGTCGAAGAACCAGTCCGGGCGGCGTGAGGGTGGCCGTCACCGCCTCCGCTTTGAACATGACATGGAGGGTGGCGACGACATTGTGGGACGGTGGGAGTCCAAGGGGAAGTTGAGGGAGGGTGAGGACTGCACGATCTTCAAGTTCAAGCCCGACCCCAGTGCGACACGTGCTCTAGGAGGCGGCGGCCCTGGTGGTGGAAGAGGGGGTCGTGGCGGACCGATGGCGATGCTGGGCAACCTGATGGGAGGCGACGACGACGACATGTTCGACGACGGGTTTCCGATGGGCATGGGTGGCGGGATGGGAGGCCGTGGTCCGATGCGGTCGGCATCGTACCACCTGGAGTTGATGCTTCCTGGGCACACCAAGCCGATCGTGGCAACCGTGCAGCAGGTGCCGCAACAGCGCACGTATGCACAGGCTGTGGTTGCAGATTACTACTGTGAGTTCCAGGGGAAGGTGCTGCTCTTCCTGATGAAGTCACGTGGGTTCATGCACCGTGAGCGCACTGCACGCATGAGTGTGTACGTGAAGGAGGCGCGTGGCGGGCCGGTGGCATACGAGCTGTACGGGCCGCCGAACTACCTGCTGGCAAAGGACGAGGTGTCGGAGGAGCGTGTTGTTGTGTTTGCTGCACGTGCACTGCGCGAGGTGCTGCAGAACCCGACGGACTCGGCCGAGCGCCTGAAGGAGCACCTGCAGAAGGCCTACAAGGATCTGGAGGGGCTGCAGGAGCAGCTGCAGACGTACATCGCGCGTGTGGGGGTGCGCCGCTGCCACCCTGCGACACTGCTGCACGTGTTGGAGTCGATGGAGCCGAAGTCGAAGATCTTTGGGGAGACTGGCTGGCTTGTGTCGCAGGCAGAGCACGCGCCCTGTATCAACCTGATTGCGGTGATTGGTCTGGCGATGGAGGCAGGCCACCTGCTGAACCGGTACCCTGTGGCTGTGGCGGGGGCGCTGGAGGCGGTGGCCAAGGGCGAGACGAACAAGGGGCGGGACCCGCTGTCGGTGCTGCAGTCGCTGAACAAGGTGTCGTGCCACGACTTTGACGGGACCTGGACGTGGGTGAACGGTCTGCATGGGAAGACGCACCCCGACGCGTTCACGATCAGCGGACACCACGTGCGCCTGAACTCGCCGCACCTGCACAGCTGCACACTGCGTGAAATCAAGTACGAGGACGACGGGCTGCGTTTTGTCCTGGTGCAGGACAGTGTGTACGTGGAGACAACCCAGGGTGTGGAGGAGGAGCACTCCCGCGAACAGCTGTACACTGTCGAGCTGCGGCGGACGGGAAGCGGCTACACAGGACGCTACATGAAGGACACGACACACCGCTGGACGCAGTGCAGGTTTGAGCTGACGGCGCCGCCTGCCGAACGCCCGGTGTGCGAGTGGGGTGAGCAGTCGAACAAGGGGACCTTCCCACAGCTGGCGGAGCGCATCTCTGCGTGGGCGTGCGAGTCGCTGCACAAGGAGGCGGACGCATGCACAACAATCCGCACAATCTTCCCAAGCCTGCAGGTGGGGCAGGACGACCCGTTCTACGGACCGATCCTGCGTTTGTGGGAGGCGTGCTGCAAGCAGATTGTGAAGAAGACATCGACAGAGAAGCTGCTGCCGACCCTGGACAACTGGGTGCTGGCTGTGCAGCCCGGGAAGAGTCTGGCGGACCTGCGTGACCTGCGCATGCACGCTGCGAAGATTCTGCTCAAGGCGTACAGCACACAGCGTCCTGTGCGCTGGAACAGCGTGCCAGTGTCGCTGGTGAAGTTGAAGCAGCTGAAGGGGAACTACGCGACCCTTGGGACGTTCATCGACAGTGTGTCGCGTGAGAACAACCTGCTGCAGAGCAACCTGAACAACAGAAAGATCTCTGCGCGTTCCTTCATGATGATGCGGAACTACCGTGCGATCTACAACGACAACAACCTGAAGACCCCGGCCGACCTGAAGGAGGAGAGCTTCCGGAACCCGAAGAAGGACCTGGAAACAACGCAGCACCTGTGCCGTGAGCTGATGGAGCAGTGGGGTGTGCGTGAGGACTCGCGCCGGATGCAGGACATGGAGCAGAAGATCCGTGAGAGCGACCTTGTGGACCTGTGCGACCTGGAGTCGACTGTCGAGGAGGGGAAGCGGACGCTGGGGCCTGCGTGGGAGATCCAGGATGCGGTGCTGTCGCCGCTGCTGCGTGCACACTTCCGGCACTCGTCGGAGAAGGGGAAGGTTGTGACGCTGGGGGACATGCCGCGCATCTTTGAGCAGCTGAAGAAGAACCTGCGCAAGTTCACCCTGCGCACGACTGTGGGGGAGGCAACGGCCTTCATGGACCCGAAGGAGGGACGCCTGCAGGGGGAGCGGAAGAAGCAGGAGGTGGACCTGCTGACGAAGCTCGGTGTGTCGCGCGAGGTGGCGGATGCCTTGGTGGACGGGGCACTCCCCCTGCGGTTCATGATTGACGGCCTGAAGTCGTTCCGCACGCTGGCTAGTGATGAGTGCCCGAAGGACCTGCGCCTGCAGCCGGACTTCTTCAACAAGCGGGAGCGCGAGCTGCTGCTGGAGAGCGACCTGAACAACACCCCCCTGTCCGACGCGCTGGGGAAGTGCAACGAGATCCGTGAGGTGTCTGGGGGCTGCAAGCACGAGGTGCTGGAGGTGATTGCCACGATGCTGAAGTGCGAGAAGATTGTTGAGTTCACCAGAGACCACCCGCACGCCCAGGACGAAGGTCTTGCGAACGTGCTGACGAACGCACGCGACCTGCAGCACGCGTCGTTCCAGACCTTCCTGAACTGCGTGACGTTCATCAACCCGTTTGTGTCTGCGTCGAAGCTGCACATGGACAACTTTGCGGAGCGGACGCGGGAGCTGCAGCAGGAGTGGGAGGACCAGGGTCTGAAGGCGAAGGTGACGATTGCGGATGTGGCAAGTGCTGCGTCACTGCGTGCCCCGATCAACAACAGAACCACAACAGGGGCGCAAAGCCCAGACGGGTTCTGGGACCTGCTGAGCCGGAACTTTGCAAACGATGTGAACGTGCGCCAGATCCAGGCGAACCTGGAGCGCATCAACACTGCAGAGCAGGTTGACGGTCTTGAGAAGATGATCAAGGAGCAGAACGGAGCGACGGACAGGCTGATTTCGCACTGCAGGGCGGCAGCAGGGCTTCCCCCTGCTGAGAACGATGACGTGGAGCCCGAGGCGATGAACGTGAACCAGGAGCCCTCGCTTGTGGTGATTGAGCTCCCGCCGACAGGGGTGCCGTCGCTGACGTGCGAGTTTGGCGGTGTGACGAAGTCTGGACCTGAGTACCAGGACATTGTGTACCGTGCAACGCTGCAGTGGAACCTGGATGAGGCGCTGGACACGTTCCGTGTGCAGGCGCGTGAGGTGCTGCGTGCCTTCAACACGACGTGTGTGCTCTTTGGGGAGGGACACATTGAGTTCCGGTCGCGCAAGATCAGCTTCCGTCACAACGAGGGTGGTGTGGTGAACCAGATGCTGCGCACGCTGGTGGGGCAGTGGTCTGCGGACACGGCGGGCCTGGTGTCGGTGTTCCACGAGGCATGCGACAGGCACCCGTCGCTTGCGTGCCTGACCCCGGCAGAGCTGGTGCGCATGGCAGAGCTGATGCGTGGGGTGAGTTCGACTGGTGACCTGACGAAAGAGGAGGCAGGCCGCATGGTGATGCCGTGGCGTGAGACACGGTCGCGGCCGACCCGGCGTGGCCAGCAGGTGTCGGCTGTGATGAACGAAACACAGGAGACGGCGAACCAGCAGGTGCAGGAGATGTGTCCGCAGATGACGCCGTGTCTGGCGGTGCGTCTGCCACAACGTACGCCGCTGCCGGAGGACCCGAACCCGCTGAAGCTGATGGGGTGTGGGGAGGCCGATGGGGAGTACAGGAGGGGGCTGTACACGTACGCACGTGTGGACGGGGCAACGCTGGTCCCTGTGTCGAACGGGTGGGCTGTGTACTCGAAGGCTGCGTTTGACGGGCACCAACTGCTTGCGTCGTGTTCGGAGCACGACGGGTCGCTGGAGCCGTGGGCCATGGACGGATGGGTGGAGCCGGACCAGTATGGGCTGCTGAGCAACACGCCGAGTGCAGTGCGCGTGCAGATTGACGGGGCACACGCGGTGCACAGGAACTGGTCATCGGACACACGTCCGCTGCTGCAGCAGGTGCGTGTGCAGGCACCCGACGGGACGAAGGTGCCGGTGCTGGAGGTGTCGGAGTCGCCGACAGGGAGAAGTCTGTTCATTGGTGCTGTGGACCTGTATTCGTTCTGGGGGGCACTTGGGTTTGAGCGTGGGATGAAGCTGACAAGTGTGACGACGGCAGAGGGGGACGAGCTGAAGGGGAACAAGGAGATCATGGAGTTCTTCAAGAACTCTGGGTCGTCTGGGGGCGCAAAGAAGAACGTGAAGGACGGCTTTATTGTTGAGGTGCAGAGCCCGTGGGTGTGGGGTGCTGCGTCGGCCCCATCTCAGATGGACATCTCCGCGAACGGGCGCAGCATCACGAAGATGCGCGGCCTGGCGCCGTCGATTGCGTTCTCGGGTGCACCTGGTATTGCATGCACCTGGCGTATCCTTCTTGAGGGTGATGTGCAGGGTGCGCGTGTGGGTCTGTGCAGGCCGAACATCGACTTCAAGAGCTCCGAGGCCGACGGCGAGCGCAACAAGGGCCTCGCGTTCTGGTACCTGCGTGGGGGTGTGCTGCGCCACAACGGCCGTGACGTGTCCCTGACGAAGCCCTTCAAGTCTGGGGATGTCATCACAGTGTCGCACTCGCGCAAGCAGAAGCGCATTTCGTTCAAGCTGAACGACGTGGAGCTGGGGGCTATGTTCACCGAAGTGGATGTGAGTGACCTGCGTCCGTGTGTGTACCTGAAGGAGCGTGCGGCCACAGCGACACTGTGCAACGGGGCGCCCATCACAGAGGTGCTGACGTGGAACGAGGACCGCATTGACACGAAGGACATCAAGATCACGAACAACGGGAAGACCGTTTCGAAGAAGTCCACTGCCACCATTGCAGGAGCCATCGGGTCCACTGTGTTCCGCGGCCCCGGCCCACACAAGTTCCAGGTGGGGCTGAAGGCACGCGAGAAGACGGACAAGGTGTACATCGGACTTGCGCCCCCTGGGGTCGACTTGAAGGAGAAGGTGAAGGAGGGACACTCGTTCTTCGGGATGACCATTCTTGACAACGGAAGCGTGTACAACCTGCAGGAGCCGGGAACCGTGGCTGCGACAGGGAAGGTGGCGAAGGAGGCGGGGGTGCGTCCTCTCGACCAGCTTGTGATCTACCAGTTCACGGTGGACCTTGGGGAGGGGACTGTGGACGTGATCCGCAACGGGGAGCGTCTGGTGCACACAGCAACGCTGCAGGACTTCCCGCGTGCGGAGGGCCCTCTTGTGCCGTACGTGCTGTTTGACGGGACGGCAGAGGCGACCGAGGTGACGCTGCAGGCAGAGGAGGCGTCTGCGGTGAACGGGTCGCCTGCAGTGGTGATCCGCGGGACACGCGACCCGAAGCTGCCGCCGATGCGGGCAGGTGCGAAGGGTGTGCCGCCGGTGGGCCCTGCGGACGGTCTGTACGAGCGCGGTGTAC
Organism: Rhynchopus sp. YZ270_cl-10; assembly: GCA_964035575.1. Lineage (NCBI taxonomy): Eukaryota > Euglenozoa > Diplonemea > Diplonemida > Diplonemidae > Rhynchopus > Rhynchopus sp. YZ270_cl-10. The sequence goes on along the minus strand of OZ037833.1, from coordinate 2,233,560 downwards.
CGACGTACGTGCGCAAGGACAACAAGTACCAGCTCTTCCACTGGAACGGGAGGTGGTGTGTGTCCGACCCCGTGGACAGGCCGGTGGCATTCTCGTCTGCGACGGACGGGAACGTGGAGCTTGGCACCCGCAGTCTGAAGTGGACGACCGTGCGCGGGTTCAGCAGCGTGCCGCAGGTGATCCGCATTGTGACGCCTGTGCAGCCCGGTGGACTGATGAAGCTGCAGACGACACAGCAGGGCGGGAAGGTGTGGTACGCGAACAGCACGCACGCGCTCTTCTGGAGCAAGGCGGTGCGTCGCTGGGTGGTGACGGACATCGGATGTGCTAACGACACCTCGGGGGCGGTGAAGGCGTACTACAGCTCGTCGAACCCAGAGGAGCTCCCGCACTGCTGCACGTCGTGGCATTGGGGCAGCGGAAGCTCGTGGAGCTCTGACACGCGCATCCGGGTGGCAGCGTTCCAGTCAGAGAGCATGCTGAGGCAGGACTCGCGTGGGCTGTGCTGGACGAAGGCCGAGTTCGGGACGGGTTGGGACGCAGCCGCGGAGGTGGACCACCGTGTGCCGAAGCTGATGCCGATGGTGAACATTGAGACGCACATCCACTCTGTGAGTGCAACGGAGCTGGACGCGGACATGATGACGGCAGACGAGCTTGCTGGCTGCCACATCATCAACAAGGCGTGCGACATCTGGGTGAAGGGCCCGGACCTGCGCCGTGCCTTGGTGGCGGCGGCAAAGGGCTCGGACAGCGGGATTGAGCTGCGTGTGGACTGGGCGTCTGCGGCGGAGGCACAGACAGCCGTGCGGGAGAGTGCGCTTGTGCAGCTGCAGCGCATTGGACAGCTGCTGTTTGAGGTGAAGGGAGCTGCCGTGGACCCACGCAGTGTGAATAACTACGACAAGAAGGTGGCACGGTACGGAGTGATGGTGGGACACACCGTGGAGGGGGCGATCGTGGACACCAGCCGGATCCCCATGGCAGACAGGAAGCTGTTTGGGCTGAGTCTGTTTGAGGGTGACGTGCGCCCGTACCACGTGCTGGACTGCACGGAGAGCACGTTGGAGGAGGATGCGACTGCGTTTGTGACGCTCTTCAGACACCTGAAGACAGGGCGTATGGTTGTGCTAAACCTGCAGGCACTGAACTCGGAGTCACGGAACCTTGTGCGTGCGTGCATTGAGGGGAACGAGTCGAAGGACAAGGAGATGCTTGCGATTGTGACGGGTGGGGACGGGACTGACGAGACAATTGAGAGTGTGGATTCGATGTGCGACATGCGGTGGAAGAAGTGGGCCCTGCAGCGTGCGATGACACTCAACAAGTTCAAGTCGATCACGTACTACGCACAGGAGGCGGGGATGGGGAAGACCTTTGCGATTGAGTTTGAAACCGCGAAGGGGACGTGGGGGAAGGGTGTGACGCCGACGCGTCTGGACCTGGACTCGACGACAGAGTCGCTGTGTGAGGTGTGCCGGCGTCTGATGGGCCCGCTGCGGAGGCAGGAGGGGCTGCTGTACGTGCACATCGGTCATGACACAGAGCCGGGCCTTGTGAACCAGGTGCTCGACTCGCTCATCTTCTTCGGGCGCATCCAGAGCAACTCCGGGCTGTCGGCGTCGCTCCCGCCAAAGGGCTGGCATCTGGTGGTGGAGCTGCAGCGTCCGCCTGAGAAGGAGGTGGGACACGACGTGAACCCGCCGTGGATCCGGTCGGACGGGAGCTCGGACATCACAATCCTGGCGTGCCAGGGTATTGCGGAGCGCGGGAAGCTGTACCCATACAACTCGAGCCACCACCACGATGCCCCGGCGATGCTGAAGTTCCTGCGTGAGTACATCCCGCCCCTGAAGCGGATTGAGGACGACGTGCTGGTGCGCATGCTGGCCCTTGGGCTGAACAAGGCGCCTGAGCAGGACTCGGAGGAGTACGCAGCATTCAAGGAGTCGCTTGAGCCGCTGTCGGCACGCTTCATCACACGTGCGCTGAAGTACGCAATCAAGAAGTTCCGCAAGTTCCAGCCGACCGACAAGGACCGCCCACGGAACCTGTCGGGGACGTCGTCGTGTCTGGTGATTGCCGAGGGGATCATCCACGAGATGGGCCACTTTGTGACACCCACGCGCCCCGACCACTACCACGTGATCTGCGACCCTGGTGACGTGAAGAAGTACACAGACCACATGCTCCTCTCCGGGAAGCTGCCGCCGGATATGGCGACTGCGCTGGGTAAGATGTGGCAGGACATTGAGCGGAACCTGCGTGCGATGTCGCGCGACGGGGTGATGATCCCAACGATGGAAAAGTCGAGCCGGGACGCACCCTTCCACCGTCTCCTGGAGATGCTGTGCGACGAGCTGATGGTGGACACAAAGCTGGCGGTGGGGTGTCTGCGCGACAAGAGCTATGTGCTGATCCCAGACTTCCTGCAGAAGCTGATCCAGCTGTCGACGCACATTGACCTGAACGACCCTGCCATTCTGCAGGGGCCGTCAGGGACAGGGAAGTCGTACGCAATCATGATTCTGTCTGAGCTTCTGCACCTGCCGACGCGTCCGTCGGCGCACCTGAAGCGCGAGGGGTTCCGTGACCTGCAGAGTGCCATCAACGTGTTCCTGCGCATCAACAAGCCGCTGAAGCAGATGTTCCCTGACAACGAGTCGGATGTGCGCATCAACGGGAAGGCGGTTGTGTGGGGTGCGGAGCATGTGAAGCCGTACCAGAACGTGCTGGACTGCCTGGACAGGCTGGTGGAGCGGAAGAACAAGGACGGTCTGAACTACGTGCGCGAGGGGCTGCTGGAGTGTGTGGGTCCGTGCATCAAGGATGAGATGTCCTTCCCAGACGTGGCGAAGGTGATCAACGACGACAAGAAGCCGTCGCTGAAGAAGTCTGCGAACCTGCTATTTGATGCGAATGCGGACATTGCTGCGCTGCGTGCTGCGATTGAGGAGCTGACGCGCGAGCTGAGCCGTGTGAGTGGCGGGTTCCTGTCGCTTGAGATGGTGCAGCAGATGGAGTCACGTCTCTCCTCGGAGCGGATGCGCGAGCTTGCAGGCTCCGTGCACGACGACTTTGTGAAGATCCTGGCCCGCCGGCACAAGTACGAGGCGATGCAGGCGTGGGCACGCAGTGCTGTGCCGATGCTGAAGGGGAAGGCTGACCGTCTGTGCCGACTGGTGAAGGAGATGGTGCGTGAGGAGGTGTCCAAGTCGCCGATTCTGAGTGTGCCGCCGGACCTGCTGGCAGAGCTTGCGGACACGGGAGGCCGCACAGACACGAAGGCGCTCGGGGAGGCGCTGGGGAACACCCTGGCACGTGTGGTGGACCTGAAGCGTGAGTCAACGACACTGTTCATTCTGATGCGCTACGACATGACAACGGACATGCTGTACGAGCAGATGCTGCCGTCGCTGCTGCGTGCAGTGCAGTGCCCAAACATCCGCTTCATGATTATGATTGACGAGATGAACGCGACGAAGATGCTTGGGCTTGTGAAGCGCATTGTTGTGGACCGCTACTGGTCGAAGTGGGAGGACGAATACCCACCGCTGCAGGGCCGCATCCCCGAGAACATTGCCTTTGTTGGGGCAGTGAACCCGTCGAAGAAGGACGCCTCGCTTGAGGGGGTTGCGGACATGGCGGCCGGGGAGAAGACAAACTCGGGTGCTGCAGGGGCCCTCGGGTTTGACGTGACGCCGATGCCGCCGTCGCTGATGCACCACGTGGTGCCGTGGAAGCAGCTGGCGGAGGGGCAGCGCGACATGTTCGTGATGCGTCTGATCAAGCAGTCGCGCAACCTGTTCTCTGCGGACATCCGCCCGAACCAGATTGTGGCGCTGTCGAAGCTGCTGCTGGATGCGCACAAGTTTGCGCAGATCAAGATGCAGGAGAAGCGTTCGACGGTGTCGCAGCGTGACATCCACCGCACGATGAAGCTCTTTGACTACTTCTTCAAGCAGGGCCTTGACTTCACACTTGACGGGAAGTCGACAGAGGATGTGTGGAACAGGTCGCTTTCTGCGATGCTCATGGGGATTGCTGTGAGCTACTACTTCCGCTTTGGGCCGGACGACCGTGCACAGCTGTCGACGAAGCTGACGGAGAAGCTCGAGCAGCTTGCGGTGGAGAGCAAGGACCCGGCGCACGTGCCAGTTGAGGGCGACCGCGGGAACATCAAGCCCATGGCACAGGAGGTGACGTTTGCGGCGATTGTTAAGAAGGCGGTGTCGCACTTCTGCCACAAGGACCACCTGCACCTGCCCGAGGCTGTGTACGCGCACCAGGGGCTGATGGAGAACCTGTTTGTGCAGATGGTGTGCTTCCACATCCGCCTGGCGGTGATTCTGGAGGGCGCACCGGGAACGTCGAAGACACTGTCGAACAACATCATCCGCGACAACATGACTGGAACAGGGAACTTCTGGCAGGACTTCTGCCACATCTCGCACATCTGCCGGTACCAGGGGTCGGCACAGTCGTCTGCGGAGGAGATCAAGAAGAAGTGTGAGGAGGCACACCAGAAACAGACTGAGAACGATGAGGCTGGGGCGAAGAACAAGCGTGCGCTGCTCTTTGTGGACGAGGCGGGGCTTGTGCGTGGTGAGGGGGACGGCCACAAGTGGGCCCTCAAGGTGCTGCACTACTACCTCGAGGGGGCGAACCTGGCCTCTGTGCTCATGACGAACGCGACCCTCGACCCAGCCATTGGAAACCGCTGCATTGTGGTGTACATGGCCGAGCCCGAGCCGCAGGAGCTGACGAACATGTGTGCAGGCATCCTGCACAACCAGGGAATGGCGGGGCTGAGCCCCGAGGGGCAGAAGGTGATCCCTGTTCTGTGCAACGCGTTCCACACGCTTGTGCCGCCGCCGAAGCTGGACAAGGACGGGAAGGAGATCCCCGGGTACGACGGACACGCAGAGTGCCGCTGGTGGTACGGCCTGCGCGACCTGTTCCACTTGATGAGGTACATCCGGCGGAACCAGGAGATGGCGGGGCGCCTTGTGGGGGACACAAACATCAACCTGAACCCGCTTGTGGTGGCACGTGCGCTGCAGCGGAACATGAACGGTCCGCACGAGTACTTTGACAAGGTGCTGCGTGTGTACGGCGCTGCCCTGGAGGCGGCGGCGGGTGCGCAGTACTCGGCTGCGGCCCTCAAAACGCTGCTGCGCCCGAACCTGGAGACAATTCTCGACTCGATTGCAGACAACAACCGTGCGACGGACGGGGCGTCCGGGAAGAACCTGAACGACATGTGGGTGCGGTTCAAGCTCATTGTGGACACCACCGACGACGGGTCGATGCTGCAGCTGCTGAAGCAGATGGAGATCCCGTCCTTCAAGGACATCTCTGTGCTCTCGCTGTCTGCACTGTCGCAGGGGGACAAGCTGATGCCGGTGACGGTGGTGTCGCAGATTGTGGCTGCTATGGAGACGGGGAAGACCGTGTGGTTGACAAACACGCGCGAGATTGATGCGTGCCTGTTTGACGTGTTTAACCAGAACTACGTGGTGTCGTGCTCGGGGAACAACGAGGTGAACCACTTTGTGCCCATTGCGATTGGTGCGGCCCTGGAGTACAAGCAGGTGCACCGCAACTTCCAGTGCATTGTGCACGTGACGAAGAAGGAGCTGGGGGGCATGGGGGATGTGCTTCCCTCGCCGTTCCTGAACCGTCTTGAGAAGTTCACGCTGTCTGTGGAGGACATTGTGCAGTACAGGATGCACGACGAGCGCATGTACCCGGACCAGGCTGCAGAGCTTCGTGAGCTGCGCCAGAAGGCGGAGCAGCTGGAGAGCTCGCTGTCGCTGGCGCGTGGGTGTGCGCTGTTCACCGCGTCTGCGAAGGAGACGATTGGGTCGCTGATGCTTGAGGCAATTGACGGGATGAAACTGCAGCCGGTGGTCATCTCGCGGCGCATCACCTCGGACGAGGCGCTGCAGCACTTCATCTTTGGGGCGAACAAGAAGCAGGCGCGCTGGCGCAAGATGGCGTGCAAGATGCTGCAGGTGTGCCAGCTGGATCACATGCTCTTGGGACAGCGTGTGCTGAAGGAGTATGCGGCAGCCTACCTGCGTGCATACTTCCGTGACTTGGCCCCCTGGTCGCTGTCGGGCTACATGGCAGACCTGCAGATGCAGGTGTCGGCCAAGACTGCCGAAAAGCTGTGGCTGAAGTCTGTTGTGTATTCGCCGGCAAACGTGGACTTCCCCAGCATTCTGGACAAGCTCCCGGGTGTGCGCCACCGCTCGATCGACCACCTCATGGACTCGGAGAGGGGGCAGGATGACCTGCACGATGCACTGTACCACTTCTGCCTGGACCCAAGTGCCAAGGTGTTTGTGATGGTCATTGGCCCGGACGTGCTGGGGAGCCCTGCTGCACGTGAGGTGCGGTTGATGCTTGACTCGACGCCGGAGCTGAAGGAGAAGGAGAAGGAGCAGCTGACGAACAAGGCTGTTGTGGTGCTGCAGGCGTACCAGTCGCTGAGCATGACTGGGGCAAACGCATGCACACCGCTGTTCGGGACTGGGTGGGACCAGCTGTGCATCGACGTGTCTGGGGAGCATCTGGGGGTGAACATGATTGAGTACGTGGAGCCCGCTGTGATTGGGCGCCTCCCAAGCCAGGAGCCCCCGGAGTGGAAGGACATTGAGCCGATGGTGGACACTGCGATGCACTCGCTGATGGGGGCGCAGATTGAGGCCTCGAAGAAGTGGGCGCAGCTTGAGGTCGGCGACCCGGCTGCAGCAGTGTACGACATGAAGTGTGCGCTGGGGGAGCAGGTGGAGGTGGCACACAAACTGCTGGGGTGCTGCCGCTACCTGCGCCGTGCGCTGGTGCGTCTGTACAAGGAGCGCATCCCGTCGCACATGGAGCTGGTGGAGATGGCACGCGACGTGGCTGCACAGGAGAAGGCGCAGTCGCTGCCGCACCGTCTTGTGGAGGAGAAGGAGAAGGCGCCTGTGGCGCTCCTCATGTTTGCCCTGCGGTTCCTGATGGACGACAGAAACGCGTCGGCGCTGCTGTACCTGCAGCAGAAGGCGGGCGGGGAAGCGCTGCTGGAACAGTCGGACCAGATCATTGCAAAGGCGCTTGAGATTGCGGCTGGGGAGACGACGTTCCACCACCTGCGCCACCTGAAGGTGACCACGATGCCGACGCTGAACGTGCGTGCCACGAAACCGTCCCTCCCGGGGTCGTCGTGTCTGATGGACTCACTGCCTGTGCCTGCGGCTGCGGTGGATGCGAGGGCGGAGGCTGTGGCCCTGCGGGAGAAGCACGGGGGGACAATTGTGGGCTCCCTGGTGGAGCTTGTGCACCAGAACCAGGACACTGTGCTGGCCTTCTTTGAGGACTGCATCCGTGCGCGTGTCAAGTACAACGAGGCGAACGTGGTGCGCCAGGTTGTGCCGTGTGTGTTCCAGCTGGCACGTGGGCTGCACGCAGAGGTGTTTGGGAAGAAGGAGCCGGAGACGGTGTGGAGTGTGCGGTCGCTGTGCTGTGTGGAGGCTGCGGCGATTGACGACTTTGTGCTTGCGATGGTGCCTCTGGCGGCGATGGATGTGCTGACGGCAAGCGCAGTCGACAAGTTTGTTGTGAAGAGCACGTCCGTGAAGGGGTCGTGGGTGTCGCACGAGCTGGGCCCGCTGCTGCTGCTGGAGTCCTTCAAGACGGCGAAGGACAAGGAGGAGCTTGCGCACTTCTGCACGGCATGTGCGTCGATGCTGCGGCGTGCGACACGCGAGGCGTATGCCGAGAGCCGCTGTCTGCCTGCCCTGGGCGTCATTGCGGGACTCCTGAAGGAGAAGGATAGCAGCCCGGCTCTTGTGGCGGCTGCTGTGTCGCTGAACCTCGCATGCCAGGCCGTCAAGGCGCCACTTGCGCTGGACATGGGGAAGCTTGCGTCGGTCCTCGACAAGTTCCCTGCAACAACCCCACGGGTGGTGCTGGAGCTGGCGAAGCTGCACCAGCAAACGGGTGAGAAGCACACGGGCACGCTGGTGCCGTTCATCCTGGAGCGCATTGCGGGGCGGAAGATTGAGCGTGCAATGTGTGCGCGTATCGTGCAGCTGCTGCTGCCGGCGCCAAAGGAGTCCCTGCGGACGGAGATGCCGGCGATGCTCATGGTAGCTGCAGCACCACGCGGCGTGAAGGCGGCGCAGGCGGCAGAGGCAAAGTTCCACCCCCCGTGCAGCACGCCGGACGGGAAGCGCCCCGGAAAGCTGTCGAAGAACATTGCTGTGCACGAGAGCCCCGTGTACGTGGCGTTGTACGATGTGTACTACGACATGCTTGTGGGTATCGGCGGGGAGCTGATTAACGTGTCCGGGTGGGAAGGCGTGGCACGGATCTGGAAGGATCTGAAGGTGGCGCCTGCAGGCGAGGATGTGGGTGTGGCTCTGGCACGGAAGGTGCTGCTGCGTGTGTCCGAGATTGCCTTCCTGCAGTACCTGGCCTGTGCCTTCCAGCGCCCTGTGGGCGAGGCGACGGCGTGGCAGCCCACACTCATGGAGAACGAGGCCAAGGTGGCGCTTGTGTCCGAGGTGGCCAGGGAGCTGACCCAGCCGAAGGGCCTCAAGTGTCCGGCATACCACTCGTCGGAGAACCTGAAGCTGTCGCAACAGTGGCCAGACCCGGACTGCGAGTACAACGCAATGGTGCTGATCCACACGATGGAGGCGGGTGTGGGTGTGTTCCGCGGGATGGGGAAGCAGGCGGTGTTGACGTACCTGCAGGACCAGGTGCCGCTTGACACAGGGAAGGCTGGGAAGAAGGCTGGGAAGGCGGAGCCGCACATTGGGGCGCTGGTGGTTGTGTGCGGGGAGGGGATGAAGCTGAAGTGCCAGAACAGCTCGCCTCTCTCGACCGGGCCTGGCGACCTCCCGTTCATCTCGGAGCCGTCTGCACCACAGTTCCTGCCGTACATGGTGCTGACAAGGAAGCTGACAGAGTGCACGGACGCACGCACGACTGACGCAACGAAGCAGGTGATGGACGAGATCAAGGGCTGGAGCAGCGACCTGACACTGCAGCAGAAGAGGCTTGTGCTCTTCTACGCCGTGTACAAGGTGTTCTTTGCGTCGTGCATGTCGAGTGAGTTTGCCAAGGAGCTGGCGTACGAGAGCGAGCTGCAGACACTGATGCAGCTGGACTCGAAGCAGCAGCGCGTGCTGCACTTCCTCCTGGACAGGGCGGTGCTCAAGGACAGAAACAAGGGCGAGGAGCTCGACCTCATTGACTCGCTCATGCGCGGGTCGAAGGACGGGTGGAGCGAGATCATCATGACTGCGCTGTGTGTGGCGTCGTCGGACCCCGACACGCTCATTGGGAGCTACTTCTACAACATCAACGCCCAGAGGAAGAACTTCATTCCTGGGGACAAGACTGGAGGCGACGTGTCGCACGGCGGTGGCTACAAGATCGACTGTGTGACCCAGCTGGACCTGAACGGCGACCTGACGGCGTACGCGCGTGGGCAGCAGGTGCTGTCTGCAGGTGCGTGCTACCTGCTGTGGTGCATCACCTTTGGAGGGTGGTCCCTGCAGCTTGCCCTCTTCAGGCAGGACTCGTGGGACACATGCGACAGCTGGCTTGTGTCAGCGACCATCAAGCAGCGCGCCCACGCCTACCAGCGTGCCCTGACGGACTACCAGCACCTGGCAACGCAGTTCGCAGAGCGTTCGATTGCGTACCACCTGCACATGGGGGCGCACACCGGGATCACGATTGACGAGGCCCAGGCAACGTTTGCACTGCTGCTGTCGCGCTTTGCGGACGGAGGTGGCATTGACAAAAAGAACGACGTGCTCCGCCGTGTGGCAAACAAGACTCGCGACGAGGCGCTGCAGGCCGAACGCGAGGTGCAGAACCTGTGGGACCTGGCCTGCTCGAAGAGCGGGGCGAAGAAGAAGAACAGCGAGCCCCAGCAGGAGGGCAAGGATTGCCACACGAACGCAGACCTGTCGCGCTTCACAGGCCAGAAGCCGCGCAACCTGAGCAGGAGCGAGGAGGTGTACTCTGAGCTGGAGCGCATGCCTGCACAGGAGCTGCCGAAGCTGCTGGCGATGACACGCCACCACAAGGACAAGCTCTCTCTGCTTGCCCCGCTGATCTGCGAGGTGTACAGCTTCTCGATGCGTGTGCACCGCATGCTGTCGTACATCCTTCCCGCCATGAGCACTGGCGACACTGGCGAGGAGGTGCGCACGCCCTTGGTGTCTGTGCTCGGTCTGTTCCGCCAGCACACACCACCGTCGCAGTACCGCATGGCATCTGAGCAGCTCCACTCGATCAAAACGAAGTGGAACCAGTTCCGTGACAAGGTTGGGCCCATTGACTTTGAGTGCGAGGAGGGTGGAATCAACATTGAGATGAGTGAGACTGAGGAGCAGATTGGTGCTGCAGGTCTTCCCGACACCCTTGACTTTTGGATTACCATGCCCACTGATGGTGATGGTGAGCACAAGAACTTGATCAAGGCTGCGCTGCTTTCGCTCACAGACAAGGTATGTGTTCGGCTTTGTCGTTGTTTGGTGATATCTTTATTCTGTGTCTATTTTTATTCATTCTGCTTTTTCTCCTGTTCATCTCATCCAATCTCTCTTCCCCCCCTCTCTCTACAGTACAACGAGTGCCAGAGCATCCTGCAGGAATACACGGGTGTGCAAATTGGGGACGTGGACCCAGGGAACCTGAACCCGTCGAAGCCTGACCTGATGTTGCGTGAGCACAAGGGTCTGGCAGAAGTGTGCCGTTCGCACGTGGACGAGCACGGCAAGGTATGTGGTTTCTTTGTGTTCTTTCTGTGCTGGGGTTCTTAAGCATCTTTGTTTTTACATCTTGCAATGTTTATGAACATCTTCTAATTAACTTCACATTTTGTTGCATTGCAGATTAACTGGGGAGGCATTGAGAAGGAGATTTCCTACGCATCTGGTCTGATTATCCCGAAGCTCACAAACGCTTACTTGCCGGTATGTTGCTCCACCCACCACGCACTACACACTACACACATGGGCAATATTCCGCACAGGAATTACCCAGAACTGATTTCAAACACCACATACCCCAATTCCTAATTCCCAGTTCCCAATTCTTGTTTTCCCTGTTTTCAGCGTACCACCTACCACTTCCCTAAGCCCAACACAACCCATCCCAACACCACACACAGGACTTCCGCTTCAGCAACGAAGAGAAGGAGGAAACCTCTGGGGTGAAGGAGCAGGCTGCAAGAGAGGCACTTGCCCTTCAGAGCAGCAGACACGCACGCGCTGTGAAGGAGCACGACATGGCGACACTGCACCGGACAACAAGGATGTTCACAGAGGAGCAGAACACAATTATCCTGGATGTGCTTGTTGAGGTCTTCAACGACAAGAAGCTGCGTGGCGACGAGACACTTGGGTCTGTGCTGACGAAGACATACACAGACCACATGGTGACACCAATCCTGCAGCAGCACCCGGGGATGTTCAACGCACTGCATGTTGGAAACCTACGCTACGTGATCAAGATGTTCCTGGACAAGATCGCTGTGTGCGACTGGCTGACAGCACACATCTCAGACGAGCTGCAGGAGGAGATTGACGATGCCACGCTTGAGAAGGTGGAGTCTGCGTTCCGCCTGTCGCTGAAGACAAAGGGGGCGAGGGACATGGTCGACGAGATTACGGAGCTCTTGGAGCAGGCGGAGCAGCTGTCGCAAGCAACCAAGGACGGATCTGGGGACCTGCACGAGATGCTGTACGAGCGTGTGATGTACCTTGCATACGAGGACGAGGAGCTGGAGGTGCACGCTGTGCACGCCTTCAAGGGCCTGCGTGCGAAGCACATTGTTGCCTTCATTCGCTACGCAAAGCGCAAGATGCGCCGTCTGCGCACATACATCAACGCCAAGGTGTACTCGGAGCAGGGTGCTGAGCTGCAGGAGCTGCCGTGCTGGATTGCACTCGCAGACGTGGAGGAGGAGCACACTGTGGACGCGGCCACGGGTATTGTGTCAGTGCCGTCCGATGCACTTGGGTGGGACTTGGAGTGTGAGGAGGGTGATGACAAGCCTGCATTGGTGCACATTGCAGGTGTCCACCACGGCGGTGCTGCAGACCACGCAGGCGTCACCGAGGGCATGGTGTTGCTGCGTGTGTGCGACACACATGTGCGGTCTGTGGACGACGTGGTGAAGCAGCTCAGCAAGATCAAGTGCAAGGTGCCCGGTGTGTTTGAGATCTCTGTCCGCGCTGCCGGTGCTGAGCTTGAGGAGGAGCTGGAGCGTGAGGAGACTGCGCTGCTGATGGACCAGTCCGAGTCGTTTGCAGGGGGGCTTGACAAGCACGGCCGCCAGGAGTCTGCAGGTGGTCTCCAGCGTCAGTCGTCTTCAATGTCAACTGCACTGCTGCGTGGGGCGTCTTCTGGGATGGGTCTCCAGCAAGGAGCAAGCTACGACGAGGACCAGGAGGCTGCCTTGGAGGCTCAGAGGAAGGACGAGGATACTCATCTTCTGAGAGCAAAGGTATTGTAGTTTGTATTTTTTTTTATTCATACTTTCCCCGAGACCGAGCTGTGTTTTAGTACGTTTCAACTAGGTTTTATGTTTTGTGTGCGCGTGTTTTTTTATTTTTTTGTTGTAAATATACATTTTCACACTCCCCATCCCCATCTCTTTGCTGCCCACAGGACAAGGAATTGGAATCATTGAAAAGAAAGATAAAGGAGATGGAGAAGAACGAAGAACAATCTCGCAATGCGAAACTGACACTGGATGCAAAAAACAGCTCACAGTCACGCGAGTTGATGAGGCTGCGTAAAGAGGTCAAGGAGAACCAGCACAGCAACATGTTGCTGAGACAGGCCACTGAGGACATGGAAGAGGATGAGCGTGTGTCACGTCTCAGGGCGGATACAGACGGCTCTGTCGCCGACTGTGGGGATGAGGAATAAACGCAACACCGGACATAACCTTACTTTCCTGCCAACGCTCTTTGTTTATAAGAAAAAAAAAAAGTAGCCTCTGGATCTGTGCAATACAGGGATATTGACTAGCCAATCCCTGTTTCCCTTTTCCATGTTACGCGCTTTACGTTGGTTTTTATTTTTCCCCGGTGTCTGTGTCCTTTGAGGTGTTTTTATTTTTGGGTTTTGTATTTTTAAGAATTTTTTCTTTACGCTGTTTGCGTAATATGCTTCCCATCTCGTTCGGTTGGTGAAGCACACATGGTGGGGTTCTTTTCGGGTTTCCCTTTTTTTTCCTTTTTCAGATGCGTGTTGCCTTGTGTGAGGCACGTTCATTCTTCAAAGTTTTACTCCTTTTTCTTGGAGACAATATGATATGTTTTTCTATATAAAACCAAAATAAAGTAAATATGTGTGTCTACACTGATACAACCAAGTTTTCAAACAAAAAAAAGGAAAAAAAGAAAAATAAAACAAGCAAACAAACAAACAAACAGAACCAGTGTGTTTTTCTTCCCATGTCGTCAATTCACTTTTGATGGGAATAGGGAGCAAAAATCACTGTATTTTTTCTGATGTGTGTGCACGTGAGTTCACGTCCTTCAGCTTTTCTGGACTGTCTCTGGAACTGCCATTCTCCCTTTTCTCTCACATTCATATTTGTCTCCTTCCCCCCCTTTTTCCCCTTACTCCTCATTTATTAGTTTCTGTTTTTGCCCCTCTTTTTTTCCTTTTCTTTTTTCTTTTCAAGGTGACTGAGTTGACCAAACACACGAGGCTTCGGTTCATCTCACGAACTTCATTTTTTACCTTTTTATTTATTTTATTTTATGCGTTCATCGAGGTGTCTGCATCAATAACTACCATTTATTTGCTGTTTTTGATTTTTGATTTTTGATTTTGTGTCGACGTTTTGTATTATTTTGTGTGTTTTGTATTAAACACGCGTTGTGATGTTGTTCTGTGTGACGTGGGGCTGGCAGGATGGGGCATTGTGCAGGGTTGACTGCACGAACGTATCTTTTATGTCTCTTTTTCTTTTCTTTTTTTGTCCTCTTCAACTGGCACCCCGTCTTTGTATGTACAGAGGACAATCCAAGCCTCTCTTAACAAGACATTGGAGCAAGTAAAGGCACGGAAATGTGCGACTAACGAATGGAAAACGCAACAAAAAAAGTAAGGAGAAACAACAAAATCCCGTCAAAAATTAATGCAATGACAAACGAGCTTTGATAAACAGGAAAAAAAAGAAGAGGGGGGTTTTTTTTTTGTTACATTTGCCTGCTTTCAGTCCTCTCATCTCCTGCTGTTCGTACCAACCCCCTCTCACTCTTCCTCACTCTGTGGAGCAGCGTACCAAACCCCCTCTCCCTTTCTTGGTGTTCTGTAGACGTGTTGGACAGCTGACGCACTGGCCGTTGCACAGTTCTCCTATTCGCGATTCATGGGTTGGGATTTGGGCGGTTGTTTGGGTTTATTTTTGTGGTTGGATGTCTTCTGGCCTATTACGCAGTTCTGCTCTGTGGTTTGGGTACTGGGTATGGTTATTTCCCGAGGTTGCCACGACACACTGTGCACTTTGGATGGAATGCTGAGATGACAACCACACTAATCTGAGTTGGTGGGCAACGGGTTGGTGTGTGGACGGGTTGGTGTGGGAGGGCAGTCGCGTTGCATGCAGTAGGTATCCCCCACTGCTTCACTGGCACGTTGAGTTGCTTTGCTGCTTCATTGCAGCCTCGCTCCAATTCTCTGACCCTTGGACTCTCGGGGTGGGTGGGTTGTGGGAAATTTGTCCCTTCCTGTGGACAGTACATTTATTTGAGAGGCCTCGCTGAGGTGAAGCTGCTTCTTAGTGGAGGTTCAGCCGTGCGCATGCCGAGCACCTCGATGTTGTGTCGTTGACACTTCATCAGCTCCTTCGCACGGTCGCACCCTTCTGCTTTGGCGTCACTCCCATGAGAAGCGCCGTCCAACGCTGCACTCCACAACCAACCCCGTGTTGTGACGGATTGCAGCAAGTTAGGTTAAAACCTGCGATACCCTTCACTATGCCTATCACACAGCGGTGTTCAGCTTCTGATCAGCCAGGTGTATGATAGTTGCTTGGAGATCGGACGTACCTTCTCACGACGTCAGTCTCTCTCTCGTTGTCGGTTCCACCGATACTGTAGAGGAGAACGGTCTCAGAAGCGTCTTTGTCGCAGTGTTGCGGGCAATCAGCTGTGCTGACAATGTATGCCTATGTGGCAACGATGTGCGGGGGAGGGGAGGGAGGGGGGTGGGACTGTCTGAAGAGGTGGGTGTACCTTCAGCTTGGGGTGGGGTGTGGGGTGTGGGGTGGGTTGAACACAAACAAACCCCCTTGAAGGTTCAGTTTATGACATGCCGGATTGTATCGCAAGCCTTGCGCCTGTGTATGCCTTGCCGACACCGCCTCCTGATTCGCGTAGGTTTGGCAAAACGCGTTCAAATCTGTTGTCCGAGAGATTGGCGCTAGCAAAGTATAAGAGCTATGAACAGCGGGTGGCAGGCGAGGCTATGGTGAAGAACAGACAGATGGTGCTTACCGAGCGGCTGTGGGGTCGTAAGGAGAAGAAAGGCCATGGGACACATGGGTCTCAGACGCAACGTTCCCATGCAACGCGTTCAGAGAAGTCGCACCGAAAGGCTGCCAAAGAGGTGGCAATGAAGCCAAACAGAATCCCGCAAAAGGTGGCCAACGGTGTGGTGAAGCCCTGCCGCGTGCAGGAAGTATACCTCAACCCAGACCAGCCCAGCGCGCTTGACAGCTATGACGTGCCTATGTACAGCAGCTTCTCACCCAACCATGTCTTCAACTACCAACACCCGACGCTGACGAAGCCCATCCGAGACGACCCTCTGGACAGCGACACCTTGGATAGTCTGGTCGATTCGTTCACTGCAACGCGGAGCGAGTCGGGGATGTGGTTTACGCGGCGCAACGGCGCAGCGGATACTGTGTCTCTGACGGATACAGCTTCAGAGGGTGGGGTGAAGGGGGGTGAACAGCGGAAGTCTTCTTTTGACTCGGTGTGCGGCCGGCTCCTCGAGGCGCAAGATGCATTAGCCTCGGCGCGTGCCCAGTCAGCAACACCGACCACAGGGTTTGCGTCGTACAATACATACTCACGTCTCTCTCACATACTTGAAACTGTACCCCGCCCACGCACAGTGCAACGACGACGAACATACTCCTCTCTTACCCCAAACGCTGCCGGTACAGCCAAACGGTGCGGTGCCTGGGAGATGTAGATCTGTGGGCCATTTTTCTTCTTTCGTTCTATCTTCCCTTTTTGCAGATTTCTATTTGCAATCATTCCCCCGTGGGAGGGGGAGGGTGGGGTGGGGTGCCCTACCCCCACAAACCTTCAAAAGTGCCCGAAACATCACCGTATACATTTTTGGAATATATCCCAGTGATAGGGTCAATTTGTCAAAATGGAGAAGTTCTTGGTTTTGATCAATTTGAAGGAGGAAAGGGGAAGGGGCGGTTCTTTAACAGTACAGGGGAGGGAGTGCAAAGTGGTCGTTGGCAATTGCTTAGTTCTCGTGTTCATCATATTTGTCTTCCTCTAGTGGCCCATATCTGGAGACTACCGAATGCCTTGCCTACCACAGTAAGCCTGCACTTCGTGGTGAGGGTACACATTAGGGCAGCGTCTGTGTCGTGATCAAGCACTCACGGATCGTCTGGAACCTCTCCAAGAAGAAGAAGAGAATGAAGACGAGAACTAAGCAATTCCCAGCCACCACTTTGCACTGTATTTAACCCCTCTACTGTACTGTAAAAACCCCCCGCTTCCCCTTCCCCTTTCCTCCTTCTTCTGGTCGGAAAGCTGGCATTTTAGGTTCCTTCCGTGAATCCCCTGCAGTGTGAGGAAATTGATCAAAACCAAGAACTTCTCCATTTTGTCAAATTAACCCCACCACCGACACGCACAGATTCCAAAAATACCGGTGTTTTTTTTGGGGCACTTATGGGTAGGGCACCTCACCCCCCTACCTTGCTGTTGGAGATACCACCAGAAGCCTGAGGACTGGCCTCTCTCCTCTCCCCTCTCCCTCCACCCTCCCATACCGCAAAGCCTTATGTCTTTCGGCAGAGGTGCACAAAAATAGCAAAATCTCTCCTTTCCCCCCCCCTCTCCGTCACATGCTCGCACCCCCTCCTCTATGGGAAGACAACAGTAATTTTTTTTTCTCCAAAAAAAAAAAAAATGCGGGTTTTAATTTTACTATTGAGCGCGGCTGTAGTATGGGGTAAGGTAAGGTCGAAGGGGTTCGGGGGTGGAAGGGGGTGTGATGCGTGTTTGGTGCTTGCGGAGGAGTTGGTTGGGTTGTGTGGGAGGGTGCGTCCTCAGGGGATGTATGCTGAGGTGTGGGCTGAGGATGTGAAGGAGAAGGGGGTGGAGCGTGCAGTGGTGCAGTGGATGTGGTCGCAGCCCAAGGCGGAGGAAGACTTTGGGATATACAAGCCTGCAGCAGAGATTCTCAAGAAGTACGCGAACAGCCCCGCAGAACGTCATCGTATTGAACAAACCACAGCCTCCTCCGCAAAGAGAAAGGACACAAAACGCTTCAATTTGCTTCTCGAAGTCCTCGCAGACCGTGAAGACCATACAGACCCTATTCTCCTAAAATGCGGCCAACCAAACCACACCGTGACCTTCAACTCATTCTCGAAAGTACTTTGTGCGGCAATCTGTGAGGATTCCCGATTGCATGAAGACACTTATCCAGGACAAAAAATGTTGGATCTCATTCAAAAAGCGATAAATGAAAAGGAAGGTTCAAAAGAGCTGTGAAGGGAAAAACCCCGACTTTTTGGTTTAAAAATATGCCTTTATGAGGAAGGGTTGTAGTGTGATGATGCTGGGAGGGGAAGGGATGTACCTACACTTTGCGGAGTGCTTAGAGGTGATGACGTAGAGAGTCATAGACTTTAGCAATTGATCTTATTTTTGTCCCGCTCCCCCAGGAGTATTGCGGGAATTGCAGACAACAAAAAAAAGGGTTGCTCTGACCTTTCCGCGTCTGCCATGTTTCCACTGGTGTCGTTTCAGTGTTTTGCTTGTCAAAACACCCCCCCTTTTCTCATAATACCCACCAACGTAGCAAAATTACCCTTTTTTTTTTCAACTTCCCTTCCTCCCTTCTTTCCTCGCCCACCCAAAGCCACCATTTTTTGCACAGAATTGAGCTCACAAAATGAGCCATTTCGCGAAGGGTTTTGACCCTGGGGATAGACCAGAAGAGAGTATTGCGACAAGAGAAGTGTATGCACGCGCAGAGATGGCAGGGGAGATGCCTGCTAACAAGGTGGTTGATCTGCGTCACGTGCCCCCGTCGCAGACGTCAGGTGTGCACCTCGCTGCGTCTGAGAAGCGTGGTGTCATCGAACGCTATGTATCCAAGCTGCTCGCAATCATCCGGCACAACCGCAAGCAGGACCCAACCCACCCCTGCAGCAGCCTCACCTTCCCTCGCCTCCTTGCGCAGGTCGCCTACCACTTCAAGGTGCATGAGTGGCGCAAGCTTGCCGTCTCCATTGACGTGATCCCTTCCCTCTCCGCCTATGCGGCAAAATGCAAGCAGGTGGACAACGCTATCCACGCCATCTTTGCGACACGCGACATTCTCACCCTCTACGAACTCCAGCGTGAGGTGCCTGCTGTGTGTGGTGTGGCGGGGTGGGAGGCGCTCGATGTTCTACACAGCGTGGCGGAGAACCCTTGCGCGGTACTGTACTACGGTGCATCGTTGCCACCGGCATTGGTATGCGAGCTGCCACATGTCACATCTGAACGTGTCCTCGCCTTTTTATATTCATGTGAGACAGTTGCAGGCACAACGCTCAGTGATCTTCTCAAAAGCTATGCAGCAGCTGCTGCCATCAAACACCCAGACTTCACCCCAGCCGCATTCCAAGAGACCCCAGAGCTGATGGGTGTGTGGGTGCGCAGCATCGGCGTTCTCATGGAGCTTGTAGACACAGAGAAGCGGCGAATCAACGCTGTGCTGGAACGGCAAAAGGCGAAGGGACAGCTTTCGGACGACGCTGTCCGCATGGCCTCCTGGCTTGCTCGCGTGGTTCTCAGTGGAGCACCCAACGAGGCAGCACAGACGAACACCCTCAAGGGTCCTACCGTACGCAAAGTGTACCTCCACACCAGGTCTGCACGCCCTGCAGAGCAGGCCCTCGTAACCAGCACACTTCGCTCACTGTTGTACCCCGCGATTGACCCAAATTTTGACTCTGAGAACGACTACGCGTCAAGCTCTGCAAGCAAAGAGTCTAGCGACTCCAGCGACTCAAGCGACAGCTCCGAGGAGGAGAGCACGTCGGATTCTGAGGTGCAAAGACCTAAGAGACGGCGCACCTCTTTGGCCGCAGCCTTGGAGAAGAAGGTGGACCTGAAGGAGAAGAAGCTGCGGAAGCGCGCTGCACGGCGGAACACTGCGAAGAGAGATGAAATCAACGAGGCCATCCTGCAGAACCACCTGCAACGCCAGGCCGAGGCCGAAGCATACAAAAGCCTCGGCATCGCCACCCGCGAGGACGTCGTCTCCACCATCCGCAGCACCCTCAAAGAACTCCCCGTTGCCGAATGGCACCTCCCCGCCACCTACCACCGCATCCAAACCAGCATCGAAGCCGCACACACCGCATCCGTCCATGCCGTCTCCGCGAAGGTTGGCCCACTACCCTCGCTTATCCTCGAAGCCGTTCAGGGTGTCGCTGTTAAGGGCCAGATCACCGGGAAACCCTTTGACTCCGACAAAATGCAAGACATCGAGAGTGAGAGCTCAGACGAAGAATCTGTCCTTCCTGAAGAGGAGCGTCTGGCGCTTGCTTTGGGTGGGGTTGCTAAGGCGTTGCCGCAGGCAGGGGAGGAGTGGGAGGACCAGGGGGATGCAGAGGAGGAGGAGGCAAGCGATGTTGTAGATGAGCTTGTCCGTCATACGTCGATGTCATTGCCCCTAGGCACTGCACGCAGATTTGTTTCCTTCATCGCAAACGTAGAGCGTCGTTGTGTCGAAGCCGTCTCCTCCGCCGCCTCGCAGACACTCCCATCCTTCGCCCACCTCCGCCTAGGGAGCTTCCTAGACTTCATTGCAACACACCGTGCAGATCATTGCACATTGCTGCAAAGCGCGCATCTTATGTATCTGAAAGCCGCAGCGAGGATTGCAAAGGACCAAGAAAGGTTGTCTCCGTCACACGCTCTGCATCTCATTCCTTTGAGGACAGCCGAGGGGGAAAAGGCGGTGGAGTGTGTGTCTGCGGTGCCGGGGTCTTTGGCAGGGAGTATGGCAAGTTTTGTGGTGAATGTGGGTTTGTCTGATGAGGCGGACGATCGTGCGAGGGAAAGCGCTGGGGTGGTTGCGGGAGATGTGGAGGGGGTGTTGAGACGTGCGTTGTTGGGTGGAAGCTGTCCGGAGAGTGTGTGGGCTAGTGAAGGTGCTGCTCATTTGAAGATGCTGCTGGAGCATATGTTTCCTAACATTGTGCACAACGAAGCGGTCGCGACAGCAGCAGTACGTGCCGTAGCAGAACGGCTGCACACAGCGCACACCACAGACACACCCCGCCACATCCTCTCATTCGCATCGATCTGCGACGACGGCTTCCTCAGAACCATAGGCATAACACAACCCCAGCTCAAGCCCGCAACCCTCTGCTTCCCTTCCTCCGATGCGCTGGTAGAGCACATCACCACAGGGCTGCCCCTGCTTTGTAACATAAAGGCGCAACTGCATTGGGATACACTGTTTTTACCGACATATGGCGAGCTTTGTGCGTTCTTGACGCAGAAGAACGTCAACTTCTTGGTGGATGGGAGTTTCCATAATGTTGTGTGTAATGGAGTGCGGGTGGCGTCGCCGGAAGAGGTGTACGCTATGGGGTGTGGTGGTGATGTAGCGGTGCGGCGGTTTAAGGCTGCGTTGGAGGGAGGTGATGTGCTGACGGCGTGCCATTCGCTGTTGAGCTATGTGGCAGAGGGGCGGAGTGGTGGGGCGGACATTCAGATGTTTGCAGAGTGCTGTGCAGGGGTGTATCGCTCCTTCGCAGACGAGGCACAGCGTGTGCGTGTTGTCATCGCAGCCGTCGCCGCGCTCCCCACCTCTGCCGTCGCCCTCTTCGCCCACAGCGTCTTCGTCTCGCCCCTCATCCTCACAACCCCCTCCGCCATCTCGCACATCCTCTCACACTGCCCAGACGTCCACTCCCCGCAGACCCTCCAGCTCCTCCACATGCTCTCCTCCTGTGGGCATGCCTCCGTTGTGAAGCTCAAGATTCCTTCTATGCTTGCAACTCCAGTGGAGACAGTGGCAGCTCCTGCCGTGGTGTCTGTGGCGGTGCCGACGTCAAGGGAAGAGAAAGAGGAGAAGGAAGAGAAGGTGGAAAAGGTGGTAGAGAAAAAGGCTGTGCCAGCTGTGGAGGGTGGTGTGGAGGGTGCGCCCTGTTCAGTGGTGAAGCAGATTCTGCGTAGTGAGTTTGGTGATGGTGTGGAGCTTGACGACGAAGGTGGGAAGTTGCTGAAGACGAACCTGGCAAGGCTGGGGCGTGCTATTCAGAGGCTTGCGTCGGATTTGTACTCTTCTGATGTGCACTTTGTTCTTGAGCTCATCCAGAACGCAGACGACAATAAGTACAACCTCAGTGGCGCAGACGTGCCCACGCTCTGCTTCGACCTGACACCCTCTGCTGTCGTCATCTCCAACAACGAGGTCGGCTTCACCTCCAAGAACATCAGTGCGCTCTGCGACGTCGGCTCCTCCACCAAAGCAAACACCGAAGGCTACATCGGCATGAAGGGGATCGGGTTCAAGTCGGTCTTCAGAGTCACGTCGTGTCCAGAGATCCATTCAAACGGCTTCCACATCAACTTCGACATCGACCCTAAAGGCAACGGCAACATGGGGTACATCAAGCCGACGTGGCTAGGTGACGAAGAGGATGCGGGCCACCCCGAACGTCTTGCCGTGGAGGAGCGTAGCACCTTTGGCACACAGGTGGTGCTCCCGCTGCTCCCGGAACTGCTGGACCCGCGCAACAGAGACGCGCTTCTGGAGAAGGTGGAGGATGTGCACCCGTCGCTGCTGCTCTTCCTGCGCAATTTGCGCCGCCTTGTGGTGCGTGATCATGTGAACGGCATGTCGCGTGTCATGACACGAACGGACCTGAGCAGCACAGACGCGTCGTCAGACATTATCCAGGTCAGCAACAACGAGAAGGTGCACACGTGGCTCCTCAAGAAACGCAACTTTTCTTCAGAAATCGTGCGCAAGGACAACAGAGGCCACGTCGCGACGACGGAGCTTGCCCTTGCCTTCCCCCTCGACGAGGTGAATGGGGAACGTGACGAGATGATGGTCTTCGCCTTCCTCCCGCTCCGTGCGTGCGGGCTCAAGTTTGTTCTGCAGGGCGACTGGACGATTCCCACTAGCAGAGAAGACATCGACTCAAGCAGCCCTTGGAACCAGTGGCTGCGCTCTAAGGTGGCACCTCTCTTTGTAGAATCCCTTGAAAGCTTCAAGTCGTACTACGGACCGGACCAGCACCCGAAGGCTGTCACGAACTTCCTGACCTACATCCCTGAGGGACATGGGGTGTTCTCGTTCTTCAAGCCGGTTGTCTCTGCTGTACGCACTTTGCTCTCACGGTCCACATGCCTTCTCACATCGGAAGGCGAATGGGTGGTGCCGGGCGACGTGATTGCAGTGCCTGATGCCTTGGCTGCACAGCCGTGTTGCATTTCTTCCGTTGTCGCACCACAACAGCTTCTCCTCGAGGCAGTGGGGAAGCGCTATTTGCACCCACAGATCGAGATCCCCGACAAAATCCTGCGCCACCTTGGGATCGGCATGTTCGGCGTCCCTGAGCTGATGGACGTTCTCCTTCGCAAGGTGCAGGCACAACGTGGCGACACTGCGCAGTACATGCAATGGCTCTGCCGCTGGATCCTTTGTCTCGTCACTCTCTTTGAAGGCCGCTGCGGTGCGTCTGCAGTGGCCCCGGCGTACCAAGCTGCGGTGCTCGAAAAGCTGCGCACCCTGCCGTTCATCCCTACGATCTCCTCAGACACCACGGTGCTGACCTCCCTGAAGCAGGGGGTCGTGTTTTCCTCGAGCAGTGCCGACGCTTCGTTTGAGATGGACCCACGCTACGATGTGTTCCTCGCAGAGATGCGTCTCCTCAACGAGGACGTGCTGAGGCTCGACACCGAATCACCTGAGGAGGCTGCTGCAGCTGCGGTGTCTGTGCGGCGCTTCTTTGACCGGGTTGGTGTACGTCGTCTGACGCCTATTGACGTTGTCGCACAGCATGTGGTTCCCTTCTATAAGAAGGTCGTCGCAAGCAAGGTGGATGCCGCCACGGCACGTCTCCTGCGTGCAACCCTGCTCTTCGTGGCACACCACCACCACGCACTCCCAGAATCGCTGGTCAAAGAGCTTGCGCAGCACATCCTCGTGGAAACCAATAAAGGCTACGTCTCGCCCAAGGCGACAACAGTTCTCTTCTCAACTCCGTACGTCGCGTGCCGTGCAAATGCCTCAGAGGCCGTACACAACATCGGGCCAGAACGCTTCTATTTGAAGCACTTCAGCACCACCAGGTCTACGTCCTGCAAGGATCCCAGCAATTTCACAGTTCTTTCAGAGATCTATTCCGAAATGGAGCAGGATACACAGCACGACGAGGAGGACAACAACGTTCTGGGGATGGAGGGGTGGGTGCGGCTGTTCCGTCTCTTTGGTGTGGCATGGTTTTTTGTGCCCTGCGTACGCCGGGTGCAGGTCCGTGACCATACAAAGAGTGCATGGCAGAACGTTGAGTGGCCGTTCCCTACTCAGGGGATGGATCTTAATGATGCGGAATGTCCTGAACTGCAGACAGCGTTGAGCAGCTTGATTGCGACGTATGAGGAGGTGAAGAAGGCGCAGGCGGGGTGCACCGACTCCTTCGAGAGTGCCTCTTGCCTGGCAAGACTGAGTGCCGTTCTGAGCTGCCTCACCTGCATAGCAGAGGAGCTCGACACACACTGGGACAACACCTACCACCGCTTCGCTGCCGCCCTCCCTGCAGGGAACGTCACACAACGTGCCTCCTCTGCACGACTCCCATCCAGCTTTGCACTCATCCTCCGCACTCTCCCCTGGGTACCGTGCACAGGCAATGTCCTGCGACGACCCTCAGAAATCCTCAAACGGACACCCGAAGTAACACGCATGCTGAAGGGTGCAGTGTCGTGTCCCCTCACCAATGCTATCGCAAATGAAAAGATGACCGTAGTGATGGGCATCCGCACGACCATCATTCCTGAGGATTTGGTTCATGCGTTGATCAAATGGAGTGATTCGTCGATGACACGCCCGTTTCATTCGCCGGTCAGTGATATGAACGAAATATACACCTTTTTGCGGAAGGCAGCCGCTTCAGGGACGTTGTCCGACGACTGCAGCGGTGTGCTGCGGAACAAAGCGGTTCTGTTCGTCCCACGCAACGGGTCTGCCGAGGTGGAGAGCACTGTCGCTGTGCGTGGTGTCTTCCTCTCTGCATCAGAGGTGAGCTGGACCGACCCCATTGCAGACCTGCTCCGCGACCGTAAGGAAGGACGCGACCCTCTTAGGGGCCTCAAAGGGCCACAACATACAATGAACGTTGTGGGCCAAGGCAGCTTCCACAACCGCATCACAACGCCCTGTCTGCAACACTGCTACGGCTCTGCCGCAGAGGCTGAGAACTTCTTCTGCCGTGTTGTTGGTGTAAAGAAGGCGCACTCCTTCGCAGACTACTGCACCTTCATGGGGCTCATCTCCGAGGTCGCTCTCAACACAAAGGCGTCAGATGGTGATGCAGCGCTTGTTGCCATCGTAGGTGAACGTCGTGCAGGGTTGCACACATCGTACGGCTTGCAGGAGGTGTCCGAATATGCGATGGCCAGCGCTGAAAGGTGGAGCGCCGATCTTGTGCAAAACGCTGATCACTTCCCCTCCGTGCAGGCAACGTACACAGCACTCACAAAGGGTCTCCAGGCGGCAAGGCTGTTCGAGATACACTCCCCCTATGAAGCAGCGCCGTCGTTGCACCGTGTGGCAGACGGGCTTCTCGTGAACGACCTCCCCCCCGCCATCGCACACTCCGTGACCCTCCGCCTGCAAGCGAACCCCCCGCTCCCCTTCGTCGTCATCAAGCCGCCACCGATGCTGTCCCTCTCCAAAGCCATCCCTGCACTGTCGCAGCTCTACAAGGCCACCCTCCTTGGCGACAGGGCAGAGGTCTCTGTTGTGGCCAACACCGTCATGTGGAAGGAGACAAAGCGGCTGCACCAGCTACTCATCGCAGCGCTGCCGTATCTACAGCGCTACGTCACAAGCAAGCACCCCGCAGTTCTGAAGCAACTGACACCCGAGAAAGGGGTTGGCTCCGTCTCGGTGCGGGTAGTGCGCGGTATGGTGTGCAAAACGACGCTACGCGACGAGAAGAGCGACACAGACTACGTCTTTGACTCTGAGAACGCAGCAGTGTTGGCGGCACAGGAGGTCCTCCACGTTCGTGCCTCGCACACAGGCGAGTATTCTGACATTACCACGGAGCTGCTGCGACATGCAGGGGTCACACCACGCGAGCTTTCTGACAAAGACGATGACTTCACGGTCATGCTTGACTTCACCCACAGAGTCATGCTCCAAATCGCTAGTGGCGACGAGGCTGGTGTAGAGAAGTACTGTCTCGACCACAACGTCGCACGCCTCCCAACTGAAACCCCCATCTGGAGCATGACCACGCTGCCACAGGCACCGTCTGAGGTGGCACCAACAAAGATGTTCCCGAGCACGTCGTTCAACCCTTCCAGTGCAAAGCCTGACCAGGAATACGTCCCTCTTGACCAAGCAGCAGAGGACCGTCTGATGCGTCTAGACGAGGAGGTCACCGCAGAGCTGAAGGAGGAAGCAAAGGAAGCAAAGGAGGTGGCCACAGTGGACCCCAACAATGCAAACGTGCGTGCAACCCTTGAGGAGGGCAACGAGGAGAATCAAGAGCAGCAGCGGAAAGCGCTCGAAGCGAAGATGCTGCAGACTGTCGCCTCAAACGTGGAGAAAGGTGAAGGCGGCAGCGCTGCTGGAGGCAACCAAAGTGTGTTGATGAGCGCTGCCTTGGTGCCCACAGACCTGCGCAAATATTTGCAAATCCTGCGTGCCTGGACTGCAGACGGTCGGGTGCAGTTTGTGGTTCTCCAACGAGAGTCTATTACACAGAAGCTGGGCCTCCAATTTCAAGCACAATCTCTTGTCATCAAAGGGCACACACCGGACACACCTGCAGCAGCGAAGGCATGCGAACTGCCTGTTGGCTTCTTCGTTCTTGCGTGCAACGGTACACCAGTACGCAACATGGGAGAACTCAAGGTGCAACTCCCCAGGGCAGCAAACGTTGTCATCGGTATCTGCCCCGACGGCTTCCCCGAAGACCCCGAAGCGTACCTCGCAGTGAACGCCATACAACCGGTCCCACCACGCCCAAAGAGAGAACACACCGACGGTATTCTCAACGCAATGGACGACACGCAAAATACACAAAGCAAAGTCAGCTTCGCACCCTCCAAACCACACACCGAAAGGAAGCCACAGCACACCCCACGCTTCTCCTCGGGCACCCCACTCTTTGATTCTGACGGACGCAAAATTGGCTTCATCGACGACAGCGGCACATTAGTGCCAACCGAACCACAAGCTCCTGTAACAGCACCACCTTTCCCTCCTCTGCCTCCAGGGGGAGGCAAGGGGAAAGGAGCTAAGGGAGGGAAAGGGGGGAAAGCTGGAGCAGTGTTTTGCTATGCATGCGGAGAGGCAGGTCATCGGGTGGCGGAGTGTCCGAAGGTGAAGGCGGGGGAGGTGGAGATGGGGGTCCACGGGAAGGCACAGACACAGCCACAGGCCAGCAGTGAGACTGTTGGCGATGCGTCAAAGATGTTCTTCTCTGGAGGATCTGATGCAGACCCTAAGCAGGGCGACAACAACAACACCAACACCAACACCAACCTCATCGGCGAAAAACGAAAGCGCGAAGATGACGGTGCAGGAAGACCTTCCGGCTTTGGCCCAGGAGGAGAAGGAGGAGCAGAAGGGGGAGCAGAAGCAGGAGGAGGAGGAGGAGACGACACCCTTGAAGCTGCCCTCCAACACGGCGGCCCCCGCTTCGGCATCTGGGGGGAACAGAGTGACACCAAAGGGAAAGGCGGCAAAAACAAATTCCCCAGGATGGAGAAAGGGATGGGCAAAGGAGGAGGCAAAAAGGGCGAAGGGAAGGGTGACAAAGGGGGAAAGAAGGGAGAGTTTAGCCGCCTCAAAATGGAGCCAAGCAATAAGGACGCAGAGCGTGCAGGGAAGGGGCGGTCTGCGACAGAGGACGACGGCTATGCGAAGATTGGCCGATGGGGTGAGCAGTTTGTGTATCAATACCTATCACGGAGGGCGGGGCGGAACACCGAATACTCATGGGTCAACGACGAGGAGGAGACTGGCGCTTCCTACGATATTGTCGAACGCCGCACCGACACCAACACTGGAACCGTCCAGGTAAAATACGTTGAAGTAAAAACCACAGTCTCCGCAGTAAAAATGTTCTTCGAGGTCTCACACAGAGAGCTCCAATTCGCGCAGGCCTCAGGAGAAAACTACACAATAATCCGTGTCTTCTCTGCAGGCACCCGAGACGCACGCATTATAAGCATCAACAACCCTTTCGCGGAAATCCAGAAAGGGTCCCTCCTCATCTCAGGCACCCTCCGCATGACGATGATCCCCCTCCACCAACAAGCGAACAAGGTCATAGAAGCCAAGCAGCATTCCCTCCGGAAGGTATGATAACAAAAGAACCATTGATCACAAAACCTCCAATAAAACAGACCATCTCACTGAAGCGGAACAGCCCTACAGGGAACACAGGGTTGAGCTTAAAAGCGGACCTTACGGTCAGCCGTCATGTTGCCTTGGATAATGTTGAGGTATGTTGGTTGGGGAAAGTTGTTTAGTAATTTAAAACCCTCACTACAGTGCACCGAGTTGGTAACCCCAGGCTGGGTTGTGAAGCAACTGAATGATGCCAAGGTGGAGACCATTGCAGATGTCCGGGCTGTGTTGGAGTCTGGTGTTCTGTCACTCCGTCTTGTCGTGGAGCCTCCTCCTGAAACGTCATAGTATTAAAGAAGGTGCGTAAAAAGTGAAGTTTATCCACTCCACTATTACAAAAATTTCAAAAAAAAACGAAAAAAAATAACCCATTTTCACAGTGTGGTCATAGTTTGCTGCACCCTAAAAATACTAGCTAGCTCCCACCCCCCCGCTACTATCTTCCCCCGAAAACGACGGTCATTGTTATCAAAATCACCCCTCAAAAAAAGGGGAAAAGAATACGATATTTCGAATTTGTTATTTTTTTTGCACAGCTTTTCCCCCCCAACCGGACCCTACATCACGCAGACTTAATTAACCTGCGTCCCAATGATCCCCATTCATCTGACTGATGAGAGGAAGCGGGAGTAGCACATATCAGATGTAAACCACGAAATAGATATGGATTGCATGGTTGGGTGTCCACCCCACACCCTGTCGTGCACCAAAGGTACACTGTTCACGAGAGGGCTTTGTATTTTCAAATCAAACTTTTTTTTCTATGATTTCCACCACATACAGCCCCCTCCTTTTTCCCTTCCATTTTTTCCTCTCTTTTGGAATGGAAACAAGATGCCCGATACACACCCCGATTCTTTAGAAGTAAAGGAATGGCTGAAAGCGTTGCATGGGGTACAGAACAATGTGGTTTCCACTGTTGTTGTTGTTTTACGGAAGGTACTGGCAGGGAAGGCACATGCACAACTCGACATTTTGAGTGATGCGAAACCTTCTGTCGACCTTCTCTGCGAACACACGACCATATTTCTCGCTCATGCGGTCGACCCCGCACATTGCGACGACTTGGCAGCGCTGTTTCTTTCCCTTCGATTCTGTCTCCACGTTGTTAACGAACAGCTCTCCGCTCTGCTCCTTCAGGAAGACGAAATCTTGCCGTCCGACGACCTCAGTGGCGAGCACACCACCGCCACCACCACGAACCTCACCACCCTCCTCAAGACAGAACGCTCTCTAGCAGAACGCCTCTTCCAAACACCACACAACTGGAGAGACCAGCCAACCGCATATCTCAACCACGTTGCCGCCATCTGGGCAACCCACCTAGCAAACCCTCCAAACATCGACCGCGAAGCCGAAGCCATTCAGATCATGCACAAAGCGGCATCAAGCTGTGAAGACACACCCCTCTCTGCGGCCCTCACACAGCTCTCAGAGGACCGTTGTAGTGGTCTATCCTCTCTCGAAGGTTCCTTTCGGTATGAAGTTAACACTCCAAAGGTAGAACTTCAGGGCAAAACCACTCCACTATATTTCCCCTCAAGCGAACGCACTGCATTAGTCGAACTCTGTCAAAAACTGAATTTGGAGCGGTCGCGTCTTTGGGCGAGTCAGGGGATCTGTGAAGATGGGACCAAGGTTGCCAGACGAATTCCAAGCAATGTGCACACCGCTCGATTGGAGCCATCAGAGGCGAAGTTTTCACTGTTCTCCCCTGGGTCATGGTTTGAAGCGACCGATGCGTCTTTGTTGGGTTGGTTGAACCCTGGAGGGATGCGGTGCAGTGCGGGGAGTTCACGTGCTGCGTATCCTACGTCGCCTTTGATGGAGCAGCTGATGAACGATGTTGTGGTGATACGTGACTCATTGAGGCAGAATGTGGTGAAGGGTGCAGTAGATGCCTTTCTCCTGCATGCGGACCTAGCGTTGCTTGTGGTGGACCCAGAGAGGGTGAGCAATGGTGATGAGCTGAAGTATTACCGCAAGGCATTGTATCGGATTGAAGAGCAGATGCTCGATTCGGTGCCGCAGTCGCTCCCGTCGAAGGTGCAGCAGGACGCAGCCCCAAGCGTCACAGCGCAAACCCTGCACGCCATCAAACAGCCCCTCAACGTCCTCCACCGCCTCCTCCTCGCTCGGTTCCAAGCCCTTCAATCGCCCCCTTCCCCAACAGCTGCGAAATACCAAGAATACTTCTCGCTCTGTGAAGCCCACCTCGAAACGGTGCAGGCAGCGGAAAGACGTCTTGTTGCGCTGTAATTTTTGGTACACAATCACTCAAGCGCTTTGTACTTCAAAAAACATCTAGCCCCTCTTGCCTAAAACGATTTAAATTTTTTCTTTTCAACTCAGATTTACGAGATAGATTCCACATTTACTTTCAATCTTCACAGAAAAAAAACAGCGTTGTGCTGTAATAAAGGTAATACCACATAATGGATGAGAACCTAGCCTCCGCGCTGTCGCAGCCTGCGGCAGGTGTGTTGGTGTTGTGGCTGCTGGTTGCGGTTGTGTCTGTGTTCACGCTTTTGCAGGGGAGGTACAGCTTTTTGTTTGCAGCAGCTGTGCCTGTTGGGTTCCTTTCCATCTTCTTGATGGCTGTTGTCAGCAGAGAGCTTAGCGACCTATCGGGTGTCCCCGCCCTGGCAGAATTCGCAGTCATCTTCTCCCCAGAAAAGCTGAAGGCAGTTGATGTGTTGCTTGCAGGGCTTCTGGTGATGATCTCCTTCGGATTCTCCCGCGTCACAGATGAGCTCGATAAAATGTCTGCCGCAATGAGCAACCGTTTATAAAAAAAGGATTTTTTTTGGGGGTTGGGTTGAGAAATGTGAAGACCGCGAAAAATAAAATGGGGGGAGAAAGATTCCCTCTTTTTGAAAAGAGTTTTTGATTTTGACCCAAAAAAAAAGGGGGGATATTTTTTTCAAACGGAGTAAACAGCGGTGTGTTGACACGATATTAAAACTTCTTTTCCCCTCACAATCTACCTTTTTTTCGTCTTGACCATCCCGCTTCTTCTCCTCGGAAATGACTGTGTATACCTTCTTACAGTTTCCCTGTTAGCATCTCCCAAATGCAACATTCCGTGGTTCGATAACCCCACGGAGTGTCAGTACCTGCCTCTCTCATCTCCTCTGAGGCATTTGCACTGTCAACTTCACTCCCTTCTCTCTGCGTCTAAGAAGGTGTTTGCATTACACACAAATACATACACCTTTAGTTTGCATTCCTTTTGTACTTTTGTATTAGATGAGCGCCTGGCAGGCGAAGTTCGCGGCGCAGTACAAAGGCTATGTACAGTCGCTTCTGCAGCCGTCAGGACCTGGAGGGATTAACCCTTTGGACCATGAGTTTAACGAGCTTTTAGAGGTCGACAATGAAATTAGTGCTAACCCAGATGAGTTTCACACCGGCCGCCAGCCTATCAACCGTTCCAAAAACAGAAACGAGACAGTTCTCCCGAACGACGCAACTCGCATCCACATTGCCGAGCTGGGGAACAACGACAACACCTATATCAACGCGAACTACATCGGCGCACAGTCGTTGTTTGACCTGCCATTCAACTACATTGCGACGCAGGCACCTCTCGACTCAACGGTGGGCGACTTTTGGCGGATGATCGCGGAGTGCAGCGTGTCGTTCATTGTGATGCTCACGAATGAACACAACTCTGCAGTGTATTACCCGCAGAGCCAGGAGAGCGTGCTGCGGGTGTGGTCGTCGTTCACAGTGCGGTTGACGAAGATGTCGCAAGGTGAGGACGTCATCATCAGAAACATGGTTCTGACCAACTCCGAAAACCGCGTCTCCCGTGACATCACAATGTTCCAGTTCATCGGCTGGCCCGACGAAGGTGTACCCCGCAACACAGTAGGTCTCATGAACATAATCCTCGCCCTAGGAAAGCTGCAAGAGGCGCTCCTCAACCCTATTCTCGTCCACTGCGAGGACGGGGTAGGGAGAACTGGGGTGTTCATCGCAATGCACGTTTGTCTCGCGCTTTTTTCATTGGACAAAGAGATAAACGTCAAAAAGGTTGTTGAAATGCTGAAATATCAACGCACTGGAATGGTCAAAACTAAACTGCAGTACCAATTCTTGGTTTGCGCGTTGGATCTAGAGTTTCAGAGGACGGTGTCGAAGCATCAGCAGGGACCTCCACCTGCTGCGGGCTTTGAAATTATGCCGCCACCCAACTCACAGAAACCCTCAGAAACCAAGAAAACCCTCACAAATCCCTCACAACGCTTAGCAAATTCCCTAAGGAAAATCCGGAATTTTTTTTTCCGGCGCGGGAAGAAATGACTTTTTTACATCCCGCTGATGTATTAAGGAATGGGTGGCGGAGCGGGAATCGGGCGCAGGTAAAAAAAGCTTTTTTTTCCCCTCACAATCCACCTTGTTTTTGTCTTCACTCCTCCCACTTCTTCTCCTCGGAAATGACTGTGTATACCTGCTTACAGTTTCTCTGTTAGCATCTCCCAAGGGGTTCGATAACCCCACGGAGTGTCAGTACCTGCCTCTCTCATCTCCTCTGAGGCATTTGCACTATCAACTGCACTCCCTTCTCTCTGCGTCTAAGAAGGTGTTTGCATTTTTTGGCAAAGTTTCATTTTTTTTTTTTCTTTCAACACCGACTCCTCCTCCTCAAAGGCGAAAAAAAAGCGAATATTACACACAAATACATGCACCTTTAGTTTGCATTCCTTTTGTACTTTTGTATTAGATGAGCGCCTGGCAGGCGAAGTTCGCGGCGCAGTACAAACGCTATGTACAGTCGCTTCTGCAGCCGTCAGGACCCGGAGGGATTAACCCTTTGGACCATGAGTTTAACGAGCTTTTAGAGGTCGACTATGAAATGAGTGATAACCCAGATGAGTTTCACACCGGCCGCCAGCCTATCAACCGTTCCAAAAACAGAAACGAGACAGTTCTCCCGAACGACAAAACCCGCATCCACATTGACGAGCTGGGGAACAACGACAACACCTACATCAACGCAAATTACATCGACGCACAGTCGTTGTTTGACCTGCCGTTCAACTACATTGCGACGCAGGCACCTCTCGACTCAACGGTGGGCGACTTTTGGCGGATGATCGCGGAGTGCAGCGTGTCGTTCATTGTGATGCTCACGAATGAGCACAACTCTGCAATATATTACCCGCAGAGCCAGGAGAGGGTGCTGCGGCCGTCGTCGTCGTACACAGTGCGGTTGACGAAGATGTCGCAAGGTGAGGACGTCATCATCAGAAACATGGTTCTGACCAACTCCGAAAACCGCATCTCCCGTGACATCACAATGTTCCAGTTCATCGGCTGGCCCGACGAAGGCCTACCCCGCAACACAGTAGGTCTCATGAACATAATCCTCACCCTAGGAAAGCGGCAAGAGTCGCTCCTCAACCCTATTCTCGTCCACTGCGGAGCCGGGGTAGGGAGAACTGGGGTGTTCATCGCAATGCACGTTTGTCTCGCGCTTTTTTCATTAGAAAAAGAGATAAATGTCAAAAAGGTTGTCAAAATGCTGAAATATCAACGCACTGGAATGGTCAAAACTAAACTGCAGTACCAATTCTTGGTTTGCGGGTTGAATCGAGAGTTTCAAAGGATGGTGTTGAAGCATCAGCAGGGGTTCAGCGGACGGCCGAGCAACTACAACAACAGCCTGGTCAATGGAAGCGTAGGCGGACATCAGTCCATGCTCCAAGACCCCAGCGGGTCTATGGTCAGCCCTGTGAAGGCTGTCCCCACCCACTCCCTGCAGAACGGCGTCCACGTAGACACCGCTTTGAGACGGTCCCCTTCTGCACGCCCGGCTCTGCCACCTTCACCTCCTTCTTCACCTCTGCATGCTACGGGCTTTGGAATTGGGCCGCCACTGACTGGTGTTAATCCTATGCCTTCTGAATCGGTTATGCCTCTTTCAACCACTATTGGGAGCAGAACACAGCCGAACCGTCCGCCTGTGTACGGAGGAGCGGGAGGGGGGTCACCACAGAGTGTACGAGAGTACGCCGCTATCCCGCCACCCCCGCAGGTGTACGCTTCATACCCAGAGCAGCTGCCGCCTGCACCGCAGGTGGGGTACGAACCGAAGACGTTCTCACCACCACCGCCTGAGAGACAGTACGGAGCTGGCGCGCCTTCTGCCGCTGGGTTGGACCGTTATCGTGATGCCATATACGGAGGTGCTAGTGTAGGAGGTGGCACCATACGCTCCCGCTCGCCCCCCTCTCCAGGGGTAGGTCTCCCGCACCCACGTCAGACGGCACGGTCCTCTCCATTCCCGCCAGCAAGAACCCTGCAGGCAGACACAGCGCAGCCGCTCCCAGGGATGCCAGGGGGTTACAGAGATGCATCGCAAGGGCAAAGGGATTCGGTTCTTTCGGTATGGGGGATGGGGGATGGGGTTTTTATGATGTTTTGCGGTTAAAAGCGTTGGAAAATAATGAAGATGGTATCAAAAAGTGTGATTCTAATATGTGCATCCTAAAATTATGTCAATGTGTACAATAACACCAATTCAGATGCTCGCAAAGCTGACCGAGCAAACCAAGAGAATGCGGTCACAGCCAGCAGTCAACCCACAGCAGTCCTATCAGGACGGCCGTGAGAACAACCTCGGGGTGGGGCTCCCCTCCTCCAGCGTCACGCCGGCGTTGATACGAAGGTATAATTTTCCCCCCCAATCCCATTGCCTTTTCTTTTTTCTTTGGTAACTTACGTGCTATGGTCTGAAGCCTTCCTCCTTCCACCTGATATTTTTTGTGTCCTGATTCACCCTTAAAATACTACCGTTAACCCTCAAAAGGCTTCGATTTATTACAAACTTCCCCTCAAAACGGACACTCGAGATCTGGGAATCTATTTCAGAATCTTGAACTTGCAACCGAGGTTGTATTTTATTACTTTTTTGCCACTTACTCACTCGGGAACACTAACACAAACACCTTGGGGGCCATATTACACAAGAATTACCCCTATATACCCCTATTAGTTATCAAACACAAACACCAATCTCACCCTTCTCTCTCTCCCCCTTCCTCCCAGCAGCAGCTCCATTTC
The DNA here is from genome assembly GCA_964035575.1 of Rhynchopus sp. YZ270_cl-10. Taxonomy (NCBI): domain Eukaryota; phylum Euglenozoa; class Diplonemea; order Diplonemida; family Diplonemidae; genus Rhynchopus; species Rhynchopus sp. YZ270_cl-10. Next base: position 2,198,586 of record OZ037833.1, on the reverse strand, counting down.
CCCCCCACGAAGCGACCCGAACGCAGGGAGACGCGCTTCAGGAGAACCCGGTGGATACGGCCTTGGTGGGCGCTTGAAACAGGATGGTCCAGGGCAAGAGTCAGAGCTTGCGCGACATGCAGGCGACTTTGAGAAGTCGCTCTTTTCCTCGTAGTGGAAAGGAGTGGAAAGGAGAAAGAGAGAGGGAAAAGTAGGGGGGTTTTTTTTTGGTGGCTTTTTAGATATTGTGTTCCCCCCATCCCAATGAGTGCTGTCTTGTGGTGCCCAGCGAGGCGTTTGCACTTTCAAATTCTCTTTTCAAAGATTTCTCTCTTTCGGATTGCCTCTAGTTTTTTTTCTCTTTTTTTCTCTTCTTTTTTCCAGTTGATGGGTGTGTATGAGTGGCAGATTCATCTTTCAAGTTTTAGTAAAAAAAGAGGTGATTGAACTCATCTTTCCAACTCATTTTTTTTTTTTTTGTGCAAAGAAAACATAGATACCCCCCCCCCAAGTTGTTTTTTAAAAATGTCGAAAAATAAAATGGGTTTGTTCGCAGAGTTTTTTGTGCAGTGACCCCTATGGACAGCCCCATGTATTTTTCTTCGAAAGAAAAGGTGTGAATATAGTTGTGAAAAGAGGTGTGGGGGAGAAGGGGGGGGGTTTTTTTTTTTGAGTGCATCCATCTTTTCTTGCTCAAGGCAGAACAGAAAGTACCGCTTTTTTTTTTGTGTATTTTGTTTGTGCGTTCGTCTGGGGCTGGCATCGTACAGTGGGTCAGTCGGAGGTGCCTGCAACAACTACTCTCTCTTACCATTTTTTTTTGTAATGTTATGTTTTTTTTTATATTTGTAGCTCACCCGCACTCCCCACAAAGAGAAGCCCTTCCCCCTCGTCTCCCACTTAAATTGCGACAACCCAAAAAAAAAAGACAAAATGGAGGAAAATATCCCCCTCTTCTCTCCCCTTTACAACCAAACACCCCACAGTACCTCCCCCCCCCCCGTCCCCGCTCCCCCCACCTTCTCCTTCTCTTCTTCCTAAATGGTAATTGTGTGAAAGGGGGTTTGTTGCAAATGGCGGATAATCCTTTGGCACGTAGCGCGGAGAGCAACACAATGCAGGCTCCTACGGCGGCGTTCACATCGATCACACCGACCAGTGGACAGTCGCGGCTCTCGTCTAGTAGTGTGTGTTTTCCTACGGAGCGGTTGAGCCATGCGTATATTCCTCATTCAAGAAGTTCGATCTCTGTGGGGATGCGGAGTCGTGAGGTCTCAGAAGACGGAGACATCACGAACACGTACTTCGAAGGCACAGAGCGCACAGAGCAGCTGTCGATTCTGCAGAAGCTCTTCTTTGTGTTCGACACAGCACCGCGGAAGGGCTATCTGGACTACACAGAGACGTGCCTCCTGATTGACTGTTTAGGTGTTCAGATGGAGGGCTTCGAAGAAATAGAGTTCTTCCACGCGATCGACCGCGGCAGAACAGGGCACGTTACCTTCACGCACTTCGAAGAGGTGTACGAAGACTTCAAGACGCATGGGCGTTTCATCGAGTACCATTCTATCGTGAAGCTGTCCTGCGCCCTGGCAGCGCAAACAGGCACAACCCCTGACGAAGTGGTGCGTGCCTGGAAGAAGTATGACAACACCATGCAAGACGAAATGACCTTCGCGCAGGTCGCAGAGGTGCTCGTTGAACTGGGCCTGCACCACACCTTGCAAGAGATCGAAGACGGCTTTGCGGAGTTTGATGTAGACAAAAACGGGCGGATGAACGTGATTGAGTTCATCTCCATGTTCACGTACAGCCAGAAGTCTGCAGAAGAAGAGCGTTTCGACATCTGGATGATGGAGCTCCGCATCTGTGTCGCATCCGCAGCCATCCGCGAGACAAACTCGAAGAACACTGCAATGTTGTCGGACGAGCAAAAGAAGGAGCATTGGCTGGACAGTCTTCTGCAATGGTACTCAGTGCAGTTCAGCTACCTTCTGTTCCTGTACATCCAGCTGCAGGTATTTGGTTCGCTGTTTGAGATATCCTTCCTCAAGGACGGCGACCCCATGCCGGAGCTGCGTGTAGTGCTGCTTACGTCCGACGTAGTGTTCTACGCCTACATGGCGCTGACGGCCTTCATCCCTAAGGAGGCAGACCTCCACCTGCTGTACTCGCTCAAACCCCGTGTGTATCATTATGTATTCAGCAGGCAGTTTGTGTTCGACGTATTGATCGCCCTCCCAGCGGACTACATCAAATGGAACCAGCCAGTGTTCAGGATGAACAAGATGCTTCTAGTCTTCAAGAACCAAAGTCTCTTCAGAACATGCTTCCGGTCGCTCCTGGGGCCTCGGTGGTGGAGAATATTCAATGCAATGCACACGTGGGCAATTGTGGCACATGTTATTGCCTGCATATTTCACCTATTGTGCCTCCACGCTGGCGACGAGCACACGTTTCAAGCACTCACAATTCGTGCATATTCCACTCTGCCGGTGGTCCTGCAGTATTTGCAGTGCTTTTCGTATGCCGTGAACACGATGGCGGGGCTGAGCAGGGGGTACTTCCCAACGCACGACGCGCAGCTGCTGTGCTCGCTGTTCACGACGATATGCGGTGTCTTCACGTATGCAGTGATCATTGCTGTGGTGGCGTCGTCGCTGGCGATACGGAGCCATGTTGCGAAGTTTGAGCAGGTGCTGCAGGAGGTGAAAGAGATTATTGGACATGAGGTGAATTCGGATCGGTTGCCGCAGTCGTTTATGAATGACGTGCTTTCTTATCATAAACACTTGTTTCGGACCACTTCGCAGATCCACTCTGATGAGGATGTACTGGACGACCTACCTACACAGCTGAAGGTGTCTGTCGACCTTGTCACAGGCAGGAACACTATTGGGAAGCTGCAGTTCCTGAAGGGCCTTGACGACGACGACGCTTTGGTGTACGCACTGCAGCAGTGCCTCACGTCTGTTGTGCTGCCACCCAACTACGTAGTGTTTCAAGAAGGCGACACAGGTGCAGAGATGTTCTTCATCCGCCACGGCAGGTGCCAGGTCCTCCGTGCAGGCATCGTTGAGGCCGAGGTAGGTCCTGGCTCCATCTTCGGCGAAATTTCCCTCATCGCAAACGTGCGCCGCACCGCCACCGTCCAAACGATATCCTTCTGCAACCTCCTCGTCCTCAGAGACTCAAAGTTCCGCGTCATAATGGATCAGTTCCCAGAGGTCTATAAACGCATCCAAAAGCGCGCTACTGCGCGAATAAAGGCAATGCGGGGTTTTGTCGGGAGGGTTATGAGTGCGAGTGAGATAAAACACTTGGGGTCCTCTGACCACATTGCCGAGAAGCTCAATGAACGGTCGGTGAGTACTAATTGGGATTCTTCGAAAGGGAAGGGAGAGGAGGATCCACCGGATAATGTCGACATCGATGCTTTGAGCGATCCGGGTGGGGACCAGGAGCATCCGTTTGAGTGGATTAAGCAGTTGGACCTTTCGTTTGCGAGCAGCGAGTCTACACAGAAGAAGCGGCCTGTCACGGTGCGTGGCAGCATATGCATGTCGGGCGACGCAGCGTTGAGCATGCGACGTTCCCTACGCTCCGATCGCTTCGACACCTCCAGTACATGCTGCAGCCCGCGTGCACCCTCGATCTGCTCACCCTCCAGCTCTAACCTCCGTGAGGCCGTCTTCTCTCCCTCGGTGCCCCTCCCCACAGAACTCACAAGATGCAGCCCCTCCCTCTCGCCTCATCGAAGGAAGGTCGCTGCGTCTCTCGTGCAGGAGCCTGTCCCTGTCCCCGAATTAGACCCAGAAGGAGACAGAAAGATACCCAAACACCAGGCCAAACGAGAGGAATGTCTAAAAGCCCCCCTCGACCTGTGCAAATCGCAAGCCTCATATTCGTCGGGCGGGTCGCGTCGATCTCACTGTGTTACCCCAACAAGTGCATACGCAAAACCAGACAAATCTGCGCTATTCGGAGTTTGCAGTCCAACAACCCAAACAAAAGTGGGGTTCTCTGTGATGTAAACCAGCAGTAGTGGAACATATAGATTTGATGGACCATACCCCTGTTTCAGTATTTCCCTTTACTACTCCACAGCGGGATGGGAATCCTCGGCAGACATTTTTTTTTTTTTTTTTTTTTTTTTTTTTTTTTTTTTGTAAATCAAGGTACTTGACAATAGGAAATAGAAACGACGGAAGGTGCATGCCCGCCAGCTTGTGTTTTCTCACTCATTATTTTTTCTCTCTCATACAACACACACTTCAGCGAAAAAACACAACAAGCTTGCGGAGCGATAAACGAAAAAGTTGTTTTTCATTGTTTTCTTTTTATTCAGAACCGGAAGTTAGTTTCTATTTTTTGTCACCTCATGAAATGAAGGAGGAAATAGAAACAACGCACTTTGAACACACTTTGCGCTCTAGGGACGAACCGCGCTGCAGAGCCACTCCTCACCAAACAGGTCGAGGTGTGTGCGTTTCACCACAACCTCTCCCATGGGTTTTATCGTGTGATGAGTGTTAAAATTTCTATTTTTAACTGTATTTTTCAAACTCTATTCCCTCTGAGGTGACTAAGTACTGCTTCGGTTCGTCTTAGAACTTTCCTAAATTTGTATATAATGTTTCGGTGCCTGCATCCACAGAGGCGTTTGTACTTCCCCCTACCTGTACGCTGCCACGTCTTTTACAAGCAGTGCTGATTGTACAACGAGATGATACATCCGTATCATCGTAGCTATTCTTCTTTTCTGTTTTGTTTTGTAAAGGAACAAACCTGATGCTCTGTAGTGATTCGCCATGATGGGCTCGGGTCAAGCTATGTAAAGTCGTTCCCGACCACGCTAACTCAAACCCCCACAGCGGCGGACAGTGCAAAAATTGTATTCAGCCGCTTCGAACCTTTTTGTATGTTTCTATTTCTCTACCCTTTTCGTCTATTCAAAAAAAGCGACTCTTTTTTAACCTTCTTCCTCTCACTCTCTCTGCAACACAACTTTTCAAAGGTTCACCACAAAGTCATACAATGTCAAAATGGGGCTACGAGCTTTGTGGCTGTATGGAAGACACCGGCATCTGCTGTGATGTATGCGTCTGCAGTCCCTGCGCTTTGGCACGTATGGATTCGGCCTTACAAGGGAGGACCAACGACGCCAATTGGCCGTGTTGTTTGCTGATTTCCGCGTCATACGTAATCCCCATCATTCCGTGCATCCTGGCCTGTGTACAGAGGGGTAAGCTGCGTGACACCTACGGCATCGTGGGCGGCTGCACACAAGACACCACCGCCACCTTCCTCTGTCTTCCCTGCGCTCTCTGTCAACAGTCTCGCGAGCTTCGGATACGCTCAGTAGACCCTGGTTTCTGCTGCTGCACACCAACCCCGTTGGACACACAGAATTATTAATCGCATTGCAAATCCCAGCGTAAAAGTGAAGTGTGTAATAGCAGGAGGGTCTACCTTTTTTGACGTCGAAGGGGTTTTGTGCAAGGGAGGGGGGAAAAGGGGGCGCGATTTGTCGATTCTACGAACGTCACGTCTCGCTGAGTTTGTTTTCCCGTTTTTGTGGTAAATGTGCATAGCGTCGCATTCAGGTTCAACTTTTCTTGTCGTTTTTTGGGAACGAAATCAGGGTTGTGCCTATAATGCATCCCGCATCTCCAATTTGAGATTTGATTTGTTCTTACCCACAAAACCGGTGAGAAAAAAATATAGCGAAGGAACTACAACAGTCAGAGGGATCATTGTGCAATTGACTCAATGAATGATTGGTTTTTGGCCATAAAAACCCATCTCCGCACAAACCTCACCTTGTGTTTCTCATATTTCTTTCCCCCCCACCCTCCCCCCACTGCCTCGCCCTCACCTTTTTTTCTGTGTTTTTTTCTTTCCTCCTTTTTTAGATCTCTTTTTTATATGCGGTAACGAATTGCTGGAGTTAAATACAATACCTGGGTATTGTATTTAACCCTCCCCCCCTCCAGGAAGTTGAAGATGCCCCACAAAAAAAAATGGCTTATCTTCTCCACTTTCTTTGCTCTGAAGATATGATTGTATGATTTTCCTTTTCGAGATTTCCTCTAAAAGACAGTGGATATTGCATAATCCCTTGACAGTGGAGATTGCACAACTGTGGCAACACAACCGAGGCAACTGCACTACTCCAACAATTTATCTAAAAAAAGAAAAAAAAAAAATCTTGTTAAGTACGGTCTCGAATAGGTCAGAGAGCAATTCTTCTCAACTTCTGTAAGGGTGCGCCATCTTAAAAAATGGCGTTTTTTTTTTTCTTTTTTTGGTTGTCACCAGCCCCTCCGCTACGTTTTCAGATTTTTTTTGAGTTCTGTTGCGGGTGTTTTTTTTTCACCCTGCGCCAGTGTCTTATCCAGGGATTCAGATTTCCAAATAGGGGGTCAGCTGTTTTTGTGCCCAAAAATTTTTCAGCACTGCTGACCAGGGACATTGGGAACATAGGGAACTGTATTTTTTTTTTTTGATAAAACAACTTGTTGTCAATTCTAAAAAGATTGGAGGCAGCGCTGCAGGGCAAACAAAACGGATTGAAAAAAACAGAAGCTTGCTTGTTTTCTTTGAGTACTCAATTAACCACAACAACCGTACTTCAGTTTAACACATTTTTTCACCTTTTTGTTTTCCCGGCTTTGAGCGCACAAACAAAAGACCCGATCTTTTTTGCGAAGCAAAAAAAAAAATCAAACAAATGGCGCCGCAGGCGAAAAAAAATTTAGGGAAGAGTGTAAAAATCTAGCTTTTTACAGCACAGAGTCACACATCGAATCCTTTTTTGCGGAGCAAAAAAGGAAAAATGGCGCCGCAGGCAAAAAAAAATTGAGGTACAGCCTGGATGGTGCGGTCAGCAACCCAGTTCCCCATGGTACTCTCGTGGTTCAACCATGGTTTTTTTTTTTTTTTTTTTTGAAAATTTTCAGACTTCTGTTGCGCCGCAACAGAACTTTATACGGTAGCGGAGCCCCTGGTTGTCACTGACAGGCGTCGTGTTCTTTTATATGGTGTCTGTGTAACAAAAAAAAGTACCCACTTCTACTTCCTCTCTTCCCCTCTTCTTCCTAGGCCCAATTCTCATCAATTTTTTTTTTTTTTTTTGATGTGTGTACCCGCGAGACATTCACCTTTCGATTTTTTTTTTTTTTTTTTTTTTTTATTCGTGTGCAGGGCTCTCGCCAATCACCCCTTTTGGCCAAAATGGGGGGTGATTTGGGGTCCCCGAGCTTTCCCCCCGTAAAAGCGGTCGCGCGCGCGCTTCGCGCGCGCGACTCCCTGCCAGTGCAGGGAGGCGAGGCGCTTTCTCCCCTCGTTTGGGGTCAGCTTGTTTTTATGCCCAAAAAATTTTTCAGCACTGCTGACCAGGGACATTGGGAACATAGGGAACTGTATGTATGTGCTCTTTTTTTGCGGAGCAAAAAAAAATAATACAAAATGGCGCCGCAGGCGAAAAAAAAATTAAGGTACGGTGTAAAAAGCTAGCTTTTACATCACATACTCACTCAACGAAACCTTTTTTGCGGAGCAAAAAAGGAAAAATGGCGCCGCAGGCAAAAAAAAATTGAGGTACAGTCTGGATGATGCGGTCAGCAACCCAGTTCCCCATGGTACTCCCGTGGTTCAACCCTGGGATTTTTTTTTTTTTTTTTTTTTTTTTTTACTGGTTTTCTTCCTTGCTTTCGTATTTTTTGTTTTCTGTATCTATGTGGATCCCCCCCAGTGAACCGTTTGGGACCCCGCTCTGCCGTGGCAGTCGTGGTTAGCGTTGTCATGTTTGTCTGTAGCACACAAGTAAGAAGAGAGACTCTAGGTCTCATTGGCGTCTGTTTCTCAAAAGTTTGGTTGTTGTTCTACTCTTGTGGGTTGCCGTTAAACGGAAGCGCCTCCCCATTTACCACGAAAATCGGGGGGAACATACAGGCTGCACAGATCTCCCCCCACTATGTGGCAGTCGAGCCTTGTTACGTGGCTCCCTGGCCTGACTGCGAACTCCGCGCAACCTCACACGAGGTTAACCACGGAGTCAAAAGGAAAAAGAAAATATGATAAAAAAAAAATTTATAAAGTGCACCCAAGCCCCCCGGGGCCTGGGCACTTTATAAATTAAAAGGAAAAGCAATGATTTGTTTTTTTTTGTTTTTTTTTTTTTTGATTTTTTTTTTGTTTTTTTATTGTTTTTTTTTGAAAAGTAAAAAGTATGTTTGAAAGTGTAACACACGTCTTCGTAGAAGACGGCGTTCCGCACATGTTTTGTCTTCGCAACCGTCAGTTGCGCTGGTCGTGGTGCCGCAGGTACGTCCTGGGCTTGCTTTTTGTTCGTGGTTTTTTTTTCTCTTTTCTTTATTGTTTCAAGTTTTTTTTTTTTTTTTTTTTTTTTTTTTTTTTTTTTTAGAGGGGTGATCCGAAACCCGGATCCAGAGTCCGCGGAACACCCCCGTTCACCCCGTCCCGGACGGGGGTCAATTATTTTCCAAAAACCGACCCCCGTCCCAAACCCCCGTCCAGGGACGGGGGTTTTGGATTTTTTTTGGGGGGGGAGGAGGGGCCCATATTATGGGGAATTTTTTGAGATACCATCGAGCCGGACTCAATTGGTCAAACGTCGAAGGAAAAGGAAGCACGCAGCACGGCGAAAGGAAAAAAGTAGAGTACCGCGCGCCTGCGGCGCAAGCCTGCATCACACCATTCCCGTGACATTGTTTGCCTGTAAAAATGTACAATTTTAAGCGCATTTTTTTTGAAATGTTGCGTACCGTGGCTTCGCTTGGAACCTTTGGGTGACATACCGCCGTTTCTTTTGTAAAAAAAACTGAGGTTACTGATAATTCGTGCACCATGTGTGCCTGGTGCAAATATCAATAAAGTGCCGAACTCCGCCGTCGGATAACCGAGCAATTCTCACATTCCGCCGGAGGCCCCCAACTTGAGCTGGGGTGGGGACCCGGGCGCGCGAAGCGCGCCCGGGCTCGACCGAGTTTTGATCTTCTTCTTCCTGTGACTAGCTTGTCAGCGGAGAAAGCTCGGGAGAGGTTTTTTTTTTTTTTGTTTTTTGGGCGGGACGGGGGTTGGAAGGGGGTGCATAATTAATTTTCGGGGGAGGTCCGCGGGCTCTGCCCGGATCACCCCTCTTTTTTTTAATATTTTTTTTTTTTGGGTGATTTAAAACCCGATCACCCCCCGGCGAGAGCCATGTTCGTGTGAGGGCCCTTTCCACACATATTCTCTTTTTGGTTTTGTTTGTTTGCGACTGCCTTAGTAGAGGAGTATGCACTTTCAACGCCTTGATTTTTCAAAATTGTACTTGCATTTTTCTGGTACCATTTTGCACCCAACCCATTTCCGCCCAACTCGGTCACACCCACCGCAAAAAAAAAAAAAAATTGCATCAGACCGTAAGGTTTGCTTGTCTTGTTATTTTATCTCTCGGAATGTAAATGTTCAATTGCGTTTAACTACCACAAAAAGTGTGTTCAGTGAACACCCGAAGCATATATCGGAATAGAAAAAGCTTCAGGGGGCGACGGGTTGTGGTTGTTGATGTCCAACAAGGTGTTGTACATTTTCTCCGTATCGTCGGAACGCACTGTTTTTATTATTTGCTGAATTGTGACTTTTGCGGTGACATGTATCTCTGCAAGCCTGTCACAATTATTATGGTTAGGTGACTATACTCACCAAACGGTTCTCTTCCATTGCGAAATTGTTGATTATCTTATCAAAACATTGAGGCTTAGGATCATCTTATAAACTTTTCTCTTTGTTTTTTGTTTTTGTTTTTGTTTCTTATTTTCTTTCTTCCCCTGGTTCTCTTCGCTACATTGAACAGAGCTCCCGATTCTTATTCTCTTCTTGCGATTTTTTTTCTCAAGCAATTTTGGCAGTTTTCTCTCTCTCTCTTTCGATTTTTAATAAAGGAATGCAAATTTTCAAAGGCATTGGTTCGGCCGCGGAAATTGTGTGTATGACTCTCTCTCGGGTTCGAAAAAAAACCCGCAGAGAACCCGTGTCTGTGTCCGCTGATGTACGGTGAGACGTTTGCACTATCAGCGTCACTTTATTACTTCATCGCTTCGTTAGCCGAGAACTGTACAGTGATAATGTACCATCTGGTACGAAGTCCGCTTGTACGTTTTCTGCTTTTCATTGTAACTGCTCTGATTGGTTGTTTATGTGTTTCTTAGGGTGACTTACTCTCGCGTGGAGGCTTAGGTTCATCTTATAAAAACTTTATTTTTTTTTATGTCTTGTGTTTTGGCTCAAGTGGTATTTCCGGCCACTTATTCTTCTTCAAACGAAAATTCTTTTTTTGTTGTTTTCTGGTACACCATCTCACCCCCTTTTTTGAGAGACAGAAACTATGTTTAGTCTTACAAAAAAAAAAAAACAATATTTTTCACACTGCGAACGAAAAACAATACTCAGCATCCCCTTTTTTTTACCCCCCCCCCCCCCCATTTTTTGTATATATTTGGATGCACGTACACAGTGAGGTACTTTTTCATCTTTCAAAGTTCACAATATTTTTCACCCCTTCCTTCTCAACAATTCTTGCGTCGTACCAATATGGTTTGGATATTTGGACGGTCTGATGATTCGTGTTGGAAACACCAAAATATAGCAAAAAGTGGAGATTGCACAACTGTGGCAACACAACCGAGGCAACTACACTACTCCAACAATTTATCGGGAAAAAAAATTCAACATTAGTACAAAAGGTCCAACATATTTTATCCATATCGGCATGGTTGTTCGAATTGCCCTAATTTAGCATTTGTCTGGCTAGAGACCCCTGCTGGCAGGCCTGTGAGTAAGGTTTAAGGGACCTCGCACAGCTTTTTAAGGTGACTGATGATAGGCTATCATCTTCCCAACTTTTTTCTTTAGGTTCCTCATTATTTTGTGAGAGGAAATTAACCTAAAAATATCACCCTCTTTTTTTGATATTTTTTCTCCCCACTGTAACCTACCGAGGTAGACGCTGATTACACGGTGGTTTTTGGTAGCCGCACCTACTTCCTCTTGCTTGGTGTGCTACATAGCGGGGTTCCACACTGCGACTGGGCAGCCCGCACACCTCCCCCCCAAGGTGTGGCAGAGCCTCGACTCTGGGCGACTCTGACTACATGGGTGGGGAAAATGTCACCTACCTTTTTTTTTTTAGCTTCTGTTTTTCTTTGCTGCAAAAGCTGCAGCACCACGGCTGTTCAGCCTTTTTCACCCTTCCCTTCCCTTCCCTTCCCCAATCTCTACTCCTTGTTATGTGCACGAAGCACATTCATCTTTCCATATTTTTTGTTGAAAGCCACATCACGTACCTGTTATCCCAAGAGGTGTCTATGTTAACTCAGTTTCCCTTTTTTAAGGTGGCTCAGCCTAAGAGGCTCAGGCCTCATCTTATCTAGTACTCTTTTTCACTCTTTCTGTTTCTGTCTCTTTTACACTTGCTACACTGACTAGCCTTTCTTTCGTAAACCTTGCTCCAGTTCGCGTCGCTGTTGCTGGTATCGCAACTCTGTTGTATGCCAAGTAGTGGGTTGGATTGCATTCTTTCTTTCTCTTTCTCTCCTGAAAAACGCCATCTCCCTTTTTTTCAGAGGTGTGTGCACAGTGAGAACACATCTTTTGGAGTTTTTTCTTGCATGAACACAACCCGAGCTGCGTTTTTGGTACGTTTTCAACTCTTTTCTGTATCAGTGCCTGTGTTCGTCGGTGTATGGTGGAGCGTTTTCACAACTTTTCTTTTTAGATTTTACAAAAAAAATAACTGCCCAAAAAGTTGTTAACTGCCCAACAGAATCTATAAAGAACCCCCTCCTCCATCAATACTAGAGATGTGTTGAAAAAGGGTTGCTACACCCATTGAGGGGGCGGGACGGGTTTGTTGGTGGAGCGACGCTTTTTTTTTTGTTACGATGCATGCATGCGGCATTCAGATGAGGTTTTCTTTGCGTATCGGCAAACACTGAGCACTGTGAGGCGTAGATCCATCTTACAAAAACACTTTCTTTTCCCCATGTAACCCTAGAGCTTTAACCATGTTGACTAAACTCTGCTGGCAGGTTCTCAGCCTTCCTCTGAGTGGTCGCTGAAGGTCACTCCAGAGAGTGATCCTTCATGAGTATATGTTTTTCTTCTTTTTTTTCAAGATTTTTTTGATACTGGATGTGAAAGATGTGCGTCTGTACATTTTTTTTCTATTTTTCTTCAAGCTTCCGGAAAAGGGGACGAACTATATGTCTTTATTTCTCCTTCCGGAGGCGTCTTGCACACCCTCTAATCTTTGTTCAGGTGGCTAAGGTAGGTACACGCGCACCCATCTGCACATTGTCAACACTGGCGACCAAAATACCGAAGGGCTTAGATTCATTACCAACCTTTTCTCTTTATTCGCTCTGCCGAGGGAGTGTTGGCGGCTCTTGGCCTATTTAGACTAACCCAGGACCTCCTGGATGGTGACCCCCATATTACCTCCCCCCCATCCCCGCCCCCTTCAGCATTTGTTGCCCTCTTGGAATATACGCTGGCCTGCAGTGGTGTGTTTTGACCACTGCTCGTCTCCTACTCAAAATATTTATTCCGTTCAACATTATTCCAACCCACCCCCTCACCCTATCAATAGTGTCCCCCCCACTGTAAACCCTGTCACACCATCAGTTTCTGATCTGTCCTCTTTCATTCGTCACGTATTAATGAAGGAAGGACCAAAAGGGGGTAGGGCCCAACCCATTGCTACAGGGAACACTAGAATAAGTGGTGTTGACTGTGGCCACCGGGCACACCCCCTCTCGTTTGCCCCAGGGGAATGTACCCTTGGTTGATGGGGTTTGGGGTTTAAGTAAGCATGTTTCAAAATTTTCATAAAACCTCCTTTCCAAAAAAGCAGTGGCAGGACATGCTCCTGCCCATAACTCAACCAAAAAAAAAATAAAGGTTTGAGTAAAGTGCCTCAAATCATCCAAAAAAATTTTTTTTTTAAAGTAAGCAAACGATTCATGCCAATTTTTTCTTTCATTTTTCAGCCCCAAGAGTATGGTCGATGAGACACCATGTGACCTATCCCCCCTCCTGCAGGATCTGGAAGGTTTTTGTAGCTGTGCGGGAGGGAACTGTTGTGTCATCAACCTTTTCGCCACTAGCGGTCTTTTATGTTTTGCTATGCTTTCATCCAGGCTGGCATAATGCATATGGTCTGAACCCTTTAAAAAAAAAAAAACTGTTATTGTTGTTCAAGTAACCCGAAGTGCACTCCGGGGGGTTCGATAATCCGCGGAGTGTCACGGTGCCTGCGTCCAGAGGAGTTTGCACTATCAACTTCACTTTCTAACGATGTGTGTGGTGTGTGTGTGCACGAGAGGCACATCTTTTCGAGTTCTTGGAGTTTATTATTATTATTGACTGCTACTGCTGGATTCCTCCCTTCAAAGGAGAGCACGCAAAGTTCTCAACAAAATATGATAGAAATAAGACATGACAACATTTCCCCCTCAAATGAAGTATTTTATTTTTGTCTCAACCCAGTGGGTGGGGGGGATCGGGGGTGCAGCGAAGCCGTTTTTTTTGATTTTTTATTGAAAAAAAAAAAAACACGAGCATTACAGCGCATTATTAAACAATCTACGCTAGGCTGCACTCCCTAAGGGGGGGCGGGATGGGGGAATTTTTTTTTTTTGTTCTTTCATGAAATATGACAAGAAACCTAAGAAATGGCAGCATTTCCTCGTTTTTTATTCAACCTTTTTTTTACAGATTATAGCACTCCCTCCCACTCTTTATCTTGAATGAATATTGTTTCGTTCCGTTCATCAGAAGTGGACATCAATGGACAGAATGATCTGAACATTTCTGCCTTTTACGGATAACGATAGTAGTAAAATATGTGTGGCACGAGAGGCATTTATCTTTCAAGTTTTCTTTTTCGGTGGCGTCTGTTCAGGTGAAAAGAGGATCTATGAATGTTTTTGACGTATCAATAAAACGCTCAGTAGCCGGCACCAGACGCGTTTCATTGTACTTCAAAAAATAGTTTTTTTTTTTTTTTTTTTTTACTTTGTGAAAAGCTTCGTGATGTCGACTCTCCCGGATAGACCGGGGGAAAAAAAAGTGGAGATTGCACAACAGTGGCAACACAACCGAGGCAACTACACTACAACAATTTATCAAAAAAAAAGAACTTTTTTTTTAGAAATAAAATCGAATATGTTTCGCTGTACAAATAGCTCAACTCTGATTCCTGTTCTCACAAAAGCAATGTCGAATAGCAGCCTCAACCTAAATACCCCCAGGCCACACATTGTATTTAGGGGTTGTATTTCACTTTTGCTTTTTTTTTTATATTTCTTTCAGTGCCTGCGTCCGCCGATGTACGGTGAGGCGTACTTTCAATTTTTCTTTCTTTTTAAAAAAGCAAGGGTACATTTTTAGCACCCTCTATACCTTCTAGCACCTTCTTTTCGTCAGAAAAGAATGTATATGAAACAACTCTTTTTTCTCAACTCTCAAACCCCTCCCCAGTAATACAAAAACGTATACCCGAGTAAATGCAACTAAAAAATGTGAAACGCGTCACCACGGTAGATACCACCCCAGTCCCACACAGCACTGAAGTACAGTGTGTCCCAGAATTAATGTCACCTGGCGACACTTTTGGCAATGTATTTTAACTTTGTCACAGTTACAAGGCGTTTTTGTTTATGTGAACATTTTCAGTCACGCCTTCAACCTACCCCTTATTCAATTAGACACCAAGCGAACGGAAAGCATCTTTTTTTTTTTTGAAATATTGGTTGTATCGATGTAGACACCAGAAGATGTGCCCCATGGCGCTTGGTGACCCCCTGTATTTGTAATGTATTTAAACACCTTCAGTGCAGAAACGTGCTCTATCACGAATATTACACTATTTTCCCCACCCCTCCATCCATGGATGTACAAAGTACTGTTCACTTTTTTTCACTTTCCCCTCCTTGTCAAGTACTTTCTTTATTTCAAGTACTTGATGGGACAAGGGTTTTTATTGGTATCAAGTACTTCATCACCCAAAGTGATCAAGTAAGGAAAAGGGTGTGAAGTACTTCAAGTATCAAGGACTGGGGGTTTTCGACGTTCGGGTGATTCCATTCAAGTGCTTTGTACATCTATGCATAGAGGGAGCGGATATGTTCATGCATCGAACAGTTGTTTTTTTTGTTTTTTCGTATTCGTACAAAATAATCGACCGTACTAATGTTCGACCTTTACAGGATTTTTCTGGAAGTTCGATCTGTTTTACGGTCGATACTTGGTACGAATACGGTAATTATATTATAAAAAACCTTATCATTGAACCCTTGTCGTGCGCGTTGCGGCATCAAAGGTTCTGTATCATAGACGCTCAACCCTGTACCACCAGAGGGATATTTATAGGTGACTAAGAATTGAGTGCCAGACTTAAGGTCAGCTTGAAGATTTTGGTTTTTTTGGGTAGCAATCGGGTCTTGCTTTTATGGCTTCCTACGTGGTTGTCAAATGAAGGTGCGAAGCCCTGGGTCGGGACGTTTCGTATCCACCCGGGTAACGCTTTTTCAATTTTCAGTTTTCACTAATATTTTGCAGGTGGCACGTGCCCATGTTCTTGATGGCATCGTGTCACATGGCATCTACTTTTTACTCACTACTTTCACACCCCCAAAAAAAGCAATTATTTTCCAGTTATATCGTATTTTTAGAAGAAATGTGTGTGCAGCAATGTGACGCATGCATCTTTTTTCTAATTTTTTTAAAAGATATTCCGTGCACAGTGAGGCGCGTTTATCTTTCCCCCCCTTTTTTTTTGCCTCCCACTGCACCTCGCTTCTTCATCTCATTATTCGCTTCCAAACGTATTAACATCACACGACAAACAATGGTTTTCATTTTCCCTCTGCTCCCTCCTTTCCTTATGTTCAGACTGCACTTACTCATCTCTTTTCATACCTCATCTTGTCAACGATGGGCAATATGCACGAGAGTAAGGATCAGGCTTGGGGTCATCTCAGACTCATTTCTCTTTGCAGAACCCACACCCTACCATCCACCCTCAGACACTACACAGGCGCGACCCGACGTCAAGATACCAACGCACAACAATGTTAGCTTGAAGGGCCAGCCCTCGACGCTGATGGGGTGTGGTGCCAGCTCTTCTCGCACAGAGGACACTGCGTGCCAGGACAACCAGAGCACCAAGAAGCAAACCAAGAAGACACGGAGCAAGGGAAAACACTACCGCGAGAGCGCGAAGCCTGCCCTGGAACAACCGTCGCCACCTGCATCTGACACTTTAGACGAACCTAGCACGACCATTGTGCAGAAGTACAGCATGAATAGCATGACCCATGTGAACGACAGCCCCACTAGCGTGGTGTCAAACCATGTTGACATTGCGGTGAAAAGCGTTGAAATGGAACAGGACAAGGCACGCTCCCGCAGTGCCGACTCCATTGCAAGCCTCTCATCCACGTCGCCTCGAGCAAAGACGCCGCAGGAAGTCGAGACAACGTCGCCCCCATTCCAACTCTCCTGCCCACCTGGCCAGTCCAAGAGGTCCAGCTCACAGCTGCGGCAGGCCTCTGGGTCGCCCCTCTCCCTCGGACGCAATAGTACACGCGGCTCGCTTGCTCGGATGGATCGTGGCAGAAAGGAGGCAGACGCACCATCGAAGAGAATGCTGCTCCGCAGAGAGGGCTCCTGCTGCGAAGAGGACGAGACGTCAGCATCGTTGTCGTACGACCCAATGAAGTTCAAACGCATCCACTCAGGGGATATGTCCTCGTCTATGGGCTCTGCGACACCGTTGTCGCAGCCGGAGTTGCAGCCGTTATCTCGTTCAGCGAGTAATAATAATGCAAGGAAGGAACGGAGTTTGTCGAGGGTGTCTGATGTGAATCAGTATCGAAGTCCGTCGGGTCTGTCAAGCCATGCGAGTGGGTATCAGCAGTCGTATGCGCTTCCGACAGCGATTATTTCGAATGTGAGGAGCGAGGAGGCGTTGTTGGATCAGACGATCTGCTCGCAGTATGAGGATGAGCTGAGCAGCAGCAGCTCGACCACCGCCAGCACCATCCGCGAGAAGGTGCGGCGCACCATGCCCGGACGGTGCGAGCTCATGGAGAACAGCGCCATGCAACTCATAGAGGAGGCAGTGTCCATGCAGCAGGACTACCTCGAGGTCGACCACTGCGAGTTGACAGAGCTCCCAGACGCCATGCACCCACTCAGCGAGAGTCTCAGCGTGCTCATGGCCACGCACAACACCCTCAGGGAGATCCCGCAGTTTATCACAGACTTTACCCTCCTCAGAACGCTTTCCCTGGCGTACAACGAGATCGAGCTGCTGCCCGAGGATTTTGGTCTCCTCGTTAACCTCACAGAAGTGGATTTGAGCCACAACAACATAAAGGATGTGCCAGCAAGTCTCTCAGAGTTGCGGAACCTTCGCATGTTTAACCTAGACTTCAATGATGTTAGAGAGTTTCCTGACCACCTTTTGGCGTTGCAGGTTTGTCTTTTTGTTTTTTTGTATTGTTATCAAGTTGTGTTGTGTTTTCAGTACTGTGAAGTGATTGTGCTTAAAACTCCTTCCTAACCCCCCGTCGCGTATGTTTCACCTCATTACAGAACATCGAGGAAGTGTACCTAGCAGAAAACCACCGCATGTCCACAATGCCCGACCCTGCGAAAATTGCTGCTGCAAAGCTCCTTACCCAAGTATGTTGTTAAGCTGGCTGAAGAGAGGCAAACACCTTTTTCTCTTTTTCACGGTCTTGAACGGTAAACCTCTGGAGCCTTCTTTACTGCTTCTGACCTCTGTCAAATATGACCTTATTTTAAATTGTCTTATATTTTCTTCCAACTGCCCGGAGAACGCTGGCCTGCGTCCTCCTGCACAGCGTTTTGCACTTTGTACTCTTTTCTTTTGTGCTTTCATCCAGCTGGCATCGTGGGCGGGAGGTACCTGCATTAATAACTTCATTTTCTTTTCTTCAGGTTGCCCTCGACAATATTCCGTGCCTAATGGAGCAATACACCGAAGACTATAAGGCGCAGGTGAAGTCTGATATTTTTGTGTGGAACAAAATCTGGCCGGACAAGGTTTTGGACTATATGTACATTGGGAGTTTACGGAGTGCGCAGACTACAACTATTTATGAGCAGGAAAGCATTAAGTATGTTGTTACGTGTGGACGGAATATGCAGATCAACACTGCGGGTGTGGTGCGCCTGGAGCTTGGGGTGGAGGATGTGGAGGGGGAGTCGTTGTTGCCGCATTTTGATGCGTTTCGGCATTTTGTTGAGTCGTCGAAGGGGAGGGGCAATGTGCTGGTGCATTGCTTCGCTGGGTTGAGTCGTTCTGCAACCATGGTGCTGTCGTACCTCGTCAGCCACGAAGGCATGCGTCTAGACGATGCCATGGCCAAGCTCGTCTCCATCCGCCCCAACGTCCACCCAAATGCCACCTTCATGAAGGAACTCCTCGCCCTCGATGCCTCCCTCCACGCAAACGAACGACCCCTAGACATGACACTCCTCGGTGAAGAACGCACCCTTCGTCGTCTCCAAAACGCAACAACAGGGCAAGCTCAAGCTCGGTAGAGAGTAACTATATTGTGTGCCTGAAAGCGGAACCCAAAAAGAAAAATAAAAAGCGTTGTAAAGGAATTCGTTGTGTTCGCAAAATTTCAAAAAAAAAAAAAAAAAAAAAAGGATATTCTTTGCGTCGTATGGTTGACTAAGGATTGAGGTGTATTTTTGGCATTGTTATTATTTTTTTTTTTTAGTGTTCACACTTCAGTGAGTGGATTTTTTGCAAATTAGGCAGTCTAGGTTGATGGTCTTTCGTAGCTAACATCTCAAGCTGTCTGGTCTAAGAAAGGAAACGGGACATTAACGATTTGCCATTTTGACCATTTATATTGTTATTTTTTCTAGACTGAAATGCGTTTTAGAACTATTTTGTTTTTCTTTTTGCGATGCCCTAATCAAAAGGATATACCACGCAGAAACACCCCTGTTGTGTTGGTTAGCCTTTTAGAGTTATTACGTGGTATCTTTAGCGCTATTATTTTCCCTTCCAAGGATCTCTGTTTTCTGAAAAATAACGCTCAGGGTTCGATAGTCTCTGGGGGTGTCAGAACTGGATGTAGGACTATATGGTTTGGGTCCACCCAGGTACACCCGGTCATGTACCAAGGTACACTGTCATGAGCGGGCTGTTGTATGTCAACTTTCTTTCAAGAAGGCGTTGGCTGTGGGTCAAACATCTTACATCAAGACCTGTGCTCTATCAACGATGGTAATGGCACCCTGTAAGTAGCAGATCAGGTATTTGTACTTTCAAATATTTTCTGTGTGTGTTTTTTTTTGTTTAGTGTCTGCGTCCGCCGAAGAACGGTGAGGCGTTTCACCGCACTTTCACTTTTCCTTGTTTTCTTTTTTTTTTTTTTTTGTGTGCCAAAGTGTCAATATGATGGTCCCCCTTTGCGTTGAAAGACGCATAGAGACAGACCTGCAGTGATATGCATTTGGGGGGGTTTTTTTTTTTGTGCAATGCACGAAACAACTTTACCTACCGATCCTACTATTTCTAGGTGGTCACTCAACACATGCCGTGCTGCAAAGAATACCAGAGTTTCAGCCTTCGGCTGTGAACCGTCTCCGTTCTCCTACGGTACGGATCACTCACCCTCCCACCCTTTGCATGAGCTTGACTGAGATGCGTTTTAGCACGTTTCAACTACCCCTTTTTTTCTCTTCTTTACACCAACCCAGAGGTAGTCAAAACGTCCTCTACGTGTCTGTCATTCCCCGTCGGCGTGGCAGTCACAAGGCCCCCCATGAGTTTATTTCCCTCCCCCCCCCCCCCCCCCCCCACACCCTCACATTCCCCTGACTGCCTTACGGTTTAGTCTCGCCCTCCGTCATTTGTTCCCAATCCATACCATTTTTTTTTGGACGTTGTTCTGTGGTGGTTACGCTGATTATTACCCAACACTACCACCGCAAATAAAACACAGCGTTAAAAAATGCATGTTTCTTTCAACCCTTTTTGTGATATTTGGGATTTTTTGGTTTTTTTTTTTTTTGTGTGGGATTTTTCAATTTGGTCCATAAAAATGGACAAAAGCTTGTTGCAGTTGTTGTTGGAACAGTCCTACTCTCTTGCCTATTGGTTGTATGCAAACGAAACCGAGCGCGATTGCTCTTGTCACCCTTTTTCCACCTCACCTTGGTGTTTTAAAAAATGTGTCGAGAGAAAGGTAAATACGACAAAGCCGAAGGTAGAGGATGTTCACAGATGTGGATCTGTTGAGGATGCGCTCGTTATCCTTGTCTGATTTCCAATATATCAGTTTTCTTTTGGAAAAAGAAAAACAAGTAATTGCTATCGGAAAAAAAAACGGGGTGTGATGTGGAACTCCATCCTGTAGAAATAATCTACAATAAGCCCAGCATTCTGCTCTTCTGCAGGTATGCTAACGCTCTTCGTACACTGCCAGACCCACTGGGACGCCAGCATCTGAAACGTTCAAGAAGGGGGGGCTGTCCTCTTCGTCCAGCACCATCTGCTCGATAGCGTTGTTGGACGCCCGCTCGGCAGGCTCGGCGTGGTCCAGCTCGTTTTTGTCCACAGGCTCCCGACATTGTAGTCGCCGTTGGAGCAGTGCGGAAGGAACACAGAATGCACAGACTACAACACATCGATCACACCAGCAAATCGCCAGGATGCTACGGTGGTTTCGAAAATCGCGCGGAGTTTTCCACAGCACACCCGCTTTTTTCTTAGCAATTACTTGTCCGTGTTGTTATTGTTGTTTTCAACCACCTTCCTTCAACCCTTGTAGGATCAGTTGTTATATTTTTCGCGAAAACATGAAATTACACATTTCAAGAGAACAAATTAAAAAGAGTCCTTATTTGCATTTTTGGGCTCCGCCCGTGCAGTGGTGGGGTCAATCTCAAAAATTGGACAATTTTTTGACCACTTAAATTTTGAGAAATATGAGCCCGGTTCCTTATACGTGGGGCCCATTTTCGGCTAAAATTTTCCTCAAAATCTGGTTTTGTAAAATTGACCCTTTACTCCCCCCCCACATCGATTTCAATACTATACCTTACTTCACCTACGGTTGCCCTTACAGGGGGGTGAAGGAAGGTAAGTTGAAAAAGAGTCCTTATTTGCATTTTTGGGCTCCGCCCGTGCAGTGGTGGGGTCAATCTCAAAAATTGGACAATTTTTTGACCACTTAAATTTTGAGAAATATGAGCCCGGTTCCTTATACGTGGGGCCCATTTTCGGCTAAAATTTTCCTCAAAATCTGGTTTTGTAAAATTGACCCTTTACTCCCCCCCCACATCGATTTCAATACTATACCTTACTTCACCTACGGTTGCCCTTACAGGGGGGTGAAGGAAGGTAAGTTGAAAACTAGTGGAGTTCATCCTCGGGTGTGTACACTAATACAACCAAGTTTTCAAAAAAAAACGTCTTTTTTTTTTTTTTTTTGCGTTCAGGCGTATCCAGGGCAGGAGCTTGGAATATGGGTTTGGGGCAAAATCGGGTCAAATTCTGTTAAATCGGGTCAGGTCCCGAGCTTTTCCGCCTTCGGCGGAAAAGCTCTTGTGAAGACAAACACATGCAGAATGAGAAGGCGCGTTTCACAAAATGGTACACGTTGATGATACACAAGTGTTGCACCACCCCCGCGGAATGCATGTTGCCCTTGACACTGGCGATGAGGTCATCAAGGTAGGGTTGCGCAATGGAGGTGTGCAATGTGTGTATAGGCCCTCGCCAGTTCAGGTACTCTCTCTGGGCAGGTGTACCCTTCGAGCAAACGTCGGAGGGCGTTCCGTATCCCCGGCAACACTTGTCACTGTCTGAGCCCCTCTTTTGGTGTGTCACCCAGCGAGTTGATCCAATATCTGGATCGTCAGCTCGCGCCAGTAACCAACGGCTAGATCGAGTTCGGCATCCCTCTTGGGTTCGGGTTTGATCGGGGTGGAGCGCGCGTTTGAGGGCATTCTGCCTTCATTGAGCTTCGTGCTCGTCGCGGTGGGGTCACATAGTAGTTCCTCATCCTTCTCAGACCCCCTCATGCGACAAGTAGAGTACTTTTTGAGTATTTTTTGGATTTTCCCCTCAAAAATCTATAGTTTTTTTTTTTTTTTTTTGCCCTGACCCGTTTTTTTCCATGGGGCCGAAGGAAATCGGGTCAATCTGACCCGATTTAACCCCCAAGCTCCTCCCCTGGGCGTATCGCTAATTCACAGCCGGTGGATTTTATTTAAGATATGCACGCAAGCAAGGTATTTTCATCAACTTTTCCTTGGTGTTCATTACCCTTAATTCAAGGTGACACACCATATTTTATGTTTTCTAAGAACAAAATATTGTCTCCACCCTTGGGTTTTAGAATACCTATTCCGCACTGCGTACTCTGTGTGTTGTCTTTCTTTTTCCTTTTCTTTTTTTTTTTTTGTCCGGTGTGTATTTTTCTTTTTTTCTGCACAGTTTAGTATTTGGAAAATCAGTAGCCCACCTCACCCTCTACTCATTCATGTCTTTCAAATTTCTTCAAAAAAAAAAGTACACCATTTCCCCCCCATTTCATTTTCATCATAACGACCTAAAAATAGCAACTCTCATTAAAAAAAACTGGCGATGTTATGTTGTCTATAACCAAAACATTTCATCGTAATTCTCTGTCCATTAGGCGGTACAGCTGATGATATGGGATACCGATTGTGGTCAAGGTGACTAAGTACACGAGAGTACACGAGATTGATGAATAACCAATGTTCAAAACATTAAGTAATCTAATCAGACTAAGTACACGAGAGGCTTATATTATAAACTTTCTTGCTTTCCATGAACCAATGTATATGAAATAATTTCTTTCCATGAACCCGCAGTCAACTCTTGAGTTGTCTGAATGCTTTCAAATTCGCTTGAAAGATGCGAGGTTCAGAGTCCAGAGTTCCTGATATTCACCCTTTCACCCTTTACAACCACAGACTTTGGGAAGAATAATGTGAGGTTTTTTTTGTACTTTTCTCCCCTCTCATCCCTTCTTTTCTTCCCGGATCCCCAAAAAAAAACGGGAAATACACAAAATATGTTTCGTGGGAGAGTACCCTTCGCTGTGATTGCGATCTTGCTTCTAATTGCCTTCACCGCACTGACTGCCAGCCACCTCTCCCTCCAGACGCGCCGTGAGTTCCATCAGACAAAGCCTACCCGGCCTTACCCCCTCTCCTCTCCTTCTCCAGGCCCTTCTTCTTCTTCTCCTCCTTCTCCTTCATTGCTGTTTATGGAAGGGGTAGATCTTGTTGTGTCTGCACCGGAAAATATGTTCACTTTGACTGAGAATTTTGCCTTTGCAGTTGAAGGAGTAAATAAATTAGGGATGAACGCGCTTTTGAAGAAACACAACAAAAGCGTTTCACATACAAAGGTTCAACCTAGCTCAGGGGTTTCTGTCGATGCGATTATCCTTCTTGGACATACAGAGGACATACGATGCAAAGAATCTTGCCTTTGCACTGTCGAATCGGCCGTTGAAACTGAGTTGCAAAAAGGGAATAACTTTGGTGCATTGCAAGAAGGGGTGCACTACTTTCTATTACTTCAAGAGATTTGCCGTGAGCATGGACACAAAAAATGTGTTTTTGGATATGCCACTGCCGGGAAAGCAGATAGCGGAGTGATACGCAAACCCCTTCTTTCGGTCCTAATGTCCAAACAGATTGGATTTTCACGTGGAGTTCATTCGTCTAATTTGATTGTACCTTGCTATAATAAGACAAGAATGGTGTTAAACCCGACCAGACCAGATGCTTTGTTGAGGCATCAGAGTGAAGAGAGCTTTGCGTTTTTGCAGGATGGTTCGGAGAACAATGCAAATCTGGTGTATCTCCGTCATGCTGCGCAGGAATGGGAAAAAGACGTTATCGCAAAGTTTTCTGAAAGTGGCGTTGACGTCGATACCATAAACCCTACAGACGATATCGCAGAAGTGGCTGCAACGATTGGCAAAGCCAGAGGTGTGATAGCGTTGTACAGTGATAGCGCATTCCTTGCAGCCTTGTTGTCAAGTCCGAAAGCAGTGATAATCCTTCTTTCTCCACCAGGAGTGACCAACCATATGCAAAATGCAGTCGAACAGGTGTTGTATTTGAAGCAAAATGTGCGTATCGTGAACCACAAAAGCTATGCCGACAGCGAGCAACGTACCAGCACGTCGTATCACCCTTCCAAGCCATTTGCCCTTCCAAAACGAGAGGTCGAAGAACTACACGCAGAGGTGATGCTGGTCTACACCAATTTATGCGATGCACCACTTCCTGCCGTACCCCCTGCCTCTCCTGCCATAGACCCCCACGACCCCCCTGGGTATACAACAGTAAAATGGCTGCTTCGACGTACAAAATATGACCCAGATCATTTCGCCTTCGGTCCAACCATGCTCAAAGGCACCACCCTACACCTGCATTTGTACAACACATCCGACCTCTTTGCACCTCTCGTCAACGGTCCGACGGACCCAAAGCTTTCGTTTCTCCATATGACCGGGTATAAAGGGATGAAAAACAAGAAAACTGGGATGTTGATTGGGGAGACCCCAAATTTTGGTCATTATTCAGAAAATGATGATCATTATCACCCGGCGGGGACAGTTTTTCATGATGAAGAATTGCAGTATGAGGAGTGCGGGAGAACGCTGCCGGTGGGGACTACTGTGTTCTTTCATTATCCGTGGGTACGCGATAATGTATATCATACGCATAATGACAATTTGTGGCCTTTGTTTTTGACGTTAACGGAGATGGAGAAGGGGCCAAAGATGCTTATATTGTTGGACACTCATAGAAGCAATGCAGCGCTTCCGGTATTCCAGGAGATGTGCAATAAAATGTTTGATTTCTGCGATTTTTGGCCCGCCTTCCAAGCAAAGGTCTCCCCAAAAGGCCCGCTCTGCGTCCCCTCCGCTGTCTGGGGCAGACCTCGACGACAGTTCTCCGCACACTGGAATGATGTTCACATCTATGCAAACAAACAGATTCTGCGTCTCTGGAGACAGTCTGTGTACACATGGTACAATATTCCGTTACAGCTCCCTACAGAAGCGGAGAATGCTAAGGTGATTGTATGGTTAGACCGAAAAAAGGGACAACGAGTATTATCGAATAGTGGAGATTTGGTGGGTGTGATAAAAGAAGCGAATATGGGGGAGAGTGTGGTGCCATGTTGTGAAGGGCTGTCGTTTAGTGAGCAGGTTCGGTTGATGCAGAGGACGGATGTGCTTTTTGGTGTGCACGGTGCAGGTCTGTTGCATATAGCGTATCTGCGTGAGCGTTCTGTGGTGGTGCACATCTCACCCCAGAGGCTGCCGTATCATGAGCAGGTGATCATTGAGAGGATGGCGTTGCTCTCGAATGTTGTCTACATGAACACACACCTGTACACACCACCGTCCCAAAGCGGCACTTGGCATAGCCCGTCGTTCTCTATTCCACAAAAGGATTTAAAGGAAATAGTTTCCCAAGCGCTTAGACTGCATGAACGTAGGTTTGTTGAGTTTGAGTCCCAATAAAGGGGGGGTGGAGGGTCTTCAATGAAATGTGCTTTCGTACAATAACCTGGATGCCCCCCTCCCCTCCCAACGGTTTTCTCTTTGTTTTAAGTAGAATTTAACCCATTTTTTTTTTTGGGGGAGAGATTATGTAAAGAAAAGACGTCGGGGGAGGGTTATTATTTTTGTGGTAAAAAGGAGAGGTTCTGCGGGGTTCGAAATTCGGACGAAAAGAAGTGCAGAAACTCTGACGCATCGCAAACAAAAAAAATATTCATCACCACTCAGATTTTTAAACACAACACACCGCGTTTCTTTCTATTTTCCCTAACCCTTTTTACACTTTAAAAAAAAGAGCGTGAAAAAAAAGCACAATGCAGCAGACACACATGATGCACGTTGCTACCACACCGACCATGGTTACGCTTCCGATGGTATGTGTATTTTCTCCCCCCTTTTTTTTTGTCTTTTTGAGGTGATCCAGCGCACACTTTTCCACACTTTTTCACACCGTGAAAACGTGCGAAACCAAGTGAAAATATGTGAAAAGGCGTGAGACTGGATCACCTCACTTTTCCTCCCCACAATGGCACATATTTCACTCATTTTTCTTCTCCCAACCTTCATTTGATCCTACATACGTAAATCACTTACAACTTACCAGAGGGTGACTTAGGTTTACCTCTCTCTCTCTCTCTTGTTTTTTGAAAAAGAGAGACCTGGAGATGAAAAATACTTTCGCTGATAAAACGTGCACGAAATAAAAGCCCCCAAAAAGGGTAGGAATTCTTGATTTAGCGCAAAGCCTGCCCCGTAACCATTTTTTATTATCAAATCAGGAGTGCGACCAGCAGCAGATGATGCCTCAGCAGAACTACCAGGTGTTCAACCAGGTGCAGCAGAACCCTGCTCCTACTTTTGTTCCGCAGCAGCAACAGCAAATCCAGCAGCAGCAGCAACAACAGCAGCCACAGACGCTCCTGCAGCCCCAGCCCCAGCCCCAGGTCCTCCCGCAGACTGCCCTGACTGTGCCCAGCATCACCACCATGACCCCTGCAAGCGGTGTCGTCCACGTCAGCCCTTCTATCAACCTCGCAAAGCGGTTTACAAAGATCTGCACGAACTGGCAGAAGGGGCACTGTGCTTATGGGGATGGGTGCACCTTTGCGCATGGGGAGAACAAGAAGGTGACCACACGCTCCAAGCGCAAGGACAAGAAGCGCAAGGAGCGCAACGAGCGGGTACGCGAGGAGAAGCTGCAGGAGGACCAGGCTGCCGCGACGACTACCCCCACCGCCACCACCACCACCACCACCACTGCTGCCCCCGGCAGCGCCTCCCCCACTGCCGACGCCGTGCCTGCAGCACCTGCCGCAACGTCCCCCTACAACACCACCGCTGCCGCCACAAAGGCGTACGTCGCAAACCTCAACGTAGACTACGCACCTCAGCTCTCCACCCCCGTCAACTCCCCATTGGTCCCCGAAAGCCCCGGCGGCATGTTCCTCCTCGCAGGCTTCCAACCCAGCGAGCTCGACACCCCCGTCCCCCTCACCGACACCCCAGTATGCCAGAACCATGCTCTCGGAGGTCTTCTCCAATCCCAGCTTGAACAGGACCCTCAATTCCTGCAGCAGGGGGAGAGCTTTAGGTTGGAGGACCCTGCCCCGGCGTGCGATGTGCTGTCGTTGAATGGAGGAGGAATGGGGGCGGCGAGTGTGACAAGCTCTATGTTCCGGATGGACCCGTACGGTGGAGCTGTTGTGGATAGGTTCTACTACGAAGATGCATTGAAGGTTCCGCAGATGTCCTGCCCCACGGAGGATGTGAGTGTGGGTGGGGACGAAAAGGTGCAGGGAGGAGTGTGTGAAGAGGCGATGGACCTGAGCCCCACCCGCAGCAAGGGGCGGTGCTCCCCAGTGCCAGAGGACACTCATATCCCAGTGAAGACCACCCTCACCCCGCGCAGCATGAAGCGGGGCTGGATCTCCCAGCACTCTCCTTCCGACAATGTGATTACCTCTGAAGGGTCTAGTGTCAGTGGGTCTGAAAACATTCAGGAGGCCTAAATTTTTTGTTTTTTTTTTTTTTTGGGCCAGAAAAGTTCAGAAATTTTCCATTGAAGAGAGCTAGATTAGGAGGAAAATTGCTTTGGAGTGATTTTGGTGTGTTGTGATTTTTATTTTCAATATTTCAAGACAAAAAAAAAGGTGATCGTATTCGATACAAGGTAGGGATGTGGAGTGCATAGATTTCAGATCCTGAATAAAAGACCGGACAAAAAAAAATAGCTTTTTCCAACCATCCCCTCTTCCCAGTCTTTCCTGATGTCTCTCCCTCCCTCACCCCCCCCCCCGCGCCACCCCCTCTTTTTGCTTATTTTAATCCTCCTACCCTATCCCACCCAACATGCCCGACACAAAACCGCAATTTTTTTTATACATCCGTTTGTCCCTCCCTCGCTTTACATTTTTTACCCCCCCAGCTTTTATTGATTTTTTTTTGAGAGGTTTTTTTTCTTCTTGTCACCTCATGAGATAAAGGAGGAAGTAGAAACAATGCATTTTGAATACACCTGCGGTTCTGGGGGAACGAACCGCTACTGCAGAGCCACGCCTCACCAAAAGGTCGAGGTGTGAGCGCGTTTTCACAATCTCTCCCATAGGAGGGTTTTTTTTTTAAACGTGCATTATAAGGTGGCTAAGCAGAGGCTTAGGGTCTTATCAACTTTTCATTTCTTTTTTTCGTGTGATGAATGTGTACGTTTCTATGTCTCGCCAAAAAAAAAAAAAAAAACGACAAACGACAGTTCCCACATCGTTTATGTGTGAACGAATTTTACTCTTTACCCCTTTCCCCCCACTCTCCCTTCCCTGATTTTTGGTGTGCATCACCTTTTTATTCCTCAAAAATATTCCCCTTTCCCATTACCCTTAAGATCCACGAACAGTGTTTTATGTATTTTGCTGATGTGTGCGTTTGAAAGTAAATGTAGGTAGTTCCTAAGAACAAAACATTACCCATTGTTGTGTGTGGGTGAACGAGATTTGCGCATTGTTCTCTTTCAAAAAAAAAAACTTTTTTACTTATTTATTTCATAATATTACAATACATCGACAAAGTTACAACCCTCAGCTTTCCCCATCCCCACCTTTCCCTCCCGTCTAGGCCGTGAGTACACATTGTCTTTTGGTGACTAAGTCCAATGGGGCATAGCTTCGTCAAAAGGTTTTCTATTTCTTTTTTTTTTTGGCACTCCCCTCCCGGGATTCAATTCGTCTTTTTCAGTATTTTCCTTTGTTCTTTTTTTTTTTTTTTTTTATTGGGAGGGGGCAGAAAACGACAGAATTAGA
The DNA here is from genome assembly GCA_964035575.1 of Rhynchopus sp. YZ270_cl-10. NCBI lineage: Eukaryota > Euglenozoa > Diplonemea > Diplonemida > Diplonemidae > Rhynchopus > Rhynchopus sp. YZ270_cl-10. The sequence goes on along the minus strand of OZ037833.1, from coordinate 2,169,632 downwards.
ACGAAAAAATAGGAGTCGGGCGGGTGTGTTTTCTTTCAGTGCCCTGCGTCCTGTTTCTGGTAAAGGCGTTTGCACATTTTTTTTTAAAAACTTTATTTCTTTATAGATGAATTTTCCTGAGGCGAATTCCTCTTATTTGCAAAAAAAGATATCAAATACACTGTTTCTAGTGGCTTCTTTCCTTCTCCATCACACTCTTTTTATGTATGGGGAACTTATTTTTGGCTCGCAGTTTTCCTGTGAGCATCTCCCTAGTGTAGCACTCCGGGGCTTCGATAATCCCACGGAATGCCAGGTGCCTGCCTCTCGGGGTGTTTTGCACCATCAACCCTTTTTTTTTGCCAAGGTGACTAAGCACCAGAGGCTTGGGTTCATCTTATGAACCTTTTCTTTTCTTTTGACACACCCTTTTTTTATAGATACCATTTTATCACGAAACATTGTGTGCACAGTAAGGTGTACACAATCGTTTCAGCAGGGTTCTATATAGGCCCGGTCACTCGGTCGGTCTGACCGAGTCAGACGTTGACTCGGTCAGCCGTTTTTTTTTTTTTGGGAAAACCTTTATTCGGCTCACAAAAAGTAATTTTTCCATCATTCGGCTCACAAAATAAAATTTTTCCATCATTCTATCAAAGTCACTATAATTTTTCCTTCATTCGGCTCACAAAAGTTAATTTTTCCACCATTCTATCAATATTTTGCCAATTTTTCCATCATTCTATCAAAGTTTTTTTTTTCACTTTTTCGAGGAAATATTTCCACTGGAAAAAATTTTTGGGTAGGATTTTTTGCCCGTTTTTATAGGTTGTGGGAGGGAAAATTCGTAGGTGACTTATTGCGGCGAAGGTCACGCATGTCAGCAATCACACTATGTGCACCATAGTTTGATACACTTCTCACGTTATCGCAGGTCCGGGAGGCGACGGCGCCGACGATTCCTGTGTTGGCAACAGGGTGATCGTCAGAGGTGCAGGTGCGCTCGTGCTGGGTGATGCGACAACCATCACCGTCTTGCACCGCACACACCCTCCATGCACATAAGGAACCGGCACACAAGGGTCATTCGGGTGCCTGTGCGGTTCGAGACGCGGAAGGAAAAATGTGGAGGATGAAGGACTGCCACGTTACCGTCTCCTTTAGGTCATCCAAGCTGTTAAACTCGGCACCAGTGACCACTTGTCTTTGCATGTTTAGCAAACAGTGTGTAATTTGTGACCCTAGAACTATAAATTTTTCGAAAAATGCAAAAAAAATGACCCCATTTTTCCTCAAAAAACCACCCAAATTTTTTTTTCCAGCGGCAAAAATTTCTTCGAAAAAGTGAAAAAAAAAACTTTGATAGAATGATGGAAAAATTGGCAAAATATTGATAGAATGGTGGAAAAATTAACTTTTGTGAGCCGAATGAAGGAAAAATTATAGTGACTTTGATAGAATGATGGAAAAATTTTATTTTGTGAGCCGAATGATGGAAAAATTACTTTTTGTGAGCCGAATAAAGGTTTTCCCTTTTTTTTTTATTATAAATCTCAGATTTTTTTTCCAAATCTTGGGGTGGAAATTTTGGTACCTCCCACGAGCCTCTGAGAGTGACCAGAAATGGCCTCATGAACAAAGTGACCCCGTCACAGCCAGAACGCGACTCAATTGGTCAAACGCCGAAGGAAAAGGAAGCATGCAGCATGGCGAAATAATAAAAGTAGCGTACCGTGCGCCTGCGGCGCAAGATTGCAACCCACCCTTCCCATGATATACTTTTGCAGTAAAAATGTGCAATTTTAAGCGCAATTTTTAGAAATGTTGCGTACCGTGGCTTCGCCAGAAACTTTCGTTTTAGAAAAACAGGGGAGTAAAATTACGGAAGCTGACCACAATTACCAGCGACAGTGCCGTTTTGTGTCAACTTTTTTTTAGAAATGTTGCGTACCGTGGCTTCGCTTTGGGTGCCGTGACCGCCCTTTCTTTGTTATAAATGTACTGAGGCTACAGACAATTCGTGTACCACTTGTGCCTGGTGCACGAATTGCTTCAATGAAGTGCCGAACTCCGCAGTTGGATAACCGAGGAATTCTCACATTCCGCCGGAGGCCCCCAACTTGAGCTAGGTTGGGGACCCGGGCTCGACGGAGTTTCAGCGAAAAAACCCAAAACCTATATAATTCCCTGTGGAGGGGGGAAATTTTTTTTTTGGCTGACCGAGTCAAACCGATTCTGACCGAGCCAGCCCCTCGTGGGCGGAATGCTGTATAGAACCCTGTTTCAGGATTCTTTTTTTTTTTTTTTGTACAGAAAGCAACCTATCGTTTTGACAAAAAGGTGTGCTTGATACAAAAAGGTGACAATAAAATGTCAAAAAAAAAATAGACAAAAAGGGTGTTTATCAGATGTAAACCACGAAACAGATGGTTGGGTCTCCACCCCGGTACCCTATCACGAACGGAACCGTTGTATGCTAATTATGTGATGTTTTTATACCTACAAAGCGTAACTTAAAGGAGAAAATAGTTCCTCCGATACGGTCGCCAATCACCCCCTCCAACAGGGTAATTGAGCAATCAACGAAATAACTTTTTTTTTCCTCCTTTTTTTACTCACCTATGAGAGTTACTACGTCCCCTGCGAATGTTCTCAACAAAAAAAAGGTCACTCCTCTAGAATGAAAACTACCGCGTGGAGTATTACGATTGTGTATGCAAGAGTCGTGCAGAGCTATTTTAAGAGTGAAATATGAGAATAGGTAGGGTATTATATCAAAATGAATTTTTTTGGAGGTTCAAAATTTGGTGCAGAAAAGGGCCAAAACCAAATGCCATAATAGCAAATTGTTAAAAGGTAATTATATGGTGTGGCGGAATGGAGGGGGGGGGGGGGGGGGGGGCGCAAAAAGTGCGGAAAAATGCGCAAAAAAAAAGTGCGAATCAGCCCCCTTCAGCCACACCATTATTTATCATTTGGTATTGTTTGCACTTTCAACACTTCTCTTGATATAACGCCAGATGTAATGATGGTATTTATGACGCCCGTTTCTCAATGAGAACCAGGTGGCTGCGCACTGCGAGGCTGAGGTTCATCTTACCGAAGTTTTCTCTTAGGTTGCATTTGTTTTTTGGTGTTGTACCCTTCTCAACTGATTTGCATTCTCCTGAAAGTATACGATTTTTTTTTTTTTTTTTCAGAATGGCAAAAAAAAAGAAGGTGATAGTGATACAGTGCCGTTCTATAAGCACCTTCCTAGCGAACATTGAGTGTAGAACCTCGATTCAATAATAAAACAACAACAAAAAAAAAATGTCCGCAGAGCCAATCGATTACCCACAGTGTGCCTCTGTTCCGTGGCTATCCGTATTTCTTTTTTCCTCTTTTCAAAAATCATCAAAATAACTTCATTATTTTGTGTGGACCACCAACTAGCGCGAAATAAAACCAGAGATAAAAAATATGGGTTTTTTATTTTTTATTTTTTGCGTTTTTTTATTTATTCCTTTTTTCCTTTTTTCATTAGTTTTAGAGCTGTATTGCATCTTTCAAGTTTTTCTCTCTCTTCACCCCCTTTCCTTTGCCCCCCCTTTTCACAATGATGTACACGAGAGGAATGGCAAACCACGTCGGTTCGCTCACATCTCTCCCCTCAGTTGCTTTTTTGGTATCACTTCATCTTGTTGTGCGTTGCTTTCTGGGGCGAAAATACTCAGATAAATGACACTCCTTCGAACAGAGTGGAATAAGAAGCATTGGTTTAGAATGGGTTTTTAGCCCATTTCTGCGTTATGTATTCACCACTCACACACCCACGCTCCACAGCGTTTTTCTTCTTCTTTTTTTTTTCCCTTCACATTTTTACAATTTTTTTTTTGTTTTCAGAAGGGCAATGGTAAGAAGGTACTTGATTGTGTCATATGACAAGGAAAAAACGATCACTGCCGGTTAAATCACCCTGATACCACCCTCTACGGGACACAACGAAGCTTGGTGCGTCCGTTGAGTTCTATTTTGCACCGTAGACCTCTTTCTGGAAAAGGGCAACTTTATTCTGGAGTTCCAAAAAGGGGGAGTTGATACTTCCCCTTTAGGCTAGGGGGAGTTGGCACTCCCTCCCGTTCTACCTCCTTTTAAGTTGCCCTTTCCAGGAAGAGTCCACCGTGTGTGGAAAAAAAAGGGGGGGGTGGGGTACGTTGGTGTGGCGGCTGTAGTTAACTTGATCCTGTACCTAACATTCACCACCTTTCATTTATGTTCGCTTACACTGTCACAAGAGGACTTTGTATTTCAAGTGAAATTATTTGTTTGTGCAGAGGCACATTCATCTACAAGTTTTCTTTGTTTTTTTTTTATTTGTATGAGTTACTTGAGAGGCCCTCCCGAAGGTGACCAAGCACCGGGAAGGTTCATCTTACAAAAAAAAAAAATCTTTTTTCTTCCTGCGTGATAATTTGGTCCAAAAAGACGCCGATTTTTTGCTGTTTTACTTACTTCGGACATCCATGCATAATATTATTGTGTTGCAATTCCCTCTCCGTGAGGATTAGAGACGCATAGTCTTGAAAAATGGAAATTTGCGCCTTGGGGAGAGGCGTTACTGTTTTCTACAACAAAATATTAGTGCATATTTTTTGTACAACAGGACACGACCCGTGGGCAAACGGGCCGTCGTCCGTTACATTTAAGATATTGCCAATTTTTTCTTTTCTTTATCCTGGTCTTCATTTTCTTATTCCTTTTCCTATTCTTCTTTTTTATATATGTCAGCCTCCTTGATACCTCCCGACTCCCCTATCCTTCGTACTCCTCTAAGCCAAGTTGTCTTATGAAAGGTTCCTGGGATTGGTGGATTATTCGTTGTTTAACTTATTTATACACCGGGTTCACAACCCGTTCCTCCCCTCTGGGTTGACAAAGAGCAGAAATGCATAATTACGTGTTTTTATATTATTATTGTGCAAAAACACATAATAGATCGGAGAGAATATGCACTGCGTTTCCGTTTGTCGTTCTCAGCCCCTTTGCCGCCATGAGTTTTTTATTTATTTTGAAGGTGGCTAAGCAAGAGGCTTAGTACATTCTTACCAAACCTTATTTCCCCCCGCGCGCGAGGTACACTGTCTCTAGAGGGCTTTGTATTTCAAAAAAAAAACTCTTTCTTTTCTCTCTCTTCAGTTCTGCACAGTTGCATGGAACACTGCAGGTCCCTAAGGATACTGCAAGTAATACCCAAGCAGTGCACTAATGATATTTTCTCTTTTTGTAAAGAAACCCTTCAAGCAGGGAAATAGCTCCATATACCGAATTATGCGACATCGCATAATTCTGGATTTTTTGGGGGAAAAAAAAAAAAAAAAAAAAAAAGAGGGGATTTTTGGGCACTTTTGGGGGCCCCTCGCCCGCGGACCCCCAGATCTCCCAGATGACTGGAATGATGGAACCTTAAAATTTTCGCTCGCTGCGCTTGCAGATGCGCCGTACCCCTTAATTTTTTTTTTTTTGCCTGCGGCGCCATTTTCCTTTTTTGCTCCGCAAAAAAGGGTTTGTTGAGTGACTGTGTGGTTGTAAACCAGCATTTTTACACCGTACCCTATTTTTTTTTCGCCTGCGGCGCCATTTATTTTTTTCCACACGGTTAGTGGAACGTAAGGTGCAAGACCAAGCTCCGTAATAAGGGATTACATTCCGTTTTTGGTTATCTCGCAAATTGACCTTTCGCCTCTCCACTCAGGGAGGCTTGCGCGAAGCGCAACGACCGCTTTCGACCGGGCGGAAAAAAAATTCGTTTTCGCATAATTCCTGATTTTGGAGGAAAACCAAGCTATTTCCCTGCCTTCAAGAGAAAAAAAAAAAAACAAAGGAAAAAAAAGCCCCATTCTTTCCTTGACCCTTGCTTTTTATTGGACAAAAGTGTCGATCATCCCCAAAAAAAAGGCAGCGACCCTTTTATAAAAAAAAATGTGGTCTGAAAATAAGCCTTGCGCTGAAAAAAAGTGTATCCACAGTCTCTGTTTTATCGTAACAGCAAAACTGCGTTGGAGAGGCGTTTTGTGGACAGTGGGCATTGTGTGCTTATTAGTGGAGACCCGTTAGTAAAAAAAGGGGTGAACCTGAATGGGGTCATCCAAAACGGCATTTTACAGCAATGTGGAAGGGGAAAAAAATAGGGGTACTCAAAGCAACACCGTTTCTTTTATTCCTTTCCGGACGGCGGCCGTTTCTTCTTGTGGCATAAAAGTGCCTCCCGTCCGGAAAGGGTTTAAAAAAAATACGAAAATCGTCTCAAAATAAAATAACAAAAAATCTTTCCCTCTTTCTCTCTTTTAGTATTATTTTTTTTGCTACCCCGAGTCATTCGGTTTGAGCACGTTTATCCCACCACCTGCTAAAAAAATTTGTTTGAGGTGGTATTTCCTTCACTTCCCCATACCTTTCTTTCTTTATTTAGGTCGATGACTACTTCTTGTCGATAGGCAGAAGTTCAGATTCAACGTACCAAGTTTTTCTAATTTTATTTTATTTTATTTCTCTTTCTCGAGAATTGGGTGCCTGCATCTTGTCCGTGTCCGGTGAGACGTTTGCATCGCAACTTTTATTTTGCGCTGCATCCAAGGTGCCTGCATCGACCACCACTTATTAAGGTGACTAAACACAGAGAAGCTTAGGTTCATCTTACAAAAAAAAACCCTTTTTCTTCTTTCCCGAAATTGTCCACTCCTGAACGTGCTTCTTGAAGGAAGCATTAACCTCGCCAATCTTTTTTTTTTTTTGAAAAAAAAAAAAAAATCGTGTTCCTTGCCTTTGCGTCGTACAAAGGTTTCGGACAACATGAGTAGCACACAGCAAACCCTGGGTTCCGGCTTTTGATAGCCTCTTCAGGGAAAAAATTGTGTTGACACAACGTAATAAAAAAATAACAGGATTCAAAAGAAAGTCTTTCCCTCTTTTTCCCAAACCCAACCCCAACCCCAAACCCCCTCCTTCGCAAGGAAAATTGCAACACAATCTTTTTACTACCTTTTTATGTACTCAAAAAGCTCCCCTCCTCAAATTCTCACTCATTACAAAATACCCCCCCCCCATATCCCCCCCCCGTCGTGGTTAGGATGGTTCACGATTTTTTTTTGAAAAAAAATATAATTAGGTGGATATGTGCGCGATTTCCTCGTGCAAAATAAAATACCCCCTATATTAAGTCCCTGGTGTGATTTTTGGGCTTTGCTCGTCTGGTTTAATTTTTTTTTTCTCGCACAACTGATGCTGTGCTATTATCAATGTGATCAAGGGGAGTGATGAGTGAGCACATGAGGTTTCGGGTCATCCAAATCAAAACTTTTTGGACAGTGGAGATTGCACAAACTGTGGCAACACTACCGAGGCAACACTACTCCAACAATTTATCAAAAAAAAAAATCTTTCAACCTATTCGGCAACAACAACAAAGCACCCTCTATTTTTTTCCCCCTGGAGACTGCGCTCTGTAAGGCTCAGGATCATCTTACGCCACCTAGATGACTAGGTAGCACATTTTTTTTTATAGATGTATGTGCAGAAGAGGCACGTTCATCTCACGTTTTATGATCATTATTATTGCTTACTCGCTCAGTGACGAGCTGGGTGGCACAGTATTAGCTCAACCTCCCCCCTCCCGCTCCCCTATTTTTGTTGTTAAGGATCTAAAAAGCTAAACAAACGCAAATACAAAATAGCAAAAACAAAGAGTACAAGCTATAACAAAAGCATTTTCAAACCCCCCCCTCCCGCTCCCCTATTTTTCTCTTTTTTTTTCACTTCTTTTCATTCGTTTTCGACTAGCAGCAAAAAAAAAGAAAATGTATCCACGATCACGAAGGGAGAGATACCATTCGAGGTCAAAAAAAATATTTTTCACTATCGAGTGAATTGTTTTTTGGTTGATTGTGGCAGGCTGATACTCGAAGACAGGCGTGGGCTTTATTTTTTTTTTGTGGTATTTGATTTACAAACATGTTCAACCTTTTTTAGTTCACCACCAACACCCTACACGAAAATTTCTTTCGCTGAGCCTCGTCTGACTGCCACTGGATTTTTTTTTTTTGTATTTTTGTTATGATTTTTGCTCGCCGTACACAGAGGAAAACGAAATTGATATTCCCCCGCTGTCCCTCCCCCACACACACACAGTCCACGCACAACGCACACATACACACACACCAGGGACTCCGCTAGGTACTAAAGTTCTGTTGATTGTCAACAGAACTTTTTGAAAATGGGGAAAAAAAAAAAAAAAAAAAAAGTTCTGCTGAGTGGTTCAGACCCGTTCTACCTGTCAAAAAAGCTCAGGAGAAGAAGATATGGAGAGGTGAGTGCTCAAACGTCCCAAAAAAGTCAAAATCGGGCGTTGAAAAAAAAAAAAAGTTGCGTACCGTGCGCCTGCGGCGCAAGCATGTACCCCACCACGTGGACCATCAACAGAACATTTTCAAAATCGGAAATCCTAGCGGAGAGCCTGACACACACACAAAAGAAAAAAAAAAAAAACGCACATACGTACAACGCTTTCCCGAACTTCTTTTCCTGTTCTTTGGGACCACCTCTGTGGTCTTTGCACTAAAAAAGCCACCTTTCCCCCCCCCCTTTCTGACTTGCCTCACACACGGAATGTATACCTTCTGAAGACAATGTGGATTTTTGGTTGTGTTGTTTTTTCTATTCGACAACAGAAGACATTCGATGCAGGCAAGGTGTCAACTGCTGTCGGAGGAGAGGCACATATACCATGTTTACGCATGCAGGGGGTCTTGGGTGATGTCGGGTGTTACCCTGACCCGAAAAAAAATGGAGAAAAAAAAAGGATATTATGGCCTCACAACAAAATTTGTGTATTTTTCTCTTGGTTTCACCGTACTTCTCATTTCATTCATTACTCAAAAAAAAAACCCCCTTTTATAGTGCGACGGTTTCATTGTCATCACCTTTATTATTCCCTGCCATTTGCTTTTATTTAAGGTGACTAAGGCACGTTCAATTCTCTTTGTTCAGTGTTTTATTGTTGATGACGAAAGTGTACGAAAGCCATATTACAACCCCTACCCCGCGAGGCTCATTTATTCAAGTTTTTTTTTTGTTTTGTATTGTTTAAAGGTTACACAGATACGGCGGGAGCGTGAAGTTCCTGCTTCCTTTCCCTTTCTCCCTCACCCCCCATTTTGTCAAGATGATTAAGCAGTGCGAGACTTAAGCTCATCTCACCATTTCTTATTTCAGGCCCCTCGAGGCACATATTTTTTGAAGATTTTTCTGTTTTTTTGTTGTTTTGTTTCACCCTTGCAAAGCTCTCGACTTTTTTTTGCAGTACCGAGGCTCAATCTAAAAGGAATTATTTTGTGACCAAAGCATGTTTAGGTTCATCTTACAAAATTTTTTCAATCCATGAATCCATCTACACCATGAAAATCATCACGAATTTCGGAATTTCACAAAAAAAACCCCCGTCTTGGATCTCTGTGGTATAAAATAGATTTTCCCCCTGTGTGGATGCCCATAATATAAAGGAAAATGCATCCCCAGGAAAAGGGGCACATTTTCCACCTTGTTACCAGCCATTCTCTTGAAATATGACTAAGGGAACATTTTTAGGGGACTCACACTTTGTCTTACGGAGATAAACGGTGAGGTTATCTTCCCAAACTTTTTTATATTTTTCTTCTTCTCTCCCTTGCAGGTCTATGTTTATATATTCAGTGGTACAAAAAAACCACACTCTCTCTGCAAAGAGCCTTGCTTTCAGGCAGGTTTTTATTGCACGGTGTTTTTTATTTATTTTTCTTGCAAAAAAAAATCTCCCCCCCCCACCCATCCCTCCCCTTGAAGTAATCATACGCCCCAGCCCTACATCCCATCCCAAGATTATTTTCCCTACCATCCCCCATCCCCTGTCCTATTTAGGATTTCTCAAAATATCCTCACCACGATTTGGTTGTCTTTTGTTTTCCCTCGCTTCCCGTTCAAATTATCCCAAAAAAAAAATCCTCAAAAAAATTGCGGTTTATGTGTCATTTTTTTCTTCATGTTTTGGGTTTTTTTTGCCTGATCACGGCATAATCCCCAAGCCCACTATTCCTCCCATCACCCTCTCTCATCCCCCCCAGCCTTGGTTTAGCTATAGGAATGAGCTTGGAAAAAAAATCTGATCTCAGTTTTGTCGGATAAGGTGTGTCGTTAATGGTGGCAGTATTGTGATGAGGAGCCCATTGGAATACGCAAAATACATCAAAATACATCACAATACACGTTTATTGTGATGCATTTTGTGTATTCCAAATGGCATCCCATCATAATACTGCCATTATATGTCGTAGGTAAGTGGTTCCGAGCCCCTTTTTTGGGTGACATTGAACCACCTCTTTGTGAGTATTGTTGATACAAATATCCCTCCAAAAAAAAGCAGCAACAAAACAGTGTTACAGACATTTTTAATTATGTCGCCTAAGGTAGCAAAACAAAGGGTGCCAATATTGTTAGACTGCAGTCACACCAGGTCCTTTGGTTATTGTTGTTGTGTAAAAGAAAAAGGGGGGGGCAGATGATGATCTGCGTCTATACCTTCCGTAGTACAAAGGCTTCGGCCGACATTGAGTACTGATCTTTATGCCAGTAGGTGTAAAGTGATTGGTGTAACACAAAAAAAAAAAAAAAAGTGGTGATTGCACAACAGTGGCAACACAACCGAGGCAACTACACTACTCCAAAAAAAAAAAAGTAAAAATTCAAAACAACGAGCATGTTGTGGCTACCAACGGTTGTAGCTGTGTTCAGCTGTTGAGTGGTTGCATGCTAAACAGCGTTTTGCATCCATTACTATAGCCCCCGTTTTTTTTTTTTTCAGTATCGTCTCTTTCGTTCAAACTTCTTTTGAGCATTGCTTTAACCCCCTTTTTTCTTCTCAACATCGAAAAAGCCAAACTAAAATAGAAACTGTTGGTAAAAAAAAGAAATCTCTTGCTCTGTGTGAGGAAGAGAGAGGTGCGTGTCTTGTGTGTTGTCTTAATAATGCAATTATGCTGCAGATTGAAAAAAAAAAATATATATATTTATGTCATGGGTGGTTCATTTTATTTCCATTTCTCTCTCTATCGTTTTCGTCTTTTGAATGTGCACGAGGCACATTCATCGTTCAAGTTTTTTTTTTCTTTTTTCTCTCTTTTTTTTCTCCACTTGATTCGCTTCACGAAATTTCTCTTGCAAAATAAAACCTCTCTTACAGTTCATACCAGGCTACACTTGTGTTATGAACATTCGTGGGGAATACTCAAAAAAAAATAATTTCTTTTTAATGATTTTCAGGGGTCGCTAGCGGAAGACAAAAAAATTTGTCCACAGTTTTTGTCTACCTTTTTTAGCGACAGGTTGAGACCCCTGGTTGTTTTTTTTTGTGGTGAAGGTGACTGCCTCGTTGCTTTTTCATCTTGCCCATTTCTTTTCTTCGCGCGCTCTCACACTCATTCCAATATAAGACACACCTGAGTCTTGCAGTCCGTTAACGCAAATCCTTTTAGATGTGCGTGACAGGCACACTGCACTCTCAAGTTTCTTTCTTTTTTGAATTTTTTTTTTCTTTTTTTTCTTTTTTTTTTTTTTGAAAGATGGCTGCATGTGTATGTGAGACATATTCATCCGTCCAAGTTTTCTTTGTTTAGTTTTGTTGATGCGAGACGATGATTGACCACCCCTCCCTTCCCTCTCAAGGTAAAATCAGGGTTCAAAGATATCCATTTTTTTTTGCCTCTCAGCTGAAATGAGATATACCCACCCTGCTCACCAAAAGGGAATGGATACGGTATTTTATTTCTCTTTTTTTTTTTTTTCGACTGTTGTTTTTCAAATATATAAAAATATGGAATGTTCTCAACTTCTCTCTTTTTTATTTTGCCGCTTTTCTACCTCCATCATTCGCAGAAAGAACACCACTGATCCTGCCTCCACAAATTTTCTTTTGGCAGGTGTGCTGATCGGTTGATTGAATAGATATTGTTTATCCGCAAGGTCAGAGCTCGTCTTTCAAATTTCTTCTCTCTTTTGTGTGGGTTTTTATATATTTTTTTTGCAACATTTTTTATTTTTTAGGTGACCAAAACACAAGATGTTTAGGTCACTTTACACCAACTTCTCTTTTTTTTATTTTGCTTTTTCTGATACCATCTTTGAACGGGGTTTTCTTTTTACGAATGACCTACCTCCACACAGATGAACAACGGAAACTGCCTCTGTTGCAGTGAGGAAAGGAACCCCACTTCGTCAGCACAACAACAAAAAAAAAGGGACAACAGAGGACACGACTATCGATAATACTGACAGTTAGTGTCAACCGTTCATTAGTAGGTTACAGTGGAAAAAGCCTTCCCATTTTAATTGCGTTTCACTCTCTCTCTCTTACTCTCGTTTCTTTTCTTTTCTTTCTCTCTTTTTTTTCTTGAAAGATATGGTTTGGTTTGTCCTCTTCATGTCGTTTTCATTTTTCTTTGTCGTGCTTTCATCGGGATGGCTGGCATCGTACGTGGGTCAGTCGGTGCCTGCATCAATTACCATTTTTCTTTTCAACACATGCTGTGCACATGTTTCCTTCATTGGACATTGCTTCTTTGTAGGTGACATACACACAGTGTTGACCATTCTCAATAGTATTGTTCTTCTCTCCATTTCGCTTCGCATTTTTTTGTGCAAGACAAATTATATGACACCCAAAACACCCTCTTCAACGCAGGGTGTCCTCTCAGGAAGCCTTGTGTATTATTTGTACATAAAAAATAAGGAACGTTTTTTTCTCTAGTGAAAACTGTCTTTTATGCACGACGGTAGTAAATTACTTGACTTGTGGTTTTCATTGGATATTTTACTGTTGTAAGACAACGGTGAAACCGCAAGTAAAGTCATTTACTTTATCGTTGTGTGGCAACACTGAACCGACAGATTAACGAAGAAACACACTGTATTGCACGTCATCGGGCAACGCACGGGGTCTTGTACGGATGTTTTACTTTTCAATTAAAAAATAAAATCGCAAAGTAGCACAACAACAAAACTAAGCAAGAGGCAGTAGCGCTGGCTACCAATAACTACCGTGTAGTCAGCGTCACGCCTACCTCGGTAGGTTACGGTGGAAAAAAAAAACAACAATAACTGAACCCCAGAGCTCCTGATAACGTTCCGTGCAAATGACAGTGCTTCCCACTTTGGAGAATTCTACAGTTCTTTTTTTTCTTTTCAAATGAATTTTCACGGTTTTTGTGAGGGAAATATGGATTATCTGGTATGTTTTTGCTCAGATGCAGTAGCGAAGTAAATTCTGTTCTGTCAGCTGCTTTTTCCTTGTGTACAGTGGGCCAAAATTTTAAAAAGAACCTCACTTGTATTGCTTTGTCACAACAGGGTGATGAGTACAGAACTCATCTCTGGATGGACGATTGGCTGTACCCATAAAAGTGAGTGGCCAAAAATCACTGTCACAAAAAGAGCAATGTTTAGAGACGGAACAAAGAACAAAACAAGCCCCAAAAAACTGTGCGAAAAAAGAGGGATTTTCTCTCTTTAGGAATAAAAATGGATCACATACGGTGATCTCTGAGTGAGCTGTGTGGATTTAAAAAAAAAATTTTTTTTTTGGTGATTGCTACTTTTTACAACCATATTTATTGATGGATATAAAATGAACGTGGTAATCGCCTTTCATCGAATCGATGTCTTGACCTGAGAGATTACCAAAACAGGAGGCGAGGAGGGGGCATGCGGGGCGTTTTTTTTTGTGCCTTCGGGGGTCTTTTCTTTTTTTTAGCAACCCTGCCTCTCCTCACCATAGCCTTTGTCTTTCTTTTTGGGTATGCGGGACTCTCCCCCTTGTCCTCAGGGTGCTAAACGTCCCTGCCCCTATGCAAAGTTAAACCTTGGCAAGGTATATAAATGCTGGGACGTGGCTTCCCCATGCTATGAAGGGTGCTCGCACCCGGAGCATTAAACAGTGACAACGGTCAGGCCAGGACTTCGGTTCTGCTACACTTGAGGGCTACAGTGTACTGCCTGTAAGGACGTCCATGTAAACCCCTAAGAGGGTGAGGCCCAACTGTCGGTACAGCATGGGACGCCAAGAGATGTTGTGATTCCCCCCCTTTGCTCTCTTTGCTCGACTATCGGTCACTAAGAGTTGGGTGCTATCTTATTCACACAAAACCAAACGGAAAACCAATGCAGGATTTTTTGCATTATAGTGATCTCAACCCAAACCCAAACCCCCCGCCCCCCGCCCTCATCCCCCATATCTTCATGTCTTTCCTCTGACCCTCTTTATTTCCCCCTTTCAAACGAAACAAAAGTCTGCTGTCTACCTTTCCTTACAACGAAGTGTGATTCGAAAACTAGAAAAAAAAAATGTTTTTTTTTTTTTTTGCTGAAATGCACTGTACACAGTTTTCAAAATGAAGAATGCAAAATTCCCCCCCTTTTTTTTGCTCTAGGGTGATAACCCTTTCCCCCCTCATCCCCAACAGATAGGCTACATTTACGCTCTTTTAGTCGTCCGCAAAAAAAACCTTTGCGGGGGATTTTTTTTTTCTTTTTTTTTTTTTTTTTTTGCAAATCACCCAAACCCTGATAAGTCACACAAAAGGAGCGCATATCTGCGATCTGCAGAGACAGAAGTGTTTGTGTGAGATTTTTTTCTCTTTTTGAGAATGTGGTGCTAATTCAATTCGTCCGTCAGTCTCTTACTCAGAGCAATGGGGGAAACTATCGCCATTGACAACCTTTTTCTTTTTCTTTTTTTTTGAGGTGACCAAGCACTGTGAAGCTTCGGGTCATCTTTATTTTCTTTTGATCAGAACAAACAAAAAAAACGTATTAATATCTGACCAATAGTTTTGGAATATGGAAGGTTACCATTTCATCTCCCCCTCTTGTTTTGTCCTTCATTTTCTTTTTTTGTGTTCTTCGTTTTGGAAACGAGGTGATACTTAAAATATTGTGATTTTTTTTTTTTTTTTGGCAATTTAACGTTTATGAAATCCAAACAAAACAGCAACGCGTATTTAGTATTTGTGCCAAAAAAATGTTGTTCAAAAAAGAAAAGAAAAAAAACCCCGTATATTGTACACAGCTACGTCCATCATAAGTTACGACGATGCTGTCACTTACACAACAAAACATAATGTTTTGTTTACAGTAACAAATTATTTGACGATCGTGATTGTCGAATTATGAAACAACCATCCTTTTTTTCTGTAGTTTTTCTTTTTTTCTCTTTCTGAAGACCTGCAAAGGTTTTTGGAATCTAAAAAAAAAAAGCTATTTTAGAGGGGTGGAAAGCGGAACAGATATCAACTAAGCAAAACCCAGCCCCTATATCATACACGATCAAAGTGAATTCCCCCCACTGAAAGAGAGAGCTTACTACCCTGTGGTACACATCACAATACAGCTGTATTGTGGTGTGTATGTATTATGATGGGCAATTATCACAATACCTTCCTGGGTAGCATGGGATGGGAACTGAATTTTGTGTTCCCTTTTTCTCTTTCTCTCCCTACACCTTTCTTCGAAGGTGTGTGCGTGGGACGCGCCCATCTTTTTCAAGTTGTTATTTTCTCTCCAAAAGATTCTTTTTTGCCTTTGTTTTTTTTTAGTTATTTTCTATACTATCAAAAAGCCCATATTCACTTCATGTCTGTTTACAGGTTTTCACTATTCACACACAAAACGCAGCGGTCCTCTTCCTAAGCCACATTCATCGCTGGTCGAATTGACAAAACTCGAGGTAGTGCCAGGTAGTGTGGTTGTCGACATAGTACCCAAGACTACATTGTAGGTTGGATGGATTTCTTTTATTCCTACGAAGCTTGCTTTAAAGGAGAAATAGTATTACCGGGTACGGAGAACATCAAGGAAACAACTTTACCTACCGAGCCTACTATTTTTTTTGTCAATACAACAATACAGTGTCTTGCTTCATGTCTTCGTGATGCGAACACTGCGGAAGCGGAGGAAATAAAATGTCTGAAGGAAATGCTCTTCAGACGTGCAAAGATAGTCGCAGGTCTTTGCGAGGGAGGACAAGAAAACAGCGAAATGGGGTGTGTTGTGAGGACCTTGTGTGACTTTTTTTTTTTTTTTTTTTTTTTTTCACTGTAACCTACCATGGTAGGCGTTTTTTTGTTCAAAAATTTTTTTTTTTGGTTTCGTGTAGTCATCACCACTGTGTAATCTCCACGCATTATTTTGTCATGCAAAAAAAATTAAAAAAGATTATGTTTTTTTTGCTGGCCAAAATATCTAACGCTTTTTACTATTGATTTTTTTTTTTCTTTTCATAGATCCACGTGTCCAGAAGACTCAGAGATCTATCAAGTTTTTTCCCTCTTCTTTGTATTTATTTCTTTCTTTCTTTCTTTCTTTCTTTTGTCGTCCATGGTATACAGAGGATCTTACCTCAGATATTTAGATCTTCTGTATACCATGCTCGTCACAAAATAACAAAAAAAAATATTCCCCACCACAATACCAACAAAAATCACACAAAAAAAAAAATTTTTATAGTGGAGTTCATCCTCGGGTGTCTACACTAATACAACCAAGTTTTCAAAAAAAAAAAAAAAAAACACACCAATATTACGCCAACGGAAAAAGGAAATTCTCCCCACCTTTTTTTTTTTTCTTTCTCATCAAGTTTGCCTCTCCCTCAAGTGGTCCGTTCACAGTCTGATAATGCGTGTAGAATTCTGGAATTCAAAAAAGGACGTTTTGCACATTCCAGCGAATGTTTGTATCTCACTGTTTGATTTTGTACTTGGCATTTTACTTAGTACTCAGCAACAACCCACCAACCACACCAAATATCAGTTACACATTTTTTAGTATTTTGCTTTCGCTCTCTCGAGCTTTATTTTCATTTTACACCCGTTCTTCATACTACACCTCTTCCTTCTTTTCCGCTTTATTTCCGTTTTTTTCTCCTTCATTACACAACAAAACAAATCAACATCATGATGATGGACGCTATGCAGAACATGGACCACATGTCGACGCCTATTGTATGCATCACCCCTTCCACCACAACCCTTTTCAAGTTTTGCAAAACGATTCATCCTTCAGCTTTTTTCTCTGCCCAACCGCTCTAATCCTTACAACCATTATTTTTCTTCCTCAGGACCACGAATTGATGCTGCCCCGCCACGAATCACCGGTGTACGGACTGGACACCATGAGCGGCCCAATCACCGCACACTCTGCCATCTCACTGTCCCCTGCCCCGTCACGTGTGTTCAATGTGTCGCCTTCGATTGATCTGACCAAGCGGAACACTAAGATCTGCAGGAACTGGCAGCAGGGGGAGTGTGCGTTTGGCGATCGGTGTACCTTTGCACATGGCGACAACGAGAAGATCTCTACCCGCCACAAGCGTAAGGACAAGAAGCATGGCAAGACGGCACACCAGATTTCGCTGACCTCCCCAAACGTGACGCCACTCACACCACAGGAGAGCCCATGCTTCAGCGTCATGAACACTCCGGTTATCTTGGATGAGACACCACAGCACGACCGCGTCATGGGGGGGCTGCGTGCAGAGGACATCTATGAGATGGATGAGCAGTTCATCCCTGAGGGCGAGCACTTCAACCTGGAGGGGAGTCCAAGCGGGCCTTTCTTGAAGATGCCTTCGACGCCAGCGATGGACACTATTTCGTTGTCGTCTTCGGCGATGTTCCGCATGGACCCTTACGGTGGACCCTTTGTGACTGCGATCCCTGTCGACACTCCAGTGGATGTCCGTCCCGGTTCCTTCCCCGACGAAGTAAACGACGAAATCGAAGGAGGTATCAGCGACGAACCAGAGGAGGGTGAGTCGCTCAGCCACGAACGCATCCGGGGTCGCTGCACCCCCATCGACGAGGAGTTCACAGGGGTCAGCACCATCGTCACCCCAAGAGGCACCTACTCCCCCATGGTGGTTGTGACTGAGGAAGGATGATATATTTTTTGAAGGTGTCTAAACACAATATGAGAGGTTTATGCTCGTTTTTTTTATAGCAGATTTCGAAAAAAAAAAATTTTTTTTTTTTGGTCGATAAAACGTTCCCCCAAAATGCTCCCAAAAAAAGGTGTCTCGGGTCCCCATACATACGAAGGCATCGCGATTTTTTTTGACCAATTTTGGGTCTAGTATCGGCATCGCGCTGGGTATGTAGGTGGGTTTCTTGACATTTTTTTTCTCCCCCCTTTGTTGTTTTTTTCCCCACCCCAACATTATGCGAATTTCAAAAATTGGAGCATATTTTTTGAAATAAAAAATATGGCTCGGCCCAAGGATTTTTTTGAAGATGGACTGAAAAAAAAAATCAGAGGTTTTTTTTAAGGTCCATCTTATCAACCTTTCTTATTTATTTTCACATTTTTTCGTTGTCCACACGTCGACGACGGAGAAAATGGGAAGGGGAAAAAAAAAAAACAATGTACACCCGCCCCATGCTCCCATCAAAAAAAAGCTCCCCCATTTTGACTACACCCCTTTCGTGGATATTTCTTTTTGGAGCAGATTTTCAGTGTTTTTTTTTTCTCATTTTTAGAAATAGAACTTTAAAAAAAACTGGAGGAGAGAGTCCGAGAGACGCATCAAATCATTACCGTCCCCTTTGTGATAAATAACCAGGGGGTGGCATTTTGTGGTTAGGGGGAAGTGCAAACACTTTCTCACAATCCGTATTTTTTGTAGTCTCTGGGCCAACGTTTGTATTTTTTTTTGTTTTTTTTTTTTGCACAGACCAGGGGCTTATATGGGTTTTCGCTGAAACCCGGTCAATCTCGGTGGAGCCCAACCCAGCTCAAGTTGAGGGCCTCCGGCGGAATGTGAGAATTCCTCGGTTAACCAACTGCGGAGTTCGGCACTTCATTGATATTTGCACCATGCGCACATGTGGCTCACTGAATTATCAGTAACCTCAGTACAAAAAAAAGAAACGGCCCAAAGGTTCCTGGCGGTATTTCTAAAAAAATGTTGACATATCGTGGCACTATCGGTAATTATCATCAGTTCCGTAAATTTTGCTTCCATACGTTGCTATAACGAGAGCTTTTGGCGAAGCCATGTTGCGCAATATTTCAAACCGCTTAAAATTGCACATTTTTACTGCCAAACTATGTCATGGGAAAGGTAGGACGCATGCTTGACCGGGTTTTACCCCCCTATAAGCCCCTGGTACAGACACGACACGCCAACGTTTTGTTTGCAAACCATACCAAACAATCATTTTCTTTTTTTTTCTTTTTGAACGAACCTATCGGGACACTTCCCATTTTGTTCATATATAAAAAAAAAAGAATGACATCTTTCACGAGACTGCTTTCCTCAGGGAAAGCGATACTCACAGCGCCTTATTCCCACCCAAAAATATTGGGTCAGAATTTGGAGCATCTTGAGCAATGTGGTTCACAGTTCAAAGTTTTTTTTTATCTCTCTCCTCCATCCCCCCCCTTTTATTTCTGGTCCCTTTCTCCTTTCTGGAGTAATGGTGATTGCGGAATTCCCCCCTTTTTTTAGTAAAAAAAAAAAATTCAGCATCTTTCCCGTTGTCAAAAAAAAAAAAAAAAAGACTTCTTGCGAACCTTCGCCCCACACACAAGCGTTGCGAAACAAAATAAGTTATGTTTCATGATTTTGGTGACATAACCTACCAACCTTTCTCTCTCTTTAAAAACAGACAGTGGAGATTGCACAACTGTGGCAACACAACCGAGGCAACTACACTACTCCAACAATTTATCAAAAAAAAGAAATAAATAAGGGCACGGTAATTTTTCTTTTTGGTAAGCGTCTGCGTGCGTACTTTTTTTTTTTGAGATTCCAGGGAAAAAAATTATGTAGGGGGGTAGAAAAAAAATTATAAAGGGGGGCCCTCAATAACTCAACCATGTATTTTAGGTAAAAAATGTACATTTTTCAGCGCAAATTGACCCCATCACAGCACACACATACTCCCGAGAGCCGAAATCAAAAAAAATTTCCCCCGATTTTTTGTGGGCAAAAATTGGTGGGAAAATATTTTTGGCCTGTATTTCCCCCACTGTAATTTTCCTCTATAATTTTTTTCACCACTCATAATTTTTTTTACTGCATAATTTTTTTTTGCGTGCGTGCGTACTTTTTTTTGAGAAGTGGTCTGACGCTTACCAAGAAAAAAAATTACCGTGCCCTAATGGGAAAAAAATAGCCAACGTATACGGACAGTGTGGAGGGGATTCCCCAAACAAAACAATCATTGAAGTGAAAATAAAATGCACATACACCCTGATCCACTTCAAGTGTGATTGGGACATTGTACATCAAACAACATAGCATTGTTTTAGGGGAGGTGTAAGATAATCTTCAAAAAAAAAAGAACATTTTATTTTCGAGATACGAAGAAAAAAATAGCTTTGATTTTGAAACTACCCCTTTTTTTTTCAGCCCGAGCGATGTTTGTTACAAAGCATCTTTCGGTGGAATTTAAACAAAGAAAAAAAAACAGAAAAAAACATACTTCCCCGCCAACCCCATTCTTTTACATGATGGAAAGAAAGAAAAAAAAACCCCCCCCATCGCCAACATTGAGTACATACTGTAGCGCCACCCAATAATTCATTTGAATAAGAGCGTGACGGCGACTTGGATAACGTGACCTTTCTTTAATGTACTTTGATGTAGTGTCAAATGTATCTTTCAATTATCGTAACATACAGGACTGAGAAATGATGGTAATTTCAACGGTTTCCAGGCCAATTTTGTGCTAGATTTTGGGCACTTTTGAGCATCTGTGAAAGGGTCTCAAAAAAGCTTTTTTTTTTGGCACCCTCGTGTACCCTCTGTCTACGCTCTTAGGACCTATATTTCATGCAAAAAAAACAAAACAAAAAAACAAAACAAAAAAAAAGGTGTGCGTGGTCTGCAGTCCCAGCAGTGTGTAGCGTCTCTGGCTTGAGAACGCTTCCAATTGATCAATGCAAAAGGGTCTTGCCCACGGAAAGGAGTACTTATATTATATTTTTGCGATGATGCTTCCCCCTCGTCCCCCCAGGTCTCAGCCTAACGGGGAAGGGGGGGTAGGAAATCCTGTCAGGAACCTGTCAATATTGGGGGGTCATTTGAAAATTTCCAGGTGGGTGATCAACCCCTCACCACCCCCCAAAAAAAAACAGCCCTCTGTATTTTCGATATTTTTCCCAGTGTGTAGTTTGCTCAGAAAAAGCCCCCCCCACAGCCCTGCCCCATTTATTTAGCTTTTTAAAAGGCAAAAGAAAGGCGACTAAACAGAGTTTTAGATCATCTGACCAAACCTTTTTTCTCTTTTGTTTTTTTTTTAGCTTCCTGCATTACACACCTCATCGACTCAACCGACCCAATCTATCAATATTTTATGGGTTGCCAAGGAAAGCCAAAAAAAGTGCGCCGCTAATCACCCCTATATTGGTTTTGGTTTGGCGCACAAAAAAAAAAAAACGAAATATATTACATTTGACTTTCGCGAGTAACCAAGTAGTGTCAGGTCTGTTTTGTGTTTTTTTTTTTTTTTTCTTTCTTTTTGGAAACAACGAGCATTTAAAGAAGGGATAATTGGTGCTCCTGACGACCCCATATTGCGTACTGCTTGCGTACAGGCTTCGCGCTAACTTTTGGAAAAAAATCTGAAAAATCGTGGTTCGGGCCCAAAAAAACGCACCTCAAATAGGGTTACGTCTGGGGGTGAAAAAACAGTGTTTTGTGGCATTTCCGAGCCAATCCCGGGCTGTGGTGGGGCATATTCGGGAAAATGGACAAAATTTTAGTGACTTAAATTTTCACAAAATATGAACCCATACTCCTAAACAAGGGGCATTTTCAGTCTGAAAACCCAAATTCAGATGAAATTGCGGTGTTTTTGACTGGCTGTTGGCAACAGGTAGCGCCGCAGGCGCACGGTACCCAACTTTTTTCTTTTCCCTTTTCTCTGCTTTCTTTTGATTGCGCGAGCCGATTGCTCTCCACGGTGGGGTCACATGCGTGTCCAAAAACACTCTAAAGTACCCTTACTATGAACTATGAGATTCCTCCGGTTTTAGTAAGGAAACCCCGGTCTCAAAAAGTGCGTAAATTTCCTTTTTTTTTTCCGCCCAAGAGGTCGTTTTGTTGCATTTCCGAACCAATCCCGGCTTGTGGTGGGGGATATACGGAAAAATGGACAAAATTTCAGTGACTTACATTTTCACAAAATATGAACCCATACCGTAAACAAGGGTCATTTTCAGTCTGAAAACCCAACTTGGCATGAAATTGTGGTGTTTTGACTGCAAGCACCAATGAACTGAAGAAGCTATGGGGTTTCTGTGACCACAGAGAAGAGTGAGAACAAAAACCAGGACGGTTATAGCCTCGGAGGGGTGCCGCCCTCACGCAGCGAGGGTGGAGACGGTTCAGCAGCGCATTGTCGTACTCAAAAGAAAATGAACACTGTACATAAGTACATCATATTTAGAAATAAAGTAGGGTAGGGAACAGGTAGCGCCGCAGGCGCACGGTACCCAACTTTTTTCTTTTTTATTTTCCCTTTTCTCTGCTTTCTTTTGATTGCGCGAGCCGATTGCTCTCCACGGTGGGGTCACATGTGTGTACAAAAACACTCTAAAGTACCCTTCCTATGAACTATGAGATTCTCTGGTTTTCTTAAGGAAACCCCGGTTTGCAAAAAAAAAACGCACCACAAAAATATCCAAAAATCCCGGGCCAAGGGCCAAAAATTAGCGCAAAGCCTGCTTGCGTACTTCGTTTTTTTTTTTTTTTTTTTTTTTTTTTTTTTTTTTTTTTTTTGGATTTCTGGGGTACCAATAATGAAGATACATGCGTTGCTCTCCGTTCCCCTCCCACCCCCCTCCCTACCCCAGACCAACCAACGAACCACGTGACCATCCTGACTGTAGCATACTAAGACGTGACACCGCTTTTAAATGAGGTTGTTGTCCATATTCCAAAAGGCTAAAAGGAAATGCAACACCAGGGTATATCACAACATAATCAAGCGTAGGTTCATGCCCTCCCCCCCGCCCCAAGTCCTTTGTACCATTTGAGAGTCAGACTATATTTACAATTGTGTATCACATATGACATGCTTTTGTGCGAAAGAAACAAAAGCAAGACATTGTAAGATTGAAACTCTACCTCAATTTTTTTTGAAGGTAGTGCGAATTTTGCATAAAAAAAGAACAACGGAAAAAAAGTATTTTTTTTTTTTTCACCGAGTGAGTGTGAATCACTTCCAAAACCACAACCACAAGGATTTTTTGCTGGTTGGAAGAGAGTTAGGGACAAAAAAGCCCATCTGTTCAAAAAAAGTTATTGTTATCGTCTGCTGTGCAGAGGATGACGCAACAAAGCAAAAAAAAAAAAACAAAAAAAAACAGAAACACAAAAAATCCTGGAACACTATTACACCCGGCATTGGTCTTTTTTTTCTTTTTTTCCCCCTTGAGATGTATTTTTACCTTGTTACACAACGCATTTTTATTCAAAAAATTCGGCTTTTTCGTGAAGCCAACAGCAAAGTATAGTTCACAGTTTCCTTCGTCACATGGCGGACGAGTCAGGGGGACTACTGCTAGTTCTTCTTGTCCAAATGACTAGTGTTTTACGACTAGTGTAATACCAGTACCACTACTAGTTTAGCACTCAGTTGTTATGACGAGTAGTTTCACTAGTAGTCCTCTGACTAGTCCGCTGTGCACCTTCATCTCCCCCCAACCCTTTGTGTTTTTTGCCGTAGTCTTCAATCGTCATATCCACAATTTTTTTCACTGTCTTTCTGACTCCATACTTTTGCCACTTTCCCCATCCCCCATTCCCGCTTTCATCCACAAGTTTTTCGACCCTTCTTTTTTTCAAGGTGACCTAAATAAGTAACTCTTATGATAATCGCACCAATTTTCGTTTTTTTCTTTGTTTTGTTTTGTTTTCAGTTTCATATATTATCTACAAAAAAAAAGGAGTTTTTTTTTTTTTTGGTGTTGAGGTAATCCCCTTTTACCAAAAAACACAATATATTGGCCTGGGGAAAACTCAGGTCAAAAAGCGCTAGACCAAAAAAACTTACCCCTAAGGGAAACATACAGGTCTGCTGCTGGTTCAAAATAAATGAATCAAGAAAGAGAGACGTACTGATTCTAAAAAGCTTTCAATACGCTATTTCCAATATTTTGTCACAAAAAAAATGAAGGGAACCGGGAGAGCGATTTCCTTTTTTTGTGGTGTGCGTCCCGTGAGGGGCCTATCTATATTTCAATTTTTTTCGTCACTTTCTTTCTCTTTCTCTAAAGGATACTGTCAGTATCCTGATGAAGGATGGAGCAGAGGCTTAGGTTCCATCCGTTTTTTTCAAACCATTTCTTTATATTCATCTTTCTTTTGTCCAATTATTCCCCCATATCCTTCCCACCCCTTTTTTTTTGTCCAGGAGAGAAATAACCGCACACCGCTTTTATTTTCTTCTTCTGGTACGTGCCTGATTTCCACCCAAATGGTGTGATTGTGTACCACCCTTTTCCCCTTTAGGCAGTAGAGACACAGCTGAGAATAAGCCGGGTTTCCGGTCCCTGGGTCCAGGTCCCAGTCCGGCTGAGAATAGACCGGGTCCCCGAGTCTTATTCTCAGTTGTGGGTAGAGGATGGGAGTGTGTACACACACCGTTATGCATTTTACACGTTTTGTTTGTTTACTCACTCGATATTTTTTTTTTTCCTCTATTTTTTTGACAGATGCGAGATTGTGTTCATCTCAAAAAAAGAAGAGGAAAATCTTCTCTCCATGCTTCATTGTATTGTTTATCTTTCTCACCCTGCTCGTAGAAGGCTTTCTAGGAGTCTAAACGAAACCAATGTTGCTGCCTATGTCGTTTAAGAATAAGTTGCGAAATTCATCGAATCTATTTTCTTTGTTTTTTCCCCCTTTTTTTCTTTATGGGTATTCTATTTTTTTGAACCGCACTTAAAAAATGGTTCATTTTTTTTGGAGGAAATTTTTGTCTATTTCTGCGCCTTTTTTTCTGAGACAATAAAACAACAAAAAAAACTCGGAAGCAGTTCTTTGGTGGGATGTTCCGCACTATGTTCATCTAATGATTTTTTTTTGTAGGTTTCTGGGGTGAATAATTTCATCCTGTTTCCTGTTGTTTGTGTCGATGAAGTATTGATACTCTCCACCTGGGGAGGTGTTAGATTTGGGTCCGTTAATCAGATCGGAAGGGCTTGTACAAAAAAAAAAAAA
This sequence comes from Rhynchopus sp. YZ270_cl-10, assembly GCA_964035575.1. NCBI lineage: Eukaryota > Euglenozoa > Diplonemea > Diplonemida > Diplonemidae > Rhynchopus > Rhynchopus sp. YZ270_cl-10. The sequence goes on along the minus strand of OZ037833.1, from coordinate 2,144,368 downwards.
TTGAGTACAGATCCTGCACTAGCAGGTGATTGTCGACACAACAAAAAAACGAACCGTCCCGTCTTGATTTTGGTACCAAGTGCAAGGGGTGGAGTTCCAGTGGGTTCTCACATTATTCTGTCAGTTTGGGCGGTTTCGTGTCAGAAGTAATGTGGAATTTACAAAAAAAAATAATCGGTTTTTTTCTTCCACTACAAGGTGCGTTCGGTGATTGGATCACGCTGGATGTTTTCTCCTTACCGTTCTAATCTATGTTTTATTTTATTGGTTACGGGTGACTAAGGATGGAGAGGCTTAGGATCATCTTACAATATTTTCTCTTTTTTATTTTTCTTTTTTTTAAAAGATGAGTGTTGTCTTGTGAGGCGCATCCATCTTTTTCCAACCTTTGCTTTTCTTTTATTGCTTTCCCCCACCCTTTCCAACCCTTCCCCACACCCCACACTCAACGTTATTTTGTGCATGTTTATTGCATCTTTTTATTTTTGTCTTTTCATTTAAACCTTTCTCGTTATCTTTACCAGGCTTTCTTTTTTTTTGTTTGTCTTTTTGTTTAAGCTTTTCTTTTTATATTAACCATACAAAAAAACAAATTGCATCAAAAAAAAAGAGGAAACCCTTTTCTCTCTACCCCAACCCCCCCTTTGACAAGCTTACAACTTCATTTCCAACCAACCTAACAAAAGTTGACGCAGCTCTGTTGCAGAATATCATCCTGAAGACACAGCACCTTCCCTCAGACGCCGTTTTTCTTTAAGGTTCGTGAGAGTGCAGCAGAATCGTAGTGGTAATGCAACGATCTTTTTATTTTTCAAACATGATTGAATACAAAGAACCGTACTTGGTGTGGCTGAAAGGGTGTGCTATTTTTGTGCTACTTTGGTCGGCCACACCAACAGTACTACTTTATGCCGTTCTCTAGCTCCCAAACCAACCAACCAACCAACCAAACAGATAATTTCCCTAGGCATCGCCACCAAACCCGACAACACACACCCCTAACTCCCCCGTCGGCACCTGCATCGCTTCCCCCACTCTACCTTACCGTTCCCCTCATCGTCTCTCTTTTGAGACAACTCGGACTGGAGGGCATTGCTCTTTCGGCGTAAACAAAAAAACCCCCCCTTCTTTTCGTCTCCATCATATTTACCGGTTTTACAATTTCAAGCCACGCGGTGTCGCATGCAGGGGCTGCTGCTTCTGCTTCTTCTTCTGTAGGTGAGTCGGACAACATGGCGTGTTTGTATGGGATCATGCACACGGTTGCACAACGTTACGATGGTGCCTTGGATGGGGAGTGCACAGAGGCGTCGGACTCAACGAGCTCATCGGGCGGGCGGTCGTGCAATTGGTTTCCTGATGAAATTCATTCGCTTGCAAAAACACTAGAGGTGACCAGCGATGAAAAGGTGATCAAGCTTCTCTCGAGCAACCTAGAGATGGTGGAAATGCCGTTGGAGCAGCCAGTACGGAACCTGCCCTCCCCGCTCCGCGTTGTTGAGGAGCTGTTGTCGATGACGTTGACCGGGGATGTGAAGACATCGACGGATTGCATTGCAGCCCGGCTTGCGAGCGTTTGTGTAGCGATTGCGCAGCGTGAAGTGCTGCTGGAGGATGAAGACGCCTTTCATGAGGAGGTAGAGTTGAAGACCTCTGCAGTCGAGCTGGCGACGGTTTTGATGCGTTCAAAGCGGTTTACAGAGGCCTCTGCGAGAAGTTTTTGCGCTGCGTTGCTTGAGAGAAGCACGGCGCATTTTCATTGCTTTTCGAGCCTCAAATCCTTCATTTTGACCAACGCGAGGCGTATTGTAAAGAAATTCCCTGCATACGCTGCAGAACTCGAAAGCCTTGTACGCACCGTCTCGGGTGACCAGGTCGACGCAATGGGGTCCAGAGAACGCTGCCTCCAACCCCTCTCCGCCTGCATCGCTGCTCTCTCTCAAGCAACCAGAAGGGCAAACAAAAAGGATGCACCAAAGAAAACGCAGGCCCCTGGGACCGCCGCATCCTCGCCTACCGCAAGAGTACAGCGTGAAGGGAACGATGCTTCGTCGGAATTAGAGTTGGAAACAGCGAAGGCGAGAACAGTGTATGTGTGCGGGATTGATACACGGATTTCGGAGCAGGAGTTGCTGATGCTGGCGTCGCAGTGTGGTGAGTTGTCGAAGGTTCGGTTGTGTGGAGACAGAAAAAACCCTACTGTATTTGGCTTCTTTGAGTACAAAACCGTGGAAGAGGCACGGCGTTTGGTTAACCTCGACCAGACCAAGTTTGGACTCTTTGTGCTCAAAATCTCCTTCGCTGCCAGAAGCATTCGCGACCCACGCGGAACCTTCCTCCACTCCTACAACCTCAAGTCGCAGCCCATCAGAGAAGGAGACATTCCGGTCTATCAGCCAAGAAGCCACACCGCAACAAGCCGGTGCGCACTCTGTCAGCAAGGGGTCTGCCTGCTTGCCTGCGAGTCGCAGGTCTAAAGAAATATAATGAAAAAAATGACGAGAATTCTCTTACATCTCTTTCCTTGAGTAAATTTATCAAATCCCAAAAAAAAACATTTTTTTTTAAAGTTGTGCATCGTGTATTTTTTGTGCATTTTTTTTGGCGTAAAGCGAGAGAGAAGAGGCTTACGCACATTACCCAACTTTTCTTTATTTAAAAGTAGGGCTAAAAAAAAAGGACGTTGTTTTCCCTCCCAATTCCCGTTTTTGCATTTTTTTTTTTTATTTTGCAAAAATCCTTGGGGAGGTTTTATATAAAGTTGACTGTGCCTAATACACAGGATCGCCCCCTTTTTTTTTCCTTTCAATTTTTCATTTATTTGATTACTTGGTAGTTACAGACAGAAATGCCTTGCCACGAATGTGAAATTTGAACACAACCTCTAGGATAGAGAGCTAGATGTGTTGTCCACCGTCCTTTTTTTTTTTTTTTTTCTTCTTTTCTTTTTGCAAAATCCTTTCTTTACTATACGGGGCTTTCGCTTTCTCAGTGTTACCGGGTTTTATTTAAGGTTTGTTGTATAACCACAGGACGTTCATGCATTATTAAAGACCTATTTTCTCCGCATGCCTCGAACAGCGTCTGAGGGGGGGATAGGCTGCAATGAACCAGAGCCAGAATTTTTTCACTGTGGTTGTCTAAAACTTTAAAAAAAAAATTGCGTGGAGCTCACACAGAGAAGGGGAAGAAAAAAAGGTGAGGTGTCTAAAAATGACCCCTTCCGTCGACACATTACCAATTCTTTCAAAAAAAAAAAACTCGCGAAAAATTGAGATTTTTTTCTAACAATCGGGTATGATAACACGACTCCCATGTCATGGGGAGATAGAAGGGTTTTTTTTTGCTACTCTGAGGCAAAACAAATAAACCCCATATCCTTTTTGTTTTAAAAAAATCCTACCTCGGTAGGAGATTGTCGATCCAACAAAAATATGACCACTGCTTTTATTATATTATTAGGAAAAAAGTGACAGTGTGTAAAACTGCACCTGTTCTTTCTTGTGTTAACACCTTATTATTTTTGACACTTTGCACACTTTGGCTGTTTTCTGTTCTACTCCTTTTTTTCTCCTTTAGATGAGTGAGGTACATTCATCTTTCAAAAAAAAAAAAAATTCTTTAATTTATGGTTTTTCTTTCTTTCTTTGATGCGACATTTATTTTTATTTTTTATATTTTTTGCAAAGGCCCAACCGAAATAGCCCAAATATTTCACAAAAAAAAATCCCCCTTCAAAATGAATGCGAAAAAAAAAAAAACGCGGAGGGAAAAAAAAAGAGGGGGAAAAAAAAAAGAGCAAGTAAGACCGAAAGGGGGGGAGAGAAGGGTGACCCACATCGTTACTCCTAGTTCTCTCTTCCCAATCACCTTTTCTTTCCTTTCTTTTCTATTTCTATTTCTTCTTTTTTTTTAAAGCCTCCGGGGGGTTTTTTAGCTTACGCAGAGGAAGCTGGCTCCACTCCCCATCCCTTAAACAAAACAAAAACAAAAAATCCCCTTTTTTTTTAGAAAAATATCTCCACGCTCTCCTTAACCCTGACTGCCTTTGTGCTTCCTCCTCCGGATCTTTTTAGCCCTTTGCTTTAGAGATCCTCTTCATATTTGCTTCCCCCCTTTTTTTTTTTTTTTTTTTTTGCATTTTTTCCAGGCTCTCCGCTAGGATTTCCGATTTTGAAAATATTCTGTTGATGGTCCACGTTGGTGGGGTACATGCTTGCGCCGCAGGCGCACGGTACGCAACTTTTTTTTTTACCAACGCCCGATTTTGACTTTTTTGGGACGTTTAAGCACTCACCTCTCCATATCTTCTTCTCTTGAGCTTTTTTGACAGGTAGAACGGGTCTGAACCACTTAGCAGAACTTTTTTTTTTTTTCTTTTTTCCCCCATTTTCAAAAAGTTCTGTTGACAATCAACAGAACTTTAGTACCTAGCGGAGTGCCTGATTTTTTCCGAAAAATATACCGACATAGGTTGGACTGACAAACCCCGCTCAGTTTTTTTTTTTTAAATCCCCCTTATTTTCATAGATGAATATGCATGAGAGGTATATTTCATCTTTTTCAATTTTTTTATTTTTTATTTTGTATTTTTTTTTGTATTTTCTTTTTTTCAAAAAGAAGACTCTTTTTCGAGGATGAACCTAAGGGGAGGCTTGGGTTATGTCCATCTTGACAAACGTTTTTATCTTTTCTTTTCTTTTCTTTTTTTGCTGATTATACCATCTATTCAGTAGAATAGTTAGTATATGAAACAATTTTTTTTGCATTGAACGGAGATCGCCACTATTCTCTCTCTACACTTCAGTGCAGTGCACCCATGTATGGGGGTAGGATATTTTGCTCATCTTGGACCACACCGAGTATTGGTTCAAAAAAAACCGCTCTGTTATCCTACGATGACATACGCCTTTTTCCTTAGGTGAAGCAAAATAAAAAAAACGCTCATCTTCCACAAATCCCCTTTTTTTGTTATTTCCTTATGAAGATCCCCTAAACCCAGCATGGTTTAGGTTCATCTTGCCTCCCATCTCCCCCATATATATGTATGTGCTTGCATCCTAGATGTTTGCACTAATTTTATTATTATTGGCAAGGTGGCTTAAGTTTGAGACTGAAGATCATCTTACCAATGCAAACAACTGATTTGTCCAGCAATATTTTTGTATTTTTTTTCAAAAGAAAAAAATTCTTTTCTTTTGCAGAGAGCTCTTACAGGCAATGCCCCCACCCGAAGCAGGCGTGTCTGTAGGATTTCAAAAAAAAAATTTTTTTTTTTGTTCTTCTTCTGGGTACACTGTCACGAGAGGGCTTTGTATTGCAACCTTTCAACCTTTTTCCCCCCCTCTTTTGGCGTTAATGTCTTTTACGGTGACTAAAGCGCATGAGGCTTAGATCCATCCTACATACTTTAAAAAAAAATTGTTTTGTTTTTCAGTCCTCAAAGCTCTGCTCTTTTTATCTGAAGATGGGGGAGGGGGGGGGGGGGGGGTGGATTTTTATTTTTTTCTGTGCATCAGACTAGAATGCCCTCATGTTCCATTCCCTGCTGCACCCAGTTATTTGGAGGGAGATATACCGTCTGTTATGCTACCCTACTGAGACGGTTTAAAAATAACCCCTCTTTAAAAATTAAGTGCCCCCCAACGATGATGCTACAAAACAAAGATGTGACTCCCCGAGAAAAAATAAAACGTGGATTACTACGTGGGGATACATGCTGACATAGTTTTCAGGGGACATTAGTATGCCGGTGTGCCGGTGTGGGATTTTGAGAAAAAAAAAAAAAAAAAAGAAAAAGGCAGATTTTTGAATTTTTTTCTGAATTTTATCTCCTCATACAAGGCTACAACCACATCTGTAGCGGTTTCTTATGTGCATGTGACCCCACCACAAAGACCAATCGGTCCGTTCAATCAAAAGAAATAGATGTTTGCAACTCTCATAAAAAAGTAGCGTACCGTGCGCCTGCGGCGCAGCTAAAAATGACGAGCGGTAGCCCACAGCTCTACCCTAGGCCATAGTCACAGCTACCTTTACCATAGTTTGGCTATAAAAGCGTGCGATTTTATGTCACAATTTTTGAAATGTTGCGTACCGTGGCTTCGCCAGAAAAGTTTTGATGCCATATGGTTAGACAAGGGCGCGGAGGGGAAAGAGTTGTGGAGGTCTCTGCCAAAAATGCGTGGGGAAAAAAAAATTGCCTCACACCGGCTTTTTTGGCTCACACCGGCTTTTTTTTCAAAATCTCAAACTACCAATGTCCCCTGATAGTTTTCAAAATTTCAAAAAAAAAAAATGTATGGGAAATGTGTGCAACACAGCACTACCGACATTTTTTGTATGATAATGTGGACAATTTTGTTGTCCACATTATCACACGCAAAGCTAAGAAACGGTTCGGGGTATTTTGCAGCATCTAAGCATCTAAAACATAATTGTAACGAAACAATGTCCCCCTCCCCCAGAAAGAGCACAACACAAAAAGTAACAGAATTTTCGTATAAAAAAAAATAAACTCTACCCACCTCTTTCAATTCCCCTCCCCTGTTTTTTTGTTGAGGAAAGCTCACGTTGTGTAGTTGTGTCAAAAATAGGGTTATAATCCTGCGGGACGGAACACACACAACTGTGAGTGGTTAGCACTGATATAGTTTTATTTTTTTTTTTTATAGCGTTCTTCAAAAGAAATTGAAGAAATAAATGGGGAGTGTTTTCTTTGCTCCCTAGTTTGTCAGAAGATGGGGGTGTCTTGTTGAGACCCGTTCATCTCTTTCGTTTATGCCCCATTTTTTGTTTTTTTTTTTGAACAGTGCAGTTCCAACCTGTGCAATCTCCACCCCCTTTAAAAATAACCTGACGTTCTTAGATCCGGCGAGGCTTCAGCTGCTTTTGGCAGCTGTGTGTTCCTGTATCGTTTCATTTCTTTTTTTTCTCTCTTTTTCCTCCCCCCCTCCTTTGTGCAAAACAGAGCACATTCATTTTGCTGGTTTTGATTTTTGGGTCATACAATACTAGAGTACCACGCAAAAATAATAACAAAAAAACGGGTTTACTCTGGATAGAACAAAAAAAAGAGCGACCACACTTCGGCAGCGCTAAAGTGACGAGAGTGAATACCAAAAAAAACCCCTTTCAATCCCCCTTTTCGTCAAATTTATGTACCCTATTTTGACCGGGTACTATTTGTACACAAAAATGCCGAATTTTTGACAACACGCTGGTTAAGTGACCGGTCAGAACCTTCAATCAAGTTACGGAACCCCCTAACAAAAAAGCTTCATAAAACCCCTTTCAATCCCCCTTTTCCCCGGGTGTGTGTAGCGTTGTTGGCCTAAAAACAGCTCTACTTCATAGGATACAAAAATCTACACCCTCCCTCTTCCCCCTCCCAAGCTTAAGGATAAGACTCGCAACCTGCCCTTGAGTTCCCACAGCAAAAAAAAAAAAAAAAAAGTAATAACCCCGAATAGAGAACCAATGATGACTATCTTTTTTTGGTCAGATTATCGTCTCCCCTATCACCCCTCTTACCTTGGCGAATAGTAAACTAATGTAAACTCAGATTTTTGTCGAAGTGCTTTTTTTTTTTTTTTGAGGAGTGCCGCGTTTTAAAAGATGTGTGTGCCGTGTGTGTGCATGGGACATTCATTCATTTTGTTAGCCTTTCCTGAGTAAAGTTATCTAGAGTCAGCTCGTTGCATAACCGTTGTGTTTTTGCAGGGAAAGAATAATATCCACACTCTGAGTTAGAAAGAGAACAAAAGAAGAAAAAAAAAAAATGGGGTAAAAAATGTCCGACAACGGGTGGAGGATGCCAGTTAGCTCCTCCAGTGCATTTTTTTTTGCCCCGGGGGGTTTTCCCCAGAAGTTAGCGCGAAACACTGGAAAGGACACCTCATGTTTGTTAGTGAAGATGGTACATTAGCACACCTTGTTCACTTTTTTCCTCCCTTACATGAAGTGCTTAAAGACCCAAATTCAAAAAAAGGGCAAGCGAATTCAAAACGGGGAAAAAAAATGGCGATATTTTTTTTTCCTCAACTCACAATTCCAGGTCGATGGCCTGATCTTCTTTTTTTTTTTTTCTCGATTTTTTTTCGATTTTTTTCTAACGCGTTTCGGTACTCTCACGATTTATTTATCTTTTTAAAGGGTGCAATTTTTCTTTTATGCATTCTTTTCACAGCGCGCTCCGTTAATTATTGGTACCCGTTTCGCTGTTGAATACGCGTTCCGACTGGGTAATTGGAATTTGCCTCATTGATATACCCACTCAGAATGTCACCCCTCTCTCTCTCTCTCTCTCTCACTCTCTCCCCTTTCTTGCATCCCCTTTTTTTTTCTGCAGACTGTCGCAGGGAAAAAAAGACTCGTCAATTGACCTAAAAAAAAAGAAGCGAAACTTCTCCAAGGGACAATCCCCTCCCTTTCACCCTGTTTTAGATTCGAAGTGCATTTTTTTTTATTTGTAATTTACTCATCACTAAACAACATCCCCTTATCCCACATCCCTGCCCTACTCTTTTTTTGTTCCAATTTCTCTCCCAACTTTTTTTTTTCTCCCTATAAACGCTTTGTGAAGCGAAGATGTGTATGTGTACGCGCTGTTTCATTGTGCGTTCGTCTTTCGAATATTCTCCGTTTTTTTTCTTTTTTATTCCCCAGAGAGATATGGGTTCACAACCCTTTTTCTCTTTTGTTTCAGATGCGAACCACAACGCTATAGTTTCACAGCCGGAATGATAGCCAGTAGTTCTACAGTTGTGGCTTTTTTTAACCCTGTACACCCCATATTTTCAAACCACTTTTGAGTTTTTGGTTTGGGGCTCACCAACCGGTAAAGGCGCTTGGGGTGTGGGTTTAAAAAGAAAAAAAAATATTGTGTACAGACCCGAATTCTCCCTGGTGGGATTACTCGGCGGCGACACAACAAAAACAGACCAAAATGCAAAAGGGAATAAATAAAAGCAAAAAGAAGAACTGAAATCGTCTGTACGTACCCTCGCCCCCCCCTTTTTTTAGGTGACATTGATGTACAAAATCCATCTCTTTTGTTAATGGATTGTCGATGCCAGCGAAAAAAAAGGGGATGCATACGTAACGAACAGGCAGCTCACAAGAATTCTCACGTATTTAGGTGGTTAAACACAAGTGAGGTTTAGGTTCATCTCAGAAAACTTTTCTTTATTCAGACTCCTCGGAGCGATACCAAACAAAAGAACACATTTTTTTTTTGAGTGACTTTTTTTTTGAGTTCTGCAAAACTACATTGATTCCGAGCCAAGGTTTTTTCTGATCCAAAACGATAACGGATAAAAGACGGATAAAACGGATAAAAAAAGGGTAGCAAATGTTCCCACTTTATTGGCGAGAGCAATTTTTTTTTTTTGTGCTTTCGGACTGATAGAGTTAAAAAACAACATTTTAAGGACCTAGTAGTGACAATGCACAATGAGGCTGTTCATCTTTACAAACTTTTTTTTCTATATTTTCTTGAATCCTTTAGAAATAACCCAACCCCCCCCCTCGCATTTCCCCCCCCGCTCATAGAACGAAGATAAAATCTAGAAAAAGGAAAAAAAAAAAAAACTCCCCCGTAAATTTAACGAAACAAGAAGCAATACTAAGGCCACCCACGTCCGTTTCTACCGACGGACACTTATCTTGGGAATGTCTGACAAAGAAAAAAAAATGTAAAAGGTCTTCCGATGGGAAGGTGCGGGATGGGGTTGCATTCAGATAAAAAAAAAAACATGATACCGGGCTTTGTGCACTCAAAGATCGGGTATTTTTTTTTTTTTGTTGTAATAATTAGTAAAGCAGTGTACACGAAAAAAGCGAGGTTGACGCTAGCTGCGTGAATGTCGCAGAGATGATGAATAGTTCAGTAATATTTCAATTTTCTTTTTCAAAAAAAGAAAAATTGTACAAGTAGCAAAAAAGTCGCGCCTAGAGGAAAGAACCGCCAGCTACTTCTGATCTGCCCTTTTGTTACGGCGGGAGTTTTGCTACTTACTGTAACTTTAAAATAAATGACAGGTCTCCTGTCTACAGCACTACAAAGTGGAAAGTGGAGATTGTACAAACTGTGGCAACACAACCGAGGCAACTACACTACTCCAACAATTTATCAAAATTTAAAAAAAAAAAAAAAAAAAAAAAAAAACCGCTCTTTTAAAGTCTCACGTCTCAAGTTTCTCCTCCAACATCTTGCCTTGTTATGGTGGCAAAAAAAGAAAAACATGTCACCCCTTTTTTGTTGGGGTTCAAGGTACACCCTTCCAGGGTAGATCCTTATTCTCGCCTTTTTGGGCTAAAAAATCCCAGATTTATTCTCGTTTCCCCCCCCCTTTTTGTTGTGGTAGTGATTCACGCCTGTGCGAATAACCCGATGTATTTTTTAAATATTTTCTCTTTATGATTTACAATTTATCGTAGCGATAAACGAAAAAGTGTTATCTTTATTTCATTTAACTGTCATATCCTGAAGTCGTTTTCTATTTTTAAGTTTATCACTTTATTCTTAGTTGACTATACTTCGATTCATCTAACGAAAAACTTTCTATTCTGATTAAGTTGACTAAGCACAGAGAGCCTTGCTTGGTTTACATTATATAACATTTATTTCTTTTTGTTTAAGGCATCTCACTTGCGATGCGTTTGTAACATTTCATTGAGAGTGGTCACATCACAAAGGGACGCGTGCTTCCCACAACCAAAGCACGGCAGTGAATCCTCCAAAATAAATTGTTTTTTCACTTTCACAGTTCATTTTCTCTCTTTTTTTAGTCGCTATTTTTCCCCCCGTGAAATAGAACAGGGGACTTTAATAGTTTGGGGTTTTGAAGGGAAAAAAGCCAGTGTGAGGCAAAAATTTCCCCCCTTCGTCCTCGTCAACATATGGCACCAATCTGGCGAAGCCACGGTACACAACATTTTACAAATTGTGACGTAAAATCGTTTTTATAGCCAACCAAAAAAAGGGGGCATTTGACGAACTCGCCGCGGACTTCCGTCTTCCTCCTCCGCACAGGGGGTGGTACCACTCCGAACGCAGAAAAATATCCCTTCCGCGAACCAGCGGCATCTACTACACGCAGTATCTTGTCTGCCACGGTGAAAAGTAATAGTTCTACTGCGAAGTTGCAAGGGCGAAGAAATTTATGTGGAAGTCATGGCGCCTTTTTCGTCGACTCTCCTATTTCTTTTGATTTAACGGACCGATTGGTCTTTCTGAGGACACATACGAAACCGCTGCAGATGTGGTTGGAGCGGTAAAACCTTGTATGAGGAGATAAAATTCAGAGAGAAAAAAATCAGAAATCCGCCTTTTTATTCTTTTTTTCCCCCCAACAATCCCACACCGGCACACCGGCATATTAAAGTCCCCTGAATAGAATTAAACATAACGGGTAGTGGGGGGTGGCGAGGACGATTTGTTTTATAAATATCACCTCATGTGGAGGTGTGAGGGTGTGTGTAACGCGCACACTTTGTCCAGCCAGCATTTTTAAACAAAAAAAACCCCCGTCCGAAAAAGAAAAATGTTTTTAACCCTCACTGTAAATCCACCTGCGTTTTCCGTGGTTCAATCGCTGCCCTTCTCCCTGCGCTGCTTTTTCTGCATGTCTTGAATCTCATTTCTTTCTCTCTTTTTTTTAGAAAGTTTGCAGTGTTTCCTTTTGGCATGGAACGCTCCTTTTTACCTTGTAGGTGGAAGAACATCTGGCCAAGGGAAGGTGTATTTTTTTTTCTTGAATTTTGTTGTACCCAAGTGTACAGCAGATTCCTGTTTAAAAAAAAACAAAGCTTTGAGCAAAGTGTTACCTCGTTCTTGATCCCGAAGAGGAAAAAAAAAAAAATCGTGAAAAAATGGGTTTCAGTTTTTATCTCATATATCATCCCGTTTAGATCAGATGTTTGCGTCCCCTCCTTTTTTGTTGTTGTGGGGGTTCGTTTGCATCTTCATTAAGTTTTATTTTATTGCTTTTTTTTTATTTTTTTTTATTTTTCCACTCTTTCTCCGGTGCCCTGCGTCGTCAGAGGCGGGATGTACCTTCGCTTCCACTCTCTCTCTCTCTCTCTCTCTCTCTCTTTTCTTTTTTCTTTTCATTTAGGTTTTTTTTTTCTCTTTTAGAAAAGGTGACTAAGCACTGAGGGAACATTAAGTAATCTAATCAGACTAAGCACTGAGGTTTATGTCCATCTTACCGTTTTTTTTCTTCTTCTTCTTTTTTTTGCTTTTTTTTTTGCTTTTTTTTTTGCTTTTTTGCTTTTTTTTGTTGGTGCACGTGTCTAAAGAGACATTTGCACCACAAAAAAAAAACTCTCTTCAAATTCTATCGCCCTTGACACCATGACATTGTCATGCAATACTGACTTCCTTCTTTCCAATAAGACGACGCATCGTAATTCAAAACCGTTTTGCGATCTGATTGTCCCATTCTTCCCTTTCCCAAAAAACCTGAAAACCTTGGCACCACTTTTATCACCCATTTTGTTTGATGGTGGCCTTTTTTTTTTTTTCTCTTTTTTTTTGCACCCATTTTCAGCTTCGAATTTAAGATGCGCAGGTAGGCCCATTCATCTTTTAATCCCCTTCCCTACTTTTTTAACCCCTTTACGAATACGGTATGGGTTGCAATATAAAAAAGGTTTCACTTGTCAGGCCAGGTTCTTTTTTTTTTGAAGGTGGCTGAGCACGGTGAGGCTTGAGTCTATCTTACAAAACTTTCTTTTTTTTTTTTCGTTTCTTTTTTTCTTCTTTTTTGTGATCCTCTTGTCTCTTTGGGGATATTTTTTGGGTCATTTTCTTTAATAGTTATTCTGGTCAAAACACTGACCACACACCCACACACCCACCCACACACACACACACATACGCAACTTACCAAACGCATCGGTAGGCTTTGTACTGCATTAGGTATCGTTCTGCGCAAGAGATACCACACTCACACACATTCACATTCACTCACAAGATGGTCATTCCATCATCCACAGCAATCCCACAGTTTACTATTTTATTAGTATGTTCAGTGAGCAAAAACAAAAACAAAAACAAAAAAAAAAAAATCACACAATCACAACCACATGCGAAAAAAACTAAAAAAAATAAAATAAAATAAACTTCTCGCCAAGAGCGAGTATCTCTCCCCCCTACGTGTCTTTTGCGAGGATGATTTTGTTCTGCCGTTTTTTCTTGCAGAATGGGATACATTTTTTTTTACTTCTTTTTTTTTTTTTGATATTGAGTATTTTTACGAATTCATTGTTTTTCCTTTTTGGAAAAAAGGGGAAAAAACTAAACGCGTTGCTTCTTTTTTTTGGTGACTAAGCATTGTGAGGCTTGGGTTCGTCTTGCTTGTTTTTCTTTCTTTATTTCTTTTCGTTTTTTCTTCTTTTTTTTAAATTTTTGGATGTTTCTGACTCCTCGTCATGGACAGATCCATTTTGGACTCCCGAACACTATTTTGAAAACAGGACAAGGGTCAGACCAGAGTTCCTATTAGCATTTCTCTGCCACACTCTTTTATGGATGAAGTGTGCCGTCTGTAAGAATCCCTGCCTTTTTTTTATTTTAAGAAAGGGTGCATGTGTTGACCCTCTCACATACTTTCAATTCTGTGAATTGAAAGTATATTGGGTCGATGCGTAAAACCCCCCCTCCCCTAAATTTCACTACGATTTTTGAGGTTTTACCAGAAATCAGCGCCGAAAACTGCCCAGAACCACCCCCAAAACCATTTTCCGGCGGGTTTTGGGGGCTTTTGGGCAAAAATATACTTATTTTGACCCATTTTGGGGTATTTTTGCGTGTTTTTAGGCTATTTTTACTCCCTACCCCCAGAAGACGATATAATCGGTGACTTCTCTGACGAGGATCGGTGACGAGGACGATATAATCGGTGACTCCTCTGACGAGGAGCACGATCCTGTCCCTCAAGAAGAAGAAGAGATGACAGAGGCCCTTCACCGCATGGCTAAGAGAACGCGGTCTTTTATTTCTTCAGTTTCCTCAGTTTCACATAAAACGTGTGAAACCTGTGGTAAGACGGGCCACAATACACGTTCATGTCCAAAAAAGCGTCGCACATCATAAAAAAGACCCCAAAACACCCCCGCAGGGTCGACCTCTCATAGCCTCCCAACAGAAATAAAAAAAAATCAAAAATCGTAGTGAAATTTAGGGGAGGGGGGGTTTTACGCATTCACCCATATGAATCTAATATTTTAATTGGTGACATTTACTTATACAGAGCAGATAGCGCGTTTATTTTTATACCTACAAGCGTAGCTTAAAGGAGAAATAGTTCTTCCGATACGGTCGCCAATCACCCCCTCCAACAGGGTAATTGAGCAATCAACGAAAAACTTTTTTTTCCTTTTACCTATCAGAGTTACTATATTTTTTTTTTAACAATAGGTCCTACAAAGGGATCGATATATTTTTTTGTTCATTTTAGTGTTTTTCTTTATCAGCTTCACGTTTTTGTTATTTTTTTTTTATGTATTTTATTTTTTTCCACCTGATTTTGCCCCAAAAAAAAAACCGGCTTTTGGCCCTATCCGGTCTATCCTTGCCATATCCGGGCCTATCCGGACCTATCCGCGCCTATCCGCGGGTCGAAAAGTCAGAAAAAAAACTATTTTTGTACTGTGTACTGTGTACTGTGTACTGTGTACTGTGTACTGTGTACTGTGTACTGTGTACTGTGTACTGTGTACTGTGTACTGTGTACTGTGTACTGTGTACTGTGTACTGTGTACTGTGTACTGTGTACTGTGTACTGTGTACTGTGTACTGTGTACTGTGTACTGTGTACTGTGTACTGTGTACTGTGTACTGTGTACTGTGTACTGTGTACTGTGTACTGTGTACTGTGTACTGTGTACTGTGTACTGTGTACTGTGTACTGTGTACTGTGTACTGTGTACTGTGTACTGTGTACTGTGTACTGTGTACTGTGTACTGTGTACTAGGTACTCCTTGTAGGGTTTTGTTGCCTTTTGGCACATGAATTTTGCGCCCAGTGTTGTGTTCACTGCTCTGAAGGTGTTGGCTCTCATCTACCGATGCATGGGGTAAGTGACACAGCGTCTGACCCGCCATCTGTAATCTTCTGGTTTAACACTGCCTTTCAGTTCTGCATGCTGCATTCGCAGCGTCCCGAGCGTCTCACAACCTCTTATTACTCTTTGCCTGAGAAGGATGTGTTTGGACTCACTCAAACCTCGTTCATCACTCTTGTGCCAAAGAAAACATCGGACAAACAGTACAAGTTCACGGGAGCAAAGGGGTGGACCCCTCCCTCTGCGCGTATCGCACTAACGTAGCGAAGAAGATCCAGAGGTGTGCAGAACGTGATGCGGTCTATTTTTCGACAAAAAAGACGAAGAATAGTTGTTCAAAGGTGTGCTAATTTCGTCGCAAGATTTTGCACTGGAAGTTGAAGAACATTGCAAATGGTTCAGCACAGATGAGGTTCGTCTCACAGTATTGATGTGCTCCACAACGGAAAGCCCTATCAAATATGAGAAGAGTGCTGAAGGACTCTGGGGGCATGCGGATGACAAACGATCATCTGCGGGGTGGAACAGCAGCCCGAAACTTCCACAGCCCAATCCGACTTCCTCTTCCAACCCTTTGTCTTGGAGTTTGCGAAGAAGATTGCTGCCGAGAATGAAACAGATCTCTAACGTAGCTACCCAGTACCCAGTACACAGTACACAGTACGTATGGGAAAAATACGTGGGGTTTGGCCTGTACGGTCCTATCCGGCCATATCCGGCCCTATCCGGACCTATCCGCGCCTATCCGGACCTATCCGGGCCTATCCGCGGGGTAAAAATCAGGTGGTTTTTTACCAAAAAGAAAAGACTTTAAAAACACACATATCATGGTTTTTTAAATAGCAACTTTACTGTATTGTCCTCAATATTCAATGTTCCAAAGAATGAGGCTGGTGTTGTGTGTGGGGGGTCCATTGTGAGGGTCCCAAAACACCGTCTTCTTTTTTGCTCAATTACAATCTTGTTATTTTTTATACGCCGCAGCACTAATTTTTTTCTTGCAATTTTTGCTGTTGGTGGCGGAGGGGTACCAGTACCTGCATCCGTTCAGTACGTGTCATTGACGACGTGTCCACATTAATTACAAACTCTATATTTATCTTGTGTGGAGGTGCTTAATAGATTATTTTTTTTTTTCTCCTAGCGTCCGTTTCTTTTGAAAGCATTCTCGCATTTTCATTTTGAAACGGAGGGTTTCCTCCCCCATAAAACGACCGAATTGCAGGAAAAAAAGGGTTCCTAGAGGGGTTCGTCCCCAACTTTCTTTTTTCTTTTCTTTTCGATAGAAATTGGCACTGAAAACCAAACGTTTGTTCAAGGGAGAAAAAAAGGTGGATTGTTCTTATGGACATGCCGGATGGTGATCTACGATAGGATGTATGTCCGTGCATATGAATACCGTCTTCTACCACTCAAGTTGGACAGCAGGGATAAGATCATTCATGCCTTGATTTTTTTTAGGGCTTTTTTGAACTCTCTCTGTATCCAAGCAAAAAAAAATTAAAAAACACAGCAACTTTCCTCTAATCGGGATGAGAACCAGAACCGTTTCATTACGCTTACATTTTTATTTTTTCTCACCCGCGCGAAAACGCAGCGTTTCGACGTTCATATGGTGGTTGTGATCACTGTTACCGGATAGAACCCGAGGCGACTCAGAGATACATGGTTTAGCAGTGCGGTCTTCCCAGAGATAATCTTCGGTGGTGGCTGCTACTGACGTACCTACGTCTTTCTTAAAAGCTGACAAAAAAAAGGATGTGGATGTCTTCACTCTCTCTCTCTCACTCTCTCTCACTCTCACTCTCCCTCTTCTCAGCTTTTAAAAAAAATACTAAGAACCCACCTACTGAGTCAAAAGAACCCCCCCAAAACCCTCAAGTTCATTGTTCCACCCAGGTTAGCGGTGATGCGTTTATTTTGCTGAATGTGAACGAGCGTCTGTTCACGTTGAACCCACACCACACCACACCAATCACCGATAAAACCAAAAAAGCAGGAGGAAGCTGGGTATATGCAGAGAGTGGCGTATATTATCTCTCTGTTTTCCAGCTTTTCTCGTCTTTGTTCTAAAACCCCCCGCCCTCCCCTGTCCTGCCCTTCTAGTGACAAAACCACCGTCCACCAAGCTCATATTATATCGTGTTCGCATTTAATGATCAAAAAAACGAGTGGTGGCGTGTTGTGCCTGTAGTGTGTTAAAAGCTTGTTTCTGTCTTTGGAGCGGCATGTGTTTGCGCTTCAGGTACCGTCCAGCGACCACCCGATGTGTTTTCAAGCGTGCAACCAGCTTCAACCAGGGCAAGTTCCCGGGCTTAGAGACAGGCAAGCAGCCACACTGTCTTGGAGTGACAAAAAAGAGAACACAAAAAAAGAAATTAAACGTACTTTTTTTTCATTTAGAAAACCCT
The DNA here is from genome assembly GCA_964035575.1 of Rhynchopus sp. YZ270_cl-10. NCBI lineage: Eukaryota > Euglenozoa > Diplonemea > Diplonemida > Diplonemidae > Rhynchopus > Rhynchopus sp. YZ270_cl-10. Next base: position 2,126,885 of record OZ037833.1, on the reverse strand, counting down.
CCCTTCTGAAGTTGAACTTCAACTTTCCCCCCCCCGTTTTTCAGTTTTTATAAATCTCGACGAACGAAAGTTAACTGGCACAGGGTCAGATTCTTTTTTTTTTTTTTTTTTTGTACCATCAACTGATTCCATAAGTTGACGGCGGGCTAAAGGCAATGGAGCAGCTCAACACCATTTTCAAAACAAATTAAAACAACGAACCAAAAAAAAAAAAAGCCGAGCTCTCTCTCTGTGACTCAATAACCAGAGTGAGGGCTGTGCGATTGCATTGGTGTTTTCCTCTACCCCTCTTTGCTTGAGATATTTCGCCATGAAATGAAGGCCTTTCATACTTCTGGCACCAATCCCGTTCCGTGAAGCCTCCGAGACAGCTAAGGTCTTTTCAGGCTATCAGGGGATGAGTGTGCAGGGATGGGGTGTTGGTTTACTTCCAATTCTCTAAATATCGTGTTGAAGCATGCTTTAAAAAAAAAATTACCGTACTTCAAAAAAAAATATTGGTCCAGAAATATATTAAGAGATAAATTTGGACTTCGGGTTCCTCTATTCTAGACGAATATTTTAAAGTGCGGTAAAAAAAAAGAACGACAAAACGAAGAAGAAAAAAAAAGTTGACCCAATTGAACAATTTATACCAATTCCTTAAGAACCCCAAAGGGAATGTCGAGACAAAAAAAAAAAGTGGAGATTGCACAACTGTGGCAACACAACCGAGGCAACTACGCTCCACTCCAACAATTTATCCAAAACAAAAGCAAAAAAAAAAAAAAGGTGTCAGTCCAGAGTTCCCCTAATGTCATCACTGTCATACTCAGGCTGAGGTGTGCTGTCTGTACATACTGCGACATCGAGTACAGACCCCCTCGGTTAGCGACAGTCGATGCAACAACAAAAAAAAAGACAAAAATCAAAAACAAAAACAGCGAAAAAAGACTGTCAGAATGAAAGCTGTATTGCAGCAAATTATCAGAAAACAAAACGATCCAAAAAAAAAAAAATAGATAAAAGGGTACAGACCCTCCTAGGTATGTCGGATGTCTACACAGCAAAAACAAGCCCCCTCCAAAAGTAAATAAGCATCACGTTATCCTACACTTTGAACGATGTTTGACCGCAAGGTCCACGTCCATATTTCAAAGGCTGTGTGATAACAAACTGCGGGGGGAAAACCAGATGCCTTTGTCACAAATGAGACACATTCTTTTTTGTTTCCGTTTATTCGAGATAGCTGAGCGACGTTTAGCTTTATCTTATAGACAGTTTTCCTGATATTTTTTTTCTGAAGATGTATGTACCTGTGAACGTCATACATTCTTTCATTCATATTTTTTCTCTTCATTCGCGCCTATTATCACTAAGGGTTTTTGTTTTTTTTTTTTTGTCATATTTTGTCGTGCTGGATGCATGAATCAAGTTGCTTTTATTTCTTTCTCCCTCTTTCTCTCTCTCTTTTCTTTTAGGTGACTAAGCACTGTTAGCTGAGGTTCATCTCGACTTTTCTTTTCTCTCTCTTTCTTGATAACCGTTAGTTTCCGGTGCATTTTTTTTTTTTTGGTGACGACACTTGCACCTTTGACTTCACTATGTATTGGGGTAATTGCTAAGGTGAGTAAGCACAGGCTTGGGATCATCTTTGAGTACCTTTTTCAATATATGGCGTAGGTGGAGTGGGTGGTGTGGTGGTGAGACCCCTTATTTTCCATTGCGTTGAAGTCTTTCTTTCTTACAGGAAACGGACAACGTGAACCATTCGCAGTGGTTACATGGCGCCAAGTTTGATCCCTCCCCTTCCTCCTTCATTCTTCCTAAGGAGCTGGGTTCCCTCCCCCTCCCCTCGGGTTCAGTTGAACACAAAGGGAACGTAGAGCTGGCCAGTGCCACCTACGCTTTTCCAGCAATTTATCCAAAAAAAAAAATCCAACATTGAGTACAGACCCTAACTTACCCAACCAAGGAGGGTGCTTTAGGCGATTGTCGACACAACACAACACACACAAAAAAAAAAAAAAAAAAACGTCATGTCATTTCAGTACTATTGCCGGGTGGCAATGCGTGCAGATACAGATGATTGTCGACACAATGGCAACACCAAAAAAAGAGGTGCTTGGATACGAAGTTGAAAATACCCCCCAAAGCTTCAAATTTTGAGTGATTGTCCCCCTCCCCTCTTTCCACAAAAAAAAAAAAAAAATGAAGGGGGAATTAAAAGGAAAAAATCCCAAGATGTCTGCGCCCCTTGAGGCCAGTACATCTTCCCTCCAATATTCCTCCCGCAACCCCTCGTCTTTCCATTTTAGTGGGTGAGAACAACGCGTTTTTTTTCTTTTTCTCTCACCCCCTTTTTTTGCCACCCCCCTTTTTTTCTTTTGGTTTAGGCTTACAATTGCGCCTGTTTTATCAGATGCTTCTTCGTTCTTTGTGTTTAAGTGACTATGTCCGAAAGGCTTAGGTTCATCTTATCAACTTTTCTTTTTTGGAGGTGGAGATGTGCACAGATGTATGCGCAACTCAGATCTCTCTATTTTTTTTATAGATGCATGTGCGTGAAAGCACATGGTATCGCTCAAAAAGTTATTATTTACGTAAGTTTATCTTACGATTTTTTTTTCTCTTTTTTGTTTTGCGTTTTCTTCCCCCCCTCGACAGCACTCTATTTGGACTTATTACATCCCCATTTTTTTTTTTTTAAACCACTGTCGTTTTTTCCCTCCTCGCTGTACGGGGTGGGGGAAAAAAAAAAGAATGGGATTTTCTATGCAAAAAAAACAGCAACAAAATAGTGCGTCCTTTACCTTCCTCAAAAGGGGCAGATTTTCTTTTTTTTCTTCTATTTTTCGATTGTGATCAAGATGACTAGTGTACGAGAGGCTTGGGGTCCATCTTCTAAAAAAAAAGCTTCTTTTTTATTAAATGGGATCGTGCAACACACCTGAAATACTTTTTTTGTGTGTGTGTGCACCGAGAAGCACATTCATCTTACAAGTTTTCTTTTTTGTTTCAAATCTCTTGCCGCATCTGTAGGCGGAACGAGAGGTCTATCAGACAACAAAACCCACCTTCTCCATTTCGCCCCATTTTCTGCAATCACCGTTTCCCCCCCCCCTTTTTTTTTGTTCTGCTCAGGCGAAACTTTTTTTTTTTTTGTTTCCCTTCTCCCCCCCCTCGGAAGCTATTCCCCCCCCGCTTCCTGAAAAATGGGTGTGCCATTTTTTTTTATTTACTTTGGGCACTTCTTAGTGCTGTGGTAGCTCCACGAAGGACAGCCAGATATCCGTGATATCTGTGGTGCCGTTTCTCTCCTTTTTGGGAGTGTCTTGCCACTTTAAAAAAAAAAAAAAAAAAAAAACATGAGAAGAAAGTCCCCCTCAAGCAATGGACGATTTGTCGTAGGGGGAACGTTGAGTTTCAAAAAAAAAAAAAATATCATTTTTTCCCCCCCTTCCTCCTCTCTCTCTCTCTCTCCCCTTCCCTCCCACCCACAATCTCTTTCAGGAAGTGGTGGGGACACCAAAATAATACACCAAATAAATATGTCGTACAACTCCTCTGGGGGCTTCTTCGATGATACCACCGTGTTGGGGTGGGTGAAGGACGAACTTGCATCTTCTTCCTCTTCTTCTTTGAGCTCCCCATTTTCATCGCTTTCTGTTGTGGCAGTGGTGGTGCTGTGTTTGTTAGCGGGAAGCGTTGTAGGGATTGCGGGAAGGTTGATTTCATTTGCAATACGCAGATCACTACACGAAGAAGATTATGAAGCGACACTCCATTCAACCAGGTTACGGTACATGGCAGGCCCCAGAGGGAGAAGCACCACCACCCCAACCCACGCGAACAACCCCCCTACCCAGCTTCCCCTCCAACCCCCTACCGTTTCTCTTGCATATTTGGTTTCCTCGGTTCTGTACCTCCATACAACAGTTATTGGTGTATTAGTCTGGGTGATAGCCGAGGTCTACGCTGTACAAAGGATTAATGAAGAGCAAGATAAAACCGAGCAAGCTCTCATCATTCTGCAATCCCTTTTAGAAGGATCCGGCAGCACAACACTAACCCCTTTGGCAAGCAGCTCTGAAAGCAGTGGGGTTCCTTTACTCTTATTACTGTTGCTCTCATGGTTAGGGTTTTGTGGGGTGTTTGTGTACTGCAAATTAGTGGTTCGGGAGAGGTTCGAAGGAATAGCAGAAGGGCTACGTGGACTAAGCAATCTTGAAGGATTGAGCACTGAAACCCTTGAAGCAGGTTGGGGAGTGCTCTGTAGTATCACAGAGTTTAATAACATCAAAACCTGCATATTTGGGGTAGCAAATCATCTGGGGGAGTACAAACGCTATCTTCCAGAAGCCTTGCTGTACAGGGTATCTTCTTTTCAGTCTCCGATGTCCCCGGGGGTGAAGTCACCGGGTGCGAGGTCGAATGGGTCACATAGATCGTTAAGGGTTCCACAAAGAATGCTTTCGTGGGGGGAAAGTGAATTTATTGCCTCACAACGGAGCGAAACCTCGCACGATCCGGAGGATGTTCTCACGCCGCCCCCAGGAACCTATTTGGCAGTGGTTTTTGTTGATATTTGGGGGATAACGAATCTTTGGAAGGATTTTGCAGAAGAAATGACGGAAAGCATTCCGATGTACACCGACGTCATACGGCTGGCTGTCGAAGCGCATGATGGGGTAGAGGTGAAAACCTTGGGTGATGCTTTTATGATTGTTTTTGACGATGCGTGCTCGGCAGTACAATTTGGATTGGAGTGTTTGGAAGAGTTGAACCGCATTTCTTGGCCGTCTCGTTTACGGGAAAGCCGATTCTGCGCACGTCTGGTGGATTCTACTGGAACAGTTTTGTTCAACGGACTTCGCCCACGTATTGGTGTTGCGTACGGCCAGGTACAGCAGGACAGTCATCTTATCACAGACCAGCTTGACTATTCAGGGAAAACCGTTGTTCGTGCAGCAAGAATGGAGGCAAGTGGTATACCCGGTGCGGTTACCGTTGCTTCAGAGGTGGTCGGGCAGTTACAGCACCGTATGAAGGATTTGGTCATCATCACTGATGATAAAGCGGCAGATACTATCATCTTAAACGAAGCGTTGATGTCACGGCAACTCGAAATTGAAGGTAGTATTGAAGAGCGGGGGAGGAGATTGGCTAAGAAGCCGCCACCACTTAACACATCACACATCCGGAGCGAGGTGTCTTGCGGAAGCTGGACCGCTGGGCCGCAGGAAGAAAAGAAAAGCAACCTCACTTTCTCTGCTGCGGTTTCCGTGGCGGCCGCTGGCTCTGCATACACTACGCCAAAGCAAGACCCGCTGCGCAAATTCTCTGACGTCGTTGTGGGGAGAGTACGCTTCGTTTGCGTAGAAGACATTCTCTCTGACCGAGCCGCCTCCTTGGGCGAGAACATGAACGAAGCGCTGTCCTGCCTCCTCGCCTCCCTCCGCGCAACCGGGGGACACACCCTCTCTGTCCTCGGAGGCTCTGTCTCCGTCTGGTGGAACGGCCACGCCTCAAAGCTCACCTCCCTCCTCCGCTTCCCTACCCTCCTTTCCGCAAAGCTTCGCAAGGTCGACCTCCTCACACCCCACGTAGGTCTCTGCCAAGGCAATGTTATGTACGGCTGCATCGGGGCCTCCGATATGAAATACATCCAAGCCATGGGGCAGCCTCTGGGGATGAGCTCTCTTCTCTCCGAAACTGCGATTGAGCTTGGTGTCGCTGCGTTAATGACCAGAATGAAAGGACATAATCGGACCTTTGTTGAAAACCTCCGTCCTATAGATGAATGGCGTGCGAGAGATGGACCAAAATTCACGATATATGAAGTAATGAAAAACCCGGTCGCCCCTGACGGCGCGGCAATGACGTTGAGTCACGCCCATCCCTTAACATTGTTCTGTCCGGAGTCAACGAATACGCATGGTGACGCTTCTGAGGATATGGCGCCATCCAGCCCTCTGGCCAGGTCCCCTACCCCGTCGCTTAGAAAGGACCCCCCCGCCTGGGAGTGGAGTGAAGAGTATACCCACGCCTTCTTTGCAAAAGACTTTGCGACAATAAAGGAACGCACCTCCGGTAGGGAGGTGGACGCTGTCTTGCAGATTGTCGCGCATCTGATTGAAACAGGATCGCATCTGAGAACACATCTGCATATGGGTGTATTGCAGTAAGAGAGGGACGGAAGAGAAAAGATCCATCGGGACAAAAAAGGACGAAAAAAAAAATTCTGACATGAATAGGAAAGAAAAAAGAATAAATGATGATGAAAGCAGTATACTACAACAACACTGCGACACACAGTTTTTTGTTGTTTTTTTTGTCTGCTTCGTGGATTAAATGTCTCTCCACCCCTCTCTTTTTATTGGTAAAGATATGCAGAGGTGCACTCATCTTACAATATTTGTTAAAAAGCTTTTTTGTTATTCAAGGTGATTCAACGCGACAGGCTCAGGATCATCTTTACCTAACTTTTCTTTGTTTTGTTCTCTGGTATACATAATATCTTAACTCAGAGGTGGGGGTTTTTTCCCACCCCCCCCATCGTCTTATCTGAGGAAATATTTTGTCAAAAAAAAACGCAAACCCAAAACTAAGATCTTCGAGGTGTTTTTTTGCACATATACACAGCAACAGCAACCCATTTTTTTTTCGTGCAGGAGGAATTTCTATTTTGAAGCAAACCATGATAAATCCAAACGATAGCTTCCGAACTTAAGGAAACAGGGTTGATACAAAAGGATTCGTGTCTTTCCTCCCTCTTTTATAGTGACTACTCGGGGGGTCACATACAATTTCCCCCTTATAGCTGTAACTGCGCCTAAGGGTGAGAGGTAGTATACACCCCTCCTGGTAATCACAGAGAGGTCTAGGGTCGTGTTATAAATTGCTTTAGTTTTCGGCTTCATTTCTTTTTGTACGGCACCCCAAGCACCCACCAACAGATGTGCACACGCGGTGGGTCAAAACCCCCTAAAATTTTGGCTTTCGGCACTATTTGGAGGCAATAAAATTGGTGTGGCTGAAGGGGGGTGCTATTTTCTGCTATTTTCTGCTATTTTGGGGGTCTGGATTTTTTTTATTTTTTGGCCGTGGTTTGGGCTTTTGCTAAAGGGAGGGAAAATGAGGGACTCCTGACCCCAGCCAGTCCCCAAAACACCTACCAAAGATGCAGGACAACGTTTTTTTCGAGCAAAACAGCGTAAAAAATAAGAGCAATTTTAGCAAAAAAAAAATGTATTTTGTCCCGATATAGACCAGGTGCTGTACTGTGTACTGTGTACTGTGTACTGTGTACTGTGTACTGTGTACTGTGTACTGTGTACTGTGTACTGTGTACTGTGTACTGTGTACTGTGTACTGTGTACTGTGTACTGTGTACTGTGTACTGTGTACTGTGTACTGTGTACTGTGTACTGTGTACTGTGTACTGTGTACTGTGTACTGTGTACTGTGTACTGTGTACTGTGTACTGTGTACTGTGTACTGTGTACTGTGTACTGTGTACTGTGTACTGTGTACTGTGTACTGTGTACTGTGTACTGTGTACTGTGTACTGTGTACTGTGTACTGTGTACTGTGTACTGTGTACTGTGTACTGTGTACCTTATGATCCGTTTGTGGAGTGGGAGGGGGTTTCCGGGTTTGCGTCCATCATGAGCCACACCACCACCCAGCCACCAAGCCCAAAAAAAACCCCCCAAAGTGCTATTTTCTGCTATTTTCTGCGATTTTCTGCTATTTTCTGCTATTTTGGGGTCGTCAGCCACACCAAAAATTACAAACTCCTGGGAGAAATTGAAGATTTTTCCCCTTGGGGGGTGCCAACTCCCTCGGATTCGTATTTCCCTCGCCTTCGGCTCGGGAAATACACATCCTTGGGAGTTGCACCCCCCTCGGGGAAAAAAAGCTTCAATTTCTCCCTGGAGTATATAACTAATTTTTTTTGCTTCTCTTTTAAGTTAATATGGCTTGAATAGTGGGGTTTTCCCCGCTCTCATTCCTAGTAGTAGATGTAAATGTATGCCATGTGTCTTAACCTGCAATACCAAATGGTGACACATTATCATCTCAAGATAATTGTGACCCCATTTCATGTCTCTTCGGCAAGAAGGGACGGGTTTACTGTACGCTACTGCGCGATGGTTGGGTGTCCACCCCCCCGGTACAGCCGGTCATGTACCAAGGTACACTGTCACGAGAGGGCTTTGTATTTCAACTCTACCTTTTTTTCTCTACAGGCTTGTTATTTGTTGATCTTCAGTGCTCTGCGTCCGCATGTACGGTGAGGCGTTTTGCATTTTTTTTTTTCAACGTTTTCTTTGTAATCTTTTATTATTTTTGCATCTTGTTGAGTTCGTCTGATGGAAGGAATTCGCATTTGCAAAGATAACCGCACCTAAGCAAAACCCCTTCAATTCGTTTGCATCAATTATTATAAGGCCCAGGATGTGGAGCTCAGGATCATCTTTAAAACGTTTATTTGTTTATGTGGACATATTTTGTCAACCTCAGCAAAATCAGCTGATTAAGAGAGGGGTGACACGTTTTGCAAAAAAAAACATATAGTGGAGTTCATCTTCGGGTGTCTACACTAATACAACCAAGTTTTCAAAAAACAATGCATTTTTTTTCTCACCTTTCGGTTTAAAAAGAATACAATGAATCTATTCATTCCCTTTTTTTATTCTCACGGCAGGGTGTTTGCCTTTCAGCTGTTTGCTCATTAAACCTAGGTGTATGCGATGATTTTCAAAAAAAAAAAAAAACTGATGAATTTTTTCTGAGATGACTTAGCACAACGAGGCTTAGGATCATCTTATCTTATTCCTTTTTCTAACATGATCCAGTACACAGTTGATACCCATTTGGTATTAGTACAGTTTCGCTTCATATGTTTGCTGTGGGAAAGAAAAGAAAAAAATTGTGTACAGATCCTACCTCGGTAGGTGATTGTCGATACAACAAAAAAAAACTCTCCCTTGTCCTCGGATAGGTGACCGTCGATGCTACAAACACAATACCCTGCGGCTGCTGTCTGGCGTGGTCCCCGTGTACTGGTCACGCACAAATGGTACGCAGCCACGAGAGGGCTTTGTATTTCAAATCAACGTTCTTTTTTTTTTCTCTTTTTTGATCTGAGATCTGGGCGCACGCACATTAAAGTGCTCTCTTCTCTGTTCATCTGCAATGAGGGATGTGTAGGACAACTTCATTTTTTTTTTTTAATTTTTTTGCGAAATATTTTCCCCCAAAGGTTCTCGAAGTTGTATTACCGACTGCTTCTTGCCTATGTCAACATAAAATATTTTCCCTAGCCTGATATACAGAAGATCTTAACTCAGAGGTTGGGTTATTCCAAAAAACACCCATCGTCTTATCTTAGTAAATGTTTTATCTAAGATAAAAAACAGGGGATTTTTCACCCATATCTGAGGTAAGATCTTCTGTCCACCATGTTCAAGGGTCTCTTTCTTTGCAATAACTCAACAAGAAAACGCCCGAAAAAAATATTCGAAATAAAATAATATCCGGACCTTTGAGAAAAAACCCTTTCAAGTTTCAGGAATCAACGTTATTGTGTGTTGGGGGAATTGAGGGAGGGTCTATTCTTCAGATTTTTCTTTGTTTTTTCCATATTTCTTTTTGAGGTGGAGAAATCATCCTTTGCCTCGCATGTAAATTTCTCTTTGTTCAGTTATTTTTTGCGTCCATTGAATCTCAAGGGATCTACCGTATCGTGATGTATAGTGACCTTATGTGTCAGGAATATGTCCAATTTATTGACATTCTCAGCATTACTACACAGGTACCACGGTATTTTTTGATGTTGTGCGTGTTTTTCTTTATTTCTTTGTGTTTTTTTTGTGTCTTTCCAAGGTGACTAATAAACACTGCGCTTAGGATCATCTTATAAACGTTTCCCTTCTTTTTTTTGTGAGGTTTTTTCAAGATTTTTCTCATATTTTTTTTTGCCTTCACCAAAACATATTCATCTTTTATACCTTCCTACATAACCCTCTATTACAATGAAATGTGGCAAAAAAGAAAAAATGGGCAAAATATTGAAATGGATGGTTGGGTGGGTCCGCTCGGGGTGGACCGGTCATTGTACCAAGGTGTCATGAGAGGTGTTTTGAATGATTAGTTTCAGGTGAACACTTCTTTTGTGGTGAGTTGTGGTCTACTACTCCCCATCCGGTACCCCCCCTTTTCACCGCCCTACCTGTGCATTTTCTCCTTTTGTTTACTTCTTTTTTGCCAAAATTAATCACACCCAACCCTTCATTTGCACCATTCCATTATGATTTTTTGGCTGCGTTGATTCGACGAAAGAATAACATTATCCACCCCGCGTCTTTCCCCCCAAATTATTGCAATGTTATCAGAGATCCGCGGATCCCCCCATTAAACCAGATGTACCACTCATCTTTCAAAAATTTTTTTTGCCTCCTTTTTCAAGAGGAGAACAGCGTTGACATATTGTTTTGTCATCAATTTTTAATAGTTTTTTTTTTTTGTTGATCGCAATCCAGGGAAATAGCTTGGTTTTCCTCCAAAATCAGGAATTATGCGAAAACAAATTTTTTTTTTTCGCCCGGTCGAAAGCGGTCGTTGCGCGCTTCGCGCAAGCCTCCCTGAGTGGAGAGGCGAAAGGTCAAATTGCGAGATAACAAAAAAAACGGAATGTAATCCCTTATTACGGAGTTTGGTCTTGCACCTTACGTTCCACTAACCGTATGGGAAAAAAATAAATGGCGCCGCAGGCGAAAAAAAAATAGGGTACGGTGTAAAAATGCTGGTTTACAACCACACAGTCACTCAACAAACCCCTTTTTGCGGAGCAAAAAAGGAAAATGGCGCCGCAGGCAAAAAAAAAAAATAAGGGGTACGGTACCTCTGCAAGCGCAGCGAGCGAAAATTTTAAGATTCCATCATTCCAGTCATTTGGGAGATCTGGGGGTCGGGCGAGGGGGCCCCCAAAAGTGCCCAAAAATCCCTCCCCCCTTTTTTTTTTTTTTTCCCCAAAAATCCAGAATTATGCGATGTCGCATAATTCGGTATATGGAGCTATTTCCCTGTCGCAATCTCTTTTCAAATGACTAATCCCTTGAGGATTAGGTTCATCTTTCCCTTTCCCCCTCTCTCTCCCAGTCAGGTCAGTCCTTCTTTCTCTAGTCAAAACAAAGCCCCTTCTCTTTGGCCTTCCTCACAATCCTTCAATCAACAACTACTTACGGGACAGCTTTGGGAGAGGTAACACCCTTATCTTTGAGAACACCGCATCTATCAATTCTCGTTCCTCTCTTTTAAAAGTCACTACTGAAGTAGCGTTGCCACGTCTAGGGGGATCTAGGGATCTATCAGAATCTTGAAAATTCTCTTTTTATCAATTTCTCTGCAGAAAAAAACATGAAATCCACACGATGCCTTTCGGATATAGCGAGGCGTACTTTAGAGGGGAGGCCCACCGCTGAGGTGTTGAACCAGTATAACCCGGGGAATGCGAGGGTAGGAAGGAGGCCTTTCGGTGTGTTTGAGGCGTCAGATATTGAAACGTATCGGTTGCGGTTTAGACAGAAGCTGCCTAACGATGACTTGAACCCTTCAATTGCACGCAACTGGCGACGCTACGAGACGTCTGCAAAGGAGAACCGCAACAACCCCGACAGCTTCCACTACGAACAGTACCGCCACGGCGGAAAGGCCTTCCAACAGGTCTACCAAGAAGACGTTGAACGCCTCACACGCTTCCCAGAGGACTCCAGCCTCGTCATCGACGTCCGTTCCGACTTCTCGAACATAAAAAACCACATCCCCTTCAGTGTACGCATCCCCATGGAAGAAGTTGCATATGCACTCCAACTGCAAGACACCGCATTCAAAAGCATGTACGGCTTTGGAAAGCCGGAGGTAGGTCTAGACATTATCTGTGTCTCGCATGACGGAGTCTCCAGTGAAAAGGCGTTGAAAGAGTTTGAACGTTGGGGTTACAACCCGGAAACGCTGTACAACTTCAGAGGAGGGACGAACGCGCTTTTTAACGAAACATTTTCGGACTTTGGTGATCTCAAAGAAGAGGTGGACGTAGCAGACAGCAAGACGCAGGCCTTCCCATTGGCACGACCTGACTACAACAGCCAGGTGGGGCCCTTCTCAGCGAAGTACACCCCATACCCACCGGAGAGTTTGGAGGAGCTTGTCCGGCGAGACAATGATGGGTCATGGAAGGTGGACAAACCAGCGGATATCTACGCCCCAACAGGAAAATACGCGAAGACAACGAGAGATTACCAGCAGGTAATTGATTCGCAGTGGTTGAGAGCGAGGATGGTGGTATGGCAATGTTGTTTTTTTTTTTCCCTGCATTTTTATAATAAACAGGCCGACGTGAAATGGTACGACAACAGCCACAGAGAGCCGTTCATGCGGTGGAGGGAGCCTGACCTGTCGCACGACCGAGCATATAGACCAAGCCAGTTCCAGTACCACCAGTTCTGGCGGAACGCGCCGGTCTAAAGAAAACTACTGGACGGGGGACCAGGGGAACGAACATATTTTCATCGTTACGATAACGCAGAATATACTCCCCACATACCTTTTGCTACACACCCTACACACGTTGCCACCATTATAATTGATTCTTACAGGGGGTTTGGGTCTTCCACACAAAAGCAACAATGTTAATGGCATCGGGTAGGGTGCGCCAAAAGGGGCCGACACCCAGCTCGACGAGCAAGCCCAAGGTGGACACCTCACGCGCGAAGCAGCTTGATGACTACATTACGAACCGCGACTTCACAGGGGCGGTCGCGCTGCTGGAGTTCCACAAACAGCAGAACCAGCCGATTGAGGGGTATCCTGTGAATGCGTGGCTGGCGTACTGTGGGTTTCATTTGGGTGACTATCTGAAGGCCCTTGAGGTTTACACGGAGATGCTGACCGATGAGTCGGCGGATCCTATTCTACACATTTACGCGTCGTGCTGTCATTTCTATTTGGGGCAGTTCAAAGAGGCTGAGGCAGAAGCCCTCAAAGGTCCAGTTAACACCCTGCAAAACCGTCTTCTCTTCCACGTGGCGCACAAAAACAACGACGACAACAAACTCATGATTTACCACCAAAAGCTCCAGGAACAGCTCCTCGAAGACCAGCTCTCCCTCGCCGCAATCCACTACTTCAGAAATCACTTTCAAGAGGCGACGGACATCTACAAGCGCATTCTGCTTGACAACAGAGAGTACCTTGCGCTCAACGTTTACGTTGCGTTGTGTTATTATAAGCTAGAGTTTTACGATGTTTCCCTTGAGGTGCTGAACGTTTATTTGCAGGTCCACCAGGACTCCGCAATAGCAATTAATTTGAAGGCGTGCAATCATTACAGGCTGTACAACGGGAAGGCGGCGGAGTCGGAGTTGAAGGTGTTGATTGATTTGCAGTCTGCTTCGTACAATGTTGAGAATGACCTGGTCAAGCACAACCTTGTGGTGTTCCGCAATGGGGAGAACGCACTGCAGATCTTGCCTCGTCTCCTGGACATTGTACCCGAGGCACGTCTCAACCTTGTTATCTACTATCTCAGAAACGACGACATCAAAGAGGCCTATGAGCTTATCAAAGATCTCGAACCGCTTACCCCACCAGAGTACGTCCTCAAGGGTGTCGTCAATGCATGCATCGGGCAGGAAACCGGGAACCGAGATCATATTAAAACCGCACAACAGTACTTCCAACTGGTCGGCGCCTCGCATTCAGAGTGCGATACAATCCCGGGGAGGCAGTGTATGTCCTCCTGCTTCTTCCTGCTTAAGCAGTATGAGGATGTGCTGATCTATCTGAACTCAATTAAGAGCTACTTCTTCCAGGACGACACCTTCCTGTACAACTACGGTCTCGCCCTCGCAAACACCGGGCAATGGTCAGAGGCTGAACAGGCCCTCTCCGCTATCCAAAACGAAAAGTACCGTTCTGAGTACTGCTACCTCGCGTGGCTCGCACGCTGCCACATCCACATGAAGCAACCCAAACGTGCCTGGGAGCTCTACCTCAAGATGGACACCAGAAATGAGAGTTTCAACCTCCTCACTCTCATCGCAAATGACTGCTACAGGGTGGGGTGCTTCTACCACTCAGCAAAGGCGTTCGATGTGTTGGAAAGACTTGACCCGAACCCAGAGTTTTGGGATGGCAAGAGGGGAGCGTGCATTGGTGTCTTCCAGCAGGTATGTAAAGGCAATGCAATGGGAAATACAATATTATGGTACCTCTGTTTCTATTAGATTAGACCAAAAAACGAAAGGTGATTTGGATCAGAGTTTTGTCAGCTTTTGAAGAAAAAAAATAGTGGAGCACACTCTAGGGTGGCTACACTAATACAACCAAGTTTTCAAAAAAAAAAAAAACTTTGAATAGGTAATCGCGCAAAAGGAACCGACAGACGCGCTCAGAGATGTGTTCAATATGTTGAGAAACACACAGAACACCCAGGTCGATGCTATCATCAAGATTATGAGGAATTGGGGTCGGGAAAACAGTGTGAAAATATAGTGTGCAGGGAAGGGTGGTGGGAGGTAGCGGGGGAGGGAGGCCAATAACACACTACAAAAAAAATAAGATGTCCAGTTTTTTTTTTGTTTCCCATCTCCTCTCCATGCGAACAAAAAGAAAAAGAAAACCCCCTGAAACAAAAGGGAAAGTGAATAATTGCAAAAGGCTAACTAACACGATCCCGAATTTCCAACAAAAAAAAGCATACAAAAAATACAGTTCCGGTTAAATGAGTTTCTTCCCCCTTTATTCGTCTTTCCTACACAATCCCTCCCCTAATTTTTTTTTTTGGGCCTTCTTCCCCCACCTTTACATGAAGTGTCATTAGAGAAAAACTAGACAAAAAAATTGATCCCTTCGTTCGCTTTGTTCTGTCTGGTTTGTTTTATTTGGAGGTTTTTGTTTTTGTTTATCTTACAGTTTCTCTGTCAGCAAAGCACAACGGAATTCGATAACCCCGCGGAGTGTCAAAGACAATGCCTGTGTCCAGAGGCGTTTGCACTATCCAGCTTCACTTTTTATATAGGTGAAGTTTCGGTTTAACAATTGTTGTATTTCTTTTGAAGGGTTGAAAGGGTACGGGAAAAGCGCTTGGTTGTGTTTATATTTGTAACCTCATGCAATGAAAGGGGAACTAGAAACAGCAAATAAACACGCGTTTGGGTGCTTCAATGCAACACGAAACTTTGAGACAAAGAGACGCAACTTTCGCGCTTCTGCAGGGAGACAAATCGTACTCCGGGAGGCCACGATTCTACCATCAAGTCGAGGATGTGTGATCCATGCATTGGTTCGTGTGTGTGTTTTGTGCGAAATTTCTATTTTCTGTCTTTCATATTTTCACCATGACCCCCAGTCAGTTAGAGGGGATATGAACCTTGCATGAATTACCCTCTCCCCCCCCTCTCGTTTAGGATGTGTGCTGTGGGGGTGTCCACACCTCTAACACACTTTTTTTCTTTGTTCAGTTACAGAACATAAAACGAGGAGGGGGAACACTTTTCCACCTACAGCAACGTCATGATTGCCGTTATTTTTGACCGTCCCATTCATATGGGGGATAATATTTCGCGCAAAGAGAGAATAGATAAAATATAGCCCTTTTTAGTCTTGACGATGCGCTGCTACTTAGGCGAAAGACTGTCTACCTCATGGGGAAAGATACGACACTCAATCACCATGCCTTTTTTTCCAAAAACAAAAAAAATACATTGCCCCCGTCTCCCCTTCCCCTCTAAATAATTTAAGTATATTTTTTTTTTGAGATTCTAAACCTGGATAGACAAAACTCCACTCTAAAAAAGAAAACCAAAAAAAAAAAAAGACACCTGAAAACTAAAAAGACTACCCAAATTTTATGCAACCACCCCCCCCTAAGCCTCCGTAACAAGAGTACACTGTTCACGAGAGGGCTTTGTATTTCAACTCTACCCTTTTTTTAAAACAACATCTCCTCTATCTATCTCACCTTCTTTCCCCCCCTCAGTTGGAAGGAACCTCATTATGTCTGAGCAGAGTAGCCGCTTTTCAGTGGGCCAAAACTGCCAGGCGATTTTGGGGTGTTACGCGCCTCATCCTCCTATGCTGTCTTCATCTTCACCTTCACCTTCATCAAATGACGCATTTCGATATGACAGCTTGAGACAACATTCTCGGGTGATCCGAAGCGAAAATGAACGGCAGAATATTGAACGGTACCAATCTTTTCGTATATCCTCAGAAGGTAATGCAAAATGCGAATCTTCAGATAAATCGCAAAGCTTTTCAAAGAAGGGATCTATTCACGATGTGGAGAGTCTAGAACGGATGTTACAGAGACTACGCCATGGGAATAATAACAGGGTTCGTGATAATGAGGTGAGTTGTGTGGTGGAAGAGGATAGTGTACGGCCTGTTGCGCCGGTATGTGCAACGGTATCTCCACCGGCTAAGATTATACCTCGTCCGAGAACAACGTTGTTGGAGCAGAAGGTGGCGTACACAGTGGATTTACATAGAGAAACGGAAGAGAGGGAGAGGTTGAGGATAAGGGTGAAGGCGATAAAGCAGATGCGGAGGCATCGGTGTGATATAGTGCAAAGAAACCGTGTTGCGCAGGGTCGGATGACGCCAGAATGGAACCAAGGTAGATTAGAGTTAAATACAGAACGGCGTGAGGAGGAGTTCAAAGTGCACCGTGCTCGAATGCTTGCAATCGTGAGGAGGAAGAGGCGACGATACTTCGCAAAGCGACCCCCATCTGTTGCAGGGATTGCAAAGCTTGGTTACATTACACCCCATCAGCCGCCAGTATAAAGGGGAGGGGAGTGGGATCGGGAGTGGGGTTTCATTTACAAACTTTTTTGCCCATTTTTAGTATTGCAAAAAGAATGCAGGGGATGTTTGATGAAAATTTTCGAGGGAAAAAAAATAACCACAATCAACCCCAATACAGAGTCTTTTTGCTAACAGTTTATTTCCTTTTTTTTTCTCTTTCTCACTATGTCTGGATCCAGAAACTCGAGGAAGGGTGTGCGTCACGGACGGAACAAGGACGAGAAGAAGGGGTCGAAGGACCAGAAGAACTCGACTCGCACGGAGCGCAGAGGATTCGTCGCCCACGCGACAGCAACGAACACCACCAACGCCTACGGACCACGTGACAGGTACGTGTGGGACAACATGCCCTGATTAGGCAGAATAACAAAGCAAAGCAAAAATAAGATGAGAAATTCTCAGTCGAGATGCTTTTTTGCAAACGTTGTCCTTTTGTTGCCCTTTGCCTGTTTTGTCGAAAAAAAAAACGCATAAAAAAAAAGTTACCAGAATGATGCAGGGAAAAATGGTTTGCACCACTAATCTAACCCAAAAATAGGCGCCCGTTTCCCACAAAATAAAAGTAGCGTTATTCGCGTTATGAAACGTCAGTTGTCTCTCATTGTCCAGAGCAGCTGTATTTGATTGTTTTTTCCCTCTTTTTTTTAAATATCGGAGTTTGGGAACTTTTGGTTTAATTGGTAATTGTCACCCTTTTTTTGTTTCTTTGCGTGGCTAATTCACCATTTTCTATCCTATGCAAAAACGTCCGCAAAATTCCTCAAAAAAAAAAAATGTTAACCAACTAACAACGTATATTGTTAAGGGACATACACCAGCCAAACCCATTCTCCATTATATTATTTTTTGTTGACTTTTTTCAGTTCCTTCGTTTTTTTTTTTTTTCCTTTTTTGGCGTCAGAAGTAAAAACTTCTTGCAAACAAAAAAAGCCTCCCCTTCTTTCTTTTTGTTTTTCTCTTACCCCCCTTACTCCAGTAAAGCCCCCCTTTTAGTATCTGTAGTTTTTCAAAAGAGTTTCTTTTGTACTTTCTCAGAAAAAAAATTCAACAATCCTTCCTTTTTAGTAGGGGTTTTTGAGAAAGTTTTGGAGTGTCAGTGCTTTGCGTCGCAGAGGCGTTTGCACTATCAACTTTACTTTGGTATCTGCGTACACTCATCGACCTTCAACCCCTATCCTTCAGCATAAAACCTCCTCCTCCTCCCCTTCTCCTCCTCATCCCACACACAATCACCCAATTTGAGCTGGCCATATTAGGGGTTAACCAAAAAAGGTAACCAGATGTTCGAAGGAGCAAGATATGACAAATACATCGAAAAATGGAAGCTACACGAGGTCATCAACGAGGCCGTTTCTGACGTGCTCACACGACTCCCTGAAAACCCTTATGAACACCTTCGCGATATGTTTTCTGCGCTTTGCGAGACGTCTCCCTCTCCTGACCCCTTCCTCAAGAAGGCACCAGCGAACGAGCTATGCGGAAAGAGCCTGACACCACATCCACCTCCTCCTGCAGTAGCACCTCCTCCGAAGGAAGACCTGGATCTTGATAGGTCGGGTTCATTGAGAGGGGGTGAGCTGCCGACTTCCAACCTTCACACCCTCAAGACCACTCGGTCTTTTTTCAAGCAAACCGGGACGTATGATGGTGCGGCACATAAGTCTTCAATATCATTCGGTAGGCAGTCTTCGTATGTCGCAAGGAAGAAAACGTCGCTCAGCGCGGCAGAGCGTCTTGGGCCGGAGTTTCTTGAAAAATTGCTGCACATCAGTTTGGATCTGTGCTCGAATGTGACGCACTCTGAGGTGCTCCTCCCGTGTATCATTGAGTCTTGCCAGGAGTTGTTGAATGCAGATCGGTGCTCTCTGTTTCTTCTCGAAGATGACTTCTTGGTAACGCAAATCAAATCAGAAGAAGTGATCCGGGTGCACAAAAGTACAGGGCTTGCAGGGCATTGTGCGACAACGGGGGTGCACATCAACCTGGCAGATGCCTATGAGGACACACGGTTCAACAGAACTGTGGACGATATGACTGGGTATAGGACAAAGAGTCTGCTCTGTGCGCCGATTACCTGCGATGGTGACATTGTGGCGGTGGCGCAGCTGCTGAACAAAACCGAGAATGGGGTGATCAGCACGTTTACTTCGGAGGATTTGAATTTGTTTAAGACGTATGCTGCGTTTGCGGGGCTTGCGATTCACAATGCAGAGTTGTATAATGAGCAGGAGTCGTTGATGCAAAAGAATAAGTTTTTTATTTCTGTGCTGGAGACGCTGTCGCAGGCGGATATGCGGAAGTGGGGCACAGTAGTGGAGGATGTATCACGCGGTGCAGCAGCGGTGCTCAATGCAGAGCGCTGCACACTCTTCATGGTCGACAAAGAGAAGAACGAACTCTACGCACCTTCCGAGCACGGCGAGATCCGCTTTGCATCTTTCAAAGGCATTGCAGGCACTGTCTTCACCTCGGGCGAAATATTAAACCTCAAGGACCCCTACTCCGACTCACGGTTCAACCCAGAAATTGACAGACAAACAGGCCTCACAACACGCTCCCTCCTCACAATGCCTGTGCACTATATGGGGCAAGTCATCGCGGTTGCCCAAGTAGTCAATAAACACGATAAAGGCGGTTTCACAACAGAGGATGAAGAGACACTTCGTTACTTTGCGCACTTCGCAGGGGTGACGTTGAGTAACTCGAAGTTGTATGACTTTGTGCTGGAGTCGCGTAATAAGACAATGGCGTTGTTTGAGAAGCAGCTTGAGGTGCTCTCAGAGGGGAGCTCGCCACGCTCTGTGAAGACGAGAAAGCGTAACAACACACAGCTGCGGAGGTCGTTCAAGGTGCACTCCTCTGAGGTAAGCCTCTGTATGGAGTGCAGCCTCACGCAGGAGGAGATCGAGCTTGCGTGCTCATGTGAGTTCAATATCGACGCCTTCCGCAGCCCCGAGCAAGCGAACAAGCTTCTGCAGGTCATCGTCAGCCTCTTCCAGCGGCTCGATCTGTTCAACCTCTTTTCCCTCCCTGTGGTCAAGTTTGTTACTTTCTTGTGTGCGGTGCGTGCGAAGTACAGGAACCTTCCGTATCACAACTTCCTGCATGCAGCGGATGTGACGCAGACACTGTTCACGTATCTGCACAAAGGCGATCTGCGTACGTCTATCTCGGATCTCGAGGTGTTTGCGCTGATGGTGTCGGGCCTGCTGCACGACATCGACCACATGGGGCTCAACAACTCCTTCCACTTCACGACAGAGTCGCCGCTGGGCATTCTCTCCTCTGCCTCGGGAGCGACGTCTGTGCTGGAGGTGCACCACTGCCATGTGGGTCTGCAGCTCCTGGAGGAGGAGGAGCTGGACATCTTCTCTGGTGTCGACAAAGACCTGATTGCGGAGTTGAACCACATGATTGTGAGCAACATCTTGAGCACGGATATGGCGAAACATTCGCAGCTGCTGCAGCGGGCGCGGTGCATCTTCTTTGCGGGCTACATCCGCGACAATCGAGAGCACACAAAGCTTCTATGCCAATTCCTCCTTAAATCTGCAGACATCAGCAACGTCACGAAGCCTTTCAACCTCAGCAAAAATTGGGGTGTCTTGGTCACCGAGGAGTTCCACTGGAAGGGCGAAGGCGCGGAATCCTCTGCAGAGAGCACCAAATCAAGCAAGAAGGGGGTCACGGACCTGGTCTACCTTGCAAGGGGACAGCTCGACTTCATAGAGGACGCCGCCATGCCTACGTACGAAACGCTGGCAAAGGCGTTCCCCGGTGTGTCGTGGCCATTGGAGCAGCTCAAATCGAACGTTGCACGGTGGAAAGAACTGCTGCAGGCAGACACAGTTATGAGCAGCCCAACCGAAACGATATAAATGATTCTTAATAGTGTTTAACAGCTTTCTAAACAATGTAGCATCTCCAATGTTGTTTGTATTAGGTACCATATTGAGGGTATTAGGGACACTTCGATGCGCTATTTACATAGTGCGTTGTGTTGTGTTGTGTTCCCCTTCTGCTTGTGTCCCAACACTGTTCTCCATATGCCGGCCTGAAGTGCACTGTTGGACCTTTAGTATGTCTAAGTGCGCCCTGCCTGCAAAAAAGAAAGAGCAACCGGCAGGCCCTTCGGCGGAAACGATTCCCCCCTCAACTAATTATTGAAAGTGAGGCTTAGGTTCATCCTCACAAAAAAAAAAAATCCCCTTTTTTTTCTCAATTCTGGCTCAGTTCGGGTTCCATCATACACACACAGTTGCCTTCTTTTCAAAGAGTTGTAATACCAATAAATTGCTCCCTATTTAAAAGGCAACCTCCCCTCTCTCCCCATACCCCTTTTTCCACCTTTGCACCATCCCAACTTTTCTTGACCTAATTGAGGGCATTCTCTCCCCCCGAGCTCCACACGGGCTTCTTCTTGCATCTCCTGCTCTCCACGGGCACTTTTTAAAAAGAGGTAACTGTAGCTGAGTCACATTGGTATCGAAGGACTAGAGGACTTTATTCTCCACCTTCTTCTCCTTCTCCAAGCGTATATGCACGAACTATTCAATATTACCTCCATCGCCATAAATATGTTTGACCTACCATATCGATCTTCATCTCTCTCTCTCTCTTCTTCCACCCCTTTTCCACAGGTATTATAATGAGCGGTGAGGCGGGGGGAGGCTTTGCTTGGGGTGGGTGTGCGTCGGAGTTGATTAGGTCAAGCAAACGCGCACATGGAGCTCAGGATAGATTGCCACAGTATGCGGCAGAGTCTGTGGAGAAGGTGAAGAAGGAGATGAGCGTGCAGGTGGAGCAGGCGGAGATGCTGCGGGAGAACCCTAATGTGGACTTTCGGGAGTACTACTCGACGCATACACTGCTCTGTGAGGGCGCGCTGCGCAACAAACGCATGCTCCACACCTATGCCAGAATGCGTGAACACGCCCTCACCGACGCCTACTGGCAGGTCGGACAGAACCTCCCCGGCCCCACCGCCGCCTGCCTCAGCCCCGCCGAAAACACCTTCTTCCGCTCCTACTCGAGCCTCTGCTCCGCCTACATGGAGTCCCACGGTCTCAACCTCCGTGCCTCTCTCAGAAGACCTCCCCACGTAACAGACATGGTCTCCGTACGCGGTCTAAAAGACTTCACCTATATGTCGCCCGAAACAGGGCAGGAGCATGCAGTGCGAAGGGGGAAGCTCTTCATTGTGACGCAAGAGGAGGCGGAGGCCTTGGTCCAGCAAGGTAGTGTTGAGCCGGTGAATGAATGATCGAATTTTTCGGTGTGAAATATGCCTCTAGTAAAGCGGAAATAAGAGCAATGTTGTGCCGGGAGGGAGGTTGGTTGTCCATGCATATGTTGGGTATAGAAACGACCTTAATGAAGGTGGTTGTCGACCGCTTTTTGATAGGCAAAACGTGGAGGCCGGTTACCAAGTTGCCAAGATGAAAAAACAATGTTTGTCTCACAAAGGGAAGACTGTACGGCCTCTGTGCTGGGGGGAGGGATGAGGTGTTCAGAGTTGTCTCTTTGATAAAAACAAAAGCGCAAAAGGGGGGCGAAAACTATTTAGATCTAAAAAAGAGCGATGGTAATTGCTATATAAAAAAAAGACTGTATCTTTTAAGTACAATAGCCCTGGTTGTTTAATTTAAACGTCATAGGATGACTCATCTCATGAAAAATACACACACACATAGTGTGCATTGTGTGAGAGACCTTCTGTATTGTAGATTGGCATTCAATGATTGAGGGTGACGTATATTTCTTTTTTTGTCCGGGTTTCGATAAACCCGCGGGGTCTCTGCTGTCCCAGAGACGTTTGGTTCTTTCGTTTTTTTTTGTCCCCAACTCCCCCAACACACAACACCTCTCCAAATGCCAGATATCTTACAACTAAGGAAAATACCCCCAAAAAAACACCTTTACTTGACCGTATACTCGTATTGGGGTAGAAAAAAAAACGAAAATGGCAACCGCACAGCAAACACAAATAGACTCGGTGTCTGGCACGCTTCGCAAGGTGGGGCATTTCGCTGCTGTTCAGGCAGTTCCGTTCACAGTCAAGGTTACGCTCTACCCAAGTATGTTTCATAGTGTTTCATGGTGTTCTGGGATGATTTGGCCTGTCACTCATTACTGTCGCGAGAGGGTTTTGTATTGCAAGAATTGTGTATTTTTTTATTTGCCTTTGTACACCACCCACCCACAGTGGAGCGTATCAGATTGCTCATGCAAACGCAGCATCTTAACAAAACCTACAGCGGTGTTTCTCTTACAGTATGTTCTTTTTTCTGCTTTCCCCCCATTACACCCCCCCTCAACAGTCTCTCAGCCAAACCATCCACCAAATGAGGGCAGAAGGCAACCTCGCACCATGGCGTGGTGTGACACCAACCCTGGTGAGATGGGCTCCGTCTCAATACATCCATCTCTTCATGAAGGACGCGATTTCTGGTTACGTTCCGAGGTTTGCATACTCCCACACCCCCCCTCCACACCTCCCCCTCCCACACCCCCAAAATTTCACATTTTAACAGCTATGACAAGAAAACCGAGTATTCGAAATACTTTTTCAGCAAGGTAGGATCTGGCGCTGCGACTGGTGTGGGTACTGCATTGGTTTGGGCGTACCCGCTTGATGTGATGCGGCAACAACTTGCAACAAAGAACTCTGGGTCATGGCGGAATGCAGCAAAACAGGTTCACTCCGAGCATGGCATGAAGGGCTTCTACAGAGGATTCATGATGGACGCCCCTGGGTTGATGATCTTCCGTGGTCTCCAGCTTGGAGGATGGGATCTGATGAAGGACCACTACGGTGCACGCTGGGAGGAGATGGGCACCATCAGACGCTTCTTCCACGCTATGGCAATCTCCATGAGCGGCTCGCTCTTTTCCTACCCATGGGACACCATCAGAAGAAACCTGATCAGCGCCAAGGGAGGCTACGGAGATGTCTTCAAAAACGGAGTTCACGCAGCAGGTGGCGTCAGGTTGTTCTTCTACGCAGGCTTCTCTGCTCGTATCATGAGCAGTGTAGTTAACGGCGCGCTTCTTGAAGGATTCGATGAGTGGAAGCGTACGAAATAAGACCAAAAACCAAAGAAGAAAAGAGGAAATCTAAAAGGAATTTCCTTTTGTTTTAAAACGAATTTTTTTTGGAGTCTCATTTCCTCGTTTTGACGGGGCAAATATATAAATGAGAGGCAAAGAGAGTTGAGAGAATATTATCCTTTGGTAAACTGCTTTCGCTCTTTAATCTCTTATTTTCCCTTTTTTTTAAACGAAAAATGCATTTATTTTTACGACAGAAATAAAGAAATTATTTCCAACTCTCCCCTTAGATGCCCCCCTCCCTCCGATCCCCCTCCCTTCATAATGTGGGCTTTTCCACTATTTCATTAGTATCAGCAATAGAGCCAAACCCTTCCCCCCCTGGTGGTAGCTAGTCTCGAAGTCTTTTTATCTTACGATCACCGCTAGAAAGGGCTATTTGGCTCCCCAAAAAAGAAGAAAAAATCCGATTTTTTTTTTTGGTTTATTCAAGGTGGCTAAGCAAGTGAGGCTTAGGTTCATCTCATAAACTTTTCTTTATTCTTCGAAATGTCTTGTATTTTGAACACAAATAGCATTTTTTTTTCAAGATGAATTTTGCTAGGCACAGAGAGGGCTTATGCTTAGGTTCATCAGGTAAAACCTTTTTTTTTTTTTTTTTGCCCAAATTTATTCAGAGTTTCAGCCTCTTGTTGCTTTTTTTACCCTCATTTTAGATGTAATGTACACGAGAGGTACATTCATCTTGCAAGTTTTTTTTCTCTCGAATAGTAGTCCGAAGATGTAACTGAGTTTTGCACTTTTAGGTCTTCTTTGTAATGGGATTTTTGATTCCCTTTTGCACTCTTCTCCATGAGTGGGGGAGAGAGCATCAGTTTTTTCTTTTTTGGGTGATAAGCAACTAGAGGCTTCAATTCATCTTTACCCACTTTTTTTCTTCTTTTATGGGTTTCAGTGCGTCCTTTGACGCGTTATCACATTTTCAACTTTGCATTTTTAAAATGCTATGGGCTGTGGTTGAATGACAAAAAATAATGGCGGGATATGATTATCATTTCCATTTCTTGTTTTTGTTTCCACACAAAAAAAATAACAAACAAACAAACAAACAAAATCATTCGTTGAGCGTACCCTGCTTGGGAAATGGGGGGACCAATCACCCCCCCTCCCGGCAAAAAAAAAAAATCACTCCCCCGAACCCTCCCCCAAAACCCCCTTAACATTGTTTGATGAAATCTATGTGACCCTTTTTCACCCCCAAAAAAGCTCTCTCCATTAAGTTTCTTTTCAATGCATTAAGATTTTCTGTCTGAAGGGGTTCCTGCGATGCCTAGTTGTTAATGGGTTTTGTGGAAAAAAAGAACGGATAAAATAAAGTGGAACGACGTGCGTTTTTTGTGAATGTGAGTGTACAATATGGTATCTGTATCCCCATTTTTTGCTACCCTCAGTACTGTCAATTTGTAGTGTAATTAATTTATCAATCCATGACGAGAAGATGGGACAATATAGTTACTTTGTACACTTTCCATGGGATCGGACATTTTTTTTTGGAAGTCTATGTTATACCCTGCTTACTATTTGATAAGGTAGTCAGGATATAAAATTGTTGCTTTCTTTTTTTTTGTGCTTTTTTCCGTCTCATCGCGAATTCCAGCAGCGTGTTTTGTGTTTATCCTTATTTTTTTCTTCGACCCAGTGAACCACAATTACAGGATTACTTTTTTTGCATTGATTTAGATTTTTCTTTTCTTCATCCCCCTCCCCTTCACTCCACACTCCAACCCCCGAATTAGATGGAAGTATCGAATTGAAGCCTTGCATTCAATTTTACGGGAAAAAAACAAACAAACAAAGCAAAAAAAAAAAAACCTTGCGTTGCACACAACAACGCAGTAATAACACTTCGCCAGGTTTCGGATTTATCAGAAAGGTGTGTTACACCGTTCTCCATTGCCTGGGGGGAAAACAAATAAAGAGTGTTGCACAAATTATGTCAATAGGCAATACCCTTAAAAAAAAGCATTTAGAATTTCAGTAAAAAAAAAATTAAGCAATGATTTGTTGCAGTTTTGTCGCCCTTTATTTGGTATTTTTTTAGGAGGGATGTGTGTAACTACCCCACCCAAAAAAAAGTCAACGTTTGTAGGTTTCAAAAAAAGGCAACAAATACATTGCAAGCAAAAAAACAAACCAACACAAAAGAAGAGTTGAATACAACAACAAAAAAATAATCCCATCCTTCCATCCTCCTTTTTCTCCCCTCTCCAAAACACTTCCCCTTCCCCTACTCTCCTTAGAATCCTTTCCAGAAAGCCTCACCCAGATCTTTTTGTAAATTTTTTGTTTTACATGATTGCGGAGAACGCGATCTCCCCACTGCTTTTCGAACCTCTATCCTCACCGTGCACGAACCTCAACGATGCTGCCGTAGACCCTTCGGAGGGTGTTTCTACTACACCTAGCACAGCTTTTGCTGAACGGTTTTCATATGTTGACACTACCGGGACTGTTTGTGGTGCTGATACGAGCTTGATTGGGAGAGGTGCGCATTCATCGGTACATCGTGTACAGCGTAATGATGGACTTGGTGGACCCCGTTTTCATGCAGCAAAGGTAATTCCATTGACACGGACACGAATCAATGCAGCTAGAGAAGAGTTTCGTTTGCAGGCTCTTTGTTCTACCTTGGACGGTTTTGGTGTGATCAATGCGCATCATGGGTTCGAAGAGAACGGGGCCTACATCATCGTTATGGACCTTTTTGAAGACTCTGAACTGTACACCCACGTTGCCTCCTCGCGGGGGTTGGACATAAAGAAAACGCTGTTTCAGCTGCTCACCACTGTCTCTGCGCTGCATGCAATGAACATCGTGCACCGGGATATCAAGCTTGAGAATATGCTTCTCGTGGATGGGGTGGTAAAGCTATTTGACTTTGGCACTGCAGTGCAGGTTAATAGTGGTGGGGTTGCGTGTCTTTCTTCATGTTGTGGGAGCAGGCGTTACATGGCACCAGAGATTATGGGTGTAAAAGGAGGTGGAAAACGATATGGACAGGAGGTGGACATGTGGTCTGTCGGTGTTGTCTTCTATGTGTTGTTGTTCAAGCAGTATCCGTTCCCCTCTGCTGGGGCAGGTGGCAGCAGCAAAGTGTCTCCCGCAGCATCCGAAGGGTTCACCCTCCCTGCAGGGCACACCGAAAAGGATATCCCCCTCGACCTGCTAAAAGCGCTTTTTCAAGTCAATCCAAAGGCTCGTCTGACAGCGGCAGACGCCCTTTCTCACACCTGGTTTACATCATGAAATCTTGGGGGTACCTTTTTTAAAATTGATGTAAATTGCTGTGCAAAAAGATCTTTTTTACAAAAGGTTTTGAGAGAAAAAATCGATATATCGTAGAGATCTGATCCTCTTCAATGGAGGTATTAAAGATTTCGCCGACAAAAAAGGAAAATTCCGGGGGTTGAAACCCTTGTTTTTGTGTTATCCCAGATCTTACCGTTTTTACCCTGCCTCGCCCTGCAAACCACCCTTTCGCTGGCCCGTTGGGTCCGCTCTGCTTGAAGATATAAAAAGAAAAATGGTGTTCCCCGATTGCCCTCCCCCCTTTTTATACCTTACGGTACGGGCCAGTCATTAGATTTCCTTTTTACATCTTCTGTTGTTGGCCGCAGGGTACTTGTGCTTTCATCCGGATGGCTGGCATCGTACGTGGGTTAGTCGGAGGTGCCTGCATCAACAACTACAGTTTTTCTTTAATCTAATGTCTGCATTAATAACTTCACTTTTATACACCCCACCCTATCTCACCATTCTCACCACACTTCGTCTGAAGGTGCGGTATCTCCCTTCTCCCCCCGTACTACCCAAAGCATACAAACCATATTCGACCACATCTGCTCAGCTCTACACACACTAAAACACACACTAGATAAAAAGAAAAAGAAATGTCCGATCCTGCAAAAGCGGTGGTAGAAGCACACAGTTTGTACCAGAATTATGTAAAGGTATGCGCCGTTAGTGCATTTTGTCGTAAAATTTAATTTTAACCTACCCCTTTTCCACACAGCTGCTCGAGGCGAAGAGTTATGACGAGGCAAAGAAGACACTAACGCAGCTGAAGCTACTCTTCACTAAATTCCCGACCTTTTTGAACCCCGAGGCGAAACCCCCAACAAGGTATGTCCACTTCATCTGTTCACGCAACTATTTTACCCCCTCCCCGGTAATTCCAACACCAAGAGTGTATATTAATGCTGCTGCTGTTAAAAAGCTCGTAGTTGGATCCAGAGCTCAGGTTGTAGGGTGTCAGGCTTTCTCCTCCCTCTATTGGCATGCACCCTTGCGCTTCACATCTCGTTACTCACAACAACCCACTCCATTACAGAGGTCAGGAGGTGATGCTGGTGCGGGAAACCATGGAGCACGCAGTTCTTGCAGCAGCGTCGGAAAAAAACATGGGTATGGCGGTTGTGCATGCTCCTCTCTCTTCCCTCCCCTTTTCTCAACTTTGCTCCCGGGTTTGATTAAAAGATGTGACACGAGAGGCGTGTTCATCTTACAAGTTTTTCTTTGCTTTCACGGACCCACCCTGCACCCCTCAACCCTCAACCCAACACCTCTTCCCTTTCAGTTGCGTTTGAAAGACATTTCGAGATCCTGCGTGCATACTACTCAGACTTCGAAGACGAGCCGGCAAGCGAGAGACGACTCTTGATCCTCGGCCTCCACCTCCTCAAGCTGCTTGCCACCAACGAGACACGGATGTTCCACATGGAGCTTGAACGCATTACGACCGTCGACCAGGACAGCATGTACATCAAAGTATGCTCAAAAAACTCACTTTTTATTTGTATATTTTACCACACAGGATGTGATCCAGCTGGAGCGGTACCTGATGGAAGGAAGCTACCTGAAGATGTTGACCGCAAGGAAGAAGGCGCCTTCGACACACTACGAGCCGCTGATGGAGATGCTTCTTGTGACGGTGCGACGTGAGGTCTTTAAGTGTGCGATGTGCTCGTACGACAGCTTGAGTGTGGAGGGTGCAAGAAAGCTGCTGATGTTCGACAAAACAGCGGAGGTGCTTGAGTTCGTTGATGAGGAGAGAAAGAAGCTTGATGACAGCAGCGCCGCGTGGAACCTGAGAGGCGACGCCTTCTTCTTCTCAGACACAGAACAACACAACAGCCACCTCCCCTTCCCCGAGCTCATCCAAAACCAGCTGAACTACTCCCACGAGCTCCAACGTATTGCCTAGAAAGCTTTTTCCTTTTGGGAATCTTTTCAAAAAAAAAAAAAAAACATAACACAACATTCATCCTTCTAACCACAAACACCGGGTTTTTTTTGAAAAGTTGGGGATGGGAGGAGGGGGGTATGGGAATGCGGGGAAGTACCAACCAAGGTATTTTTTTTAAAAAAGGCGAGAAGAAGAAAAAAAACGGCCTGTACAATTTGGTTTAGAAAAAAGGTGGGGGGATGTGTGTGTGAAGGGGGATGGTGCATGGTTTGCGGAGAAGAATAAGGGATGGAATAAGGGATATTTGGGGCAAAACGTTTTCCTTCTGTTAACCTGCGTACATCCCCCCCCTTTCCTTCCAGATTTGATGACTTTTTTTAAATTCGAATACGCTTGTCCCAAAAAAAAGCAAAAAAAAACATCCATCTCTCTTCCTTATTGTAGAAGGAAGCATTTAGCCTCCTCTTCCCATTTTTTTTTTTTTTTTGTGACATTTTCGACTGTTCCTTTCTGAAGAAGTAACATTTAACACATACAAAGACAAAAGACTAATTTCTCCTCCCTCCCCCCTTACCAACGGATCCTACAGCGGTTCGAAGTAACAAAAAAACGGCCACACCCTCCCTCCTTTTTTGTTCCAATATATCATTTTTTATCCTGCCTAAAAGACCGCTGGCGTCAAGTGCATAAAACAAACCCTCTGCTTTGAGAAGTCCATATTCATCATTTTCCCCCTTATTTCATCTACACCCAACAGAACATAATATACACTCTTTTTTAATAAACCCCCTCCAAATAATACACAAAGCTCCCCCTCTTTCTTTTTCGATTTTTTTGATTATTTTGCTATGGGTGAAGTAGGGTGAAGTGGGGGAAAAGAATATCCTTGAAACACAAGGTACGATGTTGTACATCCCACTGTTCGACGATGAAATCCTGGACAGTGGGGATGTGGCCGAGGAGCAGTCCTTAGGCAGGCAGAACAGCGCCCTCGGGCTTCGTGGGGGCTGTCCAGCAACCCCAACCATCGCGACCTGCCATGGCATCCTTCCCGCACCCTCAAGCTGTTTTTCCCTCGAAATCCAAGCCTCTTATGAGACCGCCCTGGAGAAATCACTTGCAGCAACGGTCTTGACAATGGAGGAAAGGTACTGTCTTTAACCTCCCTTCCCCCCTTCCCAAATAAACCATTTTTCTTAAAAACAACAAAAACAGACTATCCAGCGTGCGTGCAGATGAACCCCTCTTAAAGCCTCGTGGTATGGAGCTAGCCCCATACCGTCCTTTAGGGAATGGCATGCAGGTGATGGCGGAACGGTCTTTGTTGTGTGAATGGTCGTTGTTTCATAACTTTGCGTTGCCTTGTAGGGCTCTTCTGCTTGGTGGTCGTGTGGAGCGTAGCGTTACATTGGATCGCGCACCGTCGCGTCTACCTAATACACATATCGCACGCCTTTCACGCACCTCCCTTCAATCCTCAAGCCTCCGTCTCCCCCGCTCTCCCGCACTCCGTCGAGCCTCCCTCACCATTGAAGGCAACACCACGACAGCCACCCCTCCCACCCACATCGAAAGCCCCTACGGTGGAACCTACGAAGACGAAACCATTACCCCGATTGAAGAAGTTCTCATGGACGACGCGCAGTGTTCATTAGATTTGTCTAGTTTGCAGGATGTGATGGGGAGTGACGAAGAGGCATCGGTGTACGACCGATGGAGACAGTCTGGGAGGCATGTGAAAGGGAAGAGGAGGAGGGGGAGGGGGAGTCCGAGGGGTGCTGTGGTGGAGGAGGTGGTCGATGTGGTGGTGCAGGAGCTTTGGGCGGAGGTGGTGCCGCAGTTTACAGGGTTGGTGCCGCCGCAGGGGATTGCTGTGCCAGTGGAGACACAGCACTTCCCGCGGAGTAGCACAGCGAACAGCGTCGACACCGACAGCACAGTGCACCCACAACCAAGCGTCCGAAGCGCAGGGAAACTCCAACGCCCGCACACCGGAGAACCCCGCACAACCGAACAGCGAATATGGGTTCTCACCCCTACCGAATCCCCAATAGCAGATCAAGAAGCTGCAGTGGAGGTGGAAGCGGCGGAGCTACATGAGAGCGGTGGTGGTGGCGGTGTAGAAGAACAGTCAACCCTGGAGAAAGAACTGCCAAAGGAGAGAAAGGTCTCAGCAAACCGGAAACGGCGTGTCGTCGATGTCGCCGAGCCGGTTAAAACCGAGAAACGGCAGAAAAAAAAGCGGAGCAAAGCGAGTGGAAAGCGGCGGGAAAGTCAGAAGCAGATTATGCGTTTGGATGAATATGTGTTGGAGCAGAATCGGTTGTTCCAGCAGGGGCTCTCGCCCTATGCACAGGACGCACACGCAAGCATCGACGACAGCGAGCTGACCCTCCCACCCCTACACAAGCAACACGACGCCCACGTCTACCACGGCGACAACCGCAGCCCCGTCCCCTCTGACGATCTCGAGACCACCCCCGGCGCACACCCCACACCAGCCTCACCCGATGCAATGGAAGATTCAATAGAAGGCCGTCTCCCAGTCCTCTCTGGCGTCATACTGCCTGGGGCCGCAAGGTACGACTGGCCGGCGCGAGCGCAAACGGTATGCCCCTCATTAGGTTCTTTGCGGGTGTACAATTTGTTGGATTTAGAACGTTAATCTGGTTTTTTTAATAAGTTTTTCAGTAAAAAATTCCTCATTTTTTGACAGGCAATACCACGCGCAATGCGAATGCACCAACAGTACCTCCCTTCTCGGCAATGATATCCGCTCAGTCTCTTTTCAGATGTGTGCATTTGTTGTCTATTTGTCTCCCCCTCTATGCACCACCTTTCCAACTTTCCTTTATTCCTTTTGGGAAGGAGAGGATGGGACCGGCTTTTTACCGAAAAAGGCCACTCATTCATAGAGGACACAACACAGGGGGTAGGGGGTGGGGGATATTTTTCTAGCCAAAAACCACCCCCCTTTTTTTTGTCCCAACATATTTAATCTGATTTGGGTAAAAAAAATGGTCATACGTTTCTCCCTCCCCTTCTCCCCTCTTCCGCTCTCACCCCAACATAAAACAAGTAGGAAGAAGGGATGAGCGCTCTCAAAGATGCGCACGTTAAAAAGATAAGTGCGGAGTTTAAAAAGGCGGTGGGTGAAAGCCATCCGGGGCTTGCACAGAATGTTGTGGCAGAGCTGTGGAGTGCGTTTGACTGTTCCACATCGGCAAACGCAGAGTTGATGGCGCAGTTCCGTGCAGTGTGTTTGAACTTCCGGACAGTGGCTCCGATGCTGGTTGACTCGAGCCTCACACCATCGCAGCTGGCAGCCATGGAGCCAAAGGATATGAGCACACACAAACAGAAGTTCCAGAAGGAGCAGATCCGCAAGGAGGAGCTTGCGTATGTAAGAAGGGGCAAAACCCCCCCCCCCCCCCCCCCCCTCAAAGATTGCTAGTAATGGTGTTGCTGCGGTGGCAAAGCATCGCTCTCTGCGGAAGGCTTGCAGCTGTCTTTTCAATTTTTTCTTGTATTGTGTTGCTGCTGCTGTACGATAATTGATTGTGTTCAAGGTTGACTGCGGTTTTTTATCATGAATTTTTCTTCTTCTTCCAAACACTCTAACAAACAGAGCGGAAATCCTTGATGAGGAGTTCTCCGCACGGTGCAATAACTGTGGTCTCATGAAGCTGTCTATCGCGAACGCGAATGTACTGCTGGACTTGGAGGATAGGTATGAATCCCACGCCACATGCCCAAAACCAAGCAAAAAACACACACTCATTCCCCACAGCGACCGCTGCAAAGGGGATGATGACTTCTGTTACTGCGCTGTGGAGCTGGATGAGGATAAGGATAAGGAAGAGAAGGACGGTGCGAGCGACGCAGAGAGTGACAGTGCGAAGAGAAAACGGGGTGAGGACACTACAGAGGACTCCGCTGCGAAGAGACGAAAACAAGACTAGTTTTCCAACAAAAAAAAAATCTACCCTAGCCATTTCTACTTCACAACCCCGGTCAGCAGTCCATACGGCATGCGATTAGAAGAGACGGGATTGCACTTAGGGTTCGACTTTTGTCGATACCCCCCACAACAAAAAGCATCCTAGGAGCCGTGTGGCTTCATATTTCATACACAGAAAAAAAAGAAAAATCTTCGAACGAACGAAAAAAAAAGGTGATAATTTTCCTCTCGGTTTTCAATGTTCTTCTGGTATGGGGTGTTTTTCGACTGTAGGTTTATCTCAAACCTGTCTCGTTGTGGGGTTGGTGCAGGGTAACCACAACTTCAACAACCTCTCAGAATTTGTTTTTTTTTTTGTTTCGCAGTCGGCTTTTATTCGACAGCGGATTAAAAAAAAAACACATGTGATAATTTCCTGATGCACATATTTAGGTTATATTCTCAGAGAAGGTATTGTGCGTTGATTGGGTATTTGCGACGTCATGTTTACACCGCAAGGCTTGAGGGCATTCCCACTACAAAGGGAAAGCCTGGTGTACACTTGCCAAACCAATATGGGGATGTGGACTGCTTGATGGAGGTTCGCCAGTATATGGATGGGTTGAAGCAGTTGTCTCGAGGGGAGCCGCACCTATGGGAGAAGGAGATGGCAGAAGTAATTCGTGTTAAGCTTGAGAAGTACCATGTAGGGCGTCGCACGTTGCAGCTATTATTGACTACTGCACCTACATTAACGCATGCACGTCGTTTTATTGAAGAACACAACATCCAAGATGCGCCTCACGTTGCCACCTTTTTGATGAAATTATGCATCAGAACCGGGGCATTCAAAGATTTTGAGACCATGTGGGAGGGGCTTCTCGAAGAAGACCAACCTACTGCACCAGTGTTAAATGAGCTTTGCCAATACCTTGCACGTGAAAGACAGCACACAGAACTGGCCAAGCTTATCACCAGACGCCAAGCAACGTACCGCCACCGTGTATCCGCTGATATCATGTCTCTGTGGGTGTCCTCCATAGATACATACACAGACCTGAATGTGACGCTCAACAAAATACACAACTGGAGGATAACAGGGAGAAGCCTTGCATATGCGTTGGTAGAGGTGTCGTTGCGTCTTCTTGACAGTCGTTGTGCGGTGCTCATTAAATGGGTGCTGGAAGGCGATTTTGCAGACCCGATTTGCCCAGATTTCATCAAAAAGGATGAATCAGCAGAAACAAAGATAGAAACGAATGAAGACGCTGCGAATGCGATTCTTGCAGATCTAAGGGAAAAGGCGTTTCGTCGGAAACGGAGGATGAACACCTGGTCCGGTGGATGGGGTGGTCTTGTACTGTTTTACTGCATTCTTGGCAACGAGGCTGCGGCACGACGTGAATACCGGGCGTTGGAGAGAACCGGGATGGAGCTGGATTTTGTTTGCAGGAAATATCTTCTTCGTGGTGCTGGCATCGTTCTCGCAAAACGGAGAAATGCTTTCTGGGAAGCCGTCGCCGACCATGCAAACTGCAATACCTTACAAAACCTCCACAACCAAGTCAGATCCGGTCGTTACCGCTACAAGCCAAACCCAATAAGGAAAAGCACTACCTCTTCCAAAGACACACAAACCCCTCAGACCGATTCTCTCTCACTCCGTGCTGATGCAATTCCTTGGTGAAAAAAAGAGAGAATAAATTCTCATAACACAACCTCAATATGAAAATCTTTTAATCAACATTTCTCCCCTCCATTTTTCATCCCCTTTTACAGCAATACACAAACCCCATCATTTTGATTCAAATCATTTTCTCTTTGTTTTTTTAAGACTTTATTGGGGCGATCTAGCACCAACCTTTTTTTCTTCCTTTCTCCCTCCCTCCTCCCTCCAAACCCCTTGGAAAACCCTTTTTTTTTCTTCGAAGATGGGGCTAAAACGGAGTGCAGCGACAGCATTTGAACCGCATGCTGGGTCGTTGCAGCAGAGATTTGTGAAGCAGCAACGTTGTGTTGAAGCTGGAGACGCTCCGGTAGTGCATTATATTGAGAATGAAAAAGGGGATGAAGGGATTGTACTGAAGGTACCGCGGGAGGTGGATGGGAGGTACTACGGATATGCACATCTTGCGGGAAATGGGAGTTTCGGCTGTATAATCCGTTGCCATGATTCGCATAGTGGTGGGGATATGATCATCAAGCGTCAGGCCACCGACGATACCTCTTCCTGCGAAGCATCGTACCGTGAAGTGCGTACGCTCATCCATATGTTAAAGACGTCACCCCATCCCTCGATAATATCTTTGAAGGATTGTTGGTGGGTAGAAAACTTTTTTTATATTGTTGAAGAAGGGTTGGACTGCAATTTGTCTGAATACGTATCGGATATTGCAGGGCGGAGTGTCGGTCGGGCTGCAAAAAAATTGAAGTATTTTTTTAAGAAATTTCCCAATGAATTTCGTGGATCGGTTCGCAAGCTGGATGAGGCACAGAGGAGGGTTGTTATTACCAACAGCTTTGCTGGGATTG
Source organism: Rhynchopus sp. YZ270_cl-10 (assembly GCA_964035575.1). Taxonomy (NCBI): domain Eukaryota; phylum Euglenozoa; class Diplonemea; order Diplonemida; family Diplonemidae; genus Rhynchopus; species Rhynchopus sp. YZ270_cl-10. The sequence continues at coordinate 2,091,261 of OZ037833.1, read as the reverse complement.
CGCATCTCCACCGTTGCAATATGCTTCACCGCGATATCAAACCTGAGAACATCTGCCTTCGCCTTGGCAATGTAAACGGATCCCTTGGTGTTGTTGACTGCAAACTCGTTGACCTAGGCTCCTGCAGACGACCCCTTATGTCTCATCACGAAGAAAAAGGGAAATTCCCCGATATGACTCACGGTAAATATGTCTGCACCTACCCCTACAGGGCACCAGAGATTACAGGCAATGCGGTGGATTATACGTTTCAGTTGGATGTGTGGTCCGTGGGGTGCTGTGTGGCGGAGATGGTGTTGGGTGAACAGCTCTTCCCTGGGGATGAGAAGAGTCTCATAGGCGCACAGAAGGCCTTCAAAGGGAGGGACCTGGCGTGGTTTCAGAAGAAGTTCCCTACAGCGTCTCTGCTAGAGCAGACTCTTCTCTGTGATAGTCTGCAGTTCTGTCCGCAAATGCGCAAAACTGCGGACCAACTTCTTCTCGCCTTCGACAACACATACTCCCCAGAGGCAGCAACAGAGTACCACCCTGAACGTATGATTTTTTTTTTCCATCAACTTCATGAAAAAGGAGTTCCGTGATATTCACAGAACGGCGATTGAGCGTATCTAACCAAAACAAAATGAAGTACAAGAAAAAAATAAGAAGGGAAAATAGGCAGAAAATGAAGAGATTTTAACAAAAAATGAAGTGTCAGACGCCTCTCCCAGAGAGCGTTTTGTGCACTCACTTTTTTTGGTATTATGATTGTCAATACCAAAACAGACTACGACTATGAAAATGTTCAGGAGGTGAAGTGCCGTTTGAAGGCCTGTGTTGCGGAGCTTAGAGGTATGTTGCTTAAAGGGTGCAACGCTTTACCCTTTAAAATACAGAATGGCAAGAGTCTGCGATTGCGTCGGACTGCACAGGGCCGTCTCCGGGATACTCTGCTTCAGAGCATTCTTCGTCTCTTTCTGCGTTGTCGACTGTGACGCCGGTGGTAGGTTCCTCAAAGCGAACTGCGGAGAGCGAGGACGACGAGTTGGTCAATTTGCGCATCCACAACGACCCGCACTACGTAGCAGGCTTCTCTGTGTCGAGGCTTGCAAGTGCGTCATCCACCTTCACAACACCCCCACCCCCCCGTGAACTAATCGAAGGAGCCCAAAGTACCGGCCTCACCGACTCCACGTTCAGTGAAGACGAAGCAACGTTGGTTCTCATGGAGGGATAGAAATTAGTTTTGACAGAAAAAAATCTCAAAAAAAAAAAGTGTGTTAAAATGAGGGGAGGGAAGCACAGCAGAGAATAAGCCGGGTCCCCGGTCCCTGGGTCCAGGTCCTGGTCCAGGTCCCCGAGTCTTATTCTCTGCTGTGGAGGGAGGGAGGGAGGGGGGAGGGGAATTTTTTTAAAACTTGAAAAGGATGGGTTCATCACTTTTTCTAAGTTTTCTTTAGAATCATTTTTTCAACTTTTTTTATTCTCCAAAAAAATTAAGATAATTGGTCTCGAACGAATCGACAAAAAATAATTGTGTCACAAAAGGTGGGTAAAACTGCCAGAAATTGTCTTTTTTAAAACGATACGCTTTGTGTGTGTCCACGGGATTTTTATACTAACCCCTCTTTTCTTCCAGTTCTGTTTTGTAGTTATGGTAGAATTTGAACAGAGACAATGAGTATATTTCTCGTGTAACCCCCTACTTTATCCCAATATTTCCGTGTTCCCCACACGATAACGATAGTGGTAAAATATGTGTGTGTAAGAGAGGCACATTTCATCTGACAAATTTTCTTTGTTTTAGATAAACCTAAGCGAGCAAAGGCTTACGTTCATCTTGCCACTTCTTGTTTTTTTTGCTTTTGTTTTGAAATATGTGACCCACATGAGGCCATTTTTCAAAGATTTTTTTTCCTCCCCCTTTTTTCAAAAGGCATTTCCTTTTGTAAATGTCATATGCTTTCCCAGCACAGACACCCCCTTTTTTTTTTGAAGATACCTAAACAATGAAAACCGTGATATCATTTCACCAATTTTTCGTTTTTTTTTTTTTGTTGTTTTTGTTATTTATTTTTCAATCTTGCTCTCCCCTTGTATGTTCTTCTGTGTGTTCTTTTTGTGTGTGGGTTTGTAGACGCAGTGCAGCCTCTCTTCCCTTAGGATGCATATCGTCTCTTCAAAACGAAAGAAAGAAAAAAGGTTATGTACAGACCCCTTGTCTCCGTACAAAGGTGATTGTACAAAACAAAAAAAAAAGGGGGGTAGAGTGGAGCGAGTGCATCTTCGGGTGTTCTTATTTGCAACCAGAATTTTGCGCTTTCAGACACTAACCTGACAAAGTCTCCAACAAAAGCCCCCCATTCATTTCCCCTCCCGCTTCGTTCATGTGTTCAGTTTTGTTTAAAAGATGTGTTGTTGTCGATGATGTGGATTCCATCTTTCAAGTTTTATATTTTGTATTATGCGCCCAGTATAGGCAGTATCAAATCTGTTTTTATCGTTTTTGTCTCGTCAGGTGGCAAGTTTGAGGCGAGAATTGGGATGCATTTTTTTCAAGTTTCTTTTTTTAAAAGGTGACAAAGCACAGAGAGGCACTTTATTAGATTTTCTTGCAGAATTCGTGGAAAATATGATGTAGAGTTGCCAGGTGGGGAGAGGGGGAGAGTTTCTTCTTGACACGGTGGACTGGTCGGACCCTTGACCAGTCATTTGACCAGTCTAAAAATAACTAAGTCGTATGACTAGTCAGACTAGTATGTAGCTCTGTTTGTTCTCTCAAACAGAAAATGACCAATTGAGACTGGTCATATGACTAGTCATTTTTAGACTGGTCTGACGACTAGTTAATATCTCGAGTCATAGCTCGAGATCTTCCCAAAGAAAACTCCCCTATTTATCTCGAAGGCCAGCATTGCTAAATGCTATCAAAAAGAAAAAAAAAAAACTTGGTGCAATATCCTTCAAATTGTTTTTATGCAGTTTTTATCAACAATTGCCACCTCCCCTACGTTTTGTCGTTAAAACTCCTATTGCTATGTGAATTGGTTTCTATGTAGGTTTTGTTCAAAACAATTTTTTTGTTTTTTTGCCATTAGAAGAAAAGGGATCGTCTGTGCCCAAGCATAACCTCTCCGCTCCACCTTCAGGTGTTTGGCGCCGGTTTTGGCGCATCAATAAGATCCAAAAATAAAAATATGTACAGTTACAGAGACGACGAAAGTCTGCTTCCGAAGAGGTGTTTCAGATGAGGTTAACCTCTTGTTCTTTTATTTTTTTTTCCTTTTCAGCTGTGTGTGCACTTTGCTTACATCTACTGTTGTAGGCCGGAGGTAGGGTTATGCTTTCATCCGGATGGCTGGCATCGTAGGTGGGTCAGTCGGAGGTGGATTCATTTTTCAATTTTTTTTTTTTGTGCGTTTTTATTTTCTTCTACGAGGCGACGAAATTCACCTTGTACACACACCCCAATCCGACTGCCTTGGCCGGCGGTCGACTTAACACATAATCTGCCCTTTTTTTGCAATCATGATATCTTTGTGATACCCCTCTTCAAGGTACCTAAACATCAGCAATTTAGGTTTCTTTTTTTAGCAGAGAAATAGTCGCGAATTAAGGGAAATAAGTGGGTTCCCAAATAAGTTTGGGATACCCACCGAAAATACAGATATGGTCAGATATACCCTCTGGGTTTTCGGGTATATCTCAACTCATCTCCACCCTTTGAAGATGACTAAGCACGAGGGGCTCTGGTTCATCTGATAAACTTTTCTCTCGTTTTTTTTTTGTTTTTTTTGATCAATTTTAACCCCCTCCTTCAAGATGACTAAGCACGAGATTGTCCGAAAGGCTTAGGTTCATCTTATAAACTTTTCTTTGTGTTTTTTTTTTTTTTTTGTAGCCACACTCTTCTAAAATCGCACCCCTACGTTTTGGACGCGTATTCGGCGAAGCAGAACTGCAATATGCTGCCCTTCCCCCCCCTCCCCCATCACCACCATCACCACCCCTTCACATCTCTCCAATAAAATCGATAAACGAAACCCTGAAAACATTCAAAAAAAAAAAAAAGCTCTCCATTTTTTCCCCCAACCCTTTCCTCTGCTCTCTCCCCCTCCTCCCCCCTCAATGCAAAATTAAAGATCTACAAAAAACATTTTCAAACTCCCCCTCCTCTCCTTCTCCCCCTTTTCAACACTCTGTCAGCGATTTACACAAAAAAAAATACACAAAAATAATGTCCCTAGAATTACCAGATGAGATGTTAAATGGGGTGAACCGAAAGCTTCGAGATGAGGTTGTGAAAAAGCAGAAAAAACTGCAGTCGTTGAAGATGGCGACTGCAGAGGGGACGTTGTTGCTTGAGGATAATGAGGAGAAATTACGAGCTTTTGCAAAGACGATTGTGGAATGGAATGGGATGGGCGAGGTCATACAACAACGTTTACAGAGCGAAGAATCCCAGGTCAAAACATTGCAACGTGAACTGAGCAACACCAACACCGATTTGAAACGAAGCCAAACCACCCTGCGCACCCTCAAAAACGAGGTAATCGAGGTGCAACACGGTACTGAGGAGAGAAAGGCGAAAATTCAAAAATTTCTCTCTGATTTTAAGCTCTCCGAACGCCGTCTAGAAGAAATTATAGAATCACAACGGGAAGCAGAAGATTCTCACGAAGTACTGGAAAAGATGACGGAGATGGAGAGAACTGAATATCTACGATTAATGCAACACCGTGACGCGCTTATCAACGAAACCAAAGCAAAACGCACCCAGGTAGAAAACGAGATGCAAGACACGGAGGCACTCCGCATTGAAACCCTCTCTGTCTTGAAACAGGCCACTACCCTATCCTTTGAACGCTCTGAAGCGACAGAACAGCTCGAAAAGGTCTTTGCACAGTCACGCTCCCTCGACCTCCGCCATGGCGAAACTTCAATGCAAATCCAATCTAACAAAACCGTCATCGCCGATCGAAAACTTGATGCACATAGCCTAGAAGCAGTCTGTTCTGAAGTGCGTGACAATGTCATACAAAATGAACGACGCTGGGCACAATACGACCGAAAACGAGGTTCCTCTGCTCTCCTATGTGATAAGGTAAAGGCAGAGGACGAACGTCTCTTCTCAGAGGTAAAGCTCTTAGAGGGACAGCTGATTGCGGAGAAACAGACCTCTGCAAGGAAGGACGCGGAGCTTCACGTTGCGAAATCTGCGTTGCGTACTGCGCTTCTTCAATACGAAGAAGCAGAAGATGAGCTGTACAGACTGCAACACGACCTGGATGTTCTGCACAGCGAGGAAACCAACCAGGACGCATTCCTTCGCAGAATAGCTGAATATAAAGAAGAACATATTGCAAAGCTTAATACTATAATCCAGACCACCCAAAAAGCGAAGCGACAACTTGAAGCGGAAATCCAAGAAAACACAGAACACAACGCATCTCATGCAATGCTCAGCAAGAATGTGTCACTCTATTTTAATATTGAGCGCAAACAACGGACCGACATTCTTCTCCTTGAACAACGCCACGCAGATTCTATTGCAGCGAACAACACCTTGGATGAGGTTAAATCCTTTAAACTCATTGCAGTAGACAACGCTAAGGCGGACCTAAATGCACTTCACGAAAATTTGCTAAACCGTGCCAGATCGCTCCGAGAAGAGCTAGATGGGATGGAACACATTAACGCCCCTCTCAAGGCCGCAAACACCACAGCTCATTCGCTTCTGTTACAATGCCACCACGATATGGAATCTCAAGAAGCGCAGAAATCCTCTGTCCTAAAAGAACTGAATTTAACCGAAATTGAGCTGCAAGGACTACGTCGCGCTACAGAGTCTTTAGATGAACAGAAGGCACTGAAGGTTCGGGATGTGTCTACTATGCAAAAGCGTATTGAAGCGGAACGCCCTAAAGTTGTGGATAAGGTTGAAGGTGTGGAACATGAAGAACAAAGAAAAATCGCGCTCCGTGCAGAAATGAAGGAAAGAGAAGAGGATATTCGGGTACATCAAGGAACCTTAAGGCATGCGTTACGACTCCAAGGGGATGAACGTAGTGCGCTTAGTATCGAATTGAACGCAAAAAAAAGCTCTATAACGTTGCTCCGCGCCCGCTATGAAGAGGTTATGAACACAATATACGCTGCAGCAAGCATGTACAATGATGACCTCCTTGCTCTGCCTGATGGAGAAGCGTCGGTGGTTCGTCAAGAAGAGCTGGTCTCGCTTGAACCCGAAGAGATTCAAGCAAAGTACATTGCGTCGATTGCATCAATTCGATTGAATCTTCAAGATAAAGGCGATATGCTAGATTCTGAGATCGTCAAAATACATAAATCCAACCAAAAACTGAACAAAGCGCTTCTCAAATTGGGTACAATTGATACCTATCGGAGTGAGGTGGGGAGGATTGCGTTTGATGAGCCCACTGCATTTGAGCTTATCGTTGCGAAGAACCCCAGCTTAAGTGAAAAGGAGCAGAAGGCTATGCACGAATTTGCGGCCCTGCGGCAGAACTGCTTGCAAGCACAAAGAGAGATTGACATTCAGGTCGGCGCATTGTATGATCAATCACACCAATTGGCTTGGGTGTCGAAGCAGCACGCCCTCAAGAAGAAGCAGTTGCAGAAGTACAAGAAGGTTCTTACCGATGCGGCACAGCAACGGCAGAGAAGCGCAAAAAGCGCGGAAATGGTGTTAAGCGAACTGCAACGCTGGGCCGCCAACACTGCAGAAACCTCGGCACAGCCAGCACAGTTCTACGAGCGGTGTCGGAGGGTGCTGGATCGGCACCACGTCAAACTCCCTGGGGCGGGAATGGGTGGTGACGCACTATCCTGGGGCACACCACAAGCATCACCCATCGCACTACCCGCACCACCACGCCCAACACGCAAGCCCCGTCATCCAGGAGGACAGCAACAAGCCTGGTCTGACCGCCCACAACCACAACCACACCGTGAACGCAAGGAAGGGATCGTAACCGGTACCGCAAGCGACAAACCCAAGCGACGAATCCCATCCATTTCCCGAAGACGCCAACCAGAGCGTGACAACACCTTTGTCAGTGGCCCCGGTAAAGAAGGGTTCACCGTATCAGGGCGTGCTGTTGCTTGGTAGTGCTAGAGACCTTCTCTTCTACCTTTTTTTTTTAAACCAACGAGAACGAGAAGAGACAGCTCAAAAATGCCTTTCATCTTTTTCTTTTTTTTCGGACCTAGCTTTCTTGACACAGAGAAGCTTAGAACCCCTTTGGAGATAGATTCGTAGACTAAAAAACGGCCATTTTTTGTTTTTTTGCATCCCACCATCCTCCCCCATTTCAAACAACAAAGGGATGCTGCGGTTTACACGTAGGGGTGTGGGGTGGGGTGGTGTGCAGAGGAGGTGGGGGCGGAGTTATGAAGACCGTATGGAACGGCGAGCGGAGAAGTTGAAGGAGAGGCTGCAGGCGCAGGAGGACAGGGAGCTTATAGAACGGGTGTCGAACCATCCGTTGCAGGAGCCCATGAGCCCTGCCTTTTCGTACACCCGGCCCCATTATGCAAATGTGGAAAAAGCCAAGCGAGACCTGCGCTACATCGAAAAGGCACGTTACCTCATCAATGACAAAGAGTTTGGCATCGCCCGTTTCGCCTACCTTTCCTGCATCTCCTGCGCAATGTCCTTCATGACGTACACCTTTTATATCCTCTGGGCAAAAGAAAGGGCAGAGGAAAATGAGAACACCCGTCTCCTAGTACAACAGGAGTGCGAAATGCGCACAGAAGGGGGTCGTTCCCGCTAGCTTCACCTAATGGTGATTTTATATAAAAAAAAGAAACACCCTTTTTATTACCTTTTCAATTTTATCATCATCAAAATCAGGTATAAAAGAATCACATCAACCACAATGGGAAAAGGCTGCAAATCCCCGGACACGGGTGCAAACACCCCCAAGCTCTATGAGAAGGTGTGGACCATCAACGGGAAGGCGTATGACCTGAAGCCGTTCATGTCGCAGCACCCTGGTGGTGAGTATGCGCTGGACTGTGCGGCTGCGCATCCGCATGGTGAGTTGTTCGTGGAGTCGTACCACCCTGACGCAGACTTCGTGTACGAGACGATCAAGAAGTACGAGATCAAGTCCACCAACTACGAGGTGACACACCCCGTGAACATGTACTACGACAGCAAAGTGCAGTACACCTTTGAGGAGAGCGGCTTCTACCGCAAGTTGAAGAAGGCCGGTATGGCTGCTATCCGTGGCGGAGGAAAGAAGAAGGCGATGAAGAAGACGAACCTGCGTGGAGATGACATCTACATGATGTGCGACGTGCTGCACCTGGTGCTGCTCTCGCTTGCCTCGGTGCTGCTCATTGCCGGGTCGTGGAAGGCTGCGATCGCGGTCGGTGTGCTGCGTGCTGCCAACATCATGAGAATCGCGCACGTTGCCTCGCATGCCTCCCTGTCGCCGTACCCGGAGTTCAACAACGCCATGTACTACATCGCCATGGTCTTCGCAGGCACCACCCCAGAGTTCTGGTCCAGAAAGCACGTTGTCCGCCACCACGTCAACACCAACGAGGACGGCCTTGATGAGGACAGAATGGAGCCCCTGAAGTGCGCTGGTAAAGGCGCCATGTGGTTCGACATCCACAAGCACCAGCACATCTACATGTGGTTCCTCTACGTCCACATCCTCCCCATCTGGACCCTCTCCGACGTCCTCGCAAACAACTTCAGAGAGACCGGCGCCCTCCCCATGTCCAGATCGGCCCGCGTCAAGAACGTTGTCACACAGTTCTTCCACCTGATGATCACGTACGTCCTCCCGCTCTACGCATGCGGCTTCCTGTGGGGTATGTTCCTCATTGAGATTGAGACGGTCATCACCTCGACGCTGTTCGGGTTTGAGTTCATTGTGAACCACGAGATTGACGGATGTGACTTCTTCCACGACGTTGTTGGCAAATCCGTTGACTGGGGTAAGTACCAGGCCATCTCGTCTGCGGACTTCCACCCGCTCGGCTGGGGCGCATGGTTCATGAACCAGTACACCGGTGGACTGAACCTGCAGATCTGCCACCACCTCTTCCCCGGTGTGCACTACAGGCACTACCCCGCTCTGACCAAGATCATCTACGAGCACATGGAGAAGGAGGGCGACAAGCCTGTCTTCTCCAAGTCCCTCCTCGAGGCCGTCGTCAGACACCACCAGTTCCTGAAGAACTGTGTGAGTGAGGTATGCATTTTTGGCCATTTTTTTGAACGAAAAGTAAAAAAAACCACACAAAACAATACAGTTCGCACCAAAGGACGGAGAGAAGGTCGTGAACAGGTCGATCTACCACTCATCGGATTCGAAGAAGACACAATAGAATGTTGTGTTTTGGGACAAAAGGGGGGAAGAAAAAAACGCTTAAAAAAAGAGTGTGGTGATGTGCGCGTTTTTATTTAAGAGGATTAGGTTCATCTTACTTTTTGGAGAACATATCGGGAGTGTAGGTATTTTTATTTCAAAACAAAATACTAAGACCCCACGCCCGTCCAATATCATCATTGCTTTAGTTCAGACGTTCTCCACTATCTATGTTGCTTTCACAGTTTCTTTTTTTTTCTTTTTTAACAGCCAGTTTGCTTTTGTGGGGTACCAATTGTGAGGAAAGGTCGATGCTTCGGTCCAGATCCTCCCCCCTCCACCCTTTTTTTCATTCGAAAAAAATAAAGTTCTTTGATACGCGATGCGAGTCATATTGTTCCGTGTGGAGTTTGTGTGTTTTGTGCTCAATGTTTACCTTTTGTTTTTGCTTTTTTCTTTGCTTTTTATTTGCACAAAATCTCTTTTCTCCCACACGAACAATCCTCGTCATCGCTACTATCTTGGACACTTTAAGGTAGGGGGGCGGAAGTTCCGTTCATTTCTTGATATTTCATTTTCGCGTCTTACCCCCATCTAAGCTTTGGCTGCCCAAAAAAGAATACAAAAAATTCAAAAGAGAAAAACGTTGTGCAGTTTTTTGCATTCATTTTTTTCTTTCATTTTTTTCTCGTTTTTTGCTTTGCTTTTGACTACCGAAAAAGGGGGGAAAAAATATAGGGTAAGGACGAAACGAAAACCCTGTGAATTTTTTTCTTTTTTTATAAAGATATAGTGAGTTCCGTGAGGTCCACGCTTGTCTTCAAGGGGTTTATTTTTCACTATTTTTTTTTTGTTAACCTTTTTCAAACTCTGTTGAGGGTGTCTTTTATTGGAACCCCACCCACACACACACACAAAAAAACGTTTTCTTTTTTGATACCTTTCACGTTCGATCTATCAAAGCTGAAGCGAAGCGTTTTTACTCAGTAAAAAAATGTGCATCGCGTTCTTCCCCCCTTTAGTTTACCCAGCCTGAGCACAGATCTCATATTTTCTCACCAATGAGAACTCAGAAAACCTACGGTCTGGCTCTCCAGTTTGTGTGTGCACTTCTAGCTTGTTCGGTGGGTTGTGTGTTATTTATCACACAACACGCCTCTTTTCATTTTTCAGAACCAAAAAACCCCCTCTTTTTTTTCTTCGAAAAAGTAAAATGAACAACAGTTCGTTGAGTACTGTTGCAACAGGTACCACCTGTTTATCGCTTGTCGTCACGTTGCATCGTATGTTAGAGTACTGGCGGGAGGAAAAAAAAAAAAGAGTGTTATTTTTGCTTCTCAATCTGTCTCAATTTGTCGTATGATTTCCCCACAAAACAGAATACACACAAATGCCTTTCGGGGATTTCTTGAAAGTAGCGCAATCTGCTCTTGGTAACGTAGGCGAGGCTGTGGGGGGTGTTGTGGGTGGGAAGGAGGAGGGCCTGCTGAGCCCTGTGACGCGGGAAGTGGTCTTGGTGCGCCCGCCTGCACAGAATGTGGTGGCGTCGTCGCTGGGGCGTGGGTCGGAGTGGGTGAAGGCGCGCATCCAGCAGGAGTTCCGTGGGTACAACTGCCTGCTTGTGGATCTGACGGGGGAGTCTGGGACACTTGCGGTGCTGCACGAAGGGCCTGTGGCGTGCTTTGCGTGCAAGGAGGCCACCCCATCGTTGCAGATGCTGTGGAGCTTTGTGGCGGTGGTGACGGAGCACCTGGCACGGCCGAACTCACGTGTGCTGGTGTTGCTGGATGGGCCTGGGGAGGGGCGTGCGGCATTGTGTGTGATCAGCTTCATGCTGTACACAAACCTGTTTGTGGACGAGAAGACTGCTGTGGGGTGGTACCGTGGGAAGCGGAAGGACCCTGTGCACTTCACACCCTCGCAGCTGCGCTACCTCTCGTACTTCTCAATGGGGATGTCCTCGCGGCAGATGTTCACCCCACCTCCACACATGCCTGCTCTTGTGCGTCTCATTACCTTGCGTGGGATCCCTGCGTCTGTGATGGCACGCGCAAAGGTTGTGGTGGAGATTGAGCACGTGCGTGCAGTGTACTCGCAAGGGAACGCGTTCTCAAACCGTGCACGGATGTCGAAGTCTGTTGTGTTCACACCTGGTGAGGAAGGCATCCACCGCCACTCACGCCGGCGTGTGACAGGGAGCACAGAGACAGTGGAGCTTGTGGTGGACACACATGTGGACGACGACTTCAACATCACAATGTGGAGTGTGAACGAGTTCCGGCGACGTGAGGTGCTCTTCAACCTGCAGATGCACTCGTCGCACCTCTTCCCCGACGGCCTGCAGAACGGCGCTGTGCTGACCTTCCCCGCAGCACAGATGGACAGCATCTCAAGCTCCTTGGGTGGCGCCTTTGCTGTCGACCTCGACGTTGTGTGTGAACGCCGGCACGAGCCCACCACTGTCGACGACGGCTCCATCGTCATCGTGCACAAAGGCAAGGAAACACCCGAGACTGTGCGCCCTGCCGTCAGCGTCTCAGACATGGCCTTCCTGCGCGACGAGCCACGCCCCACCTCCCCTGCGTCGCTTGGTGCCTCTACCATTGCCTGCATTCCATCCGAAGACCTGATGGCGAGCGTGGACCCACACACAGCGTGGGAGGGCAGTCTGTTTGCTTCCCTTGGCAAAAGCAAATTTGGCAGAAAACGTGTGCAGCAAGAAGGCATATGGGCGGGCACACCCAGAGCGACTAGCCCCGCCATGCGGAGAAACAACAGCGCACAAGCACTGCAGCGCATCGCCACTACCGGGATGAAGTCCTGTGCCAGCTACGCCTCCCTGCCACGCGAACCTTCAGCGTTGTTCCAGTCGTGCGTCAGCAGTGTAGAGGCACATGTGGACGCCGGACCTTCTCTCTAAATCCTAGACACCTTTGCCTCTCGGCACGGGGCATGGAAAGAAATAAAATATTCTCAAAATGGCGATACAGCCGTTTTCGTTTGGTTGCTCTGTTCCTTTCACATTCTTTGTTAGACTTTTCCAACTTGAACTATATTTTTTCAAGTGTTGTTTTTGCTGTTTTTCTTGGCACAATATATGCCCATGCTCTGTGCCTGTCTCATTGGTGCTCGTCTCTTAACGTAAGCCCGTGTTAACATATTTTTCTTTCAGTACCCTGCGTCCCCCGATTGTCCGGTGAGGCGTTTGCACTTTCAACATCTCTTTTTCCCATCTTTCAGCGTGACGCTGCGTCCACAGCCAAATGAACCGTCGGCTGCACCTGGAGGAGCTACACCCGTCTAGGTCATAAGCAGACACGCATACCCCCCCTCAGTCCATACAACCCGTTTTCTTACCCGGGTTCTTTTTATGCAATTCGCTTTTTTTTTCTTTTATGACGTTTCTCTCCAAAAAAGCGAAACAAGAACCATGACTTTCCATTTGTGATATACTTTCTCCTGCTTAATCGGCCCGGGGCTCTTTCTTTTGTGAATACAAAAAGGCGACGGGTTTTGTGCCATTTTTGGCCTCATCTGTCCAGTTTCCTTTTCCTTGATTATCTTGTATTTTTGTCTGTTTTTAGTGCCTTTCCGTAGCGTTTTGCACTATAAACTTGATTTTTCTCTCTTTGCTGTCTCTTGGTAGATTTTGTTTGGTCTTTGCACTTCAAAGACCAGCTGACACCATTTGGTTGACTAAGCACAGAGAGGCTTATTTTTGTGTTTGTTCTTTTTTTGTCGTTCTAACCGTTCGAACCTAACTTCCAATGCAGATTAGAGATGTGTGCACAGAGGGGCACTTTCATCTTTTCTCATATTTTTTTTCTTGGTTTATTGGTGTTCCGGAGGGGGCCTATAATGACATCCTTCCTTGACTAAATGGTGTTTCAGGAACACCATTTATACTATTCTATTCAATAGAATGGTATGAAATAATTCTTGGGTTTTTCTCTTCTGTGAAGGTTCTATGGGATGGTGGTGGTGGTAGAGAGAAAGTGTTGTGCGCTAACACCCCTATATGCTTTCTGTGCTGAATTGAAAGTATTTGAATTTAAATTGTGATCCATGCGAGATCCATCCTACATCTTCCGATGTGAAGGTGACCAAAAATCATGAACGCTTAGAGGAGTAGCTTACCAACTCTTTAAAGGGATCCTTTCAGATGTGAAACAATATTCTTTTTTTTTTTCTCCCACCCCTTTTTTGAAGGTAACTAAGCACGGAGAGGAATAGGTTTACCTGATAACATTTTTGTTTATTTGTGCTTTCATCCGGATGGCTGGCATCGTGCGTGGGTCAGTCGGAGGTGCCTGCATTAATAACTTCACTTTTTTTAATGTGATCAAGGTGACTAAGCACTGATGAATGAACCAAATAATAATCTATTCAGACTAAGCACGAGAGGCTTAGGGTCATCTTATAAACCTTTCTTCTAAACAAACAATCCACATAAAGTAAAAAGTTTGGGTACATTTAGTGCACCCTATTATACCTTCTATTCAGTAGAATAGTTAGTATATGAGGCAATTCTTCTTTTTTTTCTTATTCATTCGCCTCGCTTCTCATAGATCCCCCCACGCTTTGTTTCTCCATGGGATGAAAAACGAAAGTGAGTGCAATGCCATAGACTCGGTGTTTTTTGTTTTTGTTTTTTTTTGTTCTTTTTTGATTTCACGCAGAAGAACCCACAAGATGGTCCCGGAGCTGGTCCGGTTATGTACGCCCAAGAAAGCGTTTTCTTTATTTCGTCTCAACTCCATTATATATTTTTCTCCACGTTTTAAAAAAAAACCCAACCAACCCTCCCACTCTCATGGATGAGGTGTGTCGTTTTGTAAATACCCTAGCCTTAGAGGTTTGTTAAAATGTAATTGAGCCTTGTCGTTTTTGACATGATGATATTTTTTTTACGGCGTAAAACAACCAAAAACCCCATCTCCAATTCCTTAAAAAAATTGTGTCATAACCTTGTCGGATACTTGTTTGAAGGTGACTAAGCATAGCTTATGTTCATCTTGCATTTTTTAAAAAAAAACCTTCCTGCCCTTTTTATGGCAATGTTTAATTGCTTTAACAACATACCCATCGTATGCAAAATACAAGAGTCTGATATTTTTTTTTCCTTTCCCCCAAAAAGGCTTAACCGTGTGTCAAAAAACAATACAGTGGTCCAAATATTGGTGTCCAAAGAAAGGTGTTAAATTGCCCAAATTCGCGATTATTTGGATGTCAAATTTGGACTACTGTACTTACCTTAAGGTCTAGGTAGCCTTATAGTGGTGTGCGGCATGGCACATTCATTCTTCAAGATTTTCTTTTTAGGTGCCTTGTGTCCGGCGTGGTGTCCGGTGGGGCATTTGAAAGGTTCAATTTCTCTTTCCCTTTTTTCATTGAGGGTGATAGATAGAGCAATCCCCACTCCTTGTATACACCTTTCATGGGTATTTAACTTTGTCGCAACTCTACTTCCTCAAAATAATTGCTTTTTTGGGCTAATATAAATGGGGAGAAGGGAAAAAACTGCATTTATACCTGTGAAATTCATTAGCCTTCGGGCGACGTTGTGTACAGAACCCGTCCTCGGACTGGTGATTGTCGAAACTATAAAAAAAAAAAAAAATGAAGTCAAATGCAACGAAGTATTTCAAAAGAACTGCAAAAGGGTAATTGCAAGGCAAGCTACACTAACAGAGGGGGGGTTCATTTTGTAACATTTAAAAGGCTGTGTTTTCCTCATAAACACAATCTCTCTCTCTCTCTCTCTCTCCCGAACTTTTTCTTTTTTTGTGCTATATTTGCTATTTTAAAGATGACATCTTTTAAATTTTGGTGCGGTTTTAAGTCTTGTCGAGGCTCTCACCATTTTTCTATACTCTTTGACGATTTTTATTAACGACAAAAAATGTTTCTACCCAACTCATTTCTTGTGCATACACAAGAGTGTTGTGGGGGGTGATTTTGTTTTTGTTCTTTTTTCCTGAATTTTCTTGTTTCAATTCACATCAAATTTTGTGCACAAAACCCCCCTCGTTGCATATTGATGCTATTATAAAGGTGAGAATGGAGTGGGTGTGCGATACACATGAGTATCTAGGTGTTTGTTCTAGCTTTTACCGAGATACGTGGTTATATTTATTGTGTGTCCCATTTTCACCTTGATGTTTATTTGTTTAGCTTTTTGAAGCCATGAATCTTTGAAGTTGTCTTTCTGGTTTTTTTTTTCTCCCTCTTCTTTCGGTTTAGTTTTGTACACCCCTCCTCTCGAGGTCTCTGTGAGGCACCTTCAGAACCTTCTCCACTCATTAAGCAAGGCACTATTATCTACAGAGCGCTCTGCGTGTATCGTGAGTGGCATTCTTTTTTTTTTGTTCTGCAACCGATTTTGGATTTGCGCGTTTTCGTTTTTCGAACGCGCGTTCGAAAGCTATGGCAACAAAAAAAAATCAAAAAAAAAAAAAAAAACAAATCGTTACTGGGGGGGGGCGAATAAGAGATCAGGGGTGAATAAGAGATTAGGGCCGAATAAGAGATCAGGTTGAGATTTTAGGGGTATTTTTTTTTTTTTTTTTGCACGCACCAGGGTTTTATCTTGAAAAAACATTTTGAAATTTTACCCTGTCTACCCGGTCTGGCAAAAAAGTGGTCAAAAAATTTTTTTTGCCTCCGGCGAAAATGTCTATTTGCTTTTTTTCCCCCAAAATTTTTTTTTTATTTTTGGCTCGTCCGTTCGCCTAATAAGAGATGCCACATCTCTTATTCGCCCCCCCCCAGTAAGGGCTGGGGGATATCTACCGGGCCCCGCTTGATTGGTTTACTCTAAAACAAAACACCTTTTTGAAAAAGAAAGGCGTAATGAGGTGCATACACAAGGCACATTTTGATCAAGGTTTTTTTTTCTTTTCTTCTTCTTTTCCTGTGGACACATGTCCATGGTGGTTTGGTCTTATTATTTTTTGATGCGTACAGAGTGAGGTAGTGCATCTCTTTATCTTGTCAAGGGGGTTTTTTTTTCTTGGTTCTCCTTCATTTTTAGGTGAAGCAGCGGAGGCTGAGGCTCATCTAATCAATTTTTTTTCTCCCTCCTTTCCCCCCCCCCCCTTTCCTGCGATATTAAAATACCCCTTTTTTAACCCCTCCTCCCTTTTGTCGTCTTCTGAGGGCATGAGTCTGTGTCTTCGCGAGAGGATGCTCTATTTGTACCTCCCCCTCCCCCATGGTCACATCTTCGACAAATTCCTTTTGGCATTTCCTTCTAAAGTTGTTGTTGTTGTGCACAAGAGGCATTTTCATCTTTACAATTTTTTTTTATGAGGTATTCTTTGTTTGACTAAACATGAGGTTTAGATGCATCGTACCTTTTGATCAAAGCTGACTAAGCGCGAGAGGCTTAGGGTCATCTTATCAAATTTTCTTTTTCTTTTTTGATCCAAGAAAGCCTTAATGGTATTGTTCAGTTGTGGGAGTGGGGGAGAAATGTGCATATATGACCCTGTTTTTGTTTGGAATTTGGATGTTTAAAGTTTTGTTTGTTTTGAAGCAGCTGAGCCTGAACCCCCTCAGAGAAGGAACGGGGGAAAGGAGGGGGGGAAGGTATCGTAGCTGACTATGGGGAAAACACCACAACCACTATTGAAGCAGAGGTTTTGGGGTTTCGTCTCTTTTGGCATTCAACACTGAAAGTTCTATTCCTCTTTTTTTTGGCCCGTTTTGCCACTTCAGCTGACCCCTTCTCCTAGCGCTGTTGTTGGCAAAGCGGTTGGTGCAGTCAGCAAGAATTCTCAGAAAAGAGAGAGAAAAAGAAAGAGAATATTGTTTTGTACCGTTTGCGATGTTGTGTCGTGCATAGTCATATCCTCCACAGAATACACACAAATGCCTTTCGGGGATTTCTTGAAAGTAGCGCAATCTGCTCTTGGTAACGTAGGCGAGGCTGTGGGGGGTGTTGTGGGTGGGAAGGAGGAGGGCCTGCTGAGCCCTGTGACGCGGGAAGTGGTCTTGGTGCGCCCGCCTGCACAGAATGTGGTGGCGTCGTCGCTGGGGCGTGGGTCGGAGTGGGTGAAGGCGCGCATCCAGCAGGAGTTCCGTGGGTACAACTGCCTGCTTGTGGATCTGACGGGGGAGTCTGGGACACTTGCGGTGCTGCACGAAGGGCCTGTGGCGTGCTTTGCGTGCAAGGAGGCCACCCCATCGTTGCAGATGCTGTGGAGCTTTGTGGCGGTGGTGACGGAGCACCTGGCACGGCCGAACTCACGTGTGCTGGTGTTGCTGGATGGGCCTGGGGAGGGGCGTGCGGCATTGTGTGTGATCAGCTTCATGCTGTACACAAACCTGTTTGTGGACGAGAAGACTGCTGTGGGGTGGTACCGTGGGAAGCGGAAGGACCCTGTGCACTTCACACCCTCGCAGCTGCGCTACCTCTCGTACTTCTCAATGGGGATGTCCTCGCGGCAGATGTTCACCCCACCTCCACACATGCCTGCTCTTGTGCGTCTCATTACCTTGCGTGGGATCCCTGCGTCTGTGATGGCACGCGCAAAGGTTGTGGTGGAGATTGAGCACGTGCGTGCAGTGTACTCGCAAGGGAACGCGTTCTCAAACCGTGCACGGATGTCGAAGTCTGTTGTGTTCACACCTGGTGAGGAAGGCATCCACCGCCACTCACGCCGGCGTGTGACAGGGAGCACAGAGACAGTGGAGCTTGTGGTGGACACACATGTGGACGACGACTTCAACATCACAATGTGGAGTGTGAACGAGTTCCGGCGACGTGAGGTGCTCTTCAACCTGCAGATGCACTCGTCGCACCTCTTCCCCGACGGCCTGCAGAACGGCGCTGTGCTGACCTTCCCCGCAGCACAGATGGACAGCATCTCAAGCTCCTTGGGTGGCGCCTTTGCTGTCGACCTCGACGTTGTGTGTGAACGCCGGCACGAGCCCACCACTGTCGACGACGGCTCCATCGTCATCGTGCACAAAGGCAAGGAAACACCCGAGACTGTGCGCCCTGCCGTCAGCGTCTCAGACATGGCCTTCCTGCGCGACGAGCCACGCCCCACCTCCCCTGCGTCGCTTGGTGCCTCTACCATTGCCTGCATTCCATCCGAAGACTTTGTTATGGAGCCTATTTCACCTACACATGCTTCTACGTTTGGGAGACACTTTAAGGCTTCCTCTAGCGCCTTTGGGACTAGGGGAAGTCGACTGCTTACTAGCGCCTTTGGGGTTAGGGGGGTTGCACCCCGACAGGCGAACGAGTCTTCACGTACACATTCTCCTGTATTTTCTCACCAGAGCAGTCCTGAGCTGAGTGCAAGCGAACCTGCGAGACATGAACCAGCACCTCTTCAGTACTACGATGATAAGGCGGGTGCAGATGCGGATCATGCCGCCAGAGCTGCCGACGCAGACGTGCGCAGCTCCCCCAAGCCCAGCCACGACCTCGCAAGGCAGACCTCCCTCACCATTGCCTCACAAGCCAGCCGTGACAACCTCTCCTCCGAATCCCTCTTCCGCTCCTGCATAAGCACAGAACCCCGCCCAGGTGCAGCGTGCTGAGAACATCCTACCTAGCCTCTCTCATTTCAGCGTACTCATTTGTTAGGGGGGGTGTCTTTGCTTGGCATAATCTATCCAAAAAAAAAGGAGTGATTCGGGAGGGTTGGGGAGGGTTCTTTTAGGGGTGTGCAACTCCATGGCGGTGTTGGCGATGGTACTGTATTTTTTCCGATGATTCGAAAAAAAAAAAACAAAATGGGAGGTCTGTGTATTCACAACCTGTTCTCCTTTTTTTTATGCTTTGCTGTCAGGGTTATGTACCTATTTTTTGTGCTTTTACGATACACAGCCAGGGCTTTGTATTGCAAGGGTAACTTTT
This sequence comes from Rhynchopus sp. YZ270_cl-10, assembly GCA_964035575.1. NCBI lineage: Eukaryota > Euglenozoa > Diplonemea > Diplonemida > Diplonemidae > Rhynchopus > Rhynchopus sp. YZ270_cl-10. The sequence goes on along the minus strand of OZ037833.1, from coordinate 2,072,055 downwards.
ATTGGTGACTAAGCACGAGAGGCTTAGGATCATCTTATAAACTTTTCTTTATTTTTTGTGTGTTATGTGGACATTTTGGATTTGAATATCTCGTGTTGTACAACTCTTGCCTCTGTAGAAAGATCTGCTCCTTCAGGTGACTAAGCACAGTGAAGCTTACGTTCATTCTTACCTACTTTCCCCCCCTCCGTTTTTTTTTTCTTCACTAAATAATGTGTCTTATGATGTGTTCTATTTTTTTTTTTTTTTTTTATGATTCTTAGGACTGAAACAGGGTTAATATCAGAAACCAATCTACTGAAGTTTCAACTTGTGCACGAAGCATTTTACTTTTCTTTTCTACGTTTTGCAAAACACACAACATAAAAAGAAAGATGGGACCATTTTTGTTGATCCCTCACCATATACTATCAATTTATTGATTGCATATGATGAAAATACTTTTTTTTTAACCCGCGGAGTGTCAGTGCTTGCGTCGTAGAGACGTTTGCACTATCAACTTCACCTTTTTTTGTTGTAGTCTGCGAGCGTTTCGTTGTGTAAACACATATTGTAAATATCGTAATATTCCGCAAAATTTACTATGTGTCAAACGCATACTATAGAGGGAACTATAGCACAAAGAGGATCGGATTGGAGCTAGCCTAACTTCTCTTTTTCTTGTGAATATCTCAGTGTATGTGATCATGATATTCACTGTTCTCTTTCCCCCTCTGTGCAACAGCCTGCCCTCTGCTGTAAAACTAACCAGATCCCCAAAGAAGTCTTGCCAGAGAGCAAGAACACTGCAGATAAGAGTGAAAATCGCCCTTTTTTTGCCCCCAAAAACCTTTGTTAAATTTCTTCCCAATTCAGAGGTGCTGTCAGCAAAAAAAAAATGGCATTTCTTTACACATCTTTGCAATAGTTGTGTGTGTGTGTGTGCCTACTGCTCTTACATCAGTAGATTTCTCATATTCAAAGTGACTAATAACGTGACAAAAAAGGATTCAAAAATACAACAAAAAAAGATTGATGAATAACCAATGTTCAAAACATTAAGTAATCTAATCATACTAAGAACGAGCTTATCATCTGAATCTTGCGTCGGCTCGAAATTATCCAAAAAAAACACGAACAGTTTATTACTTGAGGGAAGCGAGTGAACAGACAAACCAACAGTGAAGATCCGGACAATAAAAAAAAAGAGTTGACAGTGGAGATTGCACAACTGTGGCAACACAACCGAGGCAACTACACTACTCCAACCAAATTTATCAAAGAAGAAAAAATCTAACTAATTATCCGGTGAACAGACAAAGAGAGTGAGAGAGAGAGAGAGAGAGAGCGAGAGAGTGGTTGTTTCATCCTCTAACCCTCCTGTGTGTTTTTTCATGTTTCACAGATTCATTGTTCGGTGTTTTGCGTCCGCTAGGTTGCACGGCGAGGCGTTTATGCTCTATTCTTGTATTATTTTCCGGCAAAGCACCTCCCAAAGTGCAAACACTTCGAGGGGTTCGATCACCCACAGAGTGGTGGCAGAGATGCCATTGCAGATGCATTTTTGAAAAATGTGTGTGAGAGGCATATTCATCTTTCAAGTGTGTGTGTGTGTGTGTGTTTCCTTTTCTTGTTTTGTAGTCGATCGGGCTCTCGAAAACCTCACGTTTTCTTTTATATGTGAAGGTTTTGCTGAAGACTCACCCCCTTGATCCTTATTAGGAGCGTTTACGCTTCCGTTCAACCTTTAGTTTGTGTTGAGAGAGGTTAGGTTTTTGTGTCTAGTTTTGTTTTTTTTTTCGAGATTTTTTTGGTATTTTTAGGATTCATTGGAATCCGTAGACGACATTCGCCATTTTGGACAAAAGGATGGAGACGATTGTGTACATGGACACATTCTCCATACCTTCTTCTTTTTGAAAGAATACAAAAAAAAAAAAAAAAAAAGAAATGAGAATTTTGGACATGAATGACTCCTGGGTTTTTCATGGAACTGTGAGCTCCAGTTCTCTCGAGGGGGGGGAAAAAAACGCGTGCTGTTCGATGCCATTGTTTTTTATTTTTGGGGGTATTTTTTTTTCATCTTGCCATATTTTTTCTTCTTCTTTTGTTCAGCAAAAAAAAAAAAACATTGTATATTTTTTTCTTATGTTTTTTTTCTCTTAGTTATTCCACACCGCCCAACACCACCCCACTCTAGCACCTCATTTTTGTTTCCCAACAAAAAAAAACAAAAACAAAATCCAACAATTGTGAAAACGCATTCTCGTGGTGCATGCACAACTCTATATGAGCGTTTCCCCCTTTTTTTTTGTGCTTTCATCCGGATGGCTGGCATCGTAGGTGGGTCAGTCGGAGGTGCCTGCATCAACCACAGTTCTTTTTTTTTTTCTCTGTTTTCTTCACCGGATGTGCGCAATATAACGCCCACCTTTCCATCTTTCTCTAAAGACTTTCTGTAAATACCGAGACAAAAAGATGACTCTCCTACAACGTGAGAATCAGAGGGGAACAAAAGCAAAGGTCATCCTTAAGGGCTACCAAATCACCAGAAATATTTCAAGCAGAACACACCCTTGCATATGAATTATGAGAAAAGAGACAAAAAAAAAAAAGACATTTTTTTTATTCACGTTTGCACTATCAACTTTACTTTTATTCTCCTTCCCCCTCTTTTTACCCTCACTATTGCAGACAACGGGTGGGTAACAATGCCAAGAGTATTCATTAAGGCGTCACCTGAGGATGTGTATCGTGATGCGACCCGTTTATTAGTTCAGAGAATACGTGATTTTGTGCCGTCGGAAACCCGCAAAACATTTAACATCTTGGTTTCCCCGAATGCAATGATCCACCCCCTTCTTGACCGCCTCGTACGTCACCACCGCGACCACATGGTGTCTTTCCAGAACGTCACCTTCTTCGCATCGCATGAGTACTGTGGGCTGCCCAAATCACACCCTCAATCGGTTCATGCTATTCTCTGGCGTGCTTTGCTGAAACACATTGACGTGAAACCACAGAATGTCATTATCCTTGATGGAAATGCGGATAATTTAGATCAAGAATGCAGTCTATTTGAGCAACAGATTGCGAACACCGGAGGGTTGGACTTCTCTGTGTGCTCCCCTGGATGCGATGGGCATGTTGGTTTTAATATGCCAGGATCCTCTTTGGCGAGCGTCACCCGAGTTAAGACGTTGTCCTCTTCAACGAGGAAGACCCATGCGATTATCGGACCGGATGAGACCTGGGAGGTGCCGAGAATTGGGTTGACGGTTGGGGTGCAAACTGTTTTGTCTGCGAGAGAACTGCTCACTATTGCGGTGGGGGTGGGGATGGGGGATGCGGTGGTTGCGTTGACGAATGCCGAGATATCACATTCAAACAGTTTAACATACTTTCAAAACCACCCTGCAGCAACCGTCGTTTCCGACGAAGACGCATGCGAAGGAATGCTGCGCAGCACCTACACATACTACAAAGACCTAGAACAGAACGCACTCCACAACGACCTCACCCCCGCTGCCTTCACCCCATTGGATATCAAAATACCCATTTCTCAAGGTTCAGGAGTCATGAAGGTAGTAAACATAAAGCTTCTCCGTGGTACCACCTTTGTAGAAGACGACCTCTGGATCAGAGAAGGCAGGGTGATCGACCCCTCCGCACGCTTCTGGGAAGCGCATGAAGAAGAGGAGTACGCAGCAGAAACGATTGTAAATGGCCACGGAGCGTTCTGTTGTGCAGGGCTGGTCGATATACAAATAAACGGTGCGTTTGGTGTAGACTTCACAGACCCCTCCCTCACACCCTCTGGCGTTCGGAAGGTCTCTCAAGGCATTCTTTCTCATGGATGTACTTCGTATTGTCCTACTGTTATTACTAGTGGTCCGGAGCTTTATCGGAAGAATCTTGGGATTTTGCTTCCAAAGAAGGGAGGGGAGAATGGGTGTGCTCATATGTTAGGATGTCATCTGGAGGGTCCGTTTTTGTCGAAGTTGAAGAACGGTGCGCACGATAGGGAGTTGATTATTCCACCGAAGAGGGGGTTTCAGGATGCGGTGGCGATGTATGGGCGGATGGAGGCAGTGGCGTTGGTTACCATTGCGCCTGAGGTGGAAGGTGCCTTAGCGACAATTGAAGGGTTGACGCAGAGGGGTGTCAAGGTTTCTGTAGGTCACAGTAACGCCACCCTCTGCGAGGCAGAGGCAGGTGTCGCGCACGGAGCAAGCCTAGTCACCCATCTGTACAACGCAATGCGGTCCTTCTCTCACCGCGACCCTGGGCTCATTGGAATTCTTGGGTCAGATATACCAAACAAGCCGTACTTCGGTATTATCGTTGACGGCCTGCACACCCACCCCGCGTCGGTTCGTATTGCATACGAAGCGCACCCAAACGGTTGTATTCTCGTAACCGACGCAATGGAAGCGATGGGAATGCCACCAGGTTCGTACAAATTGGCAGGAAAAGAGGTGACCGTAGTGGAAACGCGTGTGCCGGAGCGTTATGGAGGGCATTTGGTGTATAAAGCAACCTTAGAAGGGCAAGACACATTAGCAGGTGCAGTGCCGACGTTGATAGAATGTGTCAAGAATTTGGTAAGGTTTACGGGGTGTAGTATTGCGGAGGCGATGGTGTGTGCGTCGCTGCACCCAGCGAAGGCGCTTGGGATTGAAAGGAGGTATGTAAACAAACAAAACAAACCAAAATGAAATATGAATAGTATTTTGAGTAGAATCAGTACAAATTTGGAAGAAACAACAACAACACCAACAACAACAGGAAAGGACATCTCGAATACGGCGCAGACGCAGATTTCGTTCTATTTGACTCTAGTACTCTGGAGCCGCTCAAAACATTTGTTCTCGGCAGGGAGTGTTGGAGCAAAGAGGCGGGTTTTGTCTCTGAGGAACAGTGCAAGTTGTGAAAAGGGGGAGGAGGTTTTTTGCTGCGTTTGTACTTTCAACTTCTATTTTTTTTTTTTTTGGTGGCTTTGTTTAATCCTCATGTGTTGGTAGTGTTTGTTTGTGTGTGTCTGTCATCATGTACGTTCTTCAAACAAAGATCCCCCCCAAAAAAGCACTTCAAAAAAAGACCTGTTTACTGCTAGCTGCTAACAGGGTTTTTTTTTTGTCGGGGCTCAGTGGTCGCGCTAATTATGGGAAAAAATGGGGGAAAAATGGATTTCGGGTACGGAAAAACGTTCCTTGAAAAGGTTAGCTGGGGAGGCCCGGAAACCCCGTTTTGTGGCATTTCCGGGCCAATCCCGGCTTGTGGTGGGGTATATACGGAAAAATGGACAAAATTTTAGTGACTTAAATTTTCGCAAAATATGAACCCATACTCGTAAACAAGGGTCATTTTCAGGAAAATTCGGAAAATTCCGAGATTTGGAAGCAATTTTTCTCCTGAAAATCAGTGGGTTTTCAGCCTCAAAACATACCGCGATTGGAATTTCCGGAATCCGTCCGCGCTGTGGTGGGGTCACTTTGCCGAAATGGCCAATTTTTTGGTTTTGGTCAAAATCCATGTAGGGTAAAGAGGGCCAATGTAAATCCCACAACCAGATTTTCTCTCCCTGATCCTGACGTCTTGCAACATGAAAATGCGCGAAAACACCGGCATTTGCATTTCCGGAATTCGTCCGTTCTGTGGTGGGGTCAATTTGCCGAAATGGACAAGTTCTTGGTTTTGGTCAAAACCCGTAAGTGTAAGGTAAAGGGGGCAAGTGTTTGCCTGTAGAAACTGGAAGGGAACAGGCAGCGCCGCAGGCGCACGGTAACCAACTTTTTTTTTTTTCCTTTTCTTTTTTCTCCTCTTTCTTTTGACTTTCCGAGCCAATTGCGTTCCACGGCGGGGTCACATGTATATGCAAGTCCACTATGTGGTGGTCTTACTCAACAATATTAGAACTTCTGGTTTCTTAATGAAATCCCCGTACTGCAAAAAAAAAACGTTCCTACCAAAACCCCCAAAAATCCCGGGATGAGGGATGGACTTTAGCGCGAGCTCTGTCGGGGCTCTTGTAACTTTTTTTTTTGTGTCCAAACACTCACACATGCCGAAGTCTTCCTCATTTTATATCCTTTTTTTCCCACCTTTTTTTTTTTTCGCACGATTTTTTTTCTTAAAGTGATCCCTCTGTGGTTCGACAACTATGGAGGGGAATTTTGATGGGATGCAACCTTGGGGCGCTGTGCATTTTTTTATTCATTTATTCCTACGAAGCTTTGCTTTAAAGGAGAAATAGTATTTACCGATACGGTCGCCAAATCATCCCGCAAACAGGAGGATTGCACATCAACGGAAAAAAAAAACAACTTTACTTATACCCGATCCTACTATTTTCCCTAGTATTTGCTATCCCGGTGTATGCGTCTTCACGGTGTTTGCATTTACAACTTTCCCTTTTTTTACTTTCATTTTTTATACTTCAAAAAACGTAATGTGGAGGCAACTATACCTAAGTAGGTCGAAGCCGAGGGGGAACTCTGGTGTAACACCCTTACGGCGTTGAAGGGCAAAACCGCTTATCCAAGCTGGGTATAGGGGCGGACTATGCCTGGATAGGTCGAAGCCGAGGGAAAACTCTGGTGGAGGACCGTTGCGGTGTTGACGTGCAAATCGCTCGTCCAAGCTGGGTATAGGGGCGAAAGACCCATCGAACCATCTAGTAGCTGGTTCACTCCGATATAGCCACCCACAGCCCTCCCTTAACTGGGGTAGGGATGGGGAGAAGAAAAAAAGCAATGTGTAACCTCAACACCCTGCATCTCAATTGAGGTGCCGTTCCCCCCCCTGAGTGTCAGGCCTGTTGTTTTTTCTCCCAGAAAAAAATAGCCTTCGGGCGGTATTTGAGTACCGCGATCCCCTACTCGGGTAGGTGATTGTCAAAAAAAAAAGATAAATCCTCTGATTCCCCAATATTTTCCTCTTTTTTGGGACCATGTGTATTCATTCTCTATTCACTGCGGCACCGCAGTAAATTATTACTATGCGTAGAGGCTTAGTGATCAACACAAACAACGCGCAACGAATAAAGAAGGGGGGTATTTCATTTTTCTATTTTTCTCCTCTTTTTTTAACACTGCAGGGTTTCTTTCCGCCAAAGGGTACCGAGGGGGGGCTCTTATTCTCCCTCCTCCAATCATATTCCAGGATACACAAAACCACATAAAGAAGCAGACAAAAATGCTGCAATCCGAAGACACAGCGTCTGTTTCGCAGTTAAATACCATTCTAGATCACGCAAAACAGGGGAGATGGGGGGATGCACTCTCTGAAGAGCATATTCCATCACTGTCGTCGGATCTCATCAACAAACGCCCAGAGGGCCGTGAGTTTACACTGCTCCACCACGCTGTGTGGTTTGCAGACTTCAAGGCGATAGAGAAGATTCTGTGTGTCGCGAACTCTGTCATTGACATTGCTGTGAAAACCTCAAAGGGGGAGTCCATCTTCGACGTCGCCAAGCGTCACGATGAGACTACACAGAAAGCACTGAGAATCACCATCCACACCTTCCTTGCTCAACGAAACGAAGATTGGATGAGGATCATGCGCTTTAATGCGTATAGAGAGCGAGAGAGTGGTTGTTTCATCCTCTAACCCTCCTGTGCGTTTTTCATGTTGCACAGATTCATTTGTCGGTGTTGCGTCCGCTGGGTTGTACGGCGAGGCGTTTATGCTATTCTTATATAATTTTCCGGCAAAGCACCTCCCAAAGTGCAAACACTTGGGGGCTCTTATTCTCCCTCCTCCAATCACATTCCAGAATACACAAAACCACATAAAGAAGCAGACAAAAATGCTGCAATCCGAAGACACAGCGTCTGTTTCGCAATTAAATACCATTCTAGATCACGCAAAACAGGGGAGATGGGGGGATGCACTCTCTGAAGAGCATGTTCCATCACTGTCGTCGGATCTCATCAACAAACGCCCAGAGGGCCGTGAGTTTACACTGCTCCACCACGCTGTGTGGTTTGCAGACTTCAAGGCGATGGAGAAGATTCTGTGTGTCGCGAACTCTGTCATTGACATTGCTGTGAAAACCTCAAAGGGGGAGTCCATCTTCGACGTCGCCAAGCGTCACGATGAGACTACACAGAAAGCACTGAGAATCACCATCCACACCTTCCTTGCTCAACGAAACGAAGATCGGCTGAGGATCATGAGCTTTAATGCTTATCTTATTCCAGGATGGCTTGTCAATGACGACAACAAGACATGTGTCCGCCAAGGGGAGCGCGCTGTGAAGGCAGGGAAGACAGTGGTCTCTGAACGGGTCGACGTGCTTCTGTTTCAGGAGATGTGGGGGAGCTCTGTGGCTGGCTTTCAGCAGGAGATTGAGAGCAATATGAATGTGCATCCGCAGACGCAGAAAAGCTTTGGGTTTACTTTGCTTGATTCAGTCAGCTATTTTATGAGGCAGACCGGAGGGCTCTATGCGGGGTCCAAGTCTATCTACCCACTGCTTCACTTTTCGCAGGAAAAATTCGAGTTTTCGAACACAAAGAGTCAGAAAGGGATTGCGTTTGTTCTGCTCGATGTGTCAGTGGCGTTTCCCACTGCGCCATACCTGCTTTGTTGCAACACCCATCTTGACCCTACCAACGAGAATAACTCACAACGCAAGCAACTCAAACAACTCCACGAGGCCGTTGCTCGCAATGCACGATCCCTCAGCGCAAAATTTGGCTTTTCTTTGGCACAGTGCGGGATATTCTTGACTGGAGACTTCAACATTGATTCCAACTACTCTCATGAGCTATACAAAACCATTCTTAACGCAGGTCACCAAGGTGGGCGGGATGACCTCACAATCTGCGACATCCACAAAGAAAACAGTGGCTTCTTTGACAGCAAGCTTGTCACGTACTGTTCAGCTCAAAACTCTCTTGCCACATGGGGAGTAGGCGAGCGTCTTGACTATATTCTCTACGTAGAAGCAATCGGTGACGACAAAACAGCATCTCTCGAGGTGCACACGTGTTCCATACCAAAATACCCCAACGGCGAGGAAACCTCTGATCATTACCCCATTATCGCTGAGGTAACTCTCAGTGAACGGAAATGATTTTTTTTTGAAGGCACATATTTTGCAATACGTGTGTTTCAACGGCAAAATTTCAACCACATTGTTTCGAAGACAATTATAGTGGATTGTTGGGTAAACCCTTTAGATTCACTTTTTGCAACTATTTTTTTATACCAAAACAAAAGAGAGGGAAGATTTTTTTTTTTTTTTTTTGCACAAAAAAAGCTAGCATAGTCGCAAAAAAAAAGGGCCACACTTTTTGAGTCTCCAGTTCTCTTCTCCATCTCTCTCAGATGACTTAACACACAGACTTGGTGTTATCTTCCTCTCAGATATTAATGGGCAACTCTATCTTTTAGAAGGATTTATCTGAATTATTTCTCTCTTTTTTATCTCTTTCCCTTCACTGCAGGGATGGGAGGTAATGTATCCAAGCCGGAAGCCGTCACTGACGAACCTACTTGCTCCCTAGAACGCCTCCACACTGTGGAGGAGGAGCTCTGTCTCGAGAGGAAGCGCTGGGCTGACACCTTCCACAGCAGCCGCACCAAGGCCACAACGCGTCAGATCACATATGGCGAAGTTCCTGGCGTTCTTACTGCACCTGGCAATACCACTGCACCGTACCTAATCTTCTACAACGACGACAACTCGCATGTCAACGTCCATTTCGAGCTTGGTTGGGTAAAAGATGCTGCAAAAACATTTTCCGCAAAGGTTCTCTTAAAAACGCATTTCAAAAAGGCGGCACGACGTTGGGTGAAGGCCTCGTCGCAGCATTGTACACAGCTGGAGGGGTTGTGCAATGGAAATGAATCGCATCAGCGGTTTTTTGCGTTGTTCTATGGAAGCATCGTGGGGAAGGAGGGGTGCGTGAGGTGCGAGACAAATTGCTTGGTGTATCGGCACAACGCTGTGAATGGGAGTTATGAGAAGGCGTCGGAGGATGGAATCGCATTTTTGATGAAATCTCGGTGCGGGAATATGCGGGTATCGAGAAAGGCGATGGTGGTGTTATTGTTGGATGGAGTGCTAGACGATGCATTGAAGGAGAAATCTGTTGAAAGCTTTACAACCACTGCGGAACTCTGCAAACGCGACACAAATATCGCATTTGCTCTAGAAACCAATCCAAACAAACGGGTCTCCTCCCTTCGCAGCAGAATGGCAGCTTCAGGGGGCCAACGTTGTGGCACCCCATCCCGCACACCCCTTTTGCTTTTCATAGAATACACCTCGCTCTGTGGCGATCAGGGCACCTTTGTCCGTTCAGATGCGCTCCCCGCTGCGCACATCACCGTTGACCACCTTCTTCGCTTTATTCACACCAATTTACATCAACATCTTTTATATAAAGCAAAAAACCTTATACGAAGAAATCTCTGTACTTCACCGTATTATCTGCATGATATGGGACTGTCTTCAGCGTATTTAGATGTGATTCGGGGGGTAAAGGTGGATGAGAAGAGGCAGTTTAAATGTCGTGTTTGTGATATGGTGTTTGAGTATGAAGGTGATATCAGGGAGCATGAGCTGTCGGATGAGCACCTTGCCGTGGAAGCATTGCAGCGTGAGGTGAAGAGAAGGAAGGACATTGTGTTGACGGAGCCACTGGCGCGGAAGTGGACGCAGATTTCTGCAAAATTAGAGTCATTCGTGCGGCCACATAGCAGCGGGGGGGAAGGTGCCAGCAAAAAGGGAAGTTGGAGGCTTGTCGTACTGCTGGTCCTGTTAGGGTTTGCTCTGTTTCTGCGAGGAAGGTTGAGAAGACTGCGCTGATTGTTCCAAGGCCGAGCCGATTTATAGACATTGTATTCGAGCATGGAGGTGGCGCAGAAGTTCATCTTCGTTTTTTTATATTGTTTTCCCGCGAATTAGAGTTTCCTTGGAATAATAACGTTTTCTGTTTTTTTTTTTTTGTCTCGCTCGCTGAATCCAATCACCCCACTGAAGGAAAACACTATTAAACAATGTTAACCGACGCAGAAGTGCTTGCAGACGAAACTGCCGTGGAGCAGGCGAAGGAATACCTGAGGCAGGGCGAGACAGTGGAGTTCTACGAACGAATCGCAAGCCGTCTGCTTAAACACCAGCCGCCAGACCCGGTCCCGTACTGCCTGGAGTACATCGATCTGTTGAAACAGGAGGGTACTGTGGACCCTGAGTCCGCCACGCAATATGCAGCTCACGTACACGCTCGCGTGGATGACGCAAAGTATGTGTTTGTTTTTAAAAAAATCTGGTAGGACAGAACGGCAGCTATTAAAGCCAAACACAGAGTGTCCAAAAAAATAAAATAAATAGCCTTCCTCACCTGGTGGATAAAACTCCATCTTTCGATTGAAAATAGTATCTTAACCTTCCTCACACAAACAGATACACGAAGACACACAAAGTCAGCGACTTCCTCGACAAATGGGTGCTTGCATTCGTCGCAGCGAAGCCAGGGGTGAACGTCACCGACCCCGGTGCCGCAAAGACATCCCGTCTTGAGTTCCACCGACAATATTTACAAAGGCTTTTGGACCAGAAGAAGTAGAAACACCCCCTCCCCTGGGACTGTGTCATAATACCCGCGAGTCTATTTGATTGTGCGATTTTTGAAGAAAAGAACGCGCGCAGAGAGAAAAATGTTAATATCCCAAAAGAGTTAGAAAAAAAACATAGTTGTGCTAGTTGTGTTGAAAAAAATAGAGGGTGAACTGCGCGTTTCACGCGAGAGTTGATATCTTCCCGCACCCTCTTTCTTTTTTTATTTTAAATGTGCAAAGCGAGGCCCATCTCTCAAGGCTTCTTCGGGTTTTTTTTTTCTTCTAAGGTGGCTATAGGTGACCAACCATGTGTGGATTAGGTTCATCCTTACCAAACCTTTCTCTGTTTATTTATTTTATTTTTACACCCCCCCACCACCAGGGCGCGCGCTAAATCCACACCCTCACACCCGGTTTTTTCGAGGTTTTTTCGCGGTACAAAATTTTTTTGATTACACGATTTCCTTACTGGGGGGGGGCGAATAAGAGATCAGGGGTGAATAAGAGATTAGAGCCGAATAAGAGATCAGGTTGAGATTTTGGGGGTATTTTTTTTTTTTTTTTTTTGCACGCACCAGGGTTTTATCTTGAAAAAACATTTTGAAATTTTACCCTGTCTACCCGGTCTGGCAAAAAAGTGGTCAAAAAATTTTTTTTGCCTCCGGCGAAAATGTCTATTTGCTTTTTTTCCCCAAAAAAATTTTTTTTATTTTTGGCTCGTCCGTTCGCCTAATAAGAGATGCCACATCTCTTATTCGCCCCCCCCCAGTAAGAAAATCAGAGAATCCCATGTTGTACAGTAAGGGCACTTCAGATAGTTTTTGGACACACATGTGACCCCACCGTGGAGAGCAATCGGCTCGCGCAATCAAAAGAAAGCAGAGAAAAGGGGAAAGAAAAAAGAAAAAAGTTGGGTACCGTGCGCCTGCGGCGCTACCTGTTCCCTACCCCCCCATGATGTACTTATGTATATTCCACCTGATTTTGACCATGTTTGCCGGTGTTTTCCGGTGTTGGCCGGTGAAGTCACGGTACTGTGTACTGTGTACTGTGTACTGTGTACTGTGTACTGTGTACTGTGTACTGTGTACTGTGTACTGTGTACTGTGTACTGTGTACTGTGTACTGTGTACTGTGTACTGTGTACTGTGTACTGTGTACTGTGTACTGTGTACTGTGTACTGTGTACTGTGTACTGTGTACTGTGTACTGTGTACTGTGTACTGTGTACTGTGTACTGTGTACTGTGTACTGTGTACTGTGTACTGTGTACTGTGTACTGTGTACTGTGTACTGTGTACTGTGTACTGTGTACTGTGTACTGTGTACTGTGTACTGTGTACTGTGTACTGTGTACTGTGTACTGTGTACTGTGTACTGTGTACTGTGTACTGTGTACTGGCTGTCCGAAAGACCTGAAAATGACCCTTGTTTACGAGTATGGGTTCATATTTTGTGAAAATTTAAGTCACCAAAATTTTGTCCATTTTTCCGTATATCCCCCACCACAGCCCGGGATTTTCTCGGAAATGTAACATGACCCTGATTTTTCTGCCCCCCTTCACATACTTCCTGTAGGTACATTTTTTTGGACCCGATATCCATTTTTTCGGGAAATTTCCGAAAAGTTAGCGCGCGCCCTGCCCACCACCCTCCTCCATTTCTCCGCATATTTAAAAAACTGTGATGCCACACCCCTTGCTTTGCAGAATGGAAAAATGAAAGATTCCTGCATCTCTCTCTCCCTTCTCCCATTAGCCCTCCCTATCACCCTCCTATCATCTGCCCCTAAAAACAAACACCACCCAGAGAGATCCCAACATTGAAGCACTACATCTTTTCTTAAAACAACAAAACACAAAACAATGGTTGCGTAGAATTCCTCCCCCTATAATCTCTTTTTAAAACCTTCTCTTTATAATGGCTGAAGACACCCCGGTTGCGCCTGAACTGTTTTCATGTGAACTGTCTGAAAATGTTACTCATGAGAACCATGAAGAAAAGGTTGAACGAGGGACCAAGATCTATCACCGAACTGGGGTGTTACTGGGGATTTATACGGGGTTTGCTATAACAATTGTGACGCTATGTGGCGCAAGCCGTGCTATCGGACCGGTCTTTGGGGCGGAACATTCTCATACACTCAAGGCAATACGGTATGCACATCTTGCCGACACTTTATCAGGAGAACTGCTTGAGGCCACCTCCTGCTCCGCAAAGGTAGAACCGTATGACTGCCATGCACGGCTTTCCAAACTGCGCGAGGAAACGACCAATGCGCTCCATCTCACCCCAGACTACATTCTTCCCCCCGAAACACTTCAACGCCTTCGCGACGACATGGACCCTACCTCATTTCCAGAACTATTTGATGAAATCACGTCTCATGTCACTCATCTTAACGAGCTTTCTGTAAAGGAATATACGCAGGCGTCTCGCTTTGAAGGATCGGAGGATATGAGTATGTATATGTTGACAGTTTACTCTATGCAGAGAACGCGAACGCTTGCGTTAGAGATGTTGTACGTTACAGATGGGCAAAGAGCTGCGTTGAAGGAGAAGATGGCGTCGTTTGTTGGGATGGTGCAAAACATCGATGGAGCTGCGGGGGTGACCTTACGAGAGGTGGCGCAGTTAATGGGTGGATTTGAGTCGGATTCTCCTGGAGAGCACGTTGAAGTGGTATTAGGACGATATGTAACTGATAGATTGTCAGAATATGCGCTAGAAACCGTGGACGGAGTAGAATCCGCAACCGCAGACGAAGTAAAACGTTCCGAAAAGCATGCCCGCTATGCAGTAGCCGCGTACCTCATTGCAGGGTGCTTTCTTCTTGCGCTTCAACGGTTGCTTCTTCATAATGACTTCGCGAATGTAGATTCATCGCTTCGAAGAGATTTCGACCACGCAGGGGATACCAGCAAGATTATCCAACGGTATTGCTGTCAGCTTGAAAATTGGGGGAAAACATCAAAAGCTAGCGCCTATGATGAGATGCCCGCATCTCCGAAAGGACTCCTCACCTCCCCTCAAGGAAGTGCCGTATCTCCCAAAGGACTTACTATAACTCCTCCAGAACTGCTTGAGGCTGCAGAAGAATCTGTCGAAGACGTGCCTCTGCTTGACACTGATCAGCCAGTCTCTGCTGTGGAGGAGCATCTGCAGATGGCGGTGTTGACGGTACAGCAGTTGCGTCCATTTGTTCCGACCTGGGTGTTTGCGACTAAGAAAGCGGCATTATCAGAATCTGTGACGGAGACGCAATTAAGTCCGCCGATGGCCGAGACAGCCCCGTCCATGGTGGATGACTCAGGGAGTGGCAGTGATCTGTCGAAGTCGGGCAGCATATCGTCCCAGATGTCGATTTTATCCAGCACCTCTGCGGCTACACCGAGGGACAGTCTGATGTCTTCGATCATACTGAGAGGCAACACCCCCTTCTACCTCGAATTTGACAGCGGTTTGGCCTCAGACGCAAGCACCATGATGCTCATTTCCCTCAAAAAATTCTTCACTTCTACCCAAAAAGCAAAGAAGGCCAAGGCAACGTTCTTCAGTGATATTGTAGATGAAACGTTTCAGGTTGACTCGGGGGCGCGCTTGGGGGCAGCTTTGGAGCGTTTTAATTCGTCGGTTCTTGACAATAGAGGAAGGGTGTTGGATGTGAACCCGATGTACGTCCTTGCAGCTTTTGGTGACCCTGCTCAGGCATCGAAATGCGCGATCCAAATTAAAGGGTATCTAGAAGAACTCCATGCAGTGCCCTCAATTAGTTTGGCAGGTGGGAAGTTTTCATCAGGCATCATTTCCACCGGAACTTTCAAATCGAAGCTGTTCGCCGGCCCCTCTGTGCAAGAACTCTTGAAGCTGGCGTGTCTTACAGAGAAGGTAGGTGCGGCTATCCTCACGTCACTCCCGCAAAGACGGCTGCGGGTGAAGGACCTACAGAAGGAGTCGCTTGCATTAAGACCTGCAGGGGTGCTGTACAATAAGATGGTAGGAGAGGTCTCGTTAAAGGTCTTCTGTGAGTTGGTGATGGAAGAGAAGGAGGGTGAAGAGAAGGAAAAGGAAAAGGAAAAGGAGAAGGAGAAGGAGAAGGAGAAGGAGAAGGAGAAGGAGAAGGAGAAGGAGAAAAAGCCTGCGCCCAAAAAGGGCAAATTGCATATGTCGCACATTGCTGCCGCCGTCGCTGCAGCAGTCGCGGCTGCGGATGAAAAATATGAAGCCGACAAAAAAGCCTTTGTCCGGGCGATAGGGCTCGTAAAGAAGCAACACTTTACTGCCCTCAAAGAGCTACTCCCCACGCTCCACGTCGGTGTGGAAGACCCAACTCTTTTAAAAAGAATCGTATACTTCCAGCAAGTCGTGGAGTCTACGTCGAAGGATAAGAAATCAGGGCATTAGTTTAAATCGGTTTTTCGCGGAATCTGGTTTTTCAAAGGGTGGACATTTTTCTGAAGTGGGTACAGTGCGAGAATCAATGAAAAATCATCATGGGGGGGAATAACCAGAAAACCGGTTTTTGGGGGGAAAAACCTAACTAATGCCCTGTAAATGGTCATAATTAATTAAAAAAGTGTCGAAAAATTGGGATGTTCGAATCCCTCCCAAGAAAGCCCCCACGATTCCAGCATAAAACGCAAAGCAACAACAAAAAAGTATAGTGGGGCATACTCTAGGGTGGCTACACTAATACAACCAAATTTTCAAAAAAGAAAGAAGCAAAGCAAAAACTCAAGGATCTTGTCCCCTTTCCCCCTCCCAGTATGCTTATGTTCATCCTTTACAGGGTGACTTCTTACAGCAATGCCACTTCTTTATTTTCCCCTCTTACACGATAGTTTGATTAGAAGCAGATAATAAGAAAGTCAGCGTTCAGATGATTTGATGACACAGTTATTTTGATTTTATCATCACATTGCGCCACACAGATCCTTGACAAGCAGTAGAGTTGCGTTTCAACGAAACTTTTTAGCGTTTTAAGAAAAGGGTCTTTGTTTGTGCGCTCAAAGACAGGTGTTATCAAGTTATCATCAATCAGTTGGTGGAGATAGTTCAGTTTTTTGCAACCACCGTCACCATCACGACGGTGTTTTTTGTGGAATTTTGCATCACTTCACCATTTTTTTAAAAAAAAATATTTCTCCCACAACGCACCGAGGTGCGTTTATGCACGTTTCAGCTACTCTTTGTTCAGCACTGGAGACCGTAAAATATCCTGGCATTGGCCATCCCTTTTCCGTATTCCTCACTTCCTTAAAGGAACAAGAAAACTATCCGATAGTCGCCACGACCCGCACCAGGCTAAAAAGAACGAAAGAAATTTTTTTTCCTAATTGTTTCCATCTTTATATCTACACTAATGCAACCAAGTTTTCAAAAAGAACCCCATTTCCTCCCTATTTTTTAACATCTCCCAACGGTCTATGTGAGCAGAACAATTCGGTTAACACCCCCCTCTTCGGGTGACATTTTGAGGACCGTTTCAGAACCCTCCGTGGGGATTTGTCCATACAAAAAATGGTGACAGTATGCAAACCCGCTTGCGTTGATGGCTGACCGTAATCAGATTTAAAAAAAAAAAAATCAAAAACTGAATACATTCGTTCAAACACCCTTCATACAGACCGAACCCCTCCTTCGCAACCCCTTTAAAAAAAAATGGTCTGACATTACACACCGCATTTTTTTCTCTCGCTTTTTTGGCAAATCGCCCCCAAAAAAAAAACGCAGTTCTTTCCATTTTAAAATGAGGTTTTGGCTACATACCTTAGCAGTGCTTTGCTGTATTGAGGTCGGTGTGTCGAACAAATTTCAAGAAATATTTGAGGAATATTGTACGGAACAGCTGGATGGGGGGGAGGAGTATTTTAGGAGGGTGGGCGCTGGGGTTGGGGATGGACCGACGTCCTTGAAGTTTTATTGGTATGACTTGCCACCAGAGTACCATAAGGAGCTGCTTTACTATTGGAATCTGAAAAGCAGAAACCACCGCTACTACTGCGACCCTGGGTGCAAAATATGCGACGACGGGGGTTGGGGCAGCCGAGGGGCAGACATTGTTATCAGACAAAACGGAGGAGGCATCAACCTTCTCGCAAAGCTGTCTCTCTTCCCTGTTGCAACAACACCAGAAGAAGCTGACTATTTTGTGGTCCCCGCTCTTAACCATATGATATACAATGCTGGTTGGTCCTGGCTTATTGGAGTGAACGTCACAAAACAGCTTCGCCTCTTCGACTATCTACACCATTATTCCCCCGAAACCGCGCATAAACACATTTTTATTACTGGAGACGAACCTTCAACACATCCAGTTATCAAAGTACAGCCGTTGGTTGTTCATATGGGACCTCGTATATCCACACCATTTAGGCCGTATGGAAAACCGGATGTAGAATGTTTTCCGGGTAGACCTTGGCATATAGTGATACCTGATCCGCAGATTACACCGTTTACCCAGCCGAGGGAGTATGTTTTTAATGAAAACCGGGAGAATTTTATTTTCTATTTTGGAGCGGAATTGCAGCATATCCCTGTAAGGAAACGGATGATTGATGAGGTTTTGCAGTATAAAATTCTTTCGAAGGAAGAGCTCATTGCACAGAACGTCACCGATTCGGATAGACGGCGGTATAACATAAGCATTCACCGGATTAACAAAGTGACTAAACGAGGCAAACCTCTTACCCGACATCTTGCCTTGCAGTACAAAAAGAAACATCTCAAGCCAAATGAGGTGCGCCGGCATTTCAACAACTCAAAATATTGCCCCGTACTCTCCGGGGATATCCCGCACCAAACCCGCTTCTTTGAAGCAATCCACCATGGCTGTCTCCCTGTAGTAATCCTCTATGCGAAAGGAACCCTCAATGAAAGCTGGTGGCGCGACCCTTTAAACATCTCTGCTGGGTCAGATTTTGAATATACCGACAAAAACATGCCTGGAACCATCAACGATGCCTATCCCTTTGCAGATGAAATACCTTACAAAGACTTTGTCGTAGAAATCCCCTATGAAACGTTTGATACCGAAGGCATCATGCCGACTCTAACAGCGATAACCGAAGAGGAATATCAACGAAGGGTACGAAGCCTGCTTTTGCACAGAACAAAATTGGTGTACGATTTTGACTCAAGTTCGGTGGATGTGTTTGGGATGTTTTTGAGGCAGTTGTTGAGGATAAAGGATGAAGCGAAGAAAGAGTCCGGTACGGTGTTTGGGATGAAAGGGCTGGTAGGGTGTGGTGTAGAGGGCAGCGATATAGAAAGGGTTCTGGCAGAGGCGATGCAGAACCGGTCCTTCAAATTTGTCGAAAAGGTGCCCACATCAGACACAACCACCGCATCACGCAATACTCCGGTCTCAATAACCGGTACCTCAAGCCTTCAGATCCCAGATGAAACAGTCATGTTTCAACTCCTCATCTTTGGCATACTATGCATTCTGGTGCTCTCTTACTTCAGAAGCAGGCATGATAATAACAAGCGGGGTCGGCGATGAAACCCCTTTTTAAAAAATGATGCATAAAAAAATTGTTATTTTTTTGTGCTTTTCATCCGGATGGCTGGCATTGTATGGTCAGTTGGAGGGTATTTGGTGCACCAAATAAACTTCCATTTTGCAATATTCTGCAAAAAAAAAAACATAATTAACAAACTCCCCATTCCCTCCCCTCTGTACGCTTCAAAAAAAAGTGAACCACCCCCTTCCCCCCTATGTCTTTCTTGAGGTCTTTAAATCTACCAAGGTACATTGTCATGAGCAGGCTGTATTACAAGCCAACTTTTTTTTTATACATATTTCTCTCCTCTCTCCCCCTCTTCCACCACTTTTACAGATTTACACAAAAAAAAATGCCACGTGCACAGCATGGTGGACAAATCTCAACGGGTTCAAGGGTGAACCATGCATTGCATGACGTAAGGGTCTGCGAGGAGACGTTGTGCATTGCGAAGGACACAGACACACCGGACGACTCCTGCTCGAAGTATGAGGTGGTAGGGCACGTTGGGAGCGGGGCATACGGCAATGCGATGCTGATCAGGATGAAGGGGCATCCGAGCTCGACACCGTTGGTGGCGAAACGCATTCCGATGCAATCCGCGACAAACCTACGGCGCGTCAAACGCGAGATCGAAGTGATGCGCACCGTCAACCACCCCCACATCATGTCCCTCCTCGACTACTGGCAGACCTCCCGCGCTGTCTACATTGTCATGGAATACGCACAGTTCCGCGACCTCCGACACTTCGTATCGTACTACCAGCTGATGACCAAAACGCTGCTTCCAATCCAGGTATTAGGTCTGGTCCGTCAAATAAGCGATGCGCTGGACTACCTCCACACCCGCGGGATCATGCACAGAGACGTCAAACCTGAAAACATCCTCATGATGTCGAGCTGTTTCCTGAAGCTCTGCGATTTTGGGTTTTCGTTTCAGTCGGAGTGCAGCACCTTGGCGACGTCGACGGTGGGGACGCCGTACTACCAGGCACCGGAGATAGTGCAGGGGAGGTCGTACACTTCGAAGTGCGATGTGTGGTCTGCAGGGGTTGTGGCCTATGAGTTGGCCTTCCTGAAGTATCCCTTCGATGGTGACAACGTCGTCCTGCTTCAGGAAAAGATTGTTGAGGGTGAGTTCGAGATTTCTGCCGCGCTAGAGGGCGTCCTTGCACGCCGCGATGCAGACGTCGCTCTCACCAGTCTCGAACACGACTGGCTCTGTTTACTCTCAGTCATCCACGGCTGTCTCCAAGTCAACCCCCAAGATCGCCGCGAAGCCGGCAAAGTCAAGCAGTACCTCGACAGAAAATACAACGGTTTCAACATCCCGAACTACCTCGAGGAACTGTGATGAACGTGGGGGGGAAGTCTCCAAAAAACAAAAATCCCCCCTCATTTCTTCTTCTTCTCAATTTTTAAGGTCATCTTCTTTTTGTATGGACAGTTTTGTTGCCTCTTTTTTTGTGTGCACGAGAGGCACTTCTTTCAAATTATATTTCTTTTTAAAATATGGTGGCTACACACAGAGAGTCCATCTTACTAACTTTTTCTTTTTCTTTTCGTTTTTTTTTGTTTGCGAGCAACACAACAAAAAAAATAAGAAGCATCTCAGGTTGTTTTTCGTATAGAGATTTGTGGTACGTTTTTTTCATTCTTCAGTCTCAATAAATATATGTGCAACCACAGCTTCTATTTTTTTTCTTTTTTTTTTTGCACACACGAAGTGTGATTGGAAACTAAACATATTTAAAACCAACGATAGATCTGTCTTTACGCTTTTTCCTTTTGAATCCTCCCCCTCATCCATTATCATGTGCGTCATAGGCAAAGAGCCTAAATGGCTGCGGTCAACGAAAAATTTTTTAACTTCGTTACCGAATAAATATGGCACGGAGGAGTAGGACTCGTGCGCGGGGTGGCAGGGGACGAGGAGGAGCACGGGTTGCCGTCGTGCAGTGCGTCGCAGGAGCAGTTGGGCCCTCGCTGACGCACCCTCCGCTGCAGTGTGGCTTGAGGCCCTGTGTGTGGGTACGACGCTGGAGAAGAGCGCGTGCACCACCATTGCGTCCTGCTTTCCCGACATTCGGAGCGCCGCCGAAGATGTACGCGCCTCCACCACCGCCCGCGCTCCCGAGGAGGACGGAGGAGGACGATGGGCCTGATGTTGTGCTCCTGTACGGGGAGGCAACGATTGTTTTGGATCGCCGCTTTGTGTCTGCTCCCGCCGAACGCGCTGAGGGGGAGCTGGCGGAGATCTCCCGTGCTAGGTTGGACCTGGATGCCCTAACGGCGATGGACTCTCAAGGTCTTCTGACAGGAGTCCTCGACGTGATCCGGTCCCCCGAAGCCTTCACGGCAGCCCTCACCGAGGAGGGCCGAAAAGTCCTGGAGTCGTCAGTCCCGGTAAAGAGAGGGACTTCCAGGCATATGCTGCGCCACTGGGGGAAGCTGCAGAAGTGGGGTGTGATGTCTCGGTCTGGCGAGCAGAAGGTGATACTTCCCGCCTTCACCGTGCCGAAGAAGGTGCGGGGACTGAGGCTGGTCTGCGACGGTCGGAAGCTGAACCGCCTGATGCGTGACCCCCCTCCCATGTATCTACCTTCCATACATAAGGTAGTGAAGAGGTTTCTGGACAGTGCGTACGTGGTGCAAGCTGATGGGCGGAGCTGGTTTTACCAGTTTCCGCTGGCAGATGGTGTGGACGATTTCTTTGGAGTGAACCTGGCAGGTGCACGCGGACCCTTTGTGAGGGCAAAGCTCAACGTGCTGTGCATGGGGTGGAGTTGGGCGCCGTGCATCGCGCACCGCTCGGCTATGGTGTTGCTGCCAGAGGATGAAGGGATACCTTGGGTGGACAACTTCTTTGTCGTGGGCAATACCTTGCAGGAGGCAGAGAGGCGCTACTCTTCGTTCCTCCGACGCGCTGAACGTGTCGGTGCCGAGCTGAATGACGACGAGGGAGAGGGAGTGCCTAGGACGAACTTTTGCGCTTTGGGCCTGGAGTTTGACTTGGCGAGTTCCCCAAGACGGTACCGTGCTGCCCCTGACTGGATTGGGAAGTGTGTGGAATCCCCCGTTCTCAGTGCGGTGTTGAAAGACGACTGCACTGCCCGGGATTTCTACAAAGTATTGGGAGGTTTCGTGTGGTTTTTGTATTGTACCAAACGGAATTTGTGTTATTACCGTGATTCTCTTTCTTTTCTGCGGCGTACCGCGTCTTTACTTGCTATTGACCCACAAAAGTGGGATGTTCAACTTTTTATCCCCCCATCTGTTATCTCAGAATTCACAGGCATAGTGTCTGTGATGCGTTGTAATGACTGGATTGTAGACCAACCAGAGAGACCCACCGTGGTGACTTGGTCAGATGCCTCGGACCGCGAGTGGGCTGCTTTAATAGAATCTGAGTTTTTCGAACCTGTTGTTCAGGGTGTGTTTCCAGATCCTGAGAAACATCACATATACCTGAAAGAGCTATACGCTGCTTGGCTAGCCGTTCGGTTAGCGGCCGCAAACCACCCTAATCATGAAGTGTCTCTTCAGGTCGACAACGCCGCTGCAGTGGCAGCTATAAACAAAGGTCACAGCAAGAATTATCTAGCTAACGAGCTGCTGTGTGCGATTTTTGACACTGCAAAGACAGCAAACATGTGTGTATCCGCCACGTGGGTGGACACTTTAAGTCAACGTGCTGACGAGTTCACTCGCGGGACGGTGGCCCCCACGATGGTGTCACTCCCCCCTGTGCTCAAAGAATACGAGAGTGTGGAGGCAATGTTTTGTCAATAATTGTTTTGTTTGTTATGGCGCGTGCTGGCTTTGCTCAGTGCCCCATGAGTTTTTATATTTTTCCCCTGCCCACGGGGCGACGAAGGGATGTTTATTGTTCATCAACATTTTATCGCTGGTGCGTGCTGACTCTGCTTGGTGCCCCATGCATTTTATTTTACCTTCCCGCTCACGGAACGACGAAGGGTTTTGTTATTGTTATCATTTTCTCGCTTGGAGCGTGCTGACTCTGCTTGGTGCCCCTTGTGCTTTTTACTTTTTCCCCTGAAGGGGTGTCAATGTTCATCAACACTTTATCGCTGGTGCGTGCTGACTCTGCTTGGTGCCCCATGCATTTTATTTTACCTTCCTGCTCGTGGAGCGACGAGGGGGTGTTCCTTGTTCATCAACCTTTTATCGCTGGTGCGTACTGACTCTGCTTAGTGCCCCATGTACTTTTTACCTTTTCCCCTGAAGGGGTATTTATTGTTCATCAACACTTTATCGCTGGTGCGTGCTGACTCTGCTTGGTGCCCCATGCATTTTATTTTACCTTCCCGCTCACGGAGCGACGAAGGGTTTTGTTATTGTTATCATTTTCTCGCTTGGAGCGTGCTGACTCTGCTTGGTGCCCCTTGTGCTTTTTACTTTTTCCCCTGAAGGGGTGTCAATGTTCATCAACACTTTATCGCTGGTGCGTGCTGACTCTGCTTGGTGCCCCATGCATTTTATTTTACCTTCCTGCTCGAGGAGCGACGAAGGGGTGTTTCTTGTTCATCAACATTTCATCGCTGGTGCGTGCTGACTATGCTTAGTGCCCCATGCATTTTATTGTTTGCCTTCCCGCTCACAGTGCGTCGTAGGAGTGTTTAGTGTTTGTTTTATTTTTCATCACCTAGGGTTCAATGGTGGTCTGTGTGGGCCTGTCGCGGGACGACTGGTTTTTCTTTGAGGAGCTTGTCCTCGTATTGTGCGTGCGCGTTCTGTTTTCTTGCGTTGTGTACGTGGTATTTTCCTGCCAAGGGCGGGTTGTTCTGATGGCCACGAGCCCCGCTATACGCGGTTGAGGACACGTTTTAGTACCACGCCTCCCTGCTTCACGAACGTCCGCTGCCCGGTAGTTTGGAGAGGCGACTCTCGCGGAAGATTGTCGTTTCGGTGGTGGGTCCGCCCGTGCTGGTTTTTGTAGTCCCTGCTTATCACTGACACCGTTTTCCTATTTTTTGCTCTCCCGTTTGATGGTACTGACTCTGCTTCGTGCACCATGCGCTTTTATTTTTGTATGAAATGTGTTCCCCTGTATGGGGTGTGCTGACTATGCTTGGCACTCCTTGCGCTTACGGCCCCCCCCTTATCCACTGTCTTCGAGACGGCGAATGGATATCAACACGATTTCTTTCTGTGAGTGCTGGCTTGCTCGGTGCTGTGTTTACCGTTTTTCTTTCTTTTCCTACCGTTTCCCCCCTTTTTTCTTCCCCGTTTAACTCCGTACTATGCTACTATTCCGCTGCGCGGTCCCTTTGGGTCATGCTGCGGTCAACGAAAAAAGACATAGTAGTAGAGTAGTAAAGACAGATCAGTTGGTATAATGTTATGTTTAGTTTTTGCACACACGAAGTGTGATTGGAAACTAAACATATTTAAAACCAACGATAGATCTGTCTTTACGCTTTTTCCTTTTGAATCCTCCCCCTCATCCATTATCATGTGCGTCATAGGCAAAGAGCCTAAATGGCTGCGGTCAACGAAAAAAGACATAGTAGTAGAGTAGTAAAGACAGATCAGTTGGTATAATGTTATGTTTAGTTTTCCCTTCGTTTTTTTTTCTCTTTTACAGCACCTTTTCCCCCGCTTTGTTTAAAATATCGGAGCCACTCGAAGGGCTCCAACCGAGAGAGTTGACAGTACCAAGATTGACCAACGAACCTTCCCCCCTACTCCCCCATTATTTTGCAACCATCCCACCTTAACAAACCATACTTCCTCCCCCTTCCCTCCATCCTAAACAAACAGATAAATTTGATAGAGAAAAGGAAAAATGGGAAAAAGAGCACCCGACTCGGAGAGTGGATGTGTGCCTGCGAAGGGGTCAGGGATTTCGCTGCCGATGAAGATTTTTGCTGTTGCTGTGGTGATGGTGTGCGGTCTTGGTGTGGGGATCGGAGTAGGGTTCGGGATTGGGAAGGAGCGGTACGACACAGGGTCGTCGCCGAAAACCACCCAGTCGCCTCCTACAGAGGTTCCTGTGACCGAGACGCCTTTGAAGGAGGTGGTCACTACGGCCGTCCCAACCGGTGCCCCCCCAACCAGTGTCCCCCCGACACCCCTCGTCCCGTCTGCACCCCTCCTCATCACGGAGTACATGGAGAATGGGAACAATACCGCTGCGGAAGTGACCAACATCGGAGACAGCTACATCACCTTCGCCGCAACGCCACTCACATTCGCAATCTACAGCGTCGGTTCTGCCGATGCGACGCAGAATATCGTGGTGTCCACCGGCGTGCTTCCCCCAGGGGGTGTGTTGGTTCTCGCGCACAGTGCGGCTGAGGTGTTGTTCCTGCAGCCAACCTTGAGTGCAGCGGTGGTGGAGAAGCGTGTGTTTGCGCCCAATGGAGGTGCAGTAGGGCTGGTGTTCGGGGGAGTGCTGATCGACCTGGTAGGGGTGGTCCCCATGGAGACATCATGGCTGAAGGGTCTGACCATCAGAAGAGGAGGCGAGAACGTCGCTAACCCAGAGGGGTTTGCGTCTCTGGTGGGGTCGGTGTTCACGGCTGTCGTCGC
This sequence comes from Rhynchopus sp. YZ270_cl-10, assembly GCA_964035575.1. Classification (NCBI taxonomy): domain Eukaryota; phylum Euglenozoa; class Diplonemea; order Diplonemida; family Diplonemidae; genus Rhynchopus; species Rhynchopus sp. YZ270_cl-10. The sequence goes on along the minus strand of OZ037833.1, from coordinate 2,046,439 downwards.
AGGGGCGACAAATGGGTTTGGTTGTGTGGGGCTTGCTGCCTGTGCTGGGAGCATTGCTGAGACGGATGCACCCGTAATCATCCCAGTCGAGCAGTGTGGGCTCACAGCAGTCAAGATCAGTGAAGTGCAAGGCGCCTCGGATGAGTCCCCCCTCGTGGGGCAAGCGGTCGTGGTGGAGGCTCTCTACATCGGCAGCAACGGTGGCGGCTACTTCCTGCAGGAGGAGCTTGAGGACTACGACGGCGACGATGCCACATCAGAGGGTCTCTACGTGAAGGGCACAGCACCAAATGTCCCGATCAACACTCTCGTCCGTGTGACTGGAACTGTTGAAGAGAGCCACGGGATGACCGCACTCACAGACGCAGGGCCCGCGACAGAATGCACGCTGGGCGGTACGGTTCCGTCTGCAACCAACATTAGCATTGCAAACAGCACAGCTCTTGAGGCCTTCGAGGGTATGTTGATCACTGTGGTTGGCGACATGGTCATCACTGACACCTTCAACACGTGGAAGTATGGAGAGATCACTTGTGGTCCACAGATCCGCTGGGCGCCAAGCAACAGAGGTGCCCCCTTCACAGCTGCGTACAACGATACACGTGAGGCGAACAAGGAGGGAACATTTGTCGTGGAAGACAGCTCCTCGTCCTCGTACCCCTCTGTGCTGGAGTGGTACCCGCACCTTCCTCTGTTCCAGAAGCCCATCAACATTGGCGCCCAGGTATCTGGTGTGACAGGTCCGTTGATGTACTCGTACTCGACATGGCGCACAGTGCCAATGTCCACAATTACCATTGAGGACAACCGCCCCTCATCATCCAGCGTGGAAGGGTTCAACAGGACAGACGCACTTGTGGTGGCTTCGTTCAACGTGCTGAACTACTTCAACGGGAAGGTTGTTGACGGGAAGACCACGTTCTCCTATTCCGAGAACAGAGGTGCCACCGGCTACGTGGAGTTCGACCTCCAAGCAACAAAGATTGTGAACTCGCTGGTCGTGATGGACGCTGCGATTGTGGGGCTCATGGAGATCGAGAACGACGGGTTCGGCTCAGACAGTGCACTGGCGTCACTTGTGGAGAGGCTCAACGCAAAATTCACCGACACCGCCAAGCACTACAGCTTCGTATCCCTTGTGAACGAGACTCAGATTGGCTCTGACGTCGTCACATGTGGTATCATCTACCGTCCGGCACTTGTTGAGACTGTTTCAGACTCGTGGATCATCCCGATGCCTCAGCAGAAGTTTATGACTGGCAGCTCAACGACACTGAAGCAGATGCGTCCTGCCTTGGTGCAAACCTTCCGTGAGATTGCGTCTGGCGAGAACATCACTGTTGTTGTGAACCACATGAAGTCCAAGGGAAGTGAGTGTTATGAAGACGTGCGCGAAAACCCATCTGACATTGACGTGATTCAAGGCAGCTGCAGTGCGTTCCGTGTCTCTGCTGCTGTGACGTTGGGTGAGGCACTTCAGGGAGGGGATGTGTCCATGCGTGTGATGCTTCTTGGCGACTTCAACTCGAACAGTGCTGAGGACCCTATCGCCGTGCTCACGGACTACACACCGGGCACACGTGGCTACACCATCCGCTCTGCTGGTCACATCGTTAACGACACCGCTGAAGCGGAAGGTAGCATCTCTGCTGAGGATGTGACAAAGACGTACAAATTCCGTAACATCGCATCGGAAGGGCATTCTTACATCGGATTCGGCCTGGTCACCTCCCTCGACTTTGCTTTTGCGAACGAATACCTTGCCATGGAGGTGCAGTCTGCGAAGCACTGGAACATCAACTCCAACGAGCTGTACCAGATGACGTACTCTGAGGCCTACAAGCGCTACCCTGGATACGCCAACGGAGGTGTGTTCCGTTCCTCGGACCACGACCCTGTTGTGGTGGCGCTGAAACTGAAGGGCACCACTGACAGCAGCAGCGACAGCTCTGATGCTGGCTCTACTCCGACGGGCACTCCGATTGTGGTGATCACCGAGTACATGGAGGGTGGCGGCAACAACAAGGCCGTGGAGATCGGTAACGTGGGTGGCGGTGTTGTTGACTTCTCGGTGACACCTTATGTTGTGGCTGTGTTCAGGAAGGGTAACTCGGTTATGTCTGAGAGTCTGAGGATTACGTCGGGTACGCTTGTGGCGGGTGAGGTGCTGGTCGTTGCACATTCGTCGGCTGCTGACTTGTTTGATATGCCCAATGTGCAGAACACACGCATCATCTTGTTCGGGAGTCTCGGCTTCAACGGTGACGACGCTGTTGCACTGCTGGACGGTGTCGGCACCATCATCGACCTGGTAGGTGTTATCCCCATGTCCACCAAGTTCCTCCCCGACGTGACTCTCAGAAGGCCCGCAAGCGACACAACACCGAACCCAACCGGCTTCGCCTCCCTCGCAGAGTCCGTCTTCGTCTCCAACCCTAAGGACACGATGGATGGCTTCGGCTGTCTCGGTGCTGTGGCCTGTGGCGAGGCTCCTCCTGTCGAAGGTGGCACACCTGCGCCCACGACAGCCTTGGGACTGTGTGGTGACGGCATAGAGGTCAAGATCAGTGAAGTGCAAGGCGCCTCGGATGAGTCCCCCCTCGTGGGGCAAGCGGTCGTGGTGGAGGCTCTCTACATCGGCAGCAACGGTGGCGGCTACTTCCTGCAGGAGGAGCTTGAGGACTATGACGACGACGATGCCACATCAGAGGGTCTCTACGTGAAGGGCACAGCACCAAATGTCCCGATCAACACTCTCGTCCGTGTGACTGGAACTGTTGAAGAGAGCTACTGGATGACCGCACTCACAGACGCAGGGCCCGCGACAGAGTGCACGCTGGGCGGTACGGTTCCGTCTGCAACCAACATTAACATTGCAAACAGCACAGCTCTTGAGGCCTTCGAGGGTATGCTGATCACTGTGGTTGGCGACATGGTCATCACTGACACCTTCAACACGTGGAAGTATGGAGAGATCATCTGTGGTCCACAGATCCGCTGGAAGCCAAGCGACAGAGGTGCCCCCTTCACCACTGTGTACAACGATACACTTGAGGCGAACAAGGAGGGAACATTTGTCGTGGAAGACAGCTCTTCGTCCTCGTACCCCTCTGTGCTGGAATGGTACCCGCACCTTCCTATGTTCCAGAAGCCCATCAACATTGGCGCCCAGGTATCTGGTGTGACAGGTCCGTTGATGTACTCGTACTCGACATGGCGCACAGTGCCACAGTCCACAATCACTCTTGAGAACAACCGCCCCTCAAAAACCAGCGTGGAAGGGTTCAACAGGACAGATGCACTTGTGGTGGCTTCGTTCAACGTGCTGAACTACTTCAACGGGAAGGTTGTTGACGGGAAGACCACGTTCTCCTATTCCGAGAACAGAGGTGCCACCGGCTACGTGGAGTTCGACCTCCAAGCAACAAAGATTGTGAACTCGCTAGTCGTGATGGACGCTGCGATTGTGGGGCTCATGGAGATCGAGAACGACGGGTTCGACTCAGACAGTGCACTGGCGTCACTTGTGGACAGGCTCAACGCAAAATTCACCGACACCGACCAGCACTACAGCTTCGTATCCCTTGCGAACGAGACTCAGATTGGCTCTGACGCCATTACATGTGGTATCATTTACCGTCCGGCGCTTGTTGAGACTGTTTCAGACTCGTGGATCATCCCGATGCCTCAGCAGAAGTTTATGACTGGCAGCTCAACAACACTGAAGCAGATGCGTCCTGCCTTGGTGCAAACCTTCCGTGAGATTGCTTCTGGCGAGAACATCACTGTTGTTGTGAACCACATGAAGTCCAAGGGAAGTGAGTGTTATGAAGACGTGCGCGAAAACCCATCTGACATTGACGTGATCCAAGGCAGCTGCAGTGCGTTCCGTGTCTCTGCTGCTGTGACGTTGGGTGAGGCACTGGAAAAGGCGGACGTGGCGATCCGTGTGATGCTTCTTGGCGACTTCAACTCGAACAGTGCTGAGGACCCTATGGCTGTGATCACGGACTACACACCGGACACACATGGCTACACCATCCGCTCTGCTGACTACATTGTTGATGACATCACTGAAGCGGAAGGTAGCATCTCTGCTAAGGATGTGACAAAGACGTACAAATTCCAGAACATTGGGCATGAGGGATATTCTTACATCTTCAGTGGTGAGGTCAGCTCCCTTGACTTTGCTCTGGGAAATGAGCGCGTTGTTATGGAGGTGCAGTCTGCGAAGCACTGGAACATCAACTCCAACGAGCTGTACCAGATGACGTACTCTGAGGCCTACAAGCGCTACCCTGGATACGCCAACGAGGATGTGTTCCGTTCCTCGGACCACGACCCTGTTGTGGTGGCGCTGCAGATGCGCCACATCGACAGCACTGCGTCGCCTTATGACGCCACTTCTGCACCCGCAACGCCTGCACCTCCGACAGTTGCACCTGACACGCCGGCACCTGATACGGATGTTCCAGCACCAGTTGCAGGTGGACTGATCTTTACCGAGTACATGGAGGGGAGCGGCAACAATAAGGCCGTCGAGATTGCGAACATGGGGTCTACTACGATCGACTTTTCGGTGACGAACTACCAGATTGTGACCTACACTTCGGGGAACTCTGCTAGCCAGCAGAGCGCCTATTCGTTGACCACAGGGACCTTGGCACCTGGGGAGGTGATGATTGCTGTGCACGGATCCGTGGACGCTAGCTTCAACACCCAGGCCTCGGTCGTTGCTGTAAGGTCCGAGACCGCCTCGCTCAGTTTCAACGGTAACGATGCAGTAGGTCTGCTGGACAAGGACGGCGTTGTCACAGATCTCATCGGATTCCTTGGCTCTATGGGGAACATCATCAAGGACCAGACCATCAGAAGGGATCCCTCCGACACAGGCCCCAACCCAACAGGGTTCACAACTGTCGCCAGCAGCACCTGGACCGCGTTTACGAAGAACGACCACACTGGTTTCGGATGCACAGGGCTGTCGGCGTGCCCTTAAAAAAATCTTTTTTTTAACTCACCTCAAAACAATAGTCGATAAAAAATACACAAATTCCACCATTTTTTTTTGGCACAATATTTTGAGCAGAATATCAGTTTTGCATACACTCATTCACTCTTAACCAAAGAGCGAGAGAACAAGATGATGAACCCTGTGTCCCCCTTGAGGTGCAGACCTGCTGCCGGCGTCGCTTTTTCTCAATTTTTTTTTCTCTTTTCTCTTCAGATGTGTATGCCCGTAAGGCCCATTCATCTCTCACATATTTTCCTTTTTATATTATCGTCCCTTTCCAATATTATTTTCATCAAGGGGTATAAATTTTCCAGGTGGTATGTGGTTTGCTTCCTGGTTCAATTCTGATTCTCAACCCTTGCTTGAAAGATGTGTACGCATGTGAGGCATGTTTATCTTTCAACTTTTCTCTTGCTTTTGTATGGATGTTTATGAGTCTTCAGTTGTATAGCTTAGTTTTTTTTTTTTTCCTTTTTTGGGCGGGATATTTTGTGCAGGTGCAGCTGTACAATACGAACAAACCCCCCCTTTTTTACTGATGTGTGTGCATTCATCTTGCAAGCGTTCTTTTGTTTTTGTTTTTGTTTTTAAAGTGACCCAAGTGGTTACTTATCTCTACCAATGTGTTTGTTGTAGTTTTTTTTTTAGGTGATCAAAGCACAGCAAGGCTTAGGATCATTTCAACCCCCTTTTTTTCCACGGAGAATTTTATTTTTACTTTGCGACAGTCTGCTTGTCTTTGCGTGAAAGCTTTAGACGATGGACACAACCCCCGCTCAGTTGGCAACGTTTAGTTGTCTGGCATATTGAGCCATAGCACTCTGGCGTAGCAATCTTTACCTCGTGCTCACAAAAAGGCATGGTTTTGCCTTTTGTGAATGAGTCTATTGTCCAAAGTATTCACAACTTGTGTATTTGCGTGTCTTTTTGTTTTGTTTTTCCATCTGTGTATTACTCTCGCCATTTTTTTCCCCACTGCTGAGGTATTCATTATTTTTTTTGTCTCTTTGTCAGCTCAGAGTGAGTGTAAAACGGTGTCCTAGTAGACCCGTTCGAACACACCTTGTATATATGGGTCCAGACAATCGTCCTCCCGAAAACGGAGGATACCCCTGTTGTTGCCATGTTAGGGTATACAGACAACGTGCTGTACACCATACCTGGTTCCAAGAGGTGTACTTACCTTTCAAAAAAAATTTGTTTGTTTTTTTTTTTTCTCTTTTTTTTTCTCTCCTTGAAGTGTGTATGTCCAAAGCATTTACAAACAAGGTTTTTAGTTTTTTTTTTTTTTTTGCAAAATTTCTGTGTTATTATCGTGCAAAATTAGCCGGCCGTTTAGGCTGGGGTTTAAAGAGGTCGTAGGATTATCGAGCGGTTGTGAACCGCCTCCGTTCTCTTACGGTACGGACCACTCACCCTCCCACCCTTTGCAATGAGCCCGACCCAGCCGCGTTTTTAGCACATTTCAACCACTCTTCGTTTTGTTATTTTTTTTTTATATTTCTTTTTCATTGGGGTGACTAAGCCCGAGAGGCTCAGATTCATCATCTTACAGAACTCTTTTTTTCTTTTTCGGCTGACTGTTAGCTGAAGTACACGACGGAGAAGTAAATGACTTGATTTATGTCTTGATTTGTGGTTTCATCGTTGGCTTATAACAGAAAAACCACAAGTTAAGTCATTTACTTTACTGTCGTGTATGAATTTTTTTTTGGTTTTGCATCGTGTATTCTTCGAATGTGCTTCATTGAAACACAGCTGTCTAGCCAAACCATCAAACCATACAACACAGGGACGGGGTGGAGGGGGGTGGGGGAAAAAACCGGCAGAGTCAGTTAAAACGGTAAAACGTTATTCCTGGAATACTCTGCCACCCAAAAATAAAATTCCTAGGGCAAACGTAGTCAACCCAAAGGATACCCTTTTTTTATTTATTTTTGACCAGTAAACTCTGCAACCGGGCTAAGATATATCCCAAAAGGATTTTATTGAAGTTCAGTTATCCGTAGAACTTTTCAGAACTTCTATCTGGTGTTCGGGTTCTGGTCTGATTTCAAAAAAAAAAAAAAAATGTGTTTTTTTTTTTTTATTCTGCTTTTTTTTTTCTCTCTGGTTCGTTTGCCCCTTTTCTCCCTCTCTCAAATTAGGTGTGCGATCCCCCAGCTCTACCCCCCCTTCCTCTCCTCTCCTTCCGTCAAAAGAGGGAAACAAAAAAAAAAAAAACAAAAAAATAAAAAATTCTGGTTTAGCTATTAGCGGAGACACATTTGCACCCTCTGCTGATACTAAAACCAAGATTTAGCAAAAATAAGAATGGTGTCTGAAGGGTAATTCAGCCTGTTTTCTGCATTTTTGCTGCAATTTGCTGAACTTTTTTCGCATTTATTATTCCGTGCTTTTTTTTGCATCATTTCGGTGTGATAAAGCACAGGTAAAATGTGATAAAGTGCGGGTAAAATGTGGTTCAGTGCGGTAAAGTATGAAAAACGTGGAAGCAGGGCTGAAACGGGGACGAAAAATGGCAAATTTCGTTTTTACATACATGCCCTTTTTGCCACACCAAGAAAACATTGCAATACATCCAAACCTACAAACCAAAGACAAAAAAAATCACACCCCCCTCCCTCCCCTCCTTTTACTCTCAAACATCCCTACAACAACACCCCACATCATACCACAGGAAGGGTTCACTCCCCCCTCCCTTCCCCCCACGCAATGTGGTCTTGAGAGATACGATAGGAAGGGTTTTGTTATGGAAATCCCACAGCTGTACCAACCATGGCGTGGGTTGAATATCTTTTTGGAGAAACCTATGGTGGTCTTTAGTGGTCAGCAGAGTGAAGACACGATCCATCTTCGGAACAGAACGGATGTGTCCTATACGTTTAAGGTGCGAACCACGGATATCGGGCGGTACAGGGTGACACCGAGTTTGGGGTTGCTTCCTGCTGGGGGAAGGGCGCAGGTTCGTATTCAGTATTTGAGGGCTGGGTGTGAGGATCGGTCGCGCATAAATGATAGATTTGAGCTGTTTGCCAGAGCGCTGACTGCAGATGAACAACACGGTGTAGCGTTGTATGGAGCTGGCGACGTTGCGTCTGGTTGCAGCCTTCTTCATATTGACCCCTCCGAAGTGCGCACCGCGGCCTTCGTTTTCAAACACCTTTGGAGAAAAGGTGCACAACCATGCCCCGCACACTGCGTCAACCTCCCCGCAGTGTACGCACTGCTGCGCTCTGATGCCACAGCGTACAACTCTGCGACGGGTACTGCGGTCAACCCTCCTTCGGTGGATGTGAATGAATTGACTGTCGGTGCGAACGTCATTGTGTGTGGTCTAGGTGAGGAAACGCATTTGAACGGCGAGAGGGGGGTGGTGGTGGGGTTTCAGAGGGGCGCAGACAACAGTCCAGGGGCTGTGGAGGAGGAGTTGTGTCAGATTGAGTTTGCGAATAGGGGGTTTGGTGCAATGGCTTTGAGGGGGGTGAATGTGATGCGGGAGGGGGAGCGTACGGGGACAGAGGTCCCCACACAGCAGCTTCCGCGTAGTAGAACGCCGCATGATGCAGCATTGCAGCTCCCACCAGATGAGACGGAACAGCGTCTGACAATAATGTTCAACGTCATCGATGCCAACCGAGACGGCTTCATCACACGAGCAGAGCTCATCCGTGCTCTCCGCACCAACAAAGATGTCCGTGAGCTCATCTGCGTCGAATCCGTCGCACAAAACGAAATCGCTGCCTTCGAACGTTTCTTCCAATCCGCAGACACCGACAACGACAGGAAAATAAGCTACCTAGAGTTCCGTGCTATCTGCTTCGAACGGAGTCAACAAATGGGCATTTTCCGTCCAAAATCTAGCCCCGCGCTTGGCCCTACGGAACTACGAATTGGTTCACCTACACACCCACTACGGACAGGCATGACTACACCGGCAGAGAGGACTCCATCGAACCCTGCCTCTGCACATCGCCCGAGTACTCGACGTCCTACTTTGGAGGATAGGTTTCCGCAACAACAACAACAACAACAACAACAACAACAACAACAACAACAACAACAACAGCAGCAGGGTAAGGAGGCAAAGCGGCGCAGTGCACACTTCTCCGACACAGACTACATCGTCTACGGTGGTGAAGGCAGTGCCGCTTCCCTCGCATCAGGCACCGACAGCCACGACCACGCCACCCCCCACAGCATGCCCTCCACCCACCCCCTCAACGTCACCACCGCCAGCGCCATGTCCCTCCCAAGGCAGACACCGCAAACAACAGACGCAAACCCGCCTGAACGACAGTTCATCACCCCTGAGGTGTTCCCGATGCCCAGGGCGAAGGACCCTGTGTTCGATGAAGTGGGTTTACCAGGGTTTGAGCATGATGTGCAGAGCATGGTGTCTGGTGTCACTGTGGGGCATGATGGCAGCAGGGCAAAGCCGGCACAGAACGTTGTGTTGGACAATGTGGTGGAGCATCGTTGGGTGTCGCCTGCGAGAGGGGCAGCGCACCCCCACAAGGTTGCACAGCCACACGAGCCACAGAGGGGGCGACGTCGTTCAGGTGACCCTGGGGTGGTGTCGTCTGTAGGGGTTGTGATGTCCACCGCTACTCCCATAGAGTACGGCTCTGCAGTGTCGAACCACACAGAGGGCGGGCAGGCAGAGGGGATTGTGGATGTGGGTGGGACGGCAGCGGCAGCAGCAGGGCCGCTCACAGTGCGGGCGCAGTCCCCTGCATTCAAATCGTTGGAGGCCATGGTGCGTGACGCACTGCAACAAGAGTCCCGCATCGAGATGCTGGTCCAAGATGTCATGTCCTTGGCCCCCCAGGTATATTTTTTTCCCCGCGTTTTTGCGAATTAATTTGATTGTAAAAAATAATCTCAAAAAAAAACCCCCCCTTTCTCAACAGCTGACGACACCGCCGAAACTGCAGTAGCATTTAGAACCAGAGGTTTATTTTTTATTTGTGTGTGTCCATTTGTCCATTTTGTGCAACCCTGCGGGGGTTTGATAACCCACGGAGCGTGCATGCGCCCCTGAGGCGTCTGTACTATCAACTTCGCCTTTTGTTTATGGCTTTGTTTTTACCAACTTTAGATTTATTACCCGATTTTTTATTATTTTACATGTTGTGTACCTTTTGTTAGAACGAAAAGCACTTGCCACCCCTCCCACATCTTTCTATCTCCACCCGCACAACACCTCCCAACCCTCTCCCTCCCTCAGGCAAACATCAACACAACATGCCACCCCCACCCTCTAGCACCTACCCGAGGTCGTCACGTACGCAGTCACCTACGACTAATTCACCGAGACGACAGACTTCTGTGAAGTCGGGAGCAGCAAGGAGCTCTTCACGGAATGTACAGGGGAGTGTGAAGACACGGGTACAGGCACCAACGGTGTCGAAGCTCCCTCAGTATGATCCAGCAGATAGGGGTCCCGAGGATCGCATGGACGTGCGCGCGCAGGGACGGTGTTGGTTCAATGAGGTGCGCTCAGCGGGCTTCAGTGTGTACGACCCCCTTGTGAAGGGTGTGATGGTGGTGGAGGGTGTGAACTACTCGCTCTACGAGGCTGCGAAGGAGACCGCGCATACGGTGGATGTGTTCAACAACTCGCTGAAGGAGGACATCATCTCGGAGGTGGGGAACGGTGTGCGCCCTGACGACATCGTCATCCGCGTCATCCCCGGGCAGATCAAAACGGTGGTGCTACACTATGACACTAAAAAGAAGTTTAAAAGACGCGAATCCGATGAGAGAAGCCACCCGCAGCTGGTCGACGCAGAGTGGTGCATGAAGATCGACTACGTCATTCGCACACGCGATGTGCAGAGACAGCAGAACGTGGCGATTGCGTTGTATACTGCGTTCACTGGGCAGGATGGTTTTACTGGGACCAAAGCGCGCACTGCATATTGCAGAACAATTGACAAAACATGCGACGCACGGAAGATTCTGTTTTCAAAGCCGAAAGAGGAGATGCAGCAGCCACAACAACCCTTGCCCCAGCAGCCTGCTCTCTCGGTATGAAACCACATCAACCATATTCTTTATACAACACTCCACAGAGCCCACCAAGACCGGTCCACAACGTGCCGGTACAACCTGCCCTTCCGCAGCCTATGCGCGAGCAAGCGATGCTTCCGTCAGTGAAAATGATGCAAGGGAACTACCACCAACAGCCCCCCGTGATGCAGGAGCAGTCCACACTGCAGCACCTTCCTGTCTATGAGAACGGGGTCCCTATGGGTAGCCAGCCTGCGAGTGTGCACAGCATGCTTCCTGCACCTCCTCTGCCTCATGATGCACGTCTCACAGCGCAAGAGGTGGCGGAAAAAGATAGGCAGCTGGAGCAGCTTGAACTTGACATAGCGGTATGTGGTTTTCAAAAAAGGGTCACCTCTTCAATCAACACACTTACAGCGGGAACGCCGTGCCCTCAGGTCCCTGCAACCCAACGTCGTATCCGGCTCCCCCTTTAGATCCTCACCAGCAAGATTCCTTAGAAAACGAACGAATGAATCCCCGGTGCCGCCTATCACCAAAAGCCCGGCCATGTTCCTCCCCTCGGGAAGTTATATTCATGAGTTTTAGGTTCTCTGAAAAATGCATCGCTGGGACCCTGCCTGGGGTGTCGGTAAACAAATTTCTCATCCACCTTTATTTTTTGAACAACCTTTTTAACCCTGATTTTCAGTTCTAAATTACGTTCTTCCCCCCCCCCCTCCCATTGTCATAGAAAATATTGCCAACGCAAGCTAAAAACAAAACACAAAAAACTGCAATGCATGTGTTACAAATTTCATCACCTATGGTGAAGGTGATGCCTTTGTGCACTCTGCGTTGTAAACAAGGCACTCAAAATAGCCATTTTAAAAAAAAAAGTCTTCCCAGTCCCCTCCCTCTAGATCCCTTAGAAAAAAAGGTAGGAGTAAATTGTATTTTATTTTTTTGTTAGATCAGCTGGTGGAAGAGAGCTTTGATGGTATCTGCAGACAATTCAAAGTTCTTTTATGATAGATAAATAAAACCACACTCCTGGGTTGGTGCGAAACAAACGGCTATTTATCAGCAACACATAACGAGTCATTATTTCACTCGAGTCGTGAAATAATGACCATATTGGTGTTATTCGGGGGTGAGGTTTCACATTTTACAACTTTTCACTCCCACATAGTTGTGAAGAGTTGTGAAAAGTTGTGGAACCCCGCCCCCCGTATATCACCACATTGCCGTTGATAAGGTGATTTTATAGCATTTGGCGACAATTTTGAGCACTCCTTCATTAAAAAAAAAAACAATATTATGGACCGAACCAATTTTTCTCCCCTTTTGTTTTTCAAATATAAACACGAGGAAAAACAAGACACTGTTTTCCTCATTTATTTGCTTGTTTCAAGTTAATCTGCATTCGTGTAATAGCCAAAAAAAAAAAAAAGGAAAAAATAACGTTGTTAAAAAGAACCCCCCCTGCTTTCACCTCCCCCAATTCATCTATCCCCGTATTGTAATTAAACCAGTATCTCCTTTCCTGGGCATGAGAGAATTTGTTTATTTTTTTGTTGCAAAGGTGCATTGCCACGAGAAGGCTTTTGTATCTTCAAAGACACATTTTGTGGGATGTGTGTGTGTACATGAAGCACATTCACCTTACAACGTTTTTCTTTGTTTTGTCGCTACAGCCAGATTCCTCTGTGTTTCTGTCGTGCAAAGTGGCTGTTTGGTTCGTATTGATTACACCTGAATTCCGCGGATTCAACGGATTTTTTTAAAAAAAAATTTGAAGGGTAATCGTTGATGCAGCCAGCTAAGAAACCAGAAACAAAACACAGAGGGGGCGAAAGAAAAAGAGAAAAAAAAAAGAGGGTGGATTCTGGATGGAAAAAAAAAAAAGAAAATGGTGTTGTCTATCAGGTGGATAGTCTACGTGGCTCTCACTTCAATTTATGCCAAAAAAAGGCAAAAAAAAAAGCAAAAAAAAAGCAAAAACGTCTTATCAGAAGAGCAGCACCACCCTGGATAACCAAAAACTTCGCAAAAAAAAATGTATTGGGATGCTACGGCTTCATTCATTTTTCTTTTTTCTTCAAGTTTTCTTTTTTCCTTGTATTGCTTCTACGCCAGATTTTCCCCATTATTTTTTTTTTTTTTGTAAGATGCCTACGGAGGGGTTCTCCGTTCATCTTATAAACTTTCCTTCTTTTGGGGTATTTTTGGAGGGAAAATAAAGAAAGGTTTTTTGTCCTATAAGCACTCCAAGTTGTCAACCAAAATTAGGTTGACTGAAAACGAAGAGGCTTGGATTCATTGTATCATTCCTTTCTCTTCTCTCGCAACGTCTCCTGTCTTTTTTTTTTTCTCCTCCCCCTCTTTAAAGACCACCAAAACAAAAAGAGCACAAAGCAAAAACAACAACTTTCTGACAAAAATCCCCCCCCTCTTTCCCTCCTTTTTTCTCTCTCTTGTCTCACACCACCCACAAATTAGTAGATTCCAAATTAAAGACACACCTTTTTGAAATTTTTTTTACATCTAACTCCACCTACACTCCTTCACACCAACCCCACCACAGGAAGAGAAAAAAAATCCCTGGGAAGACCCGGGGAAATATTTTTACAAAGGGTTTGATAAAAAATACCCCCAGACCTTCACCCCCTTTCTCCACCTCCCATTTACCCTTTTTCTCTCAACCGTTTTTTTTTTCATACACACACACTCTCTCCCCCTCAACCACATTTTTTTTTTTTGGTGCGCAGTCCACAGAGACCCCCTTTTTTTTTTCTTTCTCGCACCCTCCAACTTTCCAACTTTCCTCTTTTTTTTTAAATACAGAGTTAGGTTTTGTTTTCTAAAAAGGTTTGGGTTCAGTTCTTCCCTTTTTTTTTTTATTAATTTGTCTTTTCTTTTAAGGTATTATGGGTTGCGGAGCTTCTGCGACCAGCGCTGACACCTCAAAGCGTGCCCCTGCAGAGCAAGAAGCCGCTCTCGGCTCTTCCGGATCCACCTCGCTAACAGAAAAGGAACTCACCACTGTTGCCACTCAAGAAACCTCCAATGATCGTGCCGCGGAATGCAAAGGCCCCGACGAAACTGTCATGAAAATCCCTCCTCTTCGTGTCACCCCTGCCACAAAAGGACCACTTCGAAAGGGAATTCATGTGCGTCCTTCTGCAAAATGCAAATCCCAGGTTCTTTTCATTTGCAAAGACTCTGAGAGGGTTAATCTGAGTGATACCTTAGGGCAGCCGGTTACAGCGAATGTTGAGATCAAACCGTTTTATAGTGCTGACGATTTGAAGCAGGGATGGTCGGAGACGGGGGCGGGGGCTCCTGGGGTGTATTATATGGTTCCATCGAATGATGTGTCGTGCTGTGGCAGTATTGCACCGTCGAAATATATGTTCAGGTGGAACATTGGTGGGATACGGTGTAGGTCGGCTGCGCTACAAAGCAATGTGACGGAAAACATTGCGCGCCTCCCAGACGCAGATCTTAAGGCCAAGGTGCTGCAGTATCTCCACTCCTTAGAGGAAGACCCGCAGAACAACGATGTGGAATTCGAAGAACGTGTCTTAACCGACCTTGCATCGCTGTCTCAATGCAAATCCGCTCGCTACCTTTCAAACAATCTCGCCGGGTTTAAATCCCTCCTCATAGGTCTTGAAGACATCATGCTCTACAATATGTTCGATTTCGACCTAGGAATTGAAAATCTAGTAGGGCATTACCAAGGCATGCAGCTAATGTTGACCCCCAAAGAGCGTGCGCAGGTTGCAAAAATACGTGAAATTTCGCAAAAGAAGAATACCGCGTTGGTATTAGAGAAGGCAAAGAAGAACATCCACACCTCAGTGAAGGAGCAGATTAAGCAGAAGCTTGAGGGGCTTGGGATTGATGTGAAGACAGCGTTTCCGTGTCTGGATGAAGAGCTGTCTGAGATTTTGGATGGGACGGAGATTAATACGTTGGGTCTGACCGACTCTATCAAAGGCAGGACCTGCTCGAAGCACCACTCCCCCGAGCTCGACGGACAGCTTCTTGCGAGAGAGAACGACCCCTTCGACGTCCGCCAGCGTGTCCAAAACCACTACCGCGCAAACCACCAATCTGCATCTCCTTTGGTCCCGCTGATGTGCCCACAGCATCTCTATCACGTAGACTTCTACCTCGTCTTCCCTAAGGGAACAAAGAATACCTTCAGAAGAGCGTATCTGTCATTGTGGGAGGAAGGGAACATCATGCATACGAGCCGGGTGTCAATGAAGCCGTATTGGATTGGTGAAGCGTATAGGGACACAGAGAGTATTAACAGCGACTCTGAGGCGGGGGAGAGTGACGAAGAGCTGCAAGGTGACGAAGAAGGTGACGCTGAGTCTGCGGAGGAGTCTGATGAGGACGACAACCCATCGGAGGCAGTCTGGAAAGGCTTCTTCTGTACTGTGCCCCTCCAGCCAGATATTGTTTATTGTTATCGTATAGTCGTGGACGGTATGGCGTATATGTCTGCCACCCTGAAACGCAAGTCCCGAACAAATTACTGCAAAAAGCTCAAAATATCTCCAAAAATCACCCCCTGGACAGTAAATGGACTGAAAGAAGCTGAGTTGCTCTAAATAGTTTTTTTTTTTAAAATGTTGATGCGATGTTCGATGAAACGGAAAATAATTAAGTGGGGGGGTTTTTTTCGATAACCCGCGGAGTGTCAGTGCCTGCGTCCCAGAGGCGTTTGCACTATCAACTTCACTTTTTTTGTGTCGAATTCCTTCCGCAACTGACAATGAAACAGTTGGATAGAAGCAAACGGTTGTTGATGCATTTCTTTTTGCAGCGTTTGCAATCAAACAAACAATTTAGATTGTTGCAAAACAATGGTACGGGTGTGGGGGGGTTGCAATAGGGAGGGAGGGTCTTTCATCTTTCTTTGTTTTGAAATACTTTATTTTTTAAAATGTGTGTGACCCTGTGACCCGTGCAAACACACTCATCTTTCTAAGTCTATGATTTTGTTTTACTTTCTTTCCCCCGTGTGAAGGTGTCTAAGCACGAGAAGCTTGGGTTCATCTTATAAATTAGGATAAATCCTGCTCAGCTTTTCTCTCTTTTTATACATTCTGGGGACCTGTTCTAGATTCCTTATGTCCACACCCCACAGTGCACACCGGATACCAAGGTACGCTGTCATGAGAGGGCTTTGTATTTCATGTCAAATGTTTGTTTGGTTTTTTTTGGGGTTTTTTTTGGAGGGGAGATTTGGTACACAGCTAGTCAGGGGGGGCTACTAGCAGCGCTTACCGTAAATGGAAATGTGTTAGATCGTAATAATGTTGGAACGAACGAGCGTTTTTTTTTTTTTTTTTTGGGCAGTTCCAACATTATTACATTTACGGTTTTTTAGTCCAAATGACTAGTGTTTTTACGACTAATTTTACGATATCATTGGTAGAGTTGGCAGCTAGTCGTTAGGGAAGCATACTGTTATTGCAAGGTGGCTAAGCGCGTGGACAGCTTAGGTTCATCTTATAAACGTTTCTTTATTTTTTTTCGTCACTGCAGGGCACCATGAGCTGAGATCATTGCTCTTTTGTTTTTTTGTATGGACAGACATTTCCACCTCAAATGCGAGCCTCTCAAAAAACATATGATATCATTGCATCCACCTGAAGGTTGAATGCAATAGCTTAGATCTAATGCCCATTACGTTGTCACAGCAAGACCCTGGCCTTTATGTGTTATCAGAACACATTAGCTGTCGGGGCTGGAAAAAAATAACGCAAAGTTGCTTTATTGTATAGGTTTCCTGGAAGGAAAGGTGGAATTCAACTCAAAAGATTCCGGGCGATTTAGATTTTTTGGCGTTTTTTTATTATTATTTGTGAATGAAGGAGTGAAAGCGAGGGATACAAATAAAAAACGCCAGAAATAAAGACCGCAAGCTATAGTCAGTTTCCCTTATTCTTTCCCCCCCACACACACAATACGTTCTTCTTCTTCTTATCTCTCTTGGTCAAGTTGCAGGCAATATTCCGTGTAGGAGTTCCTCATACTTGACCCCAAACACATGGCTCAGGTCGAGTCCCTTTGTTACGTTCAAAACTCACCGATATCACGCAGTTATTTTGATGGGTGTTTAACTGAGCACTATGAGGCTTCAGTTCATTTTTCAAACATTTTTTTCCCCCCTTTCCTTGAATGATGTCTTGCGTCTGTGAGGGCCTTTTGTACATCTTTTCAAAGTTTTCCCTGATTTTTTCTCCTCCCTCATCAAAGCTCTTTGTGGATAGAAACAGAAAACGTCGGTAACTTAATGTGTTTTTTTTTTCCTATACAACCACACTCCAGTGAGAAAAAAAAATGAACAAACATAACATACTTTGTAGTCCGTCTGAGTCTGCCGGAGTCCGCCCTGAGTTGAGACAGACTTGGCGGACTCAATCAAAAATCTGTCTCACTCGGGCGGGTCTTGGTGGTATTTTTTTTTTTTTGGCGGACTCAGGCGGACTACAAAGTATGACATAACCTACTTTCAAGGTGAACGAAAAATAGCCTGATTGTTCTCTTCAAGGCTGTGCATGGGGTGGCATATTCATCTTTCATGTCTTTTTTTATATACCACCATACTACCATTGTGCTTCAAGCCAATTTCTATTTTTTTTACCCAAGCCACTTAGCATTTCATTGAACGAATCTCAGAAATTAATACGGTAGAAATGGCTTTATGCAAAGGTGAATGATCATGGGTAGGTGAGCGGGCGTTATCAATATTTCACTAAAGAAAAAAGGAAAAAAAGGTGGTGCAAGGGGATACACTATT
This sequence comes from Rhynchopus sp. YZ270_cl-10, assembly GCA_964035575.1. NCBI lineage: Eukaryota > Euglenozoa > Diplonemea > Diplonemida > Diplonemidae > Rhynchopus > Rhynchopus sp. YZ270_cl-10. The sequence continues at coordinate 2,028,605 of OZ037833.1, read as the reverse complement.
CTCACGCGATTCTAGCAATTTCTTCGATGGTTTTTTTGTTTTTTTTCCCCCCCCCTTTTTTTTTTAGTGCATTTTTTTTTTGGTCATATGCCAAGGTACACTGTCGCGAGAGGGCTTTGTATTTCACCTTTTTTAAAAAAAAAGGTGAAAGTGAAAAATTGCACGAAGGTGGCAATTCCACTTCAAAAAAATTATCAAAATCGATAAGTTGCTTTTTTTTTTTGGGTGACACTTTGACAGGGTTTTATATAGGAATTTTTTCCTGAACAAACAGGGGCAAAAACTGAGGATTCATTTTTTCTCACCCACCCACCCAAAATCAAAGTTGTTTTTTCGGCTGGGGCCAGTTGTGGTGTGCCTTGAACCCCCTTGGCTGTAAACCCAATTGATAGCAATTCGTGCACCAGGCGCACGTGGTACACGAATTGTAAGTAGCCATTACATTTATAACAAAGAAAGGGCGGTCATGGCACCCAAAGGTTCCTAGCGAAGCCACGGTACGCAACATTTCAAAAAATTGCGCTTATAATCGCACATTTTTACAGCCAAACTATGTCAGGGAAGGGTGGGTTGCAATCTTGCGCCGCAGGCGCACGGTACGCTACTTTTATAATTTCGCCATGATGCATGCTTCCTTTTCCTTCGGCGTTTGACCAATTGAGTCGCGTTCTGGCTGTGACGGGGGTGTGGGTAACCCTTGAGATAGACGTGTGTGTTTTCTTTACTGACTTCGTTGTTTTCTGTCAACAGAGCTTCGTTTCGGCGACTGACTACCCCGGGCTGCACCCTGAGGCTATACTCCCCGGAGTGGGGTGGGGCAGCCCACCCCAGAAAAGTTAAAACCCGAGGAAAACCCAGGCTTAAACCCGGGCTTGCTCTGCGCAAAATTAATTAAGCCCGGGTTTTCCCGGGCTTACTGCCCAAGATTTTCACCGCTGGTCACGAGTCGTGTTCTAAGCCAGTAAAACGCCAAAAAAAAAAAATTTTTTTTTAGGTCCGAAAAGGGGATTTTTTTTTTTTTTTTTCAATAACTGAGGATTGCCCTCAGTTCTGACCCCCTATATAAAAGTCTGCACTTTGATCACAAAACCTTCTTTTGGCTTCTTTGGTAGGTGGTTTTTATTTTTTTGTTGATGAACAAAAAACAATAATGCAAGGGGTGTGCTCCATTGCTCCTATTTTACGTCTTGGTATACACACAGCTTTTTTTGTATAGTGTGGCAGTCAGGACAGGCAAGACGTATTCTTACATCGAGAACGAATAGAAAGTCACCAAAAAAGGCAAACCGTTTTTATCGATAGCCCTGCCCATTTTTAAAGCTTTATCTTCTTATCCTGCACTCTTTTTTTTTTGTTATGAGACATCGTGTTGTCTCGAAAAAAAAAAACTGTTTTATTGTTTTGCTCCCAAAGGCAAAACAAAGCAAATCGTGTCATTTCCCCCCCCCTCATTACCCCATGGAAATCCTTTATCCGTAGGCTTTGGTTACTCTCGCTCGCGGATTCCGTGTATGGAGGTTGATATTTTCGATTGTGATCAAGGTGACTCGGTGCAAGAGGTTCAGGGTCATCTTATAAATATAAAAATTATGTTTTCTTTTTTTACCCCCTCTCTGCTCATTATTACACTTTTTTCCCCTTACAGTGAAATTCCTGTGGCAATAGGCTTATCACTCTCCCTATCTCACCCCCTTCTCGTTCGTCTAAAACATGCGAGTGTATTTCGTGACCGTGGTATATGAAACAGGGCCTTAGGGTGTGATGTAAACATCGGTTTTCAAAAAAAAATACCCCTTCCCCAAAAGAAGTTATGGTGTCGGTCTGAGGTGCAAGTTTTCGTCAGAAAACCGTTTTTTGATCACCCAGAGGAGGGGGAATACCGGAAAAACCGGTTTTACGGAAATTCGCGTTTTCACCCTAATACCCTGTATGAAATGACAGCAACAAAAAAAAAAAAGAAAAAAAAAAGTTACGTTTCGGTCCCTCCCTCATTCTCCGTTTGATAGTTTGAACAGAAACCTGAAAAAGAAAAGAAAAGAAACGGAGGGTATCAGCAGGACACCCCTTTTCTGAAGACCTTCTTCCAAGGTGCGTGCTCTCCTTTTAGACACCCTCCAACAGATGTTTTGAAATAAAAACAAAAAAGGCAGAAGCGAATACAAAAAAACGGCCTTTTTTTTTCCATTTTTAACCCCCATCTCTTATTTCCACCACCCATATCCATTCAGCACAATCACACCCTTCTTCCATCAGCCTGAAAGCAAAAAAAAAAAAAAAGACAGCACACTGCGGGGGGTGGGTCTTTATTGTAATTTTTTTTGCTGATATACACAGTTCTTCTCCCGCCTTCTACTACTATGGCAAGCCACAATGAGGTTACGACTCTGCATCTTTCCAATTTACCTGCGGACTTTACGGAACGGGAGTTGTTTTTGCTGTTTGGATCGATGAAGGGGTTTAAAAATGGGATGTTGAAGTTCACTCCTGGGAAGATGATGGGGTTTGTGACGTTTGATACCAGAGAATTTGCGGCAGAAGCTATTGAACGTGTAAATGGCCTTTCCTGGACAGGGTCTTCACCCGAATTCACCATTCGTGTTAGCTTTGCAGCAACACAGACGCGTAGTGTAAAGTCCGACCGTTCCATTCTCTCGAACCACTCAGGAACAAAGGGTGCTGCCGTGCCCTTCTACCCGCAGCCACACACCCACCAACCCGCAACCCTCTTCGTTTCTGGAATATGTGAGTCCTTAAGCGACCTCGAGCTCTCAGCAATATTTGATAGGTATGTCCGAGAGCATTTAAAAAAACGATCCGAGGCTATTACGTGACTTTAGAGACAGTGGAGCTTTGCAGAGGTTGCAGCTACACTATTCCAACAAAAGCGACTTTCCAGAGTTGAGGACGACCTCCGTCTATATCTTTTAAGTACAATAGCCTTCGGGCGACATTGAGTACAGATCCTGCACTAGCAGGTGATTGTCGACACAGCAAAAAACAAAAGAGTACGTCTCAATCATCCCAACACAGGACGCGCCCCATTCGTATATCAAGACAGGGCGCAAAGGCGTGGGTGTGCTACACAACTACCGAGGAGGCCGTTGCTGCAATCAACATGGTGAGCGGATTCACCACACCTTCCCAGCCTGTTCCATTGAAGGTATGTCAAAAGGGGAAAGTTAGTTCACAACAAACAACAAACAACAGGTCTTTTTTGCACGGACGGAAATGAGAGAACGGTAAGCAACTACAGAAGCATATAATGTGTGGGTGTCCATGCCTTACCCATGGGTAACAAAGTTTGGTGATTTTGTCGATAGTGTTGGTAACAAGGGTTTTATTTTAAAAAAGTGGCACCTTTTTATTGTTGTGTTTTTTTTTTTTCTTTCTTTTTTTTTAAAAGATGTGTGTGTCCGTGAGGCTCGTACATCTTTTTCAAAAAAAATCCTTTTAATTGTTCGAACACGGTTTTTTTTTTGTTTTTTGACCGGCTTCGCTCTCACACCCACCTCACTCACTCACTCACAAACTCGTAGCGGGTTACTGTGAAGCAGTATCCCCCCCTCATCCCATCCCACCCACCTTCCCCTTCCACCCCGCCCCCTCTTGTGGAACCCCAGTGCCTGCGTGTGCAGAGTCTTGTTGCGTACTTCATAGTTTATACTTTTTCTTTTTCTTTTTCGAGGAATTTTTTTGTACATATCTGTATATCTGTTGGTCTCTTTCAGGTGTGTTCGCTCCCACAACACCTGGTGCAAATTCCTCTGTTTTTCTTCTTTTTTCTAAAGGTGGCTAAACACTGTGAGACTGAGGTTCATTTTCACCTCTCTCTCTTGTTTCTTTTCTTTTTTTTTTTCCCCGGGGTTTTCCCGGTTTTTGGAGTTATGTACAGGAAGAGCACGCTCGTCTTTCAAATGGTTTCTTCTTTTATTTTATTTTATTTTTACTTCTTTTAGTCATCCCCCTTCAGGTTCTGATTTTTGTCCACTCCTGGTGATTCTTTATTTGGCCTGATTTCTTTGGTGGGAGACATTCCTCGTAGGGGGCTTTATATTATTTTCTTGAAATCTTTGTCATAAAACATGGTTTACCAAAAGATCGCAGTACGAAATGATTTTTTTTTTCCAGCCGTCGTCGTAATTTTGCAAAGACTATCTTTTTTTTGAAGCAACTTGTTGTCAATTCTAAAAAGATTGGAGGCAGCGCTACAGGGCAAACAAAACGGATTGAAAAAGACAGAAGCTCGCTTGTTTTCTGTCTATACCTTCCGTAGTACATAGGCTTCGGCCGACATTGAGTACAGATCGTTATACCAGTAGGTATAACGTGATTGTCGATACAACAAAAAACTATGACCGTGGTTTTTCCCCCCCGCAAATTTCGTGGCTTTCGTAATTAAGATCTTAGGTAAACCATGTTTTGATGTTGTGATAAGACGGAAAAAAACGTATTATTTATTGAATCGCCTAAGCGCGGGGAGGGAAACCATAAAAGTATACTAGCCCTTTTTTTTTGGGTGACATTTTTTGAATACAGAACCAGCTTGGTGCATGACGATAAAGCAAATTAGTTTGTGGTTTTAATATTGTAGGACAACGGTGAAACCACTTTCCGCATTCGTACAAAAAAATTATCGACCGTAATAATGTTTGACCTTTTCAGGATTTTTTCTGAAAGTTTGACCTTTTTTACGATAATTTGTACGAATACGGTTGTGGTGTCATTGGCTTACAACAGTAAAACCACGAAGTAAAATCATTTGCTTTACCGTCATGTGTGGCGATTTGTAGAATACACGCATACTATGTTCGCTTCTGCCTCTGTGGACTGTGGGAAGTGCTCGGGGATGATAACGAACGGATGTCACACAAAGAATTAGCGACTCTCTTAAGTGGGTGAGCACCCCAGAAAAGAGGGAGGGGGGGGGGGGGGGGGGGACATGCTTTTCGTATTATCTCATTACCACCCATCACAGCCCCCCTTTTATTTTTTTTTCATTGTGAGGTGACTAAATCCTGCTTAGTTCCATCTTGCCATTTCTTTTTTATATTTCAAACGACAAAACACAAAACTTTTAAACCTGTTCAGGTGACACCGTTTATGCATCAATTTGTCTAAAGGGGATTGTTAATGCGTACTAAAAAAAACAGTGGAGATTGCACAACTGTGGCAACACAACCGAGGCAACTACACTGCTCCAACAATTTATCAAAAAATAAAAATGCAGTACAGTGGTTAAACAAAGTTTACGCCTAAACTAAAGGCGGAATTGAAATCGATGGCGGAAATTACTTAGGCGGAATTTTTCTTAGGCGGGCACTTTTCTTGGGCGGAACTTTGTTTAACCACTGTACCACAGAGCTTCCCTGTTGGGGGATGTCCGTACTGAATAACCAAGTTTTTTTTCCCCCTCAAAGTGCTAACAAAGAAGAAAGCACCATTCCCAAAGTATTTTCTTCTTTCATTTTTTTTCTCTTCTGATGAAATGCTTGGTACAAAATCGTGTACAGCTTACGTCTTCGCGAAGAAGCTTTTTACCCGGATTGATTCTCGCGTCTGTTTTGTACTCTCAACCGGTCCTCTCGTGGAGGAGGTATCCCTTTTCATAAGGATATTTCCAGTAGTTTATCCCCTTCCTTTTCTAAAGGAGGGTTCCGCAGAGGACCCCGTTTTCTCTGCCCAACTTTTTTTTTTTCGGGTTTTTAAGGACCGCTCTGGTGTGTGTGTTTTGCCTTGAAGCACATCCTCGAGAGTGACCGGCCTTTTTCCACCACGAAAATTAAAAGCAAAAAAAAAAAAATAAAAAAAATTCTCCCACACACATGTTCAAACCCTCCCCAACACTCTGTCTGTTCACATATGATTTTTTTTTGTCTATTTACTCTATGTAAGTGTACGTTCTTTAGGCATGCACACAGCTTTTTTGCCTTTCTGGAACCACGTATGATATGGGTGGCAGATCCGATTGGCGATTTTGGTGTTGTGTCAATAAAAAGAGTGTTTCAAGCACTTTCAAGATTTCTCTTGTGTTGACCTCTTAGGATCTTCCTGGAGCAAATCGCATTGTTTTTTTTTTTTTTTTTTTTTTTTTTGCAAATAAAATAAACTTAAAAGGGTTCGCCTGGCATAACTCTCAACAAAAAAAAAATCTCACCTCCCCCACCCCCTGAAGATCAAAACAATGTGAATATTGAACAAAAATTAGAAAGGTGGTCACCACCATTCAACCATTCAACCCCTTTTTCAATACATACCCCATCCCCATTATTATTTTTTTTCAAGGTGACTAAAGCGCGAGAGCTTAGCATCGTCTTAGAGTGACAGATAGATGTGCACAATGAGGGTACATTCATCGCAGTTTCTCTCTCTCTCTCTCTCTCTCTCTCTCTCTTTCTCTCTCTTCCTTTTTTTTCTTCTTTTGGTTCGATAACCCGCGGAGATCGGGTGTTCCGCGCCCGTAGAGGCGTTTGCATCTTTCAACACCCCCCCCCTTTGTTTAGATGTTTACGCACATGAGGTATATTCATCGAACAGCTTTTTTCTTTTTCTTTTTGGCAGTTTCTTGTTCTGTTGGGAACTCTACTTTCATATTTTTTTTTCTTTTTTTCCTTACAACAAAATTCCCAAAAAAAAAACAACAAAAGGAACGAAGCACACCCCCTATGAACGAATCGCCCCATAAACCCAACACTTCCCCAAGCTAGAATCAACAGACGGTTATGTCAGAGCCGAGCCTCCCTGCAGACTATTCTTGTCATCTGGTTGTGTTCATGCCCTCATTTTAAACAATGATGTGAACCAGAGAAACATCTCAGTTTTATGTTAAGTATCCCTCCCTCCGGTTGCGGTCCTTGTGAGGCGTGTGTATCCCAGATGTAGGATAGGGCCTATAGAACTGTTTTCAGCAGTTTAACCAATAAAAATGACCATTTTTTGTAACTTCTGTGCCTTGGTAGCTGCCCTGTCGTGAATATTCCTCTGGGCAAATGTGTCGATACAGGATATCCACCAATTTTAAAAAAAAAAAAATCCAAAATAACTACCTTAGTGTGGGAAATAGGTACTGTTATTTTTTTCCTTCTTTTTCTTTCCAAAGGTGACTCAGTGAATCAGGGTGCGGTTTTAGAATCATCTTACAATACATTGTTTTTTGTGTTTTTTTTTTTTTCGTTTTTGTTGAGGGGAAAATATGGAAAGTCCCGTGGGGGTTAGGTTACGAGGGTCGTTTCTTCTAGTGCGATTTCCTCCGTTTATCGCCTTTTCCCCGCCAAACACCTCAACAGGAAAACGAAATATTCATCATCCAAAACATACGTTAAAGCTCAGATTTTTGTCGTTTGCCAACTTTCAGAAAAGAAAGGTGTGTCACATGAGGTTGCTCGTTTTTTTTCCCCCCCCTCATGTTTTCAAAAATTAGCAAAGTTCCCAATATAGTCCGGAAGTATCACCTCAACCGGTCACACCTGCCGTAAAATAGAGAGAGGTTACAGAAAACATTAAAACAGGAAAAAAAAAACACCAATATTGAATGTGTCGAAAACACTTTAATTTTGGCGCGGGGAGTAAAAAAAGTACAACTGTCTTTTTTTGACAGGTGAATATTGATGCCCTGCAGGGAAGGTGAGATCAGAGTTTTTCTGCTGTCCGTCTGCTGCCATCGTTCACTATTTTTTTTTCTAAATGCACTTCCACCTTCTCCCTTTTTTTCGCCCCTCTTTTTATTCAAAACAGTTTTGTTGTCATTATGAGGGGAAAGGGCTATGGCTGCGCTACCATTGCAATCGTCTGCCCACTAGGTTTTTGGTTTCCATTTTCCGGCACACAAACAAAGACAAGAGTAAATTATATTCTGGTGTGATTTGAACCGTCTGTAGCACACATCGCCTTTAGGCATGTAGCTACCTGAGTAAAGCCACACTCTGTTTTAACACCCTTTTTTTTTTCTTTATTTTTTTCTTTATTTATGAATTTATTTATTTATTCCTACGAAGCTTGCTTTAAAGGAGAAATAGTATTAACCGGTACAGTCGCCGATCATCCCTCAAACAGGAGGATTGTGCAATCAACGAAAACAACTTTACTTACCTACCCGATCCTACTATTTTTAAGAAACACCCACAAAAAAAATGGTATTTTTTCTCCGAACAGCACATTGTGCGGGTTCTCCGGGGGAATCAGGTACCTTGGGGTGGATTTTTTATTTTTTATTTTTTATTTTTTCCAAACTTGAATCACGTGTAGCAACATAATATCTCCACTCCACGCACCCTCTCGCCAGCTTACTTCCATTTCACGGTCTACATTGAGATGTCCTACTCCCGCTACTGCTCGGCAGTCAACGAAATAGGGATAATTGGAACACATGGTGTACCACCTTGTGTGAAGTAAGCGGTTTTGTTTTTGTTTTTGTTTTTGTCAGAATAAAATTCAGAAAACGAGACAACACTGGGGGTTCGAAATTGGGCTTCCCAGCAAAAAAAAAAGTTTTTTGGAGAAAAAGTGGGAACCCTAAAACTACACTATTCTGCTTTGCCAAAGCAGATTCCTCTTCAACTCACAAAAAAAGACTACCGTTTTCTGTATTTAATTTAAGGAAACAAACATGAAGATTAGACTTTTCATCAACATAACCTAATACCCCCCGAAATGGATGCTACACATGGACAAATTACTTTAAAACAACCCCCCACACCCCACCCCCGTCCCCCCCTCTCGTAAAGACTAGCCTTCTTCAGCGCTGGGGAATGTTGATTGCAAATCATAAAATATCAAACTGTCGTTCTTTCCTACTGTTTTTTTTTTTTTTTTTTTAGGTGTGCGCTTTTTCACTGCTAATGCGGGGGAGGGCAGTATTGTGCGCACATTTTTTTCTTTTATTCCAAAGGGTTGTATTTTTTTGTTCTTTTTTTGCATCATTGTTTCCATTGTAAAATGTGGAGGCGAAACGCGGGGGGTGTGATGGGAGGGGGGGAACAAACATTTTCTCACCCGGGAAATCGAACCTCCCCCCAGCTTTCTTCCCCTTGGTAATTAATCATTGGCGGAGTGCTCGTGATTATCTAGATTTGAATTACGCAAATAAAAAGAAGAAAATAAAAGGCTTCGGCTAACATTGAGTACAGACCCTATTAGCCCCTAGTGGGTTCTTAGGCGATTGTCGACACAACAACAAAAAAAGATAAAGGAATGGAGGTCCTTCAGCAATAACTGAGAGACATAGTCAGCTCTCTCTCTCTCACTCTCTCTTTCTTTCCAACAGTTTGTTTTCTGTTCTTTCCCTCAAATTGCTGCCCCTCCTTGCCCCTCCTGACGAGAAGAAAAATAAAATAAAATAAACCACAGCAACCAATATAAAACATCCCCACATGACACAATTCAGGCGGTGTGGGATTTTTTTGAATTTTTCCTGAATTTTATCTTGCAAGGCTACAACCACATCGCGGTTTCATATGTGTATGTTGGTCTAACAGACCGACTGGTCTTTATGGTGCGCCAAAGAAGGAAAATAAGAGGAAAAGAGTCGACGAAAAAGGCGCCATGACTTCCACATTAATTTCTGCAGCCTTGCAACTTCGCAGTAGAACTATTACTTTCACCGTGGCAGACAAGAAGATACCTTGTAGATGCCGCTGATTCGCGGAATATTTTTCTGCATTCGGAGTGGTACCACCCCCTGTGCGGAGGAGGAAGACGGAAGTCCGCGGCGAGTTCGTAACATGCCTTTTTTTTCAATATGTTGCGCACCTCTCAGAAAAAGTAGTGTCTCGTGCGCCTGCGGCGCAGCTATAAATTTTTAGCGGTAGCCCACAGCTCTACCCTACCTATGCCATGGTTTGGCTATAAAAAAAACGTGCGATTTGATGTCACAATTTTTGACGTATTCTAGCATAATAGGTGCACAATTCTAGGTCCATCCCCCCCCTTTACAAGGTCGCCGTGTCATACATATTAACAACAGTTTACCATAATCTGTTGAAAGCTGTAAAAAGTTGGCGGAGGTTGCTCGACAACGCCATTTTTATTTTTTCTTTTCTTATTTTTCAACTTCATCCTTAGTTTTGTATTATCCCCCCTCCTTTCCCCCCCTTTGCGTTTGAAACTGAGTTCCAAGCGACTCCTGTGAAGAAAGTTGGTAAAGTTCTTGTATCAAGTTCCTCCGTCTTTCGATTTTTTTTTTCTTTCTTTTCTCTTCTTTTTTCAACTTCCATTTTTTTCCCTCCTTTGTTGCGCAACACATTACATCTTTAAGGATGTTTTGTGTCCCGACATCAAAACAGCCAATAATGTTGTCTCACTCCTCGCTGTATCATCACCTCCCAACCAGTCACACACCGACAGCCGTTCGGGACTCTCTCCGGAACAGAGTAATATGTGAAGCCAGCTGGCTAGCAGAGACAGTTTTTTATTGTTTGGTGTGGGCCAATAAGGTGCTCTAAAAAGGTACACTCAGGGTGTCATTTGAACATTTATTTCTTTTCTCCCCCCGTTTGTCCCACACCGTTTTTTTGCGTATATGCCTTTGTGTTCCAGGACACGTGTCTTTCTTGAATCCTTAATCATGTTATCACCCCTTCCCAATCAGGATGGGGAAATGACTGTGTGCCTGCAGTTTCCCTGTCAGCAACTCCCAAGTGTCGGTGCTCTGCGTCGCCGAGGCGTTTTGCACTATCAACTTCACTTTTTTTCTCCCAAAGTGACTGAGCACAGAGAGGCTTAGGTTCGTTTTATAAATTTTTCATTTTCTTCCCCCGATAACTCCCTGTTTTTTTTTGGTTTTTCGTGTTTTTTTGTTCTTCATCAGGGACTGACATCGTACGTGGGTCAGTCGGAAGTGCCTGCATCAATAACTACCATTTTTTATACATCTGAAAAATCCAATTTTTCCTTATTATACCCTTCCCGGCCCATTTATCTATTTATCTATTTTACAAGCTTCCTTCTTTGGGTACACACTTTATTTATTTCGTCTTTTCTTTGCTACCCATTTTTTTTTTTTTCCAATGCGATTGATTCCCCTCACCGCCCCCACTTCTGTTCATTTACCGTACGGTTACGGTATATTATTTTTGTTCATTTTTTTTGACAAAAATGCAAGAAACCAATAAACACTTTCCACACGGGGAAGAGTCTGCCGGGTTTTTTAAGTAAACCACCCCCCATGTCTACTATTTACATCCAGTTACTATTTACATTGCAATTACTATTTTGGTGTGGCTGAAACCAGCAAATTTCACTGCTAAAGAACTGCTAACAAACTGCTAAATAATACCCTTTTTTTAGGGGTGGTGTATAAAAACATTTTTTTACCTTGGTTTTTCCACTCCCCCTGTTGGCGCGCCTCCACTCTTGCATACCCATGTGTGACCCCACCGTTGAACGCAATCGACTCGCTGAGTCAAAAGACGCACAGAACGGGGCTGGAAAAAATCACGAAAAACGCGTACCGTGCGCCTGCGGCGCCCACAAAGTGAGTTTCCCCCCTGAGTATGCTGTGTATGCTGTGTATACTGTGTATACTGTGTATACTGTGTATACTGTGTATACTGTGTATACTGTGTATACTGTGTATACTGTGTATACTGTGTATACTGTGTATACTGTGTATACTGTGTATACTGTGTATACTGTGTATACTGTGTATACTGTGTATACTGTGTATACTGTGTATACTGTGTATACTGTGTATACTGTGTATACTGTGTATACTGTGTATACTGTGTATACTGTGTATACTGTGTATACTGTGTATACTGTGTATACTGTGTATACTGTGTATACTGTGTATACTGTGTATACTGTGTATACTGTGTATACTGTGTATACTGTGTATACTGTGTATACTGTGTATACTGTGTATACTGTGTATACTGTGTATACTGTGTATACTGTGTATACTGTGTATACTGTGTATACTGTGTATACTGTGTATACTGTGTATACTGTGTATACTGTGTATACTGTGTATACTGTGTATACTGTGTATACTGCGGAAATTGACCAAAAACGAGAACTTGTCCATTTCGGCGAATTGACCCCACCACTGGCCGGACGGATTCCGGAAATGCAAATGCCGGCGTTAAAAACCTCACCAACGGAAAAAAAAATTTTTTTTTTCCAACACCCGTGGGGAAAAAATTTTTTATACACCACCCCCCCAAAAATGCATGCTAACAAAGTGCTAACAAACTGCTGAATAATACCCTTTTTTTTGGGTTCAGCCACACCATATTTGCGTTTCACGTACTATTTACGAAGCAATTAGGATTTTTTTTTTTTTGGGAGATTTTGTTGGGTGCGGGGCTTTGGTGTGTTCTGCAGTATAGGCGGAGAGAGGCTTGCGGGATTGTAATGATATTCCCCGAGAGGAAAAACAATCCTACATGTAAGCTGAATGCAATTAACTTCCACCACTACCAACAACCAACTTTCAGTTACTATTTACGTTTACGTTTTCACCCACTATTTACGGTAAAACTATGTAAATAGTAGACGTGGGCTGAGGGGGTTTACAATTATTCCCATTGATTGACCGAGAAAAATGGGATAAAAAAGAATACGCTTTTTAAACGGCAGTACTTAAGAAACCGGAGGGTGGTGGGTTTAAAACCCCCTTACCCTTTCCACTTCACCCCCACCCCATATTTTTCCCTCTTAACAATGTGCAAATTGATTATGGCTATTAATAGGTAGTCGCCCCCCCATTTTGCAAAACTTCTGAACGAAGCCTGACCCCCGCCCCTAGTGGTGGGCTGTATTGTGGTAATTTGTCTGTCATATTAGATAAAAAAAACACATCACAATACTGAGTGTATTATGATAGACAATATCGTAATACGGCCACCACTTTACCCCCCATCCAAACCCATCAGCGGAAATATTATTTTCAGTTTTCTTTTATATTGTGATCAAGGTGGCTAAGCACTATGAGGCTCAGGCTTCTTACAAACAAAACACCGTTCATTTTCTTTATATATTTTTTCTTTCTGATGCGTAGTCTTTTTTCTTTATCCTTTATTTCTCTGTCTCTCTCTCTCTCTCTCTACCCCGCCAATTTTTTTCTCTGTTCCCGAAGAGACTGAGGGCATTATACTACTCTCATAGTCTTGGGGGGATTTTTTTTTGAAAATATTTCAAGATGACTATGCAAGAGGCTTAGGGCAATCTTATAAAAAATTTTTTTTTGACCACAGACCCAACCTCGTCACGAAGAGAACCATCCTGTGCTATTATAAAAGGCCAAACATAAAAAAAAATATCCTCTCCCTATTTCCTTTGGTGTTCAATCATTCACACCCCAGAGAAAGTGAACACTTTTATCGTTCCCATCCCCCTTCGGTGAACTGAGAAGGCTTGGTTCATCTCATCAACAATATTAAAAAAAAAAAAAACAATAGATATGTGCACGGCACGTACATTTTCATCTTTATTTGAAGGATTTCTCCTCCCTTCGCTTTATTTTCTTGTATTTTTTTTATATATTTTATATACTTACCACAACCTCCCTGAAAAAACAGCAAAATGAGAACGATGCCGATGGACAAACCCCATCTTTCTTTCAACAAAAAAAAAAAAATCTAATTTTTTTTGTACATGAAAAGAGACCCGTGCATCTTTCAAATTCTTGCTTTTTCTTTTCTTTCTCCTTTTTCTTTACCCCCCCCTTTTTTTCTGTCGCAGCCTAATAGGCAGATCTTTTATGGGTCCAGGGGCCCTTCTCCTCTGTGTCTGTCTCCTCTCGTCTGTCTGTCTGTCTGTCTCTTCTTTCAATACGTCTTGTTTTAGCGTAAGTAAAACGTGCACGGTTCTTTATTTTTCCCGGTAGATACACTCGTGGTAGCCAGAATGGACGCCCCTTTGTGGGTTGTCTATCTTCTCGTATATTCACGCAGCAGACTACTTTTGAGCGTTGTGGGTTAATTTTGAGTGTTTTTTCGGGTTGATCACAAAAAAAAAAAAATGGTAAAATTTCCACACGCCGAAAGTTTTGATGGAAAAAAAAAAGGGTGAAAAGGGATGGTTTGGTGGCTATAAAAGCCTTTTGTGATGCGAGGCTGAGACTGAGGTTTAGCTGACCAAACTTTTCTTCGTGCTTTCTCTTCTTTGGATGGAAAGTATATGAAAAGTATCCTTTTTTTTTTTTTTTTGTTTTGTTTTTCTTTGAAACAAGCGGCGAGCATTTTTGTGACCTCCTCCCCCTCTCACCTTCGGTAGTGGTACGTTTTGCTTTTCGTACTTCAGCTAATTAACCCAACTATTCTCTGTGCGGTGTTTGGTGACTCTCTGCATGGTTTTAATTTTATGATAATTTTCATTCACACTGGGTTCTGGCTGCAATGGTGCCCTGTGTGCCACACTCCATCATTTCAAGTTATCCTCTATTCTATTTGCGGTTTCCCAGCACGGTGGCCTGTCGGGCCCTTTGAGGGGTAGGGTCCGCGGGGTGGTACCCCTCAGATTTGGGGGGTACCCCGCGGACCGTACCCTAAGGGTCCGTTCAGGCCACCGTGTGTGTATGGTGATTTTTTTTTTAAAGTGCATCGTACCTTTGACACAACCCACGTTTCTTGCTCTCATTTTCTTTTTAAACGTTGGTTCTTCCTTTCCTTTAGGGCCAGGTGTGATTTTTTGAAAGGAAAAAAAAAAAAAAGGTCGGATATAAAAAATGGGGTGATCTGGGGACTTTTTTTTCCAGATTATTCACCAGCCATTCACAAAAATTCACAACGAGGCGAAAACACACGTGGTACACCATGTGTGGGATCTTTTGTGAATGAATGTGAATTTTTGTGAATTTTTGTGAATTTTTGTGAATCGCTAGTGCAGGTTTTGTGATTTTTTGTGAATTTTTGTGAATTTATGTGAAGGTTTTGTGCAGGTGTTGTGAATTTATGTGAATTTTTGTGAATTTTTGTGAATTTTTGTGAATTTTTGTGAACTTTTGTGAATTTATGTGAATCGCTAGTGCAGGTTTTGTGATTTTTTTGGGTTTGCAGTACTGTACTGTACTGTACTGTACTGTACTGTACTGTACTGTACTGTACTGTACTGTACTGTACTGTACTGTACTGTACTGTACTGTACTGTACTGTACTGTACTGTACTGTACTGTACTGTACTGTACTGTACTGTACTGTACTGTACTGTACTGTACTGTACTGTACTGTACTGTACTGTACTGTACTGTACTGTACTGTACTGTACTGTACTGTACTGTACTGTACTGTACTGTACTGTACTGTACTGTACTGTACTGTACTGTACTGTACTGTACTGTACTGTACTGTACTGTACTGTACTGTACTGTACTGTACTGTACTGTACTCCCAATCCCCCGTGTATACTGTGTATACTGTGTATACTGTGTATACTGTGTATACTGTGTATACTGTGTATACTGTGTATACTGTGTATACTGTGTATACTGTGTATACTGTGTATACTGTGTATACTGTGTATACTGTGTATACTGTGTATACTGTGTATACTGTGTATACTGTGTATACTGTGTATACTGTGTATACTGTGTATACTGTGTATACTGTGTATACTGTGTATACTGTGTATACTGTGTATACTGTGTATACTGTGTATACTGTGTATACTGTGTATACTGTGTATACTGTGTATACTGTGTATACTGTGTATACTGTGTATACTGTGTATACTGTGTATACTGTGTATACTGTGTATACTGTGTATACTGTGTATACTGTGTATACTGTGTATACTGTGTATACTGTGTATACTGTGTATACTGTGTATACTGTGTATACTGTGTATACTGTGTATACTGTGTATACTGTGTATACTGTGTATACTGTGTATACTGTGTATACTGTGTATACTGTGTATACTGTGTATACTGTGTATACTGTGAAATTGACCAAAAACGAGAACTTGTCCATTTCGGCAAATTGACCCCACCACTGGCCGGGCGGATTCCGGAAATGCAAATGCCGTCGTTTAAACTGGTAGAAACACGGGTAATCGGTTATGCACCACACCAAAAACCAAAAAAAACCACAAAAAATCATAGTGTGAGAACGATCGTGACGGTTTTTTTCAAGATCTTGAACTTTTTTTCAAGATCTTGACATTTTTTTTTTTTTTTTCACGATCGTTTTTTTTTTTTCCCCTAGTAGTACAAGGGGCATGGGCGTGAAATGGGTGGCAAGGGAGAGTTTCTGGGTTCTACTTGGACTTTTTTGACCGACTCTTTTCCTTGAAACGATTTTGTGGCGAATCTTTCAAATAAAGCAAAAATCGAGAACATTCTCACACCAGAATCCCCCCCAACGGATGTCGCCAGCGAGGCACTAAAACCAGAAAACCGTTTTTACCCATAGCAAGTGCCACTATAGTGGCGCACGAATGCCACACGTTGGTAGGGGTAATGGGGTTCTACTCATTTTCGTAAAAACATTTTTTTTTTTTCTGTGTGACAAGAATAAGGCAAGAATCGACAACTTTCGTGAAAATGTCATATCGTTGGATGCTGGAGGGAGGTGGGTCAACCCTAGGAAAACGACTTTTTTTGGCGCTCACCCCCAAAATCACCCCCTGCCTCGTGACTTCGCCTGCAAACAGAATTCTACTCAAAATCGTAAAATAAATTATATTTCGTAAGAATTGATGTCGATCTTTTAGATAAAGCCAAAATCGAGCAGTTTTGATGATTAGGTTAGTGCAGCCAGTAACAAGGAGAACACAGGGTAAAATCCCTTGGTTTTCCCTTGCTGTACTGTATGTGTTAAAAAGTGTGTATTGGTGTACGGGAGAGATGCGCGTTTAAAGTTGCAACATTTTTAGGCTGATTGACGTGGGCCTGGCATGCCCCATTTTTCACTTTTTACCACCGATTTAATTCGATCACCATCGAACACTGGGAAAATTTCTTGGTCAGTTTGGGGTATAACACGTGTATGACCTAATTTTAGGTGGTCAGAAGTGGAGTCTGATACCATGCCCACATCATTTTTGAGCATGTTTTTTTGGTTTTCCTCAGCACAACGTAGGAGAAGGCGAACTGTTTACAAGGAGGGACAGGGTCGAGCGTGAGTGGGTCACTGCAGTGGCTCACGATACACTGAACGGGTTTGCGGCTGGGAGGGAAACGTTTCCACTGTTACAGGCAAGTCACAAGGGGGTGGTGACTTGTGTGGGAGAAATGGGTACGGACAAGACTGTATGCGTTTAGTCCCAAGAGCCTTCACTGATGTCAGAGTCATGATGCTCAGCATCATCATCAACCTTGGGGTCCTCAGCTGTCGCGTCGCAGTCAATATAGCTCCCGCACGCTCCTTCTCCTCCTGCACCAGCTTCTCCTCATCCCACCAACCATTCTCTTGTGGCGGCTTGCTCTCGCGCAAACTGCGTGCTACGACCACAAGCTTGTGCAGCTTTAGTGCAACTAGCCAGTTGCGCCTCTTCTCGCTCGTCCACCCGTCGTACTGAAGATGCGTTCAGCATGTTGAGGCACAAATGGAACTCAGGGAAGAGCTGTGTGCTGTGGACAGAGAGGCCATGCTGTGTGAGCTACAAACGCTCCCCTTCCCTCCTTAGATCTAACAAACATGACCCGTTGTCTTGCAAGAACTTGCCCAATTCTGCAAATTGACCCCACCACTGCACGGGCGGCTTCCAAAAATGCAAATAAGGACCCTTTTCCACAACTTTCCTTCACAGAAGGGTCAATTTTACAAACCCGGATTTTGAGGAAAATTTTAGCCGAAAATGGGCCCACGTATAAGTGACCGGGCTCGTATTTCCCAAAATTTAAGTGGTCAAAAAATCCAACACAAATCCAATTTTCGAGATTGACCCCACCACTGCACGGGCGAATCCCAAAAATGTAAATAAAGACGTTTTTGGCCCAAAATAAATCTGCCAAAATTGTGTCCCGGATTGGATTTTGGACTCCGGACCCCATATTTAGAAATAGCCCTGTGTTCTAGACAATGAGCATTACAGCAGTTGACCTTGGTATTTTTTGAAAATCTCAGCTCAAAAAATACCAAAAAAAAAAATATATATAGGCGCATCATCCTTGCGTGACCCCCCCAAATTCTAAAATCTGTGGGACAGCGTGCTCTGACATAGGTTGTACTCATTAAAAAACCGGTAAAAATACAAGTAATGTGTGATGGTCAAAAGTGCAAAATTCCTTCGCCAATGCATTTGGGCATTTGTTATACCTGGAGAATATGGTCAGATCACTCTTCAGACCACCAGCCAACGAAATATACCGTAATTGTACAGAGGTTGGACAGTACAAAAGTTGGGGCTTTTGGCCAACTTGGCCTGGTGTTGAACGCCGCATCCCCCGCCACAATGGGCAAAAATGTCCTCTTGGTCCGTAAAGGGTTAAAAAGAGTGTCTCACGATACACATACAACCACTCGTGATTGGATAGATATTATGCCATGCTTCAAGAGCATGCCTGTGCCAAAAATTACTGTGACAAAAAGGCAACAAGACCACCCACAAAGAGTGTGAATTGTATTGGATGGACAGGGGTTTGCACAGCGATGATGTTACCACGACTAGGTTTTTGGCGATATTACATGTGCATGTTACATGCCATGCCGTGACGTGCTGCTTCATGGTATACGCATGTCATAGAATGTCGCGATTTTTTACGATTCGTATTTCGGGTTTTGCGAATTTTGTTCCAGAAAAGTACACCTCAAAAATGGCAAAAAAGGTGACATTTTACGTCAAAACACCGCTAAAAGTTACTCTCGGCCGATTTCAGGGGGGTTGTGGGCACCTGTGGGGGTTCCCTCCCTGGTGTGGGCCAGCGATCAACGACATAATATGGGAAAAAAAAAACGATCGTTTTTTTTTTCCTTCACGATCGTGAAGAAAAAGGTGCTTTTTTTTCACGATCGTGAAGAAAAAAAAAAAAAAAAACGATCGTTTTTTTTTCTTCACGATCGTGAAAAAAAAAAAAAAAAAAAAAGACCGATCACTTTTTCCCAGATTCGTAAAAAAAAAAAAAAAAAAAAAAACGATCGTTTTCACCCTATGAAAAATCACAAAAATTCACAAAAATTCACAACGAGGCGGAAAAACACGTGATACGCGGGTGTGTAGGTTTTTGTGAATATTTGTGAATTTTTGTGAATTTTTGTGAATGGCTAGTGAATAATCTTGAAAAAAAAGACCCCAGATCACCCCAAAAAAAAAAATCCAACCAAATTTCCCAGAGGATTTTGTTCGTCCCCGTGTGTTGTGTTGGCCTGTGGTGTTGGTGTCTTGGGATAGGGTTTTGTTTTATTTTCATTTTTGAAGGACCTAGGGTCGAGGAAAAAGATATTGCATTTTTTTTTTTAGAAACGAAAAGGAAATATGGGTTTGTCCACGAACCCATATGAAGGATCGAACATTATTGAGGACCTTTGAGTCAAAAAAAATACAAAAAAAAAAATCTGTACAGTCTCAGCAATTAGCCACCGGGACAGAAATATTATTTTTTCTGGAATAAGGCGGCGGCCTCTGTTTTGCTCACCATCAGATAATATAAAAGAAAACAGGGCAGCAGTATTGGAGTTTACCATTGGTAAAACAATGTTATTTCTATGATGATATAGGTGAGTAACGACACCTCCCCTTTTGCCAGTTGTGTGTGTGTGTGTGTGTGTGCACGTTTAGGAAGGCAACTTCCTCTTTAGCCCGCCGACTCCATTTTTCTTGGAGCTTCCAGGACCGTACATGCTCCGTTCCTAAAAAGGAATGGTAAAAAAGTTTTCAAGAAAGAAAAGAAAAAACGAAACAAAATTGAGCCCTCCCACAAGGGTACTCGATTGCCAAAAAACAAAAAAAAGGGATAAATCCAGAGATACTCCTAAATATTTGCAGCTCCATTATAACGCTGTTTGTGTTTCTTGGGCATTCTGGTGCCCCTTTCTTGGGGCGGACCTCTCACCAACGGACCCTTCCTTTTCTTTTTGTCCGGTGACTAAGCAAGAAGCTTAGTCTCATCTTACCGAAAAATACTTTCTTTTTTTTCTTGTTTTGCGATTAGGGCTGCTACCTGTGCGATAGTGGTCGAAAATCAAACAAAATTATTATTATTTTTTGCGATTTCAGGGTACATTCTGCCCCCCTACTCCATCCTTTTGATGGGTGTGTACAGGAATATTTATCTTTCAAGCCTTCTTTTGGGGAAGAAAATGTGCGGTCATTTCATCTGTGATCTCCACGTTTCGTTCTTTCAAGGATGACTAGGCACTGTGCTGCTTAGGATCATCTTGCAAAAAACCTTTTTTTTATCAGATGTCAATCTCGACCGCATGGTTGGGGTACCACCAAATGTACACTGTCACGAGAGGGCTTTGTGTTTTCAAGTCAAATTATTTTCTGGCCACAGCGGTTAAGATCCCACCCCGTTTACGATACGGTACGGGCGCTTTACCAGACCACCCCATAACCTTTCCCCCCAGCTTCCATGACCACTTTTTTTTTTTTCTTTATCCGGATTAGCGACTCAAGGATTGTGCTCCATTATAGCCTATCCCACCCTGCAAAACGGGAAGAGGACCCCAACCGGACCCTGCATCACGCAGACTTAATTAACCTGCGTCTCTAATGATCCCGTTCATCTGACTGATGAGAGGAAGCGGGAGTAGGGCATATCAGATGTAAACCTCGAAATGGATGTAGGACTGCATGGTTGGGTGTCCACCCCCCCCTGGTGCACCCTGGTCATGCACCAAAAAAAAGGTACACTGTCACGAAAGGGCTGTTGTATTTCAAGTCAAATTATTTTCTTTCTTTTAAGGGTGACATAGTGGACAGTACAGTTTGTCTTTAGTCACCCCCCCCCCCCCCCCCTTTTCCCCTCCCCCTCCACTTCCAGCCACATTCCCCCAAACTCCCTTTCCCCTCTCCCACTTAGAGCCTTTGTGCGTCTTTTTGCTACCCTAGGTTGTTGCGCTGTCTAAGCAGTGCCAGCAACAAAATTGAGCAAAAAAAAAAAAAAAAAAAAAAAAAAAAACAATAATAATCTGTGTGAGGGTGCACAACTTCCTGGAGTGAGAATGAACCAATTAAAAGCCTAGAAAGGCTTTTTTTATAAAAAAAACTATTTTTCCTTCGGTATGTCTTGTATTATAGGAACGAGGTTGTCCCCTCTCACCCACTCCCTCCTCCTCCCCCCCTTTTTTTTTTGGTACTTTGCTTGTCCCTTGGAGGCAGTATGGGCCTTTAAAGCTTTTAGACATGTGCACATAGGCATATCCGTCTTTCAAGTTCTTTTTTGAGGTATCTGTGTCGTATTTTCGACCATTCAATTGTCTTCCCTTCCCGCTCTCCCCCACCCACCTTCCCCCTCCCCTCCCCTCCTCACACACTACACCACACTTCCACCACTTTCAATAAAAATCCCTGCTTCGGTAGATGATTGTCGAAGGAGAAGAAAAAAACACACGTACAAATTGAACGAATCGGACAACAAATCAAAAAATCTGGCTTCTCAATAAATCCATGGGTGTTCCGTATTCCGGGGGTTTTCAGGGAAAAATCGGGTCCGTATTCCACTATTTTTCTTTGGGTGGGCTTCCCCTTTGGGGGTCAAAAACAGGGTCAAAACACCCCAAAACTGGTCTTATTTGAATTTTTGGTAACCCGAGCGTTCAGCGGGGGTACTATAAAAAAAATTGGCGTGGCTGCATAACTGCACAGTACACAGTACACAGTGGAGGAAAGGGGGTGTCCGCCGGAGGCGAAAATTTTATTTGGGGGTTCGTCCTACAAGGAGAAAAATGTCTTTTTTGTGTTGTTTCATTCCATCCCAGTTCACGGGCACCTCACTCAGTGAAAATGACCGTTCTAAAGTCTCTTAGTTACCCGTCTGCTCTTTTTTTTCTTCCCTAAGGGAATCCCTGTAGAAAAAAAAGTGCACGATCCCAAAAGTGGTATTCGTATTCCGTCTTAGGAACACCCATGAATAAATCTCACCTTTTTTTTTTTTTTTTTTGTGGGGAGAAATCGTGTAGTCTTGCCCCCTCTTCTGGGTAGTTTTTCTTCAACGGTAGTTGATCTTTGAGGGTGATGCAGAATTCTGTTGAGAAAAACTGTGGTGGTATCACCACTTGACTCAGATAGTGCAATATTGTGCTATAGTATTTAGAAGGAATGTCAGAGGGGTGCAAAAGATTTCCTGTTTCACAGGTTCTGTTAGAAGAAAGCACGACTTTTCTCTGGGGGGGGGAGACGCCAGGTTTGTGCTTTGTTGTCAGAAAATGATCTGTCTTTCGACAGGTCCCATCGTTGTTGAGACAAAAAAAATAAAGAGCAAAAAGGGCCACTAAAGGTTGCATTTTTGGAGGGGAAAAAAAAAAAAAAAAGCGCGGAGTGAAATCAAGTCAACACCAATACATAATCAAACGAATGCTAAATCAAAAAAAAAGATATAAAAATCAAAAAAAAAACAAAAAACAAACAAAAAAAAAAAAAAAAAAAAAAACACAAAAAAAAAAAAAAAAAAAACAAAAACCAGAGCTCGCGCTAAAGTCCATCCCTCATCCCGGGATTTTTGGGGGTTTTGGTAGGAACGTTTTTTTTTTGCAGTACGGGGATTTCATTAAGAAACCAGAAGTTCTAATATTGTTGAGTAAGACCACCACATAGTGGACTTGCATATACATGTGACCCCGCCGTGGAATGCAATTGGCTCGGAAGTCAAAAGAAAGAGGAGAAAAAAGAAAAGAGAAAAAAAAAAAGTTGGTTACCGTGCGCCTGCGGCGCTTCTTGTTCCCTACCAGTTTCTACAGGCAAACACTTGCCCCCTTTACCTTACACTGACGGGGTTTGACCAAAACCAAGAACTTGTCCATTTCGGCAAATTGACCCCGCCACAGAACGGACGGATTCCGGAAATGCAAATGCCGGTGTTTTCGCGCATTTTCATGTTGCAAGACGTCAGGATCAGGGAGAGAAAATCTGGTTGTGGGATTTACCTTGGCCCTCTTTACCCACATGGATTTTGACCAAAACCAAAAAATTGGCCATTTCGGCAAAGTGACCCCACCACAGTGCGGACGGATTCCGGAAATTCCAATCGCGGTATGTTTTGGGGCTGAAAACCCACTGATTTTCAGGAGAAAAATTGCTTCCAAATCTCGGAATTTTCCGAATTTTCCTGAAAATGACCCTTGTTTACGAGTATGGGTTCATATTTTGCGAAAATTTAAGTCACTAAAATTTTGTCCATTTTTCCGTATATACCCCACCACAAGCCGGGATTGGCCCGGAAATGCCACAAAACGGGGTTTCCGGGCCTCCCCAGCTAACCTTTTCAAGGAACGTTTTTCCGTACCCGAAATCCATTTTTCCCCCATTTTTTCCCATAATTAGCGCGACCACTGACAAAAACAAAAACAAACAAAGGGGGGTGGGGATGGGTGGGGTAATTGTTGACGAACACCCCTTTTTTTTTATCAAGGTGACTCTAGGTGACCGAGCACGAGAGGCTGAGGCTCATCTTACCATTTTTTTTTTCTTTTTAAAATTTGTGTATGGGTTTGCCCTGTCTGGGGTTCTCCATATCGTGCCGAGTTGATTATGGAACGGCGGGCAAGGTATATTTTTTAAAAAAAATTCCAGTAGGTACTGGAGAAGGGGGTTTATATGGGACGTCCAAAACCCCCCTAAAAGGTAACCTATACGATGCCTCATGTCAGAATACCATGACATAATGACATGTGGCACGTGTTAGTACGTGTTATTCTCTGTACAGAACACACACTTGCACATGTTATACTGACATGTGGCCTGCATAGGTCGAAGCCGAGGGAAACTCTGGTGGTAGAGTCCATGTCATCGTTTTTACCATCAATTTATTTCAGGTTACCTTTTAGGGGGATTTTTTGGACCGTGCCATATATATTTTTCTCAGAGTCACTGAAATAAATTTTGGTGTTTTGGCACTTTCATTTTTTTTTTTTTTAAATGCTTCTTGGTCTTAAATGTGGACAGTTGCTTTCTTCTTTCTTCTTTCTTCTTTTTTGTTATTTTTGTTTTTTTTAATCAAGTTTCTTGGCAGGAAATAGAAACGATGATCTGTTGTTTTAGTTTTCATGTACGTGCATGAGAGGCCATTCATATTTTCAAGTTTTTTTTTGTTTTGTTTTATTTGAAGTCAACTTTTTTTGTTATTTCCACACACCAAACCGTTCTGTGGGACCTATACAAAGTTTTTTTTTTAAAGAGTAGTTTTTCTGGTGAAAACTCTCTCTGAATGGCAGCTGTACACACTAAACCAACTAACGATCAATAGAAATAATAAAAAACGCACACCAAGAAACGAGGCTATTTTTTTTTTTTTCAAAAGGAATTGCCCGTTGGGCTTCCTCAAACACTTTTGAGTGACGTTTGATTGCAGAACTTCGGTGGGGATGCGGTTGTCGATACAAATAAGAAGCGAATCCTGGACAGTGCAGACTTGCGCGGAAGCTACACTGATCCAACAGTTTCAGGGTCACCTAACAAAACTTTAAATACTGGCGGGGCTGAACAGAATATCAAAACGAAACAACACACAGTGGAGATTGCACAACTGTGGCAACACTACCGAGGCAACTACACTACTCCAACAATTTATCAAAAAAAGTACAACCGACCCACACAAGGAACAGCTAATCGTTGATCAACAACCCTAACGCGAAGAAAAGGTAATTAATGGCAAGTTTGAGGGCTTGTGCATTATTCTGAACGAAGAGCTGGGACACTTTGATTTGATTACCGTGTAAATATGTTGGCCTACTAATCCTGGGGAATGCCAAGATTAGATTATGATAGGTACATCATACTTCGGTCATCCGGTTTGTCTGTTTTTTTTTGTAGTGAAACAATGTGTGGGTAGTGCATTTAAAACCCCACCCTTTTTCCTTGAGCGAACAATTCGTTTAGGTGACTAAGCACGAGGTTTAGGGTCATCTTATAAACTTTTCTTTGTTTGCCATCGGAATCTGGTCACCCCCCCCCCAGTACAAAAAGAAGGAACGTTTTATTTTTTATTTTATTTTCAATGTGTGTGCTTTTTTGGTGTTCCTGTAGGGGTTCGATATTGACAGGTCGCTGACAGGTCGTTGACCGATTTCCGTAAACACCAGCTTTAAAAAAAAAAATATATATTTTTACGGAAGCGATATTTCGCTTAGTTGCCGTGGTTGAAACTTTTTTTTTTCCTGTAGTTTTTTTTTTCTCTGTCAGAAGGAATCACACTATCCAACTAAAGCAAAAAAAAAAATCCACACTTATATTGTGTGGTTCTGCAGGATAAAACGCTTTATATTTTTTATACGTTTTTCTTTTCTTTTCTTTTTTGAGTAGCTTTCTTTTTGTGTCTCAGTTTTATCGTTGGTATGCGCATTTCCTCCCTCAATGCGAAATAGACGTTTTAAGCAAAAAAAAAGGCTGCCCTAAAAAGGCAATACAACCCCTTCTCTGAAAAAAGACGCCCGCCTTACAATCTTTTTTTGAGGCGGGCAAATTTTTTATAGCAAACAAAAAAAAAAATCAAACAAAATCCTCCATTTTTTTTTCTCTCCCTCCTCCCTCCTCCTCCCCTGCACTCCCCTACACCCCACATAGGGAGGAGAAATAGCAACCCTTCCACGATGTCTCTCGAAGTAGTGGACCCAATTGATGTTGATGTGGGGATTGTTGAGTCGATTTCAATTCCGGCTGACCCGTTTGTGGAGAGTGTCGTTTCTGTGAACTATCACTCGGATGCTGAAGTGGACCATTCAGAGTTCCGCAGGGTACAAAGCGCGGATACACGTTCTGAAGACCCTGTCATTCCTGAGGACGTTCTCCGCCTTTATGCAAGGATCCCTCAGCGAATACAGGAGTTGATCACAGAGGCGGGGACGGAGGCGAAGATGAGGGGAGATCCGTTGGATTTGCGGGTAAGTGAGTTGGAGTCTTTAACGCATTTGACTCATGATGATGTGTTTTACGCAAATCTCTTAACAACCAGAGGAGAATCTGCAAGCGCCATTGTGAACACTTTGTTGAAGCGGGCCGAGCATCTTTCTAGCGTCATCCCGACACCACAAACGAATGTACCGAGGCCTTTGATGGGTGGACGCGCTGTAGATTTGAATGCCGCAACGGTTATGCAGGTTCATGCAAGGGGACGGACCACATCTCCGTCGCGTATGGCATCACAAAGCGTGGGGCGGCCCTCTGTCGCGAGCCCCTCTGTTTTCACTGCCCCTTCTATGTCAGGAACGCGCTCCTCGTCTAAGCCACGTCGTTCGCTTACACCCAAGCACCCCACCCGTGCCTATGGTACTGTTGTCACAGAGTATTCCGAGATTCGCGCGCTCTCGCGTGATAAAAGCGTGACCGGGCCTGATACAACGCGCTACGGAGGTGTCGCCTCGCGTCCACAAACCATGTCGCCCCCGCCAGAGTCTGTAAAACGCTGTACAGTGGTAGGCAAACTCGACCCAAATTCTATTGCGGGGAAGATGATCAAAGCGTCCAATTCGGGCGGTTCAATGCGGTCGCGGTCTGCACGCATACCTGCAACCAAAGAGCCTGTTACACAGTATGTATTGTAAAAATATCAAAAAAAAAAAAGTTTAAGGGAGCTTACACTGTTCCAACAATTTTTAAAAAAAAAAAAATCACAACACAGAGTACAAGCATATGACGTTCCCGGTATGGCAGATATGCTTAAACAAAGGGGCAGAGGGAACAACAGAGTTGCGGCCTTCGGCAGCTCCATCCCAACGCAGGCAGCGTCGTACCTCCCGCGTGATGTATTCATGAAGGTGCAGCAACAAAAACGCGAGCAAAGACGGGCACGGCTCACAGCCGCATCAACACAGGATGCGAGCACTATTATCAAGGTACCGTTTCTTTGTATCGCCCCAGGGATGAAGTGAACCTTATACAGTCACATCGGTGGGGGGTAAAAAAACCCTCCGTTTTTGAAATGCCAAATCTACCTTGGTTTTTACCCTGTGTATATTCTAGCCTTTTGAGGTACACTGCCATGAGAGGGCTTTGTATTTCAACTTAACCCTTTAAGGACCAGAGGGGACATATATGTCCACGCAACCACCTAAATTGGCTTCCACTAGGACTTTTTGAAGATTTTTTTTTTAAATGAGAAGATTTTGTGCGAAATCTTTCAAAAGACGCAAGATTCGATTTTTTTTGACGCTCTCATCCCCTCTCATGCACACCCGGCATTATCACATAATAGGGTATTTTGGGTCATTTTTGGGGAATAATGTACCATTCTGACGCGCTTGAGTCATCAGAGGATTCAAACTTTGGTGTGCAGGGAACCATTTTGTACGGTCTTCAGAACGAAACTAAAATAATGGAAAATACCCGCGACTGGGCAAAGTAACACGCGTAGTTGCAGTTCCTGACCCTGAACTGGATGTGCCTCTTCTCCGTGTATTTATTGCATTTTGTCTTTTGAGGAACATTGTACAGAATGGTTATTTCCCTCCCTCCCGCCAAAGCCCGAGGGACCCTTGAGGGAGGTCAGGGCTCCCCGAGGGCCGAAGGCCCGAGGGAAGCCCTGACCTCCCGAAAGGAGTCCCGAGGGCCAAGGGAGGGTGGGATGTAACTTTGTGCCCCGATCCGTGGCTTTTTGTGCCCGACTGTCATTTTTCATTTTTTGCCTGTAAAAACCCTGTATAAGGGGTGCAGCATGGGGGCACATGGTGCCCCACACATGGCTCTTGCACGCCAAATTGCCCTCAAATTGCCCGGAATGCCACGCATGGGGCAATCTAGACCGTTTTTGGACCGATTTTCGCGACCAAAAAAATTTTTTTCGGAGGGTCCCTTCGAAATTTCGGCGGGAGGGTACGGAAAGCCACAGGGAGGGGTACAAAATCTATATCAACACGGTCAAGGTACAGAGACACTGGCAGGAGGGTGTTGGTCGACAACTTCTTCTTGCTTGGGAAACAGGCGTCTGAAAACAGATTACATGTGCGTGGGATGCGGCGTTCACCTTTGTTCAGCACCATGCCAAGTTGGCCAAAAGTCCCAAAAGCCCCAACTTTTGTACTGTCCAACCTCTGTACAATTACGGTATATGTAGTTGGTTGGTACCTTCTCTCCATGCAGTGAGACATTATCTACTAGGACTTTTTGATCGATTTTTTTTTCTTTTGAAAGATTTTGAACCGATCTTTCAAATAAAGCCATTTTCGAAAACCGAAAAAACAGGTGCGCAGCCGGAATAATTTTTTTCTTCAAAATTTTCAGAAAAAAATATCAGCTCTCCTCAATTTTCCATTTTCCATTTTTCTCATTTTATTTCGATTTCTGCTCCATTTGAAAGATCTGCTCAAAATCTTTCAATTGCGGCCAGGTACGATCAAAAATATGCATCAGATCACATTTTACCTACGGGAGAGAAGATCCTAGCAAATCGAAAAAATCGGTCGTGGTCCGTAAAGGGTTAATTTTTTAAGTGAAAGTGAAAAATTGCACGAAGGTGGTAATTCTAACAAATTCTTCCAACAAATTTATCAAAAGACGAGAGGGCTTTGTATTTCAACTCTACTTTGATGTTCAGCCTGAAATCCCCCCACAACGCACACCACAATCAACAGAACGCTCGGTCCAGAAAGCGCAACCCCTCACCACCCGCCTATGTTAGAGACCTTCTCGCGACACCTCAGCATCGAAAGAAGTCGGTGCAAAGCGTCGAGACATTCCCTTGAAGGAGAAAAAAATATGAAAATCGGGCCTTTTTTGGGGTAGAAAAAAAAGGAGCAGGAATTGTAGTGTATTGTTTACGTTTCCTTACGTTCGAGCCACGGAGGTTTTCAATGAGAGTTTTACCGTGGTGCAGTTTTTTTTTTCCCTCCCTTACTCCCATTGATGGGCTTTAGCATGAGAGGCTTAGGTGCTCAACCTTTTGTGATTCCCTATTGGTGTTACCGATCTGCTGTCGGGGACATGTCAACGACATGTCAAGGACATGTCAATATAGGGGGGGGGGGTGTGTCATTTTCCCCTGTAAACCTTGTGTCAAGGACCTGTCAATATGGGCCCTTTCGGGAACACCACCTATTATTTTTTTATATTTTTTGTACATCGAAGTAAACGCAACCGAAAAAAAAAAAAGAAGAAAAAAAAGAGAACGAAACGCTTATGAGTCTTTTTAGGTGTACTGCATATTCCCTCCTCATTCTCCTCCACCACCACCACCACCACCACCACCAACGGGTCTGAGTAGCCTAGTTCGCGGTCACCCCCCCACGCGCTTAGAGGCGAAAGATCAGAACACACCCTCCCCTCCTCCGCGTGCTGACACACCCCCTTAGGCATACCTAGAAGGCGGATTTCGTATTCACCCTACATTCGGATCCGAATATAGGGCGAATGTGTATTCGCCTTCTATGCTTAGGGGATACCCTATAGCTTTGTACCACCCTTTCCCGTTTTCCCTTTCTAAAAGGAGAGGTCACTCCTTCAGGTGACTTTAAGTAGACAGATGAGAACCACCCCCCCTTTTTTTGTGCACCGCCTTTTCAAATCCCCAAAGAAAGATGAGGTTCCAAAGGGGTTCTTGGCTGGACAATATAGGGTGGGGGAGGGGGGAAGAATGTGCCTTTAACTTCGACCTCCCAAACGGGGGGGAAGGGTAAAAATCTTTTTGGGGAAAAAGAGTCAGACCAGAGTTTTATGACACCTCCTATCACCTCTTTCTCTCTTTTCAACACACACAGCATAGTGGGAGGAGGGAGGGTCTATCTCCTTGCGGTACCACACTACCATGCAGAAAAAAAAACACCAACATATCGTGTCCTCTTTTTTGTTAAGTTTACAAATTCCCAAAAAAAAAAAGCGAATATTTTTGTTTCTTCCCTCCCCTTCTCAAAACACCATCTTTTTTGTTCAGGAAAAGGAAAAAAGGCACCCAAAAAAAAATGGAATAATGAAGCGCACCCAACTTCTTTTAGGGAGCTCTGAAGAGAGGCGTGCGGTAGTAGTGTCTTTGACTGCGCTTTTTCTTATAATCAAGCTTTTTGCGGTGTATAATAATGGATTGGTCGATGCAGGGGTCTGCAGAATGGTTGACTGGGAGCTCCGAGCGGCCACTCAACACACCGAACCTCCTAACAGAGTCATCATTCACGATGTAGGATTTATCCCTGCGGAGCCTGATACCGTTGAACCTGATATTCCAATACCTATGCACGAAGTTCTAACCCTTGCACGGAAGCTTGAACTCAATACCATTGGGATAAACGGTACGTTACTGCATGATACAGAGTCGTTTGTGGTGTCTCCTACTGTGGATTTGTACACCTTTAGTTTGGCAACAACGTTTGCAAAGAAGGAGCTTTTTGATGTTCTCGCTGGGTGTACACCGAAGGCGGGGCTTGAATCCGTACCTTCCCCGGTTATGGTTACAACGGACCAATATTTATATGATTTTTCTTGTAAGGAGGCAACTTTACGAAGAGGGAGAAAGCTGAAGGGAAATATCTTAGTGGTGTCTGGGCAGCATATCGCCACGCATTGTGGTGGAATAGTGAGTTTCGCCTGCTTCAAAACCTTGGCAACGTTGTTTAACAAAAACCTTCTTGGTGGGCAGGTGGTCCTTCAAAGGGGTGGGGTCACCTTAAACCTCTTTTCCGAACAGCGCTTTTCGAATGCAATGTCAAAGCTATATGGGAAAGGAGCGAATGGGACGAGGTTGAAGGTTTCTTTAGAGGGGTATGAGGATTGTGCGAGGTTGTGGTGTGTTGCTCCGGATATGAAGTCTTTCGCAGAGCGCAAAGGATTTGATCAGGCAAGACGACGGGGCTTTGTAGACAACATGAATGCTTCACCTTTTGGCCCATTACATACTTTTCATTCTGCCCTTAATGCATCAAGCGCACACTCTGGTCTTTTTGTGGAAAAGTTGTATTCTGCTCCTAAAGGCTTGAACACTGCAAGCACCGACCGAAAATGCTATAATTTTGCAAAAATTGCAAAGAAATATGCCAAAGGCCTGACCCGGCATGCATACAGCGAGAAGATCGGACGTCCCTCAGAGCGGGAGCTCCGCACAGCGCTTCTCATGCAGCCAGGGGAGGGGGGTGACGCTACCCAAGCCGTGCTCCCGCACACCCCGCCCACAGCGGGGGATGCAGTGCTCCTTGAAGTCTCCGCCACGCTTCTCGATGAAGGTCCTGACGACACAACGACATTCTACAAATATCTCTTTGCAGCAGGGATCTGTCTTATTATATTCCTCCGCTGTGTCGTAGGGACCAGCCCCCGAAGCGGACGGCGGAGGAAAAGTAAAGAATAGAAACAATAGATTAATTCCCCCAATTTGTTTTTCGATTTTTGATCCGTACAGACCCCATACACCCTCATACAGAAAAAAACACAAAAAATAAAAATTAGAATAAGATAGCACCCTGGCCACTCCCAACCCAGCTTCGTGGGGGGGAGGCTCGGCTAAGATGCAGCCTACGCCCACGCTGTTGCGTGTCTTCAATTTCACCCCTTTGGTGCGTTTATTAGGGATGGTTGTCACCAAGAACATGCCGTTATACGTGGTGATGGTAGGGGTTATGATGCTGCTGTATCGCCGTCTTCTCCGCGACGCAGGTCTGTTAGAGCAGAGCCACAGCAGGAAGGTGCGTAACAAAATCATCTCTCTCACCGACGTCGAAAACCAGCTTGCCTCCTGCATCGTCGACCCCGGGAACATCACCGACACTTTGGCGCAGGTTGGCGGGCTCGATCATGCCAAGCTTACTGTAAAGCAAAGCATCGTGGCGCCATTAGCTTCACCACATTTATATCCTCCAGGCTCTTTGAGAGCTCCGCCGAAAGGAATTTTATTGT
This sequence comes from Rhynchopus sp. YZ270_cl-10, assembly GCA_964035575.1. Classification (NCBI taxonomy): domain Eukaryota; phylum Euglenozoa; class Diplonemea; order Diplonemida; family Diplonemidae; genus Rhynchopus; species Rhynchopus sp. YZ270_cl-10. The sequence goes on along the minus strand of OZ037833.1, from coordinate 1,996,763 downwards.
ATGGACCACCGGGGACTGGGAAGACTTTGCTTGCGAGGGCGATTGCGAAGGAGGCGAATGCTGCGTTTTTGGAGGTCCGTTTGGACAGTCTTTTGATGAAATATGTGGGTGAGTCTGAAAAGCATGTGGCGGCAGTGTTTTCTTTGGCACGCAAGCTGCAACCTGCCATCATCTTTGTGGATGAGATTGACGGGCTTTTGTGTGACCGTGATGCGAACTCCTCTTCCTCTGCTACTTTTAACCTGGTCAAAACGGTCTTCATGACTGAATGGGACGGCCTCACCACATCCAACAAAACCATAGTCGTCGTTGGCGCCACCAACCGCCCCGGAGCAATCGACGAGGCTGCACTGCGCAGAATGCCCGTCAAGTTGAAGGTCGACTTCCCAAATGCAGAGGCAAGAGAGCAGATCCTCCGCATCACCTTAGGGAAAGACCCTTCGATTCTCCCAGAAACAATCAAAAAGCTTCCGTTAGCGAAGGTATGCAAAACCCTTTTTCTGGTTGGGGAAAAAAAGACTCAAATTTAACGAATGTCAAGGTCGTCTATACCTTTCGTACAAAAAGGTTTTTGGACTATATTGAGTGCAGACCTAATTAGTGGGTTGTTGTTAGGTGATTGTCGGCAAAATGATTTAAATCAATAAAAAAAAATCGGCAGATTGCTAAGCAATGTGAAGGCTACTCAGGATCCGATCTGCATGAGCTTTGTAAGGAAGCGGCGCTGCAGGCTGTGCGGACTGCGAATGGTTCCTTCTCAGAGGACGCAGCCCTGCCCCTTCAGCAGTCGCACTTCACCGTTGCACAGTCCGTTGTCGGTGCGAACCACAGATTCACCAAGTCGGTATGTCTCTTTCAAGGCGTAAGAGGCACCTCATCTCATAAAAATTCTGCAACAACCACAAAACCCCACAATACAGCACGCACCCATGAAGTTTGACGACTTTTTCCAACGCAACGGAAGACAATAAGTTTCCCCCAAAAAAATCCCCCTAGGGTTAGAGGGTATAGGGGACCACCTACGTCTCATTAGAAGGTAGATAGATGTCCGCAAGAGGTACACATCTAAACCTTTTTTGGCTTGGGGGGGTAGCGTGATTTTTCGAGCGGTTGTGAACCGCCTCCGTTCTCCTACGGTGCGGAACACTCGAATGTCCCACCCTTTGCATGAGCACGACCGAGCTGCGTTGTAGTACGTTTTCAACTACTTTTTTGTGTCATAAAAATCCCCTTTTTCTTAGAAGACGTGAGTCCATTTAGTTTTAGAGTGCCGGTTTATGTCAATTTTTGAATTTTTTTTTTATATCAGCTTTTCTGAGGCGTGTTTGTTGGAGACCCTGTATATCAGATTCCACAAATAGCACAAACCTAATTTGGGGGGTTTTTTTGTCGTATTGACGAGATACATAACTTCACGACTGAATGGAAGTTTAAAAAACGTTAACAAAAAGGAGGTAGTGTGTCAGCAACAGACACTTTATCGTGTCAAGATAGTGTCACTACTTAAGTCATGTTTTTCACCCCGAACCCTTATCTCCTTTTCTCCTTCTCTCTCCTTCTCTGCACAATATTTTGTAGTGGATTTTCAGAAGAGTGGCACAGTATGCGCCGTCTTGCTTACCCTCACACGCTTCACCGATTATGCGTCTGGCTTTACTGTGGGTAAGATTTCCCCCCTTTTGTAGATGTGCGTTAAACCGATTTATGCGGAGATATGCGCGGTCTACAAAATATTTCTAGCCTTGATGTGGTTGTTATTTATTTTTGTTTTTGTTGTGTCGACATTTTTTTTAAAATCAGGCAGCATTTGCTGGTTACTGGGAAGATCAATCAGGGCAGCCCTTAGAGGTGACGAAGTGCAGGTTCATCTTAACTTTTCTTTTAATGATGTGTGTGCACGAGAGGCAAATGCAGCTTACAGGTTTTCTTTAAAAAAAGGTAGATGTGTCTTGCCTCTCCTTATGCAAATTTTTAAAGGTGACTAAAAGCATCGCGAGGCTTTATCTGATTTTTTTCTCTTTTTTTTTTTGTGTGTGTTTTCTTTCAATATGGTTTTTCTGGTTGCCATCTGGTTTCTGTTGTTCGGTTAGTTCCAATTTATAGATTCCCCTCTCATTTTTACATTTCTCCATCAACCCCTTCCGGCATTTTGCACCAACCTCTCCTCACCACAGCAACACAACACACCTAACTCCACACACCTTAACGCAAAACCTTGAGAAGAAGCACCAGCAAAAAAACAACAACAACAACACAATGCCTCAGGGAAAGCCGCCTGGTTCCTTCGAACCCATGGTATGCCATTTAACTTTGCAATTTGCCACATTCTTTTTTTAACAGGACCCGAAGGACCGTCTGCAGGAGAGCACCACCATCAGATTGGTTAAGACCATGGGAGGCCCTGCAGGAATTATCCTGCGTCAGTGGAAGCGTGGTGTTATTGAAATCCGTGATACCCAGCGTGGCCTGCCGGCGCATGAACAGGACATCCAGAGCCACAACGGGTACCTCATTGTGGGCATCAACGGACGCCCGGTGTACACCGTCATGGAGATCGGTGACCTCTTGAAGGAGTGCTCCACCGCCAACATCAACGTTGTTCTTCCCAAGCCAGGTGACATTCCGAAGGGCATGAAGGCGAACACTGCAGTCAAGCCTTATGCATCCAACCGCGAAAACACCCCAGACAACGGAGCGAGAGACCTTCCAAGCGTCTCCCCGACACCTTCATACTCAAACTCAAAGTTCCGCCCTGGGGACCGCGTTGATGTGTACTACGGTGCGGAGGACGGTGTGAGTGGTGGGGTGTGGTATCCGTCCGAGGTGACCGCGCTGCTGAACGACGGAACGTACTCTGTTCTGTTTGACACTGGCGAGGCGGCGGAGGGTGTGGCAGCGCATTCCATCAGGATGCAGGGTATGCCGAGCCCCTCGAACAGCACTGCCATGTCCCCAAGGCATGAACTGCGCAAGGGTGATAGAGTTGAGGTATTCTACGGCCCCGACGAGGACGGCTGGTACCAGGCCGTCATCAGCAACCGCAACCGCGACGGCTCCTACACAGTGCGCTTCGACACCGGTGAGGTCAGTGAAGGCGTGAGCCGCGACTTCCTCCGCCCCCTCGCAGAGGACGACTACTACGGCAACGGGTCGCAGAGCGGTGCGTACTCAAGCTTCTCCCGCAACGACCCCGTCGCACCACACCTCGGCGTCAACTCGCAAGCAGAAGTCCTCTGGGAAGGAACAGAGTATGTAAACAATATTGTGGGTTGTAGAAAAATGAGAATGTTAGGAAAACAATAAACGCCCCACAGATGGACCCCCTGCGTGATCAAGGCGTACCACCCGCAAACCAACATGTATGATGTTGACTGGATGGACAGCACCGAAACGAACGGAGTCATGGCAGTGCACGTTAGACCCGCAGCAACGTCGATGAGTCGGGCAAGGTCCACCTCTCCTGGGTTCCGTTGAAAGGGGTGAATTGTATTTAAAAAAAACGATGGGGGGGTTTTGTGGGGTTGTAAGGAACGAATGAAAAAAATGGAATTTATGTTGTACTTTTTTGCCCATGTTCAAAAGAAACAAAAAAAACAACGCTCTAATATCTGCGAAAAAGTTTGCGGTTTTAAAGTGATTTGGGGGGGAGGGGTTCAAGTTTTTTTTTTTTTTTTTGTATTTTATTTGTAAAAAATCGTTCATACAATTGATGATACCATTTTATTTTGGGGAAAAAAAATGCGCGGAAAAAAGAGTTAAGGTGCGTTTGATGAACAATTCACTTTCCAAAAAAAAAATTTTGATTGTTGTCTTGATTGCGTCCTTTTTTTTGTCTTAAATCCGCTGCCTTTTTCTTTGGTTTTTGTTGGTTTTGTATTGTGCGATCCTTTTCTCTTTGGCTTGACCGTGAAAAAGCAACCTATTTTTAACAGAGCCAAAAAATGCGATGACTTTTTCATTAATTGCTGGCTCTGTCCCTGCCCCTAAAATGGTTGAATGAACGGAGAGGCCCCAGAGGATTAAGGGAGTATATTTGTATTTAAGGTGACTAAGCACGAGAGTCCAGGTTCATTACATCTCATGAGGTCTTCTACTTTATTTTTTTTTTTTCCTTCTGGTGTCTGCGTTCACCGGTGTCCGGTCAGGCAGTACACCTTTCAACTTCTCTTTTCTGGAGTTACTTTTTTTGTCTCTGAAAATTGACGTCTCCGCCAAAAAAGGCACGCACACCAAGAGAGAATTTGTGGTGTCTGTTTTTTTTTTTTTTATGGGGTTCGATAACCCGCGGAGTGTCAGTGCCTGCGTCCCAGAGGCGTTTGCACTATCAACTTCACTTTTTTATCCGTGAGGCCCATTCATCTTTCAAAATTCGTTTGTTTTTGGGGATTTTTAGTCTAGGTGACTAAGCACGGCTTAGTGTTCATCTTACCACCAAATATACTTTTGTAATCTTTATCAAAAAAAATATGTTCTGATAATGCCTCTCTCCTCTCTCCCCCCCTGAGGTTCTTGTGTTGTGTTGTTCTTTTTATATTCCCGACAAAAAAAAAAAAAAAAAAAAAAAAATAATATGCAGTACGTACACCTGTGTAAAGTTAGCCAGTCCTCCCCCTTCGCTCCCTAGTCCCCTCCCTCTTCTCTCTCTCATAGTACGCTGATATGTTTGCAAGGATTGTTTTGTCGAAGGCCCCCCCCTCTTTATCCCCTTCTCTTTTTTTTTCTTTTTGGCCTAAAAGAGGTTTCCTCTTGGGTAGTGGGAGCGTAAAATATCAACGCAGGATATTACACACTTTATGCAACAAAACTGAGAAAACCGCTTTTTTTTTTTTGACTGTTTCAATGCCACAAAAGGGTGTCGTTCAAATTATCCCACCCCTTTCCCCCCCCCCCCTTCAACTTACCCCGAAAGTGAATCACAGTTTTTTAAAAACAATGTATTTTGCCCATTTTCTGTGTATTCGCCTTGATTGTGTTCCTGATGCTATCTTTTTCCTCCTTTAAGGTAGCTACGCAAAAGCTTACGTTTCATCTGCCATGATTATTATTGTTATGGTTCAATTTAAAAAACGATGGAGAATCCATCTTTTGTCCTAGTAGCATCTATTATGTATTATGTACGGCCTTTCTTTGAAGAGAAGAGAAAAAAGAGAAGAAATCTTGAAATATGCGTATATTCATCTTTCGAGCTTTCTTTTCTTTTCATGGGGGTAATGTGGTTCCCTTTCACGCTTTTCTGTTTCTCCTGAATTGAAATTAGATGAAAAAAAAAGTTTATTGTTTTTTGTTCAAAAGTGAATCTCAGAGGTAGCACAGCAGTTTGCGGGGTTGGCAGCGCACAAAAAAGATTTTTTTTTTGTTTGTTTTGACATTGTTTGTACATTACCTTGGCAGAAGGTTTGTGTAGGCATAAAACGACTTCTTTTTATTTGAAAAACAAAAAGGCTGGTTTTACCTTGAAGGGATGACGACAATAAAAATAAGACAGTTTGCCTCGTTGTCTCTCTAAGATTTAGTTGTTCTGACGAATATGTTTTGATCTTTTTCCTTTTTTTTTTCCACCTCACAAGTAATGTGACAAGTTGAGCAACCAGAAAGCCAATGATCAGATCACTCGCTAACAAGTATCCACCCCCACCCCACTTCGAGAAAAAAAAGCCATCTTTTTTTTTTTTTAAATCTTTCCTTTACTACGTGTTAGCGGAGATCTGTCGGTCCCTGGACATTGTTCTGGCTTTCTGTACCCAGTAGGACGAGGCCTAAATTGGCTGTGATTACAGTGATTACTTTAACTATTCTCTCGCCACCGTGAGGGGGGGGATTTTTTTTGTCCATTCTTCAATTTTCCCACTTCATCGCTACTTATTTCACTGCACAAATTTATGTGCAAAAAGTTGTAGAAACCATTGAAGGAAAAGTACTATTTCTTCAATACATTTTTTTTTAAAGGGTGAGGGGAGTGGGAAGAAGTAGGGGTCACACAGGGTTTTCTATTTTTTTTGTCTCAATCTCGCCCACACTTTTATGAAGTACATCGTTATTCCTTGCCTCCAGGTTCTCATTTTTTTTTTTCTTCTTTTACTTTCATCCTCGGCTGACATCGTATGTCAGTCGGAGCTGCCATCAAATAGCTATCATTCTTTTTGTAAAGAAAGATGGGAACATTTTTTTTATTGATCCCTCCTCCTGTGCTATCAATTTATTGATTGCAGAGGGTGTCTTTCTTTGTACATAAACCTGTCTTTTTGACAGAGGTGAATGTGGTCGATACAATTTTTAAAAAAAAAGTAGATTTTCAACCGCCCCTTGACCAGTGTAAGAACCTTCATTCCTGCCTCTTTGGCAAGAGGTTTTTTGTACGAAATCAAGTGGCATCGCAGCAAAAGAGTTGACAGTGGAGATTGCACAACTGTGGCAACACAACCGAGGCAACTACACTACTCCAACAATTTATCAAAAAAAAAAAAAAACACAGAACCGACCAGAAAGCTCTAATCACGCCTCTCCTCTCTCCCCCGCTCCCCTCCATCTCTCGCCATACTCTTCATTGATGAGTGCCATCATGTAAATATTCTAGCCCCGAAAAAAAGGTTGCAGTACTGCCGCAAATTAAAAAAATGGCCCGTTTGAGGGATTTTGTGAATGTCATTTTTCCCCCCTCTTTTTCCTCACCCTTTATGTACCTGCAGTGCAGCGAGTTGTTTTTATGTCACCTCATGAGGAAATAGAAACAAAGCAATTTTTTGAACACACTTTTGTGGTTCTGGGGACGAACCGCGCTGTAGAGCCACTCCTCACCAAACAGGTTGAGGTGTTGTGCGTTTCACCACAACCTCCTCCCATGGGTTTTATCGTGTGATGACTGTTTTGAAAGGCGCGCTGACCCTTGAAACGCTTCGAGCGGGGACATGGTTAGCCACCTTGGAAAGCTGCACGACAGTAAGTGCCTGCGTCCTAGAAGCGTTTTTTTTTTTCTTCCTATGCTATCAATTTATTGAATGCTTATTGCGGAAATACAGTAATCAACTTCACTTTATTAATAGTGGTAACGATGTGTGTGCACGAGAGACACGTTTCATCTTAAAAAGCTTTCTTTCTATTAGATGTAAACCACGAAATGGATTGTAGGACTGCATGGTTGGGGTGTCCACCCCCCCGGTTAGGGAGCGCGGCGAGGCCCTTTTTTCTGTAACGCTCAACAAAAAATCATGAAAAAGTGTAAAAAAAATGTCCGAAAACACAAAATCACCCCAGAATACACTATTTCTTACTTATTGATGCCTTTTTGGCGCTTTTAGGCACTTTCCCCCCCGATTTTTTGACACTTTTTGTCACGTTTTCACCCAATTTCCCCCCTTTTCTGAGGGGATTTGATACAGGGCGATTTATAAAAAAATTCAAAAATTTAAAATAGTCCAAAACAAGAGGAAAAGTGGTTTTTTCCAGTCAGATGTGTGCACAGAGTGATTTCCGGGGGGTTTTGGGGCCAAAAGTCCAGTTTTTTCAATGTCTTCGCTGAAAATATTGAATTTTTTTTATACACAAAAACCACATTTTAGCCGGGGAGGAGAAAGCGTTACCAAAGCGTTACACACCTTCTATTTGGACCTCCGGGCACCAAAATCGACCAGAAAATGGTTGTAAATACGATTTTTCAACCCCCATAAGGTATCTAAGATCAACCCCGGGGGTATTGGTGCCTTCTATGGACGTGTTGTGGGCGATTTTTGGGTTTTGGGGTGACGAAAAGGGCTAAAAAACGAGGTAAAAACTGCCCCCTTTTCTGTCTCATCCACTGAAATACACGCTCGGGCCCCAATCTGGACGCCCAAAAGCTTCGAAACCCACATATTTCCACTGCCGGACCTCACCGGAGGGGACGTGGGGTGGTTTTCGGCACCTTAGAAGAAAAACTGTGCTCCCGGATCCATTTTTTTGAAAGCGTTACATTCCTAAAGGAAATCTTACTAAAATCTTACTATTTTCGGAGCCGTTTTTTCGAAAAAAAGTGATTTTTTTTCGAAAATAAACGCCCAGTTTTGGTTGTTTGGGGTTTCATTGGGCAGAATCGACGAATTTTAGGCCACTTTGGGACCAGGTAGACCCACCTTGGCGGGTTTTATGACTTTTTTTCAAAAAATTCTTGAAAAAACACGAGCGTTACAGAGGGTCCTTAAGGATTTCCTTAAGGGCTGTGCCCCCTAACCCCCCCGGTACAGCCAGGTCATACCAAGGTACACTGTTCACGAGAGGGGTATTTCAACTCTACTTTTCTTTGCAACCCAATGCCGCAGAACACATTTAGGTATACCAGACACACTCTTTTGCAGCAAGGGATCGATGAACGTACCCCCTTTTTCCCCCCACCTTGAGGTTGAACAGTTTATTTCCCATACCTCCCCACACACACAACACACGAAAGAAATATATGAATTATTGAATTGTATCTACCCCCGCCCCTTCGACAAATCACCACTTCTTGTACCTGCGGAAGAAGAAAAAAAACGAAGAAAAAAAAACAAAGCGTTTTTTTTTTTGGGGGCGCATAATGTGTTAACAGTATCTCCCCTTTCCTCACCCTTTAGCAAATTCATTGACACCCCCCCTTTTTTTTTTGTCTTCAAAGAACAATACTTTCATAAGAAAAGGCAGAGAGGGGGTGTCGTGTTTTTTTTTTGGGGTGTCTTTTTTGCATTCCTACCAACTAGACAGTTTTTTTCCCCCTCATATTTTTTTAGATGTGTGTGGCACATTCATCTTACAATTTTTTTTTGGGGGGTCTTTTTTTTTTATTCCAAACAAAAAAGCATAACAAAACATTTTCTTCCCCCATCCCCACCCCCCTCACTTCCCTACCTCAAAGCACCAAGCCAAAAAAAAAAAAAAAAAGACATTTATGTTTTTCTCAATAACCTCTCTCCTTCCCTCTCCCCTCTCCCCCCCCTTTCTACACCCATCCTCAGGTTGGTGACACCTTTTTTTTAAGATTTGGGGAGATGGGGAAGAATGACTCGGAGGTCACCTCACAGACCGGCTCTGTTGCTTCCTCGACAGCGTCGTCAAAGGCTACTGAGGGGTCGCATGTGTTGAACACAGGGACTTTTGTGACACGGATACCATTGGTGCCTTTGTTGTTAGATTTGAATAAGCAGTACCCAGCATCTTTGTCGCATTTGGGAATATTCATCCAGAAAATGCAGCTTTTTGGTTTTGCAGTGAGCCCGCACGGCCCACGGGGCAGCATCATGATGTCCATTTCGCATATCCTCTATGCATTCCACCTCCCCCTCTGGGATGATGCCAGTACAAATCTTGGCTACGTCGGTGCGCTCACCATTGCCGGCATCTACAGCGCTGCCATCGTGACGCTCTGTGCATGGGTTGCCATGCGGCTCCTCGGGACTGCAGCGCTCCAAACCGGGCATACAGGGGTCAAGTTTTCGGTTGTGAGGGGTGCCTTATTCCTACTGGTGGGCTGTGGGTTCATCCCTGTCTCGTCGTCGCTCTTCGCAATTATTGTTTGTGGCGAAGGGAAGTACTGGGCCTTCAACAAGGCATGTGACAGCGCCGACCCCCTCCAGCTGATACATCGTCTGCTCGCATGTGGCGTGTTTGCTATACTGTTGTGCGTTGCGTATGTCATTAGAACCTCAATCTACGACGCAGACTGCTTCTCAAAGCACCCCTGCGCGCGCGCGCATTCGATTGTCGATAAATATGAGCTGATCGCACAGTCGTTTGTTCTAGTGTTTTTCCATGTATTGCACTCAGATGACAACCGAAGGTGGTTTCACCTTGCGCTAAGCATTGTATGCCTTGGCATGTGTTTGATGCACACGATGTATCTGCCGTACTTCCAACACTCTTACAACAAAATGCATTCGGGCATCTACCTGTGTACGTCGTGGGTGGCACTGACAAGCTTCATCGGGAACATGGAGGGGGCGATGACGGTCACTGAGATCGACTTCCTCCTCGCAAGCTGCGGGAGCGTGCCTGCGTACCTCTGCGGGTCGATGCTTGCGCAGTGGCGCATATCGTCGCTGTACGAGCTGTGGCAGATCTACTTCCAAAACGGCTCCGTCACCCGCACCCCTAAGGTGTACCCCAAGGGCCTGCCTCCCGCTGCGCTTGCAGTCAAGTACCTTCCTGCACAGGAGCTGGCTTTGCGGTCACAGGCCCTAGACATCTTTGAAGAAGTCGGACACTCGTCAGACATATCAAGCAACGAAGCAAACATCCGGCAAGAGTCAATGTTCTTGATCCCCTACATCGAAAGAATCTGGCTCGAGACGGACCTCGAACTCTGCAGCCGGTACTGCACGTACTACCAAGACTGGACGGGACGCCCAGCCAACGCGAAGATGATCGAACACGGATGCCACCTATTTTACACATACCTTGTGAAGAAGCCTAACGGGGGTTTGCTGAGGATGCAGCTTGCTGCGTTTACCTGTTGGCACACGAGGGAGACGAAGTCGCGCAACTTCGCACTCCACATGCACCTTGAGCAGGGCATCGCTAGGATGGAGACCTCCATCTCAGTGCGTTTCCAGTGCTACAAACTGAAGCAAACGATCAAAGAGCAAATTGGGATGCAGGATAACTCTCACATCAAAGTGTGGCGTGGTGCACAGAAGCTGCACAGGGAGGTGCTCAACCAGATGTCGAACTTCTGGGGGAAGCTCCTCTCGTCGCAAGTCGACACCGTCCACCTTGCTGTCCTGACCAACTCCATCACAGTGAAGAGACATTTTGCGGATCAGCAGTTCAGGAGGGTGCTGGACGCAACTGCCGACGACAGCGTGCTGCTTTCGTACGCCCTCTTCTTGGAGCAGGTCATGAACGACGAAGAGAACGCGTCCAGCCTGCGTGACCATGTCGGGCAGGACGCAGACTTCAAGAAGACGACAAAGTTCCAGCCCACGTCGGAGACAGCGTCATTCTCGAACTCTCTGCACGAAACACAGCTGCGCAAACTGCGTACCACGGTGGTTGGGACAGTCTTTGTGTTTTTGTTGTTCTTGGCAGGGCAGTCCTTGTTCCAGATGAGACATGTTAAGGAGTGCGACGCGATCATCAAGGGAATGCGTTCTGTTGGTGCGGCACGTTCGTTGAGCCAGCAGGCAGCGTACCACTCTTTGCAGGCGTGTGCGCAGGTCCCGGAGTGTTCTCACTTTGTTTTCCGTGATTCGTTCTTGGAGCCGACGACGTTTGACCACACGCGTATTGAGGACCGCCTGCGCGCTGTGGACAGTATTGTGTCTGACTTTGAGGCGCACCACGACTACCTTTGTTTAGGTGATGGAGTGAGCACCTACAAGCCGCACGTCGCATACATGGAAGACAAGACCGCAAGCGCACTCATGCCACATCCTCTCAACGTCGGGACGTCCTCTGTGGAGCGCTTTGGGCTCTTTAACCTGGGCTACGAGTTTGCCGCCGTGATGCGCACGCTAGGCACGAACGGGTCCGGCATACAGCTGCTCGCTTACAAATGGGTTGAGGAGAACGCAGGGTCCGCCCTGGTGGAGATGTACGACCACTCACTCTCCCTCCGTCTTGAGGAGTCTGAAGAGTACTTCAGAACAACCATCTTGACGACAACCTTCGTGTACTCCGTGGGGCTTCTCATCATTCTGCTGGTGTACGTGCTGCTTGTCACAAGCTTCGAAGAGATTGACCAGGCAAAGCTGGAGGCACTGAATCTCTTTACTCTCATCCCGAAGCCGGAGCTTAACGAATTGAACCGCATGACAAAAGGCAAGCTGCACCTTCTCGACCAAAAGAGCGACAAATACACCGAACAAAACAGCCAAGTCTCCTCAAAGAAGAGCGAGTCTGATTCGGACAGCTCCGAAGACGTATTAGAGCAGGAGGGTGTTGAGCTCATGAACAGCGATGCCGAGCAGTACAGCATCGAGAAGGAGGTTGAACTTGAGATCGACATGCCTTCTGCCGTCAACTCTGGTATCCTCGTATTTTGTGCGTTTGTGTTGGTGGGCCTGTCGGGCATGTTCTTCGTGTTTGTGGACACGACATGGAAGCCGCAGATCCGCGAAATCAGGGCATTCAAAATATTGAGCGAGTGTGCCGACCGACACCGCGACACACGGAAGGAAGTGCTTTCCTTCGTGCAGACAGCGAACCCGCTCTATTTGGTGCACTACAGCAACCACACTGTCCACATGGACATGACCGGCTTGAAGCACGACATCTTGGAGCTAGGGGCGGAAAGCTTTGTGGTGGCAAGCTTTCAGGACCTGATCGACCTTTCGGATGAGATAAGCAGGTACGAGGCAGTGGCCCTGCGCATTGCAGCGTCCGTGCACGGCACCGCCATCACTCTGCAGCATGTCCTCAACGGATTGGAGTGGAGGAACCCAAACACCATTGATGCATTGCTGCACCCCACCCTGGCCAAGCTGTCGAGCACGCATGACGACCTTTCCATGAGCCACCACGATAAAGAGGTGCTCATACAAGAGCTTGTGAATGGGGAACTGACGAGGAAGTTTCAGGCGGCAATGAAGAAGTTTGGCCACGATATCACAGAAGGGAGGGAGCTTCAAAGTTTTTCAAGCTACGGGGAGTTGTCCTGTGTTGCGGGCATTTGTGTGTGTGCATTGTTCATAGTCGCGTCCATCCTGAGCTTCACAGGGCTTATCCGGAACCCTGTTCTGTGGAAGCAGTCCTATGCCATAGGGATGCTCATCTTGCTAGGTGTGGTGGCATTCTGCCTGCATACGTGCCTTGATATCAAGGAGGAAATCGGTTCTTCAGATATGCATCGCCTGGAATTGTTCTTCGAACAGCAGACACACCTGAAAGATGTTGCCAGCAGCATGATCGAAGCCACCCGCATCTTCGTTGCCACATACGACTACCAACAGTACATCCTCTTCTGGAAACTGGCCACCCAAGACGACTTCGGTGCAACCATTGACGCTGTGCTGCAGGACAAAGAAGCTGCCGAAGTGAAAAGGCTCTTCTCACACCTGCACAGCCTCTGCTCCATATCGATTTGCCTCAAGGTGTGGTCCGAGGAGAAGGAAGTCGACGAGAATGCGTACGGCGAGCTCTCGGGGCTGTTCTGGGACTTCAAGAAGGAGGAGGGTGCAGAGAGCTTCGTGGTGAACTACCCCGACCAGGCGTGGTACACAACCACCCCGAAAGACAAGGCCATGTCAAGCAAGCTTCAGAAGAAACTGGCACGCAATATTATCTCCTCGCACCACTTCTCCACTTTGACCGAAGAGCTGCAGTATCTTCTTCGGAAGACGGCGTCCAACTATGATGAGTACCTGAAGATCAGCGAGGATGCGGGCGACCACCTCCTGTCCTTGTCGTACACATGGCTAGGGGTCAGTGTGGGGGCGATTGCGATTTTGGTGGTGATGTTCATTTTGCTGTTTAACCACTACCTTGAGAGCAGCCGCCACTTTGGGTCGAGTGTGGGCTCTGAGACGGGGTCGACGATCTCGCTTCGTGGGAAGGTGTGTGTGTTGGTGGTTGGGGTTTTGTTTTCGGCACTATACGCTCTGCAGGTCACGTCCCTGGTCAACTTTAACACGGATGCCCACACTATCTTCTTTTCTTCGAAGCGTGAGGCAGGCGTGGCAGATGCCCAGGTAAGCGCTGTGAAGTTCTCTAACACGGACGGCCAACGAAAGTACATCGAGAAGCACCGCCTCTACAAGACGATACGTGACGCAGAGCACAACGTGGGTAACCTCTACTTTGGAAAGGACCGCGAGAGCGGCGACATAAACCGTCTAAGCAACCCAACGGAGCTCTTCTCAAACAAAGCCTTCGACTTCCCAATATGCAAAACACCTGTCGAAATTATGGAGTCCCAAAAGCAACTAGAAAAAGGTGTCGACATTGCCACAGGTGTGTTCCTCGCAACAGCATCGTCCATGATAGAGACTAAGTCAGCAGCAGTTGCGCAGTCGAATTATGCGTCAATGGAGAAGTCGGTCGACACCCTCGTCTACGCCCTTGAGCAGAGTACGTCTCATTTCCATACAGACGCGTCGGATAGCAATGACGAATGGTTTACCTACTTCATCGCCGTTATCGTGTTTACTGTTGTGGTCGTCTTTGCTGAGCTGATTTTTGTGTTCCGTCCTGTGATATTGGAGCTGCTGCACCAAGACACAGGGACGAACATCATGTTGAAGATGATTCCAAGCGAGGTGCGAGTAACCGTTCCTGTCATCCAAGAGTACCTTGACCTCGGGAAGGTGCGTGACGACAACCCGATGGAGGTAATCAGTGAGTGGATCGTCGAGCTCTCTGCCGTCCCCATCATTGCCATCACCAGCACAGGATCTGTTATAAAGTTCACGCAGGGTGGCGAGTGTGTCTTTGGGTGGCAGCAGTCTGAAGTGGTCGGATCGAACGTTAAACTGCTCATGCCACCTGAATACGCAAAGCACCACTCCGGCTGGCTTCAATCATACATGCGAACAGGTATCAAAAAGGTGATTGGGTCCGTCAGAAGAGTGCCGGGCTACCGCAAGGACGGAACTCGCTTCCCAATGGAGATCTCTGTGCGTGAGCACAGCAGGCCCGGTGAAGAGCCTGTCTTCATCTCCACCATAAAGGATTTGGCGAAGGCCTTCGAGTTGGAGGCGGCCCGCAAGCTCAATGCAACCATCCAGCAGATGTCCTCTGTGCCGATGATATGCATCGACACGTTGGCGTTGATCACTGTGTTCAACCGTGCAGCAGAGCGCTGCTTTGGGTATTCCTCTGACGAAGCGGTGGGCCAGAACATCAACATGCTCATGACAGAGGAACACGCCAAGCACCACGACGGCTACGTGGCGGCGTACTTGAAGACCGGTGTCAAGAAAGTCATTGATGCAGAGACGAACGTTCTGGCCATGAAGAAGAACGGCCAGGTCCTCCCGGTTGTACTCAACATCAAGGAGGTGCGTCTTAAGGAGTTCGGTTCCTCTTCGCTGTTCCTGGGATACATTCACGATCGAACTGGCGATTTCATTGTTGAGTACGAGCACTTGATACATACCACGATTTCAAACCTCAACCCTATTCCGATTGTGTCCATTGACAATGTTGGGAATGTGCTGTCGTTTTCCGATTCTGCAGAGGAATTGTTCGGTATCTCTTCGGAGAAGATTTTGAACCAGAGTGTGAACGCTCTGATGCCGCCTGACGTGGCTTCAAAGCACGACATGTATTTGTCGAACTACCTGCAGACAGGCATCCGTAATGTCATTGACCTATCTCGGGAGGTGGTTGGTGTGCATGCGACGGACGGCGAGTTCCCCATCTCCCTTGAGGTGAAGGAGGTGACCCTCCCGTCGGATGAATTTGTCTTCCTTGCGTTCATACGCGATCTGCGACAAGAGGTGGCCAAGCTGATGATCGACATCCAGACGAAGAACATTGAACACTCGCCAGCACCGATCATATCGATAACAGACAAGGGCATCGTCACAACCTTCAACCCCGCTGCAGTCAGGGTATTCAAGTACACCACTGAGGACGTCATCGGGCACAACGTCAAAATGCTGCTCCCACCCTACCTCTCCTCCAAGCACGACGGCTACCTGCAAACCTACCAGCAGACCAGAGTAAAGAAGGTCATCGGAAAGACAATAAACTCCACCGCAAAGCGCTCTGACGGGTCCATCTTCCACATCAGCCTCGCTGTGGAGGAGCTTGTCTCGAAGATCACCGGGGTCGCGCATTACATTGGCTACCTGCGGGACATAGAAGAAGAAAAACAGCTGGAGTGGATTACACTGTTGAACGCACAGATCAACAAATCTATCACGATACCTATTATTACTATGGATCAGGAGGGGACTATTCAAACGATTTCGCAGTCTGCAGAGCGGGTGTGGAAGTACGACAAACGTGACGTTATTGGGAAAAACATTAAGATGCTTGTCTCAGACGAGCATGAGCCGCTGCATGATGGATACCTATCACGGTATCTGCGGTCGGGGATCAAGAAGGTGATTGACACGAAGCGGATTGTTGAGGGGCGGAGGTCCGACGGAACAAATGTGCTTCTTTCGCTGTGGGTGAAGGAGGTGATGAACGACGGCATCAGGCTCTACATTGGATACGCCGAGGACCTCTCGGAGAAGGATAAGATGGAGCACGACAAGGCGCTGGCAGAGTCCGTCTTCCTGCACTCGCCCGAGGCTATCATCAAGCTAGACTCCTTCGGAAAGGTCAGAGAAGTGAACAGCTCCTTCGCGAAGCTCACGAAGTACGAAGAGTCCGAGATTCTGGGGCAAAACGTAAAGGTATGAGTTCCCAGTGGGAAAAAAAGGCTGATAATTCGTATATCGGCAACAGCCTGGTAAGATATGAGTGACTGAACACGAAAATCTTGACCAGCTTTGCTTTTGAGACAAACAACCACACCACAACAGATGTTCATGCTTCCCAAGGTCGCAGTCCGCCACGACGAATACCTCATGGCCTACCGAAAGACGGGACACAAAACTGTATGGTTAAAAAAATGGTTGCCCTTCCATCCACCCCTGCACCCCTTCAGGTCATTGGCCGCTCGATCCGGCTGAGCTGTGTCACAAAGCAAGGCAAAGTGCTGACAGTCGAACTCCGTGTTGAAGAGATCCGCGAAGCAGATGAAGTATGTCCCTTTACACACCCATCCACATGCCTCGTGCCTCATGACATGCTCCTCACAGGATCCGATATTTGTCGGCTTCATCCAAGACATGGAAAGCACGATGCTTCGCGAGAGTGAACAGGCAGTGTCCGAGACACTCTCAAACCTCTGCACGGTGGCGCA
Source organism: Rhynchopus sp. YZ270_cl-10 (assembly GCA_964035575.1). NCBI lineage: Eukaryota > Euglenozoa > Diplonemea > Diplonemida > Diplonemidae > Rhynchopus > Rhynchopus sp. YZ270_cl-10. The sequence goes on along the minus strand of OZ037833.1, from coordinate 1,979,965 downwards.
GATTGCGATAGACAACAAGGGCACCGTCCTGCGTTTCAACCGCGCAGCAGAAACCTACTGGGGGATGCCGGCGTTGGAAGCGATTGGAAAGTATGCACACTCCACACAGGCCACATTATATATTCATCCAGGAATTGCCCACTGATATCAAACACACCCACCAGGAACGTGACCAGCCTCATGCCTCCGGAGTATGCGGAGAAACACGACGGCTACCTGAGGCAGTACAGAAAGCTTGGTGTGAAGACAGTCATCGACGCAACAACCATCGTCAAAGGCCAGCGCCTCAACGGCGAGATCTTCGGACTAGAGCTGCGGGTGCACGAGGTGCCGTCCAACGGAGTGTCGCTCTTCCTCGGCTTCGCTCGCGACGTTACAGAGGAACGCAAAGCCCTCGTCCACAAATCTATAGGCGAATCCATCGTCGAACGCTCGCACGAGCCCATCATCATCATCGACAAGATTGGCACGATACAGGTCTTCAACCAGGCAGCGCGCACACTATGGGGGTATACCGGAGAGGAAACCCAGGGGCAGAACGTCAAGATGCTTATGGTGGAGTCCACTGCAGTGAAGCACGACGGCTACCTCGCGAACTACCTGAAGAAGCGCCAGAAACGCGTGCTCGACACCTGCCGCCTCCTGGACGCACGCCACAAGGACGGGAGTGTGCTCCCTGTGCAGCTCTCGGCAAAGGAGGTGCTCAAGCACGGCAAGGTCGTGTACGTAGCGTACGCGATGTCCGTCGCCAAGCAGGCGGAGCGCATGGTCAAGGTGAACCTCTTAGTGACAACGCTGGCGCTGTCCACCACCACAGCAGTGACCATCACGCAGACTGGGACCATCGAGCTCTGGAAGAACGGGGAGGAGCTCTTCGGGTACTCGGAGAAGGAGATGCTAGGGAAGAATATCAAAGTTGTCATGCCCCCGAACGTCGCTGTCCAGCACGACGGCTACCTGACACGCTACAATAAGACCAAGGTAAAGACTGTCATTGGCAAGACCCTGCGTGTCATGGGTGTGACTAAGGCAAACAAAACCGTGCCTATAGACATCTCCATCCGCGAGGCTGTCATCACCGCCACGGACAGGGTCTTCGTGGGGAACATCGTCGATGCGTCCAAAGATTCTGAGAACGAGCGCAACTTCCAAATTGCGGAGTCGATCACCAACATGAGCAAGTCGCCTCTCATCATGATTGGCAGCGACTGCCTCATCAAGATGTGGAACCCTGCCTCGGAAGCCTGCTTTGGCTACACAGAAGAGCAAGCCTTGGGGAAGAACGTCCGCATGATCACACCCCCCGGGATACGTGAGAACCACGACGGCTACGTCGAGCGCTACCTCCGCACACGCTTGAAACGGGTGGTCGACACAAGCAAGGAGCTCACAGGGATACGCCGCAACGAAGACGGCACAGAGACCACTGTACCCGTCACACTCTACCTGAGAGACGCTCTGGACGAGGATGGAAAAACCATCTTCTTCGGATTCATCAGTGACAACACCGAGATGAAGGTGTCTCAGCGGAAGGAGAAACTGAACAACAGCGTCTTGGACAACGCGCCTTTGCCGTTCTGCAGCATAAATGACGTCGGTATTATTCAGCAGTTCAACCCTGCTGCGTGCAAGATCTTTGGGTACACAAAGCAGGAGCTCATTGGGCAGAACATTAAGTTAGTGATGCCGCCTGCTATTGCAGAGAAGCACGATGGCTACCTTGCGTCGTACAAGGTGACGGGGGCGAAGCACGTCATCGACACAGCCCGGATCCTTGAGGGGCGAAGCAAGTCTGGCGAGTCTGTTGTGTTTGAGTCGCACATTAATGAGGTCGTTCTGCAGGACGAATCTCTGTACATGGGGTACCTCCGCGACAATGTGCAGGTCCAGCAGCTCAACGAAATTGCTGTGGCAACGGGGTCTATTGCGTTGACATCTGTGGCCATTGTTTCGATCGATGTGTCCGGGAAGATCACCAGCATGAACGATGCGACGGAGGCCCTCCTTGGGTACACAGCCGAAGAGTCCATAGGGCAGAACGTTGCAATGTTCACACCCCCGCAGACGGCAGTGAACCATGACTCCTACATCAGAAGGTACCTTGAGGATGGTGTAAAGCGTGTCGTCGACCAGGTGCGTGTTGTTGATGCAAAGCACAAATCGGGGGACATCTTCCCCGTGAAGCTGCGTGTCTTTGAGTATATCACGGATTCACAGCACCTCTTCTTTGCGTTCGTGGAAGACTACCGCACAGTGGCACAGCGGCAGGTCGCAGTTGGGCTTGCGTCAATGGTGTCTAAAGTCAGCCTTTCACCGTTGATCACCATCAATGAGCACGGCGTCATTCTCTCTATGAACGCAGCCGCACAGGAAACATTTGGCTTCAACGAGGAGCACGTAATCGACAAGAACATCAAAATCCTCATGCCCGATGAAGTCTCAGACAAGCACGACGGATATCTCAAGCGTTTCGTCCAGTCCGGGTGTGTCACCGCAAACCGCCAAGTCTTCTCTAAACAAGGCCAGCCCATCACAGCTGAAACCAAACTCGGTGACATAGTCCAAGCCAACCTCAGTGTCTTCCACACCATTACAAACGAAAATACGCATCTTTTTGTTGGCTGTCTTCGGGTTTGACGCTTAGGTGCTTGCGAGAAGGATACGGTGGATGTCTCATGAGGGTTTTCAGGGCCTTCAACCATTGACAAAGTCTGTCCACAGTTTTGTCGAAGTAAAAAAAAAAAAATCAGGGTATTTCCTAAATCCACTACCCGTCTCCCGAGATTTTTTCAGAAAAAGTTCCGCGCTTTTTTTGCAAGGGGGGTTTTCAGGTGTTCCGCGGTTTTTTTGCAAAGGGAGAGTAGTCGTGGGAAGGAGCACAGGGTGAGGTAAAAATGTCCGAGGAAAAAATATTCCGAACCTCGGAGCCCCGATCTTGCAAAATAACGCAAAAAAGTCCGGAAAAAAAGTTCACAGGCCAAAAAAAAATTCCGCCTGCGGCGGGCACATTTTCCCCTTTTTTTTATGTTAGGGTAGCTGTATTTAAAGTGCCTATTTTTTGGTATTTTCCCGAAAAAAGTATGTTCGCTGTTCTGGATCGCTCCAATCATTCAAATAAAGCAGTTTTCGGGAATTTTTATTTTCACCGATGTTGGGTACCGTGCGCCTGCGGCGCTGCCTGTTCCTACCAGTTCCTACAGGCAAACACTTGCCCCCTTTACCTTACACTGACGGGTTTTGACCAAAACCAAGGACTTGTCCATTTCGGCAAATTGACCCCACCACAGAACGGGCGGATTCCGAAAATGCAAATGCCGGTGTTTTCGGGTATTTTCATGTTTTCAGGATCAGGGAGAGAAAATCTGGGTTGTGGGATTTACCTGGTCCCCTTTACCTTACACTCATTTTGACCAACACCAAGAACTTGGCCATTTCGGCAAAGTGACCCCACCACAAGCCGGGATTGGCTCGGAAATGCACCATAACTCAGTTTTCTGCACAAAAAACCCTAACGTTGCTCAGCGCGCTTTTTTTGCACCCGATTCCGGATTTTGAGATTTTGGGACCCCGATTTAGGAAATACCCTGAAAAAAATAGACCTCCCGAGCCCGCGCGCGCTTCGCGCGCGCGGGTGCAGCAAATCACAGGGAGAAGCTCTCAGGGGTGTATACAAGTTTTGGTCATTTTTGAAAACTCGGTCAGCCAAAAAACTCCGCCTGTCCCACACACGTGTATTTCAACACAAGCAGCATTGGCAGCTTTGTAGCCACTGGTGACCCACAAGCCGTAGTGGGTATCACACCTGTCTTATCAGTAAGCTCAGTACATTTATAACAACAAAGGTCCCTCTGGCGAAGCCACGGTACGCAACGTTTCAAACATTGCGCATACCATGGCGCTTTATTTACAGCCAAACTATGTCATGGGAAGGGTGGGATGCCTGCTTGCGCCGCAGGCGCACGGTACGCTACTTTTGCCTGGCTCACTCCTCGTTGGGTTCTACGAGCTCTGTCCAAATGGTCACAGTGGATCACAGGAGAATGTTAAAGTTAAAACCCTGAACCGAGTTTCTCCCGTGGACTACCCTGCAACTCGGTCAGAGATAAAAGGATTTTGCCAAAATCCCATTTTTTTTTTTAGATTTGTCGAACTTCGACAAAAAAAAAAAGCCAAAAAAAAAAAGTTGTCGAAGTTAAGGCTTAACTTCGACACGTTGAAGGCCCTGAGGGTTTTAAAGATTAAAAAATGTAGTTTATTTACCCAGTTTTGTTTCTGTTTGTCCGTATCGTTTTTTTCTCTTTTTTTGCCATCTGTTTTTCACAATTGAGTCCCTATTAGAATATTCCCGCGAACCCCAAAAACTAAACTATTTGATAAATTGGGTTTTACAACCTGAATATCTCCATACGCGAAGGGTTACTGGGGGGGGGGGGGGGGGGGGCTATTAAAGTACACGACGGTGAAGTATAGTACATTACAAGTGAAGTTACATGTAACGTTACAAGTGAAAACCCGTTACAAGTGAGTTACAAGTGAGTTACAAGTGAGTTACAAGTGGGATACATGAATTACAGGCAAAATCAGGTTGTAACTGGTGGGTTACAAGTGAGTTACAAGTGAGTTACATGTAACAAAAGTTACATGTAACTCACTTGTAACTCCACTTGTAACACCCGTTACTTCACCGTCGTGTATACGGTGCTAATAAAGTATACGGCGCGGAAACCCATTTTGAGCGTGGAAATCTGTGAAATAAGGTATACGGTTTTTGTGTACATTTTTCTTACTAAAAAAAAATTCCACCAATTTTTGCACAAAAAATCGAAAAAAAAAATTTTTGATTTCGGTGGTCCGGATTCTGTGCGTGCTGTGATGGGCTCACTTTGAGCTGAGAAACGTGCATTTTTGACCTAAAACGCGTGTGTCAGTTTTTACACGATTGGTGCCTGATGAGGTTCAGATTTGTGAAAATTTAAGTCACCAAAAAATTGTTCATTTTTCCACATTGACCCCACCACTGGCTGGGATTGGCCCAAAAATGTCAATGGTGGTGTTTTCGCGAGGTTTCGGCCACTAAGAAACCCCGAAATAACAGTAATTTTTTTTTTTCCCTTTTTCGTTTTTTGGCCATTTAAACAGTAATTCCCGCCGAATAAAGTATACGTATACTTTAATAGCTCCCCCCCAGTATGCCCCTTTCCCCTCCTCCTCCTCTCCCCTCCTTTCCAAAAAAACTAAAACTAACAATTCATAGTACAGAAGACACAAAAAAAAAAAGTCGTTTTTTTCTCCTTTCCCCTTCGCTCACACTCTCTCTCCCCTCTCCTCCCCTTTTGCTTTTCGGCCCCCTCCAAAAAAAACTGCAGAAAAAAGAGCATTTTTTTTGAAGAGTTTTTTTTTTGTAAATCAAGGTACTTGACAATAGGAAATAGAAACGACGGAAGGTGCGTGCCCGCCAGCTTGTGTTTTCTCCCTCATTATTTTTTCTCTATCATACAACACACACTTCAGCGAAAAAACACAACAAGCTTGCGGAGCGATAAACGAAAAAGTTGTTTTTCATTGTTTATCCAGTTTATCCGCTTATTTTTTCACAATGGGGTAGACTAAGACACCGAAGAGCGGCAAGAAGGGAAAGGCGCCTGTGGAGGAGACGATGGCGATTTTCCCCGCCGAACCTTGCGGTGCCGACAGTGAAGGAGGGTGATGCCTGGCCTGCGGGGCTGGAGGGATTTGTCACGCGTGCTATTGAGCAGAGTTTGGCGACGAATTCCGCCCTAACCAGCAATGGGAACGGGCCGGAACATCGCGCCCCGCCCGTGACTTCCACCCTGGAACATCGCGCCCCGGCAGTGAATTCCAACAAGGAACATCGCGCCCCAAATGGCAGTGAATTCCGTGACGGACGACCACGTCCCGGCTGTGAATTCCAACGAGGAACATCGCGCCCCATTCAGTACACCGAGCGCTGGCAGTGAATTCCTACAAGGAACATCGCGCCCATTATAAACACCGAGCGCTGGCAGTGAATTCCAACGAGGAACATCGCGCCCCGGCAGTGAATTCCAACAAGGAACATCGCGCCCCATCGGCAGTGAATTCCTACGAGGAACATCGCGCCCCATTTCAGTACATCGAGCGCTGGCAGTGAATTCCTACAAGGAACATCGCGCCCATTATAAACACCGAGCGCTGGCAGTGAATTCCAACAAGGAACATCGCGCCCCATCGGCAGTGAATTCCTACGAGGAACATCGCGCCCCATTTCAGTACACCGAGCGCTGGCAGTGAATTCCAATAAGGAACATCGCGCCCATTATAAACACCGAGCGCTGGCAGTGAATTCCAACGAGGAACATCGCGCCCCATTCAGAACACCGAGCGATCAGGAAGCAGGAGAGCACCTGAATCCTGACACATGGCTGAGCATGACCAATTCGTCGCGAGGTCTGGCGGTGCAACGTTTTCGACACGAGATGCAACCCGTGTTTACCGATCCGCGCTGGCAGTGAATTCAAAGAAGGAACATCGCGCCCTGGCAGTGAACTTATCCAGATTTGGGGACGTTTAGGCAAGGCGCCCATTAAGAACATCGCGCCTCTGCGGCGGCCCCAACAGACGGGGGGTGCAAAAGAGGAGGAGCAGACAGCGAAGTCGCGGGAGCCATTTCCAGAAAACGAAAAGTAGTGCATCTCCTGGAGAGCGACATCACAGCGTTGGTGGGCTGGGCGCGGAACGGATATCAAGCACTCTGGCGCAGGGAACGACTGCAGCTACACTCGATAGTGTGCGAACGCGAACAGGTTGCACGATGTCGAACGTTCTTTTCCGCTGCGGCAGGCATGGCCGATGACGCCCCCAACTTTTCTTCGTGCCATTGAGAAGACGTTTTTCGCGGCATTTTCGCGGTAGCACTGATGTTCGGGTTCAACGCCGCACAGGTCTCGGACCTTCTGGTACTAACGAAGCGCCGCTGTTACGGGCAGCCTACGGACCACAGCGGTGGACTGGTCGGGGTCAGAGTCCGATCCAGTTGTGAAGGGGATACCGTTTTGGGCAGCGGAGTCCTTTGGCAGGCTTGGCGGAATTTAAGCGCAAACTACCAAGTTTTTCTCTTTCCCGATACTGCTTTTGCAAGGCGTTTAACATTGGGTACCCCCAGGGCGTTGGGCCATTCACTTCAAGAGGCGCTCTGCAGGAGATCGTCAGGACGGGTTACACCCTGGAGGATATTTGCGAAATGAGCCGCCACGAGACGGATGCCTTTTTTCTCCACTACGTGACTGAGCAGTAAGTAACCATTGTGGGGGGTAACACGGCGCACGGGGTGGTGAAGTCCCTGGTGCGGGTTTTTACACCGTGGGCGAAGTACGAAGATGGTCCCTTGGTTTTTTACCTTTCACACTACTCAGCGCTCTGCAGTATGCATCTCAGGAGCCTGCCTCGCGTCAGGAGTCGATCATCGCGTTGGAGGCTCACCTTGCGGCAGAGCAGGAAGGCGTGTGTCTGAGTCTTCATCTCATGCAGACGCGTCAGGGTAGTTTGCGGCAGACCAGTAAGAGGAGAAGACAGCATTCGCTGCGAGGTCCACTGAGATATCAGACATGACGGACGTTTTTTACTACCATATCTGCCACAATGAACACACACGCAGAGACTATCACACAACTAGGGGGAGAAGGCTTCTGGTGAGGAGGCTTTTACAGCCCTACAGGATGAACATACCCAGCAGCAGACAGGCGTAGCACGACTCAATGGCGAGCTTGAGACAGACTGCAGGCTGGGCTGCTGCAGTGGAGGGGTTGCGCTCCTCAACGACACACTGCAGCGAGTCCACGCAGAAAGAGGCCGTCAGTGGCGTGTTTGCCGCTGCAAGGCTGAGCTCAGCGCACTGAAGGAGACGGGTGTCAAGGAATCTCCTGAATTTGAGCGTCTCACGTCGGGGGACCAGCGGGACAGAATCGCCGAGTTGGAGGAGCTTCTCTGCTCCTCGGGACGAGACTGCTGACTACACACACAACAATGGCACAATGGGAACCTCTGTGTCCTCGAAGGTGAGCAAGACAGGTTTAGACTTATGTATCATCCGTCTTTAGTCTCTTTGATTGCGTATTCCAGGGGAGCAGCAAACGTGAAGCAAGAGTTTGTACAGCTGACTGCGGCGCTGAATGCCAAGAAGGAAGAGTTTAAGATGAAGCTGAACACACCGCAGGCGGCGAACAACCTGCGGCCGATTGACACGGTTTCAGCATAAAGACGAAACAGCAAATGGACGTGCCAATAGCCCCTTCTTAGGAGAAGATGAACGCAAGGCTTGCGGGAGTGTTTGAGGAAACTTCTTGAGGGAGTGATTCTGGAAGTGCTGTACACCGTTTCTGCTCACGGTGGGCCACAGACTGAGCATGCGCCGTGTTGTGCTAGCGAACGGCGACAGTGCTGCTGTCTGACAAAATTGCTGCCATGTCCCTTAGAAATAGCCACCACCACAGAGTTGTCGATGTTGAGCTGCAGACGTGTTGGGGCATTTAGACCACTGTGTAACTGTCTGCGACAAGTAGGGTTGACGTAATAGCTGCCAGCAACTCTTTGATGAAGATATGCGGGGTGTTGCAGGGAAAGACGCCCTGGGCGGTGCGATCCTAGGTCCCAACCAGCACCGTCGTTTTTAGTATCGCAACGAAGCATCACACCCCACTATGGTCGTGTCAGGATCATAGCCCTACCAGGAGTTTTAGCGCATGTCAAACAACGCTGCTGTAGCCCTAACCCACTGTTCGGGATGTTGATCGTGTTGTTCCAGTCCTCCTCTGAGCCATCGCCCGAGACGCAGTACTGATCAGCAGTAGGTTTCTACGTAGAACACACACAGCCAACCCCGACAACAAAACATCTGCCACATCACTGTCCCAAGCACACTCGGTACAGTTGTCGGATCGTCGCTGTTCGGACAGTACCTGGCTCCTACGATCGTCATCGTCGGCTTTGCCACTCATTGGGCTTCATCGGTACTTGCTTGGCTTGAGGGAACTCCACTCATCATGCGCAAAAGTCTTGCAGTGGATAACAGCGGGACCTATCTGCGTTTAGCCTACCACCCTGCAACGTGCCAGAAGATCTTACTGGCGCTCGCTACTTGTTTCCGGGGTCGTCCCGACAGCAAAAAGGTTTGACCTGGGTGCCCACAACGGTGCAGAAGACTGAGGTCACGAGGGTGTGAAGGCCGACACCCGTGAAAGGTTGCGGATGCCCATCGCTTGGAAGGGATTAGCCGCGGCTCACGTTGTGTGGAGCCTGCTGTGCTGAGGCTTGGGAGCCGCCACGTTGCTATTTAGCTATGCAGCGTTTGTGTACTTTCTTTGTTTTATTGCACTCCTGTACAACATGCAGGTATTTCCATTTTGAGGTACGCTTTGGCTATGTGGCATGTTACCTCTCTCTAGTAGTATTGTGTACTCGTTATTACCTGACATGTTGTTCGATGCCAGGAGGGAACCTCTTGGTTCTTCCCTACTACCTCTCGCCTAGTACGGCTTTACGTCTCTTCTTATTACCAGCCTAGTTTGACACTGCTACGCAGTTCCCAGGGGGTAAGGATGCGATAAACGAAAAAGTTGTTTTTCATTGTTTTCTTTTTATTCAGAACCGGAAGTTAGTTTCTATTTTTTGCCATCTGCTGTCGGGTTGAGCAATAGGGGGGTTTTTTGGGGGGTCAACTTCTGTCAGGAAATTGCTTTCGAGAAAAGAAGGTAATAGTGTGTATTCAAAAGGAGGTGCGCACTAACGACAGTACAAAAAAAATGGTTTCTGGGGGAACAGCTCCGTCAGATGATGCTCAGAGTGCAGTACATCCTGCAGCGCTCCAGCACGATGCTGCAAGGCTGCTGCAGAACAACCGCCACCTCAAAGGCCTCGCCACACGACAGCGTCGTCGGGAGCATGGTACTATATGCATGGCCTTGCTTGGGGGGATATGTCTTGTTGTTGCATTGTTCACTTTGATACGCCTTTTTTTTTGAAAAAGACCTCCTTCATTCAACTCTTTTAAAGGTCTGTCTGTGTCCCTCTTGAATATCTAAAGTTTTTTAAAAATCACAAAAAAAATCAGACCAACAAAAAAACAATGAATGTGATCGACCTCTGTGCAGAGGATGTTGCGGAGCCGATAGCACCGCAGGAGAACACCACTTCCTCTTCTTCCTCCTCCTCTTCTTCTTCCTCCTCCTCCTCCTCCTCGTCTTCGTCATCTTCTTCGTCTTCTTCTGCTTCTGACGCATCGTTGCATTTTTTAAACGAAAAACAGATTTTTTCAATTTATCTTACCGAAATCCGCCGGGTTCTATGCAAATCACGTATTGAAGATGCCGATCTAGAAGAAATACAACATTGCTGTAATAGGGTAGAGGAAAAGGTAAAGGTGCGTAGAGATTTGCTCTGTGATAGTACTGTATGGAAGCAGTCTTTTGTTCAGGCGTTGGATAAGTATAGTAGAATGGATGTGACCCGGGTGGACGCAAAAAACGAAAAGGATTTTACCTGTTCTGCGTGCGGGAAGCATGCGAGCTATGTCATGAAGCTATCGGGTATTACCTACAGTGCGCGGCATTTATGGAACAATAAGCCTGGGGACATTGAGAAGTATATTAGGGATATCTCGAAGGAGGATGGAACCTGCGCTGTGGCGCATGATGGGTTGCTTGCTGTAGGGCCAGGGTGTCGTGAGGCGTCGATGGCGTATCATAAACTGCACCATTGGAAGCTGGCATTGATCCATTCAATTCGTGGGCTTCTTGTGAAGTACAAAACCGTTGCCGAATCGGAGGTAACAATTCTGTACAAAGAATACCAAAAAATGCTCGACGAAGTAGAAGCAAAGTTTCTTGATGGTGCGTCTATCGCTGACGCGAACCAGCTTACCTTAGATAAATGGGCAGTGAAGCAAAAGCTTGCGGGGAAAAGAAAGGCAAGTGGTCGTTCAGTACGTCGTCCTGTTTTCGGAAGGGCTGAAACGAAGAAGCAAAGCAAACCCACCATGCTCGGCTCACTAGGTCAAATGGATATCCGGAACATGATGGAAAAGAAGAAGATCCTCCCCAAAGCTCCTACCACCTCCGTGAAGAAAGCCCCGCCAAAACGCTCGGTGCAGACTACGCTTTGCTTTGCAAAAAAAAGCAAATAAAATGCCAAAAAAAATTCGGGGTTTTGAGGCTCCTTAGATCTTTTTTTGAGGTGACTAAGCAAGACTTAGCATCTTATCAATCCTTTTTTTTTTATGTTGAAAAATGCTCTCTGGGGTTTGCAAACCCCCGCGGAGAACCACCCCCCATGCATTCGATGTACGGTGAGGTGTTTTGCACTTTCAACTTCTCTTTTTCTCACTGAATAATATTAACAAAGATAACTGACCCTACCGTCAGTTCCATTTCTCATTTAGATTAAACCTGATTTTTCTTCATTTCGCGGACGGCCATACGGTCCTCTCAAAATATATCGCACCTCCTCCCTTTTCAAATACCAATACCCCTCCTCTTTGCTACTTCCTCAAAAAACCCTATCAACGTCCAGCTTCTCTTCTCAACACACCCACACAACCCCTTTTTTAAAATGCCGAAGCACAACCAGGCCATCCCCCGTAACCACTTCCGCAAGCACTGGAACCCCGAGTCCTCCCAGAAGGGACACATCAAGACCTTCTTCCAGCAGGCACACCAGAAGAAGGCCCGCCGTGTGAGGCGTCAGCAGAAGGCTAAGGCCATCTTCCCCCGCCCGTCGGGAGGAGCCCTTCGCCCCGTTGTGCAGTCATGCACCCAGAGGTACAACATGAAGTCCCGCGCAGGAAAGGGGTATGTCATTTTTTATTTACTTTTTGTTTCACAATGTGGCTATCTTCGCTCTACACACTGCACCCACAGATTCACCCTTGAGGAGCTGAAGGCCTGTGGCGTGACCTCGAGGTACGCACGCACCATTGGAGTTGCCGTGGACCACCGTCGCCGCAACCACTCCGACGAGGGGCTCGCCAAGAACACCCTCCGCCTGAAGGAGTACCTGAGCAAGCTCATCCTCTTCCCCCTCAAGGGAGGTGTCAAGGCCACCAAGGGAGCCGTCGCCGAGGCCTCCTCCGAGCAGCTCAAGGCTGTGACCCAGAACACCCACACCCAGGTGCTCCCCCTTGTCAAGGCCGACTCCCACGAGGCCCCCCGTGACGTCTCCAAGGACGAGAAGAGCCGTCTCATCTACAACTACCTCCGTGCCAAGAGCCGTGACGAGAAGGTAATGTCTTTGTTGGGGGAAAAAAATCAACACAAAAAATGGAGAAACGTCTCCGAATGGGGTGATTTTAAAGGCTTCTTCACAGAAGCCGGAATATATCAACCGTCATTAGGCTCTTTGATCACTGATCTCAGGGGAGCAATCCCCCGATTAGAGTGACAAGAAACCTGGTTGATCCTAGTCATGTGCGCACATGGATTAGCAGTGGATCTGTGCCATTTTTTTTGCAGAAGTTGATGAATGCTTCAGTGCCACGAAACTTACAGACAAGAGACACAAGTAACTTTTAACACATGCCACAAAACTACAACACACAGTTCGTGGGTATCCGTCTTGCACGTGTTGCACGCAAGGAGGCCGCCAAGAAGGCCGCCGCAGAGAAGACTGGCCTGAAGTAAGCGCTGAGGCTTTAAATTTCACCACCCTCACCCCCGTGAGGGAAGAAGAAGAAGAAGAAAACCAACCCCATTTTGTATTTTTCTCGTTTACGGCCCTTTCATCATTTGTTCTGTTGGGGAGGGGGGACAGGGGTGGGTGGGGTGAGGAAAAGAGGTGGGGCGGGGTTTTAAAAAAATATGTTCCAAATATATTTTCAAGAAGCAATGAAATAAAAAAACTTGAGATCAACAACGAGGAAGGATGCAAAGGCAAAGGGAAGGAGACGGTGGGTGAAGACTCCTTTTCGTTTTGTTATGCTCCTTTCTGTGAGTAACCCCCCAAACCCAATCCCCAGTTGTGACGGCTATTTTTTTTGCCGTGACAAAATCAGAGAGTGGTCTATTCAGCCACTTTCACAAAAAAATCACAAAAAAAAAGTCATTCCCCCCCCGACATTCGTAGCCCCTTCACGTATTCAGTATTGGCAATATTTAAATATACGCAACTTTCTTTTGGTCAAAATCGATGGGGGAAAAAATTCCCACCGAAGATCGCGTCTTCGATCGCTAAGTATATGACGACATTCCAATTTCAAAATTATTGTCAACACCGCAATCTGAAGCTTTTCTGCTAACGAAGTCAAAAGACAATGCTGATGCCAACAAAGCACAACTCTGCTTCTCGACCACTTATTAGAGTTGTTGTTTCACTTAATTTCACTCAATGTTCCCTTGCACGATGTGTTGAGACATTCGTAATCGGTTCGTTTCATTGCACCGAATATTTCCTTTTTGCAGTGTATTTTGTTCCATATAGCCACCTATGATGAATCCACATAATAATTGTCAACACCGCAATCTGAAGTCCATAACGAAGTTAACGACAATGCTGAACACTAAGGGAAGTATCCCCTACCTACCATTTTTTCTTCTTTCTCCTCCCCCGCGGCGTTTGCACTTATTTTTTGCCCTATTTTTGTTCAAATTTTGAGGCTGAAAAAATCCTTAGCACACTGTTATTTTCGGTAATGATGAAAATCCAATTCCAAAATTATTGTCAACACCGCAATCTGAAGCTTTTCTGCTTACGAAGTCAAAGACAATGCTGATACCACGTACAAAGACACAACTCTGCTTCTCGACGACTGTTCAGAGCGTTGTTTCACTTAATGATGAATCCACATACCAATTGTCAACACCGCAATCTGAAGTCCATAACGAAGTTAACGACAATGCTGACAACCTCTCTTCCACCACACTCATCTATTCTATTATTCTCTTCGAGTTTTCTTCCCTTCCTCCTTACACGACAGTACCCAGTGACAAGCGACAAGCGACAAGCGACAAGCGACAAGCGACAAGCGACAAGCGACAAGCGACAAGCGACAAGCGACAAGCGACAAGCGACAAGCGACAAGCGACAAGCGACAAGCGACAAGCGACAAGCGACAAGCGACAAGCGACAAGCGACAAGCGTCATTTTATAAGTGAAATGACAAGTCAATCACTTGTCATGACAAGTGGTTCACTAGTCACCTTTCACTTGTCATTTTTATTTTTCACTACTGGGTCCCGTCGTGTATCACAACGACACCCCCCCCCCCGAAAAAAATGATGAATCCACATAATAATTGTCAACACCGCAATCTGAAGTCCATAACGAAGTTAACGACAATGCTGACAAACCTCTCCCCCAGCCACAAAATAATCACATAAATCAAATTATCAACCAACACTCATTTCTCTTCTTTCAGAAGAAAGGGTGCCTGTGTTGACCCTCTCAAATACTTTCAATTCTGTGAACTGAAAGTATATGAATCTATTCTTCTTTCCCTCCCCCCAAAATGATGAATCCACATAATAATTGTCAACACCGCAATCTGAAGTCTATAACGAAGTTAACGACAATGCTGACAACCCACACTTCACTTCACCCAAACCCCCACACCCACACCACCCCTCCCCCCCACACAGCCCCTCCCCTTTACACAATGTACTCACGCCCGACCTCCCCTGCTGCTAGTGTACGGTCTAGCGGGACGTATGGGGCGGGGTTGGGGTTTCGAGTTTTGCAGGATTCGGATGCGAATCTGAATGACCGTGATCGTTGTCTGATGCGTATGGCACGGCACAAGAGTGAGGTCGACCGCGAAGGTGAGTTCAAGCTGAGCAAACGCGACGTCGGCTATGCCGAGCGCCGCTTCCGCAACGAAGTCATGCTCGAACTCAACAAACAGCAGAACCAGCAGGCCACACCCCACATGAACTACCCCACCATACCCCCACCCGCCTTCGGACCACCCCCGCCAGACATGCAGAACAACCGCTACCAGAAGCTCTACGAGCACCACGACGCAAGCTTTCAAGAAGGCCTCCCACCGCCACGACAGAAGCAGACACGCAAGCTCATGCCCTTCGACGAGCTTGAGAAGGCGGTGGTGAAGCGCTGCATCCGCTGCGCCGTCGAGTCGTCGTACATCAACAATGCGGGCGATTTCAAAACGCGCATTGGCTTCCACAGAGGCGATGCACGGCGTCTATACGACATCCTCTGCGCAGACGCAAGCGACTGGGGCCACTACGGCACGCACTCCAACATGTTCTTCCTCATCAACAACTGCATGAACGAAATCGTCAACAACTCCGTGTGCACAGAGTGGGGTCGCTGGTTCGGCAACGTCAGCCGCCGTCGTGTAGACGACCTTTATTGCAAACTCGACGGCAGCGGAAAAATGCTCACAAAATGCAACGGCGCCACCGTAGAGCTGCAAACTCCTGGTCTCTACAGGTAAAAATAAATATTACCAAAAAAAACCATTGTTAAAATGATGTACCAAAACATCAAAATTATAGATTCTTTTTTTTTTTGTCGTATTAGATCTCAAATAAATTAGATTTCACACAAAAAAAAAACCCCCCCCCCTCCTCCTCAGAGCTCGCGCTAAAGTCCATCCCTCATCCCGGGATTTTTGGGGGTTTTGGTAGGAACGTTTTTTTTTTGCAGTACGGGGATTTCATTAAGAAACCAGAAGTTCTAATATTGTTGAGTAAGACCACCACATAGTGGACTTGCATATACATGTGACCCCGCCGTGGAACGCAATTGGCTCGGAAAGTCAAAAGAAAGAGGAGAAAAAAGAAAAGGAAAAAAAAAAAAAAAGTTGGTTACCGTGCGCCTGCGGCGCTGCCTGTTCCCTTCCAGTTTCTACAGGCAAACACTTGCCCCCTTTACCTTACACTGACGGGTTTTGACCAAAACCAAGAACTTGTCCATTTCGGCAAATTGACCCCACCACAGAACGGACGAATTCCGGAAATGCAAATGCCGGTGTTTTCGCGCATTTTCATGTTGCAAGACGTCAGGATCAGGGAGAGAAAATCTGGTTGTGGGATTTACATTGGCCCTCTTTACCCACATGGATTTTGACCAAAACCAAAAAATTGGCCATTTCGGCAAAGTGACCCCACCACAGCGCGGACGGATTCCGGAAATTCCAATCGCGGTATGTTTTGGGGCTGAAAACCCACTGATTTTCAGGAGAAAAATTGCTTCCAAATCTCGGAATTTTCCGAATTTTCCTGAAAATGACCCTTGTTTACGGGTATGGGTTCATATTTTGCGAAAATTTAAGTCACTAAAATTTTGTCCATTTTTCCGTATATACCCCACCACAAGCCGGGATTGGCCCGGAAATGCCACAAAACGGGGTTTCCGGGCCTCCCCAGCTAACCTTTTCAAGGAACGTTTTTCCGTACCCGAAATCCATTTTTCCCCCATTTTTTCCCATAATTAGCGCGACCACTGCTCCTCCTCCCACTCCCACCCCCACTCCTGTCGTGATATTCAAAAAATATCAAAATCTCCCCCCTTTTTCCCTCTTTTTTCTCTTCAAAACATCCTACACATCCCCTGCTATAATACCACCCGACTCCCCATCCTGTTCACATCATTCACTCAGAACCATATTAGAAAACATGATGGAGGGTATACACGCCCAACGGAATGCAGCAGAAGCGCGGGCGAGGGTACGACTAGAAGTGGCTGCCTCGGTGGACGCAGCAGTTGTCGGAAGCATCGCTTCGGGGGTTGGTACACAGGCGGCTGCTGCGGGAGGAAAGGCTGGGGTACTACATGAACACATGATGCGTCAGTCTCAAACTGCACAGGGTGCGGGGGTGCGGGTAGAACAGTCGGCGAATGCTCTGGAGCAAGCTAAACGTGAGACTGATGCAGTCGAAAGCGCGGTGGAAGTGCTTAGCCAAGAGATGTCGAGGCTGCAGGAGGCTGCCCGCACGGCGACGCTCAACTATGCACGCTCTGTGGAGCAGAGCGGTCTAGCAACAAATGATATTGCACGCTGCACGACGTCGCTTGCGGCGTTGGAGGCGAAGATGGCAGAGGTGCTTCTTTCAACACAACACGTTCGTGCCCAGGCGGATGAACAGCGTGTCATATCTGAACGCTTTGCGGCAGAAGGAGAAGCTGCGGCCCTCGCAGAGGCGGAAGCAGTAGCAAGTCTTGCCAAGGTGGAGGCGGATATGGCAGACTCCGTTCATCAGCTTAGAGAGTCGGAGGTGGCACATTCGCAGACACAGCAGACGCAGAACACATTGCTTGGGCAGATCGCTACCATCGCAGAGTCCTCTGGTGCAAAGAAGGCTGCAGTGGAAAAGCTGCAACGTGACCTCCAAGCGTCGCTCTCCCAGGATGAGGCTGCAAGGGTGCACCACGCAGAAGCGCAACGTGCGCTCGCTGCAGCAACGTCATTGGTAACACAGCATGACTCTGCGTTGGTCGAATCTGAAGTCACGCTGCAAGAAATGATAAGCGCACTCAAAGCGCAAGAAGCGGATGTCGCGCGCAAAAGAGACCTCAGTGTCAAAGCAAAGCTGGAGTTGGACCGTTGCAGGCAGAGTGAACGCAAATCCTCAGACGCTTCGCTTGAAGCACAACGCATTGTTCATCGAACAGAAGACCAACTCACCTCCGCAAACATGGACTTCGACGGCGTCCTCCAACTCGAGAAGGAGGCGTATGCATCACTCAATGCGTCGCAGGCTGCCGCCAACACGACATCCACTTCGTATCAAGAGGTTTCCTTGATGGCAGAGAACAAACAGAAGGCGGTTACACTCGCACAAAACATTCTCCTCGATACCCGAGCAAACGCAGCTCGATGCGCTTCAGGCGCAGCAAAGGAGCGGGCTTTGGCTACCGACCTGGAGGTTAACCTGAAGACTTTGGAGGCAGCTTTGCGAGACATTGCTGAGGAGACAGAGAGTACACGGGGACAGTTGGCGCAGGCACAGTTGCTAGATGAGACTGTGGTGTTTGATGAGCAGACCGGCGCGCAGGATGTCGTTGCGTTGAAGCAGGGCATTGCAGAGGTGGCTTTGAGTCTCTCTGAGGCGGAGACCCTTTTGGCCACAACACAAGCTGCAGAACGTGAGATTGCCTCTGAACACGCTGCCCGCGTGAAGGACTACCATCTTCAAGACACACTCCTCCAACAGGCCGCAGACGCCGCAAAGCTCTCCCGTGCAGAGCACCACAGCGCCACCCAAGACCTCGCAAAACTCGCCTTTATACACCCAAACGCATTACCCCACCCAGTCCCCCTCCCCCTCCCCGTAGCCGCGCTCTCACCAAAGCCGGTCACCTCCCCTCCCATCACCTCGCCCTTTCGTCTTTGAATAGGCCCCCTTCCCTGTTAGAGTTGTACGAAGAAAAAAGTGGGGTGGTAACGTTTTGTGTGTGTGTTGTGTGTCCTCTCCTCCCCAAACCACAAAGTAGATAATTCATACACCCTTTGCAGCAACGTCGGACGAAGAACAAAACCCCAAAATGTTCCGTGGATTCGTGGCAGCAAGCAGAGTTGCGCCTCTGGCGCGCGCACACCTTGGAAGGTATTGTGGGGTTTTATTGTTGTTATTATTTTTGTGACTGAAACAAAGAGGCTTAGGTTCAATAGGATACCTTTCTTTTTCTTCCAGCTTCCGTTTCTTTTCTCCATGCATTTTAAAGGTAACTAATCACTCCGGTTTAAGTTCAACTTCGTCTTTATTTCCCACGGAGAATCAGTACCTGCGTCGATGAACGGTGAGGCATTTGCACTTTTATGTTTTGCATCCGTTCTTTCCCTCAACAGATCTTACTTCCTTGACCGCGCAGACACCGAGAAGCGTATCATCGATGTGGTCAAGAACTTCCAGAAGGTGCCGGCAGACAAGGTGACACCCACCGCACACTTCATCAACGACCTGGGTCTTGACTCCCTGGACCAGGTTGAGGTTGTGATGGCATTCGAGCAGGAGTTCCTTCTGGACATCCCTGACAACGAGGTATGCGAAAACCCGTACTGTGTTGTATTGTTCAGTAAGATTTTCACTATCTCCGTCCAATTTTGTAAAAGCTGACTACTTTTGTGGAAAAAAAATCAAATAATTTAACTTAAAAACACAACAGGCGGAAAAGCTCCTCACCGTTGAGAACGCCGTTGAGTACGTCGCCAACCACCCCCAGTCGAAGTAGACCCCCTCCGTTTTTCTTTTTACTTTATTTTTTTTCAAAGTGTCGATACGATATGATAAGTTACTTTAACCCCCCATCCCCCCACACAAACCCCCATGCCCCCTTTTTAAACAAAAAACGACAACTTGCTTCGGTGGAGATTGGCTCACAAGGGGGTGGCCAAAAAGCTTTTTGTTTCAGGTCTGGAGGGTTACGTCTAGCCTCATGGGGCAACGAAAAAAATGGAAAATACTGCAGATATTAGGGGTGACAAACAATTTAAATAAAGGTGTCTTGTCTGGGGATTTTTTTTTTTTTTGTATTGTGTGTGTGTATGTCTATGGCACACCGCTTTTGCCAAGGAAAAGGGGAAAAAGAAGAGAGAGAGAGAGAGAGAGAGAGCGTGCTCTGACGAGCACATTATCCTTTTCAACAGGGTTTTTTTTTTCGGTGGTGAAGATCATTTCCCCCCTCCCCCCAGACTCGGTGTTCATAAAGATCTTCGAGTATTCAAGGTGAGTAGCAGGGCAAAAAACAAAACCACACTCTCCCTTTTTTTATCATATCAGATGTAAACCACGAAATGGTAGAACTGCATGGTTGGGTGTCCACCCCCCCTCGGTACACCCGGTCATGCACCAAAGGTACACTGTTCACGAAAGGGCTGTTGTATTTCAAGTCAATTTTTTGTTACATCCATTTACCCCAAAAACCCCAGAAAGACACCACACAATGCCCCTGCCTTCTGTAGGGCGGAGCCGAGCAGGTCATTCCTCTCATGCATCTACGACCGCACAACCACATACTGAGAAGGGCCGTCGACGTGCCTCTTCGAAGGAGCGCAGCACTGGGTCTGAGGGGAGGGGCCGGTCACGTGGCGACGGGACAACGATGGCGTCGAGACGGCGCAGGGGGTCTGCGCATTCACCACCTGTCGGATCCCCTAAAGCTGCAGTAGGTGCACCGCGGGCGATATCACCTCTTGCCCTGCGTCCTGACTCACCCGCAAACGACCCACGAAACTACACCCCTGCGGCAGCAAACCGTTTCACCTACTCCGTGTCTCCAACCCGCACCCCTGCACCACCACCAGCTCCTCCTCAGGAAACACCCTACACCAAAAGCACCGCAGCACCAGGTTATATTCGCAAAGGCGAGCCAGTAGAAGCTGCTGTGTGGTGCCCCCCACATCAACTCAACCAAGAAGGGAGCGCATACCACGGCGTGCATTACAACTCCGTCAGCAGATCATTGGTGATGCCTCACACTCCACGCACCCCAATCAGAGACGATGAGAGAGCGATATCACCAAAGCGCCCAGAGCGATCTGCATCGGTCTCACATACTGTAGTATACGATGATCGGATGGAAAGGGAAAGGGAAAGGGAAAGAGAACGGTTAATTGGACGTGACATGGAGAGGGAGAGAGAAAGGGAGAGGGAGAGAGAGGAGAATGAAGAGGGGATGTCGATGCTGCATTCGCAGCTGAACCGCTTGAAGGTGTCCTTCGATGATATGAAGAAGGCAGAAGAAGTGCGGCACTTAAAGGAGGAAGTTGCTATGTTGAAGAATTCAATGGCGCAACAGTCGCAGATGCAGGCATATCAGGCTGGACATTCGCACGCCATGCAAGCATTTCATTTGAATTCGATGCAGACAGCGCAGCAGCAGCAGCAGCAGCAGCAGCAGCAACCACAATACCCCCCCTCCTCTCCTCAGTCCCCAGTCAGCTACCAGGTAACCCCGATCCACCAGGCCCCCTCCCACTCACAGTACCCAACGGTAAGCAACCAAGGCAGCCGTGGTGTGCACCCAGGGTCGCCTCCACCACCGCCAGCACCACCGAGAGAGCGCACCCCAGTGCATCAGGTGCCGGAATCGCAGGGGCAGGGGCAGCAGCAGCAGCAGCCGCAGTCGCAGCAGACACACTACCACATGCACCAGACGTACCAAGGTGCTCGAGGTGGAGGGGGTGCAGGTGCAGGTGCAAATGGCCCTCTGCAGCCGCAGTCGCAGGAGCCCATGCATTTACCCCACCTTTCCTCTCTGCGGTCGTCCGTGAGGGGTGCGACACCAGAGGTATGAAGATTTCTAATAAAGGTAGTCCATTTGGGTGAAAGAAACCGCCTGAGGTGGTAGAGCTTTTTTCGAGGGAACAAAACAATTTGGAGGGGAAAAGAAACCAAAAAAATAATAAACAGATTCTTGGCATAGAAGCAACCCCAATGGGCGCTGCCTGGTTTGATAAGCTCCCCGACCAGTCGTACCCCCCAGTAGAGATTACCGTGCAGAAGTTCTGAAAAAAATAAATTGCAGGTTTTGCTAGGGGAAAAATAGCCGAGGGGAATGTAGTGTACCATTTGAGAGGGTTTTTGGCGACTTTATGTTGTCTATAACCAAACAAAAGCATTTGAGAGGGTTTTGTGGCATTTTCTCAAGATGTTTCTCGACCCTAACCCCTCTTTGTTTATAATAAAACCATGTATGAGCCCGGAGGCCCATTCATCTTTCAAATTTTTGTATTACTGTATCCATTTTGTCTTGTAGAACTTTTTCGTTTTTTTTTTCCCTTTAATCTTCTTCACCTGAGGGAGCGCCTATGCAATTCCCTACAGCATTCAATTTATTCTGTTTTCTTTTCTTTTCTTTTTTTGACTCTTAGAAGTTCAGCTTGCACCCAGAGTGTTGCAAGCGAATTTCCAAAAAAATGCCCTTTCTTTCCTACTTTTTGTACCGAAAAAATATAATAGCGTAACGAAAAAACAGTCGTCTCCCCCCTTTTTTTTTCGCTTTTCTTTACTCACAACAAGAATTATTTGCCCATTTTATTCAAACAAACAGCATCACCAAAAAAAGGAGAACACACAAAAAAACACACAAACGGCATATACCAGTACCCACTTCTTCAGTATATCTACCCCCCCACACAGTACCTTTCTTTTGCTCCTTTTGCCAGGTGTTCAAACGTTACAACCTCGCATATAATGGGTTGCGGGAGCAGTACCACGACTGCAGCGAAGGAAGAAAAACCTCCTCTGGAAATTCCTATTGAGCGCAGCGAGCTGAACGAGCGAGGGTGGCACAAGAAGGTATATCTCTTCCTTTCCCCCCCTCAATTCTTTATTTTATATGACTCAGCACAAAGAGAGAGGCTTAGGTTCATCTTATAAACCTTCTTTTTTGTACTTCATTTCAAGACAAAAGCGAGTATTTTACGGAAAAAAATTTACAACAGATTCTCGAACCAGGCACAGCTCCGCCTATCCCTGTCGGGAAAGGGAAAAAAATCCGCATTGATTTCAAGGGCTACACTGCAGACCCTCCGTACGCATGCTTTGGGGAAGGTAAAGGGAAGGTATGAAGATTAAGGCAACCCTAGACTGAACAGCATCCTCCAAGACATAACAAAAATCATCATAAACACCCCCCAGGAATGCGAGACTGGAAAGGGCTTCGTGAAGGGGATGAACAAAGGGCTTCCTGAGGTATGGATCGTGTATTTGGAGGTGGTGATTTGCATCAAATTCTAGTGATTTCAGAACAAACTGCATTTTTACCTTTGAAATTCATTAGCCTTCAGGCGACTTTGGTACAGAACCCGTCCTCGGAGAGGTGATTGTCGAAACTTTGTCGAAACTACAACAAAAACCCCTACACAGATGGCTGTTGGCGAAACCGCGATCATCTCCTGCGCCCCACACCACGGCTACGGCGAGAAGGCCCTCCCAGGCGTTCCCGAGAACTCTACCCTTCTCTTCCGCGTCACCTTGACCGAAGTATTAGAGTAATTTTGTTCTGTTAGCAAAAAGCAAGACACATTTTTGTCATTTGACAATATTTTGATATCTACGCACAAAAAGCAACAACTCATCGCGATTTTTTTTTTTTGTGTCCTCTTTGACCACCAGGTGGCGACACTTTCGACTATGTTTTTTTGGTGTTTATATACGGGTCGGGTAGGGGAAAGGGGATGAAGGGGGAATATTGTGTTCTCCCTTCGTGGGATTTTGTTTATTTTTTTTTTGGAATCTTTCTTTTATCAAACTTCAGATTTGCTTTAAAGGACGTCTGTTATGTGAATTGTATTGGACACATTATCTCTCAAGTTTCTTTCTTTTCTTTTTTCTTTTCTTTTCCTTTTTTGGTATGCAATTCGTCATGCTTTGTTCGCAAGGTTCTGTACGCGTCACCTTCGTCGACGTTGCTCCTCTTCTTGCAATAAGGCTTTTCGAGGCATCCGATTCGACCATCTGCCCATACGTTGGTCACACGCTTAACCATTTTACCTTCACGGCAGAGCACTCCTGGAATGGTTCATTTTCCTGACCCGCCAATGTGTCTTGACAGCACGGTGGTTACCAAGGAGATTCACCATAACTATGTGTTTAACGTCAATGAAAGGGGTTCTCAACTTACCTTTAAAAGCCCCCCCCACTTCCCTCCCCTATTCAGAAGATTAGTGCCAGAATAAAAAGAAATAAAAAAATAGGGGGGCTTCGTGTAGCGTAGCGCTTTAGATTGGAAAAAAGGGATGAATAAAGGGGGTGTGTAGTGGTTGTGGGAGAAGGGGGAGGGGGAGTTTTTTTAGCCAACAATCGCAATCGCGCACTGAGCCCACCTTTTACCAACTTTTTCTTTTGTTTTGTAGAGATATGCGGTGTATGAGAGGCATATATTTATTTTTTTTCCATGACTAAACACAGCGGTTTAGGTTCATCTGATAAAAAAACCCCTTTTTTTCTTTCTTTTTCAGTTCCCCCAAGAGGCGTTTTGCACTATCAACTTCGCGTTTTGATATCAGATGTAAACCACGAAATGGATGTAGGATTGCATGGGGGTCCACCCCCCTCCGGTACATGCCAGGTCATACCAGGGTACACTGTTCACGAGAGGGCTTTGTATTTCAAGTCAACTTTGATAGCTGTTAGAGGCGGCTTGGGATTATATCAAACTTTTTTTCTTTCTATTTTTTCAGTGCCGTGTCCCAAGAGGCGTTTGCACTAATCAACTTCGCTTTTCTTTTGATGTTAGAGGCGGCTAAGCGGCTTAGAATTCTATCAACAAAACTTCTTTCTTTCTAAAAAAAAAAAGTTTGGGTACATTTAATGCACCCTATTATGTACCGTTTTTTCACCCACCCAACCGGACCCAACAGAGCCCATCTGGACCCACTTCGGGTCAATTATGCCCAATTATACCCAATTATACCCAAGTACAGCCCAATTTTGCCCAATTACGCCCAATTACAGCCCAATTACACCCAATTACACCCAATTACAACCAATTACACCCAGTCACACCACTAGTACAACTCAGGTGTTTTTGAGGGGGGCTTACCAGGGGGTGACCTGTTTTGCTTGCTCACACGGTGGGGTCCAGCTCTCTCTGAGCGGGTCAAACGGGATACTCAACTAGAGGGTGTGATGACACCCGCTTTTCGGGTGTGGCACCGAAAAGTGGGAACGCCTATGACGGGCGGGTTTTGGTAACCGGACAGGGGACTGCATGCCTCCCATATATTTTGTGGCACTACACGCCCACTCAGCCTTCTTCCTCACATACGTACGTACATAGTCATTTTTACCTTGTAAAATGGTAACACTGGTGGCATGCTTCCCAGCACACATCACATAAAAAAACCGGTAAAAACACATGTAATCTGTGGTGGTCAAAAGTACAAAATTCCTTCGACAATGCATTGTTTGAGCATTTGTTATACCTGGAGAATATGGTCAGATCACTCTTCAGACCACTGGCGTTCACTCCAAAAATAAACTATTTTTGACCGTGGAGTTTGTGCATCGGTACAGGTGATGGTTTTCGGAAGTTGACAATCAGGTGGTTTGTGTACTGTGTACTGTGTACTGTGTACTGTGTACTGTGTACTGTGTACTGTGTACTGTGTACTGTGTACTGTGTACTGTGTACTGTGTACTGTGTACTGTGTACTGTGTACTGTGTACTGTGTACTGTGTACTGTGTACTGTGTACTGTGTACTGTGTACTGTGTACTGTGTACTGTGTACTGTGTACTGTGTACTGTGTACTGTGTACTGTGTACTGTGTACTGTGTACTGTGTACTGTGTACTGTGTACTGTGTACTGTGTACTGTGTACTGTGTACTGTGTACTGTGTACTGTGTACTGTGTACTGTGTACTGTGTACTGTGTACTGTGTACTGTGTACTGTGAGGAAATTGACCAAAAACGAAAACTTGTCCATTTCGTCAAATTGACCCCACCACTGGCCGGACGGATTCCGAAAATGCAAATGCCGGTGTTTAAAAGCAGCGGGTTTACGCCATTTCTTGCAGGTCAATTGGGGGACACGGTACATGTGTCCTCCATTCTCGCATTGGAACCGCGCAGGTGCAACCTGTGACCACTTACCAAGGCATCTTTTTCATTGCCGTTTTCGATTTTATATGGATTTGTAGGGAAACAGCACATAAGTGGGAAAAATTGGGGGTGTGGGGACCGAAAAGCAAGTCAAAAGTGCAAAAAACGGCAAAAAACGGCATTTTTGCCCAATTTCACCCAATTACGCCCAGTTACAGCCCAATTACACCCAATTACAGCCCACCGACACCCGGAAAAAACGGTACATATTATACCATCTATTCAGTAGAATAGTTAGTATATGAAAACAATTTCTTTCTTTTCTTCATGTGTCTAAGTTGTCTGGCGAGGCGGCTGTGTGCACTTTTCAACTCTTTCTTTCTCATAGGGTGGTTCCATGAGAACACATACAAACAGGCCATTTATGTGTATTTTCAACTTTTCACAAACCCCCCCTCTCGAACAACACAACCGATCAAAGCAAAGGGATGTCATTTCTGCGTGGTGTTCCCTAGAACATAGGAAGACTCTTTTGCTTTTTTTTATGGCACCATGTTTTGTTCGCTTTTGTATTGTGTAGAGGGGGAAAGTGGCTGAATTGCTTTGCCTTTTTAAAAGGTTCGGCAAGAGCTGTGATCACATCTCTTTCTTGGTAACGTTTTTTTTTTTTGAAAACTTAGT
Organism: Rhynchopus sp. YZ270_cl-10; assembly: GCA_964035575.1. NCBI lineage: Eukaryota > Euglenozoa > Diplonemea > Diplonemida > Diplonemidae > Rhynchopus > Rhynchopus sp. YZ270_cl-10. Next base: position 1,953,787 of record OZ037833.1, on the reverse strand, counting down.
TGTATTAGTGTAACCCAAGGATGAGCTCCACTATGTGACTAAGTCATCACAAAAAAAAAAGGGGGGTTGTCTTACCTCAAAATTTTCCGGGATGAGGTTTGACAAATGGAAGTGTTAGTGCCTGCGCCCCAGAGGGGGTTTTGCGCTATCAACTTTCCCTCTTTTTGTTTAGGGTAAGGTGACTAAGCACGAGAGGCTTAGGATCATCTTATAAACTTTTCTCTTTGTTTTGTTCTTGCATAGTTGAATTGGGCGGCACATCACCCACCCAGTGTGACGGTCGCTATACTGCCCCAACAGCAAGGATAACAAAACTAAGTCCATTTTGTTTTGTTTTATTTTGTGATCCCCCTATTCTCGCCTGTGTACATAAAATGCAGGCACCGTTTTTAGGGTGGGGTTTAGTTTGAGCGACAAAATGAACCATTTTTTTTCCAAGAATAAATGCCCTCCTATTTGTGCTTTCATGTGAACCATTTTTCTTTCCAAATTTCCGCCTTCCCCCTTCCCGAAGAACAGTCTAAAAGTATTCGCACAGCGATGTGCGAACCAACCAAAGCAACAACACACAACTTGAGAAAAAGAAAAAAAGACAGCTCACCTTTTTTTAGCCCCGTCTTTGGGGAAATAGTTGCCATGCTAAGTTAAGTATCCTAACCTTCCAGTGTGCGGTTGGAGTACAACCTGCCCCCTTTTGGGTGATTGTCAAAACAAAAAAAAATGTGATGACTGCGCTGACCAAGTTGCGTGGCTGATCGTTATCAACAGAGGTGTTTTATGTAGTATTGGTGCTCCTGAAAACCCCATTTTGCGTACTTGTTGCGCACTTTGTGCACGAAAAAAAAAAAAAAAATACAGGAATACCCTTGCGTACTTGTTGCGTACTTAGTGCGTAGTTGTTGCGTACTTGGTATTTATTATTTCAGGAGCACCAATTGGGTAATGTTATTTCAATGAAGGTGAATGCCTCCCCCTTTTTCAGTTGTTGTGTGGATGTTTAGAAGGCAACTTCCTCTTTAGCCCACCGACTCCATTTTATTGGGCTTCGAAGGACCGTTCCCTAGGAATGGTAAATTTTCTTTTCTTTTTTTTCAAGAAAAGAAAAGAGTTTTGAAAAATGTGTTATCTCTACCTGTCGTATCTTAGCGATAGACAGAGGGAGATAAATGAGGAGAAGAACGCACCCCAGGTGGGGTGACTTTCAATGCAACAAACGAAATCGTCCTTCATGACCTATCACCTGTACATTTTTTTTTTATATGTCAGAAACAAACAATCCGCATAAAGTAAAAAGTTTGGGTACATTTAGTGCACCCTATTATACCTTCTATTCAGTAGAATAGATAGTATATGAAATAATGGATGTTTCCTGGATTTTTGTGGACCAGGAGGAACACCCAGACAACTTAGTAGTGTATTCTCATTGGCCCATTTTTTCTTCTCCCCCCCATCTGAACCTTAGAAATTTTGTTTTGATAGCGGGAAGAAAAAAAAAATCCCTTTCTGGGTGATTACCAGGTGGTAACTAGGCACTACCTGACTCTCCGTTTTTTTGACCAAAAAAAAAGAAGGGATAAAATCAGTGAAAGAAGTGTATTTACAAAATAAAACCTCGTGTTTCTCCCCCCCTTTTACATCTCTTTCTTTCTTTCTGTCTTTCCATCCCACAAAAAGGCTCCTTTGTGTATTTACCCGCATTCCCCATTTCCCCTAGTGTTTCCCCATATGCGATAGGAGTCCCCAGTCTTTTGTGTTCCTATTGTTAAAAGGTATGCAATGTGTCTGGGTTATTATTCGTTATTTGTCAGGTTATTAGGCTATTACAAAGCAGGGATTTTTTTTTCCCCCGGGGTTTTTTTTCCTCCTTTATTGCATCTGTACATGTTTCACGCCTGCTGCGGGAGTCATCCTTACGGCTGTTGGCTGTTCTCTCGGCTGTGTTTGTGAGGTGTATGGGCAACTCCTTTTTCGCCTGCCCTCTCAAGATCGGGCCCTGGTCGAGGTTTATGGTGCTTTTGGAAGTCGGTCAACGACCTGTCAATATCGACCCCTCCCGGAGCACCAAGTTATTTATTTTTGTTACTATCAATTTATTGATTGCATATGATGAAAATAATTTTTGTTTAGCGGGTCAGAGGAATTAGCGGCCGAAACCTGCGAACAAAAGCAAAAACTACAAATAAATAACTTTAAAAAAAACCCCCCCCAAGCGGGTCCTTAGGCGATTGTCGACACACAATATTCTGTGGTGATATTTTTTATTACTGCAATTACGCTCCCACTGACTACCTGGCCGTGAAGAGGAAACCTCTTTGAGGCCAAAAAAAACCTTTTCTTAGTTCTGAGATCGTGGATGCGTCGTAATCTCAAACAAAGTAACATACCCTTTCTCTTGGACTTAAATGTCTACAAAAACTTAGAAAACGGAACCCCCCAAAAAAGCGAAAACAAACAAACAAGAACAAAAAAAAAGGTAGCTGCGTCCAACGGCGTTTGCATCAACTCTGCGGTGTTTCCAAAAGCAAAAGAAAGGGGGTGGGGATGAAAAAGATCCTGAAGGTGTACATTTATGCTATTGGCACCAGTCCACTTGAGCATTAACTGTGTTTGAGACAACCTCATTCCACCTCGCTTCCATTTTTTCAAGGTGACTAACGGTTCATCTCATATTTGTTTAAAAGCGTGCACAATAGGGCTCATCTTTCAAAATTTCTTCTTTTTTTGTGCTTTCATCCGGATGACTGGCATCGTAAGTGGCTCAGTCGGTGAGGTGCCTGCATCAACCACTATTTTTTTTTGTTTGAGTGTCAGTGCCTGCGTCCCAGAGGCGTTGGCGCTATCAACTTCACTTTTGTTTTGATTTTTTTTGTACACATGTAATTACACTTTGAGACATGAGAAATGTCATATGGGTATGGGAGGGTCTTGTCATGTAACTAGTCATACACCTTATCACATGACTAGTCATGGGTGGTAACTAGGACGTGGTGTGTGGGGTTTCTTTTGTTTTCCCCTCTCCCTTCTCTTTTTCTTCCTTTTTGCGCGTGTTCTCGCCTCCCCTCGCTCAACCCTCCCTCCGCCACACACACTCCTCCATCCCGCTATGTAGCACCTTGCTCCAATTTATTATTATTTTTTCCCAAATGTTTTTTTTGTTTCGGGAAAAGTGGGAAATTGCATGTTGGCAAATATCCTATTTTTTTTTCTTCAAGGGGGGTTTTTTTTTTTTGGTCCTGACTTAAGTACGAGAGGCTTAGGTTCATCTTACCAATCTTTTTACTATCTAATGCCTGCATGCAGGTGTCCGAGTTTTGCACTTTTCAACTTCTCTTTTCAAACATAAGAAATGACAGTAAAAAATGGATGTGATTTCCCATCTACACGATACCGTACTTCGGGTGTGGGAAGAGAGAGAAAAAAATGTTAGTGTTGAAGGATTGGTGTTTGCATAGCAACAAGAGTATCCAGGTTTTATCAACAAAAAAAAAACGGGGTAATTATCATAACACCCACGTTACTAATACCCATTTACGATAATACCCACTGGGTATTATCGTAAACTTTTTGGGTATTATCGTAAACTTTTTGGGTATTATCGTAAACTTTTTGGGTATTAGTTTTGGGTATTATCGTAAACTTTTTGGGTATTATCGTAAACTTTTTGGGTATTACCCAGGTTGGGTAGTACCCAGGCACCCAGGCACCCAGGTACCCAGGTACCCAGGTACCCAGGCACCCAGGCACCCAGGTACCCAGGTACCCAGGTCCAGGAACAGGTACCCAGGAACAGGAAAAAAGTCGTGAAAGAGCAACCACAGCTCCACATGACAAACACAAAAGTGTCCAGTCACATGGGGCATTCATGCACTGAGGAGATAATGATCCAACAATTTACAAGAAAGATTACTTAACCTACTGCTGGAAATTGCCAGGTCGTAGTAACACACAAAGTGTGCCTCCGTTCGGGAAGACCGGATATTCTAGAGACCAAAAAGGCCTCAAGAATATCTTCCGGTAGTCAAGGTAGAACCGAGTGAACGGCCCAAGACCCCCGTGGAGAAGTTAAATGTTGTAATGCTATCAGGTAGAAACTGCGAACACTGTCTTACCCTCCTCAATGCATGGTGGAAGATGTCTTACACAACCAATATCCTGTACCCAGGTACCCATATTCCCAGACCCACGCAGTACCACGTCGCAGTACTACGCAAAATTTACCACCAGACCCTGTCTTCGTGCACCTTAAGTACAACGCCGCAGACAGGCCAAACATGCGTTGGACTCAGAGGAATGCCTGCTGTGCAGGTATCATGAGAACCAACTCCCAGCAACAAGGGGCGCCTTTTGGCGGGCGTTGTTGAGGGTGTTTGGGGTGCAAAGTTTTCCACAATTTTGATGCGCGGGTACAGAAGTGTTGTCTTGTTCTTTCATCTCTAGGAATGTAAATGTCAATCGCGTTTAACTACCACTAGGGCTTGTTCAGTGAACCCACAAGGGGTCGAAGGGGGTTGGTTATCCCATATCTATCAAAGGTTGTGTCGACCAGGCGAAACCACTATGTTACGCTGTACGTTGTTAAATCCGAAGAAATAACACTTTAGCAGCCGCAGGAAGTTTGCTAAAAAGAGTGCCTCACGCTACACAAACCACCACCCGCGATTGACTTAGATGTTATAACAAAGAGAATTCAGAACAAAACAACACCCTGCCCCATACACACTAAATTGTCATGCTTCAAGAACATGCCTGGGCCAAAATTACTATGACGAAAAGGCAACAAGACCACCCACAAGGAGTGTGAATTGTGCACTGGTTTTCTGGGGGAACGCAATATTTTCTTGTGTCTAGTCCTCCGCGAGCAGAGGACAGACTTTCCGGAAGGTTGCCAAAGTCGAATTTCTTGCACTAGCTATGCTCCCTGGGTTAATGGCTATAGCAGTGACTGACTAAATGTTCCCACCCAGGTCTTCGTATGTTGAGGTGTAGAATGTCGGAGACGGAGAAGCGCAATCGCTGATGCAGTTCAGATTTCGCGATCCTGTGATGAGTGTAAATGTGGGTGTAATTAAGTTATGTCGCTTGGAGAAAGATTAATTGTTAATTGTCAAGAAAAATGGTTACCCTGAATTTGAGGATGTAAGACAGGGATGCAAAAAGTTGTGTAAAAAAAAACCCCCCCCCCATATATTTAGTGAAAATTGTATTTTCTCTGGGGTCGATGAAACCATACCTTGTCTGCACATTCACCAGCGTGCGAGCGCCTCTGATACCTTGCGCGAGTAGCCAGCTAAATCACATCGGACCTGGGTACCTGGGTAATACCCAAAAAGTTTACGATAATACCCAAAACTAATACCCAAATAGTTTACGATAATACCCAAAAACTTTACGATAATACCCAAAAAGTTTACGATAATACCCAGTGGGTATTATCGTAAATGGGTATTAGTAACGTGGGTGTTATAGTCATTTTCCCAAAAAAAACGTCGTGCCTGGGTTCTACCCCCCTTCCACCCTTTTCATTCAAGGTATAAGATTTCAAGACGGCTTTTAAAAAAAAGTCGGTGTGACAGCTGCACACCAGATAAAAGCAAACCCCTCAAATAAAAATGGGGGTAGTTTCATTAAAACGCCAATTTTACCCCCGAAAGTGAAATGACTTTTAAGGAAAGGAATCAGGTAACGCTTTACTATTCTAAGAATTAAACGTAAAAGAAGAGAAAAAAAAAAAAAAAGAAAGTGGAGATTGCACAACTGTGGCAACACAACCGAGGCAACTACACTACTACCCAATAATTTATCAAAAACAAAATAGAACAATGGCAAATACATTGAGTCGGAAAAACCCCCGATATTTATCCGAGTATCGTTCCAAAAGATCTGTTTGTTGAGAGAGAGAGGGAGGGAATCTATCATATGAGCTTTCGTTTTATACAGAAAAAATGTGAAAAAAAAAGTAAAAGGTGTAATTTCTGAGGGGGGCCACCCGATGGTTCTTCATATTCATTTTTAGGTACACTGTCATGAGAGGGCTTTGTATTTCAAGTGTTAATCTCGTTTGCTCTGTTTTTGGGCAGGTAAGGGTTGTGTAAATTTATTTATTTTAAAAAATAGGGGAGAGCTTGCGCAAATGGGGACTACACTATTTTTTCCATGATTTTTTCCATGATTTTTTCTTTTATTCAACATAGTTTCCTGCCGTGTGGGGTGGAGGGGCGGCGGTGCGGCAAAAAAAAGAAACCCGAGTCACTTACTTCGCACAAGGAGTTGCACCCTTGTGTTCCTATTATACCCGTTTCGTTGACTGACGAGCGGTAGCGGGAGTAGGACATCTCAACGTAGACCGCGAAATGGAAGTAAGCTGGGCGGAGGGTGGGCGTGGCGTGGATATATTCTGTTGCGACACGTGATTTTTCCAAGTTTTCAAAGAAAAAAAAAATACCGATGTGTGGGACCGCGCGGCTGGAAACTATGTTTCAAAACCAAAACAAAGGGGAAAAAACCTCCCTCCCATCCCCTCCCTTCACACCCCCTACGTTCAGTTCCGTTTTGAACCCACTCCGGTAAGGTTCCTATCATAAAACATTCTTCGCTGCGACCCCTTGTTATTTCTTCAATGCTTTTGTGGAAAACGAGAGTTGTTCCGAAGGTTATGGGAGAGGTAGTAAAGGTTTTGTTCATTTTTGTTGCTGAGCAACTTCGGAGCTCAGTTGTGAACAGATTTCTTGTGTCAAAAAAAAAAAAAAATTATCCATGATTTGTGTCAGGCTTTGCGCTAATTTTTGGCCCTTGGCCCGGGATTTTTGGATATTTTTGTGGTACGTTTTTTTTTTGCAAACCGGGGTTTCCTTAAGAAAACCAGAGAATCCCATATTGCACAGTAAGGGTACTTTAGAGTGTTTTTGTACACACATGTGACCCCACCGTGGAGAGCAATCGGCTCGCACAATCAAAAGAAAGCAGAGAAAAGGGAAAAGAAAAAAGAAAAAGTTGGGTACCGTGCGCCTGCGGCGCTACCTGTTCCCTACCCTACTTTATTTCTAAATATGATGTACTTATGTACAGTGTTCATTTTCTTTTGAGTACGGCAATGCGCTGCTGAACCGTCTCCACCCTCGCTGCGTGAGGGCGGCACCCCTCCGAGGCCATAACCGTCCTGGTTTTTGTTCTCACTCTTCTCTGTGGTCACAGAAACCCCATAGCTTGTTCAGTTCATTGGTGTTTGCAGTCAAAACACCACAATTTCATGCCAAGTTGGGTTTTCAGACTGAAAATGACCCTTGTTTACGGTATGGGTTCATATTTTGTGAAAATTTAAGTCACTGAAATTTTGTCCATTTTTCCGTATATCCCCCACCGCAAGCCGGGATTGGTTCGGAAATGCAACAAAACGACCTCTTGGGCAGAAAAAAAAAAAGGAAATTTACGCACTTTTTGAGACCGGGGTTTCCTTAAGAAAACCAGAGAATCTCATAGTTCATAGTAAGGGTACTTTAGAGTGTTATTGTACACACATGTGACCCCACCGTGGAGAGCAATCGGCTCGCGCAATCAAAAGAAAGCAGAGAAAACGGAAAAGAAAAAAGAAAAAAGTTGGGTACCGTGCGCCTGCGGCGCTACCTGTTGCCAACAGCCAGTGAAAAACACCGCAATTTCATCTGAATTTGGGTTTTCGGACTGAAAATGCCCCTTGTTTAGGAGTATGGGTTCATATTTTGTGAAAATTTAAGTCACTAAAATTTTGTCCATTTTCCCGAATATGCCCCACCACAGCGCGGGATTGGCTCGGAAATGCCACAAAACACTGTTTTTTCACCCCCAGACGTAACTACCTTGAGGTACGTTTTTTTGGGCCCGGAGCACGATTTTTCAGATTTTTTTCCAAAAGTTAGCGCGAAGCCTGATTTGTGTGATGTATTTACCAACTGCTGTGTCCGCTTTTTTTTGTGGTTTCTGTAATGGTTTTATTCTTTTTTGTTTTAGGTGACTGAGCAGAGTCTTGGGAGCACTATACAACAACATTTTTCAACTTACCTTCCTTCACCCCCCTGTAAGGGCAACCGTAGGTGAAGTAAGGTATAGTATTGAAATCGATGTGGGGGGGGAGTAAAGGGTCAATTTTACAAAACCAGATTTTGAGGAAAATTTTAGCCGAAAATGGGCCCCACGTATAAGCAACCGGGCTCATATTTCTCAAAATTTAAGTGGTCAAAAAATTGTCCAATTTTCGAGATTGACCCCACCACTGCACGGGCGGAGCCCAAAAATGCAAATAAGGACCCTTTTCAACTTACCTTCCTTCACCCCCCTGTAAGGGCAACCGTAGGTGAAGTAAGGTATAGTATTGAAATCGATGTGGGGGGGGAGTAAAGGGTCAATTTTACAAAACCAGATTTTGAGGAAAATTTTAGCCGAAAATGGGCCCCACGTAGAAGCAACCGGGCTCATATTTCTCAAAATTTAAGTGGTCAAAAAATTGTCCAATTTTCGAGATTGACCCCACCACTGCACGGGCGGAGCCCAAAAATGCAAATAAGGACCCTTTTTAATTTGTTCTCTTGAAATGTATAATTTCATGTTTTCGCGAAAAAAATAACAACTGATCCCTACAAGGGTTGAAGGAAGGTGGTTGAAAATAACAATAACAACAAGAACAACTAATTGCTAAGAAAAAAGCGGGGTGTGCTGTGGAAAACTCCGCGCGATTTTCGAAGCCACCGTAGCATCCTGGCGATTTGCTGGAGGTGCTGATGCGCCTGGTGTGATCGATGTGTTGTAGTCTGTGCATTCTGTGTTCCTTCCGCACTGCTCCAACGACGACGACAATGTGGGGAGCCTGTGGACAACTACGAGCTGGAACACGCCGAGCCTGCCGAGCCGACGTCCAACAACGCTATCGAGCAGATGGTGCTGGATGAAGAGGACAGCCCCCCTTCTTGAACGTTTCAGATGCTGGCGTCCCAGTGGGTCTGTCAGCGTACGAAGAGCGTTAGCATACCTGCAGAAGAGCAGAATGCTGGGCGTGTTGTAGATTATTTCTACAGGATGGAGTTCCACATCACACCCCGTTTTTTTTCCGATAGCAATTACTTGTTTTTCCTCTTTTCCTCTTTTCCCCTCATCTTCCTCGAAGATGCTGGCTACATAAGGGAATTCAATTTTTTATAAATACACATTATTATGGCAAATGATAAAGTGAGTGTCATGTTCAAACTTTTCATAAAAAACCTCTTTTTTCAAAAAAAAAGCAGTGGCAGGTCTCCTGTCTACACTCAAGCAAAAAATACCCCCTCCCAAAGGGAGTAGTATTATCCAGAAACAAATACATTCCCATTCCCTTCGTCCCTCTCCCCCCCCAAAAGAAAACACGTTTAAAAGTATTTTGATTGTTCTTGTTATTATTGTTTCTTTTGCTCCTTCCGAGGTGCCTGGTACAGTTTTTACTGATTTTTTTTTTTGAAGAAAGAGTCCCCCCTCCCACTCCACTTTTATCTCTCTCTCTCTCTCCCCTTTACCCTCCTTCATTCATCTCCTCCCTATACCATTCTTCAACACCTATTCAGGGGGATCTACACACCACAAAAAAAATACACTCCCCCCCTCCACACAATACAAATCTTCACCGTGTGAACATTTGTTTTTACACAACAACGGGAAGGTAGCGGGGTTACCGGGGTATTTACCGGGGTTCTTTATAAGGTTTCGGCTGGGTTTGTTTTCCTGAGCGAACCATGGCGAACAAGGGTGGCATTCTTGCGTCGATACCGGCGAAATCAACCGAAGACAAAGCAGGGAAGGATGACTCTGATCCGCAGTTTAGCAGTATTATCGGGGAGAAAGGGAGCTCCGCAAAGTACTTCAAAAAGAAGAAGATAGGAAGGGGCAGCTACGGAGAGGCGTGGCTGGTGGAGGCGAGCTCTGACTCCACGGTGTGCGTGGCAAAGGTCATGGAATTACCCAAAATGTCGAACCGCGACGTGCAGTACGCATATAGCGAGATCAAGTGCCTCTCCCTCGTCCGCCACCCCAACGTGATCAGGTACTACGAAGACAAAGAGGAGGGCGACTGCCTTCTTATAATCATGGAGTTCGCAGATGGTGGTGACCTCGATAGACAGGTCAAGCAAAGAGCTGCGAACAACTTTAAATATTTCCAAGAACACGAGGTATGTTTAAAACGGTGACAACAAAACAACACAATAATAAAAAAAAAAAACACCCCCTTTCCACAGGTGCTGTTCATGTTCCTGCAGCTCTGTATGGCGCTAGACCACATCCACGCCAAGAAGATGCTTCACCGCGACATCAAGGGTGCAAATATCTTCCTGACCTCCACCGGTGTCATCAAGCTGGGTGACTTCGGGTTCTCCCACGAGTATGAGGAGACAGTGTCAAACGCTGTGGCAGGCACATTCTGTGGAACACCGTACTACCTTGCGCCCGAGGTATGCCCACATCCCCTCCCTTTCAGAAATACAAGCCAACTAATTTCTCATAAGGTTACAACCCCTTTTTAGTTTTTCCTAACACCCAACACGACAGCTCTGGGAGAACAAGAAGTACGGCAAAAAGGCGGATGTATGGTCGCTGGGTGTGCTGCTGTACGAAATGCTTGCACTGAAGAGACCTTACACTGCACAGAACATGAGAGGTATGGCAGCTCACTCATAATTTAAAATACCCCACACTACTGTAGGTCTGATGGACAAGGTCTTGGAAGGAAAGTTCCCCCCACCGCCGTCGCACTGCAGGCAGCAGATGCATGACCTGATTTCGTTCATTCTGCAGAGCGACCCTGACCAACGTCCCACCGTGAGAGAGATCTTTGAGCAGCAGTACGTGCGCGACGGGCTGAAGATGTTCCTCGACGCAGTGGACCGCTCTCAGAAGATCGGAGGCGAGACCAAGAAGGAGCTCGACCACCACGTTAAGGAGATCCTCGAGTCCTCCCCAAGCAAAAAGGTCTCCAAGGACGCCACGCACGAAGGGCCTGTCAAGAAGCTCGGTGGCACCTTTGGCCGCTCATGGAAGGTATGCAGGCAGCACAATGTGTCAAAATGATAACAAAACGCAACAGGACCGCTACCTCTACCTGCGCAACGGAGAGCTCGTGATCTGCGAGCGCAAGGAGGACCTGAAGTCCGGCAAGGCGCTTTTGGTTGAGCAGATCAAGTCTGTCTGCCGCATCACGGCGTCGTCTGCACAGAAGGAAAACGTGTTTGCGCTCAACATCACCGGCTTGAAAGCGACATGGTTGCAAGCACCTTCGCAGGTATGTTACAAAAAATAAATCATTCATTGAATGAATGCCATATTTTCGCATGAATTTTTGGTTATTGTAGGGTGACTAAGCAGAGGCTTAGGTTCTTTAGAAAATTCCTTTTCAGCCACGCCAATATTTGCACAACGTACACCACACAACACACCCATACAGGAAGAGATGGAAATATGGTTAGAGAAGATCCAAATGGCCATGAGCATTTTCTAGGTCCACGGAAAGAGAGAGAGAAAAAAATACACAGATTATCGTTAACACACACGACAGTGAAGCAAACGACTTGACTTATGGTTTCATCGTTGCCTTACAACAGTGAAACTACAAGTAAAATCACAAGTCAAGTCATTTACCTCACTGTCGTGCAGACCCCCCCTTTCCCTCAACCCTTTTTACACGGCAGCTTGGAAGCTGTAACGCACTTTTTTTCTTCCTTTTTCAAACACACGATGTGTCAATACAACGTAATGTTGAGTGCAGGTGGGTAGGGTTCCATTTTTCAAAAAAAAATATAAAAAAAAAAGTTAATTATGCCCCCCCTCCCGTTATCTTCCTCCCCCTCAAGCATACATCTCCTGATTGGTGTAAATCCCGAAGGAAATAAACATTATTTCGCGAAGTGTTTATTTTTATGGAGAGTGAAGCCTGCTTTGTATGGCAGCTACACATTTAAAAAAAAAAAAAAGCCCCAACAGATTTTCAAAACAAAAGTTTTGTACTAAAATGTATTGCTAGTATGTCGTAAACATTGTGTTGTTTGGTTAGGTGAGTCAGCACAGAGGCTTAGGTTCATCTTACACTTTTGTTTTTTGTGTTTTTTTTTTTTTTTGTTTTACTGTACAGTACCAGAAGGAGACCCAAATCCACCCCCCCTCCCACAAAATGCCCCCCCCCAAAAAAAAAAACAACAATTTGTCAAATAAAAAAGCAAAACTTAAAAAAAAGAGAAGAAAAAAACCCAACCAACAGAAATAATGGAGCAAATGGTGTATGGGGTAGTACAAAAAAAAAAAAGGAAAATAAAAGGAGATCTGCGGGGGAAAGACAAGGTTTTATGGGGGAGGGATTTTTTTTTTGTATTTTTCGTTTTCTTTTAAAAAAAGGGTTATTCTGGGTTGAATGTTGATTGAAGCAAAAGATGTCGCCCCTTTTATTATTGCAGTTAGCTGGGGAGAAATGGGGTAAAATCGCAAAAAAAAAAAAATTCAAAAAAGAGCAAAAATAAAAAATGATAAAAAAAACGGGGTTGCATGGGATGGCATTTCCAACATTTAAAAAAAAAGCACACAAATCAACATCAATAATATAACAAAAAAAACAAAAACAAAACAAACAAAAAAACAACAAAGTATTAAGAGCTACACATAACAACACTTATAGGCGGTTTTTTTACGTGTTTTATTTGAGTTTTCCTCTTTCCCCACCCACTCTCCCCCCCTTACGTTCTTTCTTGGGGTATTTTTTTTATTTTTTTTTATTTTTTTTCAAAAGCCGTTTCCAACCCTTTCAAGGGTTGGTAAGGAAGGGGATAAAAATCACAAAAAAAAAGGACAGATTTTTTTTTGTTTTGCAAGGTGACTAGCACATCAAGGCTTGTATTCCTCTTACAAACCCTTCCTTTTTTTATATTTATATTTTTGTGCGATTTTCCACCAGAAAGTGGTACAAAACACTGTTCTTTGCAGTGTTCTCGCAAAAAAAAAAAAAAAGGCAAAAAAAAAAAAAAAAGAAAAAAAAAACAACGATGGGGGGGGTTTTTACCCTAATTTTATTCTTCAACTAAATCGTTTTCCCTTTTTCCACCCTCCCCTCAATTGTGCCGTTCTCAGAATGGCCACCTGGAAAATGGAGATTGCGGTGACTACACTATTTCCAACACTTTTCAAATTTAAAAAAAAATGCAAAAAAAAAAAAGCAAAAAAAAAAAAAAAAAAAAACACACACACAAAGTACAAAGTACAAAGGACACTGTAAATTTTTTGAGATGGGAAAAAGTATTAGTTTTCTTTCTTTTTGGCCAGACCAGAGCTTTTTTTTTTTTATCTCAGCTCTGTCACTCACATAACGCCAGGGATGGGTTGAGTTGCACGACGCCGTGTTAGCGTGACATGGTAAAAACGATGACATGTGGTACATGTCCTTATGACACGTGTAAGTGTGTGTTCTACTGAGAATGACACGTACTAACACGTACCACATGTGAAATGACATGTTACACTGACATGAGGCATCGCGTGTGTCTTTATCTCTCCCCCCTCCCCCTCAAGTGTCAGAGTTTCCTCAAAAAAAAAAATGGCTGCTTTTTTTTTTTTTGGTAATAAGGCTGAGATTTCTAAAAAAGAAAGTCAAAAAAATGTTGAGATTATTCAGCAAAACAACAAAAGGAGGAGCGACACACAAAAACCCCCTCTTTTTTTTTGACACACACACACACATACTACCTTTCTTTTTTTTTGCATTAAAACACAAAGAAAGATACCTCCCCCCCCTTTTGCTAATTCCAATCTCCACCTTCGGACCCAAACTGCAACCTATATCACAGCGCCTGACAGATCTTTTTTTGTTTATTGGTCTCACAGTTTCTCACTGCATCTACCTTCTATCAGATAGCCCTGTTCAGATGACCCAATTTTTCTTCACTTCTTCACTTCTCCTCCAACCCACCACAATATCTTACATTTTCTCAGGGAGACAAAAAAACAAAAAATATGGACGATGTCCTCTCATTTGAGGCGTCAAAGTTGTTAGACCTTTCAGTGTTCTCCGCGTTTAATGTTTCTGTCCAGGATGCGATCCGGACGTTGAGGAGCAAACAGGAGGATACAGAGCAGGACATCGCCGCGTTGCGGGAGAGGGTGCAGTACCTTGACAGCTTCCGTACTAAGGTCGCGACGTTCATTCTACAGAAGAACACTGATACCCCTATGGTTAAATCTTGCTTTGACGCATGGAATAGATTTGCTATAAAAAAAACGAAACGCAAGCAGAAACACCTTCGCGTTGTTCCCCTTGAAATGAAACATACAACTTCACTTCTTAGAGTTTATTATCAGAGGCTGGTACTTTTCCGTAAGGTGGCCGAACGGAGGACCCGAAGAATGCGGAGTGTCATGCTGAATACGATGACCGCCATGTTGCAGAAGGCGTTCCGCAAATGGACCGATTTTTTGTACTCTAAGGTGAATCGGAGAAACGCAAGGCTGAACCGCCTTCCGGTAGTGACATCGGAGTTGGATGGGAAGAACAGAACGAAACTGATTTCACGGTATTATACGAAGTTTGTGTTGTTCGAAAGGGTTGCGAAGAAGCGGAGACATAAGGTAACCATTTCGCACGCACTTCTGGTGCAAAACGGGAAGGTGCTCTGCCAAGGGCATTTTGAGCGGTGGAAGCAGTGGGCAGCGCTGATCCGCAGCTGGAAGCAGAAGAGGCGTCTGCGTGGAGACCGTCTCAGACAGCTTGCAGGCAAAACCCGGCAGACCGTTCTCTCAAAATTCTTCCATAAATTCGTTCGCTTTGCGGAGCTCCTCCATAGGGAGAGAGAGCGGGAGGACACCATTGCGAGGCTCGCAGAGCTGACCCTCCGATCTGACGCAAACGCAACCGAATCGCTTCTCGAGCTAAAAATGGATTTTGACGCGAAAATGGGAGACGTCTTTGCAAAATGTGACCTCATAGGCAGCCAGGTAGACGTCTCGCTGACAAGCCTCAGCAACACCAACAACGTTCTCAACAAAATGGTCGACCGTTTGCTAGGTGTCGACGAACATCTGGACCTTCTCCACAAAGAGAAGGTTAGCCGTACTGAAATGGATGTTCTCTCCAGGGGTGGCAATCCCAATAATGGTGTTGGTATCACCGCGGACCCGAGAAACCCAGAAAGCGTCCGCCTCAGCCCCAGACGCAGACACACTACCAGCTCCCCTAACCCACAAAGCCGTCAGGTTTCACCTAACCGTCTCAGAGATGATGCTGGTATGACAAAGCAACGTACCACCTTTGCAGGGTTTGGTGGTGTGATCAATGCTGTGTCCAGCGGAGGGGGGGGAGGAGGAGGAGGAGGGGCCGCTGGTGGCGCGACACTACCGGGTGCCAGCCCCGGTGCAGCAACAAAAGAGCTGGACAGCATTCTCCGCAGGCTTGAGCATCGGCAAAAGAATATTGGCTTAGGTGGCGGTGCAGCAGGCGGCCCACCCCTCCAACCCCCAGGCCCTCCCCCCGATGTCTCCCAAAAGGCACAAAAGGAGCTAGACAGCCTGCGGGTCCGCGAGCTCGAAAAGAAACTAGGCATCCCCCAGCACTATACCGTCCCTACTAATTAAAGGGATTTTTTTTTTAGGGCTATTTTGTCCCTCCCCACCCCACTAGAAACTTTAGATTGTGTGTAGACAAAAAAAGGGAACCTTATTTATGTAAACGAAATGCATGGTTGGGGTGTCCACCCCCCTCCGGTACAGCCAGGTCATACCAAAGGTACACTTCTTCACGAGAGGGCCTTTGTATTTTCAACTCTGCTTTTTATATTTTTTCAAAAAAAAAATCACTCATTTGGCAGATGTCCCCCTCCTCCCCCTCCTCTTTGTTAATATGGCCTCCACGCCTGCTCCGACGTTTAACAGGCATTTTGAGGCGGGGAACCCGAAGAGTGAGAAGCGTTTAAGGAGGTGTATTCCATTGATTGTTACTCAGGTGGATAAGGTGCACAAACAGAGGGAGGGGAGACACTTGACTGACGAAGAGGAGGACGCTGTGGCGGCGGAGATTGAGGTACTACTGCGGGAGGGAAAGGCATGCGAAAAGGCGATCCAACGCATCACCGACGCCCTCTGCACCCGAACCAGCAGCGCCCTCTCCCAGGTCTCCCAGATCAGCGAGCTGCAACGTCTTCTCAACGATGACACCACCTCCTCCTGGGAGCACAGCTCGCAGGCACATACCCCCATGCCCCCCGACACCCTCCGCCCCAAACCAAACCACGTCCGACGACGCTGTGCCATAGAACGTGACATATGGGCGCACCTCGTTGAAGTGTCGCACGATGATTACCTAAAGGATGAGGACGCAGAGAAACAGGCAAGACATGACGCAACCTGCAGACAACGTCGTGCTTTGGATGAACAGATATTGGAAAAACGCAACCTCGAAGCGTTGCAGCGGCAGCAAGAAGAGGAGGAGCATGTAGAGAAGAAACAGGAGCTTGCGAGGTGGAAGGCTGAGGAGGCGGAGAAGGAGCAGAAAATACGGGCAGTGAATGTGCAGGAGAAGAAAGAGCGTGACTCGCAGCTGCGAGAGCGGCAGAGACGCAGACAGAAGGAAGCGGATGTACGTCTCCAGCAGGAGAAAGACCTTTACGAGCAAGCCATGCAGCAGGGACGCGAGGAGCAGGCACAGCTTACCAAAAAGCGTGAAGCCGCGATTCTCGGTGTCAAACGCAATGCTTACTACAATGAAGCACAGCGTAAACTAAAGGATCTCGCTGTTATCGAAGAACAGAAGCTAGATGCACGCCTCGCACAACAGCACGCCGCACGCCTTGCAAAGGAGGAACAACTCCGCGAATCATATCAGGCAGAAATCGCTCTAAAGCAGGCCCGCCAGAAGGAAATGGGTGAGGCTATGGACGCTTCCCTCGCAGAAAAGGCGGCGGCTGACGAACAGCGTGCCCTTCTTGTCACAGAGCAGGTCATTCAACTCCAGCGGCAGGCAGATGCCAAGAAGCGCGCTGAACAGGAGCGACAGCAGCAGCGTACCATTCGTTTCCTTCGCCGCCAAATTGAGCACAAAGAAGAACTCAAACTCCGAGAGAAGCAAGAAGCCTTGGAGGACAAGCAACGCATCCGCGAGTCTGTCGAGAGTGCGGCGGCAGAGGTGCAACGAGAGCGTGCGGAACGGAGAGAGATCGACAAAAGCTTTCTTACAGAGGTTGTGAAGCAGATTCGGGAAAAGCAAGATAGGATACCCGAGGTATGCTTTTTCCCCCTTTACCCTTGCATTTTTTACCCCATCAACATAAAACCCTCGGTTTTGGTTTGTGTTGATGTGGAACACTTCATACCCCAAATGTCCTCCCCGCAATACAGTGTATGACCGAAAGCGAAAAGAAGATCAACAGCAAACTCATGTCCAGACTCCCAGCCAGGTCCGACATGTTCCCCGCCCTCCCAACACACATCAGGGGCGACACAACACCGTCCCTACCACTCTCGCTTCCCGCGAGCAGGAGTGGCAGTGTCGTACGGTGAGAATCTCTTTGGGGAGTGCCCTTTACAGGGTTCTACCAAGAAAAGAAACCCCCCGAAACGACAAAAAAAAATGGTCTTCTATTTTTAACCTTTGTTAAATGGTGATACCGAAATCCTGTCAAGGACCTGTCGATATCGGTGCTTTCCGAGCACCATTTATGATCAAAAAAACCCCCATCGTCATCATCCTTCCCCCCAGATATGAGCAAACTATGTGTCTTTTCGCTTGTCGGAATCGTGTTTTTTTGTTTGAGTAGTGTGAAGCTTGGGGGGGCGGCGAGTAAGGCAGCGTTCACTCATAGTGCACATGCACAGGCACGTACAACATCTACGTCTCATGGCACTATCACAACCACCACCCCAACAAAAAGACCACTCAACATCACCGAGGAATGGCAGTCAGCAGTAGCAGAACTTCCACACCTGGCACCACTGCGCAACCCCGCCATGCTCACAGCCCTGGCAGCCCTCAACAGCAAGACCCTCGCACAGCGAGACGCAGCGTACCTCCGCCCCTCAGGGACACATTCCTTCTTCTCCATGCGCTGTACAGAAGGCCATCTGTGGCGTGCGCTCACCCTCGAAAAGGCGTGGTTAGAGGTGAACCAAAACGAACCCTCCGCAGCATTGTCCCGCATTGTCAGCGGCTGTGTTTCCCCGCAGGGGGTAGTTTCTCCGCAACAGGCTACCACGGCACGGAGGCTTTCTGAGAGAGACCATTACTTCGTCTTTTTTACTCCAGAGGGAATGCCGCCTAGGACACTGCGCACCGCATACCCCCGACTGGGAAGACCTCTGGCAGTGTTGTTTTGGCTGGCCTATTTTGTGCCGCAGGAGGACACTTTGGTTTTGTTTGATTTGGATTCGGTTCCTTTGGGGCCTTTTACGGGGATTGCGGCGGGGGTGTCGTTGGGGCGTGCTGTGGGGCAGACAGCACTTGTACAAGAGTCTGCTCTTTGGAAAGGACAGGTTAAGAGGATTTGTGGACGAATGAACGTTTCTTGCGGAATGAATGTGACAGAGGTGGAGTTGCCTTTGGCATTGTCAAGAAGGGATTGGGTGGGCATGGTGCCAATGTGGTTGAGGCTGACCCAACTCTTTAGAGAGTATTGGGGTGGCTGGAGATCGGACTACGCAGCAGCAAGCCTGAGCCTCTCCATCCTCAACGTCACCCTGCACAGCGAAGAGATCGCCCGATGGAGCTCTCCCACCCAGGTACCCCCGCTTCTCCTCAAATTCATTCAACCCTTCGAACTAAGCTGTCTAAGCGAAGACGAAGACTATCCTCTACCAGCGTATTTTCAACAAAATTGGGAGGTGGCAAATGGTCGCAGTCTGGTTGAATATTTCTTTTTGTCAAAGGAGAGAATTCCTTCGGGGGTGTTGGCATGTGCGTCGCATCTTCTCTGGGAACTTCCTGCGTTGTTGAAAACAGCAAAAAATGCTACAGAAACTTCGAAAAGCCAAACCCCCGAGCGAAATGCACTGTTCTTCCTTGAGATGCTGCCCAGAAAGATCAATGCTGCGTTGTCAGCCTATAAATCGCTGTACTGCAAAGCACCGAACCTCCAGAAGCTTTTGCGCATCGGCAAAGATGCTGCCTGGGTTACACAGTACCCATAAAGTGGGGCTCTCATTCTTCCCTCCCCCTTTTTTTACTTACACTTTTCTAACATTGAGTTCTAAACAAAAGCCTCTTCTCCCCCCTTACTTCATGAACACCTTTTGTCCCCTTTTTTAAATTTTCTTACAATCCCCCTTACTTCATGAAAAATCTTACTGTCTTGAAAGAAATTTTGAATTTCCCGAAATATTTTCATATCTACGGGTTTTGGCTTATGTATAGAGGCGTTATATTTCGCCATATTTCATCCAGCAGCATCACATTAGTCCTCTCATCGAGGACAAAAAACAGATCTGCAATCAAAACCACTTCAAACCCTTCAAAACGCAACAACATCCAGCATTTTAAATTCCCCCCCTATTATCCTCTCCTCTCTCTCTCTCTCTCTCTCTCCATCCCTTCTTTTTTTTCTTTGATTTAAGACGATGAGCCACCACATTGAGGTAGTGGAGTTGCATCCATTAGGGCAGAGCTTTGATGAGGATGTCTGCATGCCCACTCCACTGCAGAAACCGACTGGGTCTGCCAAACGCGTTTGGTTCCGTGAAGGGTCTTTGCACGATGAGTACCCTATCACACCACCGTCGCATTCGAACCGATCGGGGCAGTTTGGGTCGTTGTTTCCTAATGGATTGTATCAGAGGGATCCGAGACTTCCGGGGGATTCTTTTATGTTGGATGGTGAAGCGAATGATGGGGCGCGGGGAATGACGTTGGGGATGCTGTTCATGTGTGCAACGTTTGTGGTGTGCTATTCGGTAAATGTGTTGACAGTGACGCCGGATGTGTTGGATAGTGAGACAGCGTTGGTGGGGTCGGTGGTCTTCAATGTGAGCAGGGATGTGCGCTGTGCGGACCTCGCGGACCAAGCCGCGGAGCTGGCGCAACACGAATTTTCCAGCCCCCTCGTTGCGTCCTCAGCGCTATCATGCTTCCTCGGAGGTATCGTTCTCTCAGACCACCTCAACGTGGAATCAGTGCCTCCGACAGAATTTAACATACAACCCAACATGCGTCTCGCCCTCATCAACACAGCCAAGGTGCATACCATGACCGCAACACTCGAGGCAATTCTCTCGCAATTCCGCGCAGCAGGGACAGTTCAAGCACGGTTTATACAACCTATTCAGGATTAGTTTTTTTTTCTCGCGTTTTTTTTATTTCTATTTGGGGAGGGGAGGATTTTACACCGAAAAGAGAGTCAAGGGGGAAAAAAAAAATCCTTGATGGGTTTATGTTTCTCTGAGTACTCAATTTGTTTTAAAGAATGATATTTTTTTTTGGAAGATTTCTCTTATCTCTCCTTCCCCTGATTTTGCCTGAAATTTTTGGTGGGGTTTAGTGGAGTTTGAAGGGGGGGTGAAATACCACTAATTTCCACCAAATTTCATGCAAAATGAGGTCCCCCGTTTATATAATTTTTTTTTAAAGGTGACTTCAGCATGATGCTGGCTTAGGTCCATCTTAACCAAAACTTTTCTCTTTTTTAAATGATTTTTTTGTGCGATAATAGTGGGCTTAGGAGAAAAGAGGGTTGCAGGAAAAAAAATGTTTTCCCCCGTTCTCGCCTGAAATGAAAATATTTGTGATTTGCGAATGGCATGGCTGCAAAGTTTTCTCGTTTATCTTTTGGGAGAAGGTGTACAAGGCTTGTATAAGGTTGATCCTCTCAAATACTTTCAATTCTGTGAACTGAAAGTGCATGAATCTAAGGTTTATCTTACCAAACCTTTCTCTTTTGTGGGCAGTTTTGATTTTTTTTTATTTTTTTTTTAAAGTCGCTTTTTGAGATGATTTCAAAGAAACATCCCTTTTTTTTACATCTTTATTCTCCCCTTTTTTTGGCTATGTTGCGTATGCATCCTCTGTCTTCGACTGAGGGTTGCGTTTGTCGAGAGAAAAAAAAAACGCGTATAGTGGAGTTCATCCTCGGGTGTCTACACTAATACAACCAAGTTTTCAAAAAACGCAAATCAAAACAAAATCCTGTATAGATAAAGTTAAATTTTTTCCTGATTTTTTCCCCCTTCTTTTGGCCTGAAAAATAAGAACATAGTACACTGGAAAAAAATGGTAAAAGAAAATACAGATAAAAGGCACAGTCTTGCAGAGATATCTGACTAAAACAGACGTTTGCATCCTGAGCTTGCTGTGTTTTCAATCTGGCCAAGGGAGGGGGGAAAAAAATATGTTGATGAAAATGACGAGAACGAAAACAGAAAAAAACGGTGTGTACAAAAAATCGTATGTGTTTTGTGAGGTTATTTTTTTATGGTTCAAAAAAAAAAAAAAAAAATGCTTCGGCAAAAAAATACATTTGTTTTATGTCCCATTTTAGCAGAACCTGCATCCTTCCTTGGGGAATGGGGCCAGTATTGATGTCAACAAATGACTCCTGAAAAATCATGTAGGTGTACACGGACAGACCTTAGTACGTTTTTTCCAGTCGTTCGACCACATGGTCAGAGGAGGTGGCTCCACAATTCCATTTTACATCATTCAAAAAAAAAAATTACCCTAGCTGTTTCTTCGAGAATGGGAAAAAGAATGAAAGAACCAAACAAAAGTGCCTAAGAAAGGCGAGAAAAAAAAAGTTGTCAGGCCAGAGTTTCCTGTTACAGGATGTCTGCTACACCGTAGGGTAAGGTGTGCGGTCTGTAAAACGTCCTAGTCGGGGGGAGGAACAGCCGGTTTATCAAAATACATGCCATCCTCCCTCAGAAAAAAAAAGGCTTATTTTTTTTGTGTGTTTTCTCTCAGTGTCACTATATCACCCCCTTTCACCCGTTATTTTGTTATCAGCTTTTTTTTAAACCCCCTTCGATAGGGAGGCTTCAGATTTTTATGGGAATTATGAAATTTTCCCGTTTTAACGATACCCACAAATAGAAGTGAGCTTTTTACCCAGCTCCGTTCGTGTATATTTTTTTTATTTGAAAACTTGGTTGTATTAGTGTAGCCACCCTAGAGTGTGCTCCACTATTATATTTATTTATTTTGCTTTCTTTTCTTTGAATAGAAAGTATATGAAAATTGATTTATTGTAGATGGACAGTGCCTGTGAGGCCCATTCATTCGAAGCAAACAAAAAAAAAATAATAATATTTCCTTCCAAAGATGTGTGTGCACAAGCGGCACATTCATCTTCCAAGTTTTCTTTTTCCCTACGGTATGATCCCAACCCTCGAGAACGTTGGCTTTTCTAATGCACCCACGCTACTCTCGTTCCCTCAAAAATACCCTCTCCCTCTCCCCTACAAACACCCTTTTTTGAAACGTTTTAACGAAAAAAAAAATATTTGAAAACGAAACCTGCTGATTACATTTTTTTAAAAGTATGTATGGTGACTTAAGCTAGGGAGAGGCTTACATTCATCCCAACAACCCCACCACCCACCCCCCAAAGTTTTCTGGTTCTTGGTTCGATCAGAGTACTGTTTACTTTCCCACAACCTTCCTTCAACCGTAGTGACCGGGCTTATATTTTCCAAATTTAAGTGGTCAAAAAATTGTCTAATTTTCAACATCGACCCCACTGCACGGGCGGATCCCAAAAATGCAAATAAGGACCCTTTTTAATTTGTTCCCTTGAAATATGTTATTTCGGGTTTTCAAAAGCAAACAACTGATTACAGAGGTTGAAGGAAGGTGTGTGCAAAACAACAAAAAACAATGAATTGCTAAGAAGAAGAAAAAAACACAGGGTGTGCTGTGGAAAACTCCCCGCACCCAATTTTCGAAACCACCGTAGCATCCTGGCGCTTTGATGAGTGCTGATGCGCCTGGTGTGATCAACGACGATGAGTGGGAGCCTGTGGACGACTACGAGCTGGAACACGCCGAGTCCCCCTCTACAGTCATCGAGCAAATGGTTACTGAGCCTCCCCATATCCACAGCACACCCCGTTTTATTCCGATAGCAATTACTTATTTTTTAAATCTCAACTCTGCACGTATGGGTGTGATGTGTTTCCTCGCGTACCCCTGGGCACGGGTCTAAACTGTTTGTACGTGCGCCCTTGTCTTCGGACGGGCGCTTTGTTTTTGGGTGCAGAACGCCAAATATAGGACATGAGAAAGGCAATCTTTTTTTGTAAAATGGTTTCCTCACACCATTTGGCCGGGGGTAATGTTCTGGTCATTGCTTTATTTGTTTTCCATATTTTTATGCACACAAAACAAAAAAAAGTGTCTTTTTAACAAGCCAGTCCTCATTTGGTCCTGTTCTGTGTTGTATTTGTGCTCCGACTTGGAAGAAGTGAAGGGGTGACTGTGATACATGACCCGCAATCTCACTTTCAATATAGCACGATACTAAAAAAAAACACACGTTTCAAAATAAAAGGTGCAGATCTTTTACCCAACTGGTGTAAAGTGATTGTCGACACAACTAAACAAAAAACAAGCCCCTTTTACAAACATTTTTTTTAAAACATAATTCTGGCCCTTCTTTGTTGGGTGGCATCTGTTGCTAAGAAACCAAAAATACTGTCTTGTCATTTTTTTGTTTTATTAGACGATGGTATTGCACGGTCACCTTTTATTAGAGCTAAGCATGAGAGGCTTAGGTTCATCTCACAAAACGGATTTTTTTTTTTTTTTTTTTTTTTTTTTCTTTTGGAGCAGCCCGCAATACGGTCTGCACTTCATTCCACCTTCACTTTTCTTGCATTCTCGCAGCCTCATTTTTTATTTTTCTAGATTTTTTTTTTTACCTACAAAGCCAGGGCGTTCGCTATCGCCATCGTTTTTTCCTGATCGTGGCGAAATGCCAAAAAACCCGAAATTTTTGGTTTTTTACTAGTGCTTAAAATAGGTCAAAAAAAATTTCCCGCCGGAGAGAAGCTAGTTCGTGGGGGTGAATCCCTGGTACTGAGTGGTCAAAAAAATTTTGCGATTTGCGCGTGATCCCTTCCCCAGCACAAGTGCTATTACAGCTGAACTTTCCTGATACTAAAACCAGCAAAACGATGGAGAATTTCATCAATCCCCCCTCACTGAGGGTCTCTTTGTGCTGTTTAATCAAACAGATGTACAAGAGAGAGGCATCTGTCATATGAGACTTCATCCTTATTTTGACTATTTTCAATAAACTAAAACGTCTCTCTGCCGTTGAAGGTAGAGTTGACACGAGTAGTGACACCTTCTATACCAGGGGGTACTGGACACCTTCAGCAGACTGCAGGATTGAGGAGCGAGCAGGAGTGCTGGGGAAACTTCCTTTCACGGCAGGCGGGTTTGCGGATGATTTTGAGTACAGTGGACACCCCCTCTGCGACCCCCCCTCCGGGGGGGGTCGACAGGGTGGTGGGGAGAAATCTCTCTCTCTCTTTTTTTTTTTTTTTTTTTTCCCCCTTTTTTTTATTTATTTATTTATCCCCGCTTGAGACCATGAATTTCACGCCCCTTCACAAAATCGTGAAGGAGGTGCGTGAATTTATTTTCCGGTATTTCACGCTCAAAAAATAAATTCACGCTCAGAAAAATAAATTCACGCTCAGAAAAATAAATTCACGCTCAGAAAAATAAATTCACGCTCAGAAAATC
This sequence comes from Rhynchopus sp. YZ270_cl-10, assembly GCA_964035575.1. NCBI lineage: Eukaryota > Euglenozoa > Diplonemea > Diplonemida > Diplonemidae > Rhynchopus > Rhynchopus sp. YZ270_cl-10. The sequence continues at coordinate 1,929,099 of OZ037833.1, read as the reverse complement.
GTAGAACTGAACTCTCGAAAATTTTTTTGGAGGCCTTTGGAGGCCCAATTTTGCAATTAAAGCCAGAAAAGAGGCATTTTGAGCCATTCTGGGGGTCTCAAACGCATTTTTGAGTTAATTTTCTGTATCACACAAACCACGGATTTACACGTTTTTTTTCCCAAATTTTCATCAAAAAATCCCAAATGAGACCTCAAAAGCGTGCGAGGGCACCTGTGGAGGGTGAGTCCGACACGAACACAAGTGACTCATCGTCATCGTCTTCCTCATCTTCATCAGAAGTACAGCCGCGTAAGCGCCACAAACCCGCTGCACCAGTTCTGGCTCAAGGCGCTGTCCAGCGCTAAGAGTTCCACATCAAAAAACTGAATCAAAAATCATCATAAAAAGAACCACCCCACCCTCGTCTCTTTGTACGTGAAAACGGGTTGTGAAATTCATGGTCTCATTTGGAGATAAAATAATATATTTTCGTGAATTTATACCAGTATTTCACTTACAGGTGGAAACAGCCCTCGGGGAAGCATTTTTCCCCTCGGGCTTCGCCCTCGGGAAAAAATGCTTCCCCTCGGGCTGTTTCCACCTGTGCGTGAAATACTGGAAAATAAATTCACGATAATAATATATATTATTTATACAGGGTTTCGCCCCGGTGGGGCGAAGCCCTGGGGCGAAATAAAATGTCATTTTTTCAGGAAAAGATTTTTTTAACGAAAAAAAATATTTTTCGCCCCGGGGCGAACGCCCTGTACAAAGCGTAGCTTTAAAAGGAGAAATAGTTCCTCAGATGCGGTCGCTAATCACCCCTCAGGGTAATTGAGCAATCGAAACAACCTTTCTTCTGCATAAACAAAAAAAATTACGTTACTCTTAAGGGTTGAGGATGATCTGCGTCTATACCTTCCGTAGTACAAAGGCTTCGGCCGACATTTGAGTACAGATCGTTATAGTAGGTATAACGTGATTGTCGATACAAAAAATAGTGTTCTTATAACCTCCGCGGTTCGATAACCTGCGGAGATCTGGTGTCTGCGTCTTTGTGACGTTTTTTTTTATCTTTTTTTTTGCACTCTCACCTTCCAACTTTCAACCCCCCTTTTTTTTTATCTGCCTTTTTCGTTTCTGTGTCCATGAGAGACACTGTCATTCTTTCCCATTTTCTTTTTCTGTCCACTTCTCTTAAGGTAGGTGACTGAGTACATTGTGCTTAGGTTCATCCTGACCAACTTTTTCCCCCTTTTTTTCTTCCCCGCAACAGTATTCGAATCCCACTCCTTTTTGGGCTGTTTTCTTAGTTATACCAAGACCTTTTTCTCTCCAGGCTGAGTTGTGTTGTTCAATAAACCCCTCCTCTCCCTCATACCACGCTCCACGTGGTATTAAATAAGTTCTTGTTCGTTTTTTCTTTAACACTGTTATGCGCAATGACCGTTCGTCATTCATGCTTTTTTGTTTGTCGCAGAGTAAAGTTTATGTGGAGGGGAGAGGGGGGCAAAAAAAAAAATACCCTATGTTGGATACCTCCTGCCTGGTATTGGAGACTTTGCGCTGATTTTGTTGAGATGGGGAAAGAAAAGAATCTGGCAGAGTCGAGAAATACTGTAAAAAGAAAAATTGTTCATTCTTCTTGTCAGATGTGTGGCAAGAGTTTCATTCGCTCTTCTCAAATTTTCTTCTTTTTTTTTGCTTAATCTCAGTCTGAGCCCATCTCCGGCCATATCTGGGGGAGCTTTTTTGTTGTTGTTGTGTCAAACTCCTAGTCGATGTTGTGTCCTCCTTTTTTCGAGAAAAAACAATATTCTGACACAACTTCACGCGAAGTGTCTACGGTATCGATTATTCAAGGATTCAAAAAAAAAAAAAGAAACTTTTGGGTCACAGAAAGCACACACACAAGGTAATAATATTACACCCTCCCCTCTTCCCCTCAGTTAGCGAATCATGGGTGTGTGTGAGCTGTGGGTAAAAAGAATGAACAGCGTTGCGAGAATGCATCGAGAGATGTGCTACCCGCCGCTGTCTCTTTCTTTTGTCTTTGTGGTTCAAGCCTCCATTCGAATTCGTCGGGGCAAAAAAAAAAGGGGGTATTTATTCCATCAGCAAGCGTTTTCTCCTCTCGTTTTTTTGTCATGGAAGCGAGCTAAGTGGTCCTAGCTGAAAGGAAAAAAGAGAAAAAAAAATGGTACGCCTTTGTGTGCTCAAAGCTGTTCTCCAAAACCCTTTCAAAAAAGGGGGAAGAGGGGGCAAATTATTTTGCATTGGTTTTATATGTTTGCCTACTGACATTCAGTGTTAAAGCCTTTCAACTGCACCTCTTTCACTTCACTTTAAATGTGGAAAAACGCACGATTCTCAAGCAATGATTTTTGCACAAATTGTTACCTTTTTTTACCCACGTCTCCACCTCCAAATCACTCAATGCATTCATTTCCCCCTTTTCGCTAACACACCCCTTTTTGTTTTGTGGTCACAAAATTTCTGCTTCTTTTCGCGCAACAACCATGGCTTTTATTTGCGGGGGGTTTTCCCCCAATTTGCACTATTACCTTTGGCAAGGCAAATCTTTTTTAGAGGTGACTATTCACGAGAGGATTAAGATTTTCTTTTGGAGGTGAGTCTTAGGTTCGCGCCCAGTTAGCAGACTGTCGACCGCACTGAAGGGAATTTTTTTCTTTCTTGGCAGACTAAGCATGCAAGGCTTGGCTTCTTCTTTCCAATTTTTTCTAAACTTTTTTTTTTTTTTTTTGAATCAATCAGTTGTTTTATTGTCTACAAATGGGGTATTTACGTCGGAGACGTTGGTACTGCTAAACCATTTTTGTTTTCTTTTCGTGTGCAATTTATTTTTTTTGTGGCAAAGTGGTAGAAGGATTCCCAACACAGCACCCCACCCGTAAATGATAGAAAAGATACCTCGCAGTAACTGGCCTATTTCAGAGGGCAAAAGGTGAAAATGATTGGGGGGCACCGATTTCGCAATATTTGTTTTGTGTTTTGCTCTGTATTTTTGTATATTTGCATACGCGCAGTGTGAATTGGTATGTGTAACGTGTGTCTTTTTTTTAAAAGGAAGCTTGAGAATGGGGTGGCATCAAAACAAAAAACGCGGACAATGTCCGCGTTTTTGGGGAATTTCAGACCCCCCCCTCCCCCCCCCAAAACGCGGACATTTTTGGTTTTTTTTCCCCCTATTTTTTGCTGGTTTTTGGGTGACAGGGTGCAAATTCGTGACCCAAAACACAGTTTTTTGGCATTTCCGGAATCCGTCCAGAAAGTGGTGGGGTCAATCTCGAAAATTGGACAATTTTTTGACCACTTAAATTTTTGAAAATATGAGCCCGGTCACTAATACGTGGGGCCCATTTTCGGCCAAAAAATGCTGCTGAAAAAAATTTTCTGGTGAAAATTTTTCAGCCCCAAAACATGCCGCAATTGGCATTTCCGGAATCTGTCCGCGCTGTGGTGGGGTCAATTTGCCGAAATGGCCAAGTTCTTGGTTTTGGTCAAAATGAGTGTAAGGTAAAGGGGCCAAGGTAAATCCCACAACGCAGATTTTCTCTCTCTGATGCTGAAACCATGAAAATGCGCAAAAACACCGGCATTTGCATTTCCGGAATCCGTCCTTTCTGTGGTGGGGTCAATTTGCCAACAATGATTTTGGTCAAAACCCGTCGTGTAAGGTCAATGGGTCCAAGTGTTTGCCTGTAGAAACACGTGGTAGCAGGGGTTTTAGGGCCCCCCATGCGTGTACATTTTGCAAAAAAAAACGCGGGCATCTTGTATTTTTTATTTTGCCCGAAAACACCGGCATTTGCATTTCCTGAATCCGCTGGTTCTGTGGTGGGGTCAATTTGCCGAAATGGACGAGTTTTTATAAATTTTGGTCAAAATCGTGTACAACCCCGGCAAAGAAAAAAAATTTCCAGGAAAAAAAAACCCCAAAATGTCCGCGTTTTCTGGAATTTCAGACCCCCCCCCTCCCCCCCCAAAAACGCGGACATTGTCCGCGTTTTTTGTTTTGATGCCACCCCAATCTTGGGCAAGACTTTTCTCCTATGCTGTCCGTTCCTCAGTGAAATTATGGTGATACTTTCCACCAATAAAACTTCCCCCAAGGGGAGTTTCTTTCTCTCTGAGGTTATCTGGATTTCTCAAATCGCTGTGGGGGTCGAATCTCGCGAAGTCAGTTCTATATTCTTAGAGTGTGATTAAACCTCGCACGATTCTTCCTATCGCAGAGCGATCCGGAGCTCAAAACTAATAATGTTGTAGAGTTTACATCAACAAATAATAAAAAAAATCCTTACAAACTCTAAACACAGAAAAGCGAGTGTTCGAACGTAATATGTTACTCTCTCTCTCTCTCTTGCTACTCAAAAAAAGTGTTTTATTTTTCCCTTTCCAATTTGCCTTTTTCCCCTCTTTCTGGGGCAGTGATTCTAGACACCTGGTTCTAAATCTTAAAAAAAATGTGCTGGTTCTTCTAACTTATTTCATGTTCCCCATCCCTGCTTCCCCATTAGATTCTGAGATACTAACTTTATTCAAGATGCGTAGATTGGACTTTCATCTTCAGAGTTTATGTTTTATTTGGTTAAGGTGCCTGAGCACGAGAGGCTTACCAGTAGGTTCATCTTACAAACTTTTTTTTTTTTTTTTTTCCATTTTGAATTTTAGCTGGCATACGCGTGCAATACGCTGTCAAAAAAGGGAGGTTTTCAAAGACTCTTTTTCCGTAGAGTCAGTGCCTGCGTCCCAAAGGCGTTGTTTTTCACTATCAACTTCCCTTTTATGTTTTGAAACTCGAAGTGTCCAGCTTCCAAGAGATTAGAAAAAAATGGGTGAGATAAAAAGCGTCTTTTCCCCCCTTTATTATTCGTCTGTCTTCCTTATTCTGCATTTTTTTTTCTTTCTAATATTGTTTATTTGCATACAAGCTTCCCTCGTGTGACTACCAACGAAGTACTTCAGTTTGATAACCAAGCGAGGAAATGGACGAAATACGTCCTTCATGTATTGCACTTTCAACTTCACCCTTATTTTTTTTAAGTACATTTGTAACTCCCTATTTCGATGAGTTACTGTAAAAGTATTGTTTTATTTTTTAGAAGAATTTTTGGAATAGTGTAGTTGCCATTTGTGCAAGCTCCGCTGTCAATTTTTTTTTAAACAGCTTCGGCCAACATTGAGGGACAGACCTTGGTTACGGTAAGGCGATGGTCGAGACAACACAAAAAGAAACCTCGCCAAACCAGAGATTTGTTGTTCGTATCAACGCCGTAGTGTTTTCGTTGTCAAAAAGGGTTTTTTTTTGTTGATTATTTTTTATTTTTGATGGCTAAGTACAAAAGAGAGGCTTAGGTACATCTCCCAATACCCATTTTTCTTCTTTTTTTGTGTAAAAACTAATAATAATACGTGATGTATTTTTTTGAGCCGTTCAAAAGGTCTTTTTGCTATCTCTATATACTCTGTTTCATTTCCTCTCTCTCTCTCTTATTTTAGGCCCCTCAGCGAATGTCTTTCCGTTACGTTTTTTTCTGAGGTTTTATGTAAAAAAAAAACGAAATCTACCCCACACCCCATATATATTTTTTTTGTACGAATAATTCTTTGTAAGTAAGAGCATCGGAGCGCGCTGGTCGGGCACAATTGAGAACATGAAGTTGGTCGGCTCCGGGGCTTCCTGCGATGGTGGTGCGGGGGCGGCAGTGGTGGATGATGCTTGCGTCAATGGCGTCTGTGTTAGCGTCATGGCACGTGCACGCGCTTCTTCCAGAAGCTCCCCCTCCCTCCTCTTTTCTTCCTCCTCCTTTTCTTTTGCTCTCCTTTTTTCATCAATAATATGCTGATCCCATGCCTTTGCAGCCCCATCCGCCAGCGCCACCCAGCTCTTCTCGAAGGCAACATCCTCCAACATGTCAGTGTCGAAACGCTTCCACACCCACGTCTTCTTCCGCTGCGGCCAGTTTTGGTGGGATTGGAAGCCCCTTGCCTTCCCTTGCATGGTCAGGATGGCTTTCAGGTCCTGGCAACCTGCCCTGACGTCTTCACCAATGTCGGACCACTTCCCCCAGGATTCGTAGTCGGTGTTGTACGACGGGTCGCTGGGCATCTTCTTGTAACTTCTTATAAGATACTCTCTCCCCCTCTCCCTCTGGATGGGGCAATGATTATATACCTTGCAAACAACCTCCCTCGTGGTAACCGTGTGCATGACAAAATGAAGTGCTCTCGGTTTCGATAATCCGACATGGCGTTTTGCACTTATCTTTTTACCACCCCTCTACAGCAAATACACTCTTTTTTCCTTCTTCGAGAAGGTCTTTTTATCATGGCATGGAAATGCATTACTATGTTCTTTGACAATTTTGGTGCGGAGTTGCTGGCGGATGTCGAGACGGTGCTGGATGCGGGATGTGTCGGGGCGCTGAAGGCACTGCAGAACTCTGCTATGTCCGAAGACACTGTTGCGAGTCTGGCGCAGGCAAACACGCTTTTGGAGGTAACAACCACGAAACAGGAGAGCGGTTGGGACCATGTGTGTTACAGAGAACTTCACGTTCTTTGTCTGTTCACACGCGCCATATGCACTATGAAGGACGCCCCTCTCGACGCAATGCGTGATATCGATATGGGCATAATCCTTGGTGCACCCAATGAGCTTTACGCCTCTATCCTCGCCGAAGCAGAACCGCTCTGCAAAGCAGCCTTCTTCGCTAAAATGGGCAAAAGAGTCCCAAAGTTCTCTTTCCCCAAAGAAGACCCCGAAGAGAAGGAGCTGGACTACCCCATCGACACTGCACCAGAAGACATCAACGCAGCCACTTTCAAAAGCGAATACTACAAAAAGGAGGTTCCGATTGTTATTAAGAGTCCCACGCTATTGGCTGAATGGGATGCGTTTAAGAAATGGTCAAGTGTACGGTATTTTGTTGAGGCAGGTGGTTGGCGTGTGGTCCCCACAGAGGTAGGTTGTAAACGCAATGTGGACCGCCGTGCAAGCTATGTCTGGCATGAGGAGGCGACAACGCTGCACGACTTTTTGATACGCAGAGTGGCCAAGCGTGGGGACGGCCCGCCAGCGTATCTTGCACAGCATGGTTTGCTGGCGCAGATCCCTCAGTTGGACGCAGATGCACCGACACCGTCGCTTCTTGCCGAGGTTGCCACACCAGAGACTATCACAAAGAACTGCTGGATCGGGTCTGCCGACACTGTCACAGAACTGCACTGCGACTCATATGACAATCTCTTCGTGCAGGTGGCAGGATTCAAATACATTCGTCTGTACAGCCCAAAGCACGCAAGACGTCTCTATGTGGGCCACCGTGGTACCAACGGTGACGGCGGTCAAGGAAACTGCAGCAGCCTCCTCTGTGAGGCGGAGGACTTCGTCGCGCACCCCCTCGCCCGCAACGTTCCCTACATCGAAACCGTGCTCGCCCCTGGCGAGGCGCTCTTCATCCCGGAGGGCTGGTTTCACTACCTCAGGGCAGTGACACCGTCTGCGAGTGTGAATCATTGGTTTTAAAATTTTTGAGTCATTTTCTTTTTCTTGAATGCCTATTTAGGGTACACTGTCGAGAGGGCTTTGTATTTCAAAAAGGTATTTCTATCAACTAGTGCGTCCGTCAGTGTACGGTGAGGTGTTTGCATTTTCAAACTCTTTCTATCCCATTTTTATCATTGTTTTAGTAGAGTGCAACGAAAATATCGGAATCCTCTTTTTCCTCCAAATAATCTCATTTTTTTTTGTTGCAAAACGACTTCATTTTTCCAATTTCCAGCTGTTACAACACAACCAATTACAATTAAGGTGACTAAACATAGAAGCAATAGAAGTAATCTAATCAGACTAAACATAGAGCATGGCTTCCGTTCACCTTAAGCTTTTTTTCTTCTACAACACTTCGACAAAACTCTCCATTCTCTTAAATATCTTATCTCAACCATTCCTCTTACAGCCCCCTCCCTCCCTCCTCCCTCCCTCCTCCCTCCCTCCTCCCTCCCTCCTCCCTCCCCCCTACACTATACTATGTCTGATAAAAAGCCTGAAAAAGACCCTAACCGGGAGCGGCGAAGGCGGCGACGTGAGGAGGAGGAGGAGAAGGAGAAGAAGGGTGGGGCCCCTCAGGCGCAGCCGCAGGAGGAGAGACGGCGGAGGAGGAGGGAGGAGGAGGCTGCTGGGGCTGCACCGGCGCCTGCGGGAGAGGCGCCGAGGGAGCGAAGGCGGAGGAGAGAGGAGCAGCAGCAACAGCAAGATCCAACCCCTGCAGAGAAGCCTGCAGAACGTCGCCGTTCTTCTGTTCCCCCGGAGAAGGCGGAGAAGGCAGAAAAGGAAAAACCCCAGAAGACTGAAAAAGAAACAGCAAATGGAAAGAAGTTGAGTGAAACTGAACGCACCTTTAACCTCTCCTCAGCAGCATACTCCCGTATGCGTCGCTATCTTGATAAATATGAAAAAAGTTGCGCCTTCCACAAACTCCTTGAAAAAATGCTCACCGAACAATACATGCAACTCCTTGGCCTCTCCGACTCCGACGAAGCCAAAAGCGATAAAGAACGCTGCAAGCTTTCCGATGCCATGAACGTCTCTGCCGACCCTAAAGTCTCCTCAGCGCACATTATGACGAATTTTTATTCTGGAGTATTAGAATTTGGGAAAATGCCGATTCCTGCGGATTTGAGGCAATCCGTTGATGTCCTGGAGCGTGAATATAAGGAAGCGAAAAAGGCGGAAAAAGGACGCAGAGAAGAAAAGGAAAGACACGAACGAGAGGCGAAGGTTGCAGAGGTAGAGGAGACCGTTGCAGAACCTGAGGAGGATGAGGAGTATGACGACGACTTTGAGGATGACGACTTTGTGGATCCTGATGCGGAGAAAGCGAACAAAATCATTAACCAGCAGATGCAGCGCGAATACGAGGACGCGAAACAGCAACGAAAAGACAGAACCCGCGACTCCCGTGTAGGCACACCCAAAAAGGACACTACCAACCAAGGCATTGTCCTTGCCGAAAGAAAGGGGATGAGTCATGCAGAAGTGTTGAAGGGCAGAAAGCTTAGCGCCGAACGCACCAAACAGATGTCCCGAGCGCAGGAGATCCTCCAGCTTGTCCCGCTCGACTGTGTGTCGTTTGATATGATGGAGATCCAACCCATCACCGAGTATGAGCTTTACATACGCAACTTTGGTTCCTCCAATAGCGAGCAGGTTTCGACACAGGTTCCAGATGAAACTGAGATCGACACCACTGCCATTCAAACTGATGAAATCACTATGGAGGACCACGTGGCGCAGGCCCCCGAAGATCTCGGTCTCAGTGGGAAGGCTGTGCAGCCGAAGGGGCGTGGTGCGTCACGCTACCGTATCGACACAGCACAGCTGTCCGCTTTCATGACAAACTGCAGCGGTGTGTTCAGAGTGCTCTTAGATGAAAATATGACTGCCCTAGAGGGGGGTGTGGAGTCGCAGACGTGCCCCTTCAGCAGAAAGACGACAACCCTCAAAAACAACAAATTTATCGGTACAGAGCGTGGTACAACAGGAGTGGTCTTCAGCAGAGTTGCGCTTCAATACATGGCGTCCATACACGAAAGCGCGAAGGGCGAGGTCTCTGGGTTCGGGGAGGACACCTCAGTCAGAGACGGCCTGGTGTTGGTGTGGAATGTGAGCAACCCAAGCACACCCGATAAGTTCTGCATTGCCGGTGGCACCATTACGACGGCGACGTTTTCGCCGTACAACGGACACCTGCTCTATGGGGGGAGGTATGCACCACGTTTTCATAGTCCGACAGAGAACCGGGTGTCTGCGCCCACAGATTCTCTACTGTCAACTTCCATATTTTCTAAATTTTTTCAATTAAACCACTCACACCACAGCTCAAACGGGTCAGTCTATCTCTGGGACCTCCGCGAGCCCGACCACGCGCACGTTCACCACAAAAAGTCCGGCACGTCCTCCGCCATCCTCCGCACCCCCACCTACTCCACGGACTACATGTCAGGTGAGAACCATTCTTGCGCGATTCGGCGAATCCTTCCTGTAGGGTACAACAACATTCTGATGGGAGGGATGAACGACAGCGACAGCAGTGAACAGGTATACCACCCGAGGTTTTCTCCTTTGTAAACCCTTTTGCCCCCCCACAGGTCGCAACTCTCGATGAAACGGGGTGTGTCAAGATCTGGATTGTTGTTGATGTTGTGGACAAACGTGCCTTTGAAAAGGACTATGGGCTTAATGTAGGGGGCAAGCTTCGTCTCTTCCGCTCTGCGACTGTGCAGCCACAGCCTGCGAAGTTCAACTTTGATCCGGTATGCTCTCCTCTTCTCTCCTCACATTTCACTCTCTCTCTATCACAGATTCGCATGCCCGACAAAATCGTGATACGGGATGACCTGGACCCTTATAGTGGAGACCGTGTGTCGTCGTCTCCGATTGCAAAGAAAAGAAAGCAGCATCAGTCGGTGCTCTGGGAGGACCCCGACACATTCCCGGAGATGCGTGCATTTGACCTGGAGTTCCAACCGGACGATGCGTCGCAGTTTTTGATTGGGTCTGATTCAGGGGATGTGCTGCATTGTTCGCGGTTTGGGGATCGTGCGGTGCCTTCTCGGTATAAGTCTTCACAACGGTTGCCTGGGGATATGATAGGAAGTGCGGATGCGAAGTACGGGACACGTGTCTTGACACTGCACTATGCGTCGGTTTGTGACAGCCGTCTCTTCCTCGCAGGGCTCAGCGACGGAAGCCTCAACATCTACAAAACCGGGTGGGGCACCCCGCTCTTCACCTTTGAGGACTTCACACATCACCCCATCATCGTAGCGCGCTGGTCTATGCAGCACAGAGGTGTCGCCTGGGCGCTTGACTCTAACGGATTCATCTTCATCTTTGACATGATAGAGGACGATATCATAAAACGTGAAAAGCCTGTCCTCGCGCATGACTGCAAACTCAACATTGACGGGAAAGTCAGCTATCCTAACGACTTTGATTTTTCTTATGACGACCGTGAGCCCAAGCTTGCACTCAGCTATTCAAGCGGAAGGGTGGACCTCCATGTCATTGCTGATGATATTCTGAAAGGTATGTAGAATGTTCGGATTGTGTTGTTGTTGTTTTTTATACACTTCCCTAATGCTTTCAAATTTTATTTGAAAGTATATGCATTTGGATTGTGTGTTTTTTGAAGATGTCTGTGGTAGCTCATCAGCAACCACATTATGCATAAGAAAATATGCGGAGACTTTGTGTGAGAGTTTTCTCGGATTTCTCAAAAAGCCCCCCCCCCCAAAAAAAAAATGTAAAAAAACACAACAGGTCGCTCGGAAAGAAGTCAAGGCGATTGGCTCAACTCATTGCTCTGAGGGGGGGTGGGGGTGAAATGGGGAGGGGTTTTTCTCTCATGTCAGTAATGACAAGAGTGAAAACGCCATACAAAAAAATTTGGTACACAAAAAAGGTTGTCTTTATTGGTCAACATTAAGGGGAGAAGAGAAGCCCAGTGGGGGACGCTCCGTTCTTTGTGTTGCCTTTGAAAAGACGGTGCGTTCGTGATGAAAGGGAGTTGGGCTTTGTGTTGCGTCCTTTCCGGTATTTTGTTTGAGGGTGAGTAAGGCGCAGAATCATTCTTCAAACTTTTCTCTCTTATTTTTTTTTTTTTGCGGTAATTCGGTTTTTAACAAACATAAGATTTTTCAAGCTTTTATTTTTCATTCTTTTTTTTAGACTGTCGAAAGATGCGTATTCCCGAGAGGTTTTATACATCTTCCAACCTTCCATTCCTTTTCTTAACTAGGCACACCACACAACCCTCTCATAGAACCCATATTCTGCATATATTTTATTTCTGGGAGAAATAAATGGGTTATCTTTTTTTTCTTCCGGTTGTTTGCCCTTTCCCAAAAAAACCCCCTTTTTTTTGCCACAAAAAATACCCCCCCCTTTTTTTCACCACGCTCAGTCTGAAGTCGCGTGTCATAAGTAATCTATGTGGAAACACGTCTTTCCCCTCTGTCAGAAAACATAAAACCTTTTTCGAAAGGCCAGAATTTTAAAAAAAAAGACCCCCCCTTTTTTCTCTCTCCTCTCTCCTTATCTCTCCTTATCTCTCCTTCTTTTCAGTGTAAACCACGAAATGGATGTAGGACTGCATGGTTGGGGGTCCAACCCCCCACCCGGTCATACCAAGGTACACTGTTACGAGAGGGCTTTGTATTTCAACTTTCAAACTTTTCTTTAGATTTTTATTCATTTCTACTCAGGCCCGACCCCTCCGATACACAAATGGTGATATAGCGTAGAGGTTTATTCTGTTCGCGATGCGGAGGCGGGGAAATGACTCGTGGAGATGGGTGCGATCGTATAAAGGAGTGTTGGTGGTGGTGATGGTGCTGGCGGGGTGCATGGCTTTAGCTGGAGTGTTCCGGGTGTCAACGGACATTGATGAGGGAGTACCGGACCCTCAGACACAAAAGAAAAAGGTTCGCCCCAGCACAGCCTTGGTCACAACGGCAACGGAGGCGCCTTCTACTCCTCCTCCCCCATGCGCAGCGCACCGTAGTTGTGGAAACTGTCTTACCCAATCTGGGTGCTATTGGTGTGCGAACGCAGACTCATTTGAGGTAGACCAATCCAGCGGACGGTGCATCGATTCTTCAACCCCATCCTTCGCAGTAACCTGTGAAGATATTGAGGATAACTCCTGCCCCTTCATTCTGTCTGAGAACTATAAAGCAAACACTGCAGCGAATTTCAGAGTGATCCATGTTGGCATCCAAAAGGGGGGTCCCGAAGCATTGATACAAATGCATTTGGCGCTGTTGTTTTGGGGGTTCAGAACAACGTTGGATACAAGAAAGAATAAGCAGGGTATGGAGATTAAACCGTTTTTTAAGAAGGCATATTCGACGGAGCTTGCACGGAGCCCGGAGTTGCGTTGGTTTGGTTCATATGATGAGTGGTTGACGACAGGGAAGCCGGAGGATGTGTTCATCGAAACGGAAACTTGGAAGTGCAGGCAGAACCTCCAGTACTTCCAAGGCAAGGGCCGTCAGCTGCAGTGGCACCTCACAGTGTGGAAGAAGAACAACCGTGAGGACTGCACGATATCCGCCCATACGCACTACATCGCGAAGGATTATATGCATATCTCCACCAGGGCAGTCATGTACCCGTACATCTCCCCGCATATCCATAAGCTCAGCAGCGCCGCAGTCCTCAAGGATCCTTCATTCAAAGACAAAGAAAACCTAGTCATGTACGACGCAGATGCAGGCCTCACCGAAAAGGACTTTGTCCTAAAGGGTGCAGTCAGCTTTACAACAAGGATTGCGCAGGGTCTCAAGCCAGAGGTGTTGTACGCGTTGTACGCAAAGGCTAAAGTGTGTATCGACATGAAGATGCCTGGTGCAGAACGTTTTGTGTACGAAGCTGCGCTCTTTGGGTGCTGCATCATCACCGACCGTGACGGAAATGGCGCAGACGATTTGGACCTTCCTATTCCTGCACGCTTTAAGATCGCCCCTGGGGATATGGTGACTCTGAACAAACGGGTGCAGGAGATTCTTGGCTCGTTTGAAGAGGTTTCGAAGGAGTTTGCACCACTGCGCCGTTTTGTGACGTCGCAGCGTGTCTCCTTTTTACGACAGGTGAGGCGGTACTACTCCGACAACATACATATTGTAGGGTTTATGGGCGAGGGGCGGACGGAGGGGGAGCTGCTCAGCTTTGTTCTGTCGCATGTATTGTCAACCCCGTTTGCGACGGTTGAGGTGGTGCAGTGTGCGGGGCAGGAGGTGAAGCTCAATGCGGGGACGTTCAGGACGCTGCGTGAACGCACGCTTCTTGCGGCAGTGAAGTTCACCACGGCGCAGTGCACGGGGGATGCAGAGTTGGCTGCAGGGTACGCGCTGCCGTTCCCAGGGCGTGTCTCCCATGTCCTTGCGTACACAGACATCCGTTATGTGCCGTCCTTAGAGGATTTGGTGGCAGTGCTCTCCACGGAGCTTGACTCGCAGCACGAAGCGTCCCATGGAGACAAGACCGCACTCTCCCTCGGCCCGCACATTTTGTTCGCCTTCTCCAAGCATTTCGCCTACGTCTGGAAGTGCTGGCTGCACGGCTCCTGTCGAAACGTGCACCCAACCACAGCCGACACCATGTACAAATCGCAGGTGTCCCCCCTCATCGCCAGCATGCAGTCGTCCGACCTCATGCCCACAGAATTCCTCTGCCAACACCCGGTCTACGCAAACAAAAGTGTGCAGACGCTCCTCCCAACTAAGGTGCGGTGTTGAGAGAAAGCAACACAAAAAATAAAACACCCCCCACATAACCCCCCCCGTAACACCAAAATAGTCACTAACCGTCATTATTTTTTTCTGCTTTTTTTTGACTAAGCATCTTGATTAAATCGTCCCCCTTCTCTCAGAAAAAATACACTAAAAATTAGATGACGGCGGTGAATTTGGAGTCCCGCTTGGATGATACAGGGCAGATGATGACGGAGCTGTCATCACGCTTTGAATCACCTGCAGTGTCACGTGGGCCTGGTACTCCGGGGTCATCTGCGCGAATAGAGCGCATCAACCTGGACATTGCGTTGTACACTGAACGTCTTGATGATACGTTGAACAGCCACCCCGAATCACTGAGGGCGCTTTGCAAAGAAGTCCTTGGGCAGTATGGGGACACCAAACACGAACTCTCGGAACTGACCTCAAAGTTCCAGCAGCAGCAGAAGGAGCTAGACAACGCCACCCGCATGCTCCGCCAGCAGCAGTCCCTCGTCTCTGCAGGCCTCGTTGCGAAACGTCCACAACAGCAACACCCCGAGATTGCTTTGATGACCCGCCTCATCCAAGAGATGGAGGGAGTTATAGAGCATGTCAAATCAACGCACACTGTTTCAACCCTTCCACAGGACTTTGTAAAGGTACATCGGAAGCTAGGGGAGGTGGATACGCTGGACTTTGCGGAGTCGGTGTTGAATGTACGGTGTAGGTTGGCGACGTTGTTGGACGACGTCATTCGGCCGTGCTCTGTGAAGCATGCGGCAGGGGCAAGCCCGATGCCGCCTTCCCCCTCTCGAAGAGAGCTGTCCATGCAGAAGGAGAAGATAGCAGCCTCACATAGTACGTTGTTAGCGGTCATGGGGAAGTTCGGTCTTGTCGGGCGTGTTGTGTCTTCTGAGGCCTCTGTTGATGAAGGTATAGACAAAACGATGTTAGACTCCGAACGGCTTCTCACTGCAGTAGAGGATAACCTTGCATCCGCATTGAAACGCTTAGGGCGTATCGTAGCTAATATAGTACCTTTCCCTGCACCGCTCTCCTCTGCGTCATCCTTTATAGACTATATAGCGAATTGCTCCTCTCACCTTGAAGATTTTTCTAGCAAATCTCTCAAAGATTTGAGCGAAATGACGTCCGCGTTTGGATTTGACTCTGCAGTGCACGCGGCGTCTCCAACGGTAATCTCTCTTATTACCAGAGCAAAGCAGATTTCGTTATCAAAAATGCCGCAGAATCCGCAGGAAGCGACTTCTACGAGGATGAAGCATATTTTAAATCTGTCTGGATCGATTTTGGAGTTGGTTTCACCAGAAGATGCGGATAGAATGAAAGATAGAGATATCGAGGCTGTGTTGCGCACTGCGGTGGTGCATATTGAAGCGGCGTGTGGAAGGGAGGCGAAGGTGCAGAGCGAGCTGCAGGAGGCGAAGCAACTTCTCGCAGAGGCAACTGCAGCGCGGCAGACAGAGACACGCCGTATAGCGCATATAGGCGATATCCTCTCAGAAATCATTCTCGACCCTTCAAAGCTTTCGCTCCGTGACGCTTCAGGGGAGCTCAGCGAAATTGAAATAAAACTGCCCAAAACGGATACTCTCTCTGTAGAAGAAAAGCTCTCAGAGCTGCACCTCCTCTACCAAGAAAAACGGGACAAAAACTTTGAGCTCGAAGCTGAGCTGGATGCTTGCAACGTTGCCCTGAACAGATTTTTTGGTGAATTCGATCGAGAATTTGATTTTATTTCGACCGAACCCTTAAAACTAAAGTTAGACACTTTGCCTAAGGTTTTAGCACTGTCTCGCAAACGAGGCAACAACCATGATACAAACACTTCTGACGATGAAGCAATCCTCCACCAGAGCGAAGGGACGATGCACAAGATTTATGCAATGCTTCGTGCAGGTGACAAACAGTGGGGTTCGGGGCAGGTGGATTTGAACAGTGTGGAGGCTGCGGTGGAGGGGTTGACACAGAGGGTGCGAAGTGCAGAGAGACGTGCTGCGGAGTTGGAGACACATTCGCGGCGTATCATGTCGAAGATACAGAACATCATATCAAGCTATGACTACCGCTCGCCTGCAAAGCGCCATGTTCACATCGGCGACGACATCGATGAAGACAGCGACGACTTCTCCTCAGGCGCCCTTCACGACCTCGAAGCTCTCCTCCAAACTCTTGTCAAAGGTGGCAACAAAGACGCATCCTACCGTATTGAGCGTGACTATGTCCTCGACAACGTAGAAGAAAACCTTCGTGTCATCCTCCCCCACGTTGAATCCCTAGTAGGCGTGCCTGCAGGGGCAGACCGTGGAGTGGATCTCATGGTGACACCCTCAGATGATTCTCTCAGCAGGTTGACAGTAACAATGTCGCGTTGGAAGCGTGCGCTCGATCACTTCAAGATGTCGCAGCCAAGCTCTGGCTATGGGGGTGAAAAGGTGTTGCTGAGGACCGTGCAGCATTTCACCTCTCGTCTGCGTGCGGCATTGTCCTGCCAAGACCTTCCAGGGGATATTGGTGAAGGCTCGCGTCCGCCGTCGACCTTCCAAAGCATAGAAGGTGACTCGCTAGAGGTTGCGGTCAATGAGTTGGACCACTACACCACAGCCGCGTCTGCTGTGGTGGAGAAGTACGGCGGGGAGCGTACCAGAGTGCTTGCCACCCTTCAAACCATCATCGCGGCGGCAGCTGAGGTGGGGAAAATGAAGGGCCCGAAGGAGGGTGAGTCTGAGGTGCACGCAGTCAGCCAGATGGCGGCTGCGTGTGTGGCGGACCTGGTCGGGCGCTACTCAGGCACGCATACACGTCTGCAGCGGTTGTCCTCCGCTGTCCTCTCCAGCGCCGCCGCTGTGGACAAGATCATGCCCAGCAAGAACGAAGCCCGCTCCATGAGCCTCAGCCGCAGAAACGAAGATGTGCCCGAGTTTGTCCTGCAGGAGTCGATTACACGTCTCACTGCGCGTGTTGGGGGCAAGGTGCGTACACCGGAGCAGTTGGAGACACCAGGGTCGCCTCAGTCGGTTCCCGAGGGGACTGTGGAGCAGTTGCGTTTCCTTGCATCGCAGGCGCCTGCAGGCAGCTCCCTGGACGACCTTGTGTCCTGTGTTGGCGAACGTCTCGCTGCCTTTGAAAGCGACCGTGCCGTCCAAAAGAAGGAAGGCGAGCGTGCACGCACCGCATGGCGCAAGCTGCACGACGAAGTGACACGCCGCCTCGCACCCTTGCTCGACATCCTCGAAGACAAAGCTTCGCGCAGCCGCACACCACCACCACGCGAGCAAGAGGACGAAGGCAAAAAGGCGTTCAATACCATATGGCGTCTGGAGGAGAGGGTCATGGCGCTCAACAGACAGCATCAGGTGCTGACACAGGACCATGCGGGGGAGCGTTCGCGACGCATCGACCTTGAGCAGCGCCTGAAAAGCATCAAGAAGCAGTACGCCAAAACCTCAAAAGAGCTGGTGCGTATGTGTGTCGTGACGGAGGTCACTGCCGTGCCCGTTGCAGACGAGCTGTCCAGCGACATTGACATTGAGGCCACCTCGAGGTCCCTCTACGAAGCTGTTGTGACTCTTTCTGAGACTGCTGGGCAGGTCTCGCAGATGCGTGAACAGGTCATGACGAGCTCTACGGATGCAGAGGAGAGCAAGGCACACGCCGCGAAGACTGACATGCGCCACCTGCACTTACTGAACGCGGTGACGGATGTCCTTAGCGTGCTTGGCCTCATGCCGTCTGCACCATGCGACGGTGACAACACCTGGGATGCGGTTGTCAGTGGTGTGTCGAAGCTTCTCTCTGAGGTGCGTGAAGGCCGCGAGGCGCGCACCCGTGTGCAGAGCTTGGAAATAATGATGGAGACATTGCTGAGCGAGGTGCAGGGGGTACCCTCAAAGGGTGCAATGGAAGTGCCGGAGACACGTTTCTCGTTGTCGCCACTGACAGCCGCGTCGATAGGCAGCCCACCGAGGAGGCAGCCACCACCGTCACCACCAACAGAGTCGCCTGCACCACACACAGACGACTTCAAAGCAGACGCAGACAAGATGGAAGCCTTCAGACAACGCTGCACCCAAGTTGTGGACACATTCCGCACAACGCTGCAAAGCGCAGAAAACGAGAAAACGCTCGAAGCAGACCTCCAAGAGGCGCACACCGCACTGCAACGCATCCAGGCCACCCTACTAGGGCAGGAGACACCGTCACATCAGGCAAACAGACAGGACCCGGGGGTGACTGCCGACAATGTGTCGGAGCGTGTGCAGCATCTGATTGAGGTGTCAGCTGCGTCAGCTGCGGAGAAGGCGAAGCTTATTCGGCAGAACCTTGAATTGAAGCAAGACCTGGAGAAGGCTCAGGACGATGTGGCTGGGGTGCGTGAGGATCTGCAGGATGCGAATGAGAGTCGTGGACATTTGAAACGGAAGTTGGAGAGTGCGAACATGTTTGTATCTTATGCGAAGGAGATGATGGACGATGCGGACAATGCTGCTGGACGCGAGACGGACCCTTCAGGCGACGAGGACGAGGAAGACGAGTTCAAAGAGGTCATTGCGGTGCGTGCGTACCAATCGTACCTCACTGTGCGCAAGGACAACGAAACGCTCACCCGCAAGCTGGAGGAGGCTGAGGGCGAGATTGAGGAGCTGCAGCTGCAGGAGGACTTCTTTGGAGGCATCAGCGCCAAGGTCATTGCCCTCGACTCTGTCTGCACGGACGCCCTGGGCAAGCTCCGCCAGGACACACCGTCAGAGGTCTCCTCCTCTCCCACCTCATCACGCGCACCAAGCCGCACACCCCCAGTGAAGCCCGACGGCAGCCCTACCACCATCCTGAACCACATCGCCACCATGTCGAACACACTCAGCAACATCAAATCCGAGTCTGCCGCACTCCAGAAGGCGCTCCAAGAGCTGGTCCACAGCGTCGATGCCATCTCGTCTGCGGTGGGTGCAGGTGTGTCGCCACCCCAATCGCAGGATGTGCTGACGACTGCTGCGTACCTGCGTAGTGCACTGCTGCACTTGCAGGGATTGATCGAGGAGAAGGTGGATGCAAACCGGTCCTCCCTCGACACGATCAAAGACATGGAGGAGCAGCGCCGTACACTGCTGAGGGAGAAGGAGGGTCTGCAGCAGCAGGTCAACCACCAGCAGGAGCAGCTCAGTGTCAAGCAGGCGTTGCAGCCTCGCATGGAGCCGCCGTCACGCCCGCCGCCACCACCTGATGTGCACCTCTCCTCGACAATGCCGCAGTACCACCCACGCGATGAGTACCAAGGCGACCGTGGCTCCACGCTCTCGGACAGACATATGTTCGACCTCCACGCACAGCCGCAGCGTCAGCAGCAGCGCTTCATGGACGAGGCCGTGAGTGAAGCCCTCTCACACGACTTCGCACACAACAGACACCACCCCAACATGAGCACCACCAGCGTCTCTCCGCAACGCGCTAAGGGGGGCGACCCGCGCGAGCTGTATGAGATAGAGCGGGCCATGTTTTCGATCACGAACAAGCTGGAGGAGCTTGTTGGGAAGGTATGCTAGGTTGTTTCTTCCTAAGGCTAAGGTTCATCTTGCCCTTATCTTTTTCTCACCCACCTCTAACATCAACAGGTCCCCGTTGTCTCGGAGTCGCCTGTTCCTACCCTTCCGGACATTGCCTGGCATCTGGACACGCTCTGCACCAACATTGTCACAGAGCTCAGCTACCTTGCGCACAAAGTGCTTCCGGGACAGCCGATCCTTGACGCTGTCAAGTCGAAGTACGCTGCGCAGGCGTACAGCAGTGCACCTGAGCAGAGCATGGAGCGGGTCAAGGCGCACATTGCACAGCTGCTCCAGCTGGGGAATGGTATGTGACACTACTTCGCATGGGTGCGGCATAGCTTCAGCACTCAACCACACAGCGATCGCCTCAGCACCCCCTCGCGAATGTACAAGGATGCTTCTGAAGAGCACGAAGTCGGGTGAAGATGAGGACAGCATTGGTCTGGTGGCATGTACCAGACGTCTGCACGTCATCGTCGCGAACAAGCTTGACGCCGCACCGCGTGAGATCAAAGAGCTGAAGGCGCGTAGCGAGCTTCTTGAGGCTCAGGTACGCAGCATGGAAATCGAGGGCGACAAGCGTTCCACGTCTCTCAGGAACAGCACCGGTGCGGAGCGCAAGGCGTCGCAGCTGCTGTCTATGCAGAAGGAGAAGTTTGAGGCGCAGAAACGTCTTCTCGAAGAACGACTGTCGCGTGCAGAGGGAGCACGGGACTCCGTTCAAGAGCAACTGGATGCGGCACAGGTATAGTCTTAATTCAGGAAAACTACAATAAAAAATACCATGACAGAGCAACCTTGCACTAAGCCGGAACAGAAACGCTGGCGACGTTGGAGCACGTTCCGTATCCCGTGTAGTGTCACCACATTCAAGTGTACAACGCCACCCCTCACGGTCTCCGTCCAACCAACAGAGAGAGCAGCAACACCAACAGCAACAGCACCACGGGTATGCTACCTCTCTTTTTAACTCTCCAATAAATAGAGCACAATTGATAAGCACCAACGAACCCACCCCACCAATCCACTCTGTAACTCACTATTGCTCTGGCAACACATACTATTATCAAACCTCCTCACAGCGTCCCTGCCGCAGTAGTCGCTGCCGTCGAGAAGGAGAACGACACCTTAAAGTCTCAGCTGCAGGACACAAACACACAGTACGACGAGATGCGCCATGCTGCAGAGAAGCTTTCTGAGAAGCTGGAGGAGAAGGAGGTGGCGCGGAAGGACTACAAGGATAAGTATAGACAGGCACTTGACGAGATCGAGGCCTTGGAGGACGAGAAGGAGTCTCTGAAGAAGGGGTTCGCTGCGCAGCTCACTTCTGTTAAAGAACAGCTTGTGAAGCTCCAGGTACAGAAGGGCAGTCGCGCCAAATCCGCCAGCTCCGACCCCCAAAGCAGGCGGACCGCTACCCCCAGCTCCATACCCCGCGACATTAACAGAGATTCCATCACAGTTCCACAAGAGTTCAATCTGCACAAATCAAAGGGCAGAACCGGGTGTTGGGTCTGCGACAACCCAGACGGCCCTACCAAGTACGGAGGCACCGCCCCACCCCATCAGTGCACAGCCAAGAGGCGCAGGCGGGACGCATCTCCTCTGGCAAGTTGAGAAACCGTTCAATTCAGGGAGACGTTTTTAGTAAAGTTCAAACATAGATTTGTTTTTGTCGCAAATGGCATTCGATTTTCTGGTGGCAATAAAAAAAACACAGTAGTACAGTGGAGATTGCACACCTGTGGCAACACAACCGAGACAACTACACTACCCCAACAATTTATCAAAAAAGTGCAAAAGAATAGTCAGTCCTGTTTATTAAATACAAACGTTAGAGCTTTGGGTAATTTTGCTTTATTTTTCTCCTGCACTTTCAACCTCACTTCACTCTTCGCTTTAATGATAGTGTTGGGTTTCTTTTTTTGACGGAGTTGAAAAAAAAAAAAATGTGCTTCTCACTGTACATTCAAGACATGATTCTTTTTTTGTTTTTTTTTTTTTTGAACGTCCTTGGCCTCTTTCTTTGAATGCAACGTATATGATGTTAGTTCTTTTTCTTTGTTGACCCAGTTAGCTTGGACGTCATATTTACCACTTTTCTCTTGTTTTTCCTTCAACGCAGTATGTTTAGATCTCTCTAATTAGAGCAAAAGGGAGGGATAGATTACCCAAAAAACCCCCTCCCTCCCTCTCCCTCTCCCAATCCAACAAAAAACCTGCGTTTTTTTTTTTTAAATTAATAGCTTACAGTTTCCCTTGTCAGCAACTCCCAATGTGCACCACTCCGGGGGGGGGGGGGGGGGGGTTCGCATACCTCCACGGAGTGTCAGGTGTCTGCGTCCTAGAGCGTTTTGCAACTATTAGTACTTCATTTTATGCCAGTTTAGTAGAAATTTTAGAGAAAAAAAAAAAGTTATCCATCCCGTCTCTTTATTTCTCCCTTTTGTATTGTATCTCAAAATTCTGTGAATTTTGCATCAATTCAATACTTTTTGCATCAGATTTAAAAGGGGGGGGAAAATGGCTCGTTTGAAGGATTTCAATAAAATTGAAAAGGTGGGTCAAGGGAGCTTTGGCTTTGCAGAGTTGCATGAGAGGCGGGCAGACGGGAAGTATGTTGTCCTCAAGGTGCTGCCGAACATCCCGCGGGACCAACGGAGCCGCGTACTGAATGAGATTACCATTTTGAAGTCTCTGAAGCATGTGAACATTACTGCGTTTTATGAGGCGTGGAGGGAGGGGCAGACGATCTACATCAGCATGGAGTGGGCGGATGGTGGAGATTTGAAGCAGGCGATTGAGGAGAAGAGGAAGCGGCAGCGGCACTTTGATGAGCGGACGATCCGGTCGTGGATGGGGCAGCTTGCGTCTGCACTGTGCTATCTGCATTCAATACACATTCTGCATCGCGATCTCAAGAGCGCCAACGTCTTTCTCGCAGAGCACAAAACCGTTATTAAACTTGGCGACTTTGGCATTTCGAAGCAGCTTCACTCTTCACGCGACTTAGCAAGGACAACCCTCGGGACGCCGTACTACCTATCACCCGAGATTGCCCAGGGAGCTCCGTACAATGCAAAAAGCGATGTGTGGGCGGCAGCGGTGTTGCTGCATGAGCTGATGACGTTGTCGTACCCATACAAAGCACATAACGCGCATGAGCTCTTCCAGGTCATCAAACGTGGTGACCGCAGCCGCCACCCAAGCCTTGCGCTGTACTCAGAGGCCCTGCGTGACCTTCTCCAGAAGATGCTCGTCCGCGACTGCCGCTACCGCTACAGCTCCTCCCGCATGCTCACCCACTACGCGCTTCTCCTCCCAGAACGCACCCCAGTAGGACGCTCTGCCACAGAGCACACCAAGCCAAGGGGTGCAGGGCCCGCTCACAAATCCTCTTCCGTCCCAGCAGTGCGAGGGGTGTCCCCTCCGGTGAGAGGGACGTCGCCTGCAGAGGGTGCGCGGGTGATGCCTCGTCTGTTGGTGCCGGTGGCGGCCACGAGGCAAGGGTCAAAGTCGCCGAAAGTGCTTCCTTCGCCGCATGTCTCCCCGCAGTCGGTGCCCAGTGCAACCAAACCACACAAAAATATGTACAGTGCGCTGCACCGCCCAACAATGTTCCTATCCCGCGATGTGCACAAGGTGGTGTTGGTCCCGCGAGAGGCGAAGTTTGCTTGCACTGTGCGCGCGGCGGTTGCAGCTGGCGTGCTTGCCATGGTCTACGCGGCAGGCACTTTGAGGCGCCGACGGGGGCACATGCCGATGCTTGCTTGGGCACCACCCCCAGACACCGCCTACACACCACGCCTGCCCACGCTACCCCAGGCACGCGGCAGGGAGAAGAAGAGGGAGGAGATCGAACCCGGCCCGCTCCTCCGCGAAGCAGAAGAGGAGTTCAAACGGACCCTAGAGTGCATGAGCGTTGTTGGGGATGAGGCGCACGACTCTGACTTTGAGGACGGTCTCGACTTCACGGTGAACGCGCTGTTGGAGTTGGAGGCGGAGATCAAGGCGACTGTCCTGGAGCAGCATCTGGACGGCATCTCCTCCAGAGACAGCCTGCATACACAGTGCGAAGCCCTGTGCCAGCTCCTTGAAACCGCAGTCGGAGAAGGCCACCTCCATAAATGCCTCTCCTACCTGGACAACTGTGAATGCGCATCCGGCGGCTTCAACACACAGAACCATATCGAAGTGGGAAGGCACCTCAAGCAGCGCAACAAGATCTACCTTCCTCTGGTCATCCAGCTTGCGCGCTACAAAGTGATGATGAACACTGGGCACGTCAGCCTGGGGCGCAAGATGTAGGTGTAGGTTCACTCCATTTCCCCGAATCTCAACGGAGACTACGGTTGCAAAAAGGTGGCAACAATGGTTTCCAAAAAAAGGTTAACAAAATGTCTCTGATTTCTCTACACTACAACCATTATTTTTTTTGAAGAACGGTCGTCTCTTAGAAAGAAACCAACCAATTTTACCCTTCATTCTCGACTTAACACAGATGGGTTTAGTCACCTCACCAACTTTCCTCTCCTTTTTTTTTTTAGTACGACAACCGTCAGGCTGTCAACACCTCCCCATCCTTTTTTCTCTTTTTTTTTACACAAAAAGTCTCTGTGTTTTTTCTAGTATTCCCACTTTAGCTTTATTCTAGAGGCATTTTTTTCCTCACATTTTAAGTACCATCCCATTTTTCATTTTTCATTTTCTATTTTTCATCCCCCTTTCTCCCCTTTCTCCCCTACCACCCCTTCACCTCCAGACATCCCTTTCCCCTTAGAGATAATGTCTGAGTCAGAGATAGCGGCAGAAGTGGATGCCTCTCATGAGATGCCGCCTTACGAGGACCAGGAGGAAAGCCCTACACGGATGATCACAATGTGCATATGCGTGGCAGGGGTGGGCGGGTTTGTGTTTGGATATGACCTTGGTGTTATTGTAGGTGCATTGCCAGCTTTGGTGGAACAGTTTGATTTGAGTCCTGCATGGGAAGGCATGGTGGTAGCAGGGGCTTCGTTAGGGCAAGTCTGTGGTGCAATAGTTGGTGGGCATTTGACCGACAAATTAGGTCGTAAAACGATGATTCGTGCACAGTGCTTCGCGCTTTCCGCAGGCTCCATTTTGGTTGCAACCTCCTCTGGGGTTGCGCAGCTTTTAATCGGAAGAATTATCATGGGTTTTGGATTTGCTTGGGGTGTCCTCTCTAATGTAGCTTGGGTATCAGAGATTGTCCCTGCTGCGTATAGGGGTCGAGGCGTTTCCGCATATGAGTTGACCATCACAATCGGTCTTTTTGTTGCACTTCTCGTCAATTCTGCAGACGTTTCATGGCGTCTTCTCGTTGTGTTAAGCATTCCCGCATCGATCATTCAATTTCTCTGTTTCGTTGTTGTCCCGGAGAGTCCTGTATGGCTTCTTTCGCAGGGAAGAGATGAGGAAGCGCAGGAGGCGATCAAACGGATTGGAGGAGGTGAAGTGCATATGCAGCAAATTCGAGACACCGTTTCGAAACCGATTCCGCATTTCCGCACTGCGCTGAAGGAGTGGCGTATACCGTTCTACGCTGTGCTGTGCATCCAGGCGCTGGGGCTGCTTACAGGAGGAATCAACATCAGGATTTATGCTATCCGAATTTTCAATTCCGTCGGAGTAACTGGTGGATTGGCCAGCCGCCTTGCTGTCGGTCTAGGAGTAGTCAAAGTCAGTACAACACTCCTCAGTGTTTTAAAGCTTGACGCATACGGGAGACGGGTCTTCTATATGTGTGGGATGTCGCTTTTGATTGTAAGCTGTGTAGGAATTGCCTTGGGTGCTTCCATGGAGGGGTGCCACATAGCAGATGGATGTGAGGTGGACAACAAACACGAAATGCAAGACTTTTGCGGGAGCTGCCCAGCGTACTGCGGGGGCTGCAACGGAGGTGCACAGTTTCTTGTGGTGGCGGGCTGTTTTATGGGGTACATCGCGTATCAGGTTTCATTTGGTCCGGTCAATTTTGCGGTCGGATCTGAGATGTTCCCTTCTGAGGCGAGAGCCCGCTTTCTTGGAGTCCAAACTGTAACTCAAGGGGTTTTCCAACTGATCACTACACTTCTCTTTCCAGTGCTCAGAGAGGCTATCGGGTTGTCGGCGGCTATTCTGTTTCATACTGTGTTTTGCGTTGTTGGATTGGTTTTTGTTGCAACACGAATGGTAGAGACAAAAGGGAAGAGCCCCGAAGAGATTCTATCTGCGATGAATGAGCTTTGGAAACGCACGTCGGTACTGTCGCATATTAGAATGGAAGAATCTACGCGAGGTCCGTCGGGGAGTTTGGTGGACAGTGTCGATCTGCATCGGTCGTTCTCTGGTGTGTCTGAAGGGGGTGGAGGTGGAGGAGGAGGAGGAGATACCGCACCCCGCGAAATGCAAGAAATCGAACTCTCCATGACCGGGATAGTAGAAGATTTCGTGACCCCGCAGGAATCAGTTCAGAGAACCCCAGAAACGATGCCTCTTGGAGGGGGAGAACAGCTTCAGAGTTAAAGTGGGTTTTTTAAAAAATGATAAAATGGAGTAATTAAAACAGAATGGAAGAAGAAAAAAGTGCTCAAAAAGGGCAGAAGTGTCCTCAATTTTCTTCCCCACCCAGATCTTTCCTCTAAAACGTTAGACAAAAAAAATAACTCAAGATTTTCCTCCCCATTTTTTACAGTTTCCTTGTCAGCAACTCCCAATGTTGCAATACTCCAGGGGGTTTGATAACCCCATGGAGTGTCAGGTGCCTTGCGTCCTGGAGTGCGTTTTGCTACTATCATTGCTTCACTTTTGTTCTGTGGATGTGGCCCCGGCTGTACATCCTTGGGATCTCACATTTGCTGCCTCCAAACGGGATACCCCCTTCCGCACATATCTGACCAAGCTGCAACCTAGTTTTTCCTCCACCTATAGGGAGGCGTTCACTTTGAAAGCTTTCCTGTGGTGGGTGATTACGCTCGAGTGGAGCAAAGAACCCCGCGACGTGTCGTGTGTCGAGCTCGCGGTCGACTTCGAATTGCGCACAAGGGTCTTCCTCGCCAAACAGACCTCTAATATCCGCGAGCGTGGGCGGGCCATGCAAAGGCTCATCGTCAAGACCAACATGCGGGCTTTAACAGCGAAACTCCGCCGCGCCCCATTCCCGGGTGTGAAAAAGGATCGTGTGCACTCCCTCCGTTCCGTCGGCGCCCCAGCGCTCATTGGATTCAGCAGACGCCCAGTGTTGTGTGCTAAAACACGTGCTTTTCTTGAATCTTTAAATCATGTTGTCCCCCCTTCCCGGTCAGGGTGGGGTAATGAATGTATACCTGCTTACAGCTTCCCTGTAAACCAATCCCAAGCGCAACACTCCGGGGTTCGATAACCCACGGAGTGCCAGTGCCTGCGTCCCAGAGGCGTTTGCACTATCAACTTCACTTTGTTCTTCCTCATCCTCGCACGCTGGTGGGACAAAACTCCATCTTTCGATTGAAAATAATTATCTATAATCATTCTTCCCAGAGGCGTTTGCACTATCAACTTCACTTCTTCCTCATCCTCATTACATCCTATCACTTTCCCCAGCTTAGATAACACCGCATCATGGATGGGTCTATGGAAAAGGAGGAGATTTTGATTGACGATGATGTGGAGAAGGAGGAGATTGATGTGGATGGACAGATGTTCTTTTCGCTGTCGCTTGCGAGCCAAGCCTTTGAGGCGAATCGCAATGAAACCAGCGAGCTGTACCGAAGCATGATGATCTCTTGGCGAAACGAATGCGGGGCGCCTGAGATACTCCCATACTGGCCAGGCGCCGACGAAGTCAAGACAATTCTCGAAGATGAAGACGTTGTGGCCAATGAGGACGTCGGCTGTACTCTCCCCTTCGACGCCGATGTTCTCTTTAAGTGCGAGAGGGACCGCCTTCGCTATACCCTTATTGAATACCTTCGTACCAGGCTTCTTAAGATTGAAGCCTTCGCGGCGCATATTCTAGACAACGAAGAGCGCCGCTCCCGCCTCTCCTCCAGCGAACTCACCTTTGCCGAAAAATTTTTGCAGATCCAAAAAGAGCTCACCGCAGGCACCGTGGGGGACTCCCTCGAGGGGCTTCCAGAGGCGTTGGTCGAGGCAGACAAGCTGCGGGCGCAGCCGACGCCGTATCTTCCAAAAAATATTTTCGCGCAGTTCCGCAGAACAGTTGAAAACGTCGAACTCGAACCTGAACTAGAACCAATTGTCATTGAAGCAGGCGACCTCTATGTGCTTCCGTATCAAACAGTGCGGGACTACATCGCTTCGGGGGATGCTGTTATTGTCTGAGCAAAAGGATGAGGAATAGGAAGAGGAAGACGACAACCATTAGAAACAAAGAAACAAAAAAAACACTAATCTGCCCTCTCAGGGGGACCTAAGGTGTGTCGTTGTAGATATCCCTGAAGGTCGGGATGGGGTTTGATGGGATAGGGTTGTCGATGCAATAAAAAAGAGGGCATTTTGGCAACTAAAATGTGGCGTGGATGTTATCTCATGGGTAAAAAAGCCCCCCAAAAAAAGATCCCTCAGCGGTTTTAACTGTTGAATTAGAGAAAAAAGATAAGAAAAAAAATAGTGGAAGGGGATCTTGAAATAAATACAATACCCCCCTGCCCCTCCTTCCCTCCGCCCATTCGTTACTAACCAACGATGTCATTTTTTTCCCTACACCATTTTTTTTTTTTACAGAGACACAAAAAGAAACACCTTTTAACTAACCCCCCTTTTTTTTCTTTGGGAAAAACCCCTTTTTTGACGAAATCCGGACCAAAAATGCCGGGTAAAAAGAAGGGAAACTACGTAGCGCTTTTGCGCACTGCGTTGAAGGCGAATGGCAGTAAGATTGCTGCAGCGATGGAACCCTATAAGACATTCATTCCGTCGAACGTTCGTTCTCAGGTTCAGGCGGAGCCGGCCATTCTTGGAGAATGGGTGAGTGCGATGACGGAGCTTCTGGACAATGACGACGCGGAGAACCTTGCTCATATGATTGCGGCATGCAATATGCACATCTTCCGTGCCTTTGAAGAAGCGTCAAACCAAAAGACCCTCAGCGACTCCAAGCTGATAGGCTTCCTCATCAAATGCTTCAAGCGCATGCAGGAGCGTGGGGTCGGCCTCAAGGAGACATCCATCCTAGAAAGCGCGCTCGATATGACGGAAGTCATTCTTGAGCTTCCAAAGCTCCGCACCGAGCTCTTCGTTGGAATCCACAGCGAGCTTGAGCTCATTGCAATCGACGACAGCCAAGCATACCTTAACAGGAGAATAGCGCTTTCGGTATGATTGATAAATACTCCATTTGAAGGATATCAAAGAAATTGGAAAATCTGTGTGTTATGTGTTGCCTATTTTTTCGTATTTTATCTGCGTTTTTGAGAACGTTTCAACTTTTGTATTTGGGGTTTTCAATCTTTGCTTGAAATAATGTCTCTTTACTCAAACCATTTTTTCAGTCCCTGCGTGCCGCAGTTCTTGGAGCGGACCGTCATAGACAGCTGATCGGAGTCGAGCGCCTTGCAAACCATCTTCCGGAATGTGACGACTTCTTCTCCCAGGTGTACATTGCAGAGATCATGTACAAGCTCATCATGAAGGACATCAAGGGTGTTGTCTCGAAGCTGCGCGAGGCGTGGGGCAAGGAGCAGGTGCAGGCCCTGCAGGCGGTCAGCCCGCAGCAGTGCGAGCTCTTCGTGCTCGGGTTCAACAGCAGTGCGGATAGCTCGAAGATCGCCTCCATCAAGTGTGACGACGTGAGTGTCGGCAAGAAGCGCCAGCACACAGATGTGCATGTGCACTGCAACCCTACGCATATCCAGGTCGCGCTTCCTGTTGAGGATGGAAGCAGTGTTGTATGTCACCCCACCTTGCTCTAACGCAATGTCTGATTTGTGTTGTTTTATATGATGGTTTTTTTGATTTTTCGTGCTCTTGAAAACACCCTCCCATCAGGTCGATTATGTGGACATCCCCCTCAAAGCCATGTCCAATGCTGAGGTGAAGACCAAGGTTATCACCTTCAAATTCCGCGCCAAGAAGCTGAGTGGCGAGGCACAGAAGCTTGCGGGGAGGGACCAGGAGCTGCTCTTTGCGATAGCGGCGAAGGAGGACAGCCTTGCGAGGTTTTGGAAGGAGGTGAGCCGCCACGTGGTATGCCATGCACACTTCCCACACGACCACACACCCTCCTCTACAGAAGGCATCACAGTCGAAAACTGGCACAAAGCGTGGCCGTGAGGAGGTGTTTGCGGAGGGCACACCCCCTCCGCAGAAACGCGCGAAGCAGGAGAAGCAAAGCACGGCACCACGCTCCCGTGTCACAAACAGCGACGACATGACGCTGGACATGCCAGCAAAGGGGCGCACCCCGCTTCCCCACAGAGTTGCAGAGATGCACGACCCGTCACCTTTCCAGAACATCACCGGGCAGATGGCTGAAGAGGACATTCCCGAGGCAGGCATCGACTTCGCGATTGACAAGATGAAGGAGAAGCTTGTCGAGCAGAAGCGGAGAAAGCAGGAGCGCGGGAGAGAGGCCCTCGAGCACACCATGGAGAACGTGCAGAGTCTTGTCAATGAGTACAAACACTCGTCGGAAAAGGACAATGATCGTCTGCAGGAGAACGTCGATTACGTGAAGGACGCAACCGAAAAGCTGCTTGCGGAAAGCGCAGCAGTGGTTTCCCGGGAGAAGCAGACCACAAAGGACATCGAGGCGCTCCACCACGACTTCATTGTCAAGGCGAAGAACCAACGCGAACTGCTGGTCGCATTCGACAGCCACGTGGAGGAAGTCGTCCCCCATGTCAAGGAGCAGGAACGCCAGTCCCTGTCCAAACTCAAAGAGATGGTGGACGAAGAATTCGCACGCCTCGAAACGCAGGTAAGCAAAATCCAGTCCCACGAAAAGATCATGACAACAGTCATGAACTTCATGGTCTCTCACTTAGAATAGAAGATTTTTTTTCAAGGGAAGAAAAGAAAAAAAAAGGAGCAGGATTCCCCGGGTGTTAACACAGGAGGGAGGGAGGGGTTCTGTGTTCGTCTTTGGAAAGAATAGTGGTATAACTCCCACCTCTCCCCCCATCCCCCTTTTTAGATATTCGCTTTTTTAGTCTCGGGGTAAAGTATTTTCTTTTTGGGTCTCACTCGAAAAAGTTGAGGGTGGAGGGAGTATACGGGGTTCTGAGTGGGAAGTTATCACAGTATAGTTGATACAAGCTATACTGGGAAAACAACAACAAAAACAGCAAAAAAACACAAAAGTAACAAAACATTCGGGCGGGGGGGAAATAAATAACAGTGAAAAGACATGCTTCTGCATTACACTCTACAACAAGTCATTCAAAAAAAAAAAAAATCCCATTTTAGTACGCAAAACAACAAAAACAGAGATGCAGCTGAGTATGCCCAGTCCTAGCCTTTCAGGGTTTTGCACTGAACCTACTTGGTAGGTTGTCGGTCAACAACAAAATTTTTTTTTTTTTTTGTACATTTCAGGGCTTCCCGCAGGATCTGGGGTTTTGGCCTCCCAGGGGGACCAGCCAAAAAAAGGTGAAAAAATTTTTTTTTTCGCGCCTTGTTGTGTGTGGTATGTAGCATTAACGCTGACTCTACGTTACGTTACGCGCCTTTACGCACTACGGACGCTCCCACTGACTACTTCTCTGAAGAACGTAGTGGGGGGTTATTTGCAAAAAATTGAAGCTGAAACTTAGTTTCTGGTCTTTTTCAGGCACTATGTCGCCAAAAACGCTGGAAAAAAGAAAGGTAAAAAGAAAAAGCAGTTTCCTGCTCTGAAGAAAGTAGTGAACGGGGGGGGGATCCTTTTCTCAATTTTGTTTACACTGATGGGGTGGGGTGGGGGAACCGCAATGCAACATAGCTCGATGACGACACACGAAAAGGGTCAAAGGCTGCACACATAAAACTGATCCATACAATAAAATTCTCTCATGCTACAGTACCAAAATCGCGGCGTCTTCCTGTCTTTGGTGCCGCTTTGATGAATCGATCGACAACGCTGTTCAAAAACGGAAGAGAAGGCACCTGAGGTCCCTCAATTTTTATCCTCATGAGGGCATCTAACGTCGTGATCAGCATGCTGGCCCTGAGACGCGTCAGTACCAGTTTCAAAACTGAAAATGCACGCTCCACCACAGCCGTACTACCAGGCAAGCATGCGACACGAAGAAGGAAATCAACTGCTTTGGGCAACGTCAACGAATGGCACGCAACTGCATAACGCACAGCATCTGAGAACGTGTACTTCGCAGGGTTCGCGCTTGCTTCCCGCTGTTGCCTTATTTTTGTGAGGAGCAAGGTAAGCTGGAACCGTATTGTTTGCTTGTCATGATCGTTGTAAGGGGGGTCGTAGCTCTTCGTTTCCGGATAACCATCTAGTTTCTGGGACCGCTTGGTGCAGAAGAAGTGAGTAAGGTTGTGTATTAAGGCTTCGTCTTCATCGGGCTTGTCACCGAAGTCTCGCTGCGGATCCAGTACTGCGATGTTTGTGAATATTGCGGAATCACAAAACCTTGCGGTAAGCTGTGCGATTAGATCTTTCACGTAGCTTCTAGTGGTGGTTTCGTGAAACCGAAGAAAAGCTTCCGGACAGACCTTCTTCCCCGACAAGCGAGCCACAACAGTGTTGTAGTACGTAGTCCATTGAAGATACTTGTACTCTGCACCGTTCTCCACACCTTCCGCGAGTCGCTCGAGTGATTCCTGTGTGGACTTCAGCAGGTCAGGAATCATGACCAATCCAGCACAAGATTCTTGCAACTTCAGGTTCAGCGGCTTCATCACGATGAAGACGCTGGCGAGGAGGAAGTTTGCCGCAACGAACCTCGGCGACTCCAGCGTTTCCAACAGTCCCCTGGTGATGGCATCGCCGTCCTGCTGGTGGATCTGGCTGAGGGCGTGGTGGATGGAGGGGAGGGTGTTCAGCAGCGTCGTGCACCCTTTCTCGTTGGTGAGCCAACGGGTGTCGGCCCCCTTCTCCAGCTGCAGGTCTGGCAGGTTCAGCCACTCCACTACCTGCTTGAGCTGGTTGCAGGCGTTGGACACGGCCAAGACTCGTTCACCGGAACTGCGAACGTACCAGTAGATGTCGCGCTGGCTGTTGATCGCACTCATCACGTCAACATGGCTCTGCCCAGCCCACTGCAGAGAGAGGTTCAGCTGGTGGTTTCTGCACCAGACGTAGATAATATAAATATTTTGAAAATACTTAAACCTCGTCTGCACACCAGAAAACCCACCCGACATCGTGTTGGTTCCATCGAACCCAACACCAACAATCTTCTTCCCGCCAATCATCTCGCGGGCGGGTGGCTGCTCGTCCGTCTCCAGCGGTACCCCTCTCGCACGGTGCACGTCCATGTAGGACACTCTCTCTGCAATGTCGGTGTACACACCTGCCGCACCCTTCCCATCTGTCAACGGTGCGATACCCCAAAAATGCTCGAAGCTCTCGCCTTTGCCATCAACGCCACGTATGTACACCGACAATTCAGAGCGACGGCAGATATCTTGCGTCTCATCAGCAAGCACAGTAATGTACTTACTTTGTCGCACGCGGGACTCGATGCGAAACTGCAGCTCGGTGTTAATCGCGTCCAGAAGCTCCTGCATTGTCCGCCTGCTAGTGTAGGAAGCGTTCTTCGTTTCAATGAAGGCCTTCAGGTCGGCGTCCCACCTTGCCGAGTGCTGTGCGAGGCTGGCGTAATTGGTGCTGTGGCTCACCCCTCGCTTCACCAACCAGTACAAATTGGCTGTGAGCTTCAGCAGCTGACGCCGGTTCATGCTCTGATGCGCTTTGGATGTCTTTACAATCATCCCGGTCCCGCTGTTCCGTGTCCTCTCTGCCTCCACAGCTGCCACGTGGCTCGCAGTTTTCGCGTGTTCAGGACACTTCTTTTTTGTGATTCGTGTCACATCACAACATGGGACCTCGAAAAACGAGCCATCTGCATCAGGACGCTTCGCGCTGATAGCCAGCGCAAGATGCTTCTTGCACAACCTGCACCAGTACCCTCTCTTTGATGCGAAGACCCACTCGTACTTATCAGCGGCGTTCAGGAACCTTTGCTGCTCAGAGAATGCCAACTTATTGGGGGTGTTGTATTCCGTGGGTTCTTCTGAGCTCTCGCTGTCTGCCATGTCGTTCTCGTTCTCGTTGTTGTCATCCTCCTCGTCGTCATCCTCGTCGTCGTCGTCCTCGTCCTCGTTGGTGTTGGTGTTGTTCTCGTTGTTGTCCTTTACGTTGCCATCCTCGTCGACGACCGCAACATCTTCGCACTCCAAGGGGTTCCCTGCTAGGAATGACACCACTCCGTCGCACACGTCTCTGTCATCTGCCTCGGGCTCCACACCCTTTTTTTTCTCTTCGCAGTTCTTCTGAGGCTTCTTTCTTGGAATGTGGGGGTAGGGGATTTCGAACTTCCAGTCGGCTCCCCCCTCCGGTTCCTCCTGGTTGTCCAGCACCCACAAGTCCGCATCCTTCGTACCCCCCTGCTGACGGGATTTTGCCTTCGGAGTGAGAACGGTGTGGTACTTTTTTGCGGCCGGTTTCGGTGCAGCCTTCGAAGAAGGAGGAGCTGATGAAGGGGGGACGTTGGTATTCGACAAGGCTGCCGTCACTTCCGGAAGAGGTTCAGGTGGGGGTGTTTCCCTTGCCCTGCGATCGTTCTCGTCTCTTTCCTTTACTCGCTGGATCACTGCGTCCTTCTTCTCGTAGCCCATCCCCGAGATCTTCCACGACATTCCACGAAGTGCCACTTGAACCTTAGTCTCTTCCCCAGTCCACGTGTTGTAGTAGCGGTTGAAGTCGTGTTTTTTTATTTCTTGAACAATATCTTCAGCAGTTGCGTTTTCGTCCAGCACAACCTTCCTCACCGCGGCCTGCTCACGGGCTGCGACCACGTCCCATGTGGCATACTCGTGGTTCTTTGCAACCGTTATTTTCTGCCTCTTCGGGGCCTGAGACGATATCTGGGACTCCGCCGGTCGCTTTGCAAATTCCATTATGGAAACCTGTCTTGGTCCGGTGGACTTTTTTGGTGCCATCTTTTTTTTCCCCCTGTTAGTTGCCTGTATTTGGATGCGCGGGGACGGGAGGGTAGGGAAAATTAAAAAAAATGTGGAAAATTCCTAACAGGCAGCCTCGGAACACTCAAGGGCAGGCTGGTCCCCCCTGGTCCCCCCTGGTCCCCCCTGGTCCCCCCTTATTTTTTTTTTTTTTCTCCCAGGGGGACCACTGGTCCCCCCTGGTCCCCCCTGTGGGAAGCCCTGACATTTTGTGTCTTTTTCAACCCTTGGGCGACAATGAGTGCAGACCCCCTACTTCGGTAGGTGATTGTCGACAAAAACAACAATACCAACAACAGCAACAAAAAAACTTTGTGTACAGAACTTTGTTCCGTTTTTTTTTTGGAGCGAAGTGATTGTCGACACAACAAAAAACGTTCTCGCTTCCACAATTACTTTTAGTATTTAGTTTTTTTTTTTCCCCTCTTCGTTTCCCTTCCTTCTTTTGTCGGCTTTGCAGTAAAGAGAGATAGTAGCGTGCTTCAAATCTCTTCGCTGTACAACCGTATCCATTCTCCCCAGAAAATACTTTTCCCCCCCACACACCCCTTCTCTTTAGATCTATTTCAAACCCTCTCTTTTTTTTCTCTTTTTTTTTTTCAAACTCCAGGTGTTTATATTAGCGTTGTTTCTTTAGTATTTTTTCGGGTTCGATTTTTCCCCCTTTTTTTTCTCTTTTTTGCATCTCTCTGCACTCCGGGAAATTTTTTCTTTATCGACCCCTATTTTCCCCCCCATCCATTATTTTTGCAACCAAAATAAAAGCCCAAAAAAAAAACAAAAACCCAAAGCAAAAAATTATCCAACTCCAACCGTTTTTTTTAAACCCTTTCTCCACCCCCCCGCTCTCTCTCTCTCTCTCTCTCTATCTTCCTCAAAAACTACAGAAAGAATCTGGGGTTTCCCCTTTAAAAGATATGGGAAAGTCGACGAAGAAGGGGGGGACTCGGAAGAAGTCGACGAAGACCGTTGAGATGTCTCCTGCTCAGGTTGCTGCGGAGAAGGTGGGGGCATTGTTGCAGATGGGTGCAGAGGATTTGCGGACGGCATTGCAGACCGACCCGGTGCAAGCCTTACAAGCAGAACTGGCTACACAGCCGGAGCTCCTTGAGGCCTGGTCCTCTCGTGTATCTCGTGTTCTTGCAGATGAAAGCTACTCTCTGGTGGAACCTCTCCTTAGCCTCGGTGATGGCCTTCTAGCTCTCTTTGAAGCCTCAGATGTCTGTGAAACAAACGTCATGCCATCCTTCGCAAAATGGCTTACACAATTCAACAGCAAAAAATTCGCAAAAAATCTAAAAGACGATGTCGCGTTAACCGCAGTCTACTCAGTCCTGCGGGTGCTTGCGGAGCAGCTTGAAACACCAGAATTTGCGACAGCATTTGACAAAATCCATGCAAATTTGCTGGCATTGGTGCGTTTTGGGGTAGAAGGTAGTGGTATCATGTCAGTCAGAGTAGGGCGTGTCGCAATGGAAGCGCTCCTCGCCGGCGCTCTGTGTGGGGAAAACAAATTTTCTTTGGATCACATGAAGATCGTAGAGCTCCTGCCACAGATGACAGACCTGCCCATGCTCGAAACGCTTGTTGTTGTCATCAGAAAATGCATTGTGAACGTCTCTGACTCGAAAAGAATTGATCGGGATGCGCGCACCAAATTCCGGAGCTACATTCCCACTGAGGATCTGTACAACCAATTCCTCCATTCGGGGAAGACGGAGAGTGGGGCGGTGAACTGGGCGATTGCATACAACAGCCTTGCCCCGAAGTTTCATGTCCTGCACTGCACAGCGTGCACCTTCGAAGGCACACAGTACAACGACACAACAATCTACCTCCACACCACTTCGATGACCTTTAACCCTGCTGGCACCGATGTGGGTGCGTGGATCGACCTTAGCTACGACGACTTCAAGGACATCAAGAGCTCTGGGAGCAAGATTGTTATCACCGTGAGTGGCTGCGAGGTGGCCATTATGTGCAAGAACTCTCCTGCGCGTAGGGTATGGTACAAAAAGCTTGCGGAGCACACTGGAGGGATGGTTGACGATGACGAACCTGAGGACGAACCTGAAGCACCCAGACGCGGCAAGTCCACGGCCACCAATGTCAAGGCAAAGTCGAAATCGCTCGCACCCCCAAGCAGCCCTCCACTTCCCCCAGCCTCCATATCGCGTGCACGCAGCCAGGCCGCAAAGAACCTGCTCCTCGGACGGTCCGAGCCTCGGGTGAAGTCCTCCCCCATTACAGCGACGAAACGCACCTTCCCGCAGCTGTCGCTCTTCTCCGACATGGAGACCTCTTCTGCAGAGGAACCGCCGAAGAAGCGGCGGAAGCGTGAGGAGCTGACCCTGCTCCCACAGAGCCTACGCATTGGCAGCACCCCTACCAAAGATATGGAACGCACCGCACCGAATATGAGAGAACCATCAACAAAGTGGGAAGCCCCTGAGTCATTGCTGATGGGGTCTAACTGGATGAACGACGAGGAGTCAAGCGATGATGAAGAAGAAATCGAAAAGATGAAGCAGCACTTCGCAGAAAGCATTGCAAAGGACCAGAAGACGGACCCCACGGACGAGCTGAAGGAGATGATGAACGACGTCCAGCACGTTGTCAACGAGACGAAGAGAACGCGCATCGACACCCCGAGGGAGGAGTTCTTCCAGTCGCTCCAGAGCATGAAGGAGAACCTCGGCTCTGCAGACAGGCAGCTCAAGGACATGCAAGGCGGCGAGAAGGCGCTTACCAAGAGCGTCCAGACCGCCCACACTGCCTTCCTCCACAAGCGCAAGCTCGTCCGCCAGGAGCTTCAGCAGCTGGACCAGGACAACTCCGAGGTGATGTCCAACAACGACCACCTGATGCAGCAAATGAACGAAACGATACAAACCCTTGTCACTAAAGGGTTTGATGTTCTCAAAAAGAAGGTATGGTTTTATGTTTTAAATAATGGCAAAAAAATGGAATGGTTTATCAAAATCAGAATCAAAAATAAAACAAAAATACAGGTGAAGAAGAAGAAGAACAAAGCCGACGCAGTTGTGAACATGTTCTCAATGATTGCCCACGAGTTTGCACAGAAGAAGTAGGTAGGATTTGACGAAAAACAGCAAACAAAAACAACAACAAAAACCCATCCGTTAGATTTTCCCCTCCATTCCCGTTCCATTTTCTCCATCCCCATCAGTTCTTTTTTTAGATGTTATTTTATTTTTTGAATTCAAAAGAATTCTGCGATGTTTTGATTGGACCTGACCTAAATAAAAAAAATGACATTCCAACGAGGAACACTTCAAACTACCAGAAGATACGCCACCATGGGTCACCAAAATAAAAAAACGGGAGTAGAGGTTGCACAACTGTGGCAACACAACCCGGGGCAACTACACTACTCCGATAATTTATCTAAAAACAAAGCAAAACAAAACAAACAGTAGGAGGGTCTCTGCACCCCCCATAATCCACAAGAAGAAAACAATATATCCATTATGTCCATTCCTAGATACCTGTATGAGGGAACCCCCCATTCCATTAGAATAGGAAAGCTGCGGCATTTTCCACAGGTTCTCCCTTTCTGTGTCTGCGGGATCAGCCCCTCTTTACTTTTTCTCTCTCTTTTATTTTACCCCCTCCCCCCCTCAAAAGTGTTTTAGCGTTCAGTCACATTTCGCTTATTCAAAATATCCCCAAAAAAAAAAAAAAAATAAACAGAGTTCAGTAGTGGGTCAATTATCCAACTGCGGTACTGTCAGTTCCTGCGTCCCAGAGGCGTTTTGCAGATCAAAGTCACCTTTTTCTTTTTTTTGAAAGGTGACTGAGAGAGGCTTACTGCAAAAGAGTACTTTACAAAATCTCTCTTCTTCTTTTAGTGTTCTATTTCTAAAGAGATATTTGGACATTGGCTAAATTTAGATAGCTTTTTTTAAAAAGGTTAGCCGAACTTCTAGGTGACTAAGCACAACGAAAATTAATGTTCAAAACATTAAGTAACCTATTCAGACTAACACAACGAAACAAGCTTAGGGTCATCATGTACCAACCTATTCTTTTTTTAGAACCAATGCCCTGCGTCCGCCGATTGAACGGTGAGGCGTTTTTGCACAACTTTTCTTTTTTATTTTTCTCTCTTCCCCGTCTTATCTCCCTACAGAGGAATTCGTTTCCTTAACGACCTCACCCCTTATCCACATTCCCCCTCTCAAATAGAACCAACAACGTTGCCTTTCCCCCTCTTTTTGTATCAGACTCCCCACTAGATGAAGTTGTTGTATCCCAAAAGGGTTTTCTTTTCAAAAAAAAAAAATATAGTGGAGTACACTCTAGGGTGGCTACACTAATACAAACCAAGTTTTCAACAAAAAAAAACATTCAGGCCTTAGCGGATCAGAATGTCAATGATATGATTTCACTCCGATTCGCTCCTCAACATCGATGGGGTTTTGACGGACTATGGTACCGCTTTTTCGGCACCAATTCTGAGGTGCTTCTTATCCCCCCTCCCCCTCTCTCCCTCCCTTTCCCTTCATCCTTTTCATTCCCCGTCATCCTTCCTTGCAGGGGGAAGAAAAAAGATGTCTCGCAAGAGGAAGAGAGTGGCAGAGATGGACGGTATTGATGCAGAGCTTATAGTCATAGAAGATGAGATCGCAACGTTAAGCGAGCGGCGCCGTGTCTTGCATGCACAGAAGGCAGCGTTGGAGGGGCAGAACGAAGAGGACACACAAAGGGAGCTTCTGGACCGGGAGTGGAACAGCGGGTTTGACTGGGATGCGGGGGTGGAGGAAACGCTTCGTGTGTTTGGACATTCCTCCTTCCGTCCTTTACAAAGAGAAGCGGTGAATGGAATCTTCTCTGGAAACGATGTTTTTACCATTCTTCCTACCGGTGCTGGAAAATCTCTTGTCTTTCAACTGCCTGCACTGCATTGGAAGAGGGTGAATAAAGGTGGGGTGGTGATGGTGGTCTCCCCGCTGCTTTCCTTAATGAGCGACCAGGTTCGATCTCTGCAGAATGTGGGGATAACGTCGGCAATGCTGTGTTCTGCGACCTCTGCGGCAGAAAAACGGAGGATCCTTAATGAGGTGGGAGAAGGCGTGCCGCAGATTTTGTACACAACACCAGAGTTTCTTGTTAAGGCGAAGACGTTGTTGGCGAAGCTTCAGAAATGCTCTACTGCACAACGCTTGAAGATGTTCGTCATAGATGAGGCACATTGTTGTTCTACCTGGGGACATGACTTCCGTCCGGACTACATGAAGCTTTCGCTTCTCAGGCAGAATTTCCCATCCGTTCCTATTCTTTGTCTAACCGCCACTGCAACTGCTGCATGCTCCCGTGATGTGACCACTACACTCTGCATGAAAAACACTCTTCTCCTAAAAGGGAATTATAATAGAGCAAACATCCGGTATTGCATTCTCGAAAAGAAAAATCGGAAGGTGTTGGTCGAAAAGGATATGACCGGAAAGGCGATAAAACAGGAGGAGGAGGAATGCGTGGTGTG
Organism: Rhynchopus sp. YZ270_cl-10; assembly: GCA_964035575.1. NCBI lineage: Eukaryota > Euglenozoa > Diplonemea > Diplonemida > Diplonemidae > Rhynchopus > Rhynchopus sp. YZ270_cl-10. Next base: position 1,888,611 of record OZ037833.1, on the reverse strand, counting down.
GCTGCTGAAGTACTGTACGGGGCGGTGGCGGGGGCGGTGTGGGATTGTGTACTGCTTGTCGTGCCGGGATGTTGAGAAGCTTGTGGCGTCGTTTCAGGCGCTCGGGGGAAGCGCTGTAGGGTATCATGGACAGATGCCTCATGAGGACAGATCCGCTGCGTATTCTTCATGGTTCGAAGGGACCACCCAGGTTATGGTCGCAACCGTCGCATTTGGCATGGGAATTGACAAACAAGGTGTCCGTTTCGTGGTGCACCACTCACTCCCTAAGAGTATCGAATCCTACTACCAAGAGTCCGGCCGCGCAGGGCGTGACGGCGACGTCGCAGAATCCGTCGTTCTCTACCGTCCTGCCGATGTTACCCGGCTTTCTTGCCTTCTCGCGGAAAATCCTAATCGTGAAAACAATCTAAAAAAACTGTACGAGCTTGCACTCTACATGGACCCACCGAAGCAAGAGTGTCGTAGGAAAGCTATGGCAGACTATTTTGGGGACACCTGGCAGCAAAGTGACTGTGCACAGCATTGCGATTTGTGTACGACAGCGAGGGCGGGTGTGGACCATGCGGAGGTGGCAAGGCATTTGGTGCATATTGCGGCAGCATGTACAGAGCCGAACCTCACGGCAATCAAGCTGTGTGAGGCGCTCTGCAGCGACAACCAAGCAAGCAAGAAGATCCGCGGCACCACCCCCGCCCCCATGAAAGGCCGTGCAGCGGACGTCGCAGGCATAGCCGAAAGGGTGGTCTCCCGCCTCCTCCACAGCGGACACCTCATCGAAACCTTCTCCCTCACGAGCTACGGCTGCAACAGCTATCTCAAGGCAGCACAAAACGACTTTTCTGGGGAAGTAACACTCCTCCCGTTCAAAGGAAAGTAAACCCCCCAAAACAAAAAAAAAAAACATTTTTTTTCGGGAAACCGGTACCTGCGTCAATGAACGGTGAGGCGTTTGCTCTTCTCTTTTGCATCCACAGAGACGTTTGCATTTCCAATTTTTTTTATTTCAAGGTGACTAAACACGAGAGGCTTAGGATCATCTTATAAACTTTTCATTTATTTTTAGAACAAAGATCGCGCGCCACCAATCTCACCCGGTTTTTAGTCCCGGGTGAGGAAAAAATAGCAAAAAAAACCCCATTCGAGGGAACCTACCTCGGTTCTTAAGGTGGTATTCGCCGCCTCTGACAAACACAAACTGACCACCCCTTCTCCCAACCCCACCCCCTTTTTTTTCCTATTCAAAAGAAACACTTCCGCACCAACCAAAAGGGGGACACCTTTTGAATGAAGAGCGCAGCTCGAGTGGATGTGCTTGCGTGGTATAAGGCGGAATGGGAACGGGCAGAGGAGGAGGTCGTGCGAGGGAAGGTGGCGGAGATACAGAGGGCGCGACGATGGCAGGATAAAGAGTATTGTGACAGTTTGGGTGCTGCTGCTTCGGATGTTGCGTGCAATGTGGTTGCCCGCAATGCAGAGGATTGGGCCTTAGAGAGTGCGAAGCTCCATGCAAACCAACTGCTTGGTGAGTTTTGGAGTCTCCCCAAACATCTTTTAATTCTGAAGAGGCTTACCCTGAATCACGTTGTACCACATATTGATATGTCCCATTCAGGGCTAGATGATGAGTTATTAGAAGTTCTCATCACCCATATGCGAAAAAATGGACAAACCAACTCAATCTGTCTCTCGCATACCGCAATCACCGATGCAGGAGTCGACGCGGTATGCAGTCTGCTTGGGGAAACCGCATTGGAGGTAATCGACGTCGCGAATTGTACATTTCTAACAGAGGCAAGTGTGCAGCGCTTTACAGACGCTGCGCATGAACACCTCCAACTCCGTCATGTTGTCTGCACAGAAGCAAAAGGTGTCGAAGCAAAAAAGGGTCTAGCCCTACTAAGACGCACCGCAATGCTGAATATGATGGCAGCAAGAAGGAACGAAGAAAATTAAAATTTACCAAGGTTTTAACAAATCCTGCTCAAAAGAAAATATTATTTTTGTGAATTTTACACTCTCTCCCCCCAAAAAAACTCTACAACACAGACAACACAAAAAAAAGGGGTGTTGTCGAGAAAAAAAAAAATAAAGGTGTCGTGACCGTAGATACGTAACCCCCTGTTGGGGGGGGGGGGGCAGGATGCGTGCTGCGAAGTACATTAGTTCTGGGCATGCGAATTCGCGGAAGAAGGGGAGTGTGCGGAAGGGGGGTTCGAGGGGACATGCAGCCACCGCCCCTGCGCAACCACAACAACAACAACAACACCAACAACAAGCCCCCCCCGATGGCGAGACCCAGCGTCTTCAGCGCACCCAAAGCATGCAGGGAATCTGGGCAGAACTGCTCCCCCAGTACGCCAGCACCGTCCCTGATACTGGCGGTACCCCGATGGAAGACGCAACCCACCACGCCTTGACAGAGCTTTGGGACGAAATGTGTGTCCCCACCTCCTCCAGAAGCACCTTCCTTATTGGGGCATCAGACGAATCCGCACGCAACGAAATCCGCCGACTTAGTAACATTTACACCCTGAGTATGCGGGTCATTACGTTGTTGGAACACCGTGAGGCGTGCATGGAGGTGATGCGGGGTGTTCTGGAGCGGTGCAGTGAGAGGGTGTTGAACGCAGAGCCGGGGACGATGCGGCGGGAGCATGATAAATACGTTGCATCGTTGACGCGGTGTGTGCAGGGGTTGAGGCGAGCGACGTTGGAGTTTCTTGAGGCGCTGCAGGCATGGCGTAAGGGGCTCAACGTGGTCGAGCCGTTTAAGTACCGTGGTGAACCCTACGTTGCGACGCTTCAGGCGGATATGCAGTACCTCAAGGCACAGAAAGCGGCGCAGACATTCCTGAAAGCGGAGGTCCTTCAGACACCACTCCTCTTCTGCTTCGGCACCTCTGCAGGCGGTGCGGCAGGCACCGCCAAGCATCGCCGCACCCAAGCTGCCCAGGACGTCTACCTCCAGGAGCTCGCCCTCAGCACACCCGAGGTCGAGACGCCTGCCGACGAAGCGCTCTCCGTTGCGCATCTCCTGCAATGCGGATCCCCCGACACAGTCGGCAGACAGAGCTCCGTGAAGGAGGACAAACTGCATGCCCTCGCCATGTCCGGGTTTGCGTCGCTCTGCAGTGAGGTGGAAGGTAGTGTTGTTGACAAGGAGAATACTGAAGAGAGTGACCACAGTGTGTCCGAAGCCTCGCAGGGCAGAACAGGGCAAGAAAGCACCGCAAGCGGTGCGTTGACGGACACCCCAATAGACGCAGATGGGTTGTTCGAGCAGGACATACCCTCGCCGCAGAGTGCACAGGGTGTCGCCCCGAGTGTTGTGGAAGAGAAGGTGCAGCCGGTGAAGCCAGAGAAGAGGAACGTCCAGCGAGGTCCTGCCAGCGCAGCACGGCAGGATGCAGCGGCGCGCACCATCCAGCAGACCTTCCGTGCCTATGCTGGTGAGCGGGAGCGCAGCCGTGTGCAGGAGGACGTCATCAACGAGGTGGAGGAGTTGCGGCGGCGTGCACTGCTTCTGCATGAGCAGCGAATGCGAGAGGCGCAGAGGGAGGCCGAGGAGGCGCGGGTCAAGGAGGAGCAGTGGCAGGCCACCATGGCGCTCAGGCACAACGCAGCACGCCGTGTGCAGCAACGCTGGAAGAGCTGGTGGACGGTCAAGGTCGCACAGAACTCTGCCAGGGAGAAGCGTGTGCAGCGTGCGAAGGAGAAGGCGGTGCAGGTCATCTGGCAGCAGTGGGTGTCCCTCAAGGTGCGTGGCCTGCACCGCGATGCTCGTGTCGATGCAGCAAAGCGGTACCGTGCACGGCGTGTGCAGGAGGCGGTGGCATGTGCGCATTACGAAGCTGCCCTCGCGACGCTGCAGCGTATCGGACGTGCAGCGGAGGTGCGGAAGGGGCTCCTCCTGCGCCACACAGAAGCAGTGCAGCTGCGTGCACAGCGCAGAGACATCCTGATCTGCAAGGCAGCGAGGGGGATGCTTGCGCGCCTCAACGTGCGCCGCTTGCGCGAAGGCGTGCAGGCCGACCTTCTTCTACGCAGGGAGGAAGAGCAGCGCCACTGCGCAGTGACCCGCATCCAGGCCTTTGTGCGTGGCAGTGCAGCACGCAGGCACGCAACGTACCTGCGTCGGTGCAGAGAGCTTGACGTGCAGGGGATGCTGAACCGTGCGGCACGCAAGGTGGTGAAGGCCTTCCGCATTGCTGCTGCACGCAACGTACGGCGACGTCTCCATGCAGAGCGGGAGGCTGAGGAAACGTGCCAACAGGTTTTGGAGCTGCGGGAGGCTGCGGCCATGAAGATCCTGTGGTGGTACAAAGGACGGACATGCGCCGCAGCAACGCGACAGCGGCTTGAGCTGCGTGCGGAGAGGCGGCGGGACCACGTGCAAAAGGTGGGCGACCGCTATCGACGTGTCATGAACGACAACGACATCCAGATGCCGCTCCTCGCTGAGGTGCTTGACAACACCCTTGCCACGATGCACGAGAAGGAAGCCTACGAGGAGAGCGAGGTCAGCGACAGCGAGGTCAACGTTCTCGACACCATCACACAGCACGCCATCCCCTTCACACACAACCGCAGGGCCCTTGCCGTCTTCGCTGCCTCCTTCTCCCACTTCCTGAGTAAGGACGACGTCACGACACTGGGCGACTACATGCTGGGGACACACCAGCGCGTCATCAGCGGGGTGAAGCTACCCTTCTTGGACCTTACCTTGGTCACACGCCATGAGGAGGATGTGAGCCACGTTATTCTGAACAACTTTTTGTGCCACTCTAAGGATACGATTTTGCAGATGCTCGCACATATGTACAATGGTGCGGCGCCCCCTGTCAAGGATAAGTGGACGGCGGTGAGCATCCTCACACGAGTCATCTACGACTGGGGCCTGCATGCAACGGTCAGCTACTTGGCGGAGGCGGAGGTTGCGCCGGGTGCACCGCCGTTGCTGAGCTCGGTGTTGGCAGACCTGAACATGGGCAGCAGCGAGGAGCTGCTGGCGTCTCTCCGGCAGGACCCGCTCCTCCTCCTCTTCTCGGACAAGCTCACAAGCGAGACCCTGGCCGAGCTGGGCGCGGTACTCCCCGACTCTCAAGACGACTTCCTCACATGGTCACACGAGATGGGCTGCCTGCAGGCCCTCTCCACCTTCCCACAGGACCTCCTCGCAACAGCCGCAGAAACGCTACGCCTGCCAGTCCTCGGCAACCGCGACAAGCTCGAACAACTCATGGCAAGACACACAGTGACATTCAAACCCGATATTTGATCTTTGACTTTTTCCGTTACGTTTCAGTCTATTTTTAAGTGCTGGGAACAGACACTTTCCGTTCTTTCCAAGAATCAGTATATTTTTTATCTATTTTTGAGCGTTCCTTAACCTTTGTATGGAGCGTATCTTCCCCGCTCGTATTTTTTTGTGTAGCTGCAACTTGAAAAGGGACACACAGACCAACTGCTCTGTGTACAGGTATTTCAATCCTGTTGCCTTGGTGTATTTTTAAAACCTCAGGTCATTTTCTGTACGGCGTACCGGACCTCTGAACCTGCACCACGCTCCACCGCTCCAACAGCAGAAGACACTCACCGATTTTTTTTTTTTGTGAAAAAAAAAAAAAGTTTTTATCTTTTTTTACCTAATCAACCCCACCCATTCTCTCCCCTAGTCTTTTTAATGTCCTCTGTTCCTTTCCATTCGTACTGTGGTATCCACACAAACACCCTCCCTCACCCCCCATCTCTCCCCCCCACTATTTTTCCACCTACCTTTCTCCCCTTTCTCACACCCTACCCTCATGCAAAGTAACGCGCTCTTCTCTTCCTCTATTTACCAACAACCTCTGATCTAAACAGAGCACAAAAATCACTTTCAAAACAAAAAAAAAAACATTTTTCAACCCCCCCCCCTAACAGACAAAACTATACACAACACTACTTAATCTTTTTTGTATTTTCTTTTATTTTCTTTTGAACGCCCCTCTATATTTTTTTTTTTTGGAAAGTAACACAACAAATTTACAACGGTAACAATGGCAAGCAAGCTAACATTCGACACAAAATTGGACCCAAATGAGAGTGCAAAATACTTTGATGAGGTGGGGGCACCGATTCTGTTTGAGAGAATGGCGTCAGAGCTGTTGCGGATGAGGCCTAGCAAGGAGGAGGTGGGGGAGGTCCTGGTCGCAATGCTGATGACGGAAAAGGCCAAGACCTTGGCAGGCGATGCCGGGGAAGAAAGCTTACGCGTCTTCAAACTCCTTACCGGTGACGAAGAGGAAAGCGTTTCGTGGGATAAACTGCTCCTCATCCTCAACCTAGATGAATCTTCGGTCGACGCCCTCATCCCTGGCCTGAAACCTGAAGACGACGTTGTCACTGTAAAGGAATGGAACTCTTGGCTTGCAGGATGCACAAACACTGCTTCTCTTCTGGGATGGATTGAATCTCGCAGGATGGACAACCCAGCCGACGGTTGGACCCCTGAAATCGAAGAACGCGTCAGCTCTGTCTTCAGCAAAATCGACTCCCTCCTCGACTGGAACGGTGAAGTTGACAAACAGGAGCTTCTCAGTGTGCTCAAGCAAACCCCATTAGCCGCAAAGGTTCTGTTCTCGGAGTTGGACTGCAACTCCGATGGTGGTGTCTCCGTGTCAGAATGGACCTCGTGGTTTAAAGGAATCTGTGTGAAGAACGGCCCAGGAGCGTCCCTCGATAGACTCGAATGGATTGAAGAGAGTCTCGAGAAGGTTGCGGCAGAGAGAGTAGACAATGAGGCAAAAACCCTCCACGAACGAGGCCTGCAGCTGAACACACAACTAAACGCTATCGCAGAAGGTCTCGCAAGGTGAGAAATGAACGGGAGGGGGGGGGAAATGCTGGCAAAAAAAAAAAACAGTGTACAAACGAATAAGAAAGAAACGGGGGTGGGAAAATGAAGGAGATTGCCGATACGGAGTGGCGACAGATGTGATTAGAAGGGGTAATTTTTTTTTTTTACAAAAAGCAAGAAAGTCGGATTTTTTTTTTATGCCAGACCCTGGAATGTATCGTTTTTTTTGGGGTCTTAGAGCTTTTTGTCACAGCCTTGTGTTTTTTTGAGGCGGGTGTGAATGTGAAGTTTCTTTTTTTGTGTTCCAAGTTTTTGAGGTGAAGCTTAAGTATCATCTTTCATCTTACCAACTGTCGAGAATGAAGTTTATCACACAAAAAAATTTTTTTTTTGTTATGCAATGCACCAGGGCTATTTCTAAAAACCTGTCCCTGTCCCTGATTTTTGGAAAATGAAAGTTGCCAAAAAATTTGCACGGGGCTCATATACAGGGCTGCCAAAACATTTGCACGTACTACAGTACTTACAGAGAGGGGGGGGATGGGCTTTCTGCTTGAAGAAAGTTGCCGATTTTTTTTTTGTTGAAAAGTTTTCTTCCAGATTGTGCAAATAACGGGGGTTTTGGTGTATTCTGAAAAAACCTGGAGGGCGCACCAGGCCACGTGCCGGAGGTGCTATGAGGGGATTTCTTTGAAAACTTGTTCTCTACACTAACATCACACTGGCACTGCACTCATTTTGACCAAAACCAAGAACTTGCCCAATTCTGCAAATTGACCCCACCACAGAACGGACGGATTCCGGAAATGCAAATGCCGGTGTTTTCGCGCATTTTCATGTTTCAGCATCAGGGAGAGAAAATCTGGGTTGTGGGATTTACCTTGGTCCCTTACCTTACACTCATTTTGACCAAAGGACAAAGGACAAAGAACTTGGCCATTTCGGCAAAGTGACCCCACCACAGCGCGGACATATTCCGGAAATGCCAGTCGCGGCATGTTTTAGGGCTGAAAAATTTTCAGGGGAAATTTTTTTTGAGCAGCATTTTTTGGCCGAAAATGGGCCCCACATATAAGTGGCTGGGCTCATATTTTCAAAAACTTAAGTGGTCAAAAAATTGTCCAATTTTCGAGATTGACCCCACCACTGCACGGGTGAATCCCAAAAATGCAAATAAGGACGTTTTTGGCACAAAATAAATCTGCCAAAAAATTTGTGTCCCGGATTGGATTTTGGACCCCCCGGACCCCATATTTAGAAATAGCCCTGCAATGCACAGTAATATATATTTCTCACTCCCCCTCCTCTATTCCACTTCCCACCCTCCCCCCCTTTCCCCTCAAAGTCGCTTGTTTCTCAATGAGTTTCATGACTCCTACACAACAAAAAAAAGACGGAATTTGCGTCAGCTGATTCTGGTATTCTCGTTATCCATACAGTCCTTCACACTCCCTTACTCCCATTTCATTTCCCCGGGAGGTTTTTTTTAGATGCATGCATGAGAGGTGCCTTCATCTTTACATTTTTTGTATATTTTTTCTTGTTGTTTCTTGACGCAGGGAGTTTTTTTTTGTCTGATTTTTATTTTTATTTTGCTCTGGTGCATCCATTATCGCAGCACTCTACACGGAGGGGGGGGAAGTTTAAAAAAAAAGTAAAAAAAAAATCAAAAGAAAAAAAAAATGTTACGCCAACACAGCATGTTCTCATGTCTGGTGGTTGGCTGTTCAGAAGGGGTTTTTGTGGGAGGGGGAAAGTATTGGATGAAAGAACAAAAAAAAAAACAAAACACAAAAAACCTATTTTCGGGAAAAAACTAAACAAAAAACAAAACAACTGAACAATTGACCACCCTACCCCCTTTGTATTCATCTTAGCCTATTATACCTTCTATTCAGTAGAATAGTTAGTATATGAAACAATCTTACCCTTACATTTGATCGATCCTGCGTCCACCGATGAACAGTGAGGCATTTGCACTTTCAACTTCTTTGTTTTGTCTCAAAATCATTTTTATAGGGAAAACACTACTCCACATGGGGAGATAGTACGACCGAGAACACACTATGTTACTTCGTGTAGGTCTCTTCGTGTGTTTGTGCCTTGCAGCACCTGCACGCAGCGACAACGTGGACAGTGGGGATGCGGGGAAAGGAGTGACCCCCGAAGAACGGCAACAGGCCGAATTACACCAGCAGCAAGCTGCACAGAGGGAACAGCAGAAGAAACTGGCAGAGCAGGCGGCTCTGAAGCAGAAGCAACAGGATGCACTTAAACAGCAGCAGGAGGATCTCAAACAGAGACAAGAACAGCAAAGGGCTGCAGCGAAACAACAGCAGGATGCGGCCAACGCGGCACTCAAGAAACAGCAAGAGGATGCTGCCAATGCTGCAATTAAAAAACAGCAGCAGGATGCGGCTAATGCTGCGATTAAGAAACAACAGCAGGATGCTGCCAACGCGGCACTTAAAAAACAGCAAGAGGATGCTGCCAATGAGGCTCTCAAGAAGCAACAGGAACAACAACGGGCTGCTTTGAAACAACAGCAGGATGCGCTGAAGCAGAAACAGCAACAACAACAGGAGCAGGCAGTACAGGAGCAGAAGCGGCAGGAGGAAGCAGCTGCGGCTGCAGAGGAGCGTCGCCTGCAGGACGCAGCCACAGCCGCACAGAACCAAGCCTTTGAGGAGCGCCTCCCCCCGCACGTCCGCCAGCAGCTTGCAGACCTGCAGGCAGACCTGGGCGACGAGTACGACCTCTTCGAGACACCCATCGATGCAGTCGAACTCAACTTACCCCCATCGCCACTCACACTCCTCATCGGCACACAGAACCCCCCTGCAGCAGGCGTCGTATGTACTTTTGGTTTCCCTTTCTTTTCTTTTATCATATCATTGACATCCCAAACAACCGTCTCTACAAACGGGACAGCCATTTTCAAACCCAGCATCCCATGACCCTAGTTTTCTTCCCCCCCAAAACCTTTTCATCCCAAACCCACAACAGCACAAAAGCCTTCAAATCCACTGCCCGAGCTCGCCCCTCCTTGCAGGAAGATATGAACTCCACCTTGCCGGGCTTTGGAACGGCGAGCACGTTTGGTTCAAAGGCACGCAGACGCTGCTCTTTTACAGCACCGACGGGGTGTGGAAGATTGCAGCACGGTCGCCTTACCGGGTCCTTGCGACGACACAGGAGAAGGGGGTTCCACCGCAGGCCCCTTTTGTGGCATGGTCGGTACCGATGACGTTTACTGTACCGCCTGTTGGGCCTGTGGTGGGTGTGCAGGATGTGTCGAATCCTTCGGGGCGGTGGGATATGGGGAATGGGCATTTTGTGAGCATTGTGGATGATGGGGAGAGTCTGCGGTACACAGACGAGCAGGATGGGAGGAAGAGGTACATGCTCTTTGCCGATGAGGTGCCGCCCTCAGAGCAGCAGGGCGGGGCTACCGCTGCCTTCGTCGTGGTGGACACCAAGGAGGCCAGCACGGCCTACTGCTACGTCGCGCTCGCAGACTTCAACCACATCCACATCCTCAAAGACGGTGCCGCCCTCCAAGGCGTCCCCGCCGTCCATCAAACAAAAGAAAGCTCCGAAGCAGACGCCCTCGCAAAGGACATCCTCAAAGAGCTCTTCGGCACCCACTTCACAAAACCCGTCGTAGAAAGGGTTAACGGATGCAAAGACTCAAAGCTCAACGGGAAAATCCAGACGACCACAGAGTGCGAACCCAACGAAGTCATTGAGCTCAGCATCCATGGACAAAACTTTGGGAACAACGACGTCATCAACGGTGTGCCCAGCACGCAAATATTCTTGCTTCCGTCGGACGACAGGGACAACCGTATTCCTTGTGAGAATGTGAAGCACGCTGCGTCATCGCCTTCGCAGCTTATTACCTGCACGACACAGAAGATGGAGCCCTCAATGAGTCTTGACTTGGTGGTGATTGCGACCGGGTCGGACAACGAGCAGCACGAAACGGTTCTTTACAACGCCGTGCGGACGCAGTCTGGCGCCAAGAAGAAGCTTCGCAACCTGAAGCTTGGGAACTTCGTGGACCTTGGGGTGGGCGGGCTTGGACCTGAGTTTGAACAGCTCTTCCGACGTGCCTTTGCGAGCCGTCTGCAGGATGACACTGTCCTCAAAAAGCTTGGCATCCGCCATGTTCGTGGTGTTGTCCTGCACGGTCCTCCTGGCACCGGAAAGACACTTCTTGCACGCAAGATCGGAGACATCCTCGGAGCCTCTAAGGTCCACGCCGTCTCCGGCCCCGAGATCCTCAGCAAATACGTCGGGCAAAGCGAAAGCAACCTGCGCGATCTTTTCGAAGAAGTGATGGACGAGGTGAAGGTGGACCCAGGGCTGCACCTCATCATCTTCGACGAGATGGACGCAATCATGAAGCCCAGGGGTGGGGGCGATGGGTCCGGCGCGAAGGCTGTCTACGATGGCGTGACCACACAGCTGCTCACCTTGATGGACGGGCTTGAGGATAAGGGGAACCTTTTGGTGCTTGGTCTTACCAACAAGCTGGATGCCGTGGACAAGGCGTTGCTGAGACCTGGGCGGTTTGAGGTCAAGATTAAGATGCCTCTTCCGGATGAGAATGGGCGACACGAGATCTTCCAGATCTTGACGAAGCAGAGCAGGGATGCACAGTACCTTGGTCCGGACGTAGACTTCCGCCAGCTTGCGCGCGACACACCTTCGTACACAGGGGCAGACATCGAGGGCATTGTGAAGAGTGCCACCTCCCATGCCTTGGGTGAGATTCTCAACTCCGATGCTGACCTCGAAAAGCAGCGCATCAAGATCACCATGGAACACTTCCTGCGTGCACTTCAAGAGGTCTCCCCCTCTGTGGGCTCCTCTCGCTCTGTCTCGCAAAACCTGGAGCGTGGTATCATTCACTACTCAAAAGCGTTTTCTGCGTTGCTCACAAAATTTGACCGACCGGTCCACCAAGTGACACGAAGCAAACGCCACAAGATGATGCGTCTCGTTATCCAAGGCCAGCAAGGGTCCGGCCTCAGCACCGTGGCATCCTATGTTGCCCGCCGCTCTGGCTTCCCCTTCGTGCATTTGCTCTCGATGGATGATTTTGTTGGGCAGACAGAATCAGAGGAGGCGGACCGGATCAAGGAGGTGTTTGAAAATGCGTACCTCGTGGAGCGCAGCTGCATCATCCTAGACAAACTGGAGCTGATCATGGACCACCGCTCCTCGAAGATGAGCGGCACGTATTTGCAGCATTCCATCCAACAGCTGCTGTCGAAGCGGCCTACAGGGAAGGGGAAGCTCATGGTGATTGTCACCACTTCGTCGCTGGAGGCTTTGGCGTATTTGGGGTTGAACCACGAGATGTGGGACATGCACGTGGAGGTGCCGTATCTTGAGAAGAAGAACATGGAGACTGTGCTGCAGGAGATGCACGTCTTCAAGGACAAGGACACGCTGAGAGAGGTTGTTGCCCACCTCCCGCCTCGCATGGGCATCAAGAAGCTCGTCTGGCTCGTAGACCAGGCACGTGTCGCGATGGGTCTCGATGAAGACGTGCACGTTGCCACCCCGCCAGCCTCCACAAAGTACCCCTACCTAGTCGGCCGCACCCAGTACCTCGTCCCAGGCGATCCGGAGGAGAAAAGCTTTGAGCCAACACCGTTCAAAAAGAACAGCATTTTGCAGGGCTGGGATCTCTTGGTATGGAAAATTTTTTGTAAAGGGGTCATCGTCTCTCGTCCTTCAAGGGGGTGTTGAATGAAGAATCGATGTGGGTTGTTTGAAAAAAACTTGGAGATCTGACTACATCGAATTCAAAACAAAAAAAAATTCAAAAACAACCATCAGGGAGGAGAGGACAGCGTTGACGAGGACGAGGAGTACGCCTCTGAGGAAGACATCCAGCTCTCAATGGAGGAACATGAGCTGCGGTCTCAGGGCTTTGTGAGTGGTGATATGTTCCTACGGATCCTGCTTGAGGCTGGGCTTGACAGGTATACCACCCCCTCCCATATTTCCCCACCCCGGAAAATTGATGCTGTGTCCGGCGTTTGCCCTTCCAACTTCAGCGCTTCTGTTTTTCGCGTATCGGTGACTCCTGAGAGCCTTAGGATCATCTGAACAACTTTCCCTGGTCGATTTGCAGTTTTTCTTTGTTTTTTCCACAACAACACCCCATAAACACAACTCACATCACAGCGAGCATCCATTACCCACTGCAGTCGGTTCGTTGATACTCTAGGTTAACCGGGAGGGGAGGTTTTTCTTTTTCGAAAACGTTTTTTTTTTGAAAACATTTTTTAACCCTATTTTAAAAAAACCAACAAAAAAGCAAAAAAAAAAATGACAAAAAAGGGGTAAGAGTGGAGGGGGATTCGTCAGCACTGACACTTTCGAACTCCATAACGTCTTTGTGTTTAGAGAAAAGGGCATTTTTTCCCCCCCTGGTTCCCCCTACTAAGCACAGCGACTTGACTCGAAGTTGTATTACCGACTGCTTCTTGTCTATGCCAACATAAAACACTTTGGTGACTGAGCACAGCTTAGATTCATCTCATCCGCCGTTCTCTTTTATATAAACAAATGATTCATTATGAAGTATTATCTCTACGTGTAAGGGCGGTTACCTCGTGAGGGGTAGGATTTTTTTGCATCTCAGGATTTGCTTTTTTTTCGGTTAGCTTTTCCTTCGAAACGGTAGCGAGACGAATGTAACAGGACATATGGGGTTAAAAAAAACAAAACAGCACGGCGTGAGACAGACGTCCCTTGGTTGAAAAGGTGGTGTTGTCTTATAAACAGAAAAGAACCCCACCCTTTTTGTGAACCGACTTTGTGCCCCTTCGGGCTACTGTTATCCCTATTTCCCATTTTTTTGTTTTGACTACACACACCACAGGGAGGGAAGCTACAACTAAAGCAAAAAAAACAAAAAAATGGCTGCGAAGAGCCAATCTTTCGCCGCCCAGAAGAAGGAGGAGGCTGGGCGCCTTTTCGCAGAGCTTGCACGTGAAACGGGATCCCCGAAGGTATGTGAGGAAGCTATGATTCTATGTTTTGGGCATGATTTACAAAAAAACGCTCAAAAAAAAATCAACTAAATTACAGAAAGCGCTCCAAATATGCGACCACATCCTGAAGCTCATCCCGGGTGATGAGGACGCAGTGACATGCAAGGTGCACACACTGGTCACAAGCAATCGCCACGCTGACTGCATAAAGGTACCACCACCACCACCACTCTTCCCCCCACAACACCCTCCACCCCAACAGTATTTGGAAGGCGAATCGGAGCGGACATTAAAGCGCCACGCACTGCACCTGGCATACGCGTACTACAGAGTGAACAAGCTGGATAAGGCCGAAGAGACGCTCAAATTATATTCCGCAACCGAGGCGACTGAGGAAGCGATCCGGCATTTGAAGGCGCAGATTGAGTATAAGAAGGAGAACTACGCGGCAGCGGTGGTGCTGCTGAAGGAGCAGCGGGCGGCGCAGGGTGAGGACGACGAGGAGATTTTGTGCAACCTGAGTGCGGCGGAGATTGGAAACGGCGACTTTGCGGATGCGGTGAAGATCTTGGGTCTGCCGAACGGCGACCTGACACACGACCTTCTCTTCAACAAAGCGTGTGTGTTCCTGCAGAAGGAGGAGTGGGACAGCGCGAACAAGGCACTGCTCTCTGCTGAGCGTGACATGAAGGAGTTCCACATGGAAGGTGGCGACTTCGACAAGGACGCCCTCGCAGACGACCTTGCCAGCGTACGTGTGCAGCGAGCCTACATTGCCTCGCGTCAAGGTGACGATACAGAGGCCCTCGCCATCCTCAACGAGGTCATGCGCAGAAAGCCCACCTCCCTCGCAACGCTCGCCGTCGCAAGCAATAACCTCTGCGCAGTGCGCCAAGAGGACGGCACCATCTTCGACGCCTTCAAGAGAATGAAGCCGCTCCGCAGTGCGAGCTTTGACTCGAAACTCAACACCTCGCAGAGGCTTGCTGTGCGGTTCAACACGGTATGCTTGACAACTAAACGAACTTTCTCAAAATACCGCTTTTTCAACAACAGAGCATCCTGATGGGCCTCCTCGGGCAGAAGGTGCAGGGACGTGCCCTCGCAGACTCGCTCGCAAAGGACGACCCGACGTCCTCCCTGGGCGCCGTCGCGCTGGCGTCGATCCTATGCCAGGAGGGAAAGGTATGACCCATCGCCAACACCCTCACACCACACCACCACCACCACCCCACAGCACAACAAGGCAGAGGAGCTGTTGGTGGCACACCTCGAGAAGCACGGGGCTGCTGGGGACATGACGGATGTGCTTCTTCTGAAGGCTCAGGTGCATCTCAAGCAGGGGGACCTGCGTCGCTCTGTGGAAGCGCTGCGTGGGGTGGAGAAGCTGAAGCACGAGCTGGGCCTTGCTGCGACGCTTGTTGTTGCCTACGAACGCCAGGGCAGCATCGACGATGCGCTCGAGGTGCTTGACGAGGCGATTGCCTACTGGACCACAGAGGGCAACGCTGCGAACGTTCTTACCTTGACAGAGGAGAGCGCGAAGCTTCTCCTGAAGCACCGCAGATGGGAGGCAGCTGCAGAGCGCTTCAAGCGTGTGCAGAAGCTGGGCAAGACGGATGCGGCGGTGACAGCACGTCTGGGGATGTGCATGGCGCACATCGATGTGTCTGCGGCAGAGACGCTGTGCAACGACCTCGATGAGTTGTGTGTTGCGTCTGAGATCTCACCCACGCAGGCTGAGGATCTGTTAGCTCTGAAGGTGAAGGAGATGGCTGCTGCGCAACCGGCTGTGGAGCAAGAAGCGAAGAAGGAGGTCAAAAAGAAGCGTAAGCCTGGTAAGAAGCCCGAAGGTGCGACAGGTGAACCTGACACGGAGCGTTGGTGGGCAAAGAAGGACCGTGCCTCCTACAAGGTACTCTCGAAGCGCCAGCTTCGCGAACAAAAGAAGGAAACCCAGGAAAGCAAAAAGAAGCGTCAACGCATCGAAGCATCTGAACGCGAAACCCTCAAACAACACCTCAAACTCCACTATGAGGAGCTCAGAGAAAAGGAGGCGAAGTAAGACTTTTATGAAAAAGATATGGGGCAAGAGAGGCATGGGGGAGGAGGAGGGAGGGGGGGAAGAGAAAATGTGGGGATCTGGGGGAAAACAGCAAATTCGCTCATAGCTTCCACGGTGTGGGTTATTTGCCCGCCAAAAAAAAGGAAAGGGTGTTCCCCTTTCTCTCCCCGAAGTTTTTTCAGAATTTCAAAAAAAAGGAAAAAAAAAAGTGGGTTCTCATGATTCTAAGAAAAAAAAAATATGCAAAAAGTGGTGTAAAAAAATTCCCTGAAAACGGATGAGATGTCTCTGATATTTTCAATCCCCTTTTCCCAACTCCCCTCATGACAAAATGGAACATTGAGACACCAACAAAAAAAAAAAAGTGAGGACAACAACCCAAGCCCTCTCCCAACGCAAGAGTATGGATAAGAAGTATACTATTATGGCCTCAAAGAGGTCTTCCCTCGCCTTCTCTCCCTTTCCTCGATTTTGGAGAGGGTGTCAAGGTGGTGGAAGACCGGGGCAGTTATATACAAAAAAAGAGACGATTTCCCCCTCAATTTTTTTTTTATCTTTGCGGTATCCGTACACCCCCGTATTTCAAACAAACCCCCCCTCATTCATTTGACACCTACAATCTACCACACCAACACCAACACCAGGCAGAGAGGTTCTCGTGTTTTTGCACAATGATTCGCGGCGCCGCGCATCGCGCAATGATGAACAACCTCCGGGGAGGGAGGGTTTCGATGCCATGTATGCCCAGTACCCCCTCTCTCTCCTCTCAATGCGTCTCTCAGTTCACTTTGTTAAAAGTGTGATCAAGGTGACCAAGCACGAGAGGCTTAGGATCATCTTATAAATGGTGGTTAAAGGGGGGTGCGAAAAAGTGTGATAAAGTGCTATTTTGGGGTCGTCAGCCATATTAAACTTTTCTTCGAAACACGTTGTTTTGCGAAAAACACGCCGCTTTCATCGAAACGCGTTCTTTTGTATATTTATGGTTCCGTATTGTTACCCTTCCCCCCTCCATCCTTTCTTGCTTGTGCAGATGTTGGCCTGAACCAGCTCCCCTCCTCGCTGAGCCGGTCTGCGCTCCCCATGTCGACCTCCTGCACCGGCAGCCTTGTGATCAGCTGCAGTGCGGCAGAAGAAGCCTTCTCGCTGGGACTCTCAGAGGAGGCTGTCGCTGAGCTCGCGGGCAGCCCTTTGATGTATGATTCCTCCCCCTCCTCCCCCACCTATTCTCATTCTATAATCGCTGTTGTACGTTTTTTTTGGGGGGTTTTAGGGGTTTTTATAATGTCGTTGTGTGGTGTGGAAAAAGCGGATTTTTGCCCTGGAGAGCCTCATTTTATTTCCGTGTCTTTGGTTAAGGCTTAGGTGAAGCTTAAGTTCATCTAACAAAACTTTTTTTTTTAGGTATTTAGTTTGGGAAGGCATATAAAACATTTTGGCGGACATTGTCCGACTCCCCCCCACCCCCCCACGGACCAGATTTTTGGCGGACATTTTTTTTTCTTTTTTTTCTTGGTCAGAAAATTGCGGACATTTGGGGTTTTTACCGGGGTTGTACACGATTTTGACCAAAATTTATAGAAACTCGTCCATTTCGGCGAATTGACCCCACCACACAACGGACAGATTCCGAAAATGCAAATGTTGGTGTTTTCGCACATTTTCATGGTTTCAGCATCAGAGGGAGAAAATCTAGGTGTGGGGTTTACGTTGCCCTTTACCTTACACTCATTTTGACCAAAACCAAGAACTTGGCCACTTCGGCAAATTGACCCCACCACAGCGCGGACAGATTCCGGAAATGCCAATCGCGGCATGTTTTGGGGCTGAAAACCCACTTTTTTTCCAGGGAAAATTTTTCGATTTCATGAGCATTTTTTGGCCGAAAATGGGCCACCTATTAGTGACCGGGCTCATATTTTCAAAAATTTAAGTGGTCAAAAAATTGTCCAATTTTCAACACCGACCCCACCACTTTCTGGACGGATTCGGGAAAATGCCAAAAAACTGTGTTTTAGGTCATGAATCCGCACCCTGTCACCCAAAAACCAGCGGGAAAAAATAAAAATAAAAAAAAAATGTCCGACACCCCCCCACCCCCCCGCCTCCAAAAAATTACACGGAAAATGTCCGCCAAAATGTTTTATATGCCTTCCCTTTCTGATGCGTCATTTTTTGTGGAATCGTTTGGCAACAATTTATCTTGCTGTGTTTTTTTTTTTGGGGGTGATTTAATGTTTTTACCCAAACATAGTCACAACAATTCACAATTTGCACTTTCAGCCTTCTTTCTTTCCTTCCTCACTTTTTTTTTTTTTGTAAGGCGGCTAAGCACGAGAGGCTTCAGTTCATCTATGATTAATAGTGATTTGGATTTTGTCGATGAGACAAAAAAATAGAACACAATAAGCTCCTTACGTGAAAGGATAGTTGCAACTGAATCCAACGGGTGTTAGATCAGATGAAGATTGTTTTCTGAATGACTCACACTAAATCAACAGATTATCAAAAAAAGGTGAACAAAAAAAGGAATAGCGTTTCAGTTACTTTGTACTAAGCTTGGAAAATCGCCGTTGTTGTGTTATGTATGAAGTCATATTTAGTGACGTGGTTGCAACACTTTACTATAAACGATTCGTTATTTCTCCCCCCAATCACACGAAAAGAAAATGCGAGGCGACTAATTTTATCAATTTTATCAAAAACAATAATAATAAAAAACAGCGCATGGAGTGCGGTCGTGAGGGGTTGCTATGCCAGCCGCTTTACGCAAAATTAATCCTGGAGGAATTTGGTTCACAAAAAAAAGGGGGTGTGGGAGGGAATGAATGGGGGCGGGGGTAAATTTCGACTCGCTTGTTCTACTGCAATTGGGAGGGGGAAAAACTCCGTCTTAATATTTTCGCTTATTGGTGTGCCTCCACCCCCCATCCCGACGTGCATTCATGTGATCCTTTGCGTTTCAAGTTTTTTTTTTTTTTTTTTTTCGTTTGCTTCACAGGCCTTTTGCTAACCATCATGCCATCATGCCACGTTTTTAGGCGTTTTTTATTTTTTTTTCCATCATGCCACCATCATGCCACGGGGGGTGGTGGGGCAGGGCTTTCGCTCTCCGTAACCTGGGGATTTCCCCCCAGATGGCATGATGGCATGATGGCATGATGGCATGATGGCATGATGGCATGATGGCATGATGGCACCTTAAAAATTTTCTGCTCGCTGCGCTCGCGGAGGTATACCTAAAAAAAAAAATTCCCGCTCGCTTCGCTCGCGCTGTACGCCATTTTCTTCCTGCCTACGGTGCCATTTTACAATACCTAAGGGGATTCCCTTACATTTTGCAGCCAGAAATGAAACTTGACCCAAGCTGCAAAAATTTGACCATCGTTATTTCAAAGTGACCCAACCGTTGCAACAGCCCCTGCTTCTGGAAGACGTAGTGATTTTGTACGGTTAGTGTACGTAAGGCGCAAGACCAAGCACCGTTAATAAAGGATTATATTCCGTTTTTTTTTTTGTTACCTTGCAAAGCTGACCCTTCGCCTCTCCACCCTGTGGCTGTCAGGGAGGCGCGCGCGAAGCGCGCGACGACCGCTTTTACCAAGTGGGAAAGCTCGGAATGTACTTTTTTTCCAGGAAATTATTTTTTTTTGACCATCATGCCATTCCTGGGGAAAATCCCAAAGTTAGCAAAAGGCCTGTTTGCTTCAGTTTCGAATGGAGTTTCCCCCCCTCTTCCCCAGTGTACAAAACCTTCCCCATCCACCCTGAAACAGGTCGCTGTTTTCGACCGAGGATCTAATTTTTAGAATGACCAAGAGGAGTTGGTAAAAATGAGCGAGGGGGGTAGGGAGAAACATGCTTCGCATTTTTTTTTTTTTTGTTTTTTTTTGTCAGTGCTTGCGTCCACCGATGAACGGTGAGACGTTTTGCACTTTCAACTTCTCTTTTTGTTGCTAATTTTATTTCCGCTCTACTCCAGAGTTCGATCCCCCCCCTGAGCGCAGAAGTGTTTTGCGCTGTATATACTACACATATTACTCACCGAACACCCACAGGTGCCCCGAGTATGTATCCACTGCTGTCGAAGCATTGTCAGTTAAAGCAGTGGCATAACTGAAATTTAACAATTACCGCATTTTAGAGGAACCAAAAAGCTCAATCACGGTGTGAAGTGATTGTCGATAGACATCAAGCAAAAAAATAAACTTCCCCACCCCAGTCAACGAACGTTCTCAAAAGCACGGCAAGAGTTGTATTGTTTTTTTTTTAAACCCCAAAGAAACAGAAAGGGCTCCGTTTGCTTGATGGCAAAAAGAGCCCCAGTTTCACAACCTCCATTCAGTGCTGATGCATTGTGCTCTCACAAATACCCATTTTTTTTTTTGTCACCTCATGAAGGAGGAAATAGAAACAAAGCATTTTTGAACACACTTTGCGGTAGGGACAGAACCGCGCCACTTCACCAAACCAGGTCGAGGTGTGTGCGTTTCACCGCAATGTCTCTCCCATCGTTTTTTTTTCTCATGAGTGTTAAGTTTCTATTTTCCCTCCCACCCCCCCACCCCCACCCCTATTACACACCGTGTGGTCTGTACAACAAAAGAAAGCTTTTCTCCCTCATCACACCTCCTTTTGCGCTTTTTCTTTTTTGAATCTAATTTTTTTTTTCCCAATCTAAGACACCCGCCAGCCTTACACACACAAAAGAGCGTTATATAATATGACTACCGTTCGTTGCCAGCACCTGCTGATCAAGCACGAGGGCAGCCGTAACCCCAAGAGCAGAAGGACGAATGAGAGCACCGCAAATGTCTCGAAGGCAGCTGCCAACGCAGAGCTCCTGACGTACCTCGACAAGGCCAAGGCAAACCCCGACGCCTTTGGCAACCTCTGCAAGGAACGCAGCGACTGCGGCAGCTTCGCACAGAACGGCGACCTCGGCCACTTCGGCAAGGGAGAGATGCAGGCACCCTTCGAGGCTGCAACCTTCGCGCTTCAGGTATATATTTTTTATCTTTAAACGAAATGAGTTGGGTGGTCCACCCCCACGGTGTACCAATTATAAGTACACTGTTCACGAGAGGGCTGTTGTATTTATTTGTCTGAGAGTGTCCAAAAGCTTCTTGCGTTCCCCTCCGGTGTACTGAAAGGGTGAGAAAAGGTAGTATATTTTCAAGTTGAGTTTTAAAAAGACGTGTGCTTTTTTTTCTGTTCTTCATTTCACAAAAAAAACCCCCCTACACAGCCCGGTGAGATCAGCGGTGTTGTCGACACTGACTCCGGTCTTCACATCATCAAGCGTCTTGAGTAAATGTAACATAGAACACAAAAGGATTCCCCCCAGGAGACACGCGCCGCCCCATATTTACCGATATTTTTGGAACAACAAAAAAAAACAATATGGGGAGGGTTTTTAAAGGGTTCATGAATACGACCACTTTTTTTTAAAAAAAATCCCGCTTTTTTTAGATACTTTTACCACCTTCAGCCACCTCGTGGGTAGTAGGTGACTATTTTTTTTTAAACAACCCCCCTTTTCGAAACACGCACAAACTCCCCCATTCACATAAAAGGGAGTCCGAGTGGGGGAGTTCAAAAACGCACATGACATGGGAAGTGGACACCCCCTTTCCCCCCCTTCTAGCTGAACGTTCTTTGTGTGCTTTCTCTTTGGAAAGTATATGAAAATTACTCTTCTAGCTGCATCTGTTTGAGGCACATGCATCTTTTAAAAAAATCCCCCCTTTTTTTGGGTGTCTGCAAATCTTCCTCCTCCCCCTCATCCCCCACCTAAAATACAACGTAACACTATCTTCGTTTTAATTCAATTCACCCCCTCTCTCTCTTTTCTCTCTCATTTAAGGTCAGAAACTAGTGAAGTAGCTTTGCTACGTCTAGGGAGATCTAGGGATCTATCAGGATCTTGAAAAAGCTTGAAACCGAGGTTATTTTATTACTTTTTGCCCCTTACTCAACGTAAGGTTGGAAGGGGAATTGAGAACACTTCCACATTTTTTTTTGGATGTTTGCGTTTCCCCGATCTCACTCCCCTTTAATTTACAGTGATACACAAAAAACAAGCCAAAGTCTGAGTATGTCAGGGTCATCTAAAGAGGGGATCAACCTTGGGAAGGAGAAGGATAAACGTATTTTGCAGGCAGTATCGATGCGATCGAAGAAGAGGATGGAGGAGACAAAGAGGAGGAGGTTGAACGAGCCGGGGGAGGCGGTCCGCGGGGATCTTACTGTGGCTGCGATCCCTGCGCTGCATCAGCAGTTGCACGGGGTAGTACAGGAGGAGGTGCTTGGTGGGTTGCAGGGACTCCGTATTTTGTTGTGCCCACCCGACAATGCCCCAACCAACGTTGCACAACATATCAAGGCAGAAGCGGGATGTATCGAAAAGGTGTGCTCCTTCCTCTCCTCCGACAACGAAGACATGGTGGTAGAGGCAGCCTGGGTTGTGACAAATCTTATTGCAGATGATGAAGGGTGTACCAGAGACTTTATGGACAGCGGGGTTATCCCGCATTTACTTGGTCTTATAGCGCAAGGTACTCCTAAGGTTTCTACTCAAGCGCTTTGGGCGATTGGGAATGTATGTGGAGAGCATTTTAACTTCCGGAATGCGGTGATAGGAATGAACTTTATGGACCTTCTTCTCGCAAAGATTGGCCAGTATTCGACGCTGCGGCAGCTGCGGGTTGCAGTATGGGTTGCGGTGACCATTGTAAAGGAAAAGCCGTCTCCTCCAATCGAAGTGGTTCAACCCCTTCTCCCTGTAATGGCAGATGTGTTGTTGAAGCAGACCGACGAAGAAGTGTTGATCAATGCCGGCTTTGCCTTAGCGTATTTGACAGATATGAGCACACAGATGTCGACTCTTGCGTTTCATTATGCGATAGTGCCGAGGTTAATAAAGTTGTGTACATCAGAAAATGAAAAGCTGTCGCGTGCAGTGCTCCGTACTCTAGGTAATATGCTGTCAACGGATGATCAAAAACTGACAGATGATGTGATCAACATGGGGCTGCTCCCACCCCTGCATGTCGTGCTGACATCATCGCACAGCGCAGCGCTCCGCAAGGAGGTGCTCTGGCTGCTGAGCAACATCGCGGCAGGGTCGCAGCACAACATTGCCTCGCTCATCCGTTATATGTTCATCCCCTCTGTCGTGTCCTGCCTTGAACGTGGCAACAACCTTGCCAAGCGTGAGGCCATGTGGGTTGTTCGTAATATCCTCTCAGGGGGGAACTGCACACACAAAGACGTTCTCTATCTCGCAGAGTGTGGCATAGTAGGGCCGCTGTCCAGTGTCATCATCGGTGCGGGGGAAATGGTATGTAATAGAGAGGGGTATAGAATATTATCAAATAAAAAAAATCAGGAAAACGTGTGTCTTGCCCTCGAAACCGTGTCAGTTTTGCTGGACCAAGGTGCTCAAATTGCGCAGGAGCAGGGTGGTAATGTATGTTTCGTATGGTACCTAAAATTGCAGGGCAAAATAAACAAAACAAAACACATTGCACCCAACAGGTGAATGTGTTTGCCCGCGTGCTGACTGAGAGTGGTGGGGTGCAAGCGATAGAGGATCTTGCACACCATGGAGAAGGGAACGCGGCGAAGCTGGCAGTGAAAATAACCAGAAAGGTATGCCTTGCTTGGGGCAATTCATCCAAAAAACAACGGCGAAGAGCAGCACGGCAGAAGCAACAATACTACGCATATTTCTCTCCAAATCACTTACAACCCACACCCACACACACAGTTCGCTTCTGATGGGGGCGGGCACGGCGGAAGCGGTTACGAACAGCAAATGGACCACGGTGCGCCACACTCATGGTAAGGTGATCGTCCAACAAAACGGTGATTTCCTGTACAGGAATGACTGTGCTGTCTGCAGATGTGTCTCAAGGTCGTGAGAGCTGTTACGTGCCTCCCCCGACCAGGTTTTTGTCTACGATATAGTTCGGAGCTGCCTATTTGATGTTGGTGGCAACTTTGGACCACCCGCTCAGTGCATGCTGCAGGCAACAAATGCAGGCCACCAGAGTGTCAGGTGTACTAGAATGATGGTTGGGTACACACCAACAGCAACAGCAAAGGCCACAAAGGCGATCAAAATGCCTTTTCGCACTTCTCCCTCGAACGTGCCTTTTATGAGTTCCCAAAACAAATCTATCTTTCGTGCGGGACTCTTTCTCTTTCCCTTTTTCAAATCTCTCTTTTTTTGTCTCTCCTTCGGATGCGTCAGCAACTTTTAATCAAATCGGTCAGTCAAAAGACATCAACGCACCCGAAACAAACGCCCCCCACCTTTCCCTCCCTTTCTCTCTTTTCAACCGAACCTCCTTATGCACCGCAGGGCCACTACACACAATGTCATCTCTTGGGACTGCAAAGGCGGGTATTTCGCTTAACCATGAGAAGGAGAAACGTGTGACTGCTGCGGTCTCTATGCGGCGGAAGAAGAAGGAGGAGTCGTTGAAGAAGCGGCGTTTGGCGGATGCGAGCGAAACCAAACCTGCGAACCTCACCGTGGAGTCGATTCCTGCACTACACAAACAGCTCTACAGCAACTCCGAGCAGGAAGTCGGGCAGGCCCTGCGCGCTATACGGATGCTCCTCTGCCCTGCAGACGACCAGCCCACAAATGTCGCACAGTGCCTCAAAGCAGAAAGCTCCTGCATCGAACGCATCTGCTCCTTCCTGCAGTGCAACAACTCCGACATGATGGTCGAGGCCGCATGGATCGTAACGAACCTCATCGCTGATGACGAAGAATGCACCCGCGAGTTTGTCAACAACGGTGTCATCCCCCTCCTCATCCAATGCACCCTCCACCACGATACAAAGGTCGCCACACAGTCGCTCTGGGCCATAGGTAACGTCTGCGGCGACGATGTGAAGTACCGTGACGTAGTTGTAGGACTGAACTTCATTGAGATGCTGGTGAACAAAGTGAACTCTGGTTGCAGTGCGGTGCGTGAGCTCAACGTCGCTGTCTGGGTGATGCACACAATTTGCAAGGAGAGCCCAATGCCTCCAGGTGCACACCAATTCATCCCTATTCTTGTGAACGTGCTTCTGAAGCAACCCGACGAAGAGATCCTCATCAACGCAGCGCACACTCTCATGGCACTCACAGGCGACCCACGCTGTGCCGCAGTGGCCTTCGAGCTCGGTGTTGTGCCACGCCTCATTAACCTCTCCTACGAAGCGTACACGAACCTGCGACGCACAGTGTTGCGCATTTTGGGCAATCTCGTGCAAACCTCGGATCAAAACATCACAGACCAGGTGATAAACGAGGGCCTTCTTCCTACCCTGCACTTTGTCATTCAAGACCAGAAGCACGGTGTCCAGAGGGAGGTCTTATGGATTCTGAGCAACATTGCTGCGGGTTCGAAGCAAAATATACAGTCCCTTCTACAGAACGCGTTGATTCCCCCTATCGTGCAGGTACTTGAACGTGGCGACAATGGCTGCAAGAAGGAGGCCATGTGGGTCATCAGCAACATTCTCTCGAACGACTGCTTCGTTGAGGAAGTGCTCTTCCTTGTAGACCACGGTGTGCTCGAGCCGCTGTGCAGCATAATCAACCCGACAAAGACGACAATGGAGGTATGCAATAGGTGTCCATAAGCAAAACTCTTTCTTTTGAACAGAACGTCGAGCTCGCGATCAAAACGGTTGATCTTTTCCTTGCGAAGGGTGCCGTCATTGCAGGGAGAAGTGGTGAGGTACGTCTTTTGCAACGATCCGAATCCTTTTTCTACATACCAACCACAGGTAAACAAGTTTTCCAACATCGTAATTGACTGTGGTGGGGCACAGAACATTGAGGACTGTCGGAGTCACAACAACCGGAACCTTGCTGATCTTGCGGAAACGGTTCTCGAAAAGGTATGCCACACAACTCCGTTCCCTCCCTTTCCCTTTTCACCGCTAACAACCCCACAGTACTTTAACGTTGAGGATGAGGAAGCTAACCCGTTCGCACAGCAGGGTATTGAGCCGACGGAGGAGCAGCTAGCCGCACACAGGCAGCAACTGGAGAAGCAGCGGCAGGAGCAGTGCCACCAGCTGGCTGTGGAGGGGCTGCAGAAGGAGGAGGCAGAGCGGTTGCAGGCCCTCGAGCAGCAGCAGCGCGCACAGCAGGCAAGCACACCACAGGCAGGAGCCCCTGAAGGCGGCGTTAAAAGCTTTTGAAGCGTCTCCCAAATGGAAATCTTTTTTTTTTTTTTGCCAACCCCGGTCCTAATGGTCAGACCAAACAACGTGGTTCATAATCGTATTCTAGGAATAGCTTTTATTCTCTTCGTACGCCCCCCATTTTTTATCTTTGAAACGGGTATTCGACCCGTTCAAAGTTATCTTTATTTCTAGCCACCAAACCCCTCATTCCCCTCCCCTTCCTCTTGAATTTTCCCATTCTCCTCCTATTGGGGGACACTAACCGCAAGACTTCCCTTCACCTCCCTCACCCACTCTACCCTACAGCCCTCTTCTCTTCACCCCCACAATGGGTGAGGTGTATGAGTTATTAGACTGCATCGGGAGTGGTGCGTTTGGGCAGGTATATAAGGGGAGGGAGAAGGCGGGGAATGGCATCGTTGCGATAAAGGTGATTAACTTTGAGTCAGCGCGGAATGATTTGGATGAGCTGATGCGGGAGTGCAGGGCGATGCGGGAGTGTTCTCATGCGAATACGGTTAAGATCATTTCGTCGACTGTTGTGGGGTCGAAGCTGTGGATTGCGATGGAGTATTTGGAAGGGGGTTCTGTGGCAGACGTTGTGCGGTTTCTGCAGACGGAACGACAGTCACGTCTGACGGAGCAGCAGATCGCTGTGGTGCTGCGTGATGTACTGCTTGCCCTGGTGTATCTACACTCACTGCGCCGCATGCACCGTGACGTGAAGGCTGCGAACATCCTCCTCTCCACAGCAGGCAACGTAAAGGTCGCTGACTTCGGCGTAGTAGGGCAGATCTCCTCAAACTCCATCTCCTCCGCCTCCGCCACAAAGCAACAAAGCATCGTCGGCACACCAAACTGGATGGCACCAGAAGTCATCTCCCAAGGCCGCTACGACACAAAATGCGACGTCTGGTCTCTCGGCATCACCGCCTTCGAGATCGCCACAGGGCAGGTCCCCTACGACAGAATACCCTCCAAAGCGCTGTTCGAGATCCCCCGCGCAACACCCCCACAGCTTCCGGGCGAGTTTTCGGTGTTATTCAAACAATTTGTTTCATATTGCCTTGTCAAGCGACCGGAGCACCGACCTTCTGCACAAGAGGTGGGACGACACCCTTTCATTAAAGAAGTAGAACAGGAACAGGCGACCACTGTACTACAACCTGTCATGGAGGTGTGGATACGGAGCCGCACACAGGTAGAACAGAGGCGGGTTGCGCATGGAAGGACATGGAGTGGGGATGCCGACGAGAGTGTCAAGAGTGACTGGGACTTTCCGGACACATGCTCCTCTGTGAGCATTACACGCACCCCTGCGTCGCAGCCGTCTATCACACGGAGTAGCACTGCCGCAGCACGGCCAGGTCTGCGCAGCATTCCCTCCTTCTCTCATGGTGGGAAGGTACCGGTTCCTCGCCTCCCTCTCGGTCTTGGGTCTGGTGTGGTGCCGCTAGGTGAACAACGAATGATCACTCCACGGTCGCGGAATACACCGCGTTTGACGCCGAGGGGGGCGGAGCGGGGGAGCACGCCGATGAGCACGCCTCGTGGTGGGCAGGTGTCGTTGAGTACTGCGGCGTATCAGAGTGTGGTGAAGCCTGCGTTGGTGAAGATGTCACGGAGCCATCGTGCGGCGTTTGCGGGGGTAGCGGAGAGTGTGAATCGATTGAATAGGTTGGTGGATGATGCGCAGAATGTGTGTCCAAACTTCTCGCTTCTGCTGGTACAGCACGTCATGCGCCTGGTTGCACAAAGCCCCGAGCACCAAAGCATGCTCAAAGGCTTCGACGACAAAGCCGACCGCTCCTCCTCCCTCGGCCCAGCCTCGCTCTGCGAACGCCTCCAAACACAAACCCCCCGCACCCCACGGGGCACCCTCTCAAAAACACACTCCACCCACTCCCTGCCTCTCACACAAGGCACCCACGCGTCCGCATCAACCCCAGAACCTCCCGTCCAATTAACCGGACCCGCCTCACTACTCCTCGCTTCATGGCAAAAAACTCAAAATAGTGGAACAGGGAGTTAGCGATTATTATTTTTTTTGGGGGTGTGGTATAAAGGGGGTTGGAAAAAAAAGGGTGGTGGGTGGGGGGGTGTTTTGTATTTAGGGGAAGATGCCTGAGTGTGTGAAGCTTGGGTTCGTCTGACCAAATTTTTTTTCTTCAAGGAAAACCACAGTGAAAGGCGTTTTGCCTTGGTCGTTTTTTTTAACTCCTGGAGGGGGTTTGATATAGGGGAGTGCCTGTGCTTCCTCTTCCCCGAAGAAGTGTTTTGCAGGATCACATCTTTCCTTTTTTTGTTACTCCATCTACCCCCCATCCCACACCTGCCCTCTCCAACCTTACTGGCTGTTTTTCACCACAACATGCCCCCTTCGTTTCCTCAAGACCCTTCTGACCCCCTCTCTTGACCCTTTACAAATACGATAAAGCGAACAAAAAAAACAACCCCTTTTTTTGTCATCATTTCAATCTCAATTTCCACACCTAAGGGAGGCAATCTAAAAGGAACAAACAAGAGGAAAAAAAATGTTGGCGGCTCTGCTGTGTTCGGTATTAGGGGTTGTGGCGAAGCCGAATATTTTTATGGTTGTTGTTGATGACTATGGGTGGGGTGATATTGGGTACCATGGCGCAGTGATGCCTGATGGAGGCTCGTTGACACCGACGTTGGATGCGCTGTCGCAGGAAGGGGTCCGCCTGGAGCGGCATTATGTGTTCACGTACTGCACACCGACACGGTCATCGTTCCAGTCTGGACGTCTTCCCGTGCACGTTGTCACAGCACTAACGGACCCATGTGACATCAACGGTGGTATCCCCCGCAACATGACCGGCATCGCCGCGCAACTGAAAAACGGTGGCTACGAGACGCATCTGGTAGGAAAGTGGGACGCAGGCATGAACACCCCACACCACACCCCCAAGGGGCGTGGGTATGACACCTCGCTGAACTACTTTGGGCACGGAAACTGGATGTGGACGGAAACTGAGTGGGAGGGCTCGCACAGCCATGCAGCAGACTTCCCTGCACGGCCGGGTTTCGTCGACCTGTGGGATACGGACAAGCCTGCAAACACGCTGAACGGTACCGGGAACGAGGAGGATGTGTTCCGTGAGAGGATCCTGAGCATCCTGCACAACCACGACCAGTCCAAGCCACTCTACCTCAACTACAACTCAAAGCTTGCGCACTACCCCCTCGAGGCACCTACAAAGTACCAAGACATGCTCGCCGGCGTCGAACACATGAACAGAAGGGTCACCTCAGCCATGGTGCGTTTCCTCGACGACCAGCTCAAGAACATCACCGACACAATGAAGGCACTCGGCATGTGGGAGAACACCCTCATGGTGCTCTCCTCCGACAACGGCGGCTTCGTGTCGCCCGAGAACGGCCCATGCAACACCACCACAGGCACATCCGGGACAGCAGGAACAGACTGGGGACACGGTGCCGCATGCTTCAACGGGCAGAGCGGGGCCAGCAACTACCCCCTCCGTGGAGGAAAGGCGACGAACTACGAAGGTGGCATCCGTGTGAACGCGTTTGTGTCTGGCGGCTTCCTGCCCGAGAAGGTGCGTGGCACTGTGAACGAGGAAATGATCCACATCACCGACTGGTACACCACATTCTGCTCGATTGCGGGCGTGAGCCACGAGGACCCGTGGGCAGCTGCCTCTGGCCTTCCTCCTGTCGACTCCCTCAACATGTGGCCGCTCATTGCAGGGGACAACACTACGTCGCCACGCGATTATTTCCTTGCGAAGGAGGGACTCCTGCTTCAGGGGAAGTGGAAGTACGTTGCACCCAACACAACAATGTACGGCGACGCACGTGGCGGGCCACAGTACCCCAACGCGACCACGGCCACAGACCCCATTTGGTCACACATCACCCACTGCCCCGCCACCGGCTGTCTCTTCGACGTTGTGAACGACCCCCATGAGTTCAACGAAGTCTCCGCGCAGAACCCCTCCATTGTGGCCGCGATGCAGACGTTGATGGCTAAGGAAGAGGCCACCATCTTCACACAGAAGCACGGCAAGGACCCGCAATGCCTGCAGACCGCAACTTCGAAGTACGGTGGCTTTTACGGCCCGTGGGAGGAGCTATGAGTGTACCTGGTTTCTCGCATTTTGAAGTGTACGCAGAAACACGGCCCCTCTCTGGGGATCTGCAGTGTCGAGACCATTCAATTCAATAGTATCTGCGTACCCTTTGAGGCGTCTGCCACGTTTCGAACGCAGACTTCACTTTTTGTTTCCCTATTTTCATGACAACGTTTTGCGAGTGTGTGGTTTACATGTTTTTGTTTCCTTCAGCGCTGGTGTGAACATTATAAAAATAGCTCTGACTTTATGTCCGCGACTGACTCTCTGATCCTCCTCCTTTACCTCTCTCTTTCCCCCTCACTTCTGCACCGCTTTTCTGAGCTTTTTTTTGCACCACAAAATGTTGCACCTGATCGCTCTTTCTCTTTTCTCTTCATGTCTCTTGAGGCATGGGAGCTGTCACAAAAAAAGGCTCTTATCATAGTCCATTGTCTGTACGGTGTTGCCTCTGTCTTTTCACCTTCTACCCAACAGGCTTCTGTAATAACGATGTTGTCACGTGTGTTGACGATGTGTGCGCTGGTGGGTGCGTCGCAGGGCGCTGCACTGCCGAATATTTTTATGGTTGTGGTGGACGACTTTGGGTGGGGTGACATGGGGTACCATGGGGCAAAGCTGCCGTCTGGCGAGTCGCTGACACCTACGTTGGATGAGCTTGTGAAGGAGGGTGTGGAACTGAACCGACACTACGTGCACATGATGTGCACTCCAACACGCTCATCCTTCCAGTCGGGCCGTCTTCCGATCCACGTTATCACGAACCTTGCACAGCCCTGCGACGCAAGTGGTGCTATTCCCCGCAACATGACCGGTGTTGCCGCCCAGCTCAAGAAGGCCGGCTACGAGACCCACCAGGTGGGGAAATGGGACGCAGGCATGGCCACACCGCACCACACCCCCCAGGGGCGTGGGTATGACACCTCGCTGAACTACTTTGGGCACGCAAACTGGATGTACAGCCAGCGCGAGTGGGAGGGCTCGCACAACAACAACACCAACTTCCCTGGGCCAGGCATTGTCGACCTGTGGGATACGGACAAGCCTGCAAACACGCTGAACGGCACCGTGTACGAGGAGTACCTCTTCCGCGACAGAATGCTGAGCATCCTGAACAACCACGACCAGTCCAAGCCGCTCTACCTCAACTACGACTCCAAGGTCGCACACTACCCCCTGCAAGCCCCGCCAGACTACCAAGAAAAGATGGTCGGGATCGACCAAATGAACCGCAAGGTCTACTGGTCCATGGTGCGTTTCCTCGACGACCAGCTCAAGAACATCACCGACACAATGAAGGCACTCGGCATGTGGGAGAACACCCTCATGGTGCTCTCCTCCGACAACGGCGGGTACGTGAACCCCGAGAGCGGCCCATGCAACACCACCACAGGCACATCCGGCCCTCCCACCTCAGACATGGGGCACGGTCCCGCATGCTTCAACGGAGAGGCAGGTGCCAGCAACTACCCCCTCCGTGGAGGAAAGTACTCGGTCTTCGAAGGTGGCATCCGTGTGAACGCGTTTGTGTCTGGCGGCTTCCTGCCCGAGAAGGTGCGTGGCACTGTGAACGAGGAAATGATCCACATCACCGACTGGTACACCACATTCTGCTCGATTGCGGGCGTGAGCCACGAGGACCCGTGGGCAGCTGCCTCTGGCCTTCCTCCTGTCGACTCCCTCAACATGTGGCCGCTCATTGCAGGGGACAACACTACGTCGCCACGCGAGACCATTTTGGTGAACAAAGATCTGCTTGTCCACAAGCAGTGGAAGTACATTAAAGGCGACTTCGTGGCGAAGGCGAACGCACGTGGCGGACCGCAGTACCCCAACGCGACCACGGCCACAGACCCCATTGCTTCACACAAGCTCACATGCCCCGACCAGGGCTGTCTCTTCGACGTTGTGAACGACCCTCATGAGTTCAACGAAATCTCTGCACAGAACCCCACCATCGTGGCCATGATGAAGGCGTTGATGGCTCAGGAGGTGGCCACCATCTGGAGCGTTCCTCACAACGCAGACCCGAACTGCTCCAAGATCGCGTACTCCAAGTACGGGGGTTTCTATGGACCCTTCTTGGAGATCTGAGGCAGTCACGCGGCTCTGCTTTCGTCTGAGGCTGCCTTTTGCCTTCAGCTTTATTTCGTTTGCTCTTTTTTCCTTTCTTTTTAAAGATGTGTGCGCGCGAGGCACCTTCATCTTTTTTATTTGCGGCATCTAAACAGGATGACGAAGTTTGTTTTGCATTTTTTTTGCATATAAAAATTATACCATTTGACACAATTAGATGGCATGAGCTGTTAAGGGTGGAGGACACATGCATTCCTTATGCCTTGTGGACATGCCATACGGAAATATCTCGTAGCAATTGATTGCTCGTTTCGCCCCCGGTGTATTTTTTTTTTCCGCCGTTTTTCTCGCGCTCTCTCTCCACGTTGTCTGCGCCAGAAAAAAAACACAAAACTGCAAAAAAGCAAACCTCAACCGTCTGCGCATGCAGAGGCGTTTACACCCAACCCCACCTTTCCTTTTTTTTTTCCAAAGATACAATATCACACAATCTGTGGTTATCTTACAATATCTAAGGGTCGTTCTCTAGAACACCCGGTTCTACCTTTTTTCCCATGATGATATAGAAAGACGTTATGTCCAGCGAGACACATTCATCTTTCAAGCCTTTGTATTTTTTTGTTACTTTTCAAGGTAGCTACGAGAGGCTTGGTTCATCGTATAAACTTTTCTTTTTTTGGGATGTGTGCTATTTTACAACGTGTTCATCGTGTATATTCTCGGTGACCATGTGCCCCGGGTGACATGCTGTTTTCCTTGTTGCATACCATGCTAATACAGTAACATGATTTTTGTATGAAATGCAAAACACATGCAAAATTTATGGTATATCCATGCAAACAGCATGATATTTAGCATATCACCCTGGGTACATGGTCCGTGTTCGAAACCCCCTACCCCACCCGCACAGCTGAGAATAAGCCGGGTCCCTGGGTCCAGGTCCCGGGTCCCCGAGTCGTATTCTCAGCTGTGCCCCACCCCACCCCCCCACCCTATGTCATAAAGATATGTCTACAAAACGTTCCCCTTTTTTTTCTTTCATTTTTGTGTATTGTGTAAAGGACTGTGAGATATGGGGGGGAACACACCCCTTTACAGATTTTCGCCCTACACAACACAAAGACACCCCTTTTTTTCTTTTGTGTCAAATTCACCAAAAAACGTATATTTTTTTTTGTTTCAAATGCGGAAGGTTGCAGTGGTAGTCATTGCTATTTTAGCGTTTCTTTTGTTGTATATGAACAAAACGTGGTACGGCCCTGATAGGCGGGTAGGTGCCGTGGTGCATGCGGCCGACATAGCAAAGGTCGCGAACTCACACAACAAGGACATACTGAAACAGGTCTTTTTGAAGGAGTTTTCCGCACCCCACCTGATATTCCTTGCAAGGGCAGTGTTCCTTCCAGGGCATAATGCGCCGGGGCACAGCCACAAAGACATGGATGAAGTATTCTATGTCGAGTCAGGAGAAGGAACCTTTGTGATCAACGGAAAAGAACACCTCCTAACCAAAGGGGATACCGCGCACGTTGCTGTCTCAGAAGTGCATGATATAAGCAACAAAGGGACCGAAGACCTTGTTCTCGTGTACTTCGGGTTACGCCCATAAAAGGTTTACATTAGAAGAAACGGATGATTGCATGACCGTAACAGAACTGGCTACGCTAGAGAGAGCTTTTAAAAAAAAGTTGGTAGCGTGTTTTTTTCGATGTGATATTTAAAACGACAAAACGACTAAATAATACTGTATTCCTCCCCCCCCTTTTTGCAACCCTCCCTCTCTGTTGTGATCGGTATCCACCCCCCTCCCCATTCTCCACCTTCCATCTCTGCCAACAGGACAACAAAAAACCCCACCCACCCGACCCAAAATTTTGTGGATTTGAGGGGGGGCCTGAACCCCTCCCCGTCCTGTGGGGAGTTGTACACACATACACACGGAATAGGGCAGAGCACACAATGCCACGATTCAAGATGACGCTCGCCTCAGTGATTGTCATCTTCGGGCCGATGGTGCTGATTACTGTGGTTCTGCTTGACGAATACAACGTGGGTACGGAGGATGTGGAGGACCGTATCAAGATCATGGATCCGGTCTTCTTAATTCCCATACTTACCAGTATCCCGTTCTCGTGGGCGGTGTTCTTCTTGACAGGTCTGTTCCGTCGTTATTGCCACATGAAAGCAAATTACACACGAAAAATCAACATGATGATTTCAATTTCCATGAGTATATCTCAACGGTTATGTCTGAAAGACAAGTACATTGAAACCATGTACACAATGATCTTTCCACTGGTGTTATATTTCATGGCACTGATTCTGTGCTTTGTGGATGAAATGCAGGAAATGGACACAGAACGGAGTTCACTCTTCGGCACAAACAAAAAATACGTTTTGCTGGCAAAACGTTGTATCAAATACTTTGTCGTGACAATGAAGATGGGGTTTGAACGTCCCGAGGATGTGGGGTATACGGTGAAGTGGCTTGTTGCGCAGTACATCGCGTTCTGTCTTGTCGCACTCCCGTTTATGTACATATTTGCGGTGACGATGCAGCGACAGTCGCTTCTGCTCATACCAATGATCATATCTACTATTGGCGATGGTTTGGCCGAAGTGGTTGGTGTTTACTACAGCACACCCTCCACCAGGTATTCTGTGCCTGCCTGGCTGTACCCAGGACGCAGCCCCTTTGTGCGGAGCTACCAGGGTTCGATGTGCGTTTTCTTCTCTGCGCTGGTCTCTATTGTGATTGTAGCACGGATTGCGGATCCCACAGAGTTGACCCCACCGCAGCTGCTGTTCTTGTTCCTTGCACTGCCGCCCATCGCAACCCTCTCAGAGGCACTTGCGCCACACTCACTGGACAACCCCTTCCTCTTCGTGACGACATGCTGCACCGTTCTGATGGCGTTATTGATATGAGGTAGGACGAGGTAGGATGGGGGATCGGGTATTGGGGGCGCCTTGGTGGCGCAACAAAAGATTTTCTAGCCTCAATGTTTGCCGTGTGCGCATTTTTCCACTTTGTTTTCTTCTCGGGTCAGGGGCCACTTTTTTGTTTTGCTCCAGGACCTTGTCCCTGTTGAGGCCGCGAGGACACGTCCAGGATGTATAGGTTGCCTTGGGCGGTTACCCGGCCACGAAGCAACCCGTGATCTGCAGATGCGGATCGATGATTTTGTTTACTGGGTACCAGTGTTTGTTGGGCTATTTATGTTTTTCTTCCTAGGTGCATGAGAAGCACATCCATCTTTAGTTTTCTTTGTTTTTTTTTTTTTTTTTTTTGTCGATATTGTTCAGAACAGAAGAGAGTGGAGGAACGTGCTATCGTGTCATGCGTATTGTTGTCGTCTCAGAAGTTTCCTAGGAGAGTCGTCAGACCATCCAGAGGATCGAGAATTTGTGTGCTCTTTTTGATATACTGGGGCATGGTTGGTCTTTCAAGCTTTTTTTTTTCAAAGTTATTTTTCGTCTCTACTCTATTTTTCGTCCGCCTTCCAACGTAACGGGCCATCGATACCTATTAGCAAAGCACATTACCTAATGATTGACAGGTGTACGCATCTGTAAAGATTCACGATATAGGCCATTCAAATGGTGATCTGTACCGTGTATATCCTCTCCAGGGTTCTTATGAGTGATGTAACGTCATCCCTGGAGAGTGTTTTCTGCACCGTGAGTCCATCGTTCAGAGCGCTATCAGCACTTTCAAGATTATTTGCATATTATTTGCGCTATCAACTTCTTTGGTTGGTGTCTCAAGCAGTAACCATTAAAAAAGAAAATGTTGCCCACATCGGTAGCTTCCCACCCGTTCAATTTCTACTGCAGAGAGAGTTTCTTCTAAGCATCGTGCTACCCCTCTCCACCCTCTCCACCCCCTTCACCTTAACAGGAAGCCCCTTTAAAATTGTGGATTTGAGGGGGGGCCCGAACCCCTCCCCGTCCTGTGGGGAGTTGTACACACATACACACGGAATAGGGCAGAGACAATGCCACGATTCAAGATGACGCTCACCCCGGCCATTGCCATCTTCGGGTCGATGGT
This sequence comes from Rhynchopus sp. YZ270_cl-10, assembly GCA_964035575.1. Lineage (NCBI taxonomy): Eukaryota > Euglenozoa > Diplonemea > Diplonemida > Diplonemidae > Rhynchopus > Rhynchopus sp. YZ270_cl-10. Next base: position 1,852,241 of record OZ037833.1, on the reverse strand, counting down.
GCTGATTACTGTGGTTCTGCTTGACGAATACAACGTGGGTACGGAGGATGTGGAGGGCCGTATCAAGATCATGGATCCCGTCTTCCTGGGTCAAGTGCTCACCAGTATCCCGTTCTCGTGGGCGGTGTTCTTCTTGACAGGTCTGTTTCGTCGTTATTGCCACATGAAAGCAAATTACACACGAAAAATCAACATGATGGTTTCAATTTCTATGGGTATATCTCAACGGTTATGTCTGAAAGACAAGTACATTGAAACCATGTACACAATGATTTTTCCGTTCGTGCTGTATTTCATGGCACTGATTCTGTGCTTTGTGGACGAAATGCAGGAAATGGACACAGAACGGAGTTCACTCTTCGGTACAAACAAAAAATACGTTTTGCTGGCAAAACGTTGTATCAAATACTTTGTCGTGACAATGAAGATGGGGTTTGAACGTCCCGAGGATGTGCCGTACACTGTGAGGTGGACTGTTGCGCAGTACATCGCGTTCTGTCTTGTCGCACTCCCGTTTATGTACATATTTGCGGTGACGATGCAGCGACAGTCGCTTCTGCTCATACCAATGATCATATCTTCTTTTGGCGATGGTTTGGCCGAAGTTGTCGGCGTCTACTACAGCACACCCTCCACCAGGTATTCTGTGCCTGCCTGGCTGTACCCAGGACGCAGCCCCTTTGTGCGGAGCTACCAGGGTTCGATGTGCGTTTTCTTCTCTGCGCTGGTCTCTATTGTGATTGTTGCACGGATTGCGGATCCCACAGAGTTGACCCCACCGCAGCTGCTGTTCTTGTTCCTTGCACTGCCGCCCATCGCAACCCTCTCAGAGGCACTTGCGCCACACTCACTGGATGACCCTTTCCTCTTTGTGGCCACCTGCTGCACCGTTCTGATGGCGTTACTGATCTGATGTGGGGGTGGGGTGTATTGGGGGTCGGGGTTGGGAGGTGCGCGTAAACTACTAACTACTTTGTCTAGCCTCAAGCTTTTGTGTTTCGTCCAATATGCGAATAGCATTGTGTTTTCTTTTCCGTTGCTTTGTCTCACACGACTGTACCTATGCTGTTTCCCCTTCACCTCTCTTTAGATTACACGATGAAGGGGAAGGGGGACCACCATGTGGCACAGCATTTGTTAGGTTTGGTGCGGAATGTGCGTGTGGAGCGGCGAATCTCGCCGGGTGAGACGCAACGGAACATTTCGGCGTTGTACAATGAGATAGACGTTGTGCGCGACAAGGGCGGCGAGGTGGGGCGTCTGTCGCTGAACACAGTTTTGCAGGCAATGTGCAGGTGGGGTATGCCTTCCGCTGCAGAGCGCTTTCACAAGGAGATGGCACATATCATGCCGGACCACAAGACACATGCCATTCTCATCGAAGGTTTCAGCAAGACACGCTCTCACGATAAGGTCCTTGAATACATAAGGGACCGTGCGCAGCATGGCCTCCCCCCAAACACAGCATGCATGAACGCCGTGCTCGCCTCCCTCAACAAACCCAACCCAACCGAAATGCGGAAGGTCCTGGTCAGCATGAACAAGAGAGGGTTGAAGCCTGACTCCCGCACAGCGACCTTTGCTCTCCTCTGCTGCGAGAACGTCGCCAGCGCGAAGGGGCTGTGGAAGCGGGAGTTTGTGAAGGTGCTGAAGAGCGGGGAGCTGGACTACATTGTGTTCCGCGTGGCGTGCCGGGCGGGTGAGGTGTCTGCTGCAGTTAATTTGTATATTTCAGCCAACGTAAAGAAGGATGCGGTGTCTGCGAATATGGTGCTGAATGCGTTTGCTGAGGCACGTGACTGGGAGGGGTGTCTGTCGTTTGGGCGACGCGTGTTTCTGCACAAGAACGCCCCAGACGTGCTGCGCAACGGAGTTACACCGGATGTCGTTCCAAAGACAAGCTTGGTGCCGACGTCGTTCACCTACGCAACATACCTGAAGGCCTGTCTGCGTGGCGAAGCACCCCTCCACGTTGCAGAGCAAATATTCGAATGCGCATTCACAGCAAAAAACTGTATGAATCTCGCAGTCGCAACAAACATGATGACCATCTTCGCAAACAGAGGCGCCACAGAGCGTGCCGCAGGCCTCTACACCCTCATGAAGCAGTCCGGATACAGACTAAAAAAAACCCTTTTCGAGAAGGAATACGAACGTGCCATGGAGGCCGAAACAAAAAAATGATGATGACAAACGCTCCTAGCTTCTGGTCTGATGGCCCCAAAAAATGACGCATTGTTTTGGTTTCCTCTTCTCCTCTCCTCCCTTATCCCTAAATTCAACCACCCAACCCAGAATTTTCGTTTGCATTTTGCACAAAACTTTACCCTCTTTCCCTTTTTTTCTCTCGCAATTTTTTTCACACACGAGAGATGTCGGACGGCGGGTTTGACCTGAGCGACGATGAGTCGATGACGTGCAACCAGTCTCTCCCTGCGCTGGGTGGTGTCCCGACGCACACGACGCACAGCCACACGACCACCACCACACGCGAGATGTGCCTGCCTCAGGTTCTTCTCAAGCAGCGCGCGGTTGTCCAGGTGAACAGCTCTCTTCGTACCAAAAAGATGTTAACCGTGGACCAAGCGATACACAAGCACGAGGCCGATGTGGACCACTCCGTGCAGCAAGCATACGTTTCTATCTCCCAGGGCAACTACGCCGCAGCAATGGAGAGCCTCAGCAGTGCGGCAGCACAGCGGCCCTCCTGTGTGCAGACACTGTACGCGCTGACCTGCCTCTCCGCGTTGGTGGGCGACGCTTCGTCTTGCTCGGAGTACATTCTCCAGGCTGTGGAGTCCACGGAGCCTACCAAAAAACCGCTTTCTCTGCACAACCCGCCTGCCCCAGCTCCACTGGTGAAGGTCAAGCAGGAGGAGGATATGAATGCAGGCATTTTGCATCCACAGCTTCGCTACCGAATGCTGGCAAGACAGAACAAAGCACCGAAGGAGGTGAGACACCGCATCCGGCGTGGAGAGTGGACCAACGACGACATCATGGTGCTAATCAAAGGCGTGCGTTGGGTGGTCGACAATACTACGGTGCCGGACGACCCGGATCGTGTTGCAGAAAGGCTTCAGTGTCCTTGGCTGCCGATGAAGCGGGTGCAGATGGTGGATGAGCTTATCAAGTCTTCGAAGGATAGGACAGTGGGTCCGCCGTTGTTGCCGTCGCTGACTCAGCATGAAGAGAGGGAGGTTCCTGTGGCGCAAACGCTGCTCCCAGCACCGTCGCCAACGACCGTCCTGTCGCCGCTTAAAAAGGTGCAGCACAAAAGTGAAGTCTCAGGGTCGCCAAAAAAGTACCGCTCAAACAGACAAGGCAAAGAATGGCGTGGTCTCCACCATCCCCCAACAGACAAAGAAAGGCGGGCAAAACCGCATGAAAAAACTGAGAGAGAAGAACCACTCTGCCTTCCCGGGTTAAAAGGTGCGATAAACGGGAAGCGGACCGGAGCCTGGTCGGACTCAGCAACAGGCAAAGCAGTGCCCCCACCAAGACCAGCATCATGCAGACTTCACGAACTCATGATGGTGAAAAAAACGGTTGGTGCAGTGGAATAAAAGGAAATATTGCGGGGGGGGTTTTTTTTTTGCGAATCTCAAAAAGAGGTTTTTTTTTTTTTTGCAATCAAAAAAAGAGGGGTGGGGTATATGGGGAGGAGGTCATTTTCCATTTCTATGGAAGAAAAAGAACTCCATGCAAAATTGCTTTTATTTTTCTATGCGTTTTTTTTCAACTATTTCCCCCCTGACTGAGATGCGTTTTATACTCTGTTTCCTGTTCTTTTCCTGTTTTCGCTATACAACCCCGTTTTTCCCCCCCCTCCTCGTTTTGGAAGGAAAAAGGGCCTCACCTCTCACACCTCTGAAGAACCTCTAGGTCTCCGTGTGGTTCCAGTCTTTACCACAAATGGTCCCTCCTCTCAATCAGCCCGTCTCATTTATCTTAGAAACGTTTTTTTAAGATATGTGTTTCAGAGAGAGAGGCACATTCATCTTTCAAAAAAAAATTTTTTTTTCTGATGCTAAGCAAAGAGAGGTGCTCAGATTCATCTTGTCAACTTTTTGTTTTTTTTTTTTTTTTGTGTTATTTTTGAGGTGATCCAGTCTCACGCTTTTTCACACATTTTCACTTGGTTTCACACATTTTCACATGGTTTCACGGTGTGAAAAAGTGTGTACGAAAGTGAAAAAAAAACTGCTTCACGCACTCTGAGTGGATTCCTCCAGAAAAAAAACTTGGTGTTTTCACATGGTTTCACACATTTTCACTTGGTTTCACATGTTTTCACATGGTTTCACTTGGCTTCACATGGTTTCACATGTTTTCACATGGTTTCACATATTTTCACTTGATTTCACACATTTTCACCTTGGTTTCACACGTTTTCACTTATTTTCACATGTTTTCACGGTGTGAAAAAGTGTGGAAAAGTGTGCGCTGGATCACCTCAATTTTTGTGTTATTTTTGCCAACTTCTTTGTTCTGGTTTTGTGCTCCTCGTTCGTTCTGGTTTTTAGCGCCCTTTTTTTTATTTATTTTCCTTGCTTTTTTCGCCTGTTTCTGATTTAAAAAACAAACAAAAAAAAACGTTATCTGCAAAAGGTGTAGCAAACTGCTCAAGGTGTCTTGTATTCTCAACTCACGAGTGGTACACATTTTTTTTTTTTTTGCACCCCCTCTTTCTGTATCTTTCTCTTGGAAAATATTTATGTTGCCTCATGAAGGAGGAAATAGAAAACAAAGCATTTTTGAACACACTTTTGCGGTTCTGGGGAACCGCGCTGCAGAGCCACTCCTCACCAAACAGGTCGAGATGTATGCGTTTCACAACCTCTCCCCATGGGTTTTTTTTTGTGTGATGAGTTGTTATGTTTCTATTTCACATTGTGGCATATTCACGTCTTTCAATTATTCGTTGTCGTTAGGTACACTGCCGCGAGAGGGGTTTTTGTATTTCAAGTCAATTAGTTTTGTTTCTTTTTTTTTTGCCGCCACCACAGAGTTGACGCTCTGCATGGACACAGGAAAAAAATATCAACGAATGAACAAAACTTTTGAGCTTTTTTTTTGTCTTTTTTTTTTGTGTTTCATTGTTTTCATTCTTCCGGATGAAAAAAAAAAAGGGGGTTGATGGGCTTGGGGGGGTTGGTAGTGGCTATTGGCTGTAGTTGTGCATGCTGAAGGTAAAACCCACATTGATACAATCATGTGGTAAGAGGAGGAGACAAGCAACAGATATTCAGCTTTTCTCTCAACCCCCTTTGTGGTAGTTAACACATCCGAAGCCTCTGGTTTGGTTGTCAGTACTAAGATTGGAGACAGGCGCTTTTTGGGCAAACAAAACGGAAAACAAAAAAATCATGATTTTTTTTTGTAATTGTCTGTTTGATTCACTTCACAAACACCAACACGAAAATGCAGTTTCACACTTTTCCACCTTTTTTGTTTCGCCCTGCTTTGAGCGCACAAACGAAGACCCGATCTTTCCCCGCAACCACTTCATTTATTTTTATACTTTATTTTGAGGTGGCTGGGCTTAGGTTCAACTTTCCACATTTTTCTAAACTTCTCTTTTTTTTTCTTATTTTGAGTTGCCTGCGTTCCCGGCGTTTGCACTATCAACTTTACCCCCTCCTTTAGGTGACTAAGCTCAGAGAGGCTTAGGTTCATCTTATACGTTTTCCTTTTTTTTGGTTCGCCGAAGAAGAGATTGCTCAGTATAAACGGTGCACCATATTTTTATTTTCTCTGTGTAGAGGCCCAACAAGCCAATATGGCAATTCCTTGCATCATGCCTACACAATGCGTCCCTAGGGTCGCTGTGTCTCATTTTGCAACGCGCTTTTACCTCTCAAGCATGCATGCGGCTAAATATGAGATTTTTTGCGTTTTTTTTCTTCGAAATCCCGTATTTTTCCCCCCCACGAGAGTTCTGCAGGAAAAAGCGGGCCCGAAAAAAACACCGATATTTGCATTTCCGGAATCCGTTCTTCTCAGCAAGCCAATTTCTCACCACGGTGGGGTCGCAAATGTGTGATTGAATTTCCTTCAGCTCACCACTCTCTTCATCTGTTCCATAGAGCCCCGTTGGGGAAAATAAAATGCAGAAAAAATACGATATTTTTCTGATCTCCAATCCAAGTTAGCCGCATGCATGCTCTCAAGGTGGGTGTGTTTTTTTTTGTTTGTTTTCTTCCTTTTTTGCCCGCCTGTATTATTATTTCGTTTGTATTTTCCCCAAATCGTTGAGGGGTTTGCTCATTTTTTTCCCCCCCTACACGCTAAAGGACAAATTAGTTCTATCGGTACGGTCGTCACTCACACTAGGATTGTGCAACACAGAACCTTCCCCTTTTTATTACCCTACCGTTCCTAACTATGTACAGAGCATGCCTCGGTAGCGCGGGGGGGGGGGGGGGGGGCATGCCTTGTGAGAGGTTTTCACAAGGAAACCCTTTGTTGACCCACATACCCCTCCCCCCACCTCTTGGCAACAGCATTAAAAAAAAAATGCAAGAGGCAGTACCAGTGGCGCGGCTACCCGAAACCTACCGTGTAGTCAGCGTCACGCCTGCCCTCGGTAGGTTACAGCGAAAATTTATTTTGCCGCCTTGCGTACTCCATACTTGGGGTTTGCCGTTTCTCTCGCCTCTGTTTTAAGGAAGGTGGTGTACGATCATCTTTACCGAACCTTTTCCTCATTTCCCCCCATTATTGAACCTGTGTCTTCGCAAATGATTACATTCCACCAATTTCTACGAATTCTAATCAATGTGAATAGAAAATGTGGGGTTAAATACGTTGGGCTTTGGAACTCTGCTCGAATTTTAGCATTTTTTTTTGCTATTAGCGGCGTATTTAATATTTAACTCATGACATTACTGAAACCTCGAAGATGGGTAAATACTTTTGATGATTTTCCCTCTCGAATACTCGTAAAACAGCAGTTTGCAGGGGTGAGAGGGGGGGGGGCAGGGCTGTTCCTTATTCTCGCTTTTTCCCCCAAAAATCGCTGGTTTTATTCTCGTTTTTTTCCTTTTTTTTTTAAACCCGCAGAGGCAGGTTTTTCCTGCATTTTTGCCAGATTTGAGCCAATCCCGTTCAGTGGTGGGGGATATACGGAAAAATGGACAAAATTTTAGTGACTTAAATTTTCACAAAATATGAACCCATACTCGTAAACAAGGGTCATTTTCAGTCTGAAAACCCAACTTCAGATGAAATTGTGGTGTTTTTGACTGGGAAGGTAGCGCCGCAGGCGCATGGTACCCAACTTTTTTCCTTTTCCTTTTTCCTTTTTCTCTGCTTTCTTTTGATTGCGCGAGCCGATTGCTCTCCACGGTGGGGTCACATTTGTGTGCAAAAACACTCTAAAGTACCCGCACTATGAACTATGAGGTTCTCTGGTTTAGTCCGGTCTGCGAAAGAAAAACACCACAAAAATATCCAAAAACCCCGGGACAAAAGAACCGACCTTAGCGCAAAGCCTGCCGGAGGCAGCTTCTTATTATACATGGTCAAACTGGTCCCCAACCCAGCTCAAGTTGAGGGCCTCCGGCGGAATATGAGAATTCCTCGGTTATCCAACTGCGGAGTTCGGCACTTCATTGACATTTGCACCAAGCACGCGTGGTGCACGATTTATCAGTAACCTCAGTACATTTACAAAAGAAACGGCGGTCATGGCACCCGAACGGTTCCTGGCGAAGCCACGGTACGCAACATTTCAAAAAAATGTTGCTTAAAATTGCATACTTTTACTGTCTTACACAGAATAGCTACAACTACAGTGCACAGAATACTTTTTTTTGCTTGTTTCGCACATTTGAAGCATGGGACCAGGGCTGTTCCTTATTCTCGGTTTTTCCCCCAAAAATCGCTGGTTTTATTCTCGTTTTTTTCCTTTTTTTTTTAAACCCGCAGAGGCAGGTTTTTCCTGCATTTTTGCCGGATTTGAGCCAATCCCGTTCTGTGGTGGGGCATATTCGGAAAAATGGACAAAATTTTAGTGACTTAAATTTTCACAAATATGAACCCATACTCGTAAACAAGGGTCATTTTCAGGTCTGAAAACCCAAATTCAGATGAAATTATGGTGTTTTGACTGGGAACAGGTAGCGCCGCAGGCGCACGGTACCCAACTTTTGTCTTTTTGTCTTTTCCTTTTTCTCTGCTTTCTTTTGATTGCGCGAGCCGATTGCTCTCCACGGTGGGGTCACATGTGTGTGCAAAAACACTCTAAAGTACCCTTCTCTGGTTTAGTCCGGTCTGCGAAAGAATTGCACCAAGCACGCGTGGTGCACGAATTATCAGTAACCTCAGTACATTTACAAAAGAAACGGCGGTCATGGCACCCAAAGGTTCCTGGCGAAGCCACGGTACGCAACATTTCAAAAAAAATGTTGCTCAAAATTGCATACTTTTACTGTCAAACACAGAATAGCTACAACTACAGTGCACAGAATACTTTTTTTTTTGCTTATTTCACACATTTGGAGCATGGGACCCCAACATTTTTTTCCTGGTCATTTTTTCCCAGACAGAAGCTTAGGCGAAAAAAAAGTGCGGCAACCACGAAAATTCCTTCGGTGCGGCATTTCCAAAATCTAAAATCCGCATTTTGGGAGGCATATATGGGGAAAAGCCTGCGCCGCAGGCGGATTTTTTTTTTTTGGGGGGGGGATTTTTTTTTTTCCCCCCACCCGAAAACCTGATCTTTGGCTTGTTTGCATACCACCCCGACCAGTGGTGTACAAATTTTTGGCTCCTAACCTAGTAGAAGCAGGCTAAAACCCAACGAAGGAAAAAAGGAAAAAAAAAAAGGAAAAAAAACTCAAAATCAGAATCCCTTATTCTCATTCTCACTTAGGAACAGCCCTGGGGGGGGGGTGATTATTATTTTTTTTTTGCTGTGCGATACCGAATGTGATCAAGGTGACTAAACACGAGGCTTAGGTTCATCGTATAAGATTTTCTTTTCCCCCACACCAACGTACAATACACTACCCCAACCACAGTCCCTATAAGTCGAGATCCTATAGAAAGAAAGGATCCTCGGCACTGATGTGGAGGGGGAAGAAGGAACGTCTAGCTGGTAGGTGGTTATCTCGGAAGGCAGACGCATGATTTTTTTATTAATTCCCCGTTATTTTTTGCACATCAAATTATTGACAAAATAGGACAAATAGAAGCGACAGAAGTTGCCTACAACAGTTTGTTGTTATTGTTGTTGTTTTCCCCCTAAAAATATTGGATGTGTCGGTATAGAACGTTGTACTTTCTCTTCTTTGATTTGAAAGTACCGTATTCGTACAAAATTTCAAGATTTTTCTGGAAGTTCGACCTTTTTTTTTTACGGTCGATACTTTGTACGAATACGGTATATGAAACCAATTCATTCCAAAAAACTTCAGAACGAAAAAAAAAAGGTTCACACAACGTATCTTGGTTCTCGTTTGCGTGCGCACGATTTTAATATCGGATAACGAGAACCAGAAAAAAATACGTTGTCATGCCCTTTTCGACAAAAAAATATAAAACGCAAGCAGTAATCTACAGAGACAGTGGGCCATCTCATGAGATGTCCACAAACGATCGCATGGTCCGAAGGGTTTTCTACACATTTCAAAAGGGAGGTTTTCTTTTGAAAGATGTTGTGCTCTTCTATCTGGGACCTTTCAATTCCCCCACCGCCCGCCCCGCCCCATTTTTGTTGTTCTTGTGTTGCCCCTTTCCCCCCAAAAATTTCGTCTCTTTTCTGTGTTTTCTCCGCATAGGAACACCTTTTATGTATGGTGCCATACATTACACCCCTTTTATTTCATTTTTTTTCCCTTCCTCATTCCTCACCCCCGTTGAAACAGTTTCAATGGTGATTGCACAATGGCATAACCACTGCGACAATTCAAAAAAAAAAAGGTGCTTTTTTCCCCCTATCCCTTCATAACATTATTTCTGTAACACACCCTTTTCATCCAGGCAAATGGGAGACCTAGAGGTGGTGGGGTCTTTGCAGAGGCTGCTTTCGCTTGGGTCTGCACAGCTTTGTGATGTGCAGGTGTATTGGTTGGCACGTGGGTACGAGAGGGAGTGGGGGGATGTCGGGGTGTTCTTGAAGGGACGGCCTTTGGACTTTGCTGTAAGTGCAGAAGGGGTTGTGTCGCGGGTGGACGCACGCTTTGGAGATGGTATTCACATGGCGCATCCCCCACCTGCCCTGCATGCCCACCCATATTGTCTCAGCCCTAACAGCCAAACCGCCTTCCGTGACGGCCTTCTGCACTCCTCACAGCAGCTCAGCAAAGTGATGGTCGCCCCTGCAGCCACATCGCCCCCATGCTGGCCCCAGGCAAGCGACCCTGTCTTTCCTCTTTCCCCGCCGCCCCTCCAACCTGAGCTGCAACGCAGGGGTGAGGATAAAGGGAAGGTGGCGGTGCTGAACCACTCGCTGACGTCGTTTTTGGATAGTATGTGTGCGTTGCATGGTGGGCGTGCGGTGGAGGACATTGTGACGGGGTGGTTGGAGGCGCGGAATGAACGTACCTTTGCGTCGCTTGCGCGGCCAGAGGTGGATGAGGTGGTGCTGCCTGCACCCATGCTGCAACCCTTGCCGCTCCCGCCTCCGCTTCCGGCACCCATTCCTGCAGACATCCCTGTCGTGCCTACACACTTCCCTGCTCAGATGTACAACGCACCGCAGGTGTTAGAGTACACCCCGCACCAAGAGTACCGAGGCGTAGTAGAGCTGCTGCGTGGTGACGGCAGGGTGCTGGCTACTGCAAGCTCCGTGCAGGAGGGGTCGACCGCGGAGTTGGTGACGTGCACACCGCAGGTCTTTGCGACGCACAATGAGGAACACTCGCACTTCACAGTGGAGCTGTGCGGGGTGGTGTGCTGCCCGACGCACTACACACTCGCCTTTGGTGTTTCGCAGAGTGCACGCAGCCACCCCACCACATGCTTCTCGGAGAAGCCACGAAGCTGGTCGTTAGAAGCGTCCGCAGACGGCATCACGTACGTCCTACTGAGCGAACACATCGATGACGACGCATTTGGCCCACCCGACCGCCCCCACAACGTCGTAGTCTCATTCAAGATACAGGAGCCTTCTGGGTCGTATGTATTCTTCTCAGGGATGGGGTGTTTTTTTTTTGCATAAATTACTGCACATAAAAAAAATGTATCATTTTTTACAGCTTCTTTAGATTTTTCCGCATCGTGCAGACCGGGGCAAATACAGCAGGAACCCATAGACTATGTGCATCAGGTTTTGAGGTGTACGGCACGATCCAAGCAGTGTAGTTGTACGATATTTAGATAGGAAAAAAAAATGTAGAAAAAAAAGGTGACATTATTTTAATCCATTTTGAGAATAACACTCAACTTCATCTTCATTCAGGGGAACGACACAAAAAAAAAAAATGGCATCATCTTCGAGAAAATCGCTGAGACTATACAGGTCTTTGATGAGATTGGCGACGAAGTTTCCGGAAAGTGCTGTGGCATGGGAAAGCAATCGGATCCCGATGTCTGACGAGCTTCGTGTGGAGTTGCGGACTGCGTTTAGAGACAACCAAGATGAACGTGACCCGCGTGTGCTTGAACGACTCTATAAAGATGGCGACCGCATGAAAAAAATGATGGAAATAATATTACAAGACGCCTTCTTCAGAATGTACCCCACTGTCCGACCCTACCACACATGGTCAGGACTGAGCCGTGCCCAGCTAATGGCTCTCAAAGAACCGGCCACAAAGCCAAAATAGTACACCTGGTAGAAGGGGGTCGGGGGTTGGGGGGGTGGGTGGGAAGGATTGTCTCTCCAAAATAGAGGTGAAAAGGTTTCAACCTAAAAATAGACTTTTTTTTTGGAAAATTTTTTTTGAGGTTCTACAGTTCACATTGTTGTGTGGCTGGTCTTACAAAAAAAAAAAGGCCTTATTTCCTTTCCGTTCTCCCTTTTTTTCTCCCTCAAATCTAACACTTTACAGCAACATTTTTTTTTTAAAATCCAAATGTGAAAACACTTTTGGATTTTTTTTTTACAATGAAAATGATGTCGTCAGACCTGCTTCGGCAGGTGACCGTTTCTTGCGGGTTGTTGCCACAAAGCATGCATTACACACAACGGGATAATTATGAGCGGTTTCTTGATGACGTCTTTCATAGTGGTTCGCCCTCTCATTGTATTAACCTTCGTAATAAAACGGGGCGTGCGAAGGGGAGGGTGAGGAGGGGGCTGGCGCGGAATGGTTTGGATTCTTTGGTTGGGGATGGGGTGCTGTGTTCTCCGAAGGCGAGTGGACTGCCTTCGTTCGTTGGAGGGAGTCCCTTGACGTCACCACGACGGGGAAACATAGTGACAGAGGACGCAGAAGAAACGGCAGTAGTGGTAGCACCCCCTCGCCATGCCTGCCCGCCCACAGCCTCTAAGAGATTGGTCTCCGTGACCCGCCGGGAAATGCTCTTTTCCTGGGGCGGCGTAACAATGCCGCTCACCACAAAGAAACCTGCCAAAGCTCCAAGACTACCCCCATGCCCTCCCAGGGCAGGAAGGATAAAACGCAGTGATACGTTCAGCTGTATTATGTGAAGATGCTTTTTTGTAAACCACGAAAATGGATTGTAGGACTGCATGGTTGGGGGGTCCACCCCCCGGTAGAGCCGGTCATACCAAAGGTACACTGTTCATGAGAGGGCGTATTTCAAGTCAACTTTTTTCTTGGGATGATTGTACAAAATCTCGCTTTTATTTTTGTACAAATCTTGAAGAAAAAAAAAGGGTGGGTGACACAGGAGTCTGTATCCTACCTTATTGTTGATTTTGTATAAAAAAATCAGTGGATTGCACAACTGTGGCAACACAACCGAGGCAACTACACTACTCCAACAATTTATCAAAAAATATATGAAAAAAATGACTCTTTTTCGGTCACAGTATTCCTTCCGTTCATACGAAGCGTAGCGATTTGCCAAGAAATGCAAAAATGCAAAACATGTACTCCCCTTTTAAGCACTTTTTTCTTACGGAAAAAGAAGTCCTAAAAGGGCGATATTTTAGAAAAGAAAGAATTTATGTATTGCAAGGAACACTGGTAGTGTTCCGGTATTCATACAATGAGTTCAAAAAAGAAGGCACTCATTTTTTCTCTTTTGGATGCATCTGTATTGAACTTCCGTACTTTCTCATTTGAAAAATGAAACGATATTTCTTCTTTTTCTCCCAAAAAAAAAAAAAAGAATTAGATGAGCCTCATTTCAAAAAAAAAAAACACAATGCTTTTCCACCCCGACGCACTTTCTCTTATTTCTTTTCACACTTTTCAAAAAAATCCAAATTTTACAGTACACAAAAAAATACGTATGGTTGTATGAAGATAAATCCACAATGGGGGATAGTGGCGAGATGGTCTGGGACGAGGATGAGGAGGAGGAGGAGGATGAGGACGACAGCAACAAGAACCCCACCACCACCACCACCACAACCACCCCTGGGGCATTTCTCCGCCCCCTCACTCCTATGAGCTCCGAGGAGGAGGATGATATTGACGAGGCTGCTCTTGCCGCGCAAATCCAAGCATACGCAAGACAGTCATCACTCCCCCCATTAGCGCCTCCTCCAGCCAGAACAGAACCAGAATGGGATGTGGATGAAGAGGAAGAGGAGGATGATGCACCAACCACCACACCCAAAGACGAATGGGAGGTGGATGAGGAAGAGGAAGAGGAGGAAGATGATGTTGGTGCTAACAAAATTCGCGCGCTTACCCCAATGAGTTCTTCAGATGGAGAAGAAATTGATGAGATTGCACTTGCAGCGCAAATTCGAGCTTCGTTGGAGGCAGCTAGAGCTCAGGCAACCACTACAACCACTCCTGCCACAACCACCGAATGGGAGGTAGACGAAGAAGAAGAGGAAGATGACGATGATGCTGTTGACACCAACAAAATTCACGCGCTTACCCCAATGAGTTCTTCAGACGGAGAAGAGATTGATGAGATTGCACTTGCAGCACAAATCCGAGCTTCGTTGGAAGCAGCTAGGGCTCAGGCAACCACCACAACTACTCCTGCCACAACCACCGAATGGGAGGTAGACGAAGAAGAAGAGGAAGATGACGATGATGACGCTGCTGCGAAAGACGAAAAGAAAGACGAATGGGAGGTGGACGAGGAGGAGGAGGAGGACGATTTGCAGCCTCTGTCTGCGGAGTCTGTGCTGCGTCCGTTGTCTCCGTTGAGCAGCGACTCTGGCACCATTGATGAGGTGGCGTTAGCAATGCAGATCAAAGCATCTCTCGCAGCGGCAATGAAAGGACCTACACCGCCTGCAATACCTGCAGTGTTTGCAACACACACCGACACAAACGATTGGTCAGAAGGCACCGAAGAGGAGGAGGATGAGGACGGAAACCCTATTCCGAAGAACCATGAAAGCGAAAAACCACGCCAAACAACAGAAACACACATCTCCGCAGCCCAGGCAGTATTGGCGCGGGCAGAAGCAGAGATGGGTGCCTTGGAACGACCTAGAAAGAGCAGACCGTCTATGGACCCAACCCTGCCTTGGACAGACCGGCTGCAGTCGCAGCTCGCATCGTATGGTGAACGGCGTGAGTGGAAGGAGGTGCTTGCGAAAGGGAAACAGAGTGGCGTGTGGACAGAGCAGCTGAGGGAGAGGTTGGGACTGCCGCAGGTGGAGTTGAAGAGGAGGAGGGTTGCAACACCCACAGCCACTACCCCCGAGCTACCAGAGAGAGAGACAGAGCAATCCACGGTCCACGTCGTCCTTCCACCCTCGCCGCCTTCACCCTCACCATCGGACAGTATTGAGAATGAGGAGAGTTTGCACAGTGTGGAGGACAGCGCTACTGTAGACGATGATACCAGCAGTGGCTACCAACGCCCGCCTACCCCAGAGGCGCCGTATTATGAAAAGCTTTTGAACGGTGCAGATCGGGTGCGTGCTGCGTGCAAGGAGAGTATTGAGCTGGTGCCCGGTGTGCGCGATGATGCTATGACAGACCGCTTTCGGGTGGAAGGGCTGGCAAGCAGTTTGGTTGGAGCGGAGGTGGCAATGTGGCTCTTCGACATACCAGCAACGCAGGCAGCCGCGGCGGTAGAAGCCAAAGAGGTGGAGATACGAGAAGAAGCGAGAGAAGAGCCGAGCGAAGCGATTTCTCCTGACCCATGGACGACCCCACCAACCCCACCAACCCAACCAAGGACACCATCGCCACCTTCTGCAGAAGCGACTCTTCCCGAGGTGCTGCACACCCCAGACGCATCCGAAACATGCGTCTCGGAGGAGGGTGTCGGAGGTGTGCATTCGGACACAACGTCGCCTGAGGTGGAGGCGGTTGAAGTGATTGAGGTGACTGAGGCCAGACCAGAAGCCGAAGTGGATGCAGCTCTGAGCAGGGAGGAACGTCGAGAGGCGCGCCAGGAGGCGCGAGCAAGCAAACGCGCGAAGGAGGTGACGAAGACGTGGGAGGCAGTGGAGCGTGCAATGATGCGTGCGTGCTCGAAGCACGACAGCACGGCGGGGGTGCGGGACGACTCCTTTCAGAGACGCGAGGCCTTAGTTGATTCAATGGCGCTGCGGATGCGGAGCCCATCTGCGCCGCGTGCTGACATCTCCAAACCTGATGTTCCAATAAGCGAGCCAGACACTGAACCAAACGCTGAACCAAACGCTGGAAACGACGACAGTGAAGGTGTCGCTGAGGATGATATCCAAGAAAGCAGCCCCGACTGCAGGGGTCCCTCGCTAGACTACCTCCAAAGCACGCCCCTGCGCCCCCCGCCAGCACCCCCTAGCCCCCCTCCACGCCGGCCACCCGCTTCCGACGGGTGCTGGACGTACCTCTCCCTCTCCCAGGAGTGCAGCAAGACAACACCTCCCTCGTTTGCACCGCACCCACGCCTTGTCCCCACATACACCACTGCAGGCTCGGGACACATTGGTGGGGGTACAGAGAATATAGCAGGTTATCAGGTTGTGGAGCACGCGGTCTCAGAGGCGAGGGCGCGGGCCTGGGGGGAGGAGGTGCGGAGCAAGCGCACTGCTTTGGACACTCTTCCGGTGACGCCGTTGAGGGGCAGGTTTGTGCCGCGGGCACGCCAGCCGATAGCAGTGCCAGCAACGCTGCCTACATCAGACGCACAAATGGACTACCAAGGCGAAGGCGACACAAGCAGCAGCAAGCTCCCTGCCGAAGCAACGCTGGCAGGCGCAAACGCGGAGCTTGCGATCTCAGAATCACGGGAGATCAGTCTTGCACACGCTGCCTCATGCGACGTCTCATATTCCCCACGATCCAAACACACCGAGGACACAACATCCGAAGTCGCCACAGAGCATGATGAAATCCCGCAGGTCACAGACAACACCGAAGCGAACACAACAGATTCCACACACAACAACACTGCCTCTGCGGAGGAGGTTCCATTGGCCAACGGTGCAGAGGTGGACGTCGCTGATTCCATACACGAACAGGCCTCAGACAGTGAGAAGCTTGTTGTCGTCTCTATGGGTTCTTTGGCAGATGCACGCCTTGGGGAAAAGGTGTGTAGTGAGATCTCTCTGACGGATGATGACGTTGGGACCGAGACTGCGACCACTGTGCGGTGCAGCGACACCTCTGTGGAAACAGAGGCACCGATGTGGGTGGGTGGTGGCACGGAGGACGGCACCGCAGCACGGCCGCTCTCTGCAGTTGTGGTGCGCACCACCTCATTGCACAGCGACCCTGCACCCGCAGGGGAAGCAAACACCAAAGACGAAGGGGAAGACGAGGCACCGCAGTGGAACTCCGCCGAGATGCAATGGGACGAAGAAGAGGAAGAGGACGACGACCCACCGCACACAGAACACACCGAACACACAGAACACACAGAACACACCGAGCCCAAACCAGAGACGAACCTTGTCTGGGACGAGGAAGAGGAAGAAGAGGACGACACACCCACCGAGTCTCCACCTGACAAAACACCCACGATCCAGCGGGACAATGCTGTGGACCCCACAGAAGCTATGGTCTGGGACCCTGAGGAAGAGGAGGAGGAGGTGGCACCACACAGCACAGACGAAGAGGACGAAGAGGAAGACCCGGAGGCAGCAGCGCGTTTGATGGCCTTCATCCAGGCCGAGCTTGCGAAGGGGCGGGCAGGAAACGCTTCACCTACCACTGCTACAAGCGCCTCTCAACCAGACGCACCGCATACCATGGACACCCCTGAGGTGAGCCCTCGTGGTGTGAATGACTATACCAATGTGGATCCGGCAGAACCGTTCATGCTGACGTGGGATACAGAGGAAGAGTTGTCCGGGTCTGGCCTAGGTGGTGAGTCCTCAGCGGATGAGAGCTCGGAGGAACGTCCTTTTGGGATTGGTGAGCGGGTGGTCGCTTCGCGTCTCAAGAAGCATTCTGCTGTGAACGGAGCCACCGGAACTGTTATCGGCTACCAGGACACTGCAGAGGGGCCTTTGGTGCAGATTGAGTTCAGCGTCGGTGCGGTTGCGTTGCGTCCAGAGTTCCTGACGCGGGCGGAGGTATCCCCCACAAAGCACACCCCACAGCCACACACCTCCTCCGCAGGGTTGAGCGTAGCAACGCCGGACCCGGAGCCGCGCAAACGGCGTTGGAGCTTTGGAAGAAAGGACAGCGCCCCTTCAGGGGATGTGCATGAACAGTGGAAGAACAAAAGCATTGCGTCAGCGATCAAAGAGGCGGAGCGAGGTGGGGAGGACAAAGTGGAGGACACCGTCGTGCTGGTCACGGAGGAGGATGCAAAGGTGCGGCTTCGTATCATTGAGTCGTCGGACGAAATCATACCGCCCTGGATGTTAGCTAGCAAGGCGCAAGTCGTGGCGCAGCTCCCCCGGTTCCGCTCCACCATCCGCTCAGTAGCAGGCGGCTGGGCATGTGTCACCCTCGCAGACGGCTATGTTCGCGGTAAAGGAATGTACTATGTGGTAACAGACGAACGTTCTCCATTCCCCCCTGGGTTCAAGATCATCAGTCGTAGGCAAGAGGTATGGAGGTTGCTGGGGGGAGGGGGAGGGGGAGTGTGTGTGTGTGTTTTTGCCACGATGATGACAACTGAGAAGGCTTGACTCTCATCAAATGCGTTTTTTCTTTTTTTTTTCATTCCCCAACCTGTTGTGGTGCAAAATGCGAGGCCGGGGGGGAAAAAAGATCATTTTTTTTTTTTTTTTACCCCGCTTCGTTGCCTGCAATGGGTTTTGAAAAAAAAGAAATAATGCAGGGTGAGGTTATGAGAAAAAATCAATACACTTGACCTGAGTGGCGCGATACAAACACAACACACAATCTTTTAACCACTTCCCCCCCACCCGCCCATAGCTTTATTTTTTGGCCAATGAGGTTTCCTCTTCACTGCCAGGTAGTCAGTGGGAGCGTATTGCAGTAATAAAAATATCACCACAGCATATTTATTACACACTTTACGCACAAACAAATTCTCTTTTACAGGATGAACAAGAAAGAGAAGGTCTTTCTGAAGGGCAGATTGGGGGGTTAGCGAATCGTTCGGTGATCCGTCAGATGGACCGTGCACGGAGCTTTTCGCAGAGCACAATGGTGGGGAGCGATGCAGAGAATGGATACAGCAAGGGGGTGACAGTGGTGTGCGAGGGGCTCAAGAAGAGCACAGAGATCAACGGGAAGCGCGGGAAGGTGCTTGGGCGGCAGAAGAGCGGGGACCGGCTGCTGGTGCAGGTTGCCTTTGGGGAGGTGATGATGGCGGTGAAGGAGGAGCACCTCACGGCAGTGTGCGCTGCGCAGGACTGCACGAATGTGCCTACTTCACGCTGTGCGAACTGCGCGAACCACTATTGCATGAAGTGTGCCTGTACCTGCATGGAGGACACTGCTGAGGAGGCTGCAGAGTGGGTGAGGGATGAGTCGTCACACTCCTGTACCGGCTGTGCGAGCGCATTCAACCTGACGCGTAGGCGGCACCACTGTCGTGCCTGCGGGCTGCTCTTCTGTGCAACGTGTGTGAAGCAGAGGCAGATGATTGCAGGGTTCAGCACCCCACAGAAGGTGTGCAAAAGCTGCAGCACGTCCATCGCACCGACCACGAAGAATTGGGTGCCAGACAGCGAGGCGCACGAATGCGACCTCTGTTGGGCAGAGTTCACACAGAAGCGCCGCCGCCACCACTGCCGTGCCTGCGGGAAGGTCTTCTGTGGGGACTGCTCCTCGCAGCGCATGCGTGTGCAGGGCTTCGTCATGCCGCAGCGTGTGTGCACACGCTGCTCCTCCATACGCGAAACCGACTCCCTCCCCATGAGCAGCCCCAAGTACGCAGTCCCCAAAGGCTTTGAGGCCGTCGAGCTCCGCATCACGCTCCTTATGGCACAGCTCGACGCCGCAGGCTGCACAGACACATTCGTCAAATGCCGTGCAAAGACAAACAAAGACAAATGGGTCGGGGACGAAGTAACCTGGCCCATCGTGCCTTCCACCTGCGAACCCCACTGGCACGTCACCCGCTCCTTCGGGTGCACCATGAGCGAGGTGTCTGCGGTAGAGTTCAGGGTGTGGAACTCCAGCATTGGAGAGGACCAGTACATCGGCGACGCGACGGCACCTTTGGCGTCTCTGAAGCCTGGGAAGACGCTGCAGATAGCTGTGAAGTGCAAGCGGACGATGAAGAAGGGGGCTGCTATGGTGCTGACTATCCCTAATCTGCCGCCACTGGTCAAGAACGTATTCCTGGTGCGCCACGGGCAGTCTCGTTGGAATGCGGCGAAGTCTGCGGGCGGGTCTGCGGGTGTGGTGGACCGCCTCAAGGAAACAGACCACCCGCTGTCTGCGCTTGGCTGCGAGCAGGCACAACACCTTTGCTCGCAGGTGGAGGAGACGATGCACAGCACGGAGGAGTCCAGCTTGGGCAAGCTCTTCTCCGAGGTCGAGGTGGTGTACGCAAGCCCCTTGACACGCGCCACGCAGACTGCCATCATAGGAGTCAACCCTATCATACGCTCCACCAAGCGCAAGCTCATCCTCACACGCTACGCAAGAGAAAAACGCAACCGTGGTGGTCGCGACACCAACGGCTCCGAACGCGGCGTCGGCATCGTCAAACGGGTGCAGACTGAGACGGCCAAGCTTTTCGATGGACACATCCCTAACGTAGTTGACTGCGCGGCAATCGATCATTCCCAGGTAGACCTGCGCTGGTGGAACGACAACGCAGAGAACAAGGAGGAGTTTTCGGAGCGTCTGCGGGAGCTGGCTAATTTGATTCGTTGGTCTCCGTATAAGAACATAATGATTGTCGGGCATTCACACTGTTTCAGGGGTCTAGTGAACCAGTTGATCTCGCCGAATGCGACTCTCCCGCAGGGAGTGTCTTTCTCAGACCTGCAGCACAAAAAGCTCAGCAACTGCGGCATGATGCACACCGTGCTCGACTTCGAACAGCCGCACCCCCTCATATACGTAGACCTCGCGCTTGACACAACCCTCGTCGGAAAAGTCAAGAAAAAGGGCGACGAAAAAGAAGAGGACATCGAAAGCGACGACGACAACGAACAGTAGAAAAGAAAGTCATTTTAGCAAAGCACCCTTTTTTTGTATTCATCAAGCCATTATTTTTTGTCCGCGGGTGTTTTTTTTTTTATTATTTGTTACAGTTTGTGTCTATCTCTCTTGGGAATGGGGGGGCCTTTTATTTTGTTATTGTGCACCAGTTTCATTGCCAAAAATCCACTCCACCCTGCCCATCCTTTACAACCCATAACAATCCTACCAACCCATTCACCCCAACGCAGAAGAGTGCACTATGGACCGATCCCCGAATGGTTCGTTCAGCAGTGCGCCGAGGTCTTTGAACACCTCTTTGAACAAACCACCCATCGGGATGGGACGACACGTTGACCCAGCGTCTGCAGGTGCAGAACCTGCAGATGCACCGGGTGGTGGGTGTCCGTTGGCGGCGGGCGGGAAGAAGCTGTCTGTGCAGACGCTGGACTCAGGTTTCTCACGCCTTGCTGGACACAGGTCGAAGGAGGGCTTCGAACGCGAAAAGCAGCTTGCCGAGACCACCACAAGAACGCGGCAGCAGTCGTCCCCACCACTCACCCCCCAACGTGGCGATGGGACACCCATGAACCGATCGCTCCGCTCCTTAGTCCTTCCGTCGATCCCCCCCGCCCCTTCCCCCGAGGAGCTCTTTCCCGGGGACGAAACCATGCAAGAGCTTGAACGCAAAGACAGAGAATGGCTTCAGTACCGCCACGCCGAACGCTTGAAGCAAGAAAAGGTATTGTCATTTTTTTTTCATTTTCAAAAACCCCTCACAGGAAGACACCGACGCGTTTGAAAACCGCCTCGAAGCGCGGAAGAAGAACTATTACATTCAGAGCCATGCGAAGTCGCAGAAGAAGTCTGGGAGTGTAAATCTTATTACCCCGGAGGATCGACGCAACTTCCGGATTCTTGTTGGCATTGATAAGAAGAAGGCGAAGGACCATGCGACGGGGCTTGTCCATGCAACACTCATGGCCAGCCACAAAGACAACAAAGTACACTTATACAACTGCTACAAGAAGCACTCCACAAAGCGTGGCCAGGAGACGAAGGCACATCTGGAGGCGATCCGCGAGCAGATGCTGACCCTGCGTGAGGGCCAAGACATCAGCATCTCCTGCGAGAACACTACCAAGGAAAAGGCCTGCGCCCTTGTCGAGAAGGCGCATGAACTCTCCGTCGACCTCATCGTCCTCGGGATGAAGGCAGAGGAGAAAACCTTCTTCGCCCGCAAAGTCTCCCCCGGCGTTGTCGACAGCTGCCCCGAGGGGAAGGCCGTTCTCCTCGTCCCCCCACCCTCCCCAAACATGCCCAACCTCGACAAAAACCGTGTCATTCTCTTCTGCTACGACGGAACACCACATTGCGAACGGTCTCTCGTCTATTTGGCGCACAGCATTAAGAAGGGCGACAAGGTTGTGGTGTGTACTGTGGTGACGCCTGCGCCGAAGTTGGTGGTGGTAGCGCAGAGTGACGATCGGGCGAGTTTGCAGCCAAACTTAAATTATGAATCGATTTTGAGTCAACGTGTACAGACAGCAGAGAAGCAGGTGGAACGTGTGAAAAACCAGCTAATAGAGACATTGTCCCCAGACTTCGCTGAGGCTGAGGATATTGATACAGAACTGCGTATTGTAGACCCAGGCAAAGCGACTGTCTCGGATATTATCATGGAGGTTGCAAGACACCTCAACTGTGACCTCATAGTGCTAGGCTCCCGCGGCATCGACGGCTGGCAAAAGGTGGTCCAAGGTGCAGTCACCCAATCAATTCTGCAAACGGCCACCCAACGATCTATTCTCATCGCGAGATGACAATAAGGGGGGTGGGAGAGTGGGGGTGGGTGTGGGGGGAGGGATCTACATATTGTGTGCGTTTTTTTTTTTACTACTCTGCGCGAATTATTTTTTAGTGTTTTTTTTAAATGATGCAATACGTACCCGAAAAAAAGGGCAATTCTATGTCCGTTTTGTTTCCTCTTCAGTTTCGCTTTTTTTTGTAAACCACGAAATGGATGTAGGACTGCATGGTTGGGGGTCCACCCCCCGGTACACCGGTCATATACCAAGGTACACTGTTCACGAGAGGGTGTGTTGTGTTTCAAGTCAACTCTTTTTTTTGGATGCGGCTGTACTGTGTTCGTGTGTCTCGAAACAAGACATACAAAATTAGAGGTGTTAATTTTTTTTGTTCTGAATCGCCTGGACCGGCGAGGTTTTTGTTCATATTTTCAAAAATTTTCTTAGATGGTTGTGCACATGAGATTTATATTTCCATTTTTTCTTCGTTGTGTTCACCGGTATCCCGTGAGGCGTTTGTGCACCCTTCAACCTCTCTTTTTCTTCATTTTTTAAGTTGACCTCTTTTTTGACTGTTTTTTGAAAGACTTACGCAAATCACACTTTTTTTTGCAAAATCGTGGTGCAAAAATTACCCCTTTTTTTCGTGGGCTCATTTCTCTTTGAATAGAAACCCCAAGCAGCACATGGTTTTTCGAGTTTCCTAGGGCGTCTTCTTGCCGTATTTTTTTTTTCAAGCAAAAGAAAGGGTACATTTTTTGCACCCTCTTTGCATTCTTTTTGTTTCGCTAAGAAAAGAATGTATACGAATTAATTTTCAAGCACATAACCGTTATGGAAACAAGCCTCTCTTGTCAAGGGCTGGCCATATTGTTCCCATGATATGCAACACAACAAAATGGCTATATTTTTCCAAAACCGCATCCACCCCCCCCTCATGGACTCCCCCACAGAAATTTTTGTCAACTCACTCTTTTCAACAGACGTGCATATCGAGGCACGTTCATCGGTTAAAAGTGATTAAGCCACGAGAGGCCGAAGACAATCATTAAAAGAAAACCTGAAATAAACCCCACACCTTACAGCAACGGCCCCACCCTCTGTGCTACTATAAAAGAAGGCAAAGGGAAAACGGGTTTCACCCCTTTTATGTTGCCAACTGAAAAATACCCCCTTTTTGCCGATATAAGCTTATACAAAACGTGAGTGCTATTTTTTTGTTTCTTCTTTTGTTCTGGAATAAAGCTCAGGAAGGCCGGAGGCGGTTCCCCATTTTGATAACTTTTTTTTTCCCTTCATGGTGGCTAAAGTAGTGAGAGACTTAAGTTCATCTTACAAAACTTCTCTTTTTTAAAGATATGTACGCAACGAGATGCACATTCATCTTTCAAAATTTTCTTTGTTTTCAATCCATTTCATTGGCACCATTTTGCGCCCAACGGGGCAGAAGCCTCTGGCCGCGTTCAACGAAAAAAATAATATAATTGGTTCTTTCCCGCGCGTCTAGTTATCCTTTGGTCGAGTCTACGTGTTTTTTTTTTTTAGAGATATCTTCTTATGCTCTCAATTTATTGGATGCATATGTCGCAATGCTTATTAGGAGGTAATACAAACTGCCTCTGTTCTCTTTGGTTTTGAAAGAAACGATGTGAAGTCTCCATTTTCTGAAAAAAAAAGCTTTTTGGTTATCGACCTTGGCAGTATTCTCTCAAATGGGTTTTATATGTGATACAACAAAAAATAGTGAAGACTGTCTCAATGACATCTACACTAAGCCAACAGGCAAAATAACAACAAATCTATTAGGGTGAGATTTGAGTTCACGCATCCACGGTGGGTGATTTGTCCTATACATTTTTTTTTAAAACAAAATTCTCTCTGGAGTGTGTTTCCAACTCCAGCATCCGTCTTTTTCTTGTGAGATGCGTGCACAGAGAGGCACACTCATCTTTCAAGTTATTTTCCTTTTTTTTTGTTACTTTTCCTTTACCACTACCACCCACCGCTACCCACTTTCAACCTTTTTTTTTTTTGGTTTTTGGCGTTAAAATAAACACAATGGTACTCCTACCCTTTTCCCCCCTAGGGTAAAAACACAGTCCCCTAAGACCGCTAAGGCTCTGGGCCCAATTCGTTAAGGTGTATTTTGTGCAGTGTGTATCGTGTAGGCTCTCAGTTTGGAGGGCGATGTTTGATACAAGCTAATACCTTTTGCTATTTTCTGGTGTCTTGCGTTCAAACCCAAGAGCGTTCGCACCGCCGGCTTCATCTTTTTCTTTCTTCCTTTTCTCTCCACCGCGAGACACATTCACCAGTTTTATTTGCTTGTTTTAGGCGTGTTTTTTATTGTGTCTTATTCGTGAGAGACATGCTATACTATAGGGTAAAGTAATGATAGCCTTCCCGTACAATCCTAGGTACGGTCATGTGTTACAGCTTGTTTCGTGATGATGGGGGGGAGGGAATGAAAAGCTTGTTTCCCTTTTTGCGTTCCAGCTGTGTTCTTCTTCTGATTTTTGTCCTGCCCTACACAGCTTTGCAGACAAAAAAAATAATATTGCGAGAAGGTATCTTCGTCGTCTTTTTTTGCTGCAATACAGGAGAATTTCTTTAGGGAAAAAGCAGTCCTTTTTTGGGTCCGGCGATTTACTCCCCTCTCTCTATCACACAGTTTCCCCCAAAAGTTCTAAAAAAGGCACATAAATGGGGAAGTTGATAAAGGGGGAAAGGGGGAGGGAGGAAGGGGTACGTAATATGTGTTGTATTGTGCGTCGTTACCCCTCTCCCTCTCCTTTTTCTTCTCCCCTCTTTTTTTTTTCTTATTCCTGAGAAGTTTGCTTTAAAGGGGAAATAGTATCGGTACGGTCGCCAAATCATCCCTCAAACAGGAGGATTTGTGCAATCAATGAAACAACGTCACTTACCTACCGATCCTACTATTTTCACAAAGCAAACCTGCGCTCTATCAACGATGGTAATGGCACCCTGTGAGTAGGTTCCTTCATTGGTGCCGAAAGCGTCTACGCGTATACCATGCGCACACGGGTCGACCATCGATGTTATAGGGTTGGAGCGAGCTTTGTTATTTTTTTTGCTGTCATACTTTTTTAGGTCTAAAATGTCTGTAACAAAGCACTTCCTGGCTGTTTCGAAGGACTCTCTCTCTCTCTCTCTCAACCAACTATTTCGTCTTGACGAATATTTTTTTGACAAAAAAAATGCGGGGTCTATAGTGGGAACACACGGTACACATACCTTCTCCTCCTCCTTCTCATCTAGGGCAACCCGCTGGTGCACAGCAGCACCACGTCATCAGCTACCCACCAGCGAGTGGGTGTGAATTGCTTCACAAACCCTTTCCCTTTCCTCCTTCTGGCTGTATTGTGATAAATGCGTGTCATAATACATAATACACATACAGCTGTAGTGTGTGTATTATGTACTATGATGAGCAATTATCAATGCCACCACTATCCTCCCCCTCCCCATTCACCCTGTACAGTACAGCATTTCCCCCTTTTTCAGTATTGGGCTGTATACCGCATTATGGAGGGTACGTTGATGGAAGGTATCAAGACCTCTGATGAGGCAAGAGACCACGCTGCGAATGTCTTCTTGGTGCTGGACTCGGTGAGAGAGGACCTGCCTACGCCGCAGGAGGTCGCGGGGTTTGGTGATATAGGGCTGGGGTTCAGGGCGAAGGGTGATATTGTGGCGGAACAGGAACCTATCTTGCAGCAGCTGGAGGTTATGTTCCAGTCGACGTATGAGCTGGACACGAAGGTTCTGCAGCGGGCCAACCGGATTGAGCGGATAAAGCAATCGCTAGTGGGGCTGCAAACAACGAGGACACGAACAAAGCTGCTTTCCCAAATCACGCTGTTGGAGGTCGAGAGGGAGACCTTCCAGCATAGGGTTCTTATGATCTGTGCGTATATCGAACGTCGTCTGTCTGAAATGATCCGCGAAGTGAGCAACGGGAAAATGCTCAAACTCTTGCAAAACCGTCGCAAACGTGAGGCGCACATGAACACCTTACAAGAGCGCAAGGCGAACGGGATTGCCACCACAGCGAAGTACCGCCGTCTAGCACAGAGGTTGGGGTTGTATCAGGAATCGGACGATGTGCATGCTAAGTAGCAGTGCGGATGGGGCTACGTAGTGGAGCACGTTGACGTGGTTTGGCCAAGGCTAGGTGGGGATAGCGTTTGAGCAAGGAGGCTTTCCCTTGAACGGTGTGAACCGTCTGTGGTGTTATGTAAGAGAACCGAGGAGTCAAGTGCCGTCAGATCGTTGAGTGGGCTTTACAGCTTTGCTCATGGTGTTTTGGATGTGTGTTTCTTTGTACTTTCTATTAGTCAGTTTGGTGTTGTGGTTCTATGTATAGATATGTGTGCACGAGAGGCATACTGTCAAGTTTTCTTTTATTTTGCCGAAAATGTGGGTAGGCAAATCATGTGTAAACCCACCGGGAGGTAATGTTTTCGGTAACAAAGTAGCCCCTTCCTATCTTACCAAAAAAAATTTTTTTTTCTCTCTTTTATTCCTCCCAAACCTCCATCCAAACGAAATGGACGACTTTCAGCGTTTTTGCCGTTTTTTTTTTCACAGAGGTATTTTCAGTTTCACTTCGATTTTTTTTTTTTTTTGCGCTTCTTTGTCATTCGTGCATCCCTATCCTCCCCTCATCCTCCACACAGCCCCTTTGTAGAATTAGGAGAAAATCCCATCAAGAAGCTTTTGATTCACCAGGTTTGATTTTTTTTTCTTCTTCTTCTTCCCCCTCCTGCCTTCAGAGGATTCTTTTTTTGGTTGACTTCTGAAAACCGCACAATATGCGAGAGATTTCTTTTTTTTTTTCTTTTTTTCTCTTTTCCTTTTATCCATATTATCTATTATTTGCTTTGTGCACCCTATTATACCTTCTATTCAGTAGAATAGATAGTATAATTAATTATGAAATAACTTTTAGCCATATTCGCTTTAAAACCTCCTCACTTCTCTTATCTCAACCCCTCAGACATACACACCGATAGATGAATCCAATCTGAGGCTTTGTGAGGGTTCATTGACAAAATATGGCCGACTCTGATGGTGACTTCCACACTGACGAGGAGACGGACGATGAGGCGATTGACTTAAAGGACATTGCGTCAACACCGGTCGCACAGCAACGTGACAAACCCCCTACCGGCCCTCCTACCTCCCCGCCCAATAAGGCGCCAGCTCCGATGACCAAATCTGCGAAGAAGCCTACCGCGAAGCCAGACAAACCCCCTCCGAAGCAGATTGTGGTGGCTTCTGATACTGACGAAGACTCTGACAAATCTGCCCCTCTTGTGAAACAACCCTCTGCCGCCTCTACGAAGGACCCAAAGGAGGCGACTGCTGTGTACCGGGGCACAGCAGTGGCAGCAGAGGCAGCAGTAGCACCCAATGACGAAGGTTCATCAGAAACAGATGACGACGCTACCCCACTCCCCATCCGAAAACGCCCCGAACCCTCACCCGTCCCCGTCAGAACGCCTCCCACAGGGAAACCCGAGAGGGCACCCCCTCCTGCAGTGCTCTCTCCTGAGAGCCCACCAGACTTCGCAGGTCTCATGAAGCGGTTCTTCTTCGACGCAAGCGGAGGGGAGTCGCACGCAAGGGTAGGCACGCTGTTGATCTCTCTGAAGCAAGATGCGGAGATGCGGGCACTGAGCGAGCAGGAGTATCTTACCAGAGACGAGGCGGAACTTCTCGTGTTTTTGAGTCATTTGCGGGCGGACGATCCGGTACCGCTTTCTTGGGGGGAGTTCCGTGCAATGCAACCACGGTTTTATAGTGACGACGATGAGTCCAGCTCTTCTACCTATTCTTCAGAGGATACTCCAGCGAGGAAGCCGAGCAAGGCTGGGCGTGGTGGTGGTGGTGGAGCGACCCGCCAGATGCGTCGTCCTGCTGCTGTTACCACTGCACGCTCCGGACGGAATCCAAACACATCAGTACAACGTCGTAACCCCCCACCACCACGACGCAGCTACAGCATGGAAGGCCACACAGGGACTGGTGGTGGTGCATATGGTATTTCCCCTTCACAACGTAGTGGTGGAGTGACTGGCAGTGCGAAGGCTGCGCAACTAGAAGCAAGACGCCGAGCCGCCAAGGTGCTCGCAATGAAGGCACGCCGCACCGCCCCAGCACCTTCCCCGAAGCTTCACTACCTTGCGCACACTAAGGTGCTCAACTCATCTGCCCCGCATATCTCTGAACGGTCTGCATCTCCTTCTCCGGTCGCGGTGTCGTCGCTCCGCGAGCTGCGGGGCAATGAGCTTCCGGCCTCTCGGAGGACACCACTGATTTCGCCTGCCCCAGAGCACGAAGGCAACGCAGATTCGTACATCTCAGCGCTGCGGGAGCGGATTGGGTCGCCACCGAGGGTGCCTTCTTCTTCTGCGCAACCTTCAGCACAAGGTGCATTGGAGGGGACGGAGATGTTGTGTTTGCAGACATTCATTTCACAACAGAGGGAGATCATTAAGGGATTGGAGGATAGGTTGAGGGATGCGGATGCAGAGACAAGAGAAGCACGCAGACAAGAACAAAAAGCGCGCAAACGGGAACGGAAAGCGGCGGCGATGCAACAATCGGTTGAGACCAAGCTCCTCCAGATGTCGCACCCAGACAAACTGAAGAAGCTGCTCCGCAAGCATGAGGAGCGGATGGGGACCACCTCCACCGCCACCACACCCACCCCCACTACACCCTCTCCTGCCCCAACCCAGCCGACCTCACCTCCACGCATTTGTAGGTCCACCGACACCCAGACCACCCCTCCGTCATCTCCCACAGTACAGAGAACCGAGGTGTCCTCTCAGCCACTGGGGAGAGAGAGAGGAGAAGGGCCTAGTGAAGGTGAGAAAGCGGCGCTACGGAGGGCAGAGCAGGCCGAGAGTCGCTTGGATGAGGCCATGCAGATGATGGAGAGTGCCGATGCAGGAAAGGAGGCAGCGGAGAAGGCTGCGGCAGAGGCAAGACGGCGGTGCAAGGAGGCAGAGGCAGGTGCAGAACAGTTGTCGCGTGATTTTGAAGGCATGCAAAAGGAAAGCTTCCAGCAACGTCTCGCCTTCGAAGAAGATCTCAGAAAAGAGCGTGAACAGCATGACGCTGCGCTCAACCAAGTAGACCACCACAAACGCGTTCTCGCTCTCCTCAACACAAAATACCCAGGGATATCTAAAGCCTGCTGCGCACGCTGCGGAAAATTCGCCCACAACCTCCAACTCCGCAAGCACGGACTAAAATGCGCGAACTGCCTCGGAAAAAAAACGAAAAAGGGGGCAAAAAAAGATGAGACACAGTCACCCTCCCCTGAAGTATCCAGGCGGCCTAGTGAAGATGCGTAAAAAATGATGCTTTTTTTCAAATATGAGTCCCTTCAAACGCCCTTTGCGGGCTAAAAATTGTACAATCCCCCTACCCCCCCTCCCCAAATTGTATCTCGTGTTATAGGGGGCATTGAAAGAATGAGGATGTTGTGTGTGGGGTCAATTCCCTAGTGTTGTTTCGCCCTCTACTCTGCTAGCACCATGCGAACGCAAAGCGATTCTGGAAAAAGAGTTTTTGGGAATGAAATGAAAAAATCTGTAGTCGTGTCAGAAGAAAAAAAAAGAAGAAATATAACACAATTACAGGGGCGAATAAGTCTTGGGTGTCTTAAATGCACTGAGGCACATTCATCTTTCAAGTTTCTTTCTTTGTTTTGTTGTTTTTTTTTGGGGTGGACCTGTTCCAAGTAACAACTGTATTTTACAAAAAAAAAGCACACATTTTTTTCCCTCTTTTCTTCCCCCTTACGGCACCTCCAGTTTTGACACAGTCCTAATTACCCTGTCACTCTAATGATCCCCTCATCTGAGGAGGGGAGGGAATATCAGATGTTGACCTGGAAAATGGGTTTGGGGAGAGCATGATTTCGGTTCTACCGTCCCCCTTTTCTAGTCAGGCACATGGTGTACAATGGAAGGCTTTGTATTTTCAAAAGCCAAAATTTTTGAATTTAGGGGTGTTTTTCACACTCAAATACCCCTTCTTCTCTCCCCCCCTTTACACCCACCCCAACAGAACACACTACACTAGAGCTCGAGGGGGGAGGGGGTGGAGCACACCACAAAAAAAAGAGGGTGGCTTCCTATTGATAGCGTGCGGGTTTTTATCTCCGAGGCGCTCTTATCATCGTGAGTTGAATTTTTTTTTTTTCTGTTTTAATGGAGCGTTTTCTCAAGACATTAGTGGTGGTGTGGGTGAGCGGGTACTGCTGTGTGGAGGGTGGGGATACGACAGAGGCGTCTGCGGCGTGTGGTGGGAGTGGGAGTGGGTCGGGGACGGAGGATTGTCCGACCCCACCTCCTACTTCGCATCTGCAAACACTGTTGACATGGGACTGTGATGGGA
The DNA here is from genome assembly GCA_964035575.1 of Rhynchopus sp. YZ270_cl-10. Taxonomy (NCBI): domain Eukaryota; phylum Euglenozoa; class Diplonemea; order Diplonemida; family Diplonemidae; genus Rhynchopus; species Rhynchopus sp. YZ270_cl-10. The sequence goes on along the minus strand of OZ037833.1, from coordinate 1,821,433 downwards.
GGGTGCGGATCCTGCCGGACAATCCGTTGTTCAATGTTAATCTCGACATCCCAATGCTGCCAAGAATGATGCAAGCTGGATACGAAAGCATGTTCAAATACGTTGAAGGACAGTGTGCCGGCATCACCGTCACCGAAGACGACTTCCAATCCCGCTACCACCCCCTCTCCGGCGCGCTCTATGGTAATAGAGTCTACTCCATCAACGACATCCCCAATTACGACTGTCTGGACTCTCCAGGGTCGTTTACCAGAGACCTTCCAAAGCTGTTTCGTGCGCTTGCTGGGGGGTCGTCCTTCGAGATGCCGACCAGCTGCAAGCACGACGCATGGAGTCAAAAGAAGGACCCCCTTTCCTTGTCAGAGTCGAAGCGTGATCCCAAGTGCTCCTTTGTGCATGAGTTCATGGAGATCGGTGCTGACATCCAAGTGGTCGCAAAGCGTTGTGAAAACCATCGTGACTTCTTCAAGCTTTCCATAGGCTGTTCGGGGTACGGTTGCAACATCTTCAAACCCTGTGAGTCTGACTTCCACTGCAACGCGAAGGACCATCTGGTCTGTGCGGACCCCTTCAACTGGAAGGACCCGAAGGTCAAGAACTCTAAACCAAAATACCTCGAAAAAGACTTCTACGACTGGTTCAAAGACAACGTCTACCTCTACGGCAAGGAGTTCGAAGACAACGAATGCGAGGACTTCTACCCAGCAAAGCTCCTCAAGAAGTTCCTTGCCAAGTTCGCAGCCTTCATCGTCGACTCCCCCGAGTCCCTAGGTGGGACAACGTGCAACCCAAACGACCCTGCCTCCGTGTGTAAGATCTGCCTCCCTTCGCATACCTCTGCCTTCGAGACCACAGTCTCCGATTTCCCTGGACGGTGGCGCGAAGTGTCGACAGAGTTCCCAAAGAGTCGCTACCAAGAGGACAAGGACGGCTGTGCACTCTCCGTGACGCACATCAAGTCGAACACTTCGCACCTCGTGGGTGACACGACGACGACGGCGTCGCGCAACCCAACCATCCTCGCACCGGTGCACCCGACGGACGCAAACCAGAATCCACGCTTCCCTGCGCACGCCGACTTCTTCGTGCAGGAGTCGCCCCTTGTGCAGGGGTCCACAGTGCCGCTGCAGGGCTCCATGATAGACATCGGGGGGCTTGCCTGCACCGATCACAACAACTGTGGAACAGCCGGTATCTGCGTGAACAAGAAGGATGAGTACTGCGAGCTTGCGCAGAACGAATGCGACAAACACGCGCAGTGCGAACTGGACACAACACAGAAGTGCGTCCCTGTGCACTCGCAGGCCAACGCCCCCAAGGCGTGTGCGTGCTTTGCACTGGACAGGACGGACCCTGCGGCAGCGAAGTTCACCTACGGTGCTGCGTGCGACAAACAGAGCTACATATCCAGCGTCGAATCGTCGCATTTGCTCGACGCGCTGTACTCGGAGACTGTGCACCAGTGGCGGTCCCGGTACGACCCGTTTATCCACTGGGATGGGCTTGCGTCTGCGGATGGGGAGGACCCCTTCAAGGAGAGGGACCACTGGGCGAAGTTCCCCGACATGCAGGCGCCCACAGGGGAGAAACACCTGATGTCGACACAGTGCGACGGTGTCATGCACTTCTTCATGCAGACGCCGTACCACATCCGCCTGCACGCCCCGAAGCTCTCGGAGCTGGCCAACTTCTTCACGCAGTTCAACTACGATACCTGGGTGTGCCGTGACGTCGCACAGGGCTTCCTCGGTGGCGACAGCAAAACCTTCCTAGTGAACCAGGCCATCCACCGTCCAGAGGCACATCTCTTCGCAAAGTTTGTCGACAAAACGAACGACAACAAATATGTGCGCGAGCTTGAGTCCGCCGGGTTCAAGACGCTTGTCCGCTGGCTGTACAACGAGACGAGCACGGACTCAGATATTTTTGACGTTTTCAACTACAACCACGTGCTCCAGTTCTCGGATCTGTTCACACTGACGCAGTGGTTCCAGAAGGGTGCCATTGGGACGAAGTACACTGGGCTGCGTGGGATGCGGAATGATGGGGTTGAGACGGCGGCCACGTTTTCAAAGGATTTTGGGGTGAACTTCCGTACGTCTACTTGCACGGACAACCCTATGGGGTTTGTTGAGATGCACTTGACGTGCGAGGGGAAGCAGTGCGATGAGATGCTGTACGGCACGTCTTGCATGGGTGGGGCTGCGTGCGACCCAGACTCGGCGTGTTCATCGGTGTTCAAGCAGCAGTACGCAGACGACGTTGTGTCGCAGGTTCTGTGGGGTGTGACGCGCACTGTGCAACCGGGCAAGCTGTACACAGACGACAGTCTGTGCCCTGCCCTCGAGACGTCAGGCACCAACGGCAAGACAATGAAGGAGCCCGGCACTGCCGTGAAGGAGACGTCTCGCCTGCTGTGGACGAACTTCCGCTTCCCAGACTGCACTAAGCGTCAAGAGGCCACCTGCTGGGGGCACTGCAGCTGGGTCAAGGATGCCGACCTCGGGGTCTCCAAATGCATCTACCCCACAGGGAAGGATCCCGTCGAGCTGCCGCAACAGTCGGACCTCATGTTCTGCACCCCAGGCAAGAAGATGGCAGTGCACCCCTTCATGTCAGAAACGTTGTACGAAGCGATTGTCACACAAAACGGCTTTGATACGCACATCGGGAAGAACGGCGACACCGCAGCCGCAACGCTGCTGCCAAATTCGGCAAACGTTTACGACCAGTGGAATAAGTTCATGCGTGGCAGTGTGAGCCAGCACTCCATCGTGTTCAGCTTCAAGAACGACGCTGAGTCTATCAGCAGCACGCCGCTGGAATCAGAGTCGCTGTACTACACCAAGGAAGAGGAGGACTCCTCTGCCTTCGGGGCGTCCTTCATCGCAGTCGTCTGTGTCATGCTTGTCATTGTCTGCATTGCTGCGATCTGCGTGTGGTGGCACTACATCAGGAAGACGAAAGAGGAAAAGACTCGCCTCGAAAACCTGAGAGGCCTTCAGTTCGAGTTCAAGGAGGACCCCGGCGTGTACGGACGTGACCTCAAACTGCCTGAGATGTACAAGAGATGGCTGCCGGGTGCTGATGTATGTACCACCACAGATTTTTTATTTTAATTTCACCCTGACAACCCCGTTAGCCAAAGCGGGCTGAGGATCCTACACCTGTGTTCTGTGAAGACCTTTCACAGTTCTCTATTAATCTTTATCTCTTATCTACTTCTCCCCCCCTTTCTCTACAGAAACATGAGGTCAAGCCGCACAAAAACCTTGACCCAGATGCGGTGTCAGAAGACGAAGAGGACGACGTTGTGCTGTTCTCCCCCGAGACACAGGAACACGGGTCTGACTCGGAGCGCAACAGCAGCACGTCTGCCCTGGAGCCCACTGTGGTGGTCGAGAGCGAGGACGTATGTGCACACTTCCCCCCCTTTCTCCCTTTCTTCCCTTCTTTCCTTTGCACCGCCTGCCAGACGTTTCCACTTCCAACTTCCATTTCATTCTGGCATTTACCCCTACAGAAATTCGTTGTGACTTAACCCCCACAATGCTTCACTCCATACATCAAACAACCCCCACACAGGACACAAGAGAGCAGCCCGCCTTCGTCACCTTGAATGAGCGCAACGCAGGCCTCTCCCAACGCCAGCCACGCAACCGCAGCAGCCGCGACGACAGGAAGGCCAAATCCTCTCCGAGCGACGCTGCCATCTCTTTGGTCGAGGTATACAAACCCTTCCCCCCACTACCCCACTACCCCCCTCAACCACCACTCTCCACAGGACCCGAGCTCATTCCACACGAAACCGGACCCACTGTCGCGCGATGGTTTGGAGAGACATACGAATCTATCACCTGCTATGAGGCCGATGGAAAGCCGGTACTCCACACAGACGCTGAGCGACTCCACTGTTGGAAACGGTTCGTACGGACGCAACGACTCTATGGGCAATGGATCCATGGGCGGCACCACCAGAAAGCGTGGTCAACGTGGCGCAGGAGCTGTCCTCCCTGTCGACTCGACGCTCCCTCCAGGCCCGCCCCCCGCCGGCACCCGCCCCCACCTCTCTCGCTCCTCTCGCAGCGACAAAGAACGAAACGATGCCAGCGCAAAACACTTCCGTCCTCACCCCCTCAACGACGCAGCTTCATTGCTGGATGAGTAGGGGGAGAGATCCATATAGTGTTACGGTTTGCGGATTATATTTTGCTAGATGCGTGTTTGAGCACGCATAGGGAGGGGTATTAAATTATCCCAAAGGGGAAAGGGGGGGGAGGGGAGGAGTATGTGTTCAGGCTTTTGGTTCTGTCCTTTCAGTTTTGTTTTCAGTTTTGATGTTGGGTTTCCGTGGCTCATATTCATCTAGTCTTTTTTTTTGTCTCATTTCTTAAGTCCGTCTCCAGTATTAGCAACGAATAGGTGAAAGGAGAGGGGGTGGTAAAGGTAATACCTGTATACGTTCTGATAGCGTACATTAGAAGAAATGTATGGTGGTCGCCATCAGGAGGGGGGGAAAAGCGTCCGTTTCAAAGAAAGACGGATGGCGAAAACTAAATTACCACACTGTCCAGTGACTCTTCTCTCGTGTTTACCTTTTTTTTGTGTCGTTTTTTTTCTGTTTCTGATCGTGTTGTTGTGTTTCTAAATACGCACAGACATAACCAATTTTGTTGGTCTAAACCGATGCAAAACTTTTTTGTGAAGACTTTGCGCAAAAAAAAAAAATAATAAACTTTGTATCACACTAACCTCGGTCTTTGTTGATGTACCGTGCAATTTCAACCTTCTTAACCGTTTATGGTTCCTTTTTATAGGCGGCTGAACGTAGTTCCCCTCGCCACTGCTTCTTTCTTTTCTGCCCACAGAACCTACCACTGGCAGTTGATTCATACAACAACAGCAAAAAAAACCCCCACGCGTTTCTTGTGTTATCTGCAAATCATCAACAACCTCCGCCATGTGTTTCTTTCACAAATGAGTGTGCACTATTTTTTTTTTCCAGTGCCTGCGTCCACCGAGGCGTTTGCACTTCCGACTTCCAATTTTTTTTTATATGAATGAATTCCTAATTTACTACTCTCCCAAAGGAGAGCCCTCTGATCGAAATGGAGGGTTTGCTATTCGAGTCAACACAGTTGTACAGTTAAGGTAGGGCATCAAAGCACTCCTTCTGCACCAAAACATGATTAAGCATCCCCCAAAAAAGTATTCACGGTGTGGTCGGAACCAGACGGGGAATTCGGGGTATAGGAATTCCTGGTTCCCACTGATAGGAGAAGTACGAGGAATTTGGGGTTCCGATCACACCAATACAGAATAACCACCAAAAAAAGGATAAAACAGCTGAGGATTTTTCTTTTTTTGTTTTTGCGATCCAGCAGATTTCCTGAGATGTGAATGAGGGATGCTGTGACATTTTTTTTTCATTTTTTTTCTTTCCCAATTTTATCAGATGATTCCGACGGGGCTGAACATATAAAAATATGGGGTATATATCCCATAGTAAGCTAAACGATAATAGGATAGAGGCGTTTGCACTGTTTCAAAAACTTCACTTTTTTGGGGGGGGGGTAGTTTGGGAAAGGTCCTATTAAGGCTTGGGTTCATCTTACCAAGTTTTTCTCTTCCTTTTTTTCAGTGCCTGCGTCCCTGAGGTGTTGACACTATCAACTTCACTTTCCCCCCCTCTTTCCACGAAGTAGTCCTAGCTACACATAGACCTACCCTTCCCTCCCCCAACCCCTACTTACAAAGCAGGGGGGGCTGAATATGCCGGTTTACTGGTTTTGAAAAACCGGTTGCATACTCTGTGCACTTTGTTCGAACTGCTCGTACCTTGCAATCGAGAGAAAAGCTCGGAATTCGCTTTCAGAGAAAAAAATACAAACTGTTAAATTTCTCTGTTAGAAAGAGCATACGGTAAAAAACCCCCAATACAAATCAGAAACCCTTTCTTCCCTGGTTCTCAGTGCACACTCTCTCGTGTTTTTTTTTTCTTTTGTTGCCCCCGGAAAATTTTCTCTAAGAATACCAAAAAAAAGGTTCTCCTGTTTTACCTCCTATTCCCACCTTTCATCCTATTACAACCACTATCAGAAAGAGAAAAAATACTAAAAAGTAACACAGCAGAACTCGAGATGGACACACCGTGCACCCCTGCAAGGGCTGCAGGTTCTGGCAAGGCACCTTCCATCATGAAGCCGAGCACGCCTATTGGGCCGATCACCCCCCGACGCTCAACGTACGACAAAGAGAATTATGTTGCACGGTCTGAGTACCAGGCGTTGAGGGTGCGGTTCAACCGTGTGAACCACTCGCTGTCTGAGCTGCAACATGAGCTGGAGGACACGAGGGGGCGTCTGCACAAGAAGGACGAAGACTTCATGAAGCTGTTCAAGGAGAAGCGCACGCTTGAGGTTGGTCTCCCGCAGACACGCGAGGTGCATGCTGCTACTGTGTCCGGTGTTAAGGCGCTGTGGGGAAAGATTGATGCGCTCCAAAAGCAGCTGAAGGAGAGCGCCACCGCAGAGCTTGCAGAAGCCTTCTCCAACACGGCAAAGGAGGTGCAGACCAGCTTCGAAGGGCTGCAGACAGAGCTGCACAGCGAGATGCAGCAGCGCGAGCTCTTCCAGGAGCAGACCGCACAGCTTGAGTCCTCCCTCCAGTCCGCGAACGGCATGCACGAGAAGACCGTCGCAGAGATGAAGCGCATCCAGACAGAGCTCTCCGACTCGAAGATGGCAGTCGAGGAATCCGCCTCCAAGCACACCTCGCTCCTCGCAGAGGTGGAGGGGCACTCTGCACGCGAGGCAGAGATGCGTGAGGTCATGGACCGTGTCTCGAAGGAGAAGACGCAGATGCTGCAGGAGTTTGAACGTCTCACCTCCGAGCGTGCCGTCCAAGGTGAACAGCTCGCAGCCTCCCGCAGAGAGCACCTCGGCATGACAGAGGAGAAGTCGCAGATCGCAGCCGAGCTGAAGCAGCTGCAGTTCAACATGCAGTTCCAGATCGACTCTGCCACCGAGAGTGCTGCTAGGCATAAGGCAGCCTGCGAGCAGCTGCAGGAGACAGAGGGTGCGCTGCGCAAGGAGGTCACAGAGCTGCGCGACAGCTTCCGCCGCATGGAGCAGGAGAGCAACGACAACGCAAACCTCGTGAGGGAGCTGCGCGAGCAGGTCGGCATGGGCGACGCTGTGATGGAGGAGAACGCCTCCCTCCACAAGCAGAACAACCAGTTCACTGTCGAGCTCGAACGCTACGAAGAAGAGCTCGGCTCAAAGGCAGAGGCACACAGACGCCTCCAACGCGAGTTCTCCGACAAAATCAGGGAAAAGGACGAAGAAGCGATCGTCTCCCTCGAAGCCATCAACACCCTCAAGATGGCACGCGCCAACCTCCAGCAGCGATTCGACGAAGGCTGCAAATCCTACGAACAGCTCAAAGCCGACCTCGTGCAGTTCCGCAACGAAGCCGTCCACGGAATGGAGCAGGCCAAGGTCGAGCACCACAACATCATGACCAGACGTGATGCTGAACACGCGGCGCACCTTGAGCAGTCGAACGTACTCCACGCAGGACATCTGCAGGAGGCACACGAGACCGTGAACTGCCTGAAGCAGGAGAGGGCACAGATGCAGCAGCAGGTGGAGTCGCTGTCTGCCGAGAACAGAGAGATTGTGGCTAGGGAGCGTGCGGAGGTGGCCAAGGTGCAGGAGCATGCCGAGGGTGTTATGAAGGAGCAGCTCCAGCAGAAGCGTGACGAGCATGCTGCGCAGATGCAGGTAGTGCAGGCTAAGGCCGAGGAGCAGGTGCAGAGCGCACAGCAGGAGCTCACCAACATGCAGGGCTTGCTGGAGAAGGCGAAGGCGCAGGCCGAGACCAACTCCCGTGCAGCCCAGGAGGAGCTGTCGTGGCTGAAGCAGGAGCGCGCCCTTCTGCAGCAGCGTGTGGAGGACTCGACACGTTCGCTTGAGCAGACGAGGAAGGAGCACACCGAGAACGCCGAGCAGGCTCGCAGCCAGCAGGAGGCCATGATGCAGCAGGCACAGGAGGCAGCCTGCTCGCTCAAGGCAGAGCGCCTTATCCTGCAGCAGCGCGCAGAGTCCTTGGAGAAGGTGCTTGAGGAGACGAAGAACGACCACAAGGACGACAGGGCGGCGCTGGTACAGAAGCTCGACAGTGCGACTGCTGCGATTGAGGAGGCGAAGAAGGAGCACGCTGGGGTGCTGGCTGAGGTGCGTCGCGAGCATGCGACACTGAAGCACGCAACGCAGGAGGCTATGGGGGCGTTGAAGGAGGAGCGTGCCTGCCTGCTGCAGCGTGTGGAGGGGGCGGAGCGTGCTCTGGAGGCGGCGAAGGAGGAGCGCACGAAGCGTGACGACGAGCAGGCAGCTGTGCTCAAGCAGGTGCAGGGCATGTCCAGCGCGCTTTCCGAGGAGCGTGCGGAGCTGAAGGTGCGTGTGGACCACGCGACGCACGCCCTGGAGCAGGCGACAGATGAGCACAAGACTGCACTGGAGCAGGTGAGAGCTGAGGCCAGGACACGCCTGGACGCAGCCCTTGCAGAGTCGACAGAGCTGAAGGAGGAGCGTGCGGCCCTGCAGCAGCGTGCGCAAGACTCTTTGTCGGCGATGGAGGAGATGAAGACGTCGCACGCCAAGATGCTCGACAGCGCCGCCACCCACCAGACGGAGCGCGCTGCCCTGAAGCAGGAGATTGCCGTCTACGCACAGCGCGTGGCTGACTTCGAGGCCACCCTCGAGCACTCCCGCGAGGAGTACACGGAGAAGGCACAGCGCCACGAACAGGCCCTCGCGCACCTTGAGAAGGAGAAGAGCGCCCTGCAGAAGCGCTTCGATGAGTGCCTCAGTGCCTTCAACGAGGCACGCAGCGACCACACCATGCAGATGGAGAAGGCACAGCAGGCGATGGCGACGATGCAGGAGGACCAGATCGCTGCCTTCAAGCGTGCGGAGGAGGCCAGCACGTCGCTGGAGCAGGCAAAGCGCCTGCATAACGAGAAGCTGCGCGACCAGAAGGAGGTGGCAGAGAAGCTGATTGAGGAGAACGCGAAGTGTGCTGCCCAGGAGACTGAGACGCGCCTGGTGGAGATGCAGCAGCAGCTGGACGCCTCTGTGCAGGCCTTTGAGGGCAGCAAGCGTGAGTGCGAGTCTGCGGAGAGCCTCCTGCATGAGCGCGAGCTTGCCTACGAGAAGCTGAACAAGGACCAGATGGCCCTCCTCGAGGAGACAGTGCAGAAGTCCAACAGCCGCATCGCAGAGAAGGACAACCTCCTCACGCAGGCGGAGGAGGAGCGTGAGGAGCTCAGGGCAAGCCTCACAGAGGCACAGCACACCCACGACGCAGAGACGGCCAACCTGCACAACAACGTCACTGCGCTGATGAGGCAGCTCCGTGAGCGCGAGACCAAGTATGTCAGTCCTTCTTTCTCTTTTTAAGTTTCCCTACTGGGCCACTAGCATGCCTCAGCACAACACAACCCCACCAGGATGGTCAACTGCGAGCAGCGTCTGCGCGAGCACGAGATCCGCTGCACAGAGCGCAGTCAGGAGTCCTACCTCTTCCAGGAGAGTATGTCTAAAGCACCTACCCACCCCACCAAGAACGTTAGTGCGGGGATCGAAAGTAGTCCTAATACACAACTGTAAACGATCCCTCACCTCACCACTCCACAGAGATCACCTGCGTCACCGCCGAGCTCCAATCCGAGAAGGAGAAGCTGAACCAGCAGACGACAGAGTATGCCCCCCACTACATCCCTCAACGCCACACCACCACCCACCCTCAGAATCCAGCACCTTGTTGAGTCCCGCGAGGAGGCGCGCCGTGCGCTGTCCGAGCTTGAGGGCAGGTACAAGGAGGTGGCCAGTGTGCGCAACGGTATGCAACACATGCCATGGTTCCCTTTTCCTCTTCCCTATTCACCACGACCACAGAAAGCGCTGAGATCACAAGGCGTCTTGCTTGCGAGCATGCGCGTGCAGAGGGGCTTGCTGCGGAGCTGGCTGCCTCGCAGAGGGAGTTGGTGCGTATGGAGGAGGCACTGGAAGAGCGTGAGGGACGTGCGTGTGCGGCGGTGGAGGAGCTCCGCCTTGTGCAGCGCCAGGCAAAGGAGGTGCAGCATGAGCACACCCGCCTCCGCAAGACACTTTCCGCAAAGGCGAACGACGAAACCTCAGAGCTGCGCTCCCGCATCTCCGCAATGGAAAGCGCCGTCATCGAGAAGCAGGACGAGGTCAAGGACCTCCACTCACAGCTCTCTGCACACATCGCGGAGAAGAAGGGCCACAAGCGTGCCCTCAAGGAAATGCGCGACCGCCTTGCCGAGGCAGAGGCTGCCCGCGAGGCACAGACACTCTCCGCTCAGGAGGAGCTGGACAAACTGCGCCAGAAGAGCGTTCTGTGTGAGGAGCAGTCCGACTTTGCGCGCATCGACCTGGACAAGATGGGACACCACTGCAAGGTGCTGAAGGAGGAGCTGAGCAGGAAGCATCAGGAGGTCGATGCTCTGGAGGAGGCCAGGTACCACCTCGAGCAGAACATCCATGAGATGCAGGAGGGCACGTTGCGTTTCAAGGAGAAGTACGATGACAAGGGCAAGGAGGTCAAGAAGCTGAAGGAGGCGCTCAAGCAGACTGTTGACGAGGCCAACCAGAAGATCGACTCACTCAACGAGGAGAACAACCGTCTTGAGAACATCGCAAACCAGCACCGTACTGACCTCGAGACCCTCGGCCGCAAGCACGAACGCAGCATCCGCCGGGCCACCCTTCAGAACGTCAGAGAGAACCTGCAGCTGGTCGCTGGAGACTCTTCTCCTCTCGCGATCGATGGTGACAGCCCTTTCCTTCGCACAGTGGTCGAAGGAGAGTCCCCTCTTCTCATTACATCACACCCGGAGCATGTCGGCTCCCCCTAATTTTGAAGAAGAAGGAAAAAAGATTTAAAAAAACAAAATGAGTTCTGCGCTTTTTGGAAGAGCGAAAAAGAGAGGCAGAGAGAGAGAGAAACGAAAGAGTATTGTTACCGTTTTTTTTTTTTTAGAAATTGATTTTTAGAATTTTTGTGAATTTTTTATGAGAGGTCTAAAAAAATTCACGATTTTTTTGTTTATTTGGTTTTTTGCTTTTTTAGGGATGTTTATTGCGTGACAATTTCCTTTTGTTTTGTCTGCAATTTTCAAATCCCGACACTTTCAGAAAAATACCCGTCTACTGCAGGATGTATGATTATATCATCAATTATTCATCCATTCTGTGTTCTTGCTTTAATTTATGTCCACAACTGTTGATGGGTGATAACTGTTGTGACTAAGGTGACTATGGACGAGAGATTTACCGTAATCGGAAAAATTGTCGACCGGAATAATGTTAGACCTTTTTCAGGAGTTTCCTGGAAGTTTGACCCTTTTTACGGTAGACCATTATTACGATTACTGTAGCTCCATCTCATAGCGTTTTCCCTTTTTTTTCTTCGAAGACAGAACACATCACAAACCCTCTTCACCCCTTCCCCTCCTACCCCTCACCACACGTTGTCAATAGTATTATTTTTTTTCATAAAAATACAAAACCCCTTTTTTAGATTCCCCTTCTTTTTGCACGGCCCTTTTTTGTCTTTCAGACAAAAAAACGAATTGAACGCCACATAAAACAAATAGTTTGTTAGAAAAAACCACAATTTGCCTTTTTTGATTTTAACTTGCTTTTTTCCCTTTCAAAGATATGACGTCTTTTTTTTTTTTTTTGGTCCAAAACTTTTAACGCCCGCCTTTTCTTTAATTTGGTGGTTTTCAAATCACAATAAATAAGTCGGATGACTGAAGTGGTTATTAAATGAGGCATCCTGAGGTGCCTGGACCAGAATCAAATGTTTTCACAATGACAAAATGTTAACATTTTTTCACGTGCCTGCATCCCAAAGGGTGTCTGTACGCGATTCAATCGCAACAAAAATTTACTTTTCTTTTTCAAGGTGACCAAACCCCGCAAAGCACGAGAAGCTTAGGTTCATCTATAAACCACTCTTTGTGCCTACGTCTCTACAACACGGCACCTCTCCCTTACCACATCCCTCCCCCTCCCCCAACTTAGATAGACAAAAAAAAGCCACCATTTATCGCCTCATGTTTGTTTTCCTACTCTTCCCTCAAATCCTTCAACACCTAGAGCACTTTTAGTTTTTTTTTTGAAAATGGCGAATACATGCATGTTTTGTGCAGAGGAGAGGGAAACGTGGGCATTGTTTGCGTGTGGTCACACTAGCGCGTGTTTCCGGTGTGCTTTGCGCTACCGTTTTAAGAACAGCAACAAGGAACGAAGCAATTTCTGCCTTGAATGTCAGCAGAAGAGCGATACGGTGTACCTCTTTTGGGAGTCGGACGACCCTGCGGCAGGGGAGAACATCCGCGACGAGTACTGGGAAGGTGTCACATATGAGAGCGAGGACGTTCTGCATGAGGTCGAACGCTTAGTGGGTCTATGCTGCCCTTTGGCAGACACATGCCAGAACTACCGGGCCTTCAATAAGTCGAGCGAGCTGCGGAACCACCTTCTCGCGAAGCACGACGTCACCTTCTGTGCGGTCTGCTTTGAAGGGCGGCCGCTGTTCCCGGCAGAGCAGCCGCTGTACACGAAGACGGAGCTGCGCCAGCATGAGTCGACCACGGAGCACTGTACTCTCGACCCGACGAACTTCTTTGGACATCCGAAGTGCGGCTTCTGCAGCTCCCTGCACCTCGACGCAGACGCGCTCTACGAGCATGTGCACAAGAAGTACCTCCTCTGCGACATATGCGAAACATCAACAGACAAAAAGATGGTCTACTACCGCGGCATGGCAGAGCTCATGCAACACTGGCGCACCTCGCACTACTACTGCGAGCTGTGCTATGAGAAGCACCTTGGTGGGGGTGAGCACCATCCATCAGAATGGGCATTCAAATCAGACATCGACTATGCGGCGCACAATGTATGTCATTTTTTTGGGGTAAAAAAATATCCACCTAACAGGGAAAAGCGCACAGCACCGGCAATAAGAAGAGCAATGTGATTATGATGGGCGAGTCATGTATGTCAACCTTTCGCTGTCACCACAAACCTACTTCCACAGCGTACTCTGACCGACGGACCCGCACCCCGCCACCTGTCCGGGAACGAGAGCTGGACGGGGCGGGTGGGATTGGGACAGAGCGTGCGGCGATCACGTTCAACATGGGGCGGCGTCCTGATGTGGTAGTGCGCATGGCGTTCTCGGGGAACCAGACCACGGAGACAAGCCCGACGGGTGGTGGACGTGGCAAAGGGAAGAAGGGGGGCAAGGGTGTGCAAGATGCGGGGCAGTCAAGTGGACGCGGGCGGGGACGGGGCCATGCACCAGCACGAGAAGAGGACGCAGCACCCACACCGCAGCACACACGCGAGCCGAACGCGAAAGAACGCAACATCGCGTTGATGAACAAAATGAAGGTCAAGTTTGGCAACAACCTGACAAAGTTCAACCAACTCCGTGTCATCTCCTCTGACTTCCTCAAGGGGCAGATCCAGACGGTCGACTACTACGACAAGCTGGGCATCTTTTTTGGCGGCGACTTGGATGACATCTTCCCGGAGTTGGTGGACCTGCTTCCGGACCAGAACAAACAGGCGGGACTGCGCCTTGCGCATAGCAGTGCGAACTCCACAGAGCGCGGCATTCCTGATGTGCCGAACACTGCTAAGACGCTACAGAGCAAGGCGAAGCAGCAACAACAACAACAACAACAACAGTCGTCCCAATCACAGTCAAGCGGAGGAGAAGGTGGTCCTAACGCCAACTGGCTCCACATGGCACGTGGTTTCTCTGGTGGAGGTCAAGAAGCGGACGCCGCAGGCGCAGAATTCCCCTCCCTCTCAGGAAAAGGCGGCAAACCAAAGGGCCGAGGCAACGCTGCAGCGCCTAAGCCAAAGGGAAAAGCCACCCCGGCAACCTCCTCCGCCTGGCTCGCTGCCGCGCGGAAATGAACCTGATCGTATTCTCTAAAATTCCATTAAAAAAGGGGGACCTGGGGTAAGGGGGGGGGAAAGGGAATACTCTCGTCATTTTCTCTCACGATGGGTAAATAAGGGGGGTTTTCAGGGAAGAAAATTGCTCATTTTACAATTTTACAAAAAAAGCACGATTTTTGACGATGTTATGTTTGAGCAAGTTTATCATGTAGTGGGGGGATAGGGAAGACGCATATTCCAAACACAATGTCCCTTCTCTCCGCAAAAAAAAAAAAAAGAAGCAAAAAAGTTATAGTGGAGTTCATCCTCGGGTGTCTACACTAATACAACCAAGTTTTCAAAAAAGTAAAAGGCCATCTCTTGCGTATAGTCTGTTGTCTTGCCTCTCTCACAGTACTATCACCGAAAAGGGAAAGAAAGCGCAAAAAAAAAAAAAAAGGACCCCCTTTTTTTCCCCCTCTCTATTACCCTGACCTGCTACCATTGCTCTGCTACACACACAGAGCGCTTTTTTTTGGTTTCTATACTACACACCGGGTTTCATTGCTGTTTAAAGCAATTTTGTTTTGTAAAGATTGCCACTATTATCACACCTGCTACAGGGGTTTTGGTTTTGGTTTTGGTTTAGGTGTTTAAAAAAGCAGAGTAGATAAGCTGATGACTGAGTCAGATGGTACACAGGATCACAAAGGGTTTGTGACATTACTCGTTTCGAATATGATGGCAAACTATGTGAAGGACGCACAGTACTTTGCGGGAAACAAGGATAAATACGTTGATGCAGTGGAGGCTGTCGTGGCGTGTGTGCTTGACGCGATACCTGAAGGCTCCTTCGACGACGATCGTGCAACTGCGTCAGTTGCGGAGGTGCACAACGCAGTGCAGACCCACCTCTCACAGCACATCAAACACAACGCACCTACAACACCAGCCTCTGCAAAGAAGAAACGGCGGGTCGATGCATAATTTTCTGGATGTTTTAGTCCAATGGATGGGTTGGGGAATAGGGGGTTGGGGGAACGTCGTGTCCCCTTTGGTAAGGTGTTTTAGAGTGTAGATGGAGTGTATGGTTCAATGTTGGGTTTTTTAGATTTTTAGATTGCGATATTTTATACAAATCTTCAATGCCAGAAAAACACACGAGAGACACAAAAAAAAGAAGAAGAAATATGTCTTGGCAGCAGGCAGACAAGGAGAAGATTATGGACCAGCTCCAGGCATGGACGGTGGGCATCAACGACAAGAACACTGGTGCTAAGGGTGGGCTTTCGTACCTCTCGAAGTATGTTACATTCCTACATGTCATCATTTCAACTTTTTTTTGATGTAAACCACGAAATGTATTGTAGGACTGCATGGTTTGGGGGTCCACCCCCGGTACAGCCGGTCATTTACCAAGGTGCACTGCCAGCGGGTTGTATTTCAAATCAACTTTTTTTATTGAATACCAAATCGTTGCTTTTAGATTTTTGTGAGGGATGTACAGTACAGTGCCTGCGTTGCTTGATGATTTTCTTTGTGTGGTCAGAGGGCAAACCCTCCTAGCCAAGATGTGATGCACAACGTTGCCCACGTCTTAGTAGCGGAGGGGAGAAAGGACGGTTTGCTTTACTCGACGAAAAAAAATGATGTGTCTGATCCCCCCCTCGCCAAGATATGAGTGCTCATTCACGCTTGTCTTAGTAGGGTGGGGTAGAGCCGTTCCATGTTTGCGCTGGGTGTTTTGTTGCGCGCGTCTTTCCTCTGATCCCCCCCTCGCCAAGATATGAGTGTATATTCACGCTTGTCTTAGTAGGGTGGGGTAGATCCTTTCCGTGTTTGTGCTGGGTGTTTTGTTGCGCGTGTCTTTCCTCTGATCCCCCCCTCGCCAAGATATGAGTGCACATTCACACTTGTCTTAGTAGGGTGGGGTAGAGCCTTTCCGTGTTTGCGCTGGGTGTGTCTTTCCTTCGATCCCCCCCTCGCCAAGATATGAGTGCATATTCACGCTTGTCTTAGTAGGGTGGGGTAGATCCTTTCCGTGTTTGCGCTGGGCGCTGTTCTGTCGCGCGTGTCTTTTCTCCGATCCCCCCCTCGCCAAGATATGAGTGCACATTCACGCTTGTCTTAGTAGGGTGGGGTAGATGGTTTTATCTCTTTTCTGTTTACCAGCTTTACTCTTTGTATTTTTTAAACTGTCACCTCTTCAGGGAAGATCTTCACACAAAGGTTGAGGCGAAGAACGTGTACTTGGACATCAAGCTGCCTGCAGGAAGCAAGCCGGCCGAGGAGTTCGGAATCTGGAAGCCGATTGTTTCTGGAACCATCAAGAACACCAAACTGAGCATTAACATTGGTTTCAAGGGAGAGTTCCAGTGCAAAAAGGACACGGACGGCATCTTCATGATCAAGTGTGACAAGTTCGAGAACGCATGATTTAGAGAGAGAGAGAGAGCTTTGTTTAGCTGTGTCAAGTGATTCTTTTATGGCATTCATAGTTTGTATGTCAGAGACTCATCTTTTCAACTTTATTTTTGCAAAAGTCGCTGTGATTTCTTTTTTTGTTTTTTTTCTGCTTTTTTTTTTGGAGGCCGCAAAAACCATTCACAAAAAAAAAAGGT
Source organism: Rhynchopus sp. YZ270_cl-10 (assembly GCA_964035575.1). Lineage (NCBI taxonomy): Eukaryota > Euglenozoa > Diplonemea > Diplonemida > Diplonemidae > Rhynchopus > Rhynchopus sp. YZ270_cl-10. The sequence continues at coordinate 1,804,824 of OZ037833.1, read as the reverse complement.
TCTTGCCTTCTTTATTTGAAGGAAAGAGAGAATGTTCTTTTGTACAAAAAAATACATATTCTGGCCTAGGGGAAAACCAGTTCGTAGTGGACATAACGTTTAAACAGTTAACGTGCTAAAAAGGGGGGGTGTGGAGGGGGATGAACGTGCATGTTTAAAAAAGCATGAAATATTATTGTATCATAAAGACACAATGCATTTCAAATTCCTCTATAAAAGGAGCGCTTCTTTTTGCATTGTTGGACACCTCGACACATTTTTTATTTTTATTTTATTTTTCCATTGGAGTCTCGATTTGCCTTCAACTTTCACTAACATGGGAGCGCAACATATATTTTATTCCTCCTTTTTTTCCACTCTGCTTTATTACCATTTTTTTTTCTCAGCACAAAACGACCTTTTCCCCCCCTCCCGCCCTCTTTATATAATCCGAAGTTTCTTCACATTCATCTTAGAATTTGTCTTAGTGCACACCAATGAAGTGCTCTCGGAGGGTTCGATAACCCGCGGAGAACCAATGCCCTACGTTGGCTCCGATGCACAGAGAGGAAGCTGAGCTGGGTTACGCGTGTGCCGAGTCTGTATTGGTGGGAGGACAGGATCTAATCAACATTGACGACGCACCGGCGTTTTTGCATCTTTGAGTGTAACCAACTTTTCTTTCTTCTTTCCCCTCTATCCATTCTTCATTATTCAAAACAACCACAGATTATATTTCCTTGGTTCATTTTCGTTTCGTGTTTCCCCTACTCTCTTCCCCGCATATACACATTGCCCCTTCTTTTTTTTTACAAAAAAAAATGGCACAAATTGTGTTGGAGTCGTCGATCTCATCGATGGACAGTGTTGTTGCTTCCCCAAATGAGAGCTTTTCGTCGCCGTTGTCGAACACCAGTTTTTGCTCTCCACCGAGGGCGCAGAAGTCGCTGTGCCCTCCAGAGCGTGCGGATACGTATTTGGACATTCTCGTGGAGGCGATGTTGGAGCAGGGGAGAGACCATCGTGGTGTGACGATGCTGCAAGGGGTTGCCTTGTGGAGGGCAAATGAGAAGTGGAGGTTGTCTGTGGCTGCGGATCATTGCACAGTGGTGAAGCCTAAACAGAAGCTGCCTGCAGCAGCACCGCACCCACCCCTCCGCCACGCAAGCACCCTCCCTTCTTCAAGATTCGCTGAAATCCGTGCAAACACATCACATTTCAGTACTCCAGTAGAGCCAGCGCTCAACGCTCCTCTTCCGCAGCGTCGTATGACCCAGCCGAACCTTTCCGCTCTTAAGACCACCCCAAACGTTGCGGCCCGGTTTATCCCAAAAATCGCAGGGTTTGGCGCGGCGGTGAAGGAAAGCCCGAATCTCTCTCGTGCTGCATCAGCGCGCTTCCCAGAGAGGTCTGACCGCTCCTTCCGGCAGGCCGGATCACCGAGAAAGGAGCTGCGGAAGAAGGAGACGACACTGCAGAGGGCAGGGACGGCACGCAATATGTCCTCCCTGATGTCGCGCCCTTCGGTGGTGCCGAGGGGGAGCACCCCAAGAGGGACGGGAGTGAGTGGCACAGCAAAGCACCCGGTGCCACGGAGAGACTCTGCCATTGTGCGTGACACCACTGCAGCGCCTGCGCCGCTCATTGCAACTGCAACGCCGAGGAGGATGGTGAAGTCCTCTAGTGTATACACCCGGCAAAAGGACCCCTGCCGCAGTCAAGTCCTCGAACGGCGTGGATCTGCAATGGGAGCAAGATGCCAGTCATTCACAGGGAGTTCGAAGTTTGCCGGGCATACGATGGTGGCATAGGGTAGGTAGGTAGGGAAATTAGAGAAGAAAAAAAAATGATGTAATTTAGTTGTGGGAAAGTTGTTCCCTTTGTAGAGAGGGAAAAAAGAAAAAAACAAGACTGTTCGTGCCGAACAAGTTGTTTGAAAAAAAAAAGTTAACCATTTTTTGTCTTTTTCCCCTTTCCATTTGTTGTTCCCCTCCCTCCTTTTTTTGCGCTGCTCAGTATAACGAGTGGTTGGTGGGATTTAGTCGATTCTATTTTCCATTTTTTTTACACCTCGTCCCGAATTTTTGTCCGAGAATACGATTACTAATTAGTTACTCCACTAAATAAATCGAGCAAAAATATGGTGAACTCAGCGGAGCCCGGTTTTAAAAGTGCCAAAAACGACCTTTTCGTTTTGACGCGTTGTGAGTTCCTCAAATGCAATTTTGAAGGGTAAAAAATTCGGGTTTTCTAAGCACAAGCAGTGTTAAGTCAAAAAATTTCGCTGGGGGGCTCCGCCCCCCAGACCCCCCAGTCGCTTCGCGGCTAAGGGCTGGGCTAAGCCTGCACTTCGCCGCGAAGCGCCTGGGGTGGTGCTTGGTGCACAGGATTAGGACATTAAAGACATGTCCTGCATTTGAGTGGATGTCCAGCCCCGAACTCGTCTGCTGTCAGACGTATTTCTCTTGAGACTGTAATGGAGAAGACGCTTGCAACAGCTTCATCAACCGCACACGCGAGGAGGAGTGCATGTGTTGCACATATTTCCGGTCAAAGAGATCAGCGAGAGTGCACCAATATATGAGATGTTCACACCGTACTTTATACTCGTGAAAAACTATCCCACGAGTGAACATCGAGCATTCTGATTTTCTTCAACGCCGATTCTTTTGAAAATGTGTAAGTAGGGTAACCAGGGGGTGATAACAAATATGTACTCCACCGATCGGGTCGAGAAAAGATGTCGTGAATTCTGAGAAGTGGGCCTTCCACATGCGGGTAGCTCACAAACAACAAATTTAAAACGCTGTTTGGCCTGCCTGCGACGTTGTACCGAAGGTGCCTATGAAGGCCTGTTTTCCAACATCCATACCCCCCCTTTACGGAGGGACAACGGGTAGAACCACGGAGAATCGGTTAAGGTGCCACACCAGAAATATTTTTTTGAAATATTTTTTGGGATTGAAATCAGCGGATCGAAATGAGTTAAATGCGGGGTCGTAGGCTCAAAAAATTGCATCTGTGGTTTATGAAGTGAACGAGGCCCAGAAGTATACGCCTAACGAGATCTTGTCTGATATGTGTACTGTACTGTACTGTACTGTACTGTACTGTACTGTACTGTACTGTACTGTACTGTACTGTACTGTACTGTACTGTACTGTACTGTACTGTACTGTACTGTACTGTACTGTACTGTACTGTACTGTACTGTACTGTACTGTACTGTACTGTACTGTACTGTACTGTACTGCACTCCCAATCCCCTGTGTATACTGTGTATACTGTGTATACTGTGTATACTGTGTATACTGTGTATACTGTGTATACTGTGTATACTGTGTATACTGTGTATACTGTGTATACTGTGTATACTGTGTATACTGTGTATACTGTGTATACTGTGTATACTGTGTATACTGTGTATACTGTGTATACTGTGTATACTGTGTATACTGTGTATACTGTGTATACTGTGTATACTGTGTATACTGTGTATACTGTGTATACTGTGTATACTGTGTATACTGTGTATACTGTGTATACTGTGTATACTGTGTATACTGTGTATACTGTGTATACTGTGTATACTGTGTATACTGTGTATACTGTGTATACTGTGTATACTGTGTATACTGTGTATACTGTGTATACTGTGTATACTGTGTATACTGTGTATACTGTGTATACTGTGTATACTGTGTATACTGTGTATACTGTGTATACTGTGTATACTGTGTATACTGTGTATACTGTGTATACTGTGTATACTGTGTATACTGTGTATACTGTGTATACTGTGTATACTGTGTATACTGTGTATACTGTGTATACTGTGTATACTGTGTATACTGTGTATACTGTGTATACTGTGTATACTGTGTATACTGTGTATACTGTGTATACTGTGTATACTGTGTATACTGTGTATTACTGTGTATACTGTGTATACTGTGTATACTGTGTATACTGTGTATACTGTGTATACTGTGTATACTGTGTATACTGTGTATACTGTGTATACTGTGTATACTGTGTATACTGTGTATACTGTGTATACTGTGTATACTGTGTATACTGTGTATACTGTGTATACTGTGTATACTGTGTATACTGTGTATACTGTGTATACTGTGTATACTGTGTATACTGTGTATACTGTGTATACTGTGTATACTGTGTATACTGTGTATACTGTGTATACTACCTGTGTGTGACCATACCCCAGATGGTCTGAAGAGTGATATGAGCATATTCTCCAGGTACAATATATACCCGGAGAATCCATTGGAGCAAGAATTTTGCACTTTTGAGCATCACAGATTACATGTTGCCATTTTTGCGGTCATAATATTTTTTCAAATGGCAAAGGCAATTCCTTAAGGAATTACAGGGAAAATCACCGTTTTGGGTCTCTCTCTCTATGGGTGATTGGGTTTTAGTCACTCAACGAATCTGGTCGATTTTTTTTGCGTGTTCATAGGTTTTACCAGAAAAATCAATTAAAGCAAGAATTTTACGGTTTTGAATAGTTGTTCTTTATTTAAAAAAATACCCAGTTTGGACAAAAATTTGGGATTGAGTGTTAATATTTTTTGTTTAGAATATCGAAGTGTATCATTGTTTTTGAACATAAAAAAAATGTCACAAAAATTGTGTTTTCAACAAGAAAAAGGTTGAATGACTGTATGGACAGCTACACGGATCCATCGGATCAAAAAAAATAAACAAACACAGAAACGCCTACCTCGGTAGGTTACAGTGGGGTGGGGGACCTTCTCAAAAAAAAACAATGATTCTTGGGTGTCTACACTAATCAGTCAAAGCAACCCTTCTATTAGTCTACACTAATACCCAATTTTCAGAAAGGCGTCCTTGGATTTGACAGCTAATGGACCAAACTAAAAAAAGAAAAAAATCCATTTTCTCAAAATACAAACACCCCATCACATCCACGCTTAGGGTGGGCCATAATGTATTCCCTCCCCCCCGAACCAACTTCCCCCAGTTTAGCTTTTGCCACATTCTTTTTTGTAGCACTTTTTGCTTTGCTAAAAAATCCCCCATAAGGGTTCGCTTTTCCTCTTTTTTAAAAGAGGGGGGTGACTAAGGATCAGAAGCTCAGTCAGCACAGGCTTAGGATCATCTCACTAATCGTTTGATATTCTGCAACCAACTTCCATTCGCCCCCTACCCCCCCACACCCCCACCTCGCTTTTCTTATCGGCAACTAAAAGGGACAGTATCAGGATAGCCCATTGTGGTATCACTCATTTCTCTGCATTCAGGTGAGCACCGAGAATGCGACATCGTATCTTTGAGGCGAGCAATTACACCTTGCCTTAGGACCGACTTGACCCACTGTCTAAATGCTGTTGACGCGGAAACCTTCTCCACTTCGGCCTTCAATGTTTTGCTTGAGAAGGAGTTTATCACAGTTTCTTTATGATGGACAAATAGACAAATGGACAAATGGACAAACACCATCTTTTCTTAAGAATTTGTCTCCATTTTTCGATTAGACAGTATGGTGCAAATCATGAGAAAAAGGATGAGAGCCACATTCATAAGGTTTCATTCTTGTAGATATGTTCCGGCCCCAACGAATTTTGTATGGGGGGAAAAAATGCCCTCACAAAAAGATGTGTTTTTTTTTCCAGTGCACAATGGACTCACCCACGTCTGTTCCTGCCTGTTCGTGTTGGGTCTGTTTCTTCTGTTCTTTTTGTTTACACTTTTACGACTGAACCTTGTTCTCTCTGTTATTATTTACCCTTGTGTGCACACAGACCCTTTTTTTCACGTTACCCGTTGCCCAGTGCCTGCGTTCCTGTCCAGAGGCGTTTGCACTATCAACTTTACATTTTTTGGACGAAATAAAATTAGAAGAAAATGATATGGGTGCAACCCATAGGGCCTATGGGTTTGGCTCCCTTGTTTTTGCTGTGTTAAATCGTCCCCCGCGGAAGTAAAAATCCCTTAGTATGGTTGTGCTGTTTTGCAGGGGTGGGCGGGCACCCTGGGGTTTTTTCCATTTTTTTGGATCGGGCACCCAGGTTTTTTCTAAGGATTTTTACAGGCAATTTTTGGATTTTTCTGAGAACACGCTGCCCCCTGCCGAAATATGTTCTCGGTTTTCCCTTTTCGGGGGTTTTTTTTTGGCCTTTTTCGGGTTTTCCGAGCTTTTACCCTCACTGTCACGGGGTCATTTTGAAAAAAATGGGCAAGTTCTTGGCTGATACACGTTTTGGTCATTACCACCAGCGAGTTGCTTAGCGGGGTTAAATTGAACTATGATTCTGGACCCACTGTAACGTGAACCGCCCCCTCGAAATTCAAGAAGGGGTCCTAAACCCGGGCGCGCTACGCGCTACGTGCACCCCGAATGTTCGGGATGAATATAAAACGGCGCCGCAGGCGAAAAAAAATTAGGGTACAGTATAAAAAATGCAGCTTTTATACCACAAAGCCACTCAGCGAATCCTTTTTTGCAGAGCAAAAAAGGGAAAATGGCGCCGCAGGCAAATTTTTTTTAAAGGTGCAGACCTGGGAGGCGCTGAATTATTTTTCTTTTTCGTTCCTCAGTGCCGTCAGGGCCTGCCCAAGTGCGCCAACGCAATGCACTTTGCTACCACCGTGGTGGCGAGCACTTGCAGCACTGCAAGAAGCAAGGTTCCCTCGACGTTTGCAGTCACACGCACCATACTGTATTATTATTTATTCTGTTGTGCGGGAGGTGAAAGGGACGAGACCGAAGGAAGCGGGGTGGAGACTTTTTTTGTTCATTATGGCTTGGTACCGCACTCCCGGGCAGAGTGCGAGTTATTCTCAGCCACACGGGGCCCGGCCCGACCCCCCAGACTTTTTCCCCTAAGAAAAACCCTTAGAAAAATAAATTTTCCCCGTATAAAATCCTTAGAAAAAATAATTTTTCCCCCGTGTAAAATCCTTAGAAAAAATAAAATAAAATCAAAATCGGGCCCCGGGCACCCACTTTAGGCCCAGGCCTGGCTGTTTTAGCACATTTTATTTTTTCCAGGTTTACTTGCCTTTTTCTCTTTTACTGACCGTGTGTACTGGGACAATACCCACAAATCCGTGGAGGTTGTTTCTTCTTTTTACCAGTACTGCTTTTTTCTTTCCCTTTTCCTTTCCCGGTAGAGGTGTACCTATCTAATTTATGTTCATCACTTCGCTTTGTGTGCAGCAAGTGTTTTTTTTTTAGTAAGAAAGTCTTAGGGCGACCGTGTCATCACATCACTCGCGATGTGTCTGTTTTGGTCAGTGCTCTCAAGATCCTCCACGTAGGGGAGGATATTTCCTCCAGGGGCTTTTTTTTTTTTTTTTCAGGCTTTTTTGGTGGAGGATTTCCTCCATTTTTTTTTTTTTTTTTTTGGCAGGCTCGGGTGGAGGATTATCCTCCTAGGGGTTTTATAGTGGGGAGTCACTTTGTCTCCCCCGAGGGAGCCAATATTTTCCCGAGCCTGTATGCACCGTCCAGGGCTGCACCTTAAAAATAATTGCCTGCCGCACCATTTTCATTTTTGCTACTCAAAAAAAGGGTTCGTTGAGTGATTCTGTGGTGTAAAAGGAAGCATTCTTACACCGTACCCTAATTTTTTTTCGCCTGCGGCGCCATTTATATTAATTTTTTTGCTCCGCAAAAAAATAGAGTTGGCAATGTCTTTGGATACCCTTGCATTTTGCAGCCAAAAAATACAACTTGACCAAAGCTGCAAAAATTTTGCCGTTTTTTTATAATTACCGCCGTTGCATCAGCCCCTGCTTCTGGAAGACGCATTGGTTTTGTACGGTTCGTGGAGCGTACGGTGCAAGAGAAAGGATTAGATTTCCGTTTTTTATTATCTCGCAAAATTGACCCGCCTCTCCGCTCTGTGGCTGTCAAGGAGGCGCGCGCGAAGCGCGCGACGACCGCTTGTTGCGGGGGAAAAATTTTTTTTTGGGGGTTTTTTTGCAAAAATAAAATCCTCCTCATTTCGAAAATTCTGCTTTTTTCGTGGAGGATCTTGAGAGCCCTGGTTTTGGTGTTTTTATTTTATTTGTAAACGTCCTTTGGAACGTTTGCGGCCCTTTTTTTTGCTTCCCTTTTTTCAAAAAAAAGGGGTACACAGCGAGACACTTCTTCCAGTTTGCTCTAAGTTAGCAGGAGCGCTTTGATTATTTCCCAAACTTTCCTCTTCCGCCTCTCTCCTCCCCTGGTTGAACCCCTTGGTAAACATTGTTTTGTTTTTAATCTTCGGAAAATAACGTTTCTGACAAAAAAAAAATCTTTGCCAAAAAAGGTACTTTTTGTCCACCACTTCAGGCGACAATACACAAAAAAACACCCCTACTCGGGTGGGTGACTGCCAATAGGACAAATGTGCAACGGAACAAACAATATGTGACTACTGGAGGGTTTGAAGATGAGGTGTTAAGTAAGGTGATAAGACGTCAGCTTACCGGTCTTTCTCCCCTCTTCACAGATTGTTTGACAGCTACTGAGTTGGAGAGGGTTTTGTTTTGACAGCGAAGAGAAAACAAACAAATAAAATAAATTTAAAAAAAAAAAATCCAAAAGGGCAGCCTTCAACCCAGCTTTACTCACATACCCTCATTTTTTTTTCCTTTGTTTTGTTTCGATGATGGTTTTCCTTATTTTTTTCACCTTAGATGCCACGCGGCATCCAATTCTTAATTTCAAAAAAAAAGCTATTTTTTTTACGAGACGCTTACCCCCTTGGCTGTGTGGTAGAAGAGCGATGTGTTTTGCTGTATCAGCTCCTCATTCGACACCAGCTCATCGATAAATGTCAATACAGCTCTTCCCCCATTAAGTAGCGGGGTGTTTTGGCTGCCAGAGGCAGACCTTGCGTATCTGCTCAGCCTGTCTGTGTACTTCTCTGCGTCCTGTCAGAACATATTGTTGGTATGTCCTGTATTCTCGGTTTTGCGGGTTTGCACTTTTTCAGTTTTGTTTCCCCCCCACAGATTTTGCCGTGCTTCACTCCGTTTACACAACCCTCACACCAAAACCACAGACTCCCAAACAATTCTTAGGGAGGGGGACTACGGGATAGCCCATCCCCATTTATACACACATACTTGGTTTTTTTTTGGTTTTTTTTAAATTTAGAAGAGTTCGCGATGCATAAATACAGATTGCTGGGAAGGCAAGGGGAAGGCACGTTTAGTGAGGTGCTGAAGGCACAGTGCACAAAGAACAGCAAAAGCGTGGCAATCAAATGCATGAAGAACCACTTCGAGTCTGTGGAGCAGGTGAACCGCCTGAGGGAGATCCAAGCGTTGAGGAGGCTGTCGCCGCACCCTAACATCATCAAGCTGTATGAAGTACTCTACGATCGGTCAACTGGACGGCTTGCTCTGGTCTTCGAGCTGATGGAGATGAACGTATACGAAATGATAAAAGGAAGACGCCAATACGTTGCGGAAGACAAAATCCTGCACTTCATGTACCAACTCGTCAAAGCCATGGACCACATGCACCGCAACGGCATCTTCCACAGAGACATCAAACCAGAGAACATTCTCATCGCTGCGGATACCTTGAAGCTCGCAGATTTTGGGTCCTGCCGAGGGATCTACAGCAAACAGCCCTTCACAGAGTACATAGCGACACGGTGGTATCGTGCCCCAGAATGCCTCTTAACCGACGGCTATTATAACTACAAGATGGACCTCTGGGGTGTCGGGTGTGTCTTCTTTGAGGTGGTCTCCTTGTACCCTCTGTTCCCTGGGACAAATGAGTTGGACCAGATCCACAAAATACACAACATCCTTGGAACCCCGCCGATGGAGTTGCTGAACAAAATGAAAAAGCATTCGTCCCATATCGACTTCGATTTTCCACAGAAATCAGGAACCGGATTGCAAAAGCTTATCCCTCATGCGTCTGCAGATGCTTTAGACCTGCTGAACAGATTGTTGACATATAATCCTGATGACAGGATATCCGCCAAGCAAGCCATAAAACATGCGTATTTCAAAGAGATTCGCGACCTCGACCGTAAACTGCGCTACAAAGCAAAGCAAGAGCGTGAGAAGAAACTCCAAGAGGAAGGCGGGCGGGAGTCCGCAGAGAGTGTGGACTCAGACACACCACTCTCGGAGACGGTCACAAAAAAGCACAACTCTGGAATGAAAGTGCGAGAGGACGACGGCGCACTTCCCAGCCTGAACAACACTAGAACCAACAGCGAGTTTGCGCGAAGCGTAGGAGGCAAACCCACTGCCCTAGGCGGAAGCATAGGGGTCTCGAAATCCACCACAAGCACCACCCTCCCAAGTCTTGCAAACACAAAGGTAGGCTCAGTAATGGAGTCCTGTACGTCTGATGAGGTATGAAAATTTGATAGAGAAAAAAACTCCGAAAAAAAAAACATCACAGAATTTCTGAAGTAGGGCGAAGAGGAGAGTCTGAGGGAAGAAAAAAAAATAGAGAGAAAAAAAATCTTCCGATTTTTTTGAAAATGGAGCAATTTGAGTGAGGTTTTTTCGTACCTCTTGAAGAGACCCATGTTAGCTTACGCTGAAGGGTAATACGACGGGAAGGGAAGTTTTTTTTTGTTGTGATATTTGACGTGTAGTACTCCTTTTTTTTGAGGGTCTCACATTAAAACGGTTGGTGCAGCTTTGCATCTTTGCGTTGATGCAAGCTTTCAAAAGGTAAAAAAGGGCAGTCCTTTGTACAGAATTGACGTCTTGAGGTGACTCGACTAAACATGAGAGGCTAAGGATCATCTGATAATTATTTTCTCTCTCTTTTTTTTTTTTTTTTGTTCTTTTTGGTATGCGTCCACTGGTGTTGGGTGGAGCGTTTCACGCTTTCAACTTCTCATTTTGATTCTGGCGACTGTCGACACAAATTCGTATACTTCTGTTCGCGGATTTACAAAGAAGAATAGAAGGTTAGTGTGTACGCATTTGACAGGGTTGTATCTTGGTTGAGGCTTGCTTTGTGTCTGCCCGAGAAAGAAAGAAAAAGCACAGTGCGATTTTCATCGATATTGTGTGGCAGCCCCTCCATCTGTCCCTGTTGGTTAGGGAATGTAACCCGGTAGGTTAGCCGTGCACCAAGTACCCCCCTTTTTTTAGTCGTCCCATTGCTTGAATTGAGTGGAAAGTATCTCTTCTGTTTGCCTCTTTTTTTGGAGGGAAAACCTTTTGCCGGGGTTTTTTCGTTCCTATTTTCCCTCTTTTATTTTCTTTTTTTATTGAACAAGACTACACTTTTTCCCATCCCCATTTTTCAAAAAAAAGGCAAAAATTTCAAAACTGCCCATTTTTCTCTTTTCTCTTTTCCTTTTCAAAAAAATGGAGATTATTTATCAGATGTCAACCTCGAAATGGATGTACGACTGCACTGGTTGGGGTCCACCCTTCCCTGGTACACTGTGTACCTAAGTACACTGTTCGCGAGAGGGCTTTGTATTTTCAAGTCAAATTATTTTTTTTTTTTTTTGCGTGCACCGACAAAAAAAAATGGACTCCCCTACCCTTTTACAATCCTCAAACGCTTACAACTTCCTCCTTTATCTTCAAACCCCTCCCTCTCTCACTCCCTCACTCTCCCCTCCCCCCTACAGAACGATACACAACGTTGGTCAAAACAGATTTATTTTTTTTGTGTATTTTCCTTTTGTAAAATACTCTAAAAAAAATGTCTGAAATTGTTGTTCGCGCTGCGACTGCAGCGCTGGTACGATTCAACCCTGTTTCTCGAGGGTATGAGGTGCTGCTTGGACAGGCACCGTTTGATAATTTTCTGAAGGCAACCTCTGGCGTGCCGCCACCCCCTATGCGGTATCCGGGAGAGTTCCGCATTCCTGGTGGCGCGCTGGATCCTGGTGAAACCGCTTCGGAGGCAGCCCTGCGTGAGGTGGAGGAAGAGCTCCATGTTACGCACCCTCAGGCAAAGCCTCGTCTCTTTAGCGTCCGCCGCACCGCAGTCGTACGCGGCCGTCGCCACCTAATGTACAACTACCTTATCCACAGCAGCGAAAACCCCTGGGTGCAAACCATCACCGCAGACCACATCAACACCATATTGTCTGAAAGAAAGGCGCGGTTCGAAGGTGCCTTGGAGAGCGGAACGTATTGGAAGTTGTCTAATGAGGAGAAGATGGAGTTGGCTCCCGAGGTGGTCGAGGCGAGGTGGTGGGGGGCACGTGACGCGTGTCGTGTGCTTGCGTCTTCGAGAGGTGAAGCGGCCTTTGGGTTTCCAGAGCCGCATGCAACAGAGATGTTTGCGCGCTATGGGTTGGACCAGGGCCACGTGGTCGAGCAGTGGCGTGCGTTCTCGGAAAGCCGTGCCCCAGGGGAAACGCTCTTCTGGAATGACTACCAGTATAAGGAGATGTCGGCGCGCAACATCCCCCTGCGTGATCCAATGTACCAAACCCTCCGGGTCATGGCGAACATCGACCAGCTCCCGCCCCCAGAGGCGCTGGACCTGGACGAAGTGTGCTCGCATGAAAACATTCTCAAGAGAAGCAATGTGGAGGAGTGGTGATCGATCGATATTCTTTAGACAAAAAAAATGGCCATTTTTTTTCATTTTATATTCCAGGAAATGCAATTTCTCCCAGAAATTCTGAAGTGAATCGCGACACTCCAGAGCTAAACACTACGCTTAGGACCATTTTACCAAACCCTCCCCACACAATACAACCAGGTGTTTATTTGACACAACAGTTACACAACTATGGACACAAGAAGTTTAGTCTCTGGAGCAAGCCAGTTCACAGCAGTGCAACGGGCGGCCCCTGCACCTGGGAAGAAGTTCAGTGCGAAGTGCAACCTTTGCAGTGGGAAGCTTGATGCGCGCAGTGTGCTGACGAGCTGCAGGCACTTTGTCTGCAGGGAGTGCATCAAGGGGGGTACGTGCCCGGTATGCAATCAGGCGTGCAGGACGGTGCAGCTCAACTCGACGGCGTTCCCGACAGAGATCAAGGAGCGCTGCTCCCTGGTGATCGACGACGTTGGTGCGAAGGCGGTGGCGGCCTGCCGCATGCAGAACGGACACCTCGCACAGATCTCAGACCGCCAGGCCCTTCTCCTCCAACGCGCACAGTCTGCAGTCTCCACACAAAAGCAGCACTACCGCAGCCTCGAAGCAAAGTACGCAAAACTCAAGCAAGAAAATGCAAGTCTCCGCTTCCGCACCCGCCGCACAACCGCCAGGGAAGATGACACACCACCACCCCTCTGGACAGGAGGAGGAGGAGGAGGAGGTGGCGGCGGCTACCCCTGCAGCCGAAGCAACTCTGTCGCCAGCAGCATCTTGGGCAAGACCTTGATGCAGGAGTGAGCGTCAACATTATAGATTTTCTCGGCCTTTTTTTCTCTCCATTTTTTTTGTCCTTTCAAAAAGATTTCTCAAACACTCTTATTTTTCCAATACCCCCTCCTCCCTCTCCCCAACACTAGCATCCCCCTAACAGAGTGAGTTGAGTGTTCAATGTGGCGATACGTGGCGTTGTTGTGTGTGGTTGGTAGTGTGTGTGGGCAAACGAGAACACCGACGTTTACGAGCAGTTTGTCGGATACGCTGTCTGTGACAAGGAGCATGAGCGCATCAGCGACAGCGTCTGTGTCGTCGAGCATATCCCTCTCAGCTACCACAACAGCAACGTCCACTGCCACCACAACATCCACCGCTACCGCATCCCCCAGCTTCTCGACCACCAACACTGCCACCGTCACTGGCACAGCCACCACCACCGCCACCACCTCGCAAACAGTATCCAAGACGGCCAGTGTATCGCCAACAACCACAATCACAATGACACAAACGCCGACAAAGTCAGCATTCACCACAACACCTACACTAACCACAACACCCACACTAACCACGACAGCGACACCCACGTACAGCGGTACTCCTACCACGACAGTGTCGCTCACCCCAACGTTTTTTATCACCCGGACCCCAACTGATACGAACACATTTACCTTCTCTGCGACCCCAACAGCGACTACCTCGCGTACACCGACGTTTTCGGTGACACCAACAGAGACTGTGTCGCGTACACAGACGTTTTCGGTTACGCCGACGTTTTCTGTGACGCCAACGTACACTGTGACGGGGACGTCCACAGAGACGGGGAGCAGGACGCAGAGTGTGACTGGGACTGCGACGGAGACGCGTTCGAATAGTGCATCGCTGTCGCTGTCTGAGACGGTGACGCTGCCATCGGCTACGGTGAGTCTGACCAGCACAGAGACGTTGCCAACACCCACTGTGACACCCAGCAAGACATGGACGCTACCCTCAGTGACTGTGTCGCTGACACTGACGCGCAGCCCCACCCCCACAGCGACGCCTACGTGGACAGCCTCTGTGTCGACAACGTTCACACTCCCGACTGCCACCGCATCCTTCACACTGCCCACCGCCACCGCGACAGTCACCATGACATCATCACGCACCATCCCAACCAGAACCGTTTCCGCCACGATTGTCGTGACCCCCACTGTGCTCCCCACAGACGCCCCTACACCTATTCCCACATCTGCCCCCACGGAGGCCCCCTCCGGTGATGATGGGCTTGAAACCTGGGAGTGGCTTTTGATTATCCTTGGGATTTTGCTTGCGTTGTTTTGTAGTATATTCTTTGCGTGGTTTATGCATAGCAAGAAGAAGGAGGAGGAGCAGCAGGCGCCGTATTCAGTGATGTCGGTGAATCGGGAGGAGGAGATGGGCGGGGCGGAGTCGTTGTTGAACACGACTGCGGGGCGGCAGGAGGAGCTTACCGAGACGGTGACAGCTCCTCCGCTACCGCCACCACCGGTTGTGATGAAGTCATCTGCATTCCTTCTAACCCCAGCACACCCAGACGACTTCCAAGAATTCTCCACCGACTCCCCACACGCAAGGACCCTCAACCGCTCTGCAGGCCGAGGCCAGCTCCCCCCTTTTGGCTCCGACCCATACACAGGCCCATACCACGACGCTTACCATACCCCTGAGGAATCTTCTTCCCCTTCCCCCCGTGGCCGTGGCAGCAGACGTCCTGACCTAGATGCAATCATCTACAGCGGTTTTGGAGATAAGAACCCTGCAGACTCTACACCTTCCCCCTTCAATGACCGTCCTATGGCGACGTAAGAAAAGGGGGGAGTGGGGAGGTGAAAGGTAGGTCTTGATTTTTTGAGGGAGTGTTGCAATTTGGCAAAAAAATGTGGGTAAAAAAATTTTTTTGAGAGAAAAAAAATAAAATAGTGTGTGTGTGTGTGTTTGTGGCCCTTAGGGCTGTGTCTTTAAAGTTTTTTTTTTCTTCTGTTTGTCATGTTTGTTCTTCCTCTCTAGTTTTTTTTTGGTTTTGTTTTTTTAGGCAAATTCTTCCTCTTTTTCGTAGAGGGGAAAGAAAGTTTTGCTGATTTTAGTTTTTTTTTAAAGTTTTCAGTTCCGTTTTTTTTTTCCGTTTGTCGTATCCTTCTGAAAGCCTGATGTTTCTTTTGCTTTATTGGGCGTCAGAGTTGTGGTACTGTCTTCTCTCTTGCTTATTCGGATGTTGCACACGCACAACCCACCCCCTCCCTTTACAGTTACCTATTGGGTCTACCTTACTTAGACACCCATAAATGCGCAGCTCACTGTAATAAGAAAACAGAAAGAACTCATCCCCCCTTTAGAGATGTGTGCACGAGAGGTGTGCCCATCTTATAAGATTTTTTTTTTACTTTTGCCTTCTTTTCGTTTAGAAAAGGAAGTATGAAATAATTTTTATTTTTGCAAAACGTACACCCAAACGAAACCCATGGTTGTATTTGTGGACTACCCAAAAAAAGGGTCAAAAAGATACCGCTGCAAATATGTTAGACCGTAATAATGTTGGAACGAACGAGCGTTTTTTTTTAAAGGCAATTCCAACATCATTACGTTGCAACATATTTACATGTCCGGGAGTTGCCCTCGAGTGCATTGAGTACCCCATGTTGATTCGATGTGTTGCGTTTTTTAAATATGCTATACTCTCTTGACTGCCCAGTGCGCCCATGTAATGCCCCACCCGTCTTTCAAGTGATTTCTCCCCCTTCATTCTACGGTCTTGCATTGTACGAGTGATGCTGCCAATCGATGTCCATAGGATTGGTTGCTAGCCTTTTTTAACGATTGTGAGAAAAAAAAAAAAACAAATGATGTCTTTGGAGGTGTCTTTGTTTTCTGGTAGCTGTGTGGTTTATCCAGTTTTCTTTTTTTTTTTTTTCGGTGACCAAATTCTTTCTCTCCTTAATTGAAAGTGAAATTTGAATCTAATTCTGTGATCTAAAACACAAGAGGCCTAGAGTGAGAGTGACCTACCCAGTTTACTTTTCTTTGCCAGCTTTATTTTTGTGGCTTGTGACCGCGCACAGACATTGTCAATGAAAAGAAAACCATTTTAAAAACGCACAAAATCTTTGCGTTTCAGAACAATAAATATTTCCTCTCTATTTTTTATTTTTGACCACATGGCGTGGTCTTTGACTACATGGCGTGGTCCATTTTTGATGGGGGTACACCACAGCAGGGAGATTTTTTATGACTTTCTCGAATTTTCCAGGCTGCCGTGGTCATCATTTTCCCATCAAACTTCTTTATTTGATGTATGCACGAGAGGCACATGGCATCTTTACAATTTTTTTTTGTGCTTTCATCCGGATGCTGGCATCGTACGTCGGAGGTGCCTGCATCAACAACTACAGTATTTTTAACTACTATTTTGTATTGAGCATTGCAATGAAATAAGATTTGTAATCACTTCATATGGTCTTTGTCTTGAACCGATCTGGCTTGAACAGGCAGTCGCATTTTGTAGGTGTGGTACTTGTGGGAGTCCGTTTTCGATGCACATGTACCCCTATCCGGATAGGTGATACAATACATCTTTGTGGGTGTGGTGATACACACCACACCCGCAAATATGTATTGTATCACACCACATGTACCTTACACCTGCAATTTGAACGAAGCGCCTTTATTTTCTTGAGACAGAAAATAGATTAAGAACTATTCAACAACAAAACGCGTCTATATACAGTTCTATACAGTTACCTCCTAAGGAAGAACCGCCCCCCCCAAAGAAGCATAAATGCCTCTCCCACTCTTTCCCCTCTCGCTTCAAGAAGTTGGTCGACTTCATATTTTTATACCATTTTCTTTATCTTTATGCTGGGTGGGCCCCATTCAGCGATTCAAGCCGTTCTTGGTTTTCCAGATTTGAAAAGAAAACCTTTGGTATTAGCTGCAAAAAAGATACGTATATTTTTGTTAATTTCTGAGGCTTTGAAATTATAGTGCCTCAAGAACGCATCCTGTAGGGGTTTTCCCTGCGACCTTTTAAACGCAAATATATACAACACACCCTTTCGTTTTCGCTGGTAGTGATTCTCATGTTCATTGACATAAAATATGTTATCTCTCCCATTCGATGTCATTCGATGTGAGCAAGGTTTTGCCTAGGTGTGCCTAGGTTTGCCTTGCGCGCACGTGTTTTTCCTCTCATCTTAGTTGAGACACCTGAAAAAGGATTGGGGAGGCTGAACACCAGCTCCCCCTGCTTCTCAGATGTGTAGAAGTTTTCTTGCAGTCCTTGCTTTCTGTTTTTTTTTCTGTGAATCCTGCGTGGATTTCGTAAAACTGTGTTGCTTTCTACAACACAACCGAACATGCTTGGGAGAAATCACCACCCGCCTTTGTGACATTACCCCGCCTGGCCTCCCTGTGTATTTGCTGGGTCCCTAGGGGGGGTTAACTGCCTTTGTTTTTCTGTTCTCTTGAATCGAAAGCACGAATCTATTTTTTTTTTCTGTATTGCCAGCTGTTGGGTATTCACTTGCCCAGAAAGTCCTCTCCATCTATGGTGGTTTCGTTCCTCTTAGGCTTCTAGGTTGGGATTGTGGTCATCTTATTTTCAAACGGTAGAGATTATGTTTATCAAAGACACAACGTTGCTGTAGTTGTGCGTTTGCTATCCGGTGTAAGGACCTGTGTTTTGGGGTGGTCGTGGGTATAGGTTATAGGTTCCTCCCGTTATATGCTGGACCCTCGTCGCAGCATTGTGGTCAAATCTGGTGGGTTTTCGTGTTAGGCATGGTTTTTTTTGTCTCAAACACGGTTTTTTTTTTATCGTCTGATATAGCTCATCGTGGGAGTATTGATTCGTTTTAAAGAGTGTCTTTTTTGTGTTAAAACAAGATCCGCTCGTTAAGACGTATTCTGCTCGCATGTTTTCTTACAGTATTGCAATTAGGGGTGACTCTTTCATGAGAGGAAGCGTTCCTCTCACGAAAGAGTGCTGCCTATTTGATCATTCGCTTTTTTTTTGTCCTCTTTTTGCGAGGCCCGATTTTCATCCGTTTCAAGTCTTCTTTCTTTTTTCTTCTGTTTCGTTCCTTATCTTTAGTAGATAACCTGGGACACATCTCAAAAGTACCAAAAATTAGAGTGTTCTCAAAAAAAAATGCCATTTCTTGTATTTCCTAGGGGAGCCTATACCGGTAATTTAGGCTCCTTTTGATTTTAAATTGAAATTTCTAAGTCTTTTTTGACCTACGACCCCGGCAATGCATTTTTTGGGACTCTGTGGACTCAAATGAGCAAAAATTTAAACAAAATGCTGCCCGTTGGCACATTTAAACGCACATTTTGTTGAAAATTGTCATTTTACACTGGATTTGCCTTTGCCATTTTCAGTTTTTTTGCAGATTTTTTTCAAAAAAAAAATTGAAGAAAAAAGGCTCAAAAGTGCCTGAAACCCGGCGGAAAGTGATTTTTGGTGAGGTATATAGGGTAGTTTCATCTATTTTTGGGTTTTTTTGCCGAAAGGCGCCAAATTTTCCGAGCCAAATGAAGGAATAGCCGGTGCATAGGCCCCCCTATATTTCCTGAACTACCACCACCACACAACCCCAGAGGGAGGAGGCACACACACATACCCCAACCCCAAACTTAAAGTTTGTAAAATGCCAGCTAAGGCGTCTGCGCCTGCGCCTGCTGAGGTGCAGGCGGAACAAAGCGAGGATGGCCAGACGGAGATGACGGGGTTGACGAATTTGGGGAATACTTGCTTTTTTAATAGTGTGTGCCAGGGCATGGCGCATACCCTGCCGTTGATTGAGTATTTGACTGACGACGATACCGCAGGGCGTGTAAAAGGGGAGCTGAGTGTTGCGCTGTGCATCTTCCTTCGTCTCTACCAGCGGAATCAAGGGAAGGTGATGAGTCCGCAGAAGCTTTGGGAAATGGTGTGCAGGCAGCACCAACCCTTCAGCTCTTACTCACAGCAGGATGCTCATGAACTCTACATATTCCTCCTCGACGGGTTGGAAAGCGAGTACGCAAGCCGCCCCTCGGGGGACTCCTCTCCCACCCCTTCTTCCCCCAAGAGCGACGAGCCGAAAAAGAAGAAGAAAAAGAAGAAGGTCAACAACATCATCCGCAAGATCTTCCGCGGTGAGTTCCAAAGCGTCGTGCTGTGCAAAGGGTGTGGCGAGCGCAGCTACAAAGGGGACGACTTCTTCAGAGACATCTCGGTCGAGGTGGTGCCACCGGAAGCCACCACGCAGACCTACCAGCATTCCCCCTACAACAACAATGCTCAACGGGAAGCAAAGTTCCAAAGACGGCGTATAGAACAGCTCCACGCACTAATGGAGCAGGAAGGCAGAGTGGCGCAGCAGGAGCTTGCGCGGAAGGAGGATGAGCTGGAGGCTGCAGTCAAGGCAGCTGAGGTGCAGAAGCAGAAGGACGCAGAGGACCTCCTCACACAGCTTCTGGACGAGGAGTCGCGCGAGAAGGCGGCAGCAGCTGGGGGAAAGAAGAAGGGCAAGAAGGACACCCACCAGGACCCCTTCCCGCACTCAACCTCGCAATCCTCGACCTTCTCGGATGAGAAGGGGAACGAAGGTGGCACCAAGAAGGAGCAGAAGGCAGTACGCATGATCCAAACCCTTGAACGGCAGCAACACGAAGCGCGCGACAAAATTCAACGCGAAGCCGACAAGGGGCTCGAAACGATCCTGAACGTGAACAAACCAAAGCACCTCCCCAACGGCGTCACCGCAGTCAGCATGGACGTCATCGAGGAGTACAGCAGGACGTTTGAGGAGGGGCCCACCCTGGTCAAATGCCTGCAGTCCTTCTTCTCCCCTGAGTTCATGGACGGCAAAAACCTCTACCGTTGCGGCAAATGCGGGAACGAATGCCCTGCCTCCAAGCAGCTCAGCATCGCATCTGCGCCCTCCGTTCTCGCCGTCCACTTGAAACGCTTTCATCAGGACTACATGACTGGCACCTCCCACAAGCTGAACGGCTACGTGGCCTTCCCGTTGAGCCTGAAGCTCGATCCCTACATGGCACACACCGCAGTTCTGCCTGCCAAGAGCGTGCCTCTGTACAAGGACTCCTGCTTTGAAAAGTACGGCCCCAGCCAAGACGAGGTGGAAGCAGGTGCCAACTTCCTGCGCTCAACAGACGCACTCAACGACACCGGCAAGGTGGTCTACCGTTTGTACAGTGTGATCGTGCATGAGGGCTGGATGAACCAGGGTCACTATTACTGCTACGTGCGTCCGTACGACGCGGAGAAGAAGCAGAGGATGGACACATGGTTCTGCGTCTCGGATGAACGGGTGCAAGAGGTGCCTGTGTTTGAGGTATGTCCAGAATTCAATAGCACCCCTCAGTCTGCTTCGGTGGGGATGCGCTTTTTCTTCACTTTGCAGGGCTTTTTATAGGGATTTGTTTTTTGAGCCCATGACAGTGAAATACAATACAAAACAAACAGAGTAGCAAAAACAAAAAAATAAACCTTCAACACCCCTTTCCCCCCCTACAGGTTCTGAGAGCAGAGGCGTATTTGCTACTCTACGAAAAATGCGGATGATCTATCTAATGTTCGCAAAAGACACAAAAACACACCCATCAACCATCGGGGGCCCCCCCTTGCAGTACGTCACGCACAGTTATGTAGGGGACAACCTACGGGGCGGGGAACGCCACCCCCCCTCACACCTCACCCATTTTTTCTCACCTTCCAACTCTAACACGTTGCTTGCACTTTCCCTCGCCACTTTGGGTGGGTGTTTGTCTGCGCGTTTGTATCCCATTTTTTTAATACCCCTTTTCGCCTCTTCAAACATGAGTTTATTTTCACTTTTTCTATCGTCAAATCTTCGGCTCACCTCAAAACAACCCCCTGCAAGGAAGAGTTGTTGGAAGAGGGGAAAAAAATGTCGAAGGGTGGTTTTGTGTTATTGAATCATGTTGAGCAGGCTATGCGGAACAAGAGAGCGGTTTTTGCAGTGATCGGGATGGTGGCTGTTGTGTCGATGTTCCGTGGTGGGCATAGTGGACGTTCTTCTGGGCAGTTCCAGGCAATGGTGGAGCGATACTGCAACCCGCCGTCGTTGCAGGATGATTACGACGAGTCTCTCTCTGCAGAAGGGAGCTACAAGAAGTCTGGCGCAAAGCTAGTGGGTGTCACCGTCGCAGTGCGGCATGGTGACAGATCAGCTATTCACCTTATCCCAGGGTCTGTCCTTGACCCGGTATTTAACTGCAGTGACTTCCCAAAATGGCCCAAAAACGTTCACGTTGTGTCGGAGGAAACCGCAAAGCCACTTCCCGACAGAGAGCAAACCAGCGCCACAAACAAACACCACTCATGTCTCCCAGGCCAGCTTACGTCTCTCGGGATGCAGCAGCTCCGCAACCTGGGCAGCTTCATGAAGGAGGCCTACCAAAACGACATTGACGTGGCCAAGCCCTTCTACGCGCGGTCCACAGACTACTCGCGGACGCTGCTCAGCGCAGCCGCATTTCTCTCAGGGTATTCCGATGGGGAAAACATCCTGCGCGTCTACGAGGATGAGGACAAAGAGTTGATGCACGGGGTTGGCCTGCGCGGGCAAAGTGCGGGGTCCAATCAGCTTGCGAAGGACAGCAGTGGGGAGCGGATTTTGCAGGGGACGTGCTCGCGGGCGGCGCAGCTGGGGAAAGTGCAGATGGCGAAGTACGCGAAACCTGGGCATCTTGCGTCGGAGCTGGCAGCGTTGTTTGGACCGAGCGCAGCAGAGAAGGGGATCACAGACTTGGGGGATGCGATTCATGCTTCGGCATGCCATCAGCTGCCGTTACCTTGTGGAAATGGCGGGTGTCTGACGTACAAGGCTGCGGCTGAGGTACTGAACGCTGCAGACAGATTCTACTGCACACGCTTCAGCGGCAGCGAAGGCGGCAAGGTAGCTTCACGTGTCTCCATGTACCCCTTCCTCCACGTCGTCTCCGGAGGCCTCCAAGCCGCTGCCGACGGCGAAAGCAACTTCCAAATGCGTTTCTACTTTGGACACGACACCGTCATCGCACCTCTGCTCGCAGCCCTCGATGCTTTTGACTGCAAATGGCCGCCCTACGCATCGCGTGTCGCATTCGAGCTGTGGCTCACCGAGGCCAAAGAACACCACGTATGCCACCCCTACCCCCTAACACCATATCCCCATTGCACAGGTGCGTGTCCTCTACAACGGCCGCTCCGTGACACATCTGGTCCGCGGCTGCAACGGGAAGAACGCATGCCCCCTGCCTCGGTATGTGTGTTTGATTGAGAGGGTTTGTTTGTATTATTTTTTTGTGCAGGTTCCGCCGTGTCGTGCAAGGGCTGATCAAACCCCATGAAACGAAGGAGGCAGCGTGCAATGCTCCTGTGTCCGAGGATGAGTTCTGATGCAAAGGGAGTGTACGCTGGGTGGAAGATGTGAGCAGGAGTTCTCGATCGGATGCCCCTCTTTTTTCATCCTGTCTACACGCTGTACGGTTATCAATACGGGCTTTTCTTGTGAAAAAAAATGTTGTGTTTACTGAAGTGCACTGCAATAACCTTTCCCTTTAGTCATTCAACAGCCAGGGTGCTGTCCTTCTCATATGTGCGTTTTGTTTTTTTTGTTTACAATGCTGTCGAGAGCGTTCTCTACCGAAACCTGTCCACTTGCAGCTCCGAGGGTTCAACAAAACCTGCGGTAACCTTACCTCCAGAGACCTGGCACATATTTCCTAATTACTTTGTGGCTACGCTCTTTTGTGTCTTATGGTTCATGTTACAAATAATTCTTATTGTTGTGGCCTCATTCCACAGTGCAGGAGCGCTTCCCTGTGTCGTGTCAACTTCTTTGTATTGGTGTCCGTGTCTTCGTGTGTTGTTTTTTAACGTTTTCTCACGTTTCCCAATAAACTCAACCGAGAGATCCCTGCAAAAAAAATAACAATGATTTATTTACAGGGAAGTTTTCATTGCGGGAAAAAAACACCCCAGATGGAAATCTTACCCCCCTCCCTTTTCCCTTCTTCCTACGAAGCTTGGAGAAATAGGATTCGGTACGGTCGCCAAATCATCCCTCAAGGAGGATTGTGCAATCAAACGAAACAAGGTCACTTACCTACCCCGATCCTACTGTGTTGGATCTGCAATACTCTATCTATTGCACAAAACAAACGACTCTCCCCCCCAAACAGTTTTCACTTCACTTTCACCGTTTTAAAGAGTTTCTCTTTACTCACATAACCCACCCCACCCACCTTCCCACACACCCCATTGTTTACTACTCCAGCCAGAATCCTAACAAAACCAACAATGCCCAAGCCTCTTCATGGGATTAGAGTGTTGGAGTTTGCAGGGTTGGCACCAGGTCCGTTTGCTGGAGTGATCCTTGCTGACTGGGGTGCGGAGGTTATTCGTATTGACCGTGAAGGGCAGATCCGCGATGACATGATGGGTCGTGGGAAGAAGAGTGTGATTCTCAACCTCAAAGCCCAACCCGACATTGAACGGCTGAAGCAGCTCGTCAAGACCTCCGATGCCCTGATCGAACCCTTCCGCCCGGGGGTCATGGAACGTCTTGGTCTGGGCCCTGAGGTGCTGTTGAAGGTCAACCCTGGTCTTGTATATGCCAGAATGACCGGGTTTGGGCAGGGTGGCGATGCTGACTTCGAAAGCGCGGCTGGGCATGATCTGAACTATCTTGCACAGTCCGGCATCCTTGCAAGCCTGCGGCCTGAAGGGGGAAAGCCGATTCCACCAATCAACATCCTCGGGGACTTTGCAGGGGGCGGGATGGTGTGCGCCTTTGGCATCCTCATGGCACTGTACGAAAGGAAGACCTCTGGGAAAGGCCAAGTTGTAGACGCAGCTATGGTCGACGGTGCAGCCTACGTCTCCACCATGGTCTTCAAGCTGCTCAACGTCAAGCAAATGAGTGAACAAAAACCCTCGACCAACATGCTCGACGGCGGTGCCCCATTCTACACAACGTACGAATGCAAAGACGGGAAGTTCTTTTCTGTCGGCGCAATCGAGTCGCAGTTCTTCAAAAACCTCTGCACCCACCTCGAAGTGGACGCACCCAGGCAGAACAACAAAAAGACGTGGCCGAAAATGAAGGCACTCTTTGAAGCCCGTTTCAAGGAGAAGACACGTGACGAGTGGACTGCCATCTTCCATAAAACGGACAGCTGTGCCTTCCCGGTCCTCACCTACGAAGAGGCAGTCAACTCACCGCATAACGCGGCAAGGGGGACGTGGATGGAGAAGAACGAAGGGTCCCGGGTTCTGCCTGCTCCGGCACCGGTTCCAAAGCTGTCGCGTACACCCGCGTACACCATTGAGCGGCCAAGCCCAGTACACGGGGCAGACAACGCTCTCTTGTCCAAATTGTGATTGCCGTGTGGAAACAGAAAAGAAATGGACAAGATTTTGTTTTTTTTAAAAGGTTCATTTTCTTTTGTCTTGAAAGTATACTAAGGCTTTGCCGTTTTGTCTACCTAAATAGGTTCCCTGAGGAACCTTTTCAAGCATGATTCATTTTACAACCACTTCTGCGGAAAGGCGGCGAGATTCATCCATTGTACATTTTTTACCACCCCGGTACAGCCGGTCATGTATCTTCTTTTGAGTTCATTTGATGGGGACATGCTACCCCTCGAACGAACCTTTGCGTGTGGACGTAAGACGTATGCCGCCACACCACGGCACTTCCACCCTTCTGTCTCCTTTACGGGTTTGCGGGCTTAGGGGTTCCACCCTCCGCCTTTCTCTTTGTAACCCTTGAACGGATGATTCTCAACGACACCGCACAACGACGCATTCAACCCTACCCCCTCTCCGCAAAACGGAAGGGTCGTGGACTAACGTATCCAAAAAAAAAAAGCGAATTTATATTTCCTCTGTCTCCTCATCCCTCATCCCTCATCCCTCCCCATTCACCATTCAACGCGTCTCAGGTGAAACATGGAGGCATCTGTGTTTCTTTCGGGGGTGAAGGTGCATGTTGCCAAGGGGTATGACATGCTGGGTGCTTCTATGGACGGGAGGAGCAGTAACGTGCAGGTGAGTGTGAGCATCGGAGGCACGTCTGTGCTTGAGACCGCTATCGAGAGTGGTACGGTGAACCCTGAGTGGGACGCCGTAGCGGAGGTGCCCCTGGCGATTCCCCTCACCGTGCCGCAGACGTTGCGCTTCACAGCATACCACGTGCCGAAGTGGGGTGGCGAGAACGACTGCATAGGTTGCTATGAGGAGCTTCTCACAGCAGAGTCAACGGGCTCCTCCGACACCCTCCGCAAGCTCACGCTCGCCCCACGCAAGGGACACGAGGAAGAGGACCGCGCACTCGACAGACGCAACAAAGGATTTGGTTACCTCCTCTGCTCCTGGGTCTTCACAGTCACAGATACCCCGCCCGAAAAGAAGCAGGAAAAGGCAGAAATCACCGTAGAAAAGGAGGAGCAAGGGGGTGACCAGAAGGAGCAGGGAGGGCAACCGGAGCAGGTTGGTGTGGATGGCTACCCAGTGCCGTATGTGCAGGGTAACCCGTACGCACAGCAGCAGCAGCAGCAAGTAGACGGCTACCCACCCCCACCACCGACGGGTGTGGACGGCTACCCCGTGTCACCACACGCACAGCAGGACTACTCTACACCCACACCACAGAACCCGTATGGATACCCTGCACCGCAGCAGCAGCAGGTCGACGGCTACCCGCCACCCCCGGCATCTGTGAACGGCTACCCACCACCACCGACGGGTGTGGACGGCTACCCCGTGTCACCACACGCACAGCAGGACTTCTCTACACCTACACCACAGAACCCGTATGCACAGGGAGGGCACCCCGTGCAGCAACTCGACGGCTACCCGCCTCCGCCGGCAGCTGTGGATGGCTACCCACCCCCACCACCGACTGGTGTGGACGGCTACCCCGTGTCACCACACGCACAACAGGACTACTCTACACCCACACCGCAGAGCCCGTATGGATACCCTGCACCACCGCAGCAGCAAGTTGACGGCTATCCACCCCCGGCATCTGTGGACGGCTACCCCGTGTCACCACACGTACAGCAGGACTACTCTACACCCACACCACAGAACCCGTACGGCTACCCTACACCACCGCAGCAGCAGGTCGACGGCCACCCTACCCCACTGCCGAATCCGTATGCAGGGGCAGACGACATTGGGCTCCCTGTGGATGGCCACCCAGCCCCGGCACCACCGAACCCTTATGGGCACCCTTCACAGGGGCACACACCAGCGCAAGGACAGGGCTCTCAGCTGCCGCCGCTGGCGTCGATAGATGCGTACCCGGTGTCGCCGCAGGGCTCTTTGCAGGGGTACCCTGTGGCAGCACCGCCAAACCCTTATGCGGAGGGGTCCGCAGCAACGGATCCACCGCACAGTGCGGACAGCGCGCAGTGTGCGGCAGATCGAATAAATGCTGATCCGGCAGCTGTCCAGGAGGAGGTGGAGGCAGAGGAGGAGCGCTGCTACGTGACACGTATCGTGAGCATCTCCGCCGCCACCGCAACAGCACAGTCGCGTCTCGCCCTCCCCATGCTCATGGTCCAAGGCGAGTCCGCCCCACTGCCCGCAACCGACGTGAACGAGTCGCGCTACACCTGGGAGACACCGATCCCAAGCAGCAGCCTCCCTGCCTCGTCGTACCCCCACCACATAGAGTTCAGTGTCTGCGATGGGGAGCTTGAGTTTGGCCCGTTGCAGGCAGAAGTTCATATCCCTAAGTCGTCGGCACCGTACAACGTGACGGTGCATGGGGATGGGGGGTTGTTGATGCAGGTCGTGGTGCAGGTGTTTCCGCTGAAGGTGCATCTGCGGGCAGTGTCGGATGAGTTGCTGGAGGCGTTGAACGATGATGATTTGATGGGGGTCGGGGAGGTGTGCGGCATGGCAATGGTGCCTGTGGCTGCGGTGTTGGTGGTGCTGGCGCGCGTGGAGGTGGTCGCGCGTGAGCCGGCGCGTGCCCTAGTGGAGGTGGTCGTGGAGGAGCAATGCACAGACTGCGACGAGCTCAGTGTCCCTGCAGAGGTCGTCGACCAGCTCAACGTCAGCGCCGAGGGCAACAAATGGCTCGTGGCACCCTACGAGTATTACTTCCCCGGGCAGCGCCCCGTCCACTACAACACACCTAAGAAAACCGTGGTCCGCTACATGGTCCGCCCACCAAACACACTCGACTACAACAGCCCGCTCTACAGTAACATATTAGGAGAAAATCAGGTAAAACGGATGATCAGCCGAGCAACTGCTTCCAGCAACGTGCAAGATGCTTGCCAAGTAACAGATCTGACAATGGTTGATGTGTTTGAGTTGGAGGAGTTCAAAGAGGAGATCGAGGGTGATGTGGATGAGGAGGACGAGGAGGACGATGAGTTGATGGAGCCGTTGTCGCCGCTTGATATCCAGCAGACGCAGAGCACGACGAGCTTGCATGGGGTGGGGGTCACGTCTGCACAGCTGCAGCAGCACACAAGCTCGCCTGCAGACATCCAGGATGTGTACAGCCAGGTCGCAACACACACACAGCAGTCCTGTAGTGAGGCAGGGAACAGCGAGCTGCAGAGCCAGACACAGAGCCACTCGCAGAGCCAGATCGGCTTCAGCCGGGAGCATTCCATGGCATCGCGCAAGTCGTACATGACCTCTGCAAGCTCGCGCAACAGACAGTACAACAGAGACGCCATTCTCAAGTGTCCCTCTCCAGAGTGCGGCATGGACAACTTCGTCGAGGTGCGCACCAAAAAGAAGAACCTCGTCCGCCACGTGAAGTACTGCGGCAGCTGCGGCTGCCACCTCCACACGGAGATCCCTGACGGCATCATGGATGAGTTGCACCGTGCGCAGCGCAGGATCCTTGAGTATGAGTCTGAGATGATCAAGATGGAGCAGAAGATTGACATCCTTTCGAAGCTCATTGGGAAGGAAGGGCGGTCTTTTGAGGCACGCTTCACAGCGATGCACAAAGCGACCTCTGTGAAGCAGCATGCCGACGTCCTGTCAAAGCGTGCGCATGGGATGTCGAAGCTGCACAACGAGCGTGAGAAGAAGTCTAAGGCGAAGCTGCAGCGCCGCCGCATGGATGTACAGCTGCAGCAGCACTCTGCACAAATGGCACGCATCCGACAGCAGCTCTACGAAGATAAAGACGAACTGTTTGCTGCTGCGAAGCGCGGCTCCTCTGACATATTCCAGAAGCTCAAACGGGTGGACCCCGAGCTTCTCAACCTGCGACACTGCATCGACCAGTACGGCAGGTCGCCACTCAACATAGCAGCACAGCACGGCCACTACACGATCCTCTCTGTCTGCCTCAAGGCTGTGCCTGCCGAGACACAGGAGGACACGCTGCGCTTCGAGGAAAGCCTGCTCTCAATGTGCACCGCATCGTCGCAGGGGAGCCCGACGTTGCTGCACTCCTGCGTGCTCTCGGGGAAGCTTGCTATGGTAGAGTTCGTTGTGCAGAGGGTGCAGAGCACGCACCGCTACCGGGGGCTATTGTACGCCAAAACCAAAGGCTACACGGCGCTTGATGTGGCGTATGTGCACAAATTCGGTAACATTGCAGCATACCTGAAAAAGCTCGTCGAACACGAAGAAAACAAAGAACGCATCATGCGCATGCACGGCCACGGCAACGCATACGAAGGCAGCATCCTCGGCGACAGCCTCCACACGGCCTCCCCTGCCGCCTCCGTTGATTCGAAGTACCCTGCGTTTTGAAAGCGCACTCTATTTACACCTTTTTTCTCTTTCAAAAAGCCTGCCAATTACTTTGCAGACTTTGTCTTTAACCTTAAAGTAGTACATAAAAATAGCGTTTTCTCTCCCGCAGTTTCTAACCTCCATTTTATTTCCTACCCCCTACCCCTACCCCTCCAACCCCAATCAAGAATTGTAAGAGAGAGAAAAAAATGGCGCACGCAGATTGGGTTCCTCCGCCGTATCTGAGAAATTTGCGGCCGCTTCTTCCGCATGACCCGGACTATCGGTTGATGGAGTATTCATTGAAACTTGCGTTGCGGTCTGCGACAGCGAAGGTGCTTTCTGTACATGCACTGCACAGCGCAGAGGCGTCGGTGCAGTTTGAGAAGGACAACGTCGGGGGCGTTGTACTGGACTCATGGGTGTACACACCGGCACTGCCGGAGGACAACAGTGTGCAGCAGATTGCTGCGCATGGTGGGCGCTTCCGCATTGCCGACCCTTCGCAGGGTGCGCTGTTCACATGCGGGGCCATCCGCCTGCACCCCGATGAACACGGCGATGAGTACTCCCAACGCAACCGTCCAGGCGGCGCCATGCAGCTAGAGTTCCTCCACATCCGTCTCTGCACCGGACAGTCCTTCCCCATGGAGCGTGGTCAGATCGGCAAGCACAGCGTCCCAGACGGCTACCAAAGCATCAAAGTGCACAACGAAGACGACAACGACCCGCACGGCTTCTACCATGAGTACATAGTCAACAAAGAAAGCCGTGTCTGGCCAGACTTCATCGTGAACTGCGTCTACGACCCCGAAGAGGACCGCCGCGGAATGGCCCCCGGTGTCGGCGCAAAGGTTGCCAACTGGCGTATCCACTGCTACCAAGATATGTTTGGCAAAACCATGGAGCAGCTCGAAGCTCAGCGGCGGAAGGTTGAGGAACGCAAGCAGACCATCGCCACGCAGCTTTCTGCTATAGATGAGACGATGAACGATGTGACGGCGAATCATAAGCATGTTCAGGATAAGATTTATAGCATGGTGCAGAAGGCGGTGCAGATGCTGGACAACCGGACGCAGGCGAAGCTGAATCTGTTGCAGAGCGACGACGTTGAGCTGCGGCGGCAGCTGCAGGCATTTGAGTGGATGGACTCGTTCTTCACGTATCAGAAGGCGTTGCTGGAGCGTGGGATGGTCGACCCGGTGGAATTCCTGCAAAGCGTACAGCAACACTGCCTCGTAGTCGAGGACGCACCATGTGAGATCGTTGACTCCTACAACACTATCCACGCCGACACCCGCGTCACGGGAGACATCACAGTGCTCATCGATGAAACCCACCACCAGCCCCGTGTAGCACAGTACCCATACAACCCAAACCACCACCACAACACACCACCCAGACCCAGACCCCCCGGCCCCGTCAGCACCCCAGCCATGACCGGGTTCGTCCCATCCCGAACACCTTTCACAAACACCACCCCCTTTTCTGGGTGAAGCAAAGAAAAAAAATTGGATAGAATTAGAATGGGGAGAAATCCCTTCAGGGGTTTTAGCGGATGACATACGATTTTATTAGATCCTCTTCCCCCCCCCACCCCACTCCCCCAATCCCGATAGATGTACGTGAAATGAAAAAAAAAATGCCCCATTTTTTCCCCCAGAGTATATTATAGAGTATTTTACGAAATCCCTTTGCTACAGTACACCACAACGCACTGCAAAAAAAAGATGGCAGATGAGGATACGTATCCGGCGATGCCGTGCCCTCCACCGAAGACACCTATCCGCATAGGTGTGGCGCAGTCAGAGGAGGTGGAAATGGACATTGGGCTTGGGGTGCGGAAGTACCGATGGTCGTATTCTGGCTGCGACCCGCCTGTGTTTGAGTGGGAGTCTGCTGATGAAGGCGAATGGTACCCTCTTCTTGGCAAGACAAAGTTCCGCGAGGTGTTGGATATGATCAACGAGCGTGACGGGAGGGACTGGGGCCAGCCCTCGCACCCAAAGGAGCACAAAGAATACAAGGTGGCGGTCTGGCAGCGCCACCCAATCAACCCAAAGGCGCAGGTCGACGAACTCAAGTTCGAAGGTGAGTTCCCGATTTCACCCGAAAAGATCTTCCAGGTCCTGCACGAAGAGTGCTACCGCTCCACCTGGGACAAAAACATGAAGAAGGGCTACAACATCACCCGCTTCACACGCAACAACGACATTGGCTACTACGAGGCGATTCTGCCCTACATCAGCAACAGAGACTTCTGCAACCAGCGCGGCTGGATAGAAATGGGAAAGAACGAATACCTCATCTGCAACCAATCCCGACCGCACAAGAAGATGCCGCACCAAAAGCACATCGTACGTGGCCACTCCTTCATCACCTGTTACTACGTCCGCCCCTCAGCCGACCGCACAGGGTCTATACTGACATACGTCACCTGCGCAGACCCTGTGGGCTCCATCCCAAAATTCCTCATCAACATGATCACGCACAGCAAAGGTCCCGGCTCCTTGGTCGGTCTCTACGAAGCTGCGAAAAGCATGGACGCCTTCCTCCAGGACAGCTACGCCAAGAGCCAGGCAGCCGGCGGTGGCCCCATCAAAGGGCCGTGGGACAACACCCTTGAATTCCCGAACACATTCATCCCGCGCAACCCAGAGGAGAACGGCGCGTATCGCGTGCATGAGAACCCTTTGGATAAGGAGGCAAAGCAGTTCAAAGCGCTGTCCGAACAAGAAGCGCAGGCGGAGGAGGAGATTCAACGGGGCGCCCAAGCGCTATTCGATCAGGAGTTAAGCGAGCGGCAGGCGATTTTGGAGAAGGAGGGGGGGCCTGCACGGAACGTCACAGAACTACGCCAGCAGTACGAAGGCGATGCTACGGCGGTGGTTGGGAACGGCGGGAAGTCTTCGCCACAGAACCTAAGCCCTGTTGCACAGGTTGCATCGGATGCTCAGGGACGCAAGCTGAGCACCTTGGAGGAGGCTGTGCGCAATGCGGAAGAGGACAACCGACGTTTGAAGGAACGGCTTGCAGTCTTCTCTCGGACGTCTGGTGCAGACCCCTTGACGCGTGTTCCCGCGCATGAGCCTGCAGTGTGCACGATGTTCCGCAAGAAGATTGCCGGCATCACAGACACCATCGCCATAGAGCTGGGTGACTCTGGCCGCCTCCGCAGCATCACAACAGAGGACTACCTCTCCATCGTGCTTGCACGCCTCGAGAAGGACTACCCCCTCCCGCAGACGGCAGTCCGCCAGGTCTGCCCGTCCTCCCATATGGGCACCCCGTACGACCAGCTCACCTCTCTCGTCGAGTACAAACACTACCCTAACATGACCGAAGTTTGCATAGTGGTATGTTAAAGAAATGGAGATGATTGTAAAAATAAAAAATATTGCAGATAATCGCCTTCATCGCACTGCTCGCGTCGCACGTAGTCAACATTATGACTGTGATTTATTGCTTTGTGAACTCACTGTGGCCGTTAGGTATGTGTTTTATTTTTTTTTTGGCATTTTTTGGCATTTTCAGTCACACCAATTTATTTGACCTTTTCTTTACAGGGTGCTATGCGGTGAGTGTAGTGATTATTGGGGATTTGTGCACCTACTGGTGCTGTAGGGATACACACTACAAGGACAAGCCCTTCAGCGAAGGTGGCAAGGCTATGCCTCTGCTCTGGCCGGTCCGTCTCCAGCTCATCCCAATCATCCCGGCGCAGGCGCTGATGCTTCTCAAGCGGGTGCCAAAGGAGATGTCCAGCCTCGAGGTGCGCCCGACCCACGCAAATTTGGTGTACAGATTTTCCTTCTTCTACTGTTTGCTGCGGGTCTTTTTGCACAATGTGCCGATGGTATGATACCTCAACTTTAAAAAAATTATCTTCTTTTTTTTTCAGATGTACATTTGGGCCATCGCTGAGTACAAAACAAATGAGCGTGAAAATGATGGCAAACCAGGCTTCTTCAGCCAAACGTACTGGCTCATCGTGTTGATACACAACATTGTCTTCCCTACGTGGATTCTGCTTTGGATGTTCTTCCTCGGCTTCTCTCCTATGCCTCGGCAAAACCTCAACATCTGTGGGCTCCCGCACTTCACACGCTGGGGGTCCACCCTCCTTCTTACACTATTCTTCCTTGCGTTGCTCGGAGGCGCAAGCGTCCCTGTCCTCTTCGACGATCGTACCTGGGAATACCTTGACTAAGAAATGATTTTGTATTTTAATTTTTGGATGTACACAAAAAGTGGGGTAGTGGGGTAATCAAGGGGCTTTTTTTGGGGGGGAAAAACTCCGACAGGAGAAGATTGTCCCGGGTGTTAATTTAGATTTTTGTTTTTTTGTGAATGGGGGTACGGAGTAGGGGGTGGGGAGGGTGGGGGACGATGATGTCTTGTGTCTTGCTCGTGGCCGGAAACAGTGCAGAGAACGTAACCTAGAAAAATATGACGGTAACGAACCGAAAAGGCCAATCCTTTACAACGGTGTTTTGCTTCTAACGCTCCAAGCCCGTTGCAAAGTGTGCCTGTCAGTGACAATACTCCCCTTTTTTTGAGTGTTCTTTAAATTACAATGAAGTGCTCTCTGAGGGGGTTTGATAACCCAGCTTGGAGAACCAGTTGTCTGTGTTTTGACGTTTTTCCCCAGGTGGGGCGTTTGTACTTTCAACTTTCTTTTCGTGGGCTTCTTCCATTTATTTTCGTGTCTGCATACGAGTAAGTGTCAGCACGATCTACTTCACTTTATTTTGCAAAACAAACTTCAAAGCTGTGGGATTTTTTATTTTTCTTTTGCAGCGATAAAAATATAACTGTGGTTCGCGAGGATCAAGCCAATAGACTGACTCATCTTTCCTCTGGTCGTTTCTTTCTGAAGATGTGTGCGTCCCTCTGCGGCGCATTCATCTATTAAGTTCAGTTCTTTCTTTTTTTCTTTTCGTCTTTTTCGTTAGGTAGGTAAACGAACAGACTCGACGGCTCGACTTTTTCTTTTATATTTTGCGTTGCAGAAATTCAGTGACTGCGTCCGGTGAGGCGTTTGCACTCTCAACTTCTCTTTTTTCCCCCATAACACGTGTAAAGAATCGGTTCCTTGGAACACATGGGTACCCCCCTCTATTTAAGTACACTGCCACGAGAGGGCTTTGTATTTCAAAGTTTCATTTGGTGCATGTGTTGACCCTCTCAAATACTTTCAATTCTGTGAACTGAAAGCATATGACTCTAAGTTTCATTTATTGAGCAAACTCTCCCCCCCTTCTTTTGTTTGTCTACCACCAAACACGTACCCTTACTAAAATGCCTTTCTCCATTCCGTCAGATGGAAGTTCCATTTTTGTTTGCTTTTTTTTATATGTCTATGTCTTGTGACTTCCCCTCACAAAACCCCTCCCTTACTACGGAAATTGTACACACAACCCCCAACCCCCAGTTACCTTTTGCCATTGTTTTTTTTTTCTCTGCTTTCCAGAGGGGTCTACTATCAGCGCAGTGGGGTTGTATTCTGTTTGACTCCTATATCGGTGTGAGAGTTGTTCACGAACAAATGACCGAGCCTATCTCACCCGGTTCCTGGGAGGTATGGACGCCCATTCGCCTGATGATTGAAGGCAGGGGAGGTGAGTCTTCTGCTTTATTGTCGTGTCGTGTAGAATGAAGGCAATGTATTTTTGAAGCGTTTTAACACCTAACAGATAACACAAAAAAGAGAGAATACTCAGAAAAAGAAGAACCCAGAACAATGGTGTGGGACCGGCTGTGTGTGCTGCTTCTGCTGCTGGCAGGCGTGCGGTGTGAGGAGGAAGCAACAACAGGCGAACCGCTGACGCTGGGCGTGCTCGGAGACGGCCTGGAGAATGCCCTCGACGGCTTCAGGGGGACTGTTGTGAACTCAGTGATGAACCTCGCAGAGAAGAAGATGGAGAATCTGGGGATCACGGACGCGTTCGAGTCGGCGTTCAAGGACGCGCAGGTTCTGGCGGACCTGAAGGACAAGATTGAGGTCGGTCTCTCGGACATGACGGCGTACTTTGAATCCGGGGAGGCGTTTGACGGGGTTGAGATGGTGCTTGACCAGCTGGCGCCTGCGCTGGACATGCTGAGTGGTGTGTGCAGCCAGGAGACGGGGGAGGCGAGACGTGAGGCTGCGTTCTTGCAGGCAAAGGAGACGTTCCTGCGGAAGCAGGAGGCGAAGGCGAAGAACAGAACGGCGAATGCGGCGGCTGCGGCGTTTGCGAGGCCACTCTTCACGGCGACTCTGGGGGTGTCGTTGCCCGAGGTGCCGATCCAGCTGACAACAAACTGGAAGGCAGCGTTCCAGGTCGGGGGCGGGGTCAGCTTTGGTATCAACACGGCCCAGCCAGAGCTCTTCACTGGGATTGGTGTCGGACTCTCGTTTGGGTTCTCGAAGGGACAGAAGGAGTGCCTCACCGATGACGAGTGCACGTCGAGTCTGCGGGCGGCGGCGGTGTGCGAGAGCCAGAAGTGTGTGAAGACGTGTGACGCAGACGGCGCGTCGACGTGCGGGCCGAACGAGGTGTGTGAGAACGGGCGTTGCTACGTCAACTCCTGCACAGGCCCCACCGACTGTCCGATTGTGGGGGAGACGTGCCTGAACGGAGAGTGTGTGCCGGAACACGGGACCCTGTGCACAGGCGACTCGGACTGCTCTGTGACGGAGACCTGCGTAGACGGGCTGTGTGTCGAGGCCGCATCCGCTGGATGCACGCAGGATCTGGACTGCACGGTTGCTGGGGAGACGTGCCGTCCGTCTGGTCTGTGCGGGGTTGCGTGCACAGAGGACAGTGAGTGCGGCATTGGGGAGGAATGTGATCTGTCGAACACTTGCGTTGACGAGGTCTTGAAAAGACGGGCGAGCGTGCTTGCAGAGACAACGCCGACGCCTACGAAGGAGGGGTTTTGGTCGAAGGTGGGGGACTCGGTCGGGGTGTCGCTGGACTGGTTCAAGGAGGCAAGCTCCTTCAGCGGGTTTTCGTTTGTGGTGGCGATTTCGAACGAGTTCCTGAAAGAGAAGTACGGGATCCAGGACATCCACGTGATCCTCGGGCACCCGCACTACCAGTGCCTCGGGGAGCCGGACATGACGTCGGCGAAGTGGTGGGGAGGGGTGGCGTTCGGGGGTTTCGGTGTGACGCTCGCCCCTACGGAGGACGCGCCTTCAGCAAGCCCGAAGAAGGAGGCGAGCAAGCTGGCCCTCTCGAATGTGGACAAGATCATGTCGCTGAAGGAGGTGTTCCCACAGGACCTGGTGGCGAAGCAGAGCGACTTTGTGACGCTGCTGCAGAGCTTTGACGGGATTGGGTTTGCGGAGTCGATCACACTCGAGGACTCGAGCGACGGGGTGAGCTTGAAGTATGCGAGCAAGGACTGCCCGGGGGCGGATACGGCGTCTGAGACGCAGCAGGCTGCGGCACAGCACGCTGAGGCGCAGCAGGCGGAGGCGAAGGGGCAGGGACGGGACGCCGAGGCACAGAGCGACGCTGCGTCGGACCTGGTCACCTTCCTGAAGCAGGCAACAAACATCGTGACGAAGGGGGAGATTCTGATGCCGTTCTGCGCCGGGAACTGCGGCCCCACAAACAGCTCGCTGGACTCGATCATCGGTGTGGGGCGGGTGGGCCAGCCGGCGACGTGCAACGGGGTGGAGGCAAGCGTGTCTGTGGAGACGCTCACGGTGGGGAGCCTGGCGCACCTGATCACGGCCGGGGAGCTTGCGAGTGTCGGGGAGACGATGATGGAGAGCGACATCATGAAGACTGTGCTGTCCCTGGGGATCCAGGACACGACGCTGAGCTTTGGCGTAACGACGGACGGGATCAAGCTGGCTGCGGTCGGGAGTCCGCTTCTGCCCGAGACGACGGGGAGCGCCTTTGTGTCGCTGCTGAAGGACATGGTGGAGGAGATCCAGCTGGGGGCTTCGGCATCGCTGGCATACTCTGGGGTGCTGGAGCTGGAGCTGCGTGTGGGGACGGAGGCGGACACGGACGATTCGCAGGCCTTCCGCGTGTCGGACGCGACGGGGACGTACGGGGCCTCGACGTACATGCGGTACATTGTGGATGCGATTGGGAGCACGGCGCCGCCCCGGCAGGAGCTTGGGATGACGTTCCCGTTCATTGTGTGCGTGGACGACTGCAACGACTCGGAGAAGCGGAAGGACATCTACTTCAACGGCGACCTGTCGATCATTGTGACGCCGACGGCACAGATCCTGCGTGGATCGATCGTCGCTGCGGGGTGGTGGTACGAGTCCTTTGAGATCCCGTTCATCCACCTCGGGGACATGGTGCTCGGGATGGACTGGGACCTGAAGTCGCCCCTCCCGACCGGGCTGGTGCTGGGGGCGGCTGCGTGCATCGGGCGCCAGGACAACTGTGTGGACCAGGTGCAGCCGTACGTGGAGGCGAGGGCGTACATCGGGCTGAGTGCGACGCTCCCGGAGGACAACTTCTTTGTGGTGATGGTATCGGAGCTGACAATTGGGGCGATTGCAGACTTTGTTTCGGCGGAGGTGCCGTGGCTGGTGCTGCTCACCGGGGAAGCGTCGGAGGCGGGGCTTGCTGCGGCAGAGGCAGCGTTCGAGGCCCTGGGGGTGGACGTGTCTGAGGTGACGTCGACGCTGGAGAACATCCAGAAGGCACTCCCGCCGCAGTTTGCGGAGTCGGGCCTGTACCCGTTTGACAAGGACCACGAGGCGAACTGCGTTGCACCTGCGGCGGACGCAGGCGTGACGGAGATCAACAAGGACTGCTTTGCGTACATGTCCTTCAGCCCGCTGAAGGAGCAGACCTTGGAGCTGGGACTGTCGACGCTGGTTGTGCCGAAGGGGCTTGCGTTTTCAGGGCGCCTGAACTTCATCGGGTGGGAGATGGCGGCGGAGGTGGCGGTGAGCCCGACGCAGTTCTACGTGAACGCAACGATGGACCACATTGCGCTTAAGTTTGGCGACGTCGACTTCATCCGGATCGGGTCGCACCTGAACGCTGCGAAGGAGGCAGCAGGTGGGGCACGGTTCCTGGTGGACCTGAACATTGCCCCTCCAGCCGCAGAGGTGAACATCCAGGGGGCGTTTGACATCCCGCTCCTGCGGTCGTACGGTGCGCTGCTGCTGATTGTGGACTCGGAGAAGCTGCACTTCGCAGGGGAGATGAACCTGTTCGACGGGGCACTGACGTCTACGGCGGAGGTGTACTTCCCGTGGGACTTCACGTCCTTCCACATGAGTCTGTCGGACATGAACTTCTTGTACGGGGTGGTGAAGGTGAAGCAGGTGCTGTTTGAGTACGACACGGCAGCACCGGTCCCGTACGCCATCTTCAACAGCGACATCTCGGTGCTCTTCGCTGTGAACGTGCAGACGACGCTGTCTGTGCAGGGGGACACGATTGCCTTCTCACTCGGTGTGGCTGTGCTGGGTGTGCAGAACACGATTTCCGGGACTGCGCAGATCAACACAAACAATTTCCTGAACTCAGAGTTCGCCATCTCTGTGTCCTCGGACCTGGACCCGACGGTGGTGATTGCGGCTGTTGTGGACGGGGCGAAGGCGGTGGCGTCAACTGCAGTGGGTGTGTGGAACGGTGTGAGTGGACAGGTGTCGTCGGCGTGGACGAGTGTGAAGAACCAGTTCAACCAGGCACCGCTGAACCGCATGGTGAGTGTGATCGGGGACTTCCTCTCGGACATGAGGACGGTGCTGAACAACATTGCGAATGCGCTGAGCCAGGCGAGCCTGAGCGACCTGGTGTCGCTGTCGAAGGACTTCGCGAACGGGGACTTCAGTTCGCTCGGGGACGCGACCTTCAACCTCGCCGGGGCATTCGGGCTGTCTGGGACAGAGGGCCACACGGAGGTGGACGCAGGCGAAGGGGAGAACGAGTATGGCTGCAGATGGAAGAAAATCAAGTACTACGAGTGCTTCATGACGCCCGAGGCGTGTGCACCGCAGACATGCACGGGTGGCGACTGCACTGCGGCCAAGTGCACAGGGGGCGACTGCACGAAGGTGTGCGTCGGGTGCTGTGGGTTCAAGAAGTGCAAGAAGACGTGCACACCGCAAGTATGCACCCCGAAGGTATGCACCCCGGTTGTGTGCACGCCGGGGGTCTGCACACCTGCCTTCAAGACGTGCGGGAGTGCGAAGTATGGGAGCCGTTTCCCGGACAAGGCGTGCATGCAGGAGATTGCAGATGCAGCGAAGCAGGTGGAGGACGACCTGATTGTGATGAAGAGAAAGGACGATGCCGTCACATCCTCAAAGACAAAGAACCCTGCCCTTGCCGGGCTTGCGGACGGGACGACCGTGCCGCAGCCGTCGGTGTTGAACGTGGCCCTCACACTCCCTGTTGGCCAGACAAGCACGACAGGGGACCTTGCCTCCGACGTCGACGTTCTGGCGGGGCCTTGCGGGGGAGTGGCGGGCACGCAGCGCACGACGGTGAGCGGGGCGGCCTTCAACATGGCGACCCTTGCGGACTACAAGCTCTCTCTTGCAGCGGCACAGGGGGCTCTGTCCTCGGGTATCGAGGCCACGTTGCTGTCGAAGCAGTGCGGGCTGGACTCGGAGATCCTTGACGAGGTCTGAAAGCCATCCACATCATTTCTTTATATGAAGGTACACTGCCACGAGAGGGCTTTGTACTTCAAGTCAAATTATATTTCTACAAAAACAGGGGTGGCGAGATAGCATTCTGCCAGCCCTGGCAGCACACAAAGGAGGTCTCTTTTTTTTATCGTACGTATTTCTTTGTTGTGACCACATGTTCACCTTCGATCTCTAGCCGCCCCTCTCCTATATTTCACGCGTTTGTTTACCCTTCCCCCACCTATGAATCCTATGCACAAAAACCCTGAGCGATTCCACAGGATGGGTCGTTCATTTTGACACTATTTTGAAATTGATTTCTATTTTGTGACTTAAGTACTCTTTACGCTTGGGCACATCTTACCAGCTTTTCACTTCGTTTTTTTTTGTTTTTTTTTTTTTGTTTTTTCCATTTGCGATTTCCCTAAAAAAAAACTACTATTGCACAACTAGAAAGACGGGCCCCACTCTTTAAACATAATCGTAGGTATACAACCCAGGTTATGTATGTGTTGTGTGTCGCAACACTTCACTGAGTGGGTCTGCTCGTCATCTGCACTCCCTTTTACCCCCTTTCTGTTTTCTTGCGGATGTTTGTACGAGCGTCGCAGACGTAACGTGCCTCTTTTGCATTTCCCTTGAGAACGTTTTGTTCACGTTGGCTGCCTTAGGTGTACACCGCTGTGGAGAGTGAAGACCTCCACCTCGTAGTGTCTATGGCTACAACTACCCCTTACCCACGCGTTCGCTATTGCGAATGCGAAAATAGTGACAACGGCGCTATGTGTTTGCAACAGAGGGTTTTACGCTCATGAATCAACATGAAATGCGTATGTTCTCTGTTTTCATTGCGCTGAAACCGTAACTGTGCACTTTTTTTTCTTCTAGGGGCTGTCTTGTTAAAAAGAGGCCAGGGGAAGAATTGTGCACGTGAGGTGTTGATGTTGCAATTTTGATTTTCCACCCCTCACCTTACAACCTTGTTATCGGGTCTATAGGGTGACTAAGCACAACAACGCTTAGGTTTATTTTTTATCAGCTTTTCTTTCTTTCCGTTGTCCCTGCAAAGAGCGTGTCTACGCAGCAGTGCGAAGACACAGAACAACAGGGGGGGCAACACAGCCGATTTTCTTTGTGCGTAACCATATCCCTATTTTGTTTGTGCCCTTTTTTGGGGGACATTTTTGTGTGTGTGTTTTTTTTGTAAGTGTTGTTTGTCACAAAAGAACTTACCCGAAGTGTAGCATTGCGTTGTGTAGTTCGAGCTTTCGTTCTCCAACGGAATGCAAGCCATCTCAGGTAAATCTTTTCCATTGCACGTTGTGCCCTTTTCTTCCCCTTCCCCTTTTTTCTTCTTTTTTTTGTTGCCGTTGGTGTGTTGCTGTGGTCCATTTTCTCTTTTCTTTTCTTCTGCGCCCACTCACGGGACATTCCATTGAAGAGGAAGGAAGACGTACACAGCATCACCCCAAGCCGCCACCCCACCCGTTTCTACAAGGAATGCAAGAATGATGAAGGCTCTCACAGGGCACCTATGAGCTGGTCGCAGTTCTCATGATTGTGTTGTGTCTGCCTTCTGGAAGTTGATTGTTTTCCCTCAATCCCCTCGATCCCCACATTCCACAAAGTTGTGTATCATCACGACAGAAAAAAAAGGCAATTTTAAACATAATCTCTGGCATAATACTGTTCACTCTTTCAGCAAAACACACAAAAATCTGTACACCATAACGCATTGAACACTATGGAACTGGATCCCGACCCAGTACCCTCACCTTCAAGGCATATGCCCGCAGGGCCACGTGATGCAGGTAGCATGTCGGACGGAGCGTTGTTCAAGGCGCTGCGCCGACGGGAGGTGAATGCATGCCACCATAGCATCCGCGCTGCGATGGTATTATTTTTTACTCTTCCCCCTTTGCTCTCACCTTCTCATTGCCCACACACACACCCTATCAGATGGTGTGCGGACCACGCCCCGGTGCAGAGGATGAACACTTCTTGACCGATTTGACAGCTGCATTGCGCATTGGGGCGGCGCGTGTAGATGCGGAGCGGACATCTGCGCTACTGAGCCCTGATGTGCTGTGTGTGCTGAAGGGCGGGAAGCGGGCTCGCGATGCGGCAGCTGCAACACAAATGGATGCGATGTGCGAGGACAGCGACGGTACCGAGGACGACGGGCGTCCTCCCCTCGGTCCTGCCCCTGCCGCAAAGCGAGCCCGCGTCACCACAGACGACACAACAAATGGGGGACGTGCCTCACAGTTCTCCACCGTCTCCGAAAACGAGATGGCCCTCTTCTCCTACAGAGTCTCCGACCTCCGTACAGACATCGAACACTGCAGAAAGGCACTCCCAACAGCCACCACAGACGAAGAGCGGCAACACCTCCAAATCGCAAAGCAAAAACTGGAAGAACAGCTCAACGATGTGATCCTCCGAATAGAGTCGAACACCGCGTTCGGGCGATCCCAGGTGGCGGAGGAGGAGTGAGTCGGGCGGGGTGGGGGTGGGGGTGGTGGGGGTGGTGGGGGTGGGGGTGGTGGGGGTGGAAGTGCTTTTCGGCGCTTGTATTTTGAAAAATCCCCCCCTCGCCGTACTGTAGTGGACGGAGAGAGGGGAGGGCAAAAGAAACGAAAAAAAAGTAGAAAAAAAAGGCAGTTTTTTTTGACAACCCTGTATTTTCCGTTTTTTTGAATCCACCCAAAACACACACCCATCCAGATTTGTGTCTATTAGCTCAAAATGGTCCGTAAATACCGTGAGTTCGGGAAGGTCTACAAGAACCCCCGTCGTCCATTCGAGAAGGAGAGGCTGGACAAGGAGCTGAAGCTTGTTGGTGACTACGGGCTTCGTTGCAAGCGTGAGGTGTGGCGTGTGGCACTCACCCTGGCGAAGATGCGCAAGTGTGCGCGTGGTCTGCTGACCCTTGACGCCGACTCTGAGCGCCGTGTCCTCGAGGGAGGTGCCCTTCTCCGCCGCTGCAACCGTTACGGCCTTCTGGACACCGAGCACATGAAGCTTGACTACGTGCTTGGACTCACCCTCCAGGACTTCTTGGAGCGCCGCCTCCAGACCCTCGTGTACAAGCACGGTCTGGCCAAGTCCATCCACCACGCACGTGTCCTGATCCGCCAGCGTCACATCTGCGTCGGCAAGCAGATGGTCACCGTGCCCTCCTTCTGGGTGCGTACCGACTCCGAGAAGCACATCGACCTTGCGCCCAACTCGTCCCTCGGATCTGGAGGACCTGGCCGTGTCAAGCGCTCCAGGAAGTCTGGAGGCGGAGGTGGAGGTGACGACGAGGAATAGACGTTGCGCCAAAAGACACAAATAAATGCCTGAAAATCACTGAAAAATAAACAAAAAATCGACAAAAAAAAAAAAAAAAAAAATGCAAAAGCAAAAAAAAAAAGACACACTCCCCCATACGCCCGTTGTGTTCTCACCCAGTCCTCACCGTTTACTTCAAAACACTCTTACAGAGACATCCCTCAATAAGACAAAACAATGGTCCGTAAATACCGTGAGTTCGGGAAGGTCTACAAGAACCCCCGTCGTCCATTCGAGAAGGAGAGGCTGGACAAGGAGCTGAAGCTTGTTGGTGACTACGGGCTTCGTTGCAAGCGTGAGGTGTGGCGTGTGGCACTCACCCTGGCGAAGATGCGCAAGTGTGCGCGTGGTCTGCTGACCCTTGACGCCGACTCTGAGCGCCGTGTCCTCGAGGGAGGTGCCCTTCTCCGCCGCTGCAACCGTTACGGCCTTCTGGACACCGAGCACATGAAGCTTGACTACGTGCTTGGACTCACCCTCCAGGACTTCTTGGAGCGCCGCCTCCAGACCCTCGTGTACAAGCACGGTCTGGCCAAGTCCATCCACCACGCACGTGTCCTGATCCGTCAGCGTCACATCTGCGTCGGTAAGCAGATGGTCACCGTGCCCTCCTTCTGGGTGCGTACCGACTCCGAGAAGCACATCGACCTTGCGCCCAACTCTTCCCTCGGATCTGGAGGACCTGGCCGTGTCAAGCGCTCCAGGAAGTCTGGAGGCGGAGGTGGAGGTGACGACGAGGAATAGAACAACGTCCGAAATCATGAAGCGAAGATGAAACTGGGAGGCTAAAAAAAATGGGGTGCGGTTTTATCATAGGACCGGCCGAGGAATAAAAAACAAAGTGCCCACCCCACCCCCACCCCCACCCACACCCTGTCTCTTTTCCTCTGTGAATGACTCTCCCCCTTACCCATCAAAACACCACACCCCCAACAGAAACAGGAAAAGGAACATCCCCTAAAAATGTCGAATGAAATCTACAGACCGGGTAATAAGATCTTTTACCTGAACGCTGAGACAGGATGGGCAGTCGGAACTCTTGTGACGTACGGTGATAAGGTCGTTGTCGAGGACAACGGCAAGGAGCACAAGGTGCTGAAGGACAACGTGCACAACCACACCGATGGAGCCTACGACAAGTCCTACGACGACCTCTTCCAGATGGGAGATCTTCACCAGTCCACCCTGCTGTACTGCCTGAAGGGCAGGTACGAGGAGTCCGGCATGAT
Source organism: Rhynchopus sp. YZ270_cl-10 (assembly GCA_964035575.1). Lineage (NCBI taxonomy): Eukaryota > Euglenozoa > Diplonemea > Diplonemida > Diplonemidae > Rhynchopus > Rhynchopus sp. YZ270_cl-10. The sequence continues at coordinate 1,760,617 of OZ037833.1, read as the reverse complement.
GTACACACGCATGGGTGAGATCATCATCTCCATCAACCCTTTCCAGGCCAAGGAGTACAACCACATGGACCGCATGCAGCCCCACACTGAGGGCAAGTGGGAGTGCCCGCACACCTGGGAGGTCGCGCACAAGGCCTACAAGAAGATCATCATCATGGACCGTCGCAACCAGTCCATCCTTGTGTCCGGAGAGTCTGGTGCCGGTAAGACCGAGACCGCCAAGACCCTGATCGACTACCTCGGTAAGATGTCCACCGCCAACTCCTGCACCAGCGTCCAGAAGTCGCTCGCCGAGGGAGTGAACAAGAGATTGAAGGCATCGAACCCTATTCTGGAATCCTTCGGTAACGCCAAGACGATGCGTAACGACAACTCGTCGCGTTTCGGTAAGTACATCAAGCTGTTCTTCGACAAGGACTCTGGTATCCTGATCGGTGCCCAGATGGTTCACTACCTGCTGGAGAAGTCGCGTATCGTGACCCAGAACGAGGGAGAGCGTGGATACCACGTGTTCTACGAGATCCTCGCAGGAATGACCCCCGAGCAGAAGAAGAAGTACGGAAACCTGACCGAGGCCAAGGACTACAACTCCCTGAACAAGGGTAACCAGTACCTCCGTGAGATGAACGGACGTGTGACCCAGGACGACGGAGAGTTCAAGAACCTGATGAACGCGTTCAGAGACACTGGTATCACCGACGAGGAGGTTGACCGTATCTTCCGTGTGCTGGGTGCCATCCTGAACCTGCAGAACGTGAACTACGAGACCGACGAGTCGTCTGGCAAGGCGAAGATCGCAAACCCCGATCTCGTGCATGTTGTGGCAGACCTGCTGAAGGTGGACTACGACAAGTTCGTCGAGGGACTTCTCGTCAAGACGCGCACGAACATCATGACCCAGATGGCCGATGTCACCGAGGCGAACGACATGCGTGATGCCGTGTCGAAGGGTCTGTACTCTGGAGTGTTCGACTGGCTTGTGGGCAAGCTGAACGTCATCATCGCACCTGACTCCAAGAACATGCCGAGGGACGTGCGTTACATTGGTCTGCTCGATATCTTCGGATTCGAGAACTTCAAGATCAACAGCTTCGAGCAGTTCTGCATCAACTACACCAACGAGTCCCTGCAAAACCATTACAACAAGTACACCTTCATCATGGACAGCGAGGAGTGCGAGGCTGAGGGCATCAAGTGTCCCATCGTCGAGTACCCTGACAACCAGCCCTGCCTGGACATGCTTCAGTCCAAGGGTGGTGTTATGCCCCAGCTTGACGCTGAGTGCGCGTTCCGTCTCGGAACTGACGGTCAGTTCACCCAGAAGGCATGGGACACCCACGGAGACTCGAAGTACTTCGTCAAGCCGAGAGGCAGTGTCACTGACCGCTTTGGGGTGAACCACTACGCCGCAAGCGTGACGTACATGACCCAGGGATGGCTCGAGAAGAACTCCGACACCCTGAAGGATGACATGCGTAACGCATGCAACGGCTCTGGATGCCCGTTCGTCGCCGGCCTTCTTGGACCCATCATCGAGGAGAAGCAGGGACAGAAGAAGCCCACCGTCAGCTCCAAGTTCAGGCAGCAGCTTGAGGAGCTCAAGACCGAGCTGAACAGCACCGACTCTCACTTCATCCGTACCGTGAAGCCGAACCCCCAGAACAAGCCTGGATTCCTTGACAACGGATACGTCATGACCCAGCTGACCAGTGCGGGTGTGATCGAGACCATCATCATGAAGCGTGCGGGATACCCCGTCCGTCAGATCCACCGTGACTTCTGGCTGCGTTACCGCATCATCGCGCCGAAGGAGATTAAGGACAGGTTCCCTGCCGGTACTCACCCGTCCGACTCCGAGATCAAGGAGGTGTGTGGAAAGATCGCCGAGTTCTGGTGCATGGTCCTCCACGCACCCAAGCCTAACTACGACATTGGACACACCAAGGTGTTCAGCAAGGCCAAGGTGAACGAGGGACTTGAGATCTGCCGTAACAGGAAGATCCGCCGTCTCTTGCCCCGCTGCTACCCGTTCCTGATCAAGTGGCTGATCGACTTCAAGGAGAGGAAGGAGCGTGAGGCTATCCTGAAGGAGGAGAAGCAGGAGGCACAGAGGCTGGCGGCACAGAAGCCCCGCCCGGAGGCCATTAAGAAGGGTAAGAGCGGTGGTGCCATCGGTGTCTGCACTGAGGACTCGCTGGGACCGGAGAAGGGAGCCACCTTCAGCAAGATGTGCAACCTGTTCCCCCACTTCGACCTGGCCATCATCCTCAACATTGTTGAGAACACCGAGACCGAGCAGGACTGCCAGCGCTTCCTCCTCGAGATCCAGAAGCAGCACGTTGCTGACAACCTGCCCCTGAACCTCAAGAAGATCTACGACGAGGCGAAGCTGAGCACATCCACACGCGACCTGCTCACCAAGGAGGGCTTCGACACACGCGACAAGCTGTACACCCTCCGCATGGTATGAATCAAGCACCCATTCCACCACCACCACCACCTTTTACCCCACAGGACCAAATGCGCAAGATGAAGTTCTCGGACGTCGACCGTGACAACCTTGCCTCCGTCCTGCTCCACCAGCAGTCGCAGTGGGTCATCAACCAGCGTCTGAACCTGCTCATGGGTCTTGGCGACCGTGACGACGAGCACATCAGTATGGCAAAACACACAACACACGACATACTCCACGGGGTGGAATCGGAAGGAGACAAAATTCTCGATCATCGTTTCATTTCCACATTTTCTACGAGATCCCCCCCAATCAAACACCCTGCAACTTCCTTGATACTGCCTATCAACGCTTGTCAAAGGCTGTCCCCCTTCCCCTATGTACTGCTACGTAATCACCTCTCTCTATGCTGTCCTACGTACACCACACCGCACCACACCCACAGGGGGAGACCTTGACATCCTCGACAAGGCCGCGCAGGAGATCCAGCGTGACGTTGAGGGACACATGGCCGGAAAGTTCGTCGGCCAGGACATCTCCATGCGCTCGACCCGTAAGGTGGCACCCCCGCCGGAGGAGCAGGTATGCAACAAGGGGAGCATTTTTTTTTTGGCTCCTATCAAAGGGACACTGCCATACTGTCGTTTAGTTTTGGTGACATCAAAAAAAAATGCGTGGAGCTCTAAACACGCAGCAATTATTCAAAAAAAAAAGGGGGGGGAATTTCATAATGCATCTGTAACCTTTGAAATTTCATTAGCCTTCTGGCGACTTTGTGGTCGGACATTGTCGATACTACAAAAAACCAAAAAGAGTCTGAGGCTCAACGGTATCTCTTTAATTCTGGGGTATACCTGACAACCCTTTTATAGAGCTCATACTCTGTGCTAAGAATACCAAAAGATTGACTAAGCAAGAGAGGCTTAGGTTTTTTATTATCATGATACAAAATTGGTACACATTGTTCTTTCTTCTTTTCCAGGTTGCGCGTTTCGTGTCGATGGGATACGGCCGTGACAAGGTGCTCAAGGTCATGAAGAGAGCCCACAACGACCCCCTTAAGGCCTGCGACCTCTTCCTCAACGCTGGAGCCACGGCCTAAGCTGCACACCCAGATCCTCCTCCTTCATCATCTTCTTCTCTAGGCAATTTTGAAACCTACGTCTCAAAACGCTAAAGGAGGAGAAAGGGGGGGACTATGCGAGTCTTCAAACATTGGTGAGGAGGGAGAAAAACTAATGTTGGTGGGGAAGGGATAAGTTCCAAGTTCCGAAAAAGAATTGTTTTTGTTTTTTTTTTTATTTGCGAATTGCGTTGATTTTGTTCAAAAGAATTGCCCCCTTTATGAAGGGGAAAGACAAATGGAGTTAAAGTTTTTTTTTTTTTTAAAGGGGACGAAGAAAGATGGTTGGGTGGGGTTATTTTTTTTTCCATTTTTTTTTTGAGGCAGGGGGGTCCCTGTTAACAAAAAAAACACATAGCAAACGTTCGAATAAAAAAAAAAAGGGTATTTTTTTTTTTTTTACGTGTCACGATTTGCCCCACTCCCCCCCAACTTTCCCCTTCCTGATTTTAGCCATTGCTTCGTTCCTTTTATTTTCCTTTCATTTTTTTGACTGTGTTTTTGCTTTTTTTGATGTTTTATTCTCTGTTCGTTGAGGCCAAATTCTCTTTTTTACGCCAGTGTCTTGACAAGCAAAGGGAATAAAAGATAGAAACACAGCCTATCGTTTTTTCAAACCCCCTCTCTCTTACACTAGGAAAAGTCTGTTTTTTTTTTCCCAGAACTCACGCATTCATGATTATTTTTTTTTTTGTTCAATAAAAAAAGAGTACCCAGCATTTCGTCATGGAACCACCCCTTTAACAAACTGTAATGGTTTTTTTTTTTTCCACTCGGTTTTTTAGTCGAACGGATGGTGACCATCTTTTTTTTAGTAACAAATCCTCTTTATTGAATCGCATATGGAGAGATGAGGGGGGGCAAAAAACGGGAATCTATGTCTTCTGTTTCTTATTATTCCTATTTTTGAGACTTTGTTTTCTGGTGTTTTCCCCCTATTTTTTTGGCCACCTTCTTCCCCCATTACCCATCACCCATGTATCCTTTTTTTATTTTCTTTTTTTTTTTTTGGTTGTGTGTGTGTGTTCAAAGCTCATAAGTGAGAGGCTCACGCATCAAATTTTACTGTTTTAATGTGGCATCTATACAAGGTGTTCACATTATTCAGACCCCCACATTTTTTTTTAAAACTAGGTTGTGGATTCAACTTTTTTTTCCCAATGACGTCCACTCAAAGAAAAACAAAATAGCAGGGCCTCCCTGTCTTTCCGCTGGAATTTCCAGGCAACACTGACTTAGTACTCTTATTGGGTACTATTTTTTTCTCTTTTTTTTGCCTTTCTAAAAAAATTTTCAAAAAAAAAAATGTTGAACGCATGAACCCACCTTGGTGGGTGATTGTCAAGACAACAAAAAACATGACAATTGATCTTATCTTGATACATTTGTAACAAAAACAAAAAAAAAATCCTGACAGAAAGGACCCACATAAAAAACATTTCCCCCCCCCCCCCCAGGAGGAGACTTGACAATATTTTTTTCGTTTACCACAAATGAAATAAAATGTTGTTTTGTCAACACTTTTTTTGCCTCCCCTTTCCCTCCCCCACACTCCCTCCCCCCTACAAGCAGTAAAAAAAATAGTACAGCACCAGTCTGACTGGTGATTCTATGCTATAAAAAAAATGAGATAAAAATTCATCTCGTTCTCCCTTGTCTGTTTGGCTTCTTTCGTCGTGTGTATACCAACATACGAAAAAGATAGCAGTGTGTTTCTTGGCAAAAAAAAACAAATAAAAAAGCAAAAAAAAAAACAAAAAAAGGGTAACAATATGGGACAAAGAGAGAGATTTGAAATTGAGGGAAGTCGCTCGGATACAATAGGAATATAGTGTAACAAGAGGGCAATAACCTTTTGAGTCTTTTACTTCATTACTTTTTTTTTTTTTTGCTGAGAGACCACAAAACCTACAACACAGCAACATATGGGAGTGGGAGGAAAATTAAAAAAAAAGAAAACACGCCTGGGCTTTTAAAAAAAGAAGAAACGAACGTAATCAAAAAGGTTTCAATAAAAATATATCCAATTTTTTTTTGCTCAACGCCAACAGCGGATGGAGTGGACAGATTAGGTGAAGTGTCCGACCCCCCCCTCTTTTGATGATATATTGCTTTGTTTTGTACGCCTTATTTAAAAAAAAAAAACCTTTTTTTTTATTGATTTTTTTTTTTTTTTGGGGGAGAAAAAGCCAGAGGCAAAAAGGAGAGAAAGCTCCGTACCCCCCCTCCCCCCCTCCCCACGACATTCCAACAAAAGCAGAGTCCCCTTCCAAAGGAAAAGGACAAAAATAAAAAAACCCCCCGAAGTGTTTTGGGAATAAAAAAACAAAAAACAAAAAATAGCCGATATCGTTTTGCTTCCCCCACCTCAGATGGTTCAACAGCTGCACATCGTCTTCGTGTTGGTTTCCAAAGGATTCCCGTTCATCTGACTGATGAGAGGAAGTGGTCGGGTATATCAGATGTCCACCTCGAAATGGATGTAGGACTGCATGGGTTGGGGTCCTCCCCAACAATGTGCACTGTTCACGAGAGGGCTGTTGGATTTCAAATTGTTTTTTTGCGATGCGAATGCGAGGGGGTTGTATGATACTCCATCCCCCCCCAAACCACACCACCACCCCCAACAGCAACCAGTACACTAAGTGAAGAGAGAGAGAGAGGGAGAGGGAGAAAAAAAAGAAAATGTCGAAAGAAATCTTCAGACCTGGCGAGAAGGTGTTCTACCAGAACGCAGAGAATGGGTGGTCCATTGGTGCGATTGTTGAGTTCACCAGCAAAGCTGTGAAGATCGAGGATAAAGGGCAGGAGTTCAAGATGACGCCGGACGAGATCCACCGCCACACCGAAGGCTCGTACGATAAATCCTTCGACGACCTCTTCCAGATGGGAGATCTTCACCAGTCCACCCTGCTCTGGTGCTTGAAAGGTCGGTACGAACAGTCCGGCATGATGTACACACGCATGGGTGAGATCATCATCTCCATCAACCCTTTCCAGGCCAAGGAGTACAACCACATGGACCGGATGAAGCCCCACACTGAGGGCAAGTGGGAGTGCCCGCACACCTGGGAGGTCGCGCACAAGGCCTACAAGAAGATTGTTGTCATGGACTGCAAGAACCAGTCCATCCTTGTGTCCGGAGAGTCTGGTGCCGGTAAGACCGAGACCGCCAAGACCATGATTGATTACCTCGGTATGATGTCGTCTGCCAACTCCTGCACCAATGTCCAGAAGTCGCTCGCCGAGGGAGTGAACAAGAGATTGAAGGCATCGAACCCTATTCTGGAATCCTTCGGTAACGCCAAGACAAGCAGAAACGACAACTCGTCGCGTTTCGGTAAGTACATCAAGCTGTTCTTCGACAAAGGGTCGGGCATCCTGATTGGCGCAGAGATGGTTCACTACCTGCTGGAGAAGTCGCGTATCGTGACCCAGAACGAGGGAGAGCGTGGATACCACGTGTTCTACGAGATCCTCGCAGGAATGACCCCCGAGCAGAAGAAGAAGTACGGAAACCTGACCGAAGCCAAGCACTATGCCTCCCTCAGCAAGGGTAACCAATTCATCCGTGAGATGAACGGACGTGTGACCGACGACAACGTGGAGTTCAAGAACCTGATGAACGCGTTCAGAGACACTGGTATCACCGACGAGGAGGTTGACCGTATCTTCCGTGTGCTGGGTGCCATCCTGAACCTGCAGAACGTGAACTACGTTCATGACGACGGAACTGGCAAGGCGAAGATCGCAAACCCCGATGTTGTGAAGGTTGTGTCCGACCTGCTGAAGGTGAACAACGACAAGTTCAAGGAGGCGCTTCTCATCAAGACGAGGACAAAGATCATGACCCAGATGGCCGACGTCTCAGAAGCCATGGACATGCGTGATGCCGTGTCAAAAGCACTGTACTCTGGCATGTTCGACTGGCTTGTGAACAAGCTGAACAAGATCATCGCACCTGACCCGAAGACGATGCCGCCGGAGGTGCGTTACATTGGTCTGCTCGATATCTTCGGTTTTGAGAACTTCAAAATGAACAGCTTCGAGCAGTTCTGCATCAACTTCACCAACGAGTCCCTGCAAAACCATTACAACAAGTACACCTTCATCATGGACAGCGAGGAGTGCGAGGCTGAGGGCATCAAGTGTCCCATTGTTGACTACCCTGACAACCAGCCCTGCCTGGACATGCTTCAGTCCAAGGGTGGTGTTATGTCTCTGCTTGACGCTGAATGCGCGTTCCGTCTCGGAACTGACGACCAGTTCACCGAGAAGACATGGGGTTCGCACGGGAGCAACAAGTACTTCATCAAGCCGAGGGCAAGCGTTCCTGACCGCTTTGGGGTGAACCACTACGCCGCAAGCGTGACCTACATGACGAAGGGATGGCTCGAGAAGAACTCCGACACCCTGAAGGATGACATGCGTAACGCATGCAACGCCTCTACGTGCCAGTTTGTCGCCGGCCTTCTTGGACCCATCATCGAGGAGAAGCAGGGACAGAAGAAGCCCACCGTCAGCTCCAAGTTCAAGCAGCAGCTCGAATCCCTCAAGACCGAGCTGAACAGCACCGACTCTCACTTCATCCGTACCGTGAAGCCGAACCCCCAGAACAAGCCTGGATTCCTTGACAACGGATACGTCATGACCCAGCTGACCAGTGCGGGTGTGATCGAGACCATCATCATGAAGCGTGCGGGATACCCCGTCCGTCAGCTGCACCACGACTTCTGGATGCGTTACCGCATCATCGCGCCGAAGAGTGTGAAGAAGAAGTACCCTTCCGGGAAGCACCCTGCAGAGGGCGACCTGAAGGCTGTGTGCAGGGAGATTGCGGACTTCTGGTGCATGGTGTTGTCTGCGAAGAAGCCGAACTTCGACATTGGACACACCAAGGTGTTCAGCAAGGCCAAGGTGAACGAGGGACTTGAGATCAACAGGAACAGGAAGATCCGCCGTCTCTTGCCCCGCTGCTTCCCGTTCCTGATCAAGTGGGCACGTGAGTTTAAGAAGCGCAAGGCAGAGGAGGAGAGACGCCGGAAGCAGCGTGAGGAGGAGATGAAGAAGGACGCAGAACAGGGTAAGAAGCGTCGTGAGCGTGGCGAGGTGGAGAACAACGCAACCACCCTTGGCAACCAGAAGGGTGCGATCTTCACGAAGATGTGCAACCTGTTCCCCCACTTCGACCTCCCCGTTATCCTCAACATTGTTGAGAACGCAAGCAGCGAGCAGCAGTGCACGAGCTTCCTTCTCGACATCCAGAAGCAGCTGGTGGCAGGCGCACTGCCTTTGAACGTCAAGGCCCTCTTTGACCAGGCCAAGCTCCGCCCCACCACACAGGAGGAGCTCATCAAGCAGGGCATCACAGAGCGCGAAAAGCTTTACGCACTCACACCTGTATGTCACCCCACCACCCCACTCCACTCCACATACCACTCCACCACCATCAGGAGCAAATGTCACGCATGGGCTTCTCCACCGAAGAGCGCGACGGCCTTGCCGCAGTGCTTCTGCAGCAACAGAGCAAATGGGTCGTGAACCAGCGTCTCAACCTGCTCATGGGGGCAGGCGGGCGGGACGAGGCCGAGCTCAGTATGTCTCTTTCCCCTCTTCCCTCCAACACCTCCACCCACCACAGAAAAAGACATGCAGGCCCTGGAGCAGGCAGCGAACGACATCAAGCGCGATTTGGAGGGCCACCTGCACGGGAAGTACGCGAACCAGGATGTGACCATCCGCTCGACGCACCGCCCTGCGTCGTCGTCGTCGTCGCATATCGCCGCACCTGCACCGCCTGCACCGAGCGGTGGAGGCTCCGAAGATCAGGTAAAGTGGTGTTGTGTTTGTGGGAGAACCGACCGTCCTCTGGAGCAGCGCTCCGCGGGTTACAAATGTGTTGCCACTTGCAAGGGCAAGAACCCCGACCCGGCTGTGGTCGCGCGCTTTGCGGCCATTGGCCTGAAGCAACCCACACAGAGGGCACCTGCCCCTGGACCACCCAGAGGTGGTGCCTACTCCAAAGGCCCTATGCCCGCCCTCGGCGTCAAAAGCCCTGCTCCTGCCGCGTCCTCTAAACTCCCCGCGGGCACACACAGCCGCCAATCCACCCAATCATCCTCACGCTCGTCAGCGTCTGCAGCACCCTCAGAAGACGTGGTAAGTCCTTCCTTTCCAATTTTTTACAACGAGACGAAAAAATCCAGAATTTTTTGTGGTTCTCATTTTTTGTTTTTCTTCTTTCGTCTATTTTTGTTTTCACAGATTACCCGCTTTGTATCGATGGGGTTCACCAGAGACAAATCGATAAAGGCGCTCAAGCAGAGCGGTGGCGATGCGCAAAAGGCTGCCGACCTGCTGCTAACCGGCGCAGTCTGATAGAAAAATGACATGATCAAAAACAGTGAAGCATGCGCTTCCGATAAACCGTTCCGAATTGAATACCTCAATGAGGGGGGGGAGGGAAGCTGGGAGAGTGGGTCGGTGTTCAAAAATAAAAAGAAAAAAAAATACACACCAAAATGTGCCAATAAACAGGGAAAGAAAGAAAAAAAAAGTACAAAATAGAGGTATGGATAACATGAGTGGCTTTGATTTTTTTGTTTGCTTTTTTTGCGTGGCCTTTTTATTTTCTTTTCTTTTTTGTTTGCAGGTGCGCTAAGCACAGAGGAAGCACTGTGGGGCTTAGAAAAAAAAATGCGTGGAGTTCACACGAGAAAAAAAGCGAGGTGTCTACGGGGTGGCATCAAAACAAAAAACGCGGACAATGTCCGCGTTTTTGGGGAATTTCAGACCCCCCCCTCCCCCCCCCAAAACGCGGACATTTTTTGTTTTTTTTCCCCCTATTTTTTGCTGGTTTTTGGGTGACGGGGTGCAAATTCGTGACCCAAAACACAGTTTTTTGGCATTTCCGGAATCCGTCCAGAAAGTGGTGGGGTCAATTTCGAAAATTGGACAATTTTTTGACCACTTAAATTTTTGAAAATATGAGCCCGGTCACTAATACGTGGGGCTCATTTTTGGCCAAAAAATGCTGCTGAAAAAAATTTTCTGGTGAAAATTTTTCAGCCCCAAAACATGCCGCGATTGGCATTTCCGGAATCTGTCCGCACTGTGGTGGGGTCAATTTGCCGAAATGGCCAAGTTCTTGGTTTTGGTCAAAATGAGTGTAAGGTAAAGGGGACAAGGTAAACCCCACAACCCAGATTTTCTCTCTCTGATGCCGAAACCATGAAAATGCGCAAAAACACCGGCATTTGCATTTCCGGAATCCGTCCGTTCTGTGGTGGGGTCAATTTGCCAAAATGGACAAGTTCTTGGTTTTGGTCAAAACCCGTCAGTGTAATGTAAAGGGGTCCAAGTGTTTGCCTGTAGAAGCACATGGTAGCAGGGGTTTTAGGGCCCCATACGTGTACATTTTGCAAAAAAACGCGGGCATCTTGTATTTTTTATTTTGCCCGAAAACACCGGCATTTGCATTTCCGGAATCCGTCCGTTCTGTGGTGGGGTCAATTTGCCGAAATGGACGAGTTTTTACAAATTTTGGTCAAAATCGTGTACAACCCCGGTGAAGAAAAAAATTTTCGAGGAAAAAAAAACCCCAAAATGTCCGCGTTTTCTGGAATTTCAGACCCCCCCCCCTCCCCCCCCAAAAACGCGGACATTGTCCGCGTTTTTTGTTTTGATGCCACCCCTACACGTCATCGATTTTTCAAGAAAAAAATGCCTTTTTTACGTGCCTGCAATCTACCACGAGGCCTCGTGCCCTGCGTTCGCCGTGAGGCGTTTGCACTTTCAACTTCTCCTCTTTTTTTTTACGTTGCTTTTTATGCTCGAGTTCCTTGTGGAATGACTATTTGTTCATATGCAAGAAGACTACAATGCCTGGAACATTCCCACCCCCTCTTGGGCTACCAGAAGGTTCCAGTTATTTGCGTCTTCGATGCCCCACTTTTTTTTGAAGATGTGTGTGCACGGGAAGGCATATTTTCTTTTTTTTGCTTTTTTTTGCCTTTTTTTTTTCTCTTCATTTTTGCATGACTTTTGATACTGATCTTTTAGCTCGGCAAGCTTGAGAAGGAGTGGGGTGGTAAGGAGAAAAAACGAAATTTGTTATTTTCTTCTTTACACCATCCCATACAATTTTTCGGCACATTTTTCAAGCATTGTCGTCAGCTGAAAGGAGAAAAAATTAGCAAGGGGCTTGATGTGATTTTTTATTCAAAAAAAAAGGTATCAATCGTTTGTGCGGTAGTATACGGAGGATTCCAACAAAATTCAAAAAAAAAATCTAAAAAAAAAAAAAAAACGTTTTTCTTTTTTGCTGTTATATTTTTTCCCCCGCAAATTTTCTCTTATTTTTTCCAGCGTGTTCCCCGCACGATAACGATAGTGGGTAACGATGTGTGTGCTTTAGTGTGCATTCATTCTTGCAGTTGCCCCCACCCCCCTTCCTCTCCCCCTCCCTTTTTTTTTTCCTTTTTTCCGAATTGCCCAGAAATAAAATGTGGACATTGCGTGGAAAGTGGCAAAACAACTGTTTCGACAAAATATTCAAACACACAGAGAGAGGGGAAAATGCCCCATCAGTTATTTTACAAAGCGTTTGATTTAGTGGAGCTCATCCTCGGGTGTCAACACTAATCTGTTCAAAAAAGACAAAACATGCGAGGGGGTCTACAATGGGCATGTGTTTCCCACCAAGATGCTGAAAGAGTGGGGGAAAAAATGTTATAGTGGAGCTCATCCTCAGGTGTCTTACACTAATCCCAAATTTTCAAAAAAAAAAAAAGCAATATTAAAACTGACACCACCTCATATCACAGATTCGACAGAGATATTATTTTTTTTTTGGCCGTAAAAAAGGCTGGGGGCAAATGAGGTCGCGTGATTCTCCGAGCGGTTCTGAACCGCCTCCGTTCTCTTAACGGTACGGACCACTCACGTCCCACCCCTTTGCATGAGCGCGACTGATATGCATTTTAGCACGTTTCAACTACTCTTTTTCCCCCCACTGCACACTCCTGGCTGATTATTTGTGTGCAGACTACTACATTACGCATCTCTGATCCTTTCCTTCATTTTTTGTTTGGGTACATTTAGTGCACCCTATTATACCTTCTATTCAGTAGAATAGTTAGTATATGAAACATTTTTTTTTTCTCTTTTTCTCGTTATTAGGTGACAAGCAGGAGACGCTCAGGTCCGCCTTACAAAACTTTTCTTTCTTCCACCGCCTTTTTTTACGTTTTGCAAAACATACCACAAAGAAAGTTGGGAACATTTTTTTTGTTGATCCCCTATACCTATGCCCTCAATTTATTGAATGCATGTGTTGAAATGCCTATTTTTTTTGTTTCAAACCCACGTAGTGTAGGATCTAATACAATCTCTCGGTGGATACAGTTCCCCCCTCCTTTTTGTGTTGAACAACACACTTTGCCACCCGTAAAAAAGTAAACACGGGTGGTGGTCTAGCGACGTTATCTCTGGGTCCCCAGGCTTTCCTTAACGTTATTGGAACTTTTTGTTGGCATTATGTCATGACCACAAAACAAAAATATACAAAAAAAAAAAAAAAAAATGGCAAAATTATGACATTGTTTTACTACAAATCCTTGTCAAAGTACTTCAAAAAAAGCTGTCTTTCCCCATTTTTTTTTTTCTCTCAATAAGCCCCTCTACCAACCCTTCATTGTCACACCATCCTCCCCACAGAAAACGGTGGAAAGGCAGATCTCAGTTTGTGTGCATTCCCTTCTCTCTCCTTTCGAATATACACATAAAAAAAAAATTGTAAAATTATATCAAATTTTTGCGCGGGATGGGTTGTTGCGAGGGAAAGCCGCAGCCGCAGCGACATGCACGCGAGACTCCGGGGGTGGAGCCACCACGGCGCGCACATAGCCACAAATCGGATCCTCTAGTTGCCCCTCGAGGGAAGAACCCGAACCTGCGGATCACGAACGACAATGTGGACAACAAGCTCGGCCTCTACAATGACTTTGGCCTGTGGTCCCCTGAGGCCTCTGAGAAGAAGGGTCGCCGCAACTCTACCCGCAACGGACAACGCTGCCCCACCTGCCCCACCACGCTCTCCTCCACCTCCCTCCTCAGCTGCTGCCCAGAGGCCATCAAAGTGAAGTACCGCGGGAAAGACCTCACCGTGCAGGCCGCAGTCAACATGATGCGTGAGGACCACCGACAGTCCCTCGCGGCGTACCCTGATAGAGAAGAAAACGCGGCAGTACGGCTGCAGCGCTGGTATAAACATCTGCTGTTGTACCGCAGGTGGTATGGGGTGATGTTTCTGCATCTGTTCAAACAGCTGGACCTCTGGCAGGAACGCAAGCGGCGTAGTGTGTCCAAGGTAAGCAACCTCGACAGTGGGACGTGCTGTTCTCCGTCGCCTCGCGGTGGTGGGTACAACAACGACACCGCACCCCCCTCCCCCACGCACTCTGTGTATCCGCACTCCGAGCCAGGCTCGCCCCTTCTTGCAGGCACACTGAAACCCGCCGAGTTTGAAACCGCATCGCATGAGTCGCAGACCACCATCCGCACCACGATGTCCTGCTGCTCAGAGATGGACCGTCTCGAGGTCTCCCAGTCTATGCCAGCGCACGTCCCCAACTCCTTCGTCAAGACACTCCTCGATATCTGGCCGCGCGACCGTGGCGCATCCCCCACGCTGCTCTCACAATACTCCCACAGAGAGGACGTCCTCAAGGCCTTCATCCTTGTTGTCGAGCACGGCGAAAAGGTGCCTGTGAACCTCGTAAAGAAGATTCTCATTGACGCCGAGGCCAGCCTGCGGAGCAAGGACAACGTCCAGCACCTGTCGCTCTGCGAGCGTACGCGGTGTGTGGTGGTGGGTGACCTGCATGGACAGTTGGAGGATTTGCTGCGTATTTTGCGTGAGTTTGATATGCCGTCGCCGTCGCGTCATTATGTGTTCAATGGCGACTTTGTGGACAGAGGCCCGAAGGGGTGTGAGGTGGTGCTGCTGTTGCTTGTACTGCACCTTGCGTATCCGAAGTATGTCATGCTCAACAGAGGCAACCACGAGGACGAGCCAATGTGCGAGAACTACGAATTCCGCCAGGAGGCGCTCGCAAAGTACAACTCGAACTACCACCGCTTCATCAAGGTCTTCAAGGCACTCCCCCTCTGCACGGTCATCCAGAACGAGGTGTTCGTTGTGCACGGCGGCGTCCCGCGCGACCCGGTGACCCTCGCGGACATCAACCTGATCAACAGAAAGCGTGACATCCCGACCATCCCCTCCAAGGGCGAAACCGCAAACTCCCTTGGCTTCAGAGACAAGCGCATCATCGCGGACATGACCTGGAGCGACCCCATCGATGAGGAGCCCTTCTACGGCCACTCCGGGCAGGAAACACCCTACGTCCACAACAGCGACCGCGGCAACGGCGTGTGGTTCCGCAAGAGCCACACAGAAGCGTTTCTCCGCAGGAACAACCTGCGTCTCCTCATCCGCTCGCACGAGGCGCAGGACACCGGGTTTGGGGTGACGCACGACTCTATGTTGGTGACGATCTTCTCTGCGTCGTACTATGCTGGTGTGCAGCGCAACGACGGTGCTGTTGCGGTCGTGGCCCTGAAGAACGAGGACGTTGCGGAGGGTGTGTCGCCGGACAGTGTGCAGGGTGCACAATGCTTCATTGAGTTTGATACGTGGAAGGTGTACTCCGAGGAGGAGGTCTTCGAGGCGGGCACTGTGGAGGAGGCCGAGCCGTCTGTTGTGCAGGAGGTGCTGCGCATGATACGCGACTTCGTGCACAACCACCGGCACCGCCTCATGAACGTATGCTCCGCACTCGATGAAGGGCGCGGCCAGACCGGCACCATCGGCTGCCTCGACTGGTGCCGCATCATGCGCGACGTGTCCGGCTGCGACATGGCCTGGGCCTTCCTCCGCCCTTTCCTCGCCGAGGCCGTCTGGGCACCCTACCCCACAATGTCGATCCCGTTCTGCGTCTTCCTGAAACGCTACTCAATCCCCCTAGAGGACCGTCTCTTCAGAAAGTGGGCACCTTACCTGACGCAGTGGGCTCTGCACAGGTCGAAGGCGAAGTGGGGTGGCGATGCAGGCGCACTGTTCGACCATGCCTCAGCACACCACGACACGGTGCACTACCCGCGCTTCTTTGCCCTGATGATGACGGACCTGCAGATTCAGCTCACAAGCGACGTTGTGTTCCAGCTGTTCTGCCACCTGGATAAGGAGGGCGGCATTCCGGGATACCTTCGCCGCGATGGGTGGAACAAAGTCTTTGCGAAGTCCTCCACCCTTGGTATCCACGTCGACATTGTGGAGGAGGATGCTGAGGACGGCCCTGGGGAGTGGGTGGAGTATGAGAACACATTTCATATGTGGGACCACTGGCTGTGCCAGCGTTTGAAAGACTTGGTGCGGCGGTGCAGCACACCGCTGGTTGCGTTTCGGATCTTTGACACCGATGATGATGGGATTCTTGGGACGGAGGACTTGCGGGCGGCGATTAAACGTCTTAACTTGACGCCACTGCAGTCTCCTTCACGCCGTGTGACGCATCACTTTGAGAGTGAGCCCGGCAGTGCGGCAGAGCGTGCTGAGATAGCTGCCGTGGCGGTGTTGTATGGGGAGACTGCGGATCATGTACGCTCACGTCTGACCACGCACGACGACACAAAGCGCAACAAGGCTACCCTCAGCGTCTGGCCACTCTCAAACAACCAGCTCCAGTCCATGCTCATGTACCTCGACTACGACGGCGACTCCATAGTCACCTACTCAGACTTCATGCAGGCCTTCTACGTCATGGACCTCCACCCCCCGTCAGAAAAGGGTGCCTTTCACTATGAAGGTCGTGTCCCCGCAGGGCACAGAAGAAACTCCTCTGGGCACGTGCAGTACAACAGTGCAAGCAGTCCGCAGAAGGTGTGCTTTTTGTTTGCGGAGGTGGGGTAAAAAATGAAGAGCTTGGCTGCACTATTCCAACAGTTTCAGGGGCCACTTAACAAAGTTTTGATGCAGAATTTTTTGAAAAAATATAAAAACAAACAGGTGATTCGCCAAGCATGCGCGTCGTTCAGGCGAGCGCGTGAAAGGAGTGGTTCCTTCGCAGACCTGGATGGCTTAGAAAACGCAGGTCAGGTATGTCTCTTTTGAGTTGAGTGTTGATCTGCCAACCCCACACTTTAAATCAGCTGTCGAGCATTCAAGTTAACGTGGACAATTCCGATACCGAGTCTGAGTTCGAAGGCGACGATCGGAGGCTTCTATGTCCGTTGTGAAAGTAGTGTCGATCCGTTCTGTATTAGTCGTGTATATGCCAATGAAGCGCTCTCTGGGGTTCGATAACCCGCGGAGAACCAGCGTCCGTAGGTTTTTTGCACTGTTTCAGCGTCTCTTTTTGTCCCCCAAGCTAACTTTATTTTTATAGATGTGTGTGCGCGAGAGACGCAGTCATCTTCCCAATTTTCTTTTTAAGGCAACGAAAAGTTTGCAAGGTGACTTAAGTACGAGGCTTATGATCGTCTTACCAAGCTTTCGTTTTTGTTTTTTTATTGTGTATCATGTAGTGGTCACCTCTGCGGTTCGACAACCCAACGGAGAAACGGTGTCTGTGTCCACAGCGGCATTTGCACTTTTAACTCCCGTTTTCCCTCCCCAGTGCTTCTCACACCCTTTTCTTTGCGCATGATCAGCCTCCCGTCAACCCCTTCAAGAGATAGCGAGGTATCTTTGCCCCTCCCCACCCTAGGGGTTACTTAGTTCAGAGGGTTTCTAAACAAAACACCAAAAAAAATATGAAAAAATGAAAAGTGAAATGTGCAATGCATGTACAGTCTGGATGGGTGTTTTTTTAAAGGTTGCTCATCACGTTGGTTCATCTGCCATATTTTTCTCCTTTTTTTTTTGTGTTGATAAAACGAGAGCTTTGGTGTGTGGTTGGGTCATCATTTTTTTTCACCACACAACTTCACTTTTTGAAGTGCTCTTGTGCCTCTTCTTCGACCAAAAAATACATATTTTTCAAAAAAAAAAAATCTGAAAATCCAACGAACAACACTTGTTGCTGAAAAAATTCAGTGTACGGGGAACTGTTCTGAGGATTCAAGAAAGTAATGCACATCGCTAGTTGAGATTAGAAAGCCCCACCCTCCCCCCCCTAGGCATAGATGGTTTTGTCCCGACCCAGGTCCTCGCTGTGGTGACGTCACGTTAGTTCAAAAAACGGATACATCGTAGCGAGCAAATTAAAAAATGCCAAGCTCAGAACGATGGAAGCGCTGATGTCACAGCTTGCTCCATTTCTTTCTTCGCATGGTTAGAGGACTTTGGGTGGTCAAATGTGGTAAGCTATGGGGAAAGGGGAAGGGTAAAAATCAACTGCAAAACAGCCACAAAGGAAAGTGGGTATCACCTCAGAAATGAAACAAAGAAACATGGGGGAAGCCGAACCGCTGTTCCGACAGTTTTTGCAGCAGAAAATATATATCATTGGGATGCGGGTTAAAACTAGATTGTACTGCCACCTTGACGGATTTGCGCATTTTTTTCTCCTTTTTATCCAGATGTAAATCACGAAGTGGACCTAGAACTGCAAGGTACATTGCCAGAGGACTTTGTATTTCTAGTCAAAACAATTTTTTTTTTTATGCAACGAAACTCGAGAAGCTAGGTTCACGACGATGAAGTAAATGACTTGACTTTTGACTCGTGGTTTTACTTTCACCGTTGTGTAGGTGTAGGTTCATTTTATGAATCCCCCCCCACTCCCCTCCTTCTTTATTGTGCAGAGGAAACACAGTCATCTAACTGGGACTGGTTTTTTGACGGGTAGGGTGCTTGTGTGTGCCCGGTGGGGCCCATTCATCACTATTTCTTTGGGGTTTGTGTTAGGTGTAACCTATGCACTGCGAGACTTAGGTTCATCTTTACACTTTTATTTTATTTTTTTTTGTGAATAATCAGGGTTGAATTCTCAGAGTAAGGGGTAATTGTATAAGGTAATGTTACGTCGGAAAGAGTAGGGGGTCTTGACCGCTGTGTAGTGTGGGGGGTTTTTTGCACTCTCAGCAGCTTTTTCATTTCCATTTTTATTTTTATTTTTAAGATGTGCGTGCACGAGAGGTGCCTTCATCTTTCAAGCTTTCTTTTTTCCCCCCTCTGGGGAGTTCTCATTAACGAAGACACCCATTTCCACCGAACCTCCCCACCCCCCCACAGAACTAAATCTCTGTGCCATCTTGTCAGATGGCAAAAGCAGGTTTTTTATTTTTTTTTTAGGGGTTTTCTCCAGAGGTTTTTTTTGGGACCGGTTTTTTTGACCTTAGGGGGGGGTGAGGTGTTTTTCGGGTTGCAAAATTTTTCGCGCGCTTCGCGCGCGAAGCCCCTGGAGAAGCTGGTTCGTGGGGGATTTTTGGAATCCGTCCGCGCTGTGGTGGGGTCAATTTGACGAAATGGACGAGTTCTTGGCTTTTGGTCAACATCAGTGTAAGGGCCAAGTGATCCTGCCGACTGAACAAGAAAAGGGGGAAACTGGGTCAGGGCTGCCGCGCCGCAGGCGGAAATTTTTAGATGCCGTCCACTTTTTTGAGTTAAGTACCCAGTACCATCTCATACAATTTACAGTAAGCTTGCGCCGCAGGCGCACGGTACGCTACTTTTATGATTTCGCCCTATCCTTTTTTCTCATTCCTCGTTGGGTTCTACGAGCTCCGTCCGTCAAATTCTAGGAAAACACGCCCACCCTCTAACTCCCTTAGATGGTTCTTGGGGCGCGAGAAAGGTATCGGGGGGAGAGTAAGAGAACACCATCAAGATTTTTTTTTTATTTTCCAAAAAAAATTTTTATTTTCACCCCCCCAAAAGCCGGAAAAAAAATCGTGGGGGGGGGGGGGTGAAACCCCCCCCCCCACCCCCCCGTAAAAAAACCTCTGGTTTTCTCTACCCACCCCAATGCCCATTCTCTACCCATTTTTTCAAAAAGTGGGTATTAACGAGAATGCAAAGTTGGACGTTGGAGAAGTTAACCCCCTTTTTTATGTAATTAGGTAACAGCTTGCCATCCGCATACCACGCTAAGGTGACTTAGCATCGAGAGGCTTTGGTTTATCTCACCAAAACCTTTCTTTTTTCCCCGCATTTATTTCAGCACTCTCAATATGAGAGAGACACTACTGAAAACGATTGTTGGCTAGGGCGGTTTGGGGTTGTCAAAAAAACAAAAAAAAAAAAAAAAAAACACACACACAACACAGGCTTTTTTCTAAATCAGGTATTGATATTGGGGTTTTGAAAAAATAAAATGTGCGCACTTTATTTCCCGGCTATAAGGTCCCACCCAGCGCACTTTTTTTACTCGGTAGAAGGTAGGTGGGTTTCTTAGGGATAAAGTGACCGAGAAAAAAAAAATGGTGGTCGTCATGTCCTCAAACTGTCCAAAAACAACATTTTTGAAGAAAAAAATAACACAGTTCTATTTTTCCTCCGCCTGCAAGCTGGGACCCCTGGCAGACCCTGATTCCAGGGTGTCGCGAGTACCCCTTTTTGCCTTAGCAAAACACGTGTATCTTAAGGGTTCTACAGGCAAAACAGGCGTTTTGGCCAAAAACTCGGTTCTTCAGGCAGGTAACCGGGTTTCCGGCTTGGGAAACGTGCCAGCGAGCTGTGAGAACCATGCATGGGCCACACACGGTACGAGTTGCAGCAGCCCACCGATGGTGGGCTGCGTTTGGTAACCACACGTTACGGTTAACGCGTGTATCGCATATACATAGCGTTGTGTGTATCGTATACGAAGACCGTTGTGTGCAACGCATGTGTAGACCGTTCCGTTATCAACCACACGAGCCTGCAAGAGTGTTTCCGCGGCGCTAGGACGCCGTTGTCGCTGCCCACCGAAGGTGGGCAGCGCTTGGTAACCACACGTTGCCGTTAACGCGTGTATCGCTTATACAGAGCGTTGTGTGTATCGTATACGAAGACCGTTGTGTGCAACGCATGTGTAGACCGTTTCGTTATCATAACCACACGAACCAGCGAAGTGTCACAGCGGCGCAGGTGTTGCGTACACGCGATGGCGTTAAACCCGTAGCATGCTTCACGTGCACACGAACCGGCGAAGTGTTTTCGAGACCGTCACCCTAAATTCAACTACTCAAAAAAATGTCCATTTTTCCAAAATGACCCCACCACATGCCGGGATCGGCTCGGAAATGCGACAAAACGCACTTTCAGGGGGGGGGGAACGCACTTTTTTTGGGGGAAAATGCACAGGTATGTTGCGCACTTTTTTTACTATTGATTTTCGGTTTTTGGGAAATTTTGGACCCGATTTAGAAAAAAGCCTGACACAACACAAATACAAGAAAGAGTGAACACAGTTGAGGATTTTATCTAAAAAAAAAAAATGCGCAAAAAAAAAAATATGATTCTTCTGTTTTGCTGAGTTTCGTGGAGTTGTCTGCACTCAGTAAAGTGATTCTTCCCCTCTTCCCTTCACCCTAGTGGTAGGACCCCAGTTTATAGTCCTGCTAATCCTGAATGTGCTTTTTCGCTCGCAGCCGGAGAAGCGTTTTTGCCACATTTCAACAAAACTTCACCCCATTTTAAAAAGGTGACTAGGCACTGTGCGGCTTAAGTTGCATCTTACAAAAAAAAATCCTTTTTTTTTTTGTTCCGTTTTTTCGTTTGTCGTTGGAGATAATCCTATCATGGATTTACAACGGGAGAATTTAAAAAAAAAACCAGTCTGTCAGTCTCCGTCTGTCCGTTCCATTCTTCATCTGTATATTTAAGAAAATTATGACTGAAAAAAAGGGGCTTTTTTTGGGTCGTCCTTCATAGAGCAGCCCAACCGAGTGTCGGAGTGAGTTCTCCAATGCTTCTCAAGCCATCTTAAGTTTCTTTACTTTTGTCAGAAAGGGTAAATCCTACACTGGTCAGAAATCTGTTCCTTTTTTATATTTTGCAACGCGTTCTGCATCAAAGTGCCCTCGGTTAAGGGGTCGTACGATGTCCTGTCAGCTTTGCTCTTCTTTTCCATTTTTTTTAAATCAAATTGTAAAAAGACATGACCTTACCGAACAGTAGTAATATATGAGTACATATGCTATCTCATTGGGTGATTGTCACAACAGAAAAGAAGAAAAAAAGAAAGAACAAAAATAAACAGGTGCCTGCATCCGCAGAAGCTATTTCGCTCCTCTCTCTCTCCCCCTCTCCCACCTTCGCTTTACGGATTTTGTTTTTCATTTTTTCTTGTACAACAGCATTTGTCGGGTTTGCAATAGCACACATCATCCCTTTTTTTGGTTTTCAAGGTGACTAAGCACGTAGGATCATCTGTTCAACCCAAGAGCTTTTGTACAGGCAACTACACTATTTCTAACAATTTATCAAAACAAAAAAAAGACCTTTTTTTTGGCGCATTGTCACGGGTTTGAACCCAAACAGTCACGACCGCTTTTCCTCAATGGCATTGGGTGGCAGTTGCGTGTGGGCAAGGGGGAGTTTTTTAAAAGGTGACCAAGCCCGCCCACTCAGGCTTAGGTTCACAGCTTTCCCAGCTGTTCTTTTGTCGTTTGTTGGTGACTCTGCAAGGGTTTTGTATTTTTCAAGTCATATTTTTATTTTTTTTTATTTTATTTTGGAGATAGATCAGGCAACACGTACGAAAATCAGAATATACGATTTGCGAGGTTGAAAAATTCAAAAAGAAATGTCAATAACCAAAGAAAATGTGTGCACCATCACACGATAAAGAAGCAAAGATGTCGTTGCACGTTATCAATTTTCCCCCCTTTTTTTCCTCTTTTTTCTTTTGGAGTGGTTCTGCCCTCCCCTCCCCCCCCAGTTGTGCTTTTGGAGGAATACCGCAACTTAACAAACAATCAGTGACGTTCACCACCGCGAGGGTTATACCACGCGAAGGTACCTTCTTTCTCTCCCGAGAACAAAATAAAAACACAGCTCACCCCCCCTTTAAGGTTCCCCCCCCCCACCCTTCAGATGCACAACAAGGGCATCTCCTTCATCTGGTTTCTTCTTTATATTCCACTATTGCAGAATGCGTCAGATTTTGTTTTTTATTTTGCCGATACGTTTTCGGGCAACTTTCCAAAAAAAAAAGAACACCATTTTCCCTCCTCTCCCCTCTCCCCTCTCCCTTCCACCTATCAACTGTCAGATTCAGACGCAACAAATACCCTATTGCAATGCAACCCAGTATGCAGGAGCAGCTTGCAGAGATTAGAAGGCAGCATGCCGAGCGTAATGCGCGGCAGAAAGCTGAAGGCACCGCCCCCGCAGCGCCAAAAGAAAAAAAGGGAAAGGTCATCGGCGGGAAGTACTTCTCCGACCCTCCAAAGCAGATTCAGATGAAGGAGTACGAGGAGATTGTCAACAAATACCAGCGCATCATGCGACAGAAGAAGAGCGACACCGTCACCAAGGTAGAGGTAGACAGCGACACTGCTGATATGTTTCAGTCGTTTCTGCGGACAAGAAACTTTTCGTTTTTGCGGGCAGCCATTCTCTACGGAACTGTGAAGGATGGTGTCTCTCACGTTCATACCTGCTATGAACCGGAACAGGAGTGCAAGCCGGACCATTTAAAGCTTCTTCCCGATTCGCGGATAGAGAAGGCTGACAAGGTAGCAAAGCTTCTTGGCCTGCAGCGTGTGGGGCTTATGGTTTCGGCACCGTACGCGTCCCCGGAGGACCCCGTGCTTACAGCGCAGGAGGTGCTCCTCTGTGCGGAGCAGCAAGCGAAGTACGGCCACCACTGCTGCCTTGTGCAAGTGCGCATCGGGCAGGACCAGCAAAGCATCAACGTCGAAGGCTACCAAGTCTCCAAGCAATGCGTCGACATCTTCAGAGAAGGTACCCTCTCTGAAGGCGCAACACCAAAGTTTGTCCACTCCGAGCGTGAGCTGGAGGCAGTGCAGGAGGTATGTGAACGCGGATTCAAAATTTTCAATTTTTTTTTTCACAACAGAAAGAGGGCAAGCCTGGCGCAGGAAAGACCTTAGTGTCGAAGGAGAGCACCTATGATGTGGACACTGTGTGGTTTACGGTGCCGGTCCCGATCGGGGGCTTTACGTCGGACAGAATTGGGAACAGATTCATCCGCCCGACACGGCCTGGCGACGCACCACCAACATGGAACAACGTCAAGATCTTCCTGCAGGATGCAAAGCGCCGTGCACGCCCCTTCACAGAGCAGATGGCAGACTTCCCTCTGCTCCTCTTCCTTGCAGACTCTCTCGATGTCAACAGGGAAATGCCCGTTCTCATAGACGCCATTGTCAAGAAGGACAACGAAGCCATCCAAGGCTACGAGACGCTCATCAAAGGGCAGTGCGGTCTCCTCTGAAGTAAAAAGTGAAAAAGAAAAGTGGACAGGGGTGGGAATGTGTTGAGGACATAAAAAAGGGGGAAGGGGTGGGTGATCTATCTAACCTTGTAGAATTTTTCATGGGGCATTTTTTTCTCCTCGTAATGTAAAAAGTTTGGCTGTTGTCTGAATATCTGAAGCCTTGAGTGCAAAGCTAGCAAAAAATGCTCGGCAGAGGGAAGACAACTATGAGACAGGCGGCAAAAAACAACAAAAAAAGCAAAAAAGCAAAAAAAGAGAACATATCTGCAACTATGTCTTGTTGTAACGGTACTCCTAGAATGTGGGGCACTTCTCTCGCTCCGCCCCACTCTTTCTTAGGACACCAACCGCAAAATACCACCCGGGTCTAGAACCAGTTTTTCCATTTTTTTTCATAGCGCCTGCATCCACTGGTGTCGGGGGTATTAACAACTTTCTCGTTTTTTTTTTTCCCTTCTTCTTTTCATTTATGAGATGAAAAACGGGTGCAACAGGGTCTATAACGTAACACCCTTTCTTGAGCCCAGGTAAACCCCGTTTTTATTATTTTTTTTTGTGTGTGTTTCATTTCGTGGGCTGATTAGACTGCTATTATTTCCCCCCCATTTTGTTTGTTGATTTGTTTTCCTGCGCAAATACGTAAGAGTTGTTGCCTCTGTGTCCCACCTTTTCTCCCCCTCGCCTTCACCTCCTCTTTGGCGTATGTTTTCCGCTTTAGATTCACATAAACGCTGCAACGTGGCTTTTCCTATTACACGTTGCTTGTTTCGTCGGGGGGATCAGTAATGTTGTGTACGTCTTCAGCCAGCATATCGCAGTATCCAGAACCAAATGTCATAATAACCCATGTCGTGCATATATAAAATGCGGTGAAGGCAGGTGTCTGCGTCCGCTGACGTCTGTACACTATGCCCGAGAAGCTTGAAGCATTTTGGCGGCAGTTGTGCACGAAAGAGTGCAAAGCAAAGCGTGCGCACGCAATCGAATAATAAAAGACAACCCTTCTTTACCCTACCTTCATCCCTGATGCACCATTAACACAGGTATTAATCAAAAAATGCGTACTATTTGCTTGTGCCTCGCGGCACTTGCTGTGTCCTCCGTGCGCGGAGATGACGACGGTGGCAAGAAGAAGGTTGAGGGCCCCGTGATCGGAATCGATCTCGGAACCACATACTCCGTTGTGGGTGTGTGGAAGAACGGTGGTGTGGAGATCATCGCCAACGAGATGGGTAACCGTATCACGCCCTCTGTGGTTGCGTTCACTGAGACCGAGCGTCTGATCGGAGACGGAGCCAAGAACCAGATGTCGCAGAACCCCGAGAACACCGTGTACACCGTGAAGCGTCTTATCGGACGTAAGTTCTCTGACAAGGTATGTCTTGTTGTGGGTTCCTTTTCCTCTGTTTCCCATACATTTTCTTTCTGTGATCCCAACTCTTTTCTTCCCTCCACAGACCGTGCAGGCCGACAAGAAGCTGCTCTCGTTCGGGATCGTGAAGGGACCTGAGGGACAGCCGATGGTGTCTGTGAACTACAAGGGTGAGAACAAGAAGTACACTTCTGAGGAGGTCTCTGCCATGATCCTGTCGAAGATGAAGGAGATTGCTGAGGAGTTCCTCGGACACAAGGTCAAGAACGCCGTTGTGACCGTGCCTGCGTACTTCAACGACGCCCAGCGTCAGTCGACCAAGGACGCCGGAACCATTGCGGGTCTGAACGTTGTGCGTATCATCAACGAGCCCACCGCGGCTGCCATTGCCTACGGTCTTGACAAGAAGGCTGAGGGTGAGAAGAACGTGCTTGTCTTCGACTTGGGAGGTGGTACCTTCGATGTGTCGATCCTTCAGATTGACGACGGATTCTTTGAGGTTGTTGCCACCAACGGAGACACTCACTTGGGAGGAGAGGACTTCGACAACCGCATGGTATGTTGTGCTGTGCACATGACCCATCAATCACACACCCCACTGCACAGGTCAAGCACTTCCTGACCGTGATCAAGAAGAAGCACAACAAGGACCTCGCTGGCAACCAGCGTGCCCTTGCACGTCTGCGCGCTGCCTGTGAGTCGGCGAAGCGTCAGCTGTCGTCGAAGCCTGAGGCAAACGTTGAGGTTGAGGGACTTGACGAGGGTCTTGACTTCTCCGAGAAGATGACCCGTGCCAAGTTCGAGGAGCTGAACATGGACCTCTTCAAGGGGACCCTGAACCCTGTGAAGGCCGTCATGGACGACTCGAAGCTGAAGAAGGGCGACATTGACGAGATCGTCCTGGTCGGAGGATCCACCCGTATCCCGAAGATCCAGAACCTGATCAAGGACTACTTCAACGGCAAGGAGCCCAACAGAGGAATCAACCCTGACGAGTCTGTTGCCTTCGGAGCTGCCGTGCAGGGAGCTGTCCTGTCTGGAGAGGACGACGTTGCCAACGACGTGCTTCTTGTGGACGTGATCCCCCTTTCCGTCGGTATTGAGACCGTGGGAGGAGTGATGACCAAGCTGATTGACAGAAACACTGCCATCCCGGCCAAGAAGGCACAGACCTTCTCGACCTCCCAGGACAACCAGCCGGGAGTCAACATCCAGGTATGCACATGAACACGCGCGCTTCGCAGACACATTGTAGCATTGCCAGTGTTACACACTTGTTGCAACACACTTTATTCTTGATTACAACACCAACCACTCCTTTGCTCCCCCACAGGTGTTCGAGGGAGAGCGTGCCATGACCAAGGACTGCCGTCTCCTCGGAAAGTTCGAGCTCGGAAACATCGCCCCTGCCGCACGTGGAGTGCCCCAGATTGAGGTGTCCTTCGACGTTGACGAGAACGGTATCCTGCTCGTGGGTGCTGAGGACAAGGCGACCGACAACAAGGAGTCGATCACAATCACGAACGACAAGAGCCGTCTGACTGAGGAGGAGATCAACCGCATGGTTAAGGAGGCTGAGGACTTCGAGGAGGAGGACAAGAAGGTGAAGCAGCGTGTTGAGGCCAAGAACCAGCTGGAGAGCACTGCCTACAGCCTGAAGAACCAGATCCACGACGACGACAAGCTTGGAGACAAGCTTGACGAGGACGACAAGAACGCGATTGAGGAGGCCGTGAAGGAGGCCCTCGACTGGTTGGACGAGAACCCGTCGGCGGAGAAGGAGGAGTACGACGAGGCACTCCAGAAGCTTCAGGGAGTGTCGAACCCCATCATCTCCAAGGTCTACCAGGCCGGAGGTGGAGGAGAGGGTGGTGAGGAGGCCGACGAGGAGGAGTCCGACCTGTGATCAGAATAGTTTATGAATCCCCCCACCCCCCCGAACATACACAGCCTTGTTCGTGATGTTCGTTTTTATGTTTACCACCCCCCCTTTTTTTTTCATTTTTGGGACTTTTTATTTTTGTGAGGGAGTATTCGAGGGAGGGTGTGAGTGTTGTGGCCGATTGATGCAAGCTTTATTTTCTTTTTCGTTTCCTTGTTTTTAAGTCCATCAGCTGCTCTGCACTTTTTTGGGTCTTAGCAGTTTGTTGTCATTTACGCGTAACTACACCGTAAAAATGGCACATTAACTAATTTTGAAACGTTTGTACTTTTTGCATACTTTTCTCTCTCTCTTGCAGCTCTACGAGCACACATTTTGTTTTCGGACAAGTTGTAGTGTGAGTTTGGTTGCTGTTTTCTTTCGATCGGTGCAGTCAGCTTGTTGACTGTGTGTGAAGAGGTCCCTTATGGTCAAACGGAAAGAACCCCTGATTTGGCACTTAAAGTGGACGGACGTAGTTGGGAAAATAAGCGACACGTACCCCCGATCCTCTATCTTTACATATTCAAACCTATTGTCCCCAGTCTCTATCTCCTGAACAGATAATCAGCTATAAAATGCGTACTATTTGCTTGTGCCTCGCGGCACTCGCTGTGTCCTCCGTGCGTGGAGATGACGACGGTGGCAAGAAGAAGGTTGAGGGCCCCGTGATCGGAATCGATCTCGGAACCACATACTCCGTTGTGGGTGTGTGGAAGAACGGTGGTGTGGAGATCATCGCCAACGAGATGGGTAACCGTATCACGCCCTCTGTGGTTGCATTCACCGAGACCGAGCGTCTGATCGGAGACGGAGCCAAGAACCAGATGTCGCAGAACCCCGAGAACACCGTGTACACCGTGAAGCGTCTTATCGGACGTAAGTTCTCTGACAAGGTATGTCTTGTTGTGGGTTCCTTTTCCTCTGTTTCCCATTTGTTGTCTTTCTGTGATCCCAACTCTTTTCTTCCCTCCACAGACCGTGCAGGCCGACAAGAAGCTGCTCTCGTTCGGGATCGTGAAGGGACCTGAGGGACAGCCGATGGTGTCTGTGAACTACAAGGGTGAGAACAAGAAGTACACTTCTGAGGAGGTCTCTGCCATGATCCTGTCGAAGATGAAGGAGATTGCTGAGGAGTTCCTCGGACACAAGGTCAAGAACGCCGTTGTGACCGTGCCTGCGTACTTCAACGACGCCCAGCGTCAGTCGACCAAGGACGCCGGAACCATTGCGGGTCTGAACGTCGTGCGTATCATCAACGAGCCCACCGCGGCTGCCATTGCCTACGGTCTTGACAAGAAGGCTGAGGGTGAGAAGAACGTGCTTGTCTTCGACTTGGGAGGTGGTACCTTCGATGTGTCGATCCTTCAGATTGACGACGGATTCTTTGAGGTTGTTGCCACCAACGGAGACACTCACTTGGGAGGAGAGGACTTCGACAACCGCATGGTATGTTGTCCTGTGCACATGACCCCTCAATCACACACCCCACTGCACAGGTCAAGCACTTCCTGACCGTGATCAAGAAGAAGCACAACAAGGACCTCGCTGGCAACCAGCGTGCCCTTGCACGTCTGCGCGCTGCCTGTGAGTCGGCGAAGCGTCAGCTGTCGTCGAAGCCTGAGGCAAACGTTGAGGTTGAGGGACTTGACGAGGGTCTTGACTTCTCCGAGAAGATGACCCGTGCCAAGTTCGAGGAGCTGAACATGGACCTCTTCAAGGGAACCCTGAACCCTGTGAAGGCCGTCATGGACGACTCGAAGCTGAAGAAGGGTGACATTGACGAGATCGTCCTGGTCGGAGGATCCACCCGTATCCCGAAGATCCAGAACCTGATCAAGGACTACTTCAACGGCAAGGAGCCCAACAGAGGAATCAACCCTGACGAGTCTGTTGCCTTCGGAGCTGCCGTGCAGGGAGCTGTCCTGTCCGGAGAGGACGACGTTGCCAACGACGTGCTTCTTGTGGACGTGATCCCCCTTTCCGTCGGTATTGAGACCGTGGGAGGAGTGATGACCAAGCTGATTGACAGAAACACTGCCATCCCGGCCAAGAAGGCACAGACCTTCTCGACCTCCCAGGACAACCAGCCGGGAGTCAACATCCAGGTATGCACATGCACACAGTTATCTCACTGCTACAGACTGGGTATCTGTATACGAGATATGTTTGAGAGAGCACAGGCTACGTATAGTGTGTTGGATGCTTCACGACTGTTCCTCTTGATGTTATGGTACACGGAGCAGGGACATGTCATGTCTCTGCGCAGGGCTGGTTGCTGGTGAAGGTCTTAGTTGACGCTCACCTTTCGTACGTCGTGCATCCATGATTAGGGTAGATCTCCCTTGTGCGCCACGCATCGAGCGTGAGGGCCGGTGGGAGACATGTTATTACAGTGTGCCCTGCACAGCGCCTCTGTGACGTATATGGGAGTCTCGTGGTTGCGCCTGTACTCATATTTGTGGAAGCGTTGTGGGATGTTAACGTAGTCTGTTGCTTTAGTTGCTCATTCATATTTACCATTGAGTGTGAGGCTGGGGTTTTGATCAAAAGAGTGGAGACAAGGGTCCCTTACACCAGGGTAAGCATACGCTTCGCAACCTGAGTTACAAAATATAATGTGCCTGGGTGGACCTTGGTACTTGCTCGAACAACCATGTCAGGAAGTTACCATCATTCCACAGCTCACAACGCTACTTCAAAGGTTCAAACCAGCTTACGCATTCGAGTTCTAATTTATCGTTCCCTGTTTTTCTTTTATTATTTGGGAAGTAATGTTTGTGCCTACGGCTGGCAGAATAATGGGCACAGTTTGTTCGTCACAGATATTTTTGCTGTCATAACACCAACCACTCCTTTGCTCCCCCACAGGTGTTCGAGGGAGAGCGTGCCATGACCAAGGACTGCCGTCTCCTCGGAAAGTTCGAGCTCGGAAACATCGCCCCTGCCGCACGTGGAGTGCCCCAGATTGAGGTGTCCTTCGACGTTGACGAGAACGGTATCCTGCTCGTGGGTGCTGAGGACAAGGCGACCGACAACAAGGAGTCGATCACGATCACGAACGACAAGAGCCGTCTGACTGAGGAGGAGATCAACCGCATGGTTAAGGAGGCTGAGGACTTCGAGGAGGAGGACAAGAAGGTGAAGCAGCGTGTTGAGGCCAAGAACCAGCTGGAGAGCACTGCCTACAGCCTGAAGAACCAGATCCACGACGACGACAAGCTTGGAGACAAGCTTGACGAGGACGACAAGAACGCGATTGAGGAGGCCGTGAAGGAGGCCCTCGACTGGTTGGACGAGAACCCGTCGGCGGAGAAGGAGGAGTACGACGAGGCACTCCAGAAGCTTCAGGGAGTGTCGAACCCCATCATCTCCAAGGTCTACCAGGCCGGAGGTGGAGGAGAGGGTGGTGAGGAGGCCGACGAGGAGGAGTCCGACCTGTGATTTTCAAAAAAAAATAGTTTTGTTTTTTTCAACCATTCCTGATTCACGGTACACGTGATATCGGAAACGCAGTTAGCACCCTGAGGGCGGTAATGCTGTCGGTATGGTAGCATTCAGTGCATGAGGGGTGCCGTGTTTTTGCTTTTGGTTTATTTCGAACGATCTCATGATGATTGTGCAAACGATTTCATCCCAGTGCAGTACGAAAAAAAAAGGGAACCTTCTGCGCTAAGGTTGAGGGGGAATTATTTTTACTTTACCATCACACGTACTTTTCTCTTTACCCCCAAAGTGTGGCAATAAACGATGACACTCCACGTACCTACCCTTGTGCTGCCACTTCCGGAGCGTGTGTCCTATGTGCGTTGCTTTGCACAGCAAACACACAACGCCACCGGTTCGGCTTTGCTCTATGCACACAAAGCCTTTCTTGTACTTCTTGGATTCTTCTCGTGACCTGTATTCCGTTCCTGTATTGTGAACGCAGAGAGGGGTTTCCTTGTTGACTATGCAGGGCGTACCATTGTTCTGACTCCTGTGCCCCACACTTCACAACAGATATCATTTTACAAGTTAATATGCGTACTATTTGCTTGTGCCTCGCGGCACTTGCTGTGTCCTCCGTGCGCGGAGATGACGACGGTGGCAAGAAGAAGGTTGAGGGCCCCGTGATCGGAATCGATCTCGGAACCACATACTCCGTTGTGGGTGTGTGGAAGAACGGTGGTGTGGAGATCATCGCCAACGAGATGGGTAACCGTATCACACCCTCTGTGGTTGCGTTCACTGAGACTGAGCGTCTGATCGGAGACGGAGCCAAGAACCAGATGTCGCAGAACCCCGAGAACACCGTGTACACCGTGAAGCGTCTTATCGGACGTAAGTTCTCTGACAAGGTATGTCTTGTTGTGGGTTCCTTTTCCTATTTCCCATACATTTTCTTTCTGTGATCCCAACTCTTTTCTTCCCTGCACAGACCGTGCAGGCCGACAAGAAGCTGCTCTCGTTCGGGATCGTGAAGGGACCTGAGGGACAGCCGATGGTGTCTGTGAACTACAAGGGTGAGAACAAGAAGTACACTTCTGAGGAGGTCTCTGCCATGATCCTGTCGAAGATGAAGGAGATTGCTGAGGAGTTCCTCGGACACAAGGTCAAGAACGCCGTTGTGACTGTGCCCGCGTACTTCAACGACGCCCAGCGTCAGTCGACCAAGGACGCCGGAACCATTGCGGGTCTGAACGTTGTGCGTATCATCAACGAGCCCACCGCGGCTGCCATTGCCTACGGTCTTGACAAGAAGGCTGAGGGTGAGAAGAACGTGCTTGTCTTCGACTTGGGAGGTGGTACCTTCGATGTGTCGATCCTTCAGATTGACGACGGATTCTTTGAGGTTGTTGCCACCAACGGAGACACTCACTTGGGAGGAGAGGACTTCGACAACCGCATGGTATGTTGTGCTGTGCACATGACCCATCAATCACACACCCCACTGCACAGGTCAAGCACTTCCTGACCGTGATCAAGAAGAAGCACAACAAGGACCTCGCTGGCAACCAGCGTGCCCTTGCACGTCTGCGCGCTGCCTGTGAGTCGGCGAAGCGTCAGCTGTCGTCGAAGCCTGAGGCAAACGTTGAGGTTGAGGGACTTGACGAGGGTCTTGACTTCTCCGAGAAGATGACCCGTGCCAAGTTCGAGGAGCTGAACATGGACCTCTTCAAGGGAACCCTGAACCCCGTGAAGGCCGTCATGGACGACTCGAAGCTGAAGAAGGGCGACATTGACGAGATTGTCCTGGTCGGAGGATCCACCCGTATCCCGAAGATCCAGAACCTGATCAAGGACTACTTCAACGGCAAGGAGCCCAACAGAGGAATCAACCCTGACGAGTCTGTTGCCTTCGGAGCTGCCGTGCAGGGAGCTGTCCTGTCCGGAGAGGACGACGTTGCCAACGACGTGCTTCTGGTGGACGTGATCCCCCTGTCCGTCGGTATTGAGACCGTGGGAGGAGTGATGACCAAGCTGATTGACAGAAACACTGCCATCCCGGCCAAGAAGGCACAGACCTTCTCGACCTCCCAGGACAACCAGCCGGGAGTCAACATCCAGGTATGCACATGAACACGCGCGCTTCGCAGACACATTGTAGCATTGTCAGTGTTCCACACTTGTTGCAACACACTTTATTCTTGATTACACCAACCACCCCTTTGCTCCCCCACAGGTGTTCGAGGGAGAGCGTGCCATGACCAAGGACTGCCGTCTCCTCGGAAAGTTCGAGCTCGGAAACATCGCCCCTGCCGCACGTGGAGTGCCCCAGATTGAGGTGTCCTTCGACGTTGACGAGAACGGTATCCTGCTCGTGGGTGCTGAGGACAAGGCGACCGACAACAAGGAGTCGATCACGATCACGAACGACAAGAGCCGTCTGACTGAGGAGGAGATCAACCGCATGGTTAAGGAGGCTGAGGACTTCGAGGAGGAGGACAAGAAGGTGAAGCAGCGTGTTGAGGCCAAGAACCAGCTGGAGAGCACTGCCTACAGCCTGAAGAACCAGATCCACGATGACGACAAGCTTGGAGACAAGCTTGATGAGGACGACAAGAACGCGATTGAGGAGGCCGTGAAGGAGGCCCTCGACTGGTTGGACGAGAACCCGTCGGCGGAGAAGGAGGAGTACGACGAGGCACTCCAGAAGCTTCAGGGAGTGTCGAACCCCATCATCTCCAAGGTCTACCAGGCCGGAGGTGGAGGAGAGGGTGGTGAGGAGGCCGACGAGGAGGAGTCCGACCTGTGAGTTGTTTAGCGTTCCTCATACCAAGTATTACGTGCCTTGTTTAATGTATTTTCAGAAAATTATCGGCAAGCAGAACGAAAGGGGCTTTGCTCAGAATTTAATAAGCTGATTGACGGTCCATGTGTACTCTCATTGAAGGTGAGGCCATGATGAGTCGGGACCGTCGTTTCATTGATTTATTTATTCTTTAGTTTACTTTTCTTTTTTTTTTGTTTTTTTTTTTTTTGGTTTCGTGAAGTTGTGCATCCCTGATACGTTATACACGCGTTATCGGGGGTACCGTGTGCACTTCCAAAAATGAGGAGCGATTTTCGGGGCGGAAAAAATAATGGATTTGAAAGTCTTCTTCTTTACTTTTGTTTTAATTCTCTGTCACCTATATTCACGATTCGTACTGACCTGACCTAGTTCCGCTATCCGATATGAGTCGTTGCTGTCAGCAATGTTCTCCCCATGTCAGTATGTTCTCACTCTGCCACAACGAGAATGGCATTTGTCGTGTCTGTTCTTCCAACGTCGGACAGCTTTCCTGACTAGTTTCAGAAGAATTGAATGCGATTACTCTGTGAGGACAGCAAGACACCCCCGGAGAGATGCAGTGCTTTTTGCATGCGCAGCTTGTATTAGTGGTTTGTGTGTTGTCACATAATGTGGCTGGATGGATCTGGAGGGGTCGGTACGTGTTGAGGTGAACGTTCTCTACATACCCTATTCACTGTGGTGAGCATGATCTGCGCAATTTATTTTCCGCTCATGCGGTGCAATATCGAATTCTTCAAGTGCATACCACAGCCGGCTCAACCTAACAATACCACACACCATCTCCCCTCTTTTTCACCAAACAAAATTCAGATATCACTGACAATATGCGTACTATTTGCTTGTGCCTCGCGGCACTCGCTGTGTCCTCCGTGCGTGGAGATGACGACGGTGGCAAGAAGAAGGTTGAGGGCCCCGTGATCGGAATCGATCTCGGAACCACATACTCCGTTGTGGGTGTGTGGAAGAACGGTGGTGTGGAGATCATCGCCAACGAGATGGGTAACCGTATCACGCCCTCTGTGGTTGCATTCACCGAGACCGAGCGTCTGATCGGAGACGGAGCCAAGAACCAGATGTCGCAGAACCCCGAGAACACCGTGTACACCGTGAAGCGTCTTATCGGACGTAAGTTCTCTGACAAGGTATGTCTTGCTGTGGGTTCCTTTTCCTCTGTTTCCCATTTGTTGTCTTTCTGTGATCCCAACTCTTTTCTTCCCTCCACAGACCGTGCAGGCCGACAAGAAGCTGCTCTCGTTCGGGATCGTGAAGGGACCTGAGGGACAGCCGATGGTGTCTGTGAACTACAAGGGTGAGAACAAGAAGTACACTTCTGAGGAGGTCTCTGCCATGATCCTGTCGAAGATGAAGGAGATTGCTGAGGAGTTCCTCGGACACAAGGTCAAGAACGCCGTTGTGACCGTGCCTGCGTACTTCAACGACGCCCAGCGTCAGTCGACCAAGGACGCCGGAACCATTGCGGGTCTGAACGTTGTGCGTATCATCAACGAGCCCACCGCGGCTGCCATTGCCTACGGTCTTGACAAGAAGGCTGAGGGTGAGAAGAACGTGCTTGTCTTCGACTTGGGAGGTGGTACCTTCGATGTGTCGATCCTTCAGATTGACGACGGGTTCTTTGAGGTTGTTGCCACCAACGGAGACACTCACTTGGGAGGAGAGGACTTCGACAACCGCATGGTATGTTGTGCTGTGCACATGACCCATCAATCACACACCCCACTGCACAGGTCAAGCACTTCCTGACCGTGATCAAGAAGAAGCACAACAAGGACCTCGCTGGCAACCAGCGTGCCCTTGCACGTCTGCGCGCTGCCTGTGAGTCGGCGAAGCGTCAGCTGTCGTCGAAGCCTGAGGCAAACGTTGAGGTTGAGGGACTTGACGAGGGCCTTGACTTCTCCGAGAAGATGACCCGTGCCAAGTTCGAGGAGCTGAACATGGACCTCTTCAAGGGGACCCTGAACCCTGTGAAGGCCGTCATGGACGACTCGAAGCTGAAGAAGGGCGACATTGACGAGATCGTCCTGGTCGGAGGATCCACCCGTATCCCGAAGATCCAGAACCTGATCAAGGACTACTTCAACGGCAAGGAGCCCAACAGAGGAATCAACCCTGACGAGTCTGTTGCCTTCGGAGCTGCCGTGCAGGGAGCTGTCCTGTCTGGAGAGGACGACGTTGCCAACGACGTGCTTCTGGTGGACGTGATCCCCCTTTCCGTCGGTATTGAGACCGTGGGAGGAGTGATGACCAAGCTGATTGACAGAAACACTGCCATCCCGGCCAAGAAGGCACAGACCTTCTCGACCCACCAGGACAACCAGCCGGGAGTCAACATCCAGGTATGCGAACACGACCCTGTGCAGGTGAATCTTATTTGCAACCCCTGTTTTTATTTATTACCTCATTACCCACACCAACCACCCCTTTGCTCCCCCACAGGTGTTCGAGGGAGAGCGTGCCATGACCAAGGACTGCCGTCTCCTCGGAAAGTTCGAGCTCGGAAACATCGCCCCTGCCGCACGTGGAGTGCCCCAGATTGAGGTGTCCTTCGACGTTGACGAGAACGGTATCCTGCTCGTGGGTGCTGAGGACAAGGCGACCGACAACAAGGAGTCGATCACGATCACGAACGACAAGAGCCGTCTGACTGAGGAGGAGATCAACCGCATGGTTAAGGAGGCTGAGGACTTCGAGGAGGAGGACAAGAAGGTGAAGCAGCGTGTTGAGGCCAAGAACCAGCTGGAGAGCACTGCCTACAGCCTGAAGAACCAGATCCACGATGACGACAAGCTTGGAGACAAGCTTGATGAGGACGACAAGAACGCGATTGAGGAGGCCGTGAAGGAGGCCCTCGACTGGTTGGACGAGAACCCGTCGGCGGAGAAGGAGGAGTACGACGAGGCACTCCAGAAGCTTCAGGGAGTGTCGAACCCCATCATCTCCAAGGTCTACCAGGCCGGAGGTGGAGGAGAGGGTGGTGAGGAGGCCGACGAGGAGGAGTCCGACCTGTGAGTTGTTTTTGAAGATGTTTTAGCGAATAAAGCATCTTTGTAAACGTGTATTGTGTGATTTATGTGATTTTTATATTTTTTTTGGGGATTTCGCAACGACAAAAACAATAGAGGTACTGAGAGCTTGATAGTACGCCAACTCGAAAGGCCTCCTTTGACATTGCAGTTTTAGTCTCTGCTTTTTGCGGATTTCTTTTTCCACTCTCAACCGAATGGAAAGGGATGCGAAGCAAACTTGATTCGTCACTTTTAAAAATAAAACTAACAGTACGGACAAGAAAGAGCAATCCAAACATATCCCCACCCTCTACACCATTGCTTCCCCCACCCTCACCCCTCTCCTCCCCCCCAGCTCATCACAACACCAGAACCCACCCTCCCCCACCCTCCGCACACCCCCCTCACCTTCACATTTTTGTGCCCTTTACACAACAGAGCACATTCTTGAGTGTTGCTGTGAGGGTGAGCGTTTGACAATGGGGAAGCGTGGAAAGAATGGGCGCAAGCAGAACCGCCCCGCACGTGCACAGGCAACCACAGCACGTGTCTTGCTGGTGGTGCTGAGGGACCTTGAGACGACGACTGACGGGGAGGCAAAGCTTGAGACCGTGTTCTGGCTGATGTCGCAGTTCGGTAAGGTCGAGAAGATCTCGCTCTTCACTTCCCAGCGCGACTGCAAGGAGCAGGTCCTTGTGCAGTACGAAACACATGAGACAGCGTCGCTTGCGATGGAGTACCTCAACGGGCGTGACATCGAGGCAACAGGTGTGGACGACCAGCCCTGGAAGTGCACCTTCGTCATCGTCTTCTCGACTGTCCCAGAACTCTCCTTCAAGAAGGAGAACGAGAACAACCAGACGTACGAAGAGCTGAACACAAGCATCGAGGAGAAGGAGCGCACCTCGCCGTACAACTTCCTCTGGGGCGAGCAGGTCGCTGGGGACGGCTGGCTTGTCCCGCGGCAGGAGGATGAGATGAAGGGGCAGATCCCGAAGTGCACTTCGTCGCTCCCCCCTGGCAAGGTCGGGACGTGCATCTACCTCTCTGGCCTGCCGGACCCACCGAACAAAGAGGAGCCCATCATCACTGCCGACATGCTGTTCCGTGTAGGCAGCCAGTACGGCAAGATCGTTGCGGCGAAGGTGTTGTCGCACAATGCGAAGAAGGCGATCATTCAGTTCCACACCGAGGAGGACGCAGAGCGGATGAGGCGGTGCTTCGACTCTTTTGGCATCTTTGGGAAGAAGATCACCACTGCGAAGTCTACACTGCCGAACGCTTCCAACTGGAGTGGCGTGCTGTCTGAGAAGCTCATGTATTCTCTCCGCAACGAAGAGCCATCTGTCGAGGCCGAGTCCAAGGTAAGTCCATCACGCGCCGTGATCGTGTACGAATGGGATGTGCTGGAGAAGGAGGTGTATGCGGTGCTTGCCGCGCATGGTCTTGACCCACCGACGTTGGTCACCCCCGGGCAGGAGGGTGGTGGTGCCATCCTCGAGTGGGGACGCCGTGAAGAGCCCTTCAAGCTCTGCGGTTGGCTCAATGGCATTGAAATCGACGTCGGATCTGACACCATCAAGGCCCGCTGCTACTTCACAAACCCCATCCTCCAGTCCCCCGCAGAGGCAGGTCTAGAGCCCGCAGATGAAATCATGCCGATTGACTCCCTCCTTCTGCTCCTCTCTATGGCAGACTTCCTGACAGAGCTGCGTCTCACGGTATGACATTATGATTTTTCAAAAAAGCTGTTCGAAAAAGACAAAAAGTAATAACAAAACATGACAAACAGAGATACACCGAAAAACTGAAGGAAGAAGGCTACGACTACGCGCAGCAGCTGGTCGGCGTTGAGCGCAGCAGTCTTGAGGAAATAGGTATGGTGCCGTATCCCCATCCCCAGCGTCTCTTTACTCTTTTTGTTTTTTTCCCCCCGCACTTTTTTACCTAAGTGATACTGAGGTTAGCATGACAAAAGTTCTTAAAAACCTTCCCCGCACTTCACATTGTGCCTGAAAAATACCAGAATTTAATTTCTAATTTATCAAAACAATACCCCATATCAGGTGTGCGCCCCGTCCACGTCGACATTATTTTGAAGGCGCTCAGTCAAAAGAACGACTCTTGCTCTGTTGCCAAGGAAAAGCGCAGCCAGACCGAACCCACCCGACACTGGGGACAGGACGTTCTTCAGGTATACACTGCAATCATTTATCCCTCTCCACACCTCCTTTACCTCGTAGGGACCCCGCTCGAATACGTGCCCGGTGAATGGGGTGGTTCAGACGAGCGGAGAGTGGTGCGGGGGGCTGTTCACACGGGCGAGCGCACGGCAGAGCGTGGTGTTCCATTCGCAGAAGTGGGAGGACACTCCCGTGGTGGACCCGACGCCGGCGTCGTCAGCTTCACAGTACCCTACGGGGAACTGTGCGCCACCGTCGATTGGGACGATTGAGAACGAGACATTTGACATAGTGTGCGACCTGGGTGGTGGTGATAACGTGCTTGACGTTATCCCCGAGATTGAAAGCAGCCGAAGTGGCTCCGAATGTGGTGACGACATGATGTCAGACCTCCTCGATGTTGACATGGTCAGAGAAACGAAAACACTCGACGAAGTTGCCCTTTGTGCTATCGCAGATGAAGAAGCCGGTCGTCGCAGCCGAACCCTTGATATCATGGCATCAAGAGAAATATGATTTCATTTTTTTTCCCTTCAAATTTGAGAACGAAAAAAGGTTGGAAAAAAAAGGGGGAAAGAAACATAGAAAGAAAAGAAGGGGGAAGGGAAAAAAGAAAAACGAAATTTCCTCGCTCTGTCGTGTGTTTATCAAAAAAAGTTATTTTTTTGGGGGGGTTTTTTTGTTATTGATTTGTTGCTTCGCACCTCATCGTCTTCTCACTCAGATTCTGTCTTGTGGGGGGAGACAATAAACCGCAATTGCTTGGGAGCCCAAGCATTCCTTTCCCTTGGTGCGAAGAGGCCAAAAAATAACATAAAAAAACGAGTTGTGGGTCAGGTCTTTCTTGTGTATTTGGTGCGTGTTTGCACATCTCGTTTTTGATTATTTTGATTACATCTTACGTAGATGTAATCAGAACTCTCTCGTGGCGCACGTCTCTTTCACGCTTTTTTATTTCTTTATTTCCGGGGGGACTTTTTTTTTTTTTTGGAAACCAGAAGGTTTCCTTTCACCTTTTGTTGTTGGCTTGCAGGGTACTGTGTTTTCATCCGGATGGCCAGGATAGATCGGAGGTGCCTGCATCAATAACTATCCCCCTTTTATTTTTTTTTTCTTTTCTAAATTCTGTGGCCGCGAGTCGGTGTATCTATGTTTGTTTGGCTTTGTCTACACCAGAGGGCATTCGTTACGTTTTTACCCCCTTTTCGAGATTTCTTTCAAAGCTGTCTGTGTACGAGGCTTATTCATCTTTTAAGATTTCTCTTTTTCGTTTTTTTTTTTCTTTTTTTTTCTTTTTTTTTGGAGAGCATCCTTCCTCTCTCTCTCTCTCTCTCTCCAGCACTTTCAGGGTTTCGTTCTTCTTGCGTGTTCCAGCGCGATAGCGATAATGACACACCAATCTTACAATTTTTCTTTCTTTGTGTGTAACGAGGTGCATCTTTCAAGGGAAGGGGTTTTTTTTCGGCAAAACAATTTAAAAAAAAAACAAGAACAAAAAAAATGGTTTTGAGTGACATTTTGGGGTGCAGAACCCATGTGATGAATGATACAACAAAAAATACGGTATCAGGCCCAGAGTTTTTCTACTTCTCGTATAGGCCTTGCTTTTTTATTATTATCTTTGTGTCTGTGTAGCTTTTCCTAGCCCTTAAAAAGGTGTCATTGCTTATATAACGAACCTCTTGAAGGTATCGTCGGATCCAAATAATGGCTATGGTTTCGGTTGTCTTGCGACGTTTGGGAAATGGTGTTTGTCTTTTTTTCTTTTTTTTTTTTTGTAGAGGTCTTTTGTGTGCAGATACATTATTGCAAGTTTTTTTTAGTTTCCGTTTGATATTCTTGAATCGGTGTAGACGAGGATGGGCTGCAACTATCTTTTTATACACTGTTCACGAGAGGGCTTTGTATTTCAACTCTACCTTTTTTCGGAGTGTCAGTACCTGCGTCCCGACGTTTGCACTATCAACTTCACTTTTTTTTTTTTGATGTGAATCGAAACCAGTTTTTCTTCATGTCTTTTCCCTCTCAAAAATTCTTTTTTTTTTTTTTTTTTTTGTTGTTGAAATAGAAAATATGCATTTTACTATTCACCCCAGAAGAGAGGGAAAAAGGTTTTGGGGAGCACATCCCGTCTATATAGGCAGATTTTCAACAAAAAAAAAACAGAGACACACAAAAGAACTGTTACTTCCTTCCCCGCATGCGCAAATATATTACATCCCCCCACCCACACATACGCTTGCCCGAGCTTATGGGAATTTTATTAAATTAAAATCACCTCCTCCCCCCTGCTATTTCATTCCTCTCCCCCACCTCTCAGTTATTTATCTCGCCTCTTCTGCATCGAAGATGGTGTAGTGGGAAAATGCCGGAAAAGGATGGTCGCTTTCTCGAAATTCATGTAAAGACTTGCATGGTTGGGGTCCACCCCAGGTGCACCGGTCATGTACCAAGGTACTGTTATGAGAGCGCTGTTGTATTTCAAGTCACACCTTATTTTTAGATGAACTGTTCCACTTTTTTTTTTTTTCGGTACAGCCGGTCATGTACCAAGGTACACTGTTCACGAGAGGGCTTTGTATTTCAACTTCTACTTTTTTTTTTGGGGGGGTGTAAGGGGCGTGTGTGTGTATGCTTGAAAGCAGTTCTGGGTAGTTCCTGAGAGTGGAACATTACCCAAAGTGATTTGTGTACCAACGTTGTGTTACGTTATCAGAATTGGGGTATCTGGTGCTTACGGAAATCGGTCAACGACCTGTCAGCGACCTGTCAACATCGACCCCTCCCCGGAGCACCGGTAATCCCCCCCCTTTTTCTTCTTCTTTCCATTTTACGGAGTGTCAGGTTTCCCACGATGTACTGCAAGGTGTTGGGTATTTGTGACCTTTTTTTTGGCATTTCCAACATATGTGAACGGTACATGGTTTGGCGTTTGTGTGTGTGTGTGTGTGTGTGTGTGTGTGTGTGTTTTTTTTTTTTTTTTTGTGTCGCATTCGCGTGGAACCCACCCCCATCTTTCAAGGTTTCACATCTTGCCGCACTCTCTGGGGACACGGTGTACCACATTAACCACTCTATTCCTTCAAAAAAAACCCCTCCAATTTCTCATCATTTATTTTATTATTTTTCACACCCTTTTTTCTCTTCAGTTTCCAAGGAAGGTTTTTTTGTTGCACATTCTGAGTATGTTGCCTAAGTTACCCTCTATAAACTTGCGGAAATGTAACACCAGAGCACCTGACATTCTTGCGCCCACAGCGCTCGGGGTTGGCAAGGAAGCCCGTGATCATTAAAGCGAGTCTTCTTTCCAACCCCTTCATTCAAAGAAAAATAGGAAGATAGGGCAATGGCTGTACTGTGCTTTCTGGTGCACCATTAGTGGC
This sequence comes from Rhynchopus sp. YZ270_cl-10, assembly GCA_964035575.1. NCBI lineage: Eukaryota > Euglenozoa > Diplonemea > Diplonemida > Diplonemidae > Rhynchopus > Rhynchopus sp. YZ270_cl-10. Next base: position 1,718,487 of record OZ037833.1, on the reverse strand, counting down.
TAGCATCGGGATGTACAAGTGTACATCAGTCTGTTGCCGTAAATGTACGAAATGTTGGATCCTAAGTGGGTAAAATGTCCCAGCTTTTTTTGTACGGTCCATTTTTGTTGCGATATGTCATATTCTGCTGGAATACACAATACAGCCAGGTTGTGGGGAAGCATGGGTGCGTTGACGACACCTGAAGCAATGCAGAACACAAAAAAAAAAAGCACGGAAGAAAAAAAGTATAGTGGATCACACCCTAGGGTGGCTACACTAATACAACCAAATTTTCAAAAAAGAGTCGCTCACTTCACACCAAGTGTTGCTCCCTTGACGGGAGTAGGCCATCTCAACGTAAATACCTTTTCCAGCATCATCTTTGTTGTTGTTAAAGGGGGAATTCCCATATTTCCTACGAAGGTAGTCGGCAACAAAAAGTGTGAGGTAACCGTGTCTTTTTGGTGACGAAGCATGAGTGGATTGTACTCATCTCAACTTTTCTTTGTTTTTTTAAGACAATATGCGCACTCCGTGAGGTATATTTCGTCCTTTGACGATTTCTTTTTATGTGTTGCTTTCCGTTCTCTTGGTTCAAAAATACCCCCATTTTTTGCTGCCACAATTTATTGTATGCTTTGCAGCCTGCGGTGGGGGGTGCATCTACACCCTCTGGAGAAACGGATTTTTTTTTCTTATTCCTACGAAGCTTGCTTTAAAGGAGAAATAGTATTTACCGGGTATGGTCGCCAAATCATCCCTCAAATGGGAGGGTTGTGTGATCAAACGAAAAAAAAAACAATTTTACCGATTCTACTATTTTGTTTTCCCTTTTTTGCGTCCTATGAAACGTTCTTGCACAGCGGTTTTACTGCGCTTCCTTTTTTTGTGCGGTTTCCCAAAAAGAGAATCAATTTTTTTTTGTGAAAAAGGGAACAACGAATCGGAACGAACAGAACAATGCTACTCTGTTGGCTTGCCAGCATCCCATGCATTTCTAGCCCAAACAGGGAACGCTAGGACAGTGCAAAACAAAACCCCCCACACACAGGTCTGTGACAGAGCAGGCCATAGGGGTATGAAGGAGGGCTATGTTTGACAAATTTGATATAATGTCCTAGACGTGTTCTTCACCTCATCCATGTAGGGGGGTAGTGCAAAAGAAACAGAAGATTATTTTATGATTTCAATTTTATTATAGGTGACGGGTGTTAAGTTTGATGGGTTTCCTTGATACTTTCAAGTGAAACCCTATTTTTTTTGCGGTTGTGTTTGTTCGCCAACGGTTCAGTGTATGGGGATATTTGTGTCTTGAGATGCACATTTTTCATTGAAACCTTTTTTTTCTCTTCTTTTGATGCGCACGAGAGGCAATTTATCTTTCAAAAAAACAAAATTATTTTCAATTTTTTGTGTCGTCCTTGGGTGTGTCGGTGTGGTTTGTATCAAATCCACACTCTTTTTTTATAGATGATCTGAGCACAGCGAGACTTAGGTTCATCTGACAGAAAATATTCTGCATTTTATTTTGTGATCTTCGTTTCTATCCGTTTTATTTTATTTTTTTTGAAGTATTTTTTTAAAAGCCGGTTCACTATGCACTCACACACATGCCACTTTCAATCCATAGCCCCCCCTAAGGTTTTTACTAAATGAATCAAAAAAAAAAACAACCTTTCGGGTGTGTGTGTGTGCCCTACATACTGCGCCTGAAGCGTTTTTTTTTTCCAACACCTTTTTCACGTCGTTCTCTTTCGTTCCTGTTTTTGCTCATCTTCTTTCCACCCCGCAAAAACTGGTCCTTTTTTTTGAGAGCACGACTGGAAACAATGAGTGTTTTCTTCAAAAAAAAGACCACCAGAAAATCAATGTTTATTTTTTTTTTGAGAAGGGGGAGAGGGGTGCACAAAACCCTCTCCATGTGCAGAAGCGTTACCACTTAACTTACAAAGTTACTACAGTGAAATTACAATGCAAAACAAACAGAGTAGCAAAAAATAAAAAAAACAAAACCAAAACAAACTTTCAAAACCTCCCTAGTGCAGAAGAAACGACCCCTGAAGGTCGTATTAGACGAATTTTTTTTTATGAGAAAAAAAAACCCCACACCTTCACTTTTAGAACATGAAAAATCAGTGAAGGAAATTATTACTCTTTTCTCTCTTTTTGTAAAACACTCAATGTTATTGGAAACATAGTTAAAAAAATATCAACGATAGATCTGTCTTTACGCTTTGTTCCTTTTGATATCTCCCATCCATTATAACGTGCGTCACTCAGGCAAAAGAGCCATTCATCGCGTTGGATAAGGTGACGACGTCGGACCTCATGCATGCGCTCAATGTGACAAAGGTTTGTTTGCTTATCAGTTGCTCCCATTTTATTTTATTTTTTGCAATCGTGATTGAATTAAATAGCTGCGGTCAACGAAAAAAGACATAGTAGCAGAAAAGGACAGATCCGTTGGTACAACGCTAGTGTTCAGTTTCCATTGGGTGACGGATTTTGATGCAGCTACAGCAAAATCCCCACATTTTTTTCTTATTTTGATGGTGATCAAGGGTGATTAACCACAAAGCTTAAGTTTATCTTAAACTCTTTTTTTTGAACTGCATTCTTTTTAATGTTTTGCACTTTCAACTTTTTCGTTTTTTGTGACAAAAAAAAAATCGCTTCTTCTTTATTTTCTACGGGGTACACTATATACTATGGTTTCAAGAAATGGTGTTTTTTTTTGGGCCAACCCCACCTCATTTAAAAAATGAAGTGGCGGGGAGTGTGCATCAGCATCCACAAGCAGACAAGGCAGAATAGGGGGGGAAGGGTGCACATTCTTCTGGCTTAGTAAGACCATCCTCAGAGCGAGAGGCTTACGTACGATTTTTTCTCCCCACCCCACCCCCCTTTCTTTATTGTGCTTTCATCCAGATGGCTGGCATCGTACGTGGGTCAGTCGGAGGTGCCTGCATCAAAAAATTATTTCCTTCTTTCCCTCCCCCTTCCCCTTCCCCTCTTCTCATTCCGATGCATCACTTAGTGACAACATCCCTCCCGTACCCACCCGGGAAAAAAAAAAAACACAAGAAACCACGACGGAAACAAAACAAAAAGAAAAAAAAAAACGAAAATTAGGACACCAACTTACCACACAAAAAAAAAAATAGGGGTTTCGGGGAGGTTTTTTTCTTCTTCGAAATAATTTCCTTACAAATCCATCCCTACCCACAGAGCATTTCTCTTGCCCGTATCACATCTTTTATACTTTCATTTTCGCTCCGTTTTTCTCTCTTTACTCTTCATAATTACAATGCACACCCCGTCAAGCAACAAGTCTGCTGGACGGGGGAGGAAGTCGCGCAAGCAGCACCGTCCCCGTGCTCAAGCGACTACAGCGCGTGTTTTGCTGGTGGTGTTGCGTGACCTGAGGGTGGAGCTGAGCGGGGAGGTCAAGATGGAGAACATCTTCTGGACGATGACGCAGCTGGCGAAGGTGGAGAAAGTGTCGTTGTTTGTGTCGCAGAAGGACAGCAAGGAGCAGGCGTTGGTGCAGTTTGAGACGCACGACGGCGCGCAGCAGGCGATGGAGTACATCAACGGCCGCCCGATTGCGTCGTGCGGGAGCAACGGTGCGCCCTTTGAATGCACCTTCGTTGCCGTCTTCTCCACCGTCCCGGAGCTCTCCTTCAAGAAGAACGACGACAAGAACCACTGCTACGATGAGGTCAACGCACGTCTCGCAACAACCGCACGGTGTACACTTGACTTTGTCTGGGGCGAGCACCGCTCTGGGGAGGGCTGGCTGATCCCACGCCAGGAGGAGCACATGCGGGGGCGCATCCCTGAGAGCAAGACGGCGCTGCCCCAGGGCAAGGTCGGGACCTGCATCTATGTGTCCGGCCTGCCGGACCCTGTGGACGAGGACACACCGTACGTTACAGCGGAGATGCTCTTCCGCATCTGCAGTCAGTACGGCGACATCGTTGTGGCGAAGGTGCTGTCGCAGGCACACAACGCGAAGAAGGCGATCCTGCAGTTCCGCACCGAGGACGACGCAGAGGCCCTGCGGCAGCACTTTGAGGAGTTCCCCCTCTTTGGCGACGTCGTCCAGGCCAAGCCCAGCACACTCCCCAATGCGTCGAACTGGAGCGGCGCGCTCTCAGAGCTTTGGACCTTCTCCATCGTCAACGAGCCTGCCGGGCCCGTTGCTGCAACGAAGTGCCCCCCAAGCCGTGCCGTCACTGTCGCCAACTGGCACCGCGCAGAGGGCGCCGTCTTCTCATGCCTCAAGCGTCACAGCATGGACGACCCCACCTTCATTGCCGCCGTCGGTGCAGACGCACTCCTCGAGTTCGCCACCCCTGAGGAGGCCTTCATGCTTGTCGGCCGCCTCAACGGCAGGACCGAAGGGGGGCACACCGTGCGCGTCTGCTTTGCTGCCCCGATCACACAGGCAGACAAACCAACACGGTGCATGACGGAGCCGCTGTCGCAGACCCCGCAGGAAACAGTATGCACTTTGTCTTTATTAATAACCTTTACATAGCTTTCATCTTTCAATCCTGTTGGGCGACTCAGCACGGCTTTAGGCTTTAGGCTTTAGGCTTTAGGCTTTAGGCTTTAGGCTTTAGGCTTTAGGCTTTAGGCTTTAGGCTTTAGGCTTTAGGCTTTAGGCTTTAGGCTTTAGGCCTCTTTTTGATAATCTGTTTCGTGCCAGATAACATTTGCCAACATTTGACACCACTAACACCCTACAGCAGCTGATGCGCTGCAACACATGCCCTGCTCTTGTAACACCGCAGACGTCGTTCTACAACGACGGCGCCAGCAGCGAGGTGACCAGTCTTGTTGGGGACTGCTTCGCCACACCAATCCTGCTGGAGGACATGTTCGCCGGCATACCTGAGACAGACAGCAGCCGCGACTGCCAATCGGAAGGAGACCCTCGTGAGCTCTCCGATTCGTCCTCCCTCTCCCTTGACAGATCCAGCGACACGCTTCGTCGAGTGCGCACTCTCGAATCCTTCACCGGGCTTTCGTGTTAACCGTGTTGAAAGAATATAGCAAACCTCTACTCCGAACATCTGTAGATTGAAAATAAAGAAGCATCGTCCAGCATTTGCCAGTTGCCGATTGCGAAAGAATTACCCCCCTCCCCCGTTGCCTACCGCTCCCCTCTTTTTTTTACAATCACTTCACCCTCTCAATGCGCTGCGTCCCAGAGGCGTTAAAACGGCGCCCTCAATTCCCCCTGTTTCAGTGACTCCGCTAGGTACTAAAGTTCTGTTGATTGTCAACAGAACTTTTTGAAAATGGGGGAGAAAAAAAAAAAAAAAAAAAGTTCTGCTGAGTGGTTCAGACCCGTTCTACCTGTCAAAAAAGCTCAGGAGAAGAAAATATGGAGAGGTGAGTGCTCAAACGTCCCAAAAAAGTCAAAATCGGGCGTTGGAAAAAAAAAAAGTTGCGTACCGTGCGCCTGCGGCGCAAGCATGTACCCCACCACGTGGATCATCAACAGAACATTTTCAAAATCGGAAATCCTAGCGGAGAGCCTGCCCTGTTTACCCAAAAAAAAAAAAAAATTGATCTCATTTATGTGATTGCATCGGTTGGGCATTTGATGAGGTGTCTTTTCACAAAGAGATTTGTTTTTATTTTTGCATACTTTTTGAGAAATATGAAAATACATACGTGATGCCAAATCCTACGTTGCCTTTTGTGCCCCTCATTTTTTTTTGGGACGCATTTTTTTGACGTACGCATTGTTCGAGTTTTCTCCTTCTCTCTTCCCCGCTCTTCTTCTTCTTCTTTTTTTTTTTTTTTTGGTCAACTTTCAGTGTTTCCCAGCATCTCACCTAACTCTGAAAATAGGTGAGATTTTGCGGTTTTGCGGGTTTTTGTATAGGTGTGGCGAGCCCGGGCGCGCTTCGCGCGCCCGGGTCCCCACCTTAGCTCAAGTTGGGGGCCTCCGGCGGAATGCGAGAATTTCTCGGAGTTCGGCACTTCATTGATATTTGCACCAGGCACACGTGGTACACGAATTATCAGTAACCTCAGTACATTTACAAAATAAACGGCAGTCATGGCAGTCATGGCAGGCATGGCACCCAAGCGAAGCCACGGTACGCAACATTTCTAAAAATTGTTGACATAAATGTCACTGTCGTTGGAAGATTGGGGGGTCAGTTTGTTTTTGTGCCCAAAATTTCTCAGCACTGCTGACCAGGGACATTGGGAACATAGGGATTTTTGCGGAGCAAAAAAAAATCAAACAAATGGCGCCGCAGGCGAAAAAAAATTAGGGTACAGTGTAAAAATCTATCTTTTTTACAGCACATAGTCACACACCTAACCCTTTTTTGCGGAGCAAAAAAGGGAAAATGGCGCCGCAGGCAAAAAAAAATTGAGGTACAGCCTGGATGGTGCGGTCAGCAACCCAGTTCCCATGGTACTCCCGTGGTTCAACCATGATTTTTTTTTTTTTTTATTCCCCTGGGAAATAAAGTATACGAAGGATTTGGCACTTTTAGCGGGATTCTTTTTAATGATAATTTCACGCAGTTTTTTTATCGCAAATTAAAAACCCGCTCATTGAACTTTATTTCACGCGTTTTTCACTTTTTTTCACTGCAATTCCTTCAGAGCGGGATTTTATTTTTATTTTTTTCACGCTAAAACAGGGGTTTTATTTGGCGATAACTTCACGCTAAATTTTGGTACATCCTGCACCACCACCCACCTAAAAATTGAAAATTTCGAATTTTTTTTGCCCTTTTCCCATTTTTTTTCTGACACATGCAACATGCCGAAGGATGTAAGACGCAAACGGTCCTCCGACAGGAGATGGACAAGCACTACAGTGGTTTTGCTGAAGGACTAGCATTGTCGACACCGTACGTCCGTGAATGGGACCGCTTTTTAAGGAATTCATTGGCAAGCCTGACGGTAAGCCCACGGAAGCCGACTTCGTTTCGTACATAGTGTATCTCCGTGACGATCTCACTATCAAGACGAAGGACACACCACCCCCTTTACTTCATTGTGAGGAAGGTGGTGGCTGGCATGATATTCTGTGATGGGCGGGGATCTTCTGAATGTGTCTCGCTCTTGCACGACAGCCATTTCCCGACCTCCCGCTAGCACCCGAGGGGACACTGAGGTGGCGAGAGGTCGGGATGTAGCTTTGTGTACCGTTGAGGCAGCTTTCCAAACCGACCACACGCTGCGCTACGCGCTATGCGTACACGTGGTGTGGGCTTTTTAGGCTACATACTGTACGCGCTACACGCAAAATGCCGTTGTTGTGTGTGTAAAAACGTGGGTTGCGTGGTACTGCATGGGGTCACACGTGCACCACCCTGTGGCTCACACATGGTTCTGCCACCCCAAAAATGCGTATCCCACCCCACATACCAGGGTATGGGCCCAATTCACCAGTTTTTTGCAGGTTCCCGGCGAGCAAAAGCTAGCGGGAGGGTAATGAGAGCTACCTGGAGGGACACATTCTCGTTAGTTATTGCACAATAAATGAGTCCCGCTAAAAGTGCCAAATCCTTTCGTATACTTTATTTCCCGTGAAATAAAATTACGTATTCACCTCCTTTTAGCGGATTATTTTGCGATACTTCACTTATTTTTTTCCCAGGCTCGTGCACTCAATTTGCCTCGCTTCGCTCGGCAAATTAAGTAGCCCTCGCCTGGGAAAAAAATGCGTGAAGTTATCGCAAAATAAAACCCCGCTAAAAGGAGGTGAATAAATAGTTATTTTTCCTGCTGGTGAGATTTCTCACCTCACTTTTTTTTTTTTTTTTTTTTTTTGTGAGATTTCTCACCCCAAAATCTCACCGTGGGAAACACTGTCAACTTTTTCTCTTTTTGTTGTTGCTGAAGGAAGATTCAATGATTAATAAACCCCGCTGGCTTCACGTCCTCCCTGCTTTGTTTTGTCTGACTACGTGCCATCTCCGCAAGGTCTAATTGCATGCTGTTCGCATACAATGTGTTTCAATTTTGAAATGCATTCTTTTTGTAACAGGAACGCAGAATCACTGGAGTGCACCGTCACGCACGTGGGGAGGAGTGTTGCCCGGGAAGTGACAAAAAATGTCGTTCCCTTTGGCTTTTCAGTGCCTGCGTCCCAGAGGCGTTTTGCACTATCAACTTCACTTTTTTTTTCAATGTGACTAAGTACTCGAGACTGAGGATCATTCTACATTGTTTTCATTTTTTCATTTTTTTTTCTCCCTTTCTTTCTTTCGTGCGTGCATTTTTTTTGCATTTTCTTTACTCATCTCCGACCTCACTTTTTGAGTCGGACCAGTGTTTATTTTTTCTTTTCCAATCACTACCACACTCAGGAGGGTGTGTGCTGTCTGCATATATCCTAGCACGGGCAAAAAATATCCCGGCCAACTTTTTATCATGTGTCACTTTCATCTGTCTTTCCAGTCCCCCCCAGGTGCAGCCGTAACTAGGGGGGTCAAAACCCGCGATCCCCGATCCCCGATCCCCGGCTTAATTTAGGGGGGGGTTTTATGAGGAAAAATCAGGAAAACGGTAAAAAATGTCAAAAATCTGTTCGTTTGCACACTGTGAAAAAAATCGCGACCCACCGCTGAAAGCGCAAGGTGTTTACCTTGTGAGAGCCTGTGAGAGCTTATGAGGTCCTGTGCTGTGGTAGCGCACAGTACATAGAGTACACAGTTCACACCGAAAACACTTGCATTTGCATTTCCGGAATCCGTCCGGCCAGTGGTGGGGTCAATTTGCCGAAATGGACAAGTTCTCGTTTTTGGTCAATTTCCGCACACAGTATACACAGGGGATTGTTCGGGTGCCTATTTTTTTTTTTTTTTTTGGCCCAACCCCCTCGCAAGAAAGCAGGGTATTTTTCCACCCCCAGAAAATGCCGTTATTGGAAAGATTGGGATCCTCTGAATCCAAATCCGTGTTCCGGCCCAGGATTCAAATTGATCCTTAAATCTAATATTGCTAAGGCAGCATTTCCCATGCAGTTTGTTAGGGGGAAAATCTGGGAATTTTGGCCCGGGGATCGATCCCCGGCTTATGGCTACACCTGGTCCCCCCTCACCCTCCCGCTTCAAAATCACGGTCAGACCAGAGTTCCTATTTACCCCCCATTTTCTGCCACATTATAGTGCGGTGTGCCGGTCTGTGCGTTCTTTCGCTACAGAAATTTCCCCTTCATTGAGGCAGTTTGTCATTGAGACTGTGGGAAAGGGGTTCGTCATTCTTAGCCATTTTTTTTTAGGGCATTTGATGTGTTCCAAACAACAGGCTTTTGGTGATTTTCACCACCCCCGTGTCTTTGCAACCCTGTTTTTTGCCCTTGAAGAAGTTGGCAGGGGACATTCGAACTATGTTGCTCAATTCACAGTAATTCTCTCTCTTGCTTTTGCATTGAAAAAACAATGCGTTGTTGGGCTACAGATGAACATTGAGCACAAATCAAACTAGAGATGCTTACCAATAGCGTCGGTATTTGGTTGTCTGACTTACAGCATATGAACTTTGGTTTTCGACCAACTTTTTTTTTTGTCACCTCATGAAATGAAGGAGGAAATAGAAACAACGCACTTTGAACACACTTTGCGGTTCTAGGGAAGAACCGCGTTGCAGAGCCACTCCTCACCAAACAGGTCGAGGTGTGTGCGTTTCACCGCAACCTGTCTCCCATGGGTTTTATCGTGTGATGAGTGTTAAGTTTCTATTTTCTCCTTCTGTTTTCTTTGATAGCTTACCTGCATTGGTGTGTGTCCCAGAGACCACTTTCATGGTTGCTTTTTCAACGCATTCAACGTGAAGCCACCCAAAACCAACCGTCGGTCGAGCAAAGGCCGAGCGGTGTTACCTATTTTGCCCTTCTGTTTTGTTCGAACAGTAACACCGTGTTTTTTGTGGTTGTGTATACCACAGGTTGTTCGTTTCCGTCAAAATGCTGAGCCCGCAAATATGGACGCAAAAGAGGTCATCATTGCACACCTTTTGCGATGATTCCCTTCCATAACAGCGTCTCTTTTTAGGGCCTACAGAAAAAAAAGAACCTAAGGATTTCTAAAGTTTGCAGTTTCTCCACTGAGGACTAGGTTGCAATACCACCTTCCCCGCGCACCGGGCCTGTGGTGCAGGGACCCCGCCCCAAGCAGACTCATCAGGCGTCCTCTCAATGCGGTCCTATGCATGCAGTATGTGTCGTGGTGCATAGAAGGGTGAGCCAAGATGTGTGTTTTGCATCAAAAAGAACAAAGACTCTTTTTTTTTTTGACATAATGTTGTTCGATGCTTGCGTCCCAGAGGCGTTTTGCACGGTCAACGTTCACCCCCCTTTCTCCCCCCACTTTTCTCTTTTTTGTTTTGTCCCGTCTCTGCCGTACTCAGAGAGATGCCGGGGTGCGGAAAAAATAAAATAAAACACACACACACACACCAATCCTGTTCAAGGGGGTGGTGACATTGTGAGGACAGAAACCGGTCTTTTACCAATGAAAAAAAAGTGCGAGAGAGACAAAACAAAAAATAAAATGCCCAAGCAAAATTTTGGGTGAGAATTTTTGCAATTATGGTGTTACCGATCTGCTGTCGGGGACATGTCAACGACATGTCAAGGACATGTCAATATAGGGGGGGGTGTGTCATTTTCCCCTGTAAACCTTGTGTCAAGGACATGTCAAGGACCTGTCAATATGGGCCCTTTCGGGAACACCAGATTAGAAACAAAATAAAATGAACGTTGTACAGAGAGGGTAATTCGATTGGCCTTTTCTTCATAGAATAGTGCAAAAAAGAACCCCACAAATTAAAAAAAAAAACCAGTTGCGGAGAATACTGACCGAACAAAAAAACAAAAAGAGCTTTTGTAGAGATGATGCTGGGTGAAAAAAGTGCGTCCTGTGTATCTGCGTTTAAGAACGTTTGGGTGAGTTCAACTTCACTTTGTGGGTCGCCTACCCCCCTTTAAAAAGAATGAAAAAAAGCAAAAAAAATTGGCTTTGATCAGCATCAAATGTCAATACTAATTGCATTTTATGAAGTGTCTGCGTCCGCATGGGTCTCCACGCGAAGCGTTCACACAATCAACTCTCTTTTTTTTTTTTATGCCACTCTCGTACGATGCACAGTAATTCCTTGCAAAGCCATCAATCAGCACCAGGTTGATAGGAGGCCTTGCAGTCACGTTATGTGCATCAAAGCGAAGCGAGGTCTGATCCGCAAATGGACGTATTTTGGGTTTTAGCCACTTCGCCCATTATCCTTTTTCCTACAACAGTTTTTTTTTGTTTTTGTTTTTGTGTTTTGCCGAAGCTCCCCTCTTTTCCCCAGCAGATTGGAGATCCAAGAGAAATTGCTTTTGCTGGGCATTGGTGGAATTTGTGAATCTGTACCAATTTTTTCCCCCCTTTTTGGGGTCTTTGAACACAAAAGAATAACAGACCACTCCTTTTTCAAGGTGACTGAGCACGTGAGGCTTAGGTTCATCTTGTAAACTCTTATTTTGAGGAGCACATGTTACACCCTTCAATGCTTGCTGTTTGCTAAAATAGTGAGTATCGAATTTGTTTTTTTTTATTTATTTGGAAAAAGAGGATGTGTCTGAGGATGAGGACCGTTCATTTTTACATATAATTGGTTATTTTTTCGTGGTTTTCTTTAGTGTTCTTCGATCCCAGTGCGTGTCTGAAAGAAACTTTCATAAACCGGAAATTTGTATCCTTTTTCTCTTTCCCTTTTCCTTTGTTCTTCGTTTTCTTCTTTTTTTTTACTTGGGGACTTTCCTCGCTTCTGCTGTGGTAGCGTCACGAAGGAAAACACCCCCTTTGCTCTCTTGTCTCGACTATCGTGCATCAAGCATTGGGTGTAGCGAACGGGAGTGCCTGTAAGCTCACAGTTCAGCGGAAGATGGGTCGCCGGCCTACGAGCGGTTGTGTACCGCCCCCGTTCACACTACGGTACGGGCAAGCCATTAGGTTTCCTTTCACACCTTCCGTTGTTGGCTGCAGGGTACTGTGTTGGTTTTCATCCGGATGGTTGGTATGTACGTAGGTCAATCGGAGGTGCCTGCAATAACCATTCCCTTTTTTTTTTCTTCAAATAAAGCATGTAAGAAATACCCTTCTCTCTCTTCCCTTACTCCCATTCGATGAGCAATGCATGTGTCCCAAAAAGCTCATTCTTTCGAATTTTTATTCTTGCTTTTTTTTTTCTTCGTCTTTTTTTGAACTTGGTTTCCCGATTTTGGCCTGTTCACGGCAGCTCAAAGGGGAAAACGTTGGGAGGGGGGGCGTACCGCTCAGAACGAGAGAGCCCTGAAGGGACACAAACGATCATGTGTCCCTTACCCCTCTCCCCATAATAATCATAGGTTCTTTTTTGTAATAGTGCGTGCTTCTTCTGAAGTCCTTTCTCCCCCTTCTTTTCTCAATTTTTGTCTTTTCCCTACCCAGCCCCCCTCCCGCTACTTCGGGTTTCTCAGGTATCAACACCCCCTTACTGTAACACAGAATCCCAATCGTGTTCTTAAGGGTCATTTGTGTATGTCTCTGATCCCTGAAGTGCGTTGCGTGCGTTTTTTTTTTTTTTTTTTTTTTTTTTTTTTGCCTTTTTTTAGATTTTCCCTTTTGTTGTCAACGAACGTGTCTCTTCTCTTTGACAAACAATTTCTTTTCTACAACTATAACTGCCCCCTACCTCATTTTTTTTTTTTGCTTAGAATGTGGAGCAACGTGATGGCACCTCTTACAGTAGTCTCAACCTAAATGAATGTTCCAGTTGTATCATGGTAATGCCCAGCCAACTAATAATGCCTAATAGTGTCTTCTTGGAAACCCGAAGAGTGTACCCGTGAATGCGGGGGGGAAAAAAATATGCAGCTATGTATGTGTCAGTTTCACGTTACCTGGAGAATATCAGGTGATTGAATGAAAAGACAGTTCCAAAAAGAGTAGCTGGCAGTATTACTTACAGGGTTATTAAAATGATACAAGCGGGGCACGTTGTTGTTTCTTCGGTGACTAAGCGTGAGAGGCTTAGGTTCATCTTATGAACATTTTTTTTTACCTTTTTTTAATCTAGGTGCGTTGTTTCGGCGTCTTCACAGTTTCTAGGATTTTTTTTCTTTTCTCATTTTTTGAAAATATAACGCATAGTTTTTTGTTTTTGTTTGGTCCAAACACATTCTTTTTTTTATTACACCCAGCTGTTTTTCGGGAACGGAAGAACAGCCTAGAGAGGGGTGTCTTAATAAAAGGATGTTGTCACAAAAAAAAATACAGCTTAGAGCTATGATGCGATCTGGAGACTTTGGCTTCGTGATAAATACCGTTGACGTGAAAATGTTGGAACATTATGGTGGGGTATTTTTCAAGTATTCCAACATTATTACGTTACCAGTACCTTTTTAATAAAGGTGACTACCACCTGATTTTTACCCCGCGTATAGGTCCGTACAGGCAAAAACGGACCGTCCGTACGCGCTTTTACGCGCCTATACGCGGGGTAAAAATCAGGTGGGACTAAGCAAAAAGCAAAAGGCTTATGTTCGTCTTATTAAAGGTTTTCTCTCGGCGCTTCCCCCTTTTTTTTTCCGGTTCGTACGCACTGCTGGGTAGTACGGCTGCTCTTCTTGTTCTACACAAGAGTGGCTCGTTGCTATCCTGGTTGGTGCCGTTCCTTGGGGGGAGCGAGAAAGGGAGAGAGAGAGAAAGAGCGGGTCATAGTCTCAGATTGTCGTTCATTTCGGTTGGTGCACGCCATCAACTTCAGTATCCATGTTTTTTCCCCCCAGCTTTGTTAAAGATGTCAATCTCTAAAGTTGTTCGTCTTGCACCCCTAAAGATGCGTATGTACGTGAGACATTTCATCTTTCAACTTTGTTTCCCCTCCTTTTCCAGTGGGTCACGTTTTTTGAAAATTCATTTTTTTGAAAAAAAAAACCCCCACTCTCGCCACCACTAAGACACAGGGTACGCCAAAATAATTCCCCCTCTTCCTTGCAGTGCGGGATGGCCTTCGCCAAATTAACAATTAAATAGACATCAAAAGGCTGTCGAACAGCTTTTATGTGTCAGAACGGCATATATTTTTTTTCTCTCTCCCTGACTACAAAATCACTAGTGGTTGGCACAATTGCATGTATTCTTCTCTCCTTCTCAGCTTTATTTTGTTCTTTCCCATTTTTTTATTTTATTCTCACAGTGCGTGTTTATCACTCTTTTCCCCCCCTCTTTTTGGGTTCAATTTTTTAATCATTTTTCTTTTTACATGTCCCAGCACGTTTTCCAGGTATTATACGTCAGCAGAGCGTTTTTTTTAAACCTTGGTAAAACTTTCCTCCACCCCCTTTTGTTGATGACTAAGCACAGATGCTTAGATTCATCTTTTACCCACCTTTTTTTCCTTTATCCCCTCTCTTCTTCCAACTGTTTTCCAGGTAGGCAACTGCTCCCATAGCTCCCCCTCTCATCATCCCGCAAAAACCACCCCAGGTAACGTCTTCCCACCCCCCATCACCCATGCACTTTCACTATTCGTGCACGAGCCCTATTCTGTATTGTGTGTGCGTTTTTTAAAAATATTTACCATGGAGCAAAAAGTATTGTACAGACTATCTACACAATGGTGAAGTTAATGTAACGGTTTTACTTTGTGATTTTTACCATAGGCTTACAAGGGTGAAAATCACACATAAAACCACACGTCAAGTCATTTGCTGCAATCGTCGTGTTTTTGGTACATTAATCCAACAAAATTATCAATAAAAATAAGCAAGAAGAGATGTACACACACCCCTTTTGCTTTTCTTCTGTGAATTGAGGAAAAAAATATATGTTAGCGTTTTTAATACGGTTTTATGTAATCTAAAACTCTGTACCTTTCTTTACCTATACCCACGAGGGTGTGAGTAGATAGGTTGCGTGGGTTCAGTTGAGATGTTCCACAATAATCATGGGAGGCTTAGGTTCATCTTACGAAGGATTTTTTTTTTACGTTTTTTTTTTTTAATCTACCAAGCATGGTTACTAGTAAGAGGAAATAGAATCGACAGAAGGCGCCTGCAAATTTTTTTCTTCTTTTCTTTTCAGTGTTTATATTATCACACGCTCATACAGCGGAAAAGCACGACAAATTTGCAGAGCGGTACACGAAAAAAAAAAAGTTTTTTGTTTTCTTTTTATTCAGTGCCTGCATCCCACCGATATAACGGTGAGGTGTTTGCACTTTAGCTTCTTTTATTCAGTTGTCATATCCTGAAGTCTGATTCTATTTTTCTAAGGAGATAATAACGTCAGCCCAAGAACCCATTGTTTTTGTCTTGCTACACTTAGGGAAAGGTGTACAGGCTGTACTTCCTTCGTATACGATGCTGGACGACTCCTTCGTCAATGATCTTTATCAATTTTTTTTTCTGTGTATTTTTTGTTTGTTTTGTTTGTTGTGTTTGCAACACTAACCTTTTACCGGATTACCGGGACACTAACTCCCACATGGGTAGCATATAGAGTAACCCGTTACCCTGCCAAGATAAAGAGTTTATCAAGGTGACTAAATCACGAGAGGCTTAGGTTCATCTTATAAACCCTTTTTTTGGTAGTTTCAGCTTCGCCATTGGGAATATGTGTGACAAAAGGTGCGCAAACCCTTTTCTTTTTGAGCGGATTTTTTCAATTGCATTGTTGACCCTCTCAAATACTATCAATTCTGTGAACTGAAAGTATATGAATCTAATTGCACCCTTTAATCCGAAGATGACTAAGGTGCTGTGAGGCTTAGAATTATCCGACAAAAACATTTTTTTCTTTCTTTGCATCCGAAGGATGAGTGTTATGTGCTCGTTCATCTCTCCCCCCTTTTTTTTTACTTTCAATTATTATCTTAGTATCTATTGTGCGTGCTTTACGTTTATTATTCCTTCTGCTTCGTGTCTTTGCTGCGATACGACCACGTCCACGTACAATGTCTGTTGGGTGATGGAGGCTAAATCGTGCCTTCAGTGGCGCCTGCCACCATCATCACCAACCAAGTTTTCTTAAAACAACAACAATAAAAATGATTTTTTTTTTAAAGAAGTGTATCAATAACAAGAAAGAAACACAGTCAGACCAGAGAGTTTTTATTTTTTTTGGTGCATTTTTTCTTTTTAGCCCGTTCTCTGCCACACCTCTTATATGAAGAAAAAGTGTGCCGTCTGTATACAACCCAACCCCTCTTTTTTTTTAGGGACGTTCTCTCTTATTTTTTTTCGTCAGTTTTGTGCAGTTCCCCTTTCCCCCTCCCTCTCCCCCCTCCCTTCGCCAAGTTGTCTTTTCCAAATATAAAACAAAGCAAACAAAAAACAAAATGTTTTAACATTGGTAGGAGCTTCTTCTCTGCGAAACGCAAAAAAAAAAGGCAAAGGTTTCTCTACATTTTTTGTTGTATTGTTCTCCGTTCTGAGGAACCTACCCACACCCTGCTTTCAAGTATAGCACTCATCGCCATTACCGTTTTATGCCAATTCGGTACTATCTTTGCATGATGATAAAATGTTCACGACACTTCTGTGCTTGACGAAACTTTAAAAACATTTCTTGTTCGTAACAGCCTGAACGCTTTTCCACATCTTTCTTGCCTCAGTCTTGGTATAACCTTATCTCGACGAACTCCACTTTATCACCATCACTGCGTGTCCCCTGTCCTCGAAGTCTTTTGGCTTGCGGAATGTCTTTGTTAGTGATGAGAAAAAATAGGTTATTATATGGGGTGTCCCGGCGGTACCACACTAACACCCACCTACACATACTTTCATCCCATTTCACCGTATTACACATGAATTACGCCGTGCCCGGGACACCCCATTATACTTATGCAGAATCGTAATCTCCTCAAATCCGTACAGAATGTGAGAAGCCATCTCCGACCCTGGCAGGACCCTCCCACGGTTCAACTTTGCTGAGCGATGGTAGTGAAAAGGGTTGCGTGTCGCTTCTGTTTCTGTATACTGTCGTGTACTTCATCTTCTTCGAAGAACAAAACCCCAAACCCTCTCAGACCAAACGGTCTAACCTGTTGTATTGACATAGTGTGGGGAAGTGAGGAGCACGACAATCTTCGCGTATACTAAAAGATATCCTAAGATATGCCACATTCCCCTAATCATCCCTTACCCTACAGCCAGGGGAACATCGTTTTCTTTTCCCCCCCCCACCCCACCCCACACACACACAAGACACATTCTTTGTGTCTCTCTCCCCTTTTTTTTTCTGAATGTCGCAACCAAAGGGAAAGGCAGCGAGAGGGAGGCGGCCACCTATTAGAACACAGCCGCCAAATGCGAGAGTGTTGCTGGCTGTGATGAGGGATTTGAGCATGCAGAGCAGAGGGGAAGCGAAGCTGGACAATGTGTTTTGGATTATGAGTCAGTTTGGGAAGGTCGAGAAGATTTCGATTTTCACGAATTCGAAGGACAGCAAGGAGCAGGTTCTTGTGCAGTTTGAGACGCATGACGGCGCAAAGAGCGCAATGGACTACCTCAACGACAAGGAGGTCGACACTATCGGCAATGATGGACGCCGTTGGGCGTGCATCTTCATCATTGTCTTCTCCACTGTTCCTCAACTCACCTTCAAAAAGGCGAATGAACAGAACCAGAACTACGAGGACGTCAACGAGGCGATAAAGACACAGCAGGTCCGTCTCCGCTACGACTTTCTCTGGGGGAACCACCGCAACGGCGATGGGTGGCTTACACCACGCCAGGAGCCGGCCATGATTGGCCAGATCCCTAAGAGCACCTCCATCCTCCCCCAAGGCAAGATCGGGACCTGCATCTATGTGTCGGGCCTGCCGGACCCTGTGGACCAGGACACACCGACGGTGACAGCGGAGATGCTGTTCCGTCTCTGTGGGCAGTACGGTGCGGTGGTGGCAGCGAAGGTGCTTGCACAGACGCACAACGCGAAGAAGGCGATTGTGCAGTTCCAGCATGAGGCAGCAGCTGAGGCAATGCGGAAGCACTTCGACAACTTTGAGGTGTTCGGGCAGAAGATCACCTCGCGGAAGAGCCAGCTGCCGAACGCTTCGAACTGGAGTGGCGCGTTGTCAGAGAAGTGGATGTTTTCGCTGCGCAATGAAGAATCACCGACAGAGGCGGCAGAGAAGATCACCCCAACCCGCGCTGTGCTTGTCCTCGACTGGAGTGCGAACCTCGAGCGTGAGATCTCCGTAATCCTCAAGCGCTACGCCCTCGGCCTCCCACGCGTCTTCCCCCAGTCCGTCGCAGGTAACGCCAGCGCAGCCGTCCTCGAGTTCCGCACCCGTGAAGACGCCTTCCGCCTCGTGGGGCACCTCAACGGCATTCTCTACCCAACAGGCGCAGGTAATAAGCCCGCCCGCATCAAAATGTCCTTCACCCGCCCCCTCACCCCCTCACCGGTCATTGTCGAGGACAAGCCGCCGGAGCTCGTCTCGCCCCTCGGTGCGTTGAACCAAGGGCATATGCAGATGGTATGGAATACGAAGTTTTTGGGGTAAAAAAAGGACACAATTATTCTGAAAACATTCAGACAACGCGAGGTTTAGCTTATCATATTTTGGCCTCAGAGAGGTTTCCTCTTGAGTGCAAAGATGTACCTAAAATTGCAGCAAAAACAAACTGGGGTTTTCACGAAAACAAAACCAACAAAACACATACAGCTGAACGACGGGTTCTCCTCCATGAAGGCACGGCAGGTGGAGCACGCGTCAGAGTCTATGCAGAGTATCGACCACGAAGGATCGTCGCGGACACACACAGACGTCGCCTCACTGACCATTGAGGACTTCCTTGCGGAGCTCAAGCTTCAGGTATGGGCTTTTTTTATATATTTTTAGAAACAACGCAACACGAACAGCGCTACACCGAGATGCTGCAGGACGAAGGCTTCGACTACGTCAACGACCTCATCGGCTTTGAGAACAACCGTCTCGAGGCTTTCGGTATGCACCCTGAACACAGCCACACATGAGGCCTTCCCTTCCCCGCACTTCGGGATATACCCCCAAAAAAGATACATCATAATGTCAAAACGCACACAGGATTGAAACCCGGCCACGTGAACCGTATTGTGAACGCACTGCGCCTCCTGCAGAACAACGCCATGCAGGACAAGCGCAGCCGCACCGACCCCGCAGCAGACCGATGGCCCGATGAGCTCGAGGTTTGCTTTTCATTTCCTCCCTCCCCACTGCACCAAAACACTTCAAAAATGACAAAAAAAAAAAAAAACTGTCAATAGATTTGAGTCGACTTCATCTTACCCTTCTTTCTCCTCACTCTCACTCACTCACTCTCTCTCCTACAGGATCCACGCGCCTTCTCCTGCCCTGTGCAAAATAGAGACCAAGAGGGTGGAGGCGTGTTTGCCTCGCAGAACTCTGTGCAGGGACGCCCGACCGTACCTGTTGTGGCAGCTGCAGGGGCAGCGTGGGGGTCGTCCATCACGCCGTCTGTGAACACAAGCTTTCCTGGGGGGAGGACGGGGCCGGACCCGGCGAAGACTGTGGAAGCGTACTTCGAGCCGGGTGGGCATGAGAGTGTGTTCAACGCGATCCCGACAGCGAACAGCTGCCCCAACTCTGAAGTTGACGGAGACGACCACCAAGACTGTCTCGCAAGCCTTGAGATGGACGTCCCGCAACGCACACCACGTGACACAAAAACGCTTGATGGGCGCGCCTTCGTCAACATGATCGAAGGAACATCTGACGACCAACGCAGCAAAACCCTCAATGTTTTCATGCCCGCTACAAACCCTGAGGATTAAAAAAAATGGCATTTTTTTTTGAGTACCGAAACCTACCTCTTTTGGGGTGGTTGTCGATTACAAAAAAAAGGGGGGGATAATTTGTCAGAACGAAAAATAATGTGAAGATACTGTGGACAGATTATATTACAGAAAAAAAAATTGATCCATTTTCTGAAAAAAAAGGGGTGAACGAAAGGTAGTAGCAAATTAGGTTGGAGTGGGGGAGGTTTTTTTTGGGTTTTGGGTTGTGCGTTTTGAGAGGTTGGATTTTTTTTGGAAAATAGGGGAAAAAATGACCGAAACAAAAATTTCTGGGGAAATGAAAAATGGTGTATATTGGCTCCCTTTGTTTCTTTGGTTCGGTGACTAAACGTCGGAGCCTTGGGTTCATCTTACCAACTTTCTGTTTTCTTTGTGGCTTTTGCCACATCCCTGTTTCCCCCTCCCAATCCACACCGACTCATCTGAGTTTCTTCAGGTATTTGCCACTGTAAGCAATATGTAAGCAACTGTCAAGTACAGTACCGAAGGACGCAATGCCCTACAGTGGGTTTAGTGTCCAGGTGTTTGTGCATATCAAAGCCTGTTTTTTTTTTTTTTGCCAGCGTGCTCCCACATGATAACGATAGTCGTCAAAGATGTGCACGAGATATGCATTCTTCCAAGTGCTTTTTTTATATATCATTCTTGTGGAATATTTATTTGTTCTTTTTTTGGTGTCACTTTTTGTTATGCAATAAGGAAAAGAACGGAAACGTCCTTGGGCTGGACGTTATATTGCATCCGTTGGGGGGGGAGGCCCTGATGTGTGGCACTCTCCTCCTGAAACTCTGTGCAGGTCTACCTGCGGGTAAAAGGTGCTGGGAATGCTACCCCTGGGTGTTGGAGGCAGGCACACTACTTATGGAGGGAACTGCTGGAGCCCTAGCCATAGCCATAGCCCCCATAGGAAACTCGCCGGCAGCCGGGAACCCTCCCTGGGCTAGTACAATGATGAAACTTCAATCTTAAGTCAACACCCATGGCAGCCGCTTTGGCGGTCTGTAAGGATAGCCTTGATTGATGATTTCTGTATTCGCACGTGATCGCCTTTTCGGCACGTAGCTAACTACCTGCGTTCATGAGTAAAAAAAGCTAAAACGTTACCTTGTATTGTACTAGAAGGCTTTCTGTTGCAGAGTGTCTTCGCAGCACTGTGTTGTTAAAAAAATATGCACTGCACTCACGGGGTATTTTTTTCCCCTCAAGTAACCAAAGCGATGCTTAGGGTGCTTGACGTTCTTTTTTTTTTCTTTTGCATTTTTTTTTCAGAATATTCATGGGTTTCAATCAAAAAAATGGGTGGGTTACAAAAAAAAAAAACAACAAAAAACTCTTGTTCAGACAGTGTTCAGTGAGGTGGAGGGGTTTCACTGGAAGGTTGTGCGGGCTGTGTCCCCACGAGGAAAAGGGAAACTGCCCCCCTGCTCCAAAGCAGTACTAGTGACACGGCTGCCAACAAAAAAAACTACCGGTAGTCAGCGTCACGCCTATTTCGGTAGGTTTCCAGTGAACAAAAACAAAAAAAAAAAAAAAAAAAAAAAAAAAAAACAACAACAACGACATTAGGCTCTCTCCCTTGGCAATATATCCCCAATAGCTAGTCGTTACCACACTTTCCTCTTCCTTGGTGGGAAGTGTGTGCTTGATCTGAAAAAATTAGGCAAAAAACCCTGTATTTGGTGCTACGTGCAGGAACAAGGGAATGTGCACCCCTGATGCGATTTAAAAAAAAAAAACGCAATTTGGTGCACGTTCTCTGTCGCTCTCTCTCTCTCTCTCTCGTTACACTTTTATCCTGAGGTGACTAGGTACAGTGCTGCTTAGGCTCATCTTATCTTTCTTCTTTTATCCCACCCCATATTCCGAACACTTTCCCCGAGGAGACATTGCTTTTTTTTTAAAAAAAAACCCCCTCTTTCATATTTTTTCAAACAACCATGCTCAGACGAAGGGATAAAAGGCATTAATCCAAGACCTATCTCACCCCGTGGGGGCTCGCTACCCTGTATCCACGACGACACTTGTCATGATATGACGTTGTAGCGGGTTCCACGCAACGAGAGATAGGTCAGGTGAATGGCTGCGTGCAGATCACACGAGAAAAAAAGGT
Organism: Rhynchopus sp. YZ270_cl-10; assembly: GCA_964035575.1. NCBI lineage: Eukaryota > Euglenozoa > Diplonemea > Diplonemida > Diplonemidae > Rhynchopus > Rhynchopus sp. YZ270_cl-10. The sequence goes on along the minus strand of OZ037833.1, from coordinate 1,696,578 downwards.
GATCATTCTTTTTTTTTTTTTCAATTTTTCAAGAAAAAATGGGTACAGACCCACAGTGGGCGATTGTCAAAAAAAAAACCCCCCTTCCCCCGAAAAAAAAGTTTATCCAAAAGACACCGACTCGAAAACAGCATTGCAGCAAGTATACTTATGAAAGTCCTTCAGACCAGCCTCTCCCTTTTTTTGTGTGGTGCCAGTATCCGCCGGTGTCCCCGGTGAGATATTTGCACTATCGTAAACTTTTTTTTTTTTGTGATCTCTTTTTTTCCCGATGCCTGCATCAGAAGCGGTGTCTGTATCATTCATGTTGTTTTAACTCAACAAATTTGTTAAAAAGTGAAAACTGTCTATATGGCAGCTACACTAATCTAACAAATTAATCGAAGAAAAAACATACGAAAAGTATACATAGCGCTCCAATTAGACTCTAACTAGATAATTAGAGTCGGCAGTTCGAGTATAATTAGAGTCTTTAAAACTCTAACTGAACTCTAATACTCTAACTGGACTCTAATTAGAGTCTAATTAGAGTCCTATAAGAGGGTCAATAAAGAGGGGCACATCAATCAATGCTATAGCCATCAACCCAGGGGGCATAGCTAGTGCAAGAAATTCGAATTTGTAATCCAGAAAGTCTGTTCTCTGCTTGCAGAGAACCAGACACAAGAAAATATTGTTTGTTCCCCCAGAAAACCAGTGCACAATTCACACTCCTTGTGGATGGTCTTGTTGCCTTTGTAGCACAGGAATTTTGGCCCAGGGCATGCACTTGAAGCATGGCTATTTGGTGTATGGGGCAGGGTGTTGTTTTGTTATGAATTCTCTTTGGTATAACATCTAAGTCAATCGCGGGTAGTTGTTCAGCGCGTTCAGGCTTGGATCTCTCCTGGGTTCATAAGTAGTATTTCTTCGGATGAAATGAACGTATGCTCGCTATAGATTTCCCGTCAACACAGCCGTTGATACTGGGATTATCCCTTCGACCCCTTAGTGGTAGTTAAACGCGATTGACATTCACATTCCTAGAGATGAAAGAACAAGACACCACTTCTGTACCCGCGCATCAAAATTGTAGAAAACTTTGCACCCGAAACACCTTCAATAACGCCCGCCAAAAGGCGCCCCTTGTTGCTGGGAGTTGGTTCTCATGTTTGATACCTGCACAGCGGGCATTCCTCTGAGTCCAACGCTGCTTGGCCTGTCTGCGCCGTTGCACCGAAGGTGCACATAGAGTTTTTGCATCGCATTCCCTAATGTGTGGGTCACTCACACTTGAGGGCATGTGCCACTGCGCGGGTTTGAGTACCTGGGTACCCATAGCTGAGAATAAGCCGGGTCCCGAGTCCCGGGTTGCGCCTACTCCCGGTACTGGGTACTAGGTACAGTAGGACTAGGACTAGGCCCCCACCCTCCCGCGACCGGGTCCCCGACCCGCTTTCAGGCGGACCCACAGCGCCTTCACATATTGTGTCCTGATAACTCGGTTCCCCAAGTCTTATTTTCAGCTATGTGGGTACCTGGGCACCTGGGTCCTACAGAGGAACCTTAGGGGGACCGGTTCCTTACGGCGTTTGCACCTACAAGAAGCCTGTTGTTTTACTCTAATTAGACTATAATTAGAGTGTAGTTAGAGTCTAATTATGCTCTAACTGCACTCTAATTATAGTCTAATTGAAGAAAAGCGACTCTAATTATACTCTAACTGGACTCTAACTGACTTGGCCCAAAATCCCAGACTCTAATTATACCCTAATACTCTAATTAGAGCGCTATGTATAGAAAAGGGATCACAAAAAAGAAGAAAAAAAGAGGAGACTGGCATGTGTCTGTAATACCGAGGAATTAGTATAGTCTTTCCTTTGCTCTGTTCCGATTGGATTGGGTGAATCTCCTCGTAAAATCAAAAAAAAAAAAAATAAACATGATGCTATTTTTTCCCTAGTTCCCCCTCAAAACCAGAACAGTGTTTTTCCCGCTCCCCTTTTTACGTTTTTTCCCCTATTTTTCTCAGTGGTTTTTTTGGTTGGCATATGTGTGGGCAGGGAGTTACCCTCCAGTGAAGTCTGGTCTCCTTTTTTGTGCTGCTTCTTGCGTGTTACGATAGAGGTGAACTGCTTTTATCTGTCGAAATATTTTTTTTTAACTGATACCTGCGGGGAAGCGTGTTGGGTGGTGTGACCACCCCGCTAATACCGTTGCTTCGTTATTGTTTCCCCCCCACCCCCAGAAAAGACGTTTTTCTTTTGTCCACTTTTCCGACTTCCCACCTAACTTACGTTCAGTACAGTGTATTGTCTGCATTTGGTGAAGTGTCCGCGATTTTTTTGTGTTTTTTTTTTTTGTTGAAGTACTTTTTTTTGTTCCCCTTTTTTAGGTGACTACGCACAGGCTTGTAGGTTCAATTTTTTTTGTGTTTTGTTTGCGTGTTTGTGTTCGGATTTTTCTTGAAGTGCCTGCACTACAAAAAAAAATCTTTTTTCTTATTTGCGATAACACCTCTCCCGCAGAACTCAGAGTTGGATACGTCTCCGCTCTCAGAGCCAACATACAGGGGGGTGGAGGAAAGTGAGCTACTAAACGAGATACATCCCCCCCAATTAATGATGGCAGTATTGTGATGGGAGCCCATTGGAACACGCAAAATACATCAAAATACATCACAATACACGTAATGTGATGTATTTTGCGTATTCCAATGGGCTCCCATCACAATACTACCATTAAGATACATCCCCCCCAATACCCACCACTCTCTTGAGGGATCATTTTTTTCCACCATTTGATTGGGGGAGATTTCGAAGACATGCTTCGGAGAGTATTTTTTTTTTCTTCTTTTTTTTTTTTAGCGTCTCTCGCCCCCGCCGCCAGAATTTTGAATTTTGGGAAAAAGTTCTGTTGACGATCATCAGAATTTGTTAGGTGGCAGCCCCCCTTTGGTCTCGTTTATTATTATTATTTTATTTTACCTTGGCCTTTTAAAAAGAGGTGGCTAAAGCACTGTGAGGCTTAGGTTCATCTTTACATTTTCCCCCTTTTTCTTTCACTATTGCTCTTCTGTTGCAATTATGAAATACCTTTGTTTCCTACAGTGTGAAGGATCCTATAAAAGCAGTCAAAATGAAAAGGGACGAGAGTTTCCCCCTTTTGTCGAAGCGTCGCTACAGATTTGTATTTGTGGTTTTTGTTTTTGTTTTTGTTTTTATACCTACAAGCGTAGCTTAAAGGAGAAATAGTTCCTCAGATACGGTCGCCAATCACCCCCCCTCAAACAGGGTAATTGTGCAATCAACGAAAAAAACCTTTTTTCCTTTTACTTACCTATCAGAGTTACTATTTTTTTTTTGCTTTTCGTACAGAATCTAGGATGTGTATGCAACGGCATATTCAACCTTTTTGTTCTACCCTTTTTTTCCCTCAGGTGAGCGCAAGATCTCATGTTCATCTCTACCAACTATATATTTTTTTTTGATGTAAATGGACAGCCTTACCATTTTTCAAAATTTTGAAAAAAAAAAAAAAGGCGGTGGAGCCATGGAGGGGTGTTTTGTTCACTCTGCACCATCTGATTGTTTTTTTTTTTACTCTGTGTTTTGACGGTGTTTGGCTCTAAAACCTCCGGCAAACGTAGGGTTGAAAATTAGGTGGTAAAATGTACACAGCTTTGAAGGCTGAAAGGCGTTCGGGGGGGTGGTGGTAAAGGGGGGGTGGTTGCCACAACAACAGTGAAGGCTACTGATGTATTGCAGCTACACTGAGCAGATTGTTCAAAAAAAAAAAATGACAAAAAAAATAGCGAGAGGACGTACTACGTCTTTCTTCTGTTGTACAAAAAAAAAGCTTCAACCCCCATTGAGTCCACAACCTTAGTTTTCCCACCTGGGGGTGCCTAAGGTGATTTATCTTTATCGACACAACAAAATTAACCACAAAAATCAACTGTAAAAAAAAAAAAATGAAACGCACAGCATCTCTTTGTACCATTGGTATTGGGTCGTGTACCTAGTTCAATTGGTGTAGAGATTTATTTGAGATTTATTTAAGGTGATTAAGCAGAGAAAGAGAGGCTTAGGGTCATCTAAAAAGCTTTTCTTTATTTGACGCCCTCGAGGGGGGGGGGGGGGGGGGGGGAAAGTCGGGGGCAACAGTATCGGAGTGTACCATTTGGTAATGTTATTTCAATGATGATATAGGTGAGTGACGACACCTCCCCCCTTTTTTTTGCCAGTTTGTGTGTTTAGGAAGGCAACTTCCTCTTTAGCCCCGCCGACTCCATTTTCTTGGAGCTTTCCAGGACCGTACCATGCTCCGTTCCCCTAAAAAGGGATGGTAAAAAAGAAAAGTTTTCAAAAAAAAAAATGTAGTGCCCCACCACATCTCGTCAAGCAAGTTCCCCCTGGAATTGCATGACAACAACCAATTTTTTTTTATAAAAGAGAAACGAAACAAAAGCGCATTTTTTTTTACCCCCTCACACACCCCCTCCTCCCTTTACCTCCCCCCTTCATCAACCACTACTTTCAGAGAGGGGGTTTCTAAAAAATGGCGCGACGTTCACAGTTTGATGCCTTATCCTTTTTCTTCTTGGGTTTGTGTTGTTTGGGGTTTGTGAGGGGGGTTGAGGCTGCAACAGCACTTGTAGGGGAGTGTCCTTGCCAGGCCGAATGCGCTGATGTGCGGTATCCCCCGAAGTACAGCACCTTTGAGGAGAGTGGGGTGCGTCGGTGCTTCCGTCCATTTGACACTGCAATGAGCTGGGAGGAGGCGGGGGTGGCGTGCAGGAGGGACGGCGGGAAGCTTGCGGAGAGCGAAGCCTTTTTGACAAACAACCTCTTCGTCTCCTCCCTCTGGGTGGGTGCGACCACAGAAGGCGACAGCCCCACGCTCCTATGGAACTCCACAAAGCTCCCCCTCAGCACCGCCTTGGTCTCCCCCCACGGCGACGCTGAACACTCCTGCGGGTTTTTGTACGAAGGCGGCCACACGGTCTACCGCTTCCAATGCAGCCGTGCGATGAAGTTTCTTTGCGAACGCCCGCTCATCTCATTCGCACCACAGCGTTTGGAGCTGACTGCAGCGGAGGGTGCAGGGCCGTTGTTGGGAAGCAGGTCGTTAACGATTAATGTTGGGGTAAATGGGGCAGCGCCGCAGGATATCTTCTTTGTTCTCTCAGAGGCGTGCGGGTTTGCTGACCTCAGTGATATGTCCAAGGCTGATTCTGCAGGGGTGTGGTCTGCTCCGTCGCTCACACCGGGAACTCTTACTCTGTGCTGGCACGGACCGGATACGGAAGTACCAGGGGTGGTGAGGGTCGCGACGCACACAACCGGTATTGTAGTCGTGGTGAACCCTGCCCCAGAAGTGCTGGCAAGCAGCATCCTCGTCCCCGCAGCCATCCTGCCGCATACGATAGTGTTCGAAGGCAGCCACATCGATAAGGACGCCGTCTTCGCGCTCTACCCGCTCACAACCGCTGTGCTGTGCTCCGGGGAGGCGGTGGTGTCGTGGACGTCGAAGACCGCGTTGCTCCCTGAAAGCCTTCCGGTGGGTGTGTGGTCTGTCTGTGTGGCGGCGTGGGGCACTGCGGTGACAACGCTGACGCCTTCGTATCGTTCAACGGAGAGCAACGTGACGATCCAGACGAGACCTACCTTTTTCTCGGATGTGTTGTACCTGCCGTTGGCAGTGGCGTTGGCGGGGCGTGGTGTGGTGGTGCGGGGGACGGGGCTGGATCAGAAGCATATCTGGCTGGCACTGTCGTCGCAGCAGATGTGCACAGCGCCTACCGACGCAGCGCTGCTGCGTGCAGACATGGTGTACAACCTGAGCAGCACCGCAGACCAGGGCCGCTCCCTGCGCCTCTGCTACGCAGTGTCCGCCCTCGACTCCGTTGCCCCCACCACAGCGTACACAGACTCAGGGATTTCGTTGACAATCACGTCCAAGCCCGACATCACCGTCAACCCCATCGTCACGCACACCAAAAGCTACGCCGAAGGCATCTCAGGTGTCACAGTAGAGGTCTTCGGACGCAACTTCAAAACCCGTGGCACCTCCTCCATGCTCTTCATTGCAACCTCAGACACCGCGGGGTGCACATCGCCGGTTGTGGGGAGTGAGCTCATTGGTGATACGGTGAACGGCACCGGGGTGACAGCGCCGGTGAGCGGGAAGGTCTACGTCTGTGTTGTGTGTGCGGTAAGTGCCGACGCTCCTGCGCTTGAGGTGTACCCCACCAGTGTGGTGCTCGACATCAGCCTGCCGCCGTCGTTTACCCAACAGACGCTGTGGGTGAGCGCCATGCCCATGCCCCTGCCGCAGGGGCAGAACATCGCCAACCTTGAGGGCATCTTCTTCGCCCTTGCGGAGGACGTGCTATGCGCCAACATCGTCGCCCATGCACAGGGTGCGCTCCCTGTGCTGGCCCTCCCCGCAAGCGAGATGCTGACTTACACAATGTGCTGGGGCCAGGCCAGCACCGGTGTGCCGTCGCTCTGGCAGCCAACAGAGGTGGTGTACAACATCCTCCCGCAGCCTGTGGTCGACACTGCTGACCGTGGCTCGGTGCGTCTCCCACAGAGTGCGTACTCAGGTGTGACCGTCGAGGTGCATGGGGAATACCTGCGCAACCTGACCGCCCTCTTCGTACAGGGCGACTGTACCGGCAGCGTGGTGCACCAAGAGGACCTCTCCTGCGACCCGTGGTGTTCCGTCGTGCAGGTTGCAGTGCCCGGCGGCCTCGAAGGCGGGACGGACTACGTGCTGTGTGCAGTGGTCGGCGGGGTCACTCACTCTGCAGGGCTTTCAGTTGCAGTGACCAGCACTCCTTCGGCACCTGTCCAGCAGCACGTTGTGTCGTTGTCGGACCTAACCGTGGGGACCAGCGTTACCTTGCTAGCGACAGACGTGCACTTCGCGTTCTACCGTGTGGTGGACGAAGACGTAGCGTGCAGCACTGCCACTGGGGAGGTCGTGTCCCTCAGAGACGGTGTTGTGCACATCGCAGCGAATGACCCACGTTTCGTCCCGGGTGTCCACGAACTGTGTGTCTCCTCTGGGGTTGCGTCCCCAGTCACGCCCTGGGTCGCGTTCAATGTGACGATCGAGTCGCTCGCGGCGCCGACCTTTGCCACCCAGCACCACACCCCCGCAGCAGCAGAGCTGTGGCACACCGTGCCCTACGCCGTGACGCTCTCGGGCACCGCCTTGGCACAGCCACTTCTCTACAGCGCATGCTCCGAGCAGTGCCAGGAGTGCTCCTTCCAGGTGCGTGCCGACTCCGGTAATGTATCCCTCAGCCATGCGTGGGTGAAGTCGCAGTCTGCCGGCGCCACCTTCCACCTCTGCTGGGCGGTGCAGGTGGGAGACGCCCTCCAGGCCACCGGCGTGCAGATCACCGTCCCAAACATGGTTCCGCTGTCCCCTGTCGCTGCGAACCTCACCTATGGCGAAGCAGTACCTGGACCTGCCTCGATCACAGTAGACAAGGCGCCTGGGTTGTGGGGTGCTTTGGTGGCGTCCGATGGAAGTGTTATCACAACGTGGGACGATTTATCAGATGGCGAGTACCTCGCAGACGTGAGTGGTCTGACCAGCGGCGAGCAGTTTGCGATGGTTGTCACGTACAACGGGATGACGGGGTTGACGCTTCCTTCCGAGGTCTCCGTACGGCGTGCGGGGGTGCCCATTTTTATGGCGAGTGTGATCCAGCTGAGTTTGACACAGCTGCTTCTGGGAAGCGCTGTCACTGTGTCGGGAAGCTTCATCCAACGTGGCATTGTGGGTCGGGTGGGCTGCACTGCACCACGGCCAGACATTGCGGTATTCCCATTCACCTCCACGTCCGACACGACTGCGGCTGCAAGCATCCCCGCCATGCCCACTGTGACCGGACTCTCGGAGGCGACCAGCTTTCCGATCTGCTGGGCACCCATCGTCGACGGCTCTGCCGACTGGGCTGCTGGGGGCGAGACCGGCGTGGTGGTGCAGATCGGAGCTGTCCCTACCTTCGAAGCTTCCTCTGCACTGATGATCGACCGTGTTGCCGTGCTCGCAGGTGCAGGGTACTCCTTTACCCTTGCGGTGGACGGCGTCACAACCCCGCTGTGGGCGGTGCTCAGCGGTGACATCACATGCTCAACACCTCTCGCATCAACACCGTTCCAACATGCCGGCGCGTCTGTCTCAGCATCCCTCTCTGCGTCGGTTGTCGCAGCACTTCCCCAAGTGTCGTACCTATGCTGGTCTGCATTTGAGGATGGTCGTCTCCCACAGCGCACCGCCTTGGCAATATCAAAGCAGGGCGACCCAGTGTTCACACCATGGACAGGTGTGCTGCTGCCGCAGGATTTGATTGGAGGTGCTGTCCTAGAAATGGCCCTCTCCGGTGGGGACGAAGGTGTCGTGGTACGCCTTGTGATGGACACTGATGCTTGCGACGCACCTATTACCGACAACGTTGTCCCAACAGCGTTGGCCCTTAACGACAGCACGCCCCTCGGAAAGGGCATGGTGTACGCCTGTTGGATGGTCAAAGCTGCCGACGGGCAGATCTTAAAGCCTGCAGAGCGCATCCCAGAGTGGTCCGTGCTGGTTCTGAACTACCCTCTGGTGCTCATGGTCGCAGGCGAGCCGCTCCCGTGGACACAAAAGATCTTCAAAAACTCACGTCCCTTTGCGATCGGGGGGAACAACATGACGAGCGCGGTGTTCTCGCTTGTTGAGGGTGCGGACTGTGCGGGTGCCACGTCGATGTTCTTCCCTTTGGATGTTTCTGGGTTGGAGGGGAGCTTCACGTTGTGCATGGCGCTTTCTGCTGGAGGGAGCACTGGCGAGTTTTACTCTGTACCGGGTCTGTCGGGAGAGGGCATTGTGCTGACGCCGATCGATCCTACCATCCCACCGGAAACACCCGCGCCTACGACAGAGACACCCGACGGTGTTGTGGTGCCAACGGACCCACCGAAGACGGTGCCTCCGCCCACGAGCACACCGGACCCGACACCGATTCCGCTTTCAAAGGAGCCTGAGCGGACTGTTGCGCCGAACACGTCTGCACCTGAGACCACGTATCCCGAGACACAGCCACCGGCACCGCCGCCGACATTGCCACCGCGGCAGTGTGCAGGTGTTGACGCTTTGGGTATTGTTTCGTCCATGACGTGCTTCGGTAGTGGGAGTCTCAATGAGGCGGGCAGGCTGGTGGGGTGCTTGAGTGCAGGCAGCCTCGGACCGAACTGCATGGCGCAGTACGACCGCTGTGTGCAGGATGTGGTGGGGCCCTGCCCGGATGGGCGCGACTACACCACAGAGTCGCCTGCGCGCACACTGCTGCTGGACCTCGACTACGACGACTTCCATACAGACCTCTTCGTGGCCGCAGTGGCTGCAGAGGTGCGGGCGCTTCCCTGGCTGGTCAATGTGGTCTCCATCTCACGCGGGTCTGTTGCTGTCACCATCACCATGAAGGGCCCGGATGGGGACAAACAGCTTGCAACCTTGAACGAAAGCGTGCAGGATGGGAGTCTCTTTGCACTCTACAACTGGACTGTTCTTGCGTACAACGGCACCGAAACTGGCGCACCCGGGACGTACACCCCACCCGAGACCAGCGACGACGGGGTGGACCCACTCTGGCCGATTCTGTGCCTCATTGCTGTGGGGGTCGGCCTGGTGCTTGCGGGGGGTGTGACGGCAGGGCATCGGTACATCAGACTTGCGGACGAGGTTTGCATTGCGGATTTGGTTGTACCGACACCGCCACGTGGCTATGAGGACTCAGGCAGCTCTGACGGGGACAGCGAAGGGCGTATTGTGTCTATTGCGAATGCGAGCGCCGACGTCACTGCAGAAGGTCTCGGGGGCATCACATCGTGTCCCTCCTCAGTGCTGCACACATCGGCAGAGCCGCCGCTTGTGTTGTCCTCAGGTGCACATGGTGAGTGCTCCACAGTCGCGCTTGCAAGCCCTGCCCGCATCGGGCACGAAACCGTCGGCCCCGTGACCCCACTCCCCTTCGACAAGCCGCTCCCAACAGTGCCCACACCAGCCTCGACGCATTCAGTGGACATCACTCCATCGAGATCACCCCTGCCCCCGCTTCCTCACCCCCCATGATGTTAGAAATAGAAAAAAATGATGGGGAGTGGGGAGGGGGAGGGGGATGATTTCCCGAAAATATGGAAAAGTTGAAAAGGCGGGTGGGTGGGAGGGGGAGGGGGGGTTTTTGCGTGTTTCTCAATAGCGCAAAAAATAGTGAGAGTAAAGAACGAACATATAAAAATATCAACAAAAAAAGTGAGATATCCTGGTGGTAGAAGAAATTCGGTTCGTCATGTGGTAAGGGTTTTGAAGCATCTAAGGTTATCCACAGATTTCGCGCCAAACAAAAAAAAAAAAAATTCCCTTTTTTTGCCCGTTTTCCTAAAACGTTATGTGGTTTATTATTTCGTGTCTTTCTCTTATTACCACATTCCCCTTCGGGGAGGGTAAAAAATGTTGTTGGTTTTCCTCTAGATTTTTTGAGAGTCAGACAAAAAAACATGCCATTTTTTGAGGGGTTTAGTCAACTTTAGATAGATTTTTTTTGCATTTTTTTGCACTTGTTTTTTCTCCCCCTTCTTTTGATTTTGTGTGTAGAGTCCTTCTTCTAAGATCGGTGTTCACATACAAGGTGAAGTTCCTGTTTGTCTGTTCCGTCAAAAGAAACCCTTCCCCCCCTTTGTCTCCTTTCCCTTCACACACCCCGTAGAATTCCAGCTCTTCCAAAAAAGGCTGAAAAATAGTACCCAAAAAAAAGTCCTCCCTCCTTTTCTTTTAATGCTGTGCGATAACGTTGTCTGCTGGTTGATAAATAAAAAGATAATCTGCACAGTAGTGTTTGGTGAAGAGCATTCACATGTTAGACCATACGTGGTCTCCCCGTCCATGGCCCTCCTGCAGCTCGGCCTCGTGCATACCCCCCCATCAAGCAAACTCGAGTGAATCAAAATTTTGCGTAATTATAGCAGATATTACCGTAATTGTAAAAATGTTGGGCCGTAAAAATGTTGGGACAGCCCAAAAAAGGCTCGCTCGTCCCAACATTTTTACGGCCCAACATTTTTTGGGCTACTTTGGCTTGAGCCTATTTGTCTTAGCGTTTTTTTTTTTTTTTTTTTTTTTTTTTTTTTTTGTTGTTGAAAACTTTGACACGTGCCAGTACGTTCAACCGCCTACTCGCTAGGTAATCGTAAAAAAAAAAAAAAGCTAAGACAAATCTTCCCTAACAAAATCTACGTAAAAATTCCCTAACGTAAATATGTCGGGCCGTAAAAATGTTGGGACGGGAATTTTTCGCCCAGCTGTCCCAACATTTTTACGTTTCAACTTTTTTACGTCCCAATATTTTTACAATTACGGTATATTACGCTGCAAAAGCTCGGCCAGTATGTGATGGGAGCGAGTTGGCTCCACCTTTTAAAAATAACGCAAAAAAAAATAAGAATGAAAAGGGGTCGCGGGCCCGCTGCCAGCTGCTCCTGGGTTTGTTTTGTTGTTGTATACAACCTGCATTACCCTCCCCTCCCCTCCCCGATCCCCCCATCACCCTTCATCCTTCATCCTCACACGACAGCCCCTCCATCACCCCTCTCTATGAGAGGGCTACTGTTTTAGTTTTAGTTTTTTTTTTTTTTTTTTGATTTTTTTTTTTCCGATGGAGGGCCAGCATTTGAGACTGCGGATGTTGAGCAAATGTTTATACGCATGGGATGTGGACAAACGCAACGGGTATATCTCTGCTGGCGAAATCTCTCGCATCTTTGTGACCAACACAGGGGCCCGCGCAGTGGAGCTCTGCATTCAATGGGTTTCTATGCTGACCCGGCGGTACGTGGTAACAGCCGCACCTCGGTTGTCACGCAAACAGCAGCAGGCCTTTTCGAGAGAGGCATTTATCTCACTTCTTCAGGAAGACCTGGCGCAGAACCCCACTTTGTCTGGCCCTCTTGGTGCTAAGGTAGCGTGGTCCAACCACCTTGAGGTCACAGAGCTGGACCTGCCACCTAACTGCCAGGACAATGATACGTCACTACAGCTTGAACAGGGACACGGTGCACGCAAGAAGCTTTCTGTTGTGCTGCACTCCCTCTCCCCCAACCGTCTTGCCAATGCTGAAGCCGCACTGCATACACTCATCTGCGACACACCGCACGACTCCACACTCTTCTCCAAAGTAAAAATCCTTCACGTCGATGTTGCCGAAGCAAAGGTACCCCCATCAGGCCTCACACAACGCGAAGCACGCAGCGTCCTCCACGAAGTCACAAAGACACTCTCCACAGAGCAATTCGAAGCCTTCATAAAGCACATCATGGAAACACTTGACTTCGTCTACGACGCTTCACACTCCAACACACGCAACAGAATGCTCTTTGAGTCATTCAAGCTGTGGGACAATAAGGACCACGGTTTTGTCGATGCAGCCGATTTTGTAAGACGCATGTCTACCGTTAAATACGCGCAAGATTTGGGGTCCAATGTTGTGCACAAAATCCTTGAGTCGGAGGGCCTGGTTTTACCTGATGGAGAGGGCGCTGAGGCGGTAGTGGAGCTATCTTTGACAGACTTTAAGCGGATCATGAACAAAATTTTCTCTGGATGCAGTGAGGCAGATGCAGATGAGATCCTGCGGTCCCTGAAGCGCCAGCTAACTGGAGACGAAGATGCGAAGGAATCCCGCTACACCTCATGCAGACATCTTCGCTCTGAGGCGGAACGTCTTCTCAAAAGGGACGAACGCCTTCAGAAGATTTCCGAGCGCAAATCCTCCTTCTCTGGATCACTCCGCGACACTGCGCTGTCAGAACTTAATGTCCTCAAAATCTCTCGCCTTGAGTCCTCCCTTCGCCACTGTTTCGACTCTGTAGCACTTGACGACATCACCACCCTCCTGGACTCCTCCATCGCACCCCCAGCCGCACGCCAGATCTACAACAGAGTCGCCTCTGCCACATGCATTCTCCTTGACATGAGCCCTGTTGTTGTCGAAGGCCGTTCCGACTTCTGGGGAACCCTAGTAGACGCCCTGCGCTCAAACATGGTCGGCTTTATGTACGCACTAAACGAATTCAATAGGAGCAGTCTGTCATACGTCAGAATCTGCCGTTGCATGGCAGCCTTGGAGGAGCATGCGTACCCAAGCCATGTTTTGACGTATTCGTGGTTTTTGAGTGCGCTAAGCGAATGGTGTCGTACAATGTGCCATTTGGTGTGTATCAACAATAAATGGGAGTGGCCTCCGGTGCCGATTCAGAGTACAGCAACGAGTGGTGCGTCGGAAGGGGTTGGGAGGGCGTTTGTTGCGAGGCCGCCGTCTGCACCGAATAGTGCAAGGTGCAAGCTGAGGGGGCGGGGCAAGGTGGCGGATGTGGCGGTGCGTGAGGCGATCCCGGAGAGTCCGTTCCGTGCGTCGAACCTCTTCGCACGGCGACGCCATACGAAGGCCGATTCGTACCAGCAGTTCATGGAGAAGGTCTCAGCCTCGGAGCGTCAACAGCGTGAAGCAGCCGAGCACGACATCCCAGCAGACACCCAAAGCGGCACCGTCTCCCAGCCACCAAGCATGGCCAACCTCAAAGCCTCCCTCAATGACAGCGAAATGGTCAACTACCACGAAATACACAACCTAAACGAATCATTAGGGCTCCCGCAGCCCCCCGTCTCAGCGTATTCCGCGTCAGAGCGGTCAACGGTATGTTCCTCTTTATAAAAAAAATGCGTGCTCACGCCAGAAGCGAGGTGTCTACACATTTATCAATTATTCAACAACAGATATCGAAGCCCTACTGGCAGGAATGAAATCGAAGGGAAAGTAGAGGTTAATTATTTTGGTCTTTGAAATGCATTGTTGCTTTTCGTGATGCAACAAAGGGATCAGTGGTGAGGAAGCGTTCACCATTTCAACCTCTCCCTCATTTTTCCGTTCGCGATTATTTCCCCCCCTGTTTTTTAGAATCAACAGAGTGGATACGTTAATATTTTTTTTGTGGTGTATTGCGTCCCAGCTCATACATCTTCCAAAAAAATATTGTCTAAGCTCTGTGAAGCTTCTGGTCATCTCGCAAAACCTTTCTCTTCAACCCCTCACCCCCCTGATTGACTAAAACCTATATGGGGGCTTTTCGCGCCCCCTTTTTGTGGATTGAGAAGTGGGCTAAGTGTTTACACACTTTATATTCTCCCTTTTTCCTTTTTGAAAGTTTTCTTGAATTTGTGTGTCTTTTTTTATGTCGATGAAGTCCTCTCTCTGGGGGTGTTCGATAGCCCCGTGGAGAAGCAGTGCCTGCGCCCTCCGGCGTCTCAGTGGGGTGTTTACACAAATATTTTTTGAGTGGTGACCGATGGGGTGATTAAGCGCGAGAGGCTTTCGAGGCATCTTCTATAGGTTTTATATAAAGAAAACCGACACAGGAGCTTTTTCTTCCACTCACACCCCACCTCTTTGCATGAGCTTGACTGAGATGCGTTTTAGCACGTTTCAACTACTCTTTTTTTTTTATATATTATTAATGACTAAGCACGAGAGGCTTAGGATAAACTTTTCTTTTGTTTGGGTGGGCACGTCTTCCGGTGAACACTAAGGACTGTTCTTACTTATTGCGTTCTTGGAGAGCGCTACGAAAAGATTGTTACACACCCGTTCGACAATGTAGACACGATTTCTACCTATTCCACTTTGTTTCCCAGTGCGTCTGCCGATGAACCGTGAGGCATTTGCACTTCCATCTCTGTTTCTGTTTCTGCAGAAAATAATTCCCCCCCGATTCCCGCTTCGATTATCTCTTATTTTTTCCCCAGGGGTGTTCCTGCTGTCTTTGCTTTGGCGATTGTTCATCTTTTTAAGTATGGACATCTTGAGCTAATTGCAACGGACAAAAAGAGAAAAATAAATTAAACATAGTTGGTGCTTTCGGAAGTCGGTCAACGACCTGTCACTACCTGTCAATATCAGGGGGGATGTGTATAAAGTCCCTGTGTCAGTGACCTAATATCGACCCCTCCGGAGTACCAATAGTGTAGTACATCTGTATCTATGCGAATATAAACAAACATTTTCACAAATATTTTCAAAAGAAGGAAAAAACAATCTCCTCAGGACGCAAGAGAAATATTCTCACGCAAATAGAACTGAATACAGCAGAAGTTTAAATGCATCACAAAAAAACAACTTCGAAGAAGATTAAAAAACAATGCAGACTTTTCACACGGGGGGGACTCTGTCCCGCCCCCCTTATTCACCTTTCCAATTATCCACAAAACGACCTTGCCCCCCTCCTCGTCTACCTGACTTTTATTGAAATCATCACCCCCCTTTATGTGTCTCTGCAGTGTTCCAAGCAACTACCTCGTGCAGCATGCGTTGGGGTTATCTGCAATACAGAGTGTCGGTGTCCGTTTTAGACTCACCTTTCTTTTTTTCTGATAAATTGTTGGAGTAGTGTAGTTGTCTCGGTTGTGCAGAATATCTGCTTTTTTAATGACTCAATCTCCCTATTATTCGCTTCATTCAATCCCACACACCAGGTACAACACGGACAGTACCACAACACAAAAAACACAATGTCAGCAGACAAGCCTGTTGTTGCACCGGGTGAGCTGTTGACAGGGGATGCAGCGCATTGGCTTCATGGGAAGGGGACGTATGTCACCGAGGGTGGGTTGCAGTCGAGTCTGTGCGGGGAGATCCAGATGATGGACAGGATGGTGCGTGTGGAGGCGGCGTGCAGCCGTTTTGTGGGGGCCACGGGGGACTGTGTGGTGGGGCGCGTGGTGGCGGTGGGGGCGGGGCGGTGGCGTGTGAACCTAGGCGCGCACCTTGACGCAGCGCTGATGCTGCAGAACGTCAACCTCCCAGGCGGCCACCTCCGCAGGAAGACCCTCGAGGACCAGCGCCAGATGCGCGAGCTCTTCAGAGAAAGCGACATGGTCAGCGCAGAGGTGCAGAAGGTCAACCGCGACGGCTCACTCTCCCTGCACACACGCTCTACACGATACGGGAAGCTCGAGGGGGGTTGCCTCGTGACAGTGCCGGCCGTTCTCGTGAGACGGCTTGCGTCGCACTTTCATGTGTTCGCGTGTGGTATTGAGGCAGTCATCGGTGTGAATGGGTTTGTCTGGCTCCGCAAGGCTGCCCGTGGAACGAAAAGGAAGCGTGACGACGCAGACTCCGAGGAGGAGGAGGAAGCGGCGCTGAAGAAGACCATCGCCGGGGAAAAGGAGGGTGTGGAGGAGAAGGAGGAGGCGGTGTTCGACGACTCCTCTCCCGAGGACCGTGTCAACATTGCGCGGTTGCGTGCTGCTGTGACGCTGCTTGCGGAGGTATGGACAAACAGTCATTTAAACAATTTTTCTGCAAAAAAAAATTGCACGCTTCTATTTCTTCTCCACGCCAAAATGAAAGTGTCTCTTAACTGTAACCCAAACAACACACCAACACACAGGAGTTCCTGGAGGTCCAGCCCCTGACAATCCTCGACGTCTACCAAGCCGCACTACACCACAACGTGAGACCCTCGGATATGCTGCTCGAAGAACATCGGGTATGCCTTTCATTTCCTCCCACAATCATGATGTTCTTGACAGTTATTTTACCCCTAAAAACCCCGCGACACAACACAACACAACATACAGGTCAACCTCGCAAAAGACGCGTCAGAACGCGCAAAAGGATTCAGAAAGGCAAAAAAAGCTGAACCAACAACAACAGCAGAATGAGAGAACATTTAAACATATTCTTCTGTATTCCGGAGTGTTTTTTTTTTATTGGGACCAATCAACGGGGGCGGGGGGGTGGTGGTATTTCTCCACACACATTGCAAAACACAAAAACAGCAGTCATTGGACAAGCGTTGCATCCGACGCTCCTTACCAAAAAGAAAAATCAACGATTTCTGATCACTTCAATCCATTTCTCTACCCCCTTTCCCCCCTCCATCCCTCCATCCCTCCAACCCCCCACCTCTCAGTACCGGAACTAACCCTGCCCCATGGAGTGATCCTCTTGCCTTATGGGCTTCTTTGGGAAGAAGGGAGGGGATGACAAGGAGGAGGGTTTGCTTGAGGCTGCTGTGGACCCGGGGTCTCCTACTCACGGAGAGGATGTGCGTGCTCAGGATGAGCACAGCCAAGGGGAGGAGGATGAGGGTGAAACAGAGCGGGAGGAGGAGGAGAAGCGTCTGCGACGTGGCATGTGTGGGCACATTGTGACGAAGGGGCTGTCGATTCTCATTATTGTGTTCGCAGCAGCGTGTATCTTCGGTCTTGGCATTCTTATGGCAAATGAAATTAAACCTGCTGGTATCGTGTCTGCCATTCACAAAGAACGGCACTCAGATACGCAAGCCAAGGCAATGTATGTGTTGTCGTGCTTCAGCTACTCTTGGGTAGGCTTTATGGTGATTATGGCAGAAATCAAGTTCAAATGGTTCCGAAGTCGTGCGCACTTCTCAATGTACTTCCCAGGGCGTGCCGCCATGCAGCTCTACCTCGGCATCCAGGTTCTCAAGCAAAGCGAGGCGTTGAATTCGCTCGGCATAGAGGACCCGATTATCCACACCATCTCCGTTG
This sequence comes from Rhynchopus sp. YZ270_cl-10, assembly GCA_964035575.1. Classification (NCBI taxonomy): domain Eukaryota; phylum Euglenozoa; class Diplonemea; order Diplonemida; family Diplonemidae; genus Rhynchopus; species Rhynchopus sp. YZ270_cl-10. The sequence goes on along the minus strand of OZ037833.1, from coordinate 1,678,974 downwards.
CCGTGGGGTGGGGGATGTTTGGGCTGGGGATATGCGTGCTGCTTCTGTACGGGCTTGCTGTGGGGAAGAAGAACTCTACCTTCAGGGGGACGACGGTTGCGATAGGGCTTGCGATCCTGCTGTTTCTTGCAAGCGCAACGGTGATACCGGTGCTGGCGGCGACGCAGGGGTGGAACAGCTTGGAGGAGGTGTCTGTGACAGTCACCTTAACGTTGGTGCCAACGTTGCCTCCGGAGACAGAAGAGCCGGCGTTTGTGAACGTCACTGCCGCACCGGAGACGGAAGAGCCAACAGCCACCCCTGACACAGAGGTGCCCGACACAGGCGCGCCCCTCACCCCAGAGCCATCCGCAGCGGTAACTATCCCACCCACGGATGTGCCCTCCCCAGACACCCCCGCCCCCGACACCGAGCCTCCAGAGACCGCCGTTCCCATGACAGAAGCCAACACCGTTGCGCCTACTATAGAACCTACAGGGTCACCGAATGTGACCGACTCTCCGACAAACGCTCCTGATGCGTCCACGACAGTGTCGCCCGATACTCCCGAGACAGACATACCCGACACAGAGGCGCCCGACACTGTGTTGCCTGAAGAGACAGATGCGCCGGACACTGAAACGCCTGTCAACGCAACGGAGGCGCCGCTGACTGCTGCACCGGACACGCCGTTGCCTACCACGGATGCACCTGAGACAGCAGCACCACCGACAGAGGTGCCAAGCACGGCCACACCTGCACCGCCTACCGACGCACCACCAACTCAGCCACCCGCAACACCCGCACCCCCAACGGAAGCGCCACCAACACCAGCACCAACATGCTGGCAGGGTGAGTACAACGTCGACGCCACCTGCACAGGCACCTTCGACACCGACATCAAGAACACCACCGACGTCACCCTCACGCACTGCGCCTGCCTCTGCTCCAACGAACCCCTCTGTCGCTACTTCCTCTACCACACAGGCTCCGACAACGAGCTCTCTGTATGCATTCGCACAGGATCCTGCATTGTCCAAGACGCAGACGAAGGGGCGGTGTCGTACATGATAGGGCACATCCCTGCGCCTGAGACTGAGGAGGACGAGGAGGATGGGGGGATGGGTGGCGGGGCAGCGTTTGCGATAGTGTTTGTTGTGATTGTGTTGTGTTGTTGTGCGTGCATTTGGTGGAAGCTGAAGACGCAGGAGGAGATACGGCGGGGGAAGATGCGGCTGAGTGATGTGACCATCGACACTTGGTCGGACTGCAGCGACGACGAGGTGGAGCTGGAGCTGGATGTCCTTGAGGATGAAATGCAGTTCGACGCCTCCTGCCCCGTCTGCTACCACCCCGTTGCGACACACGACCGCGAATGCCGCTCCTGCTCCCGCTCCCTCTCCCCTGCGCCGGACACCTCCAACCACTACCTCTATCTCACCAAGGTCGCCTTCTCGTCTGTTAAAAAGTCTGTCCAAGCGATAGCAGTCTAACCCCTCCCCATCCACAGTATTTACTTTCTCCCTTTCTGTATAAGTGTATTGGAAACATAGAAACAAAGCTACCCTTTTCTTAAATCCCCTTTTTCCACAAACCACTTTCTCCAGAAATGAGGGTCTATTCTGAAGAAGAGGTCGCAGCGTCGGAGGGGCTGTTGTACATCAATGATGCTGTCGTGGATGTGACGGAGTTTGCGGGGGTGCATCCTGGTGGGGAGGCGTTGGTGAGGAGAGAGGTGGGGCGGGATGCGACGGATGCATACAACAGTGTCCGGCACAGTCCACATGCAGACTCTATTGTGCAACGACTGAAGGTGGGCACGATCCACCGCAATGTGTTGGCACGTCTGTTCACAGTGTCCGATGTGACCCGTGAAGGGCGTGCACGGCTCAGCCCCGCAGCCAAGCTGTATTACGACGCAGGGGCAGATGACGGTTCCTCCATTGCCGAAGCCATCGCCGCCTGGAACCACTACTGGCTCGTCCCCCGTGTCCTCATCGACGTCTCCCGTGCAGACCTCTCTACCACAGTGCTAGGCGCAACCATCTCCCTCCCCCTGCTCTCCGCACCCACCGCGCTCCTCAAGATGGCGCACCCCCAAGGGGAAGTGGCAGTCGCCAAAGCGTGCAGCTCTGCAGGTATAGGTAACTGTCTCTCCACCACAGCGTCGATGCCGCTGGAGGATGTGGCAGAGGCTGCGCCGGAAGGATACCGGTGGTTCCAGCTGTATGTCTATAAGGACCGTGGCATAACAGAGCGTCTTGTGAAGCGTGCGGCAAAGGCTGGGTATTCGGCGATTTGCCTGACAGTAGACCTGCCGGTGCTTGGGAACAGAACGGAGCTTGAAAAGAAGAATTTTAGTGTGCCTTCAGAGTACAAAATGGCGAATGTTGTGTCGGAGATGAAGAAGAAGGGTGCGAAGCCTGCGGTGGACGTGGCTGCGGCAGGCGACCGGAAGGCGTATGTTTCAAAGCTGTACGACCAGTCGCTTACCCCTGACCTGGTTGCGTGGGTGGCGGGGCTGACGGACCTGCCTCTGGTGGTGAAGGGTGTGCTCGGTGCGGAGAGTGCGGCACGCATTGCTGCGATGCCGTGTGTGCGGGGGATGGTTGTGTCGAACCACGGTGGCCGGCAGCTCAACGGGACTGTGCCGCCTGCGTTTGCGTTGCCGGGTGTGGTTGCGGCGGTGAAGGCTGCTAACGTGGTGCGTGCACAGCAGCGCCTGGGCAGTGTCGAGGTGTACGTCGACGGCGGCATCCGCAAGGGCTCAGACATCTTCAAGGCCATAGCCCTCGGTGCACGCGCTGTGCTCATCGGCCGCCCAATCATCTACGGCCTTGCCACTCAAGGAGAACCCGGTGTGCGCAAGACACTAGACATCCTCCGTGCTGAGCTCACCAACTGCATGCAGCTCTGCGGTGCACGCACCCTAGCAGAGATCACCCCAGACATGGTCACACAGCGCCTCATGCCGGCACGGATGTGAACACTACCAAGGAGGGGGGGAAGATGCCGTGAAAGTATCCTCGCATAATGGCGACATTGAGTACAGAACACTGTGGGCGATTGTTGATACAAAAAGCACCCTCTCCCCCTGCCGCACATTGTGCCTAATGATATATTTTCTCACACCACCCAAAAGGAACACGACACATCAAAAGAATAATGGGAGACCGTCCCGAGGAGAATGAGCAGGCAGAGGGCGGGTGGGCAGTTGGGTGCTCTGCGACGCACGTTGTGAGCAGCACAGGGGGGCACATCTTCTTCTCTGCGATTGGGGACAAGATGGCGCAGCACACAAGCATTGCGACGAAGCCGGTGCGTGCGATCCTGCCCGTCACTGCGGCGGATGGGACGGCGTTCTGGCTGCTTGCGGGAGACGAGAAGGTGGTTGAGGTGCGTGACGCAGCAATGAACGTGACACACACGAGTGCACCGTTCCAGAAGAAGATTGGTCAGATCGCGTACATCGGTGCGCCACACAACAAGGTGCTTGTGGGAGACAAGACAGGCGACGTCTTCGAGATTGGCTTCGACCTTGCCTCCGGGTTTGGCGAGGCGAAGTTCTCCTTCGGACACACCGCAAGCATGATCACAGGCATGCACTTCTGCTTCGGCGGCAAGCTCCTTGCAACAACAGACAAAGACGAGCACGTCCGCCTCACGAGGTACCCCGCGACACACATCATTGAGCGCTTCTGCTTCGGACACGACAGCTTTGTTAGCAGCCTGGTTGAGATTTCCGATGAATTAATAGCAACCAGCGGTGGGGATGGTCAGGTGCGTGTCTGGAAGCTTCCGTCTGGGGAGTCTGTCTTTGACGAAATATTTGAGGGCAAGACTGTGCACGACCTGACCGTGGCTGTGGACGCGTCGGGCGCACAGACGCTTCTTGCCTCGGTCGACACTGTAGGGATCGTGGCGTACTCTGTGGCGGCGCTTGCCAAGGGCAAGGTGCTGTCCACACGCGCACCCACATCGCTCGCATCGTCCGGGTCCACAGTGTTCGCGGCCTTCATTGGAGACAGTGGCCCCTTTGTGCAAAAGTTCCAGCTTTCCGGAACAACTCTTACAGCAGAAACCTACGAATTGCCTGTCGCTCTTCCGTCGGTGCAGCCGTCGTACTGGCAGGTATGTTAGAACGTGAGGTATACGGATATAAAAACAAACCCAACATACAGGTCGAATTGGCAAAGAAGCGTGCACTGAACCGTGGAGAGGGAACCCCGGCAGACCTGAAGTCGAGGTATGCATACTGATGCACACTATTCGAGTAAAAAAACACCACCACAACAACACAGAAAACGTGCAAAGACTGACGGCGTGGGTGGTGAGAAGGTGACAGCTGTTGACGAGGAGGAATAGACTCTGCAGTCGGTGGGGGTGGGGGTAACACCTTTTGTGAGGCCATCTTTCGGAGTTATTTTCTTTTTTTCCTTGTGTTGTTGTGGTTCCGGGATTGCTGTACAAAGCTCGGGCAAATGGCTCAAAAATGGACAACAAAAAAACAAACTCTAGCAAAACAAACAAAACACGTCCACCAAGGGAGGAAGGGCAAATAAGCACCCCCCTCTCTGATATTTTGCTTTTGCCGTAGACGCTCAGTACGGTGCCCAGGAATTTAACAACCAAATCACGGAAAGATGCATGCCTCCAATAGAACCCCAAACAAAAACGACAAAAATCCTTTTGGGGGGGAAACAAAACGGTGACTCACACATGTTTTTTTCCTCATTTTTTTGGGGGGGGTTTTTTTAAAAATTATGAGTAAAAGTAGTGGTTCTTCCTTGAGCCTTTTGGTCTATTTCACACCCGGGGGTGAGCTATCATCTGTTGTTATCTATTCAGAAAAAAATAGGATGTATTGCGTGCTATTCACGTTTCATCTTTTTTTTCAAGTTATTTTTTCTTTTTAGGGGAACTGAATATCCCCTTTTCAAAAAGCGACAGGACTCCTTCCTCTTGACACAAAAAAAAAAAAATTAGTGGTTTCTCGGTTCGAATTGGTCAGATAAAAAAAGGATTTTGTTTTTGTGAGTTTTTTTTATTCTCTTTTACATAACGGTACCTTCTCTAAGAATACACAATAAAAAAAACGGTAAAATGTCGGAACGCAAAGTATGCTGTACAGCAACGAATTACAGAGACAAGGTCTGTGTCGAGAAGCTCGTCTGCCAGGCAATCGTAGGGGTAAAGGACCCGGAGAGAATGCAACGACAGAAGCTTGTGATTGATGTGATCATGTACCTCGACACGTCGTGCTGCTCATTGGTATTCCCTTCCTAACCCAACCCCACAAGAAATTCGACTCATTTTTGAGTGGAAGCGGGAGGCATATCAGATGTAAACCACGAAATGGATGTAGGGCTGTCCACCCCCGGTACAGCCGGTCATCACTAAGTACACTGTTCACGAGAGGGCTTTGTATTTCAACTCTTTTTTAGGACCACTCACGTTCCGCCTTATGAGATTGACTGAGATGCGTTTTAGTACGTTTTTTACACACCAAAAAAAACCTTCAGAAAGACAGCTTAGACCGCACTGTGAGCTATGCCACCGTGGCACGCGAGGTGCTGAAATACACGGAGGAGTCGAAACACTACTTGGTATGTGGTTCACCTCCCTTCACTGTTGCTGCATGCATCCTACATCCTACAGCTAGAGACACTGAGCCATGGTATTGCGAGGTTGGTCTGCTTGAAGTATGGTGTGGCGGAGTGTCTGGTGCGTGTGGAGAAGCCGCGGGCGATCCCGCTTGCGGACCAGGCTGTGGTGGAGATTGTGCGTACGTATGAGTTCTTTGCGGAGGAGCGTGCGCTAGTGGAGAAGCGTCTCACTGCACGCTCGGCACTGCAGGCAGGGGCGGGCGAGGCCATGGTGTACCTGGCGTTGGGGTCGAACATTGGAAACGCAGTTGCGCACTTCGGCGATGCGATTGCAGCACTGCAGACGCTGACAGGGTGCAGCGCGCTTGCCACCTCTGGGCTCTACCGCACCCCCGCGACGTACAACACAGAGCAGCCTGCGTATCTCAACGCAGTCATCGGGCTGTCCACAGGGCTCGACCCCTTCGCGCTGCTGCGTGGCATCAAGAAGATCGAGGAGGACATGGGGCGCGACCTTGCGTCCGCACGCAACTCTCCACGCCCCATCGACATCGACATCCTCCTCCACGGCGCAACCGTGCTCGACTCCCCCACCCTCGTGATCCCACACAAGGAGATGCACAAACGCCTCTTCGTCATGCTCCCACTCCTCGACGTTGCGCCAGCAGACACCGCACACCCGCTCCACCGCCGCACCCTTGAAGACCTCAAGCACAGCCTCCTCATGGCAGGCGCAACACGTGTCCCAGGGGAGGAAGACGCAAGCGCACTGCGTCGTGCCTTCCCGGTGCGGCACGGTGCAGATGCGACCCTCGAGGTTGGCACAAAAACACGTATTTTCGTGGAAGGGGAGCAGGGCTCGGCAGATGGCATCGTGACGTCCGACGAGGCTGCCATCACAGCGTCCACAAAGAAGGGTGTCAACACCCTGAGCAAGGCGGCGAGCCCTGTCTCTGCGGTGTCGCAGATTGCTGCAGGAGCGGACGGTGTTATTGTGTCTGCAGGCTTTGATAAGCAGGAAGGGTTTGCGGAGTTTGCGAAGGCGGTGAAGGAGACACGCTGCACGGTGTTTATTGAGGCTGCGAGCGATGCTGTCAAGGCGTCCGACAAGATTGAGAACATTGCATCTCTGCTTCAAGAGCGTGGTGTCTTCAGATGGCAGGTGGTCGCCTGCCCAGACCTGCACTCAAACCCAGAGGCAACCGCAGCGATTCTCCAAGGAAGCAGCCTGGAGGGGCTCTGGTACCCACAGTGCTGGGACCTCACCACCGCACGTCTCCCAAACAAGCCTACCCCTTCCGTCGCAGTGCTGGCAGTCACCGCGATCCAGCAGGGTGCGGCAATCCTTATTGTCAAGCAAAAGGACCTTCCAATCGTAACAGAAATCGCCGAAACTGCGGACGCCCAATTCAGACACGGCTGGAATGCTGAGGCGTGAAGGGGGGAATAAACTTTGAAAATGAAGATGATTAGAAAGAGAGAGACGACACTAAGGGTACCTTTTGGTATTTTTTTTTTTTTACGCTTGCATCCGGGGTTGGCATCAATGGGTCAGTCGGAGGTATTAATGACGACCGGATATCTTAAAAAGAGTGACACGTTATCAATAGAGAAACGGAGGGTGAGAGAGAAAGCCCCGGCCAGCGTATGTCGACAAGCAACATGACGTGGTGCTGAGAGGAACTCCCATTTCTAGCTATTCTTCTGTTGCATCGTGTTTTCACTGATTTCAAAAATAAATATAAATAAAGCAATAAAGGCCGGGTATGGATCGGGTAGGTGGCGCAAACAGAGAACGGATACAGGGTGATGCAACCCTCCCTCCCTTTTTTGGCAATCCCGCTTGGTCCCTGATCACCCCCCCCTCCCTCCTGCTGCACCTGTCGCACCCTTAGCAGACTTCTGAAAGAACTATAATATATGATTCCCCCTCCCCCTTCTGGGAAAAGTTTCTTGACCTATTTTCGTTTCTCTAGAAAATGAAAACACTTTTTTTTGTCCGATTAAATCCCTCCCCCCCTTTCTGTTGGGAGGGGGGTAGAAGCAGTCGATACTGTTCCAATTATTTAAATGGAAAATCAGTGGTATTTCTCGTTCAGAATGTTATGTGCCCATTTTGTCTTTTTTAAAGCGTGACATTTTTTTTTTGGTTCTTTTTGATGCTATGCTTCTCTCTCTCTCTCTTTGTGTCCAAGATGTGTGTATGTTTGATAACTAATAGGGGTAATTCTTGCGCAGAATATGGCCCCATTATGTGTGTGTGTGTACATTAGGTACATTCATCTTCCAAGTTTTATTTGTTTTCTGCAAAAGGGTCGCTATATTCCTTGACGGAGCGCGGAGGGTGGGGGGACCCTACAAAAAAAAAATATTCCCCCCTGGCAAAAATATGTACCTTTTGAAATTCAATAGGTGACTAAGCACGAGAGGCTTAGGTTCATCTTAGAAATCGGTTTCTTTCATTTTGACCATGCGATGTTGTGTGGCATAACCCGTCTTAGGACAGGGTATTGTTCGATACAACAAAAAATAAAAAAAACTGAGTGTCTGTTTGTGTTCTCTCTTTTGTGTCTTTTCCGTTTTCTTTATTGTTTTAAAGATTTTCTTTTCTTTTCCCCCACTAATGCAAAAATCAAAGAAGTATCACCTAAAAATCACCGAAAAAAACTAACATTTTTTTTGAACATAAAATAACCAAACAAATGAAAACGTTATGTCGTCTCAGACAGATTGTGCTATATAGGGTGCTATATGGGCATTCTGGAGGGTCGGTGGGTCTGCTTGGTCCTCATAGTCGCCATGCGAGACTCTAATACCATTTAAAAAAAACAATGCATATTTCGGAGAACGAAACCAGAAGTAACACAAAAAAGAAAGGCAACACTACCCATTCCATTTCCCCCTCTCATGTTTACAACAGTGTACCTCATTTTTGGCCCGGCAGCAACTTCCGACAAAACACCGCCCAACACCGCCAAGCAAACCGCCAAACACCTAAACTCGGGTCAAAGTCATATTTTTCACACATTTCCCTCAATTTTCCCTAACCAGACTCCTCCCTTTCCACTTCTTTACACACACAAAATGGCGAAGATTGTGAAGCAGATTCTTTGGTTCCTGATCTGGTTCTTCATCTCGTGGCCGGTGGCTGGGTTTTGCTCTTGCTTCTACATTTTCTGCAATGCGTTCAGGGCGTGCTGTACATGTGTGAAGCCTGCAGTCGAATGCCTGCATAAAGGCGTCAACTTTACCGGCACTGCAAGCGATGGTGTCGTCAGCGGATCTAACATCTGCTAAAATTTGCACCGATATATGATTAAAAAAGGGGTGAAATCCGAGAACAAAATTAGTTGACCTATTGAAGTTACAAATTCCCCCCCAAAATAGTACGAGCTTTTGCGAATATTGTATTTTTTTTTTTTTTAAAGCAACCCAGCAAGAACAACCCTTTTTTTTCAACATTCTCCCCTCCAAACGCATCTTTTCGCCACGCCCGATTCTCGGGTACAAAACGTTTTTTAGATGGGAGCATTCACTATACTTTAGGTGACTAAGCACAGAGAGGTTTAGGTTCATCTCGTTTTTTTTTTGTTCTCAGATTGCTTTGGTTTTTTTTCTCTCTCTTTTATCAACGTTTCCAGAGATGCCTAAGCAGTGAGTCTCAGGCTTAGGTTCATCTCACAAACTTTTCTGTGTTTTTTTTTTAACTCAGTGCAACAGACTCCACTGTATCTACGTCTTATAACGTTTATTTTAAAAGGTGACTAAGCACGAGAGGCTTAGGATCATCTTATAAACTTTTCTTTTATTTTTGATACACTGTTGGAATAGTGTAGTTGCCACTTGTGCACCTTCACTTTCTTTCTTTGAAAAGAATGTCAGCCTCATATAACATCTTGATGCCATTGTGACAGATGCAAATCTGCGTAACACAACCAACCACCCTTTTTTTTTGGGTAGGTTTTGACACCACACGTGCCCTAAATCGAACAAAATCGTAAACAGATTTACCCAACAGCCAAAACCCCCTCTCATGTATTTGCCCCCCCCAAAGATTTGAAACAACGGTACCACATAAAAACGGTATTCTGAAGAAGAAAAAAAAAACGGAGATACGGGAGACAAGGCTGTGGTGGCTGATCTGGTTTTCAGATTGTCAATAAAAAAAAGCAAACTTTTTTCCCTCCCCCGAGCTGCGCTTCTCTGTTCTCTCTAGCTTTGCTATTTGATTTATCCTGAAAATTTGCGCCTGCTGCCATCCTTAGATGTGGTGTGGCTGAAAGGGGGTGCTATTTTCTGCTATTTTCTGCTATTTGGGGTCGTCAGCCACACCATGTGGTAGACGTTTCTCAGGCTCCCTCTCCGGAATCGAACACTAATTCCCCGTTACCCCTTATTTCACAGCTACTTACACACCAAGCTCTCTTTTCTCTTTTCTCGTTCTCTACCCAAAGGTTTCACCATGAGCAGCACCAAGGTGATGCGGCAGGCGATCTGGCTGTTCATCTGGTGGTTCATTGCGTTCCCCGTCTCCACCTTCTGTGCCTCGCTCTACATCCTGCTCAATTCAGTCCGTGCCTGTTTCCCTGCAGTCAAAGACGTCATCGAGCTTCTCCACAAAGGAGTCAACTTCACAGGCAGGGCAAGTGAAGGAGTAGCCAATGGTGACAGCCTTGATAATATATGCTGAAGCAAAAAAAGGTGGCTCTCAATCTGTAACGTTCCTGCCTTCAAAAAAATAATTTTTCCGCAAAAAAAAAAAAAAAAAAATACAATAACCTTCGGGCGCCATTGAGTACAGATCCTGCATTAACAGGTGATTGTCGACACAACAAAAAAGAGGGAAAAAAAAATGATGAGTCTTTTATGAGGTTTTGCCAGCACACATCGGGTCAAACGACGTGTGTTTTTTTTCTTGAAATAGGTGCGCCCGCGAGGACCACTCAATCTTTTCGATGATTCTCTTTAGTTTTTCTGTTCCGGTATATTTCAAGTTTTTTGAGCAATTTTTTTTTCTTCCTGAGAATGGTGTTCCAAGGATTCCTGGAACCAAAAAATACAAAAAAAAAACACACACACCAGCGTTCTCAACGCCACTCTTAGGGGTGTGATATGCTGTTTTGTCGTTCTCAGCACCTCTGGATGGCATCCGTCGGATGACATTTCAGTACAGAGCCTTGCTCTGTTTAGCGGCAGGTGATCTTCAGCAAGAACACCTGCTACATCATTTCTGTTAAGTGCCTGCGTCCGCCGATGAACGGTGACGCAAAGGCATTTGTACGTTCAACTTCGCTTCTCCAAATGTGTGTGCACAAAGAGACACATTCATTCTTACAACTTTTCTTCTTTAGTGACGGGATGGACCGTCCGTATGTATCCTTGCCTTTTTTTGGGGTGTGGGGGGGTGTGCAGTTTTTTACACAAGAAAAAAACCGTTTTTTTTTTTCGAGAAAAGTATAACAATTTCAAATGCAATAGCCAATGACATTCTGTCTCTCTTCATTTGATGTTGCCGCACAAAAAAAAATGTACACCAAAATTCCCCAAAAAAATCTTCATTTTTTATATGTCTTCGCCCCCCCCCACTCTCTCTCTCTTTCTCTCTCTTCCCTTACCTTTATTGCTACAGACATCACCACACAAAGAACGACAATTTCAACAATAGGGTTGTAGCGAAGGAACGATGGATCTAGATGCTGGACGGAGCGAACAGGAAAAAGCGATGGAGATGGTGATGGACTCGTGTGCGGCGCGTTCTGTGATGGCGTACTTGGGTGGGTACGTGATGGGGGCAGGGTTTTCTGTGTTCGGTATGATGCTCGGGGGGAGCCAGACCGACAACGTTGGTGTGCGGGAGTTCTGGCGCCGTGCGGGGCGCAGCTCCCTCAAAATGGGCAAGGGGTTTGCGGTGTTTGGGTTCTTCTTCAGTGGGTTCGAAACTGTGTTGGAAAAAAGAAGAGGACGGCATGACTGGAAAAACGCCGGCATAGCAGGAGGTACAATCGGCGCTGTGCAAGGCTACCGTTTCGGAGGACCGCCAACAGCATTACTCGGTATGCCCTTTTCCCCTATTCACATAACCGGTGTTCACGAAAACCTCATATCAACCCCCTTCTGGCTAACGCCATACCATTTGTGGGCCGTTATGTATGTTTTTAGTATAAAAAATAATCTCCAAAATACAGGTGCGTCTGCGGGAGCTGGGTTCTGTGCATTGATTGACTGGTTTATGGATATGTAGGTAGGGGGGGAAATGAATGTTTTAGTATTTTTATTGGGGATTGGTGTGGCTCAATGTTCAGCGCGTTTGCAACAGAAAAGAAAACAAAAATCAGGATAAACAGAATGGGAGTAGTCTCACGATTTATAAAGCAAAAAGCAAACGTTCTTGTGCACATCGAGGAATGCATCCGCTCTAATGAGCGGCTCTCTTCAGTGACAAAAAAAAAAAAATATGAGGTGTTTGCACGTTGACGTGTTTAAAGAGGAGGCTCACTGTGTGTAGAGTCATCTGCCAAATCTTTTCCTTTTTGCGGTGAGATTGACACTATTCACAGAAAAGTGTTGTAGTCCAAAAGACGCGAATCAACTTCCACTCAGTTCAAAGATGAATGTGCCTCTCTCCCCCCCCCATCCCGTCTCGTATTCTCTCGTGAGGTACATTCATTCTTCACCGGGGTGGTTTACGTTACTGCCCTCCATCAACAACCCTCATACCACCTGTGCTTTGTGGTCCTAGCCAAAGTTGTTTTGTTAGGTTTTCAAAAAAAAGGTAAAAAAAAAACATCAAAAGTTCAATGAAGAAAGCAAACACCACCCCCTACCCATCTCTTTGCTTATTCTTTGTGTTCTGAAGGTGGTACATTTCCTTAAACCGCGCAACTCCCTGCTTTCATCTAGGGTCTGGTCTTGGACAGTGGGTCAGTCAAGAGGGTGTGCCCGCATCAACCCTATCATCTCTTTGAAGATGTGTCCGTGAGGTATATCCGTGTTTCAACGTTTCGTCCTTGGTGTACCGGTCATGTGCCAAGGTGCTGTCATGTGAGGGCTTTTGAAGAAGTCAAACTCTTCCCTGCCGCAATACTCTATCCACATATTTACCTCCAGGAAAGTGCTCCACACCATGGGGGCATGCTGCTCTGCAGGGGATGCAGCATCATCAAACATGGAGCAGCTGGAAACAGAGCGTGGGGACGCTACAGAAGCTAACCTCAGTGGCATGAAGTTAAGGTATTCGCCCACCACCTCCCCTCTTTTTCGCGGATAGCTTGCCAACACAACAAACGACAAGGTTATACTAATTATCATCTCCGTGGTGTCGATGAAGACTGAACATCCTCCCACCTCCCCTCCCCCTCACAGCCCCGCGCACGTAACCCGCCTCAGTGCAGTTCTCTCTGCTAACCCTCAGCTCCGCTCCGTCACTTTGAATTGGTGCGGCCTGAATGACGAGCTGCTTGCGGAACTCTGCGAAGGTTTGCACGGGAACATGGCTCTGCAGACGTTGGTGTTGACAGGTATGCACCACGACACTCTCAGCACACTCATGTCTTTCACCACCACCTCTTCAGGCAACCGCATCAGTGATGTGGGCGCGTCACATATTTGCACAATCATGGACAACACTGCACTGCAGATGTGCAACCTGTCTGCAAACCGAATAGGCAACGAGGGCTTCACACTTCTCGTCTCTGCCGCAGAGCGGAGCACCTCGCTGTCGGACCTGCGTTTGGGCGGCAACCGCATCAAGCTTGTGACCGAGGCGGCTGTCGAGGAGGTGCTTGGGCCCGAGGCAGGGCGTGTCGCACACCTCAGCTTTCTTGACCTGCGTGACAACGAGATCGAAGGTGGCCTCATTGCCAAGGTGCGCTGCAAGCTCCAAGGCGACACCACCGCACAGCTTGCCACACACGACAGCGTCTCCATCGCCCTGGGCCCAGCACCCATCACCGCACACCAAGCCAACCCTACCCCACCTGCATCACCACCACCGGTCCCCTCACTCAACCTCTCTGTCAACATGCACGGCTCTTCCCACGTCACCTATGGGTCCTCTGCGGCGTCAGCTGCTTTGGACGCTTTGGCGGAGATTGACGTTGAAATCGACCCGACCAATACACAGCTCTACCTCGACCCGACACAGCCGGGGCACGACTTTTCTGACACAAAGGTGACCGACTCTCACGCGACGCATGGCTCCGTGCAGTGCAGCCCTTCTAACGGACAGTCCTGCACCTCTCGGGAGCACGGTGCCACCTCTGCTGTGTCCGCAGAGGAGGAAGCGTGGGACGAGACACGACGCATAGGGGTGGAGACGGGGGATAACTCGCAGGAGGTGACTGCAGAGCGCACCTTCAACACCGACCCAAAGCTTGCTGTCTCTGGGAACTGTGCCGACGCATATGATGACTACGCGCCTCGGTCCTCCTTCTTGCCTGAAACATGCGAAAAGGAGGACGACAACCGCGAAGCAAGGTTGTTGCTGAGGCTGCCGTCGACCAATGTGAACACCTCGTTTGCAACGACTGCGGGTGATGTGAATGATATGAATGATGTGAACCTGCGTTTTGCGGATCCAGCAAATCTTGAGGCAGACATCGAAGCGTTCGTTGGGAGGAGACAGGAGAGTCACGACGACCTAGGTGACTTCCCTATGACAGATACGCTTGATGAGATTGCCTCGCAAGACGACCCTCCGGAGGTCCCCGACACGCCAGATGCACCAGAATCATCTCCAGAATCTGAAGCACACAGCGCTGCGCGCAAACAAAGCGTGCTCTCCACCGCACAAAGCGCTGCAGAAAGCCCCTCCGCCCACCCCCTCGTCCCCCCAATAGAAATCACCTCCCACACCAGCGACATCCCTGCCTCACTCCCAGACATAAACGAAGATCTTAATGAACAGGTTGACACCGAAGGGTAGGGTAGGAGCTTTTGTGAAGTTGGTACCAAAAAAAATGATTGCAACGCGAGTCTAATCAAGACTTCTCTTGTGTAAGGAGACCCAGTGGGTCAGCTCTAACCTCTCTTTGATGACATGAATGTGTACGAGAGACACTTTCATCTTTTAAATTTCTTTTTTTTTTTTTTGTGACAATTTCTGCAAGAAGTGTTCTATAGCCGAATGAACGGCCGTTTTAACCGAGGGGTGAAGGGCTAAGGGAGGGGAGGGGAGGGGGGGCATTTTTGTGGTAAAAATGCTGTAACACTTATTGTGTGTTTGTCTTTGATAATCTGAAAACGGTCAGATGCCATGCAGATGGTCAGAACGCAGCCGTTTCCTTTTTGGTTTATTCTTTGGTTCGTTTTGTTTATTTGATTATTCATTTTCATCTTTGACACAAGGTGGCAAACCATGAAAGGATTGGTTCATCTGACCTGTTCTCTTTTTGTTTGTGGCGCAGAACAGCGCAGAACAGGGATACACTTACAATAAGATGCTATTGTGTCAGCAAAGCGAACTTCCTTCCCGTCACCGTGTTCCCCCACCCTCTGACCAGATGGTTAGTGCTCAAAAAAAAAACCCCCACACCTAAAGAAACAAGAACTAAAAACCAAACGGGGTAAGGGGTGTGATGGTTACCGAGGCGTCAACTAATTCGTCGCCACGAGAAAAAAAGAAAAAGAAAAAAAATACCCTGTCTGAGATTCCCTCCTTCAGCAATCCCCTTGTTACTTTGAGAGCCTAAAAAAACACACCTCCCCTCACTTGCCTGTCTGCCTCCGTTCAGCTCGATTTTTTTTGAAAGAAATGTACTCCGTGAGGCCCGTTCATCTTTCATTCATTTTATTTTTAAAAATTGGAAACGTGTAGTCATCAGGGGTGTGATTTCCACACTTGTTTGGAAAAGCTCCCCTTTTTTTGGGTGTGATAGAAAACAGAATCAGAAGTGTCATTGAGGGGAAAAGGGTGAAGTTTCGATCACAACCAAATAGTGTTTCCTGGATAAAGCGGGTTTGCAGAACCGTAGAGAAGGCGACGTTCACCACCTTTTTCCTTTTACTTACCTATCAGAGTTACTATTTCCCCCCCGTCGTGGGTGCCTCTTCCTCTCTCCTTTCATGCGCCTGGAGACTTTCAGGAGACCACCACCCCTTTCCTCTTGGTCATGGGTTATTGAAATATGTGTGTATCTGCACATCCATCATTAAAGGTGTCCACGTACAAGAGGCTTGGTTGACACTCGCTCTTTTAAACTTTTCTAAAGGTCTGCGTCTGCCGTTTTCGTTGTTTTTTTTTGGCCACAAATCACAGTTGCGTAGTGGTAACTGTTAATGTGTTTTGATAACTAATAGGGGTAATTCTTGCGCAGAATATGACCCCCCAAAAAAATCAATGATGTGTGAACGTTGTACATTCATCTTGCAACGTTACTTTGTTTTGTTAGCCACAAAACGCGCAATATTCCCAATGCCTTAGAGGGTGCACTCTCCCTTTTTTTGTCTTTTCGTTGGGTTAAACGAGGCTGTGCATTTAACGTTCCGTCCGGTGTACGGTGAGGCGTTTGGACTTTTTCTAACTTCTCTTATTATTTTATGTGACTATTCGCAGCGAGCCTCATCGTCGGCTCATCTTACCAACTTTTCTCTTTGGCACAGTTTCTTTTTTTCTTTCTGTCAAATTTCAGTTTATCTTTTTGTTCAGGTTTTAGTAGTCATACGGTTTCATTGTTTGAATTTTTTTTTTTTGGGGTACACTGTCACGAGAGAGCTTTGTATGTCAAAAAAATCCAACCTTTTTTTTATGAATGTGATCAAAAGGTGACTAAGCACGCTTAGGTTCATCTTAACTGTGGTCGAAGGTTGCAGAGTACACCGTAAAGACTGAAGACTTTATAAAGACTTCGGGGGTTTTTTTACTCCTAATACCACCCCTTTTACCCTGCGAACACTTTGTAAAGACGTTGTAATCAACTTGCGCTTCGATCGCGTCATAAACTGGTGTGGCTGAAAGGGGGTGCTATTTTTGTGCTACTTTCTGCTATTTTCTGCTATTTTGGGGTCGTCGGCCACACCATAAACTGTTATTTTTTTTTGTCTTCTAATGAGCTTCTATTCATTGAAGTGGCTTTTAAAAAAAAGCAGCGAGAGAGACACAACACACATCACTAGGCAAGGTTCCGCCTCTTGCGGAACCGCCTAACATGCTTTCAAATACATATTCAACCCCTTTTTTGCCTTTTGTAGTGTTCACTAAGCAGAGGCTCAAGGAGTCATACAACCAACTCTTTCAGGGTCACTGTGCACAGAGAGACTCAGGTTTTATCTTTCCAAAAACTCTTTTTTTTTTATATAGGTGCACTGTCGTCGGCGTATTTCAAGTCAATTTAAAGCAAAGTGACTGTACAGAGAGATAGGGTCATCTTATAAAAATGTTTCCCCTTTTTTTTCTTCCCAGCCACTTTTCTCATATAAAGGTGATTGTTGTCTTGCCTCTACGGGTAGCAGTCATCTTTCCAGTATTTCCATAGATGCGATAAAACACTGTTGTTTCCCTCCAAAGTTTTGGGATGACTTTTTTTTATGCTGTGTTTTTGCAAAACCCGCAACAGTTTTTTGAGGCGGTGTTTTTTTTTGCTTTTTAGTGAGAGTCAGGGGTGTTGCAGACATGCTTATTTATTGTGACAGCGTCTGCCTGGTGTATGAGGTGTTTGCACCTTTTCAACTTTATTATTTTTTTATACGATCACGAATGTGATCAAGCCTTGAAGGTGATGAAGCACGTAGGGTCATCTTATATACTTTTCTTAGGTAGCGCAAGGTTCTGTGCAATACGTGGCAAAGCCTAATTCTATTTTTATTGGTACAAGGAAGGGACACATCACCAAAGAAGGCCACGCTTCTGCTTGACCCTTCACAACTTTCCAAAATGTTTTGTGTTATGTGCCCAGCACAACCCTCGCACCTCCCACACCATCCCCACATAACCTAAGGTCAGTCGGGACCAACACTCGTTAGTATTGTTCCGCAGCACAACCCAAGTAGCCCAAGCCCTTTTGTCTTACTGCAATACCGTTAGATAAAAGCGAAAAAAAAGGTCACCCCTTCCCATTTTCTTCTGTCACCACCACCACCACCACATCCCCCACCACATCATCCCCCAGGAGAGCGTACACCAAACACTTCGCTCTCACTCTGGTACGTTGGCGTGTCGTTGAAGTGGGGTGGCACCCCGAAACAGCCCTGTTGAAACAGATCCGCTCCTTCGCACCCCTGACCTGAGGGCGTCATGTCGGTTGGGATCGATGTCGGGAGCACGATGTTCCGCATGGCGCACTTTGGGTCGCGGCCTGAGCTAGTCTCTGGTGGGTCGCCGCCTGCGGTGGTAGCGGTGGGTGCAGAGCGTTTGCTGGTGGGGCGTGACGCACGGCGTGAGCTCGACACGAAGCATGACAATGTGTACCGCTTTCCCGTGTCGCGCATTGTGCTGACCGAGCCGACGCTGTTGTTGCACCCAAAGGGCGGTGAGCGAGAGATGTGGCCCGAGGCAGCCGCAGCAGCGCTCTTCGCACAGCTCGAGCAGGTCTGCCGACGCAAGGGCGTGCAGCTCCTGCGCCACCTCACGCTCTCCATCCCGCCCTGTCTCACCTCGCTCGAACGAAAGCAGCTCAGCGTCGCGGCCATGGCCGCAGGCCTTCCGAGGCCTGAATACATCTCCTGCTCTGTGGCAGCAACCCTGCAGTGGTCCATGGGGCGCAAGCCCAACGCACCCGCCGCAACCCTTCTCGTCATCGACAGTGGCAGCAAGTTTACCTCCGTCAGCACCATCCGTGTGGAAGGCATCAAAGATGGTGTCTCCGCCTCGGTCGTCTCGTGTCGCGTCTTCCGATACGGCGGGCACGCAGTAGACGTGCGTATGATGCACCTCGCACCACATCAGCCTACCGTGCACACCCGAGTCATCTGGGGTGCGGTTGAGAACTCGAAGAAGGAGCTGTCGAGTCTGAAGGACAGCGAGGTGCGTGTGAAGGAGAAGACGACGATCATCAACCGTGGGCAGCTCTCCTCTGCTCTGGCACCGCTGATGGGGCGGGTGTCGCGGGCGTGCAGGAAGATCACCACAGAGCTGCCGAAGAACATGCAGCTCACGAACGCACTCATCGTCGGCGGGTCAGGACGTCTCACGGAGCTGCAGCAGTTTGTGAAGTCCGAGTACGGCCTGCAGGCAGAGGTGGCCGACTACGACTACAGTGCAGCGCTTGGCTCTGCGCTGTGGTCAGGCAACCGTGCCGGGCTTTGCAAGCGCACGGTGTACCAGTCTGCGACGAACAACCTCACGGGTCACCGATACTTTGCGATACGACTTGATTCTGATACGGGCGACCCCACGGACGAGGTTCACGAGCTCTTTACAGAGGGAGTGATGGTGGCCGAGCTGCGGGACCTTGGGAAGGGGACCTGGGCGGTACTCGAGCACCAGCGTGGGAGCAGGGGGTACCTCACGCCGTCCGAGCTGGCTGCGTATCTACGACGGCTTAAATCCCCCGAGTACGAGTACGGGAGCAAGGTGGAGGTCGTTGTGGCGAAGGCGAGCAACGTTGCGGCCATAGGCGCACAGTTCCGCGACCTGCAACCGGATGCGGAGTCGCCACCGGGAGCTTCATCCGTGGTAGTCCTTGGCACTGTTCTTCCGGGCTCACCTGCGGACACAGCAAACCTGCACCACTACGAGGGTTGGATGGCCATCAGCATCAACGGCACTGCAGTGGTATCCTCTAAGCAGATCGAAGACATCATCACCCCAGCACGCGCGTGTGTCCTTGGCCTCAAGAAGGCACGGCGGGAGGAGCTTCCCGCGTCTGCAGGCGACGAAGAACCATGGGAAGCCGTCTTCATTGGGTGGACACATGGTGGCCCGCTGCGCATCGATAAGAATGGCATCATCACGGGCCTGTCCGTCCCCGATGAGGACATGCTAACGGAGTCTGAGCTACGCGACCAGCTTGAGTCCGATGCACAGCTCAACACCAACGTCGAGGCGTACAGCGAAAGCCGCAACCTCCTAGAGGCCGCGACACTGCGTATGGAGGAGGCGTCGATAGACCCTAAGGATTTGAAGCAGATCTGTTCGAATGCACCACACTACTTTGACTTGGCGGATACGCTTCTCAAAAGCGACGAAGTGCCGTACGAAACGGATGAAATCAAAAAGCTCTCCGACCTGATCGACCGCATGCTGGACGCAGTGGACGACACATCCCTCACGTCAACGGTGTCCGCTCTTGAGCTGTCCCTCACACCTAAGATGGCCCCTGGCTGTTCGGGGCCTGCAGAAGGCGGTGGGCGGAACCGCTCCCTGACCATGGGGTCCTTTAAGAAGAAGACTGCCCGCCGCTCTGCTACACAGCTTCGTGTTCCTACCTCAAGCCCTGATGAGCACAGCCACCTGCAGCGAGCGAGGAGTGCGATCAAGATGGTGCGCCGCAGTGTGCCGTCGAAGGACGGTGACGTGCATCTGTCAGGTGGCTCCATGATGACGCGGAAGCGGTCGTATCGTAAAGGGGACCCTTCGTCGGAGTTGAAGTCACCACGCAACGGCGCTTTGAAGGGCACACGCGCAACGCCGTTCCGTTTGTCTGCAAGCACCGACTCCTTGAAGATGCGCTCGCCTTCACCACGACCGTCGAAGAACCCTTTAGCAGCGTCGCATAAGAACCTACTAGCCTCGTCCACAAAGGGGAACCTCAACTCTTCTATGAAGCTGAATGCGTCGACCAAAGGGAATTCCTTTTCTTCGACGCCGAGAGGGGATATGCTAAGTCCAGGCCCTGTCAAGCGCAAGACAAAAGGCAGCATGTCGCCGGCACGTCCGTCGCAGTCGCCCAAAACGTCACCACGGTCGAGTACATTGCCTGGGAGGCCGGGGCCGCGGAACTGCCTGCTCTCACCTACACGGTCAAGTCTGTCACCAGCGTTGCAAAGAAAGGAGAGCACGCGACGGCCCAGTGTGTCCCCTGCAGGGTCTATCCGTGGCAGTGTTTCGCCGGCGCGTCCACAGCTGCCAGGGTTCAGGAAGGAGACAAACTCGTCGTCGCAGAAGCGCTCGCAGACACAACGAGCAATGTCACCGCCCAGGTCAAATAGCAACAGCCCACCGCAACGTTCGCTGTCACAGCCCAGGGTCGCCAATGGGGTTGTGCCAGACAGCCAACCCAGCCCCACCGGGAGCAGCAGTAGCATGTCCAAAAGCCTGTTGTGTATTAAGGGCAGCTTCGGGGGGAGCATGAAGGGGAGCGTGCGGGGGAACTCACGGTCGCAGTCGCTTGATGTGGAGAACGAGGCGGATCGGATGAACCGAAGCTTCAAGGCGATGACACAGAACAACCCTATTCCGATGCTGCAGGTGTGCGACATTGATGATGAGGACCTGGACGACCTGTTGGAGGTGGTTTCGAATGGGAGCGACTCCCAGCTGGGGCGGTCGGTGAGTGCGCTCAACTCTCTGTCACCTAGTTCGTCTGAGAAGCGTGCCCCGTCTGTGATGTTTGCGTCTGCCTCGTCATTGCTGAGCACGTCTATGCTGAACGGAAACGCCTTTGCCAATGCTTCTCGACGCACCTCGTCACCGTCACCTAGAAGGGGGCCCACGAACACAACGCACCACAGTCTGTTGCAGCGGTCGAGTCTTGAAATGTTTGTCTCTAATTTGGACACATCGTCACTCTCGCCTAAGTCGCAAGGCTCTTCGTCGTTGAGTCCCAAGGCAAGGTCGCGGTCGCATTCACCCAAATCCCGCTCGCATTCGCCTAAGGCACATACGACACCACGGTCTGGGTCGGGGAATTCGCTTCTGTCGCCTTCAGCGGAGACGCCGTCGTTTAGTCCTGGTGCGCCGATGAGGCGGTCCGTGGAGGATATGTTTGAGGGTGCGATACCCATCACAGTGACCACCTCAGTAGACTCCGTGCAGCCACGCCGCGATCTGGACAGCATACTGGCCGACAACGCGATTCCCATAACCGTGACCACCTCGTTGGAGTCGCTGCCGCTGCGCCGGATGTCCACCTTGGAGGATGTGCGGTCCTCTTCTTTTGACGATGTTGGCAACAACGGTCCGTCCCCGAGAGGCAGAACATGTGAACATCCACAGGTCGGGTTGTCGTCTACTTTGGGAGAGTTGTTTCCGATTCGTTCGCATACTCCGCCTGCAACGAGGCGGTGGAAGATGAAGGCGAGCATCGATCGGGTAGTGTCCCGCGCAGTGAAGCGCGCTGTGGAAGGCAGCCCGCCTGGAGCCGTGGAGGACCCTGTCGAGTTTGCGACCTTCCTTGCGCAGAACGCGCAGAACGGTACCCCAAGGGCGGCACCCTCCGAACCGCCACCCTCTCTCTCTCAAACCCATTCGCAGCCACACTCCCGCACCTTCGCAGCACCACGGCGGCGGATGGCATCCACATCACCCCCCATCGCTTTTGCATCAAGACCTAGCTTCGATATGGTCATGCCTGGACGACGAAAATCCACCTCCATGACCCACCCCCCTGCCAGAGGGCAAAGCCCCCGTACACCGGTCCGCACTGCCACCCCTACCAGGGCACGAACGAAGTCACCTTCCCCTACAGTTGACAAGAGACACTCCATGCGGTTCAACTTGCCTGCCTATGGAAACAGTGGAACACATGCGTCTCCAACGGGGCGGGCGTTGAGTAGTACGTTCTCTTCAGGGATGGCGTCAAGACATCATGCCATGGTAGTGTCGAGTCCGCAATGGGAGGAGATAGCTGGTGTGGAAGGTATCCCCTGCCGTTGGGCGCCCACCCACGTAGAGGACAGTAAGCGCCGTGCAGACGACCCCCTCAAATTGCGTTCCAAAAGCCCGCTTGCCATCTCGCGCAGCAAGAGTCCCTCCTCCAGCTCCCTCGCTAGCCCGATCATAGTCGCGCGTGCGAGCCCCAGAGGCTCCCCCAGACCCTTCGGAAAAGGCAGCCCTCGATTCAGAGAACCACAAAGCCCCCAGTTTAGATAGTTTTCTTTTTGTTTTGTTTTGAGTTGAGATGTGTGTCATCTTGTTGTATGGTGGGGTTTTTAGGGTGCGGGGAGGGTGGTACACAAAGGGGCGGGGACGGGGGTTTAAAAAAAAAAAAATGGGGAAGGTGTTCCGATTTTGAGGTGAGTCTAAAATAGGTTCATCTTACAAACTTTTCTCTTTTTTTTCCTTTTTTTTTTTGTACTGCACAGATGCATGGTGCTATACCCTGTCATGCTTTTCGTTCCTTTTCTTTGCGGAAATGGAACGCATCTTGAATTTATTTGTGCACCTACAACGGCGGTATTAGCTTATTGCCACCCTCTTGGTCATTAGGAAGACACCATATACAAAAAAATAGGGGGTGGGGAGGGGTTGTGAGAGTGGGGTCTGAAACATTCTCAAAACAATGCAAACCAACAAAAAGTGCAGGAGCTCATGTGCACACGGAGAAAAAAAAAAGCGAGATGTCCACACATTATCAATTTTTCAAAAAATAAAATAAAATTGAGTGATGGCCACTTTTTCTATTCCTATTTCCTCTACTCTTCCTCCCTACTTTTTTTTTAAGTAAAAGTCAACGTTTGGAAAGTTTGTATTTTTTTTTTTTTTGGGGGGGGATTTCTTTTTGAAATAGAAACTGTATCGAGAACACCCAGGTTAGCAGGGAACAAAAAAACAACAAAAAAAAAAGCACTTCCCCCCCATCTTCTCCTATTGAGCGTTTGCTTTGAGGCGATATGCAGAAGAGGGTCATCAAAAAATTTCATTCCTATTTTTTTTTCTTCTCGCGAAGATGTGTGTGTGTGTGTACGAGACGGCACATTCATCTTACATTTTTTTCTTTCTTTTTTTCTCTTTTTTCGTCGTAGGGTACATTTAGTGCACCCTATTATACCATCTATTCAGTAGAATAGTTAGTATATGAAACAATCTTTTTTCGTCTTTTGTGACATGGCAAATGGAAACAGATTGAGACAGTTTTTTTATACAAAACAACATCTTTTAGTTGGCATTACTAAGATTGGAGGCAGCGCTTTTGGGAAAACAAAACACGGAAAACAAAAAAATTATGTTTTTGCAAGTTGTCTGTTTGATTCACTTTGATTCGACACACTCAACACTAAATGCAGCTTCACACTTTTTCCACCTTTTTGTTTCGCCCAGTTTTGAGCACACAAACAAAGACCCAATCTTTTTTTTTTCACGACTATATTGTGATAACGATTTGATGCACGCAAAGAGGAATATTCATCTTGTAATGGTGCTCCGGGAGGGGTCGGTATTGACAGGTCACTGCCACAGGGACTTTATACACACACCCCCTGATATTGACAGGTCGCTGACAGGTCGTTGACCGACTTCCGAAAACACCATTTAACTAAGGTGACTAAGCACGAGAGGCTTAGGCTCATCTTATAAACTTTTCTTAACTTTTCTTCTTTTCGTTTTATTTTATTTTTTTTTGTTTTTCAAAGCGCCCTTTTCTTATAGAAAAACAATCCCCCCCACTTCCAGTCTTTCTTAGGAATTCTTTGGGGGAGTAGTTGCCGTTCCTCTCTCTGTTTTAAAAAAAATATGTCTGTTCATGAGAGGTATATTCGTCTTGCATGTTTTCTTCTTCTTTTTGAAGTTGAAAAAAAAACAAAAAAGGAAGAGAAGTACATGCTACACTCTTTAAAGGATTTTTGTGTTATTTTTGTTCTCCTAACATTTGCCCGACCTTACCTATGTTTTTTTTTTTGTTTGTTTTTTAGTTTGCAAACAACTCCAGCAGACTGTATTATGACCACATAGAGAAACCTGACTTCAGGATAAAACTGGTAGAAGGGAGGGGGGGGGAAAGTAGTGCAGATAAAATAGGTACAATAGCCTTCAGGCGACATTGGGTACAGATCCTGCACTAACAGGTGATTGTCGACACAACAAAAAGTGCGAGGGGTTCGTTTTGTTGCCTCGAGGGGAAGAAAAAAATTAGCAAAGTGCACGGGGCACGTCCCTCTATTATTGTTATTACCTATTGCCATGAGTTTGAATGATTGCAATAAAAAAAAAGGTGGAAAAATGGTGCGTGTTTTACTATCAAGATGATACAGTGCCCCTATACCCGTCGTCTTATATTTTACATTTATGTCTTTCTCCCCCCATTTTTTTTTCTACTTCTTCTCTTTTCTTCCCACTCATTCTCAGGTTTGAACGGGGAAGGTTTTTTTTTTCCCTTCTTTCTCTTCTTCCCCCTATCCCCTGTATTTCAAGTGAAGAACGTCGTTTCTCTAAGATACCTGAGCACATGGTGCTTTGGATCATCTTACCAAAAACCCTTTTTTCTTGTACAAGAATGTATACACCCTGAGTGAATGCATTCACCTCTCTAAGTGTTCTTGCTTTGTTTTTTTTTTTTTTTTTTTTTTTTTTTTTTTTTTTTTTTTTTCTCTTTTTTTTGTTCAATATTGGGAAGGGTAGTGGGGGAGTGTATTTTTTAAAAGCATTTGGGTAACTCCTGCACGGAAGATAGCACTCAATTATGCGTGGTATGATTTTTTCTTCTTCTTTTCTTGATCCCCCTCCTCCTATGCTATCAATTCATTGATTTGCATATGTTGAAATGCTTTGAGTTGACTGAGCACGGCTACAGGCTTCGGATCCTCTAGCTAACCTTCTATTTTCATTTCTCAGGTCGAGAGAGGGGAGGGGGGAGGGGGGGAAAGGGGGGGAAAAGAACCGGGAAGGGTTTGCGCTTTTTGTTCTGTGCAATGTGTTTTTCATTGTTTTGTGAGTTCGAAGGAAAGCAAAAAAAAAAAAAAGGCCAAAAAAAGACGTACCAAGGTGACCTTCGACCACTCTGCAATATAACTTTAACCTGGGACGCTTTACAAAAAAAAAAAAAAAAACACACCTTGTACATATCTCCACGACTGTGAAGTATATGACTTGGCTTTGTGTATTAAGCCACATGCCAAGTAATTCACTTCACCGTCGTGCAGCTCTCACAATACAGGGGACCGGGCTGGAAAATGGGGAGGGGATGGGGATGGGGGGAGAGGGACGGCAAAAGAGTGTTGTGCATATTTGGGTTACTCTTCCCCCCTCCTCTGCCCTCCTCCGTTGCCTACGAACGGAATGGGGGTGGAGGAGGGGTGGGTTCTCAGCCACCTCTGTTTGCCATTTCTCTTTTTCTTTTTCTTCTCTTTTTTGAAAGAATACGCATCTCCACGGGGAAGGCGTTGTTTTGTTCTTTCTTCTCCCTCTCTCTTTTTTTGCTTTTAACAGGCAAAAAATACTAGACCACTTTTTCGGAAGTTCAAAGTTTTTTTTTCGGTGGACAAAATGTCTTCCCTTTTGTATGTATTTCTTTTTTGAGTGGAGTGTAGACGCCGTTACGAAGGAAGGAACAATGATTAGTATTAGGGATGGTGGAAGCTTTCAGAGTGGCGACCACATTGCTCCAAACAATTTTAGTCAAAAAAAATATTTTTCAACAAGTTTTTCAAACCAAAACCAACAGCCACTCACTGCCGGGCCACATTCCCTATAATGGTGAAATAACTGCGTATTTTCCGTACGCTACACCACCGGGGAAAACGGGGTACAACATAGTGGTTCCAGCTGTTGTGCCCTTGCTTTTGTTTTTGTTATTTTTTTATCCATGTGTAAATGCATTTTTTTCATCCTCAGTTTTGAAGGCAATAGCCGAAGGTTCCGGTTATTTTTGTTGCGCGAAAAGAAAACCCCCCAAAACTATACCCCCCCAAAAAAAAATACAAAAACAAAAAACATGAGAAAAATAAAATGTAGATTTCCCCCCCCTTTTCTCACTAACTTCTAACTTTCACACACACCCCCCAAACCACAGCGCAATGTTCTTTATGAAACATTAATACACTAAAAAGGGCGGATCTATTTTCTGTTCTCTCCCCCTCCGCCCGCCTCGCCCCCAGAATACTTTAGCATATCCTATGCAGAACCGACATACTTCAGCCATCCTTGCACGCACAGGAGAGGCCGATCTTCGCACCCGGGTCCTCCGTTTGGAGAGAGAGCTTTGCTCTAAGGATGACGAGATTGCGCGCTTGCGAAGTGTTGTAAAAGATTTGACGTCCGAGCTTCTCTCCGAACGCACCGGCACCTCTACCGACGGAGCGAAGGGTCTCGGTCTCGTTGTGCAGCGCATGAACGAAGAGAACACACGACTGAAGGAGCAGCTCCTGCGCCCCACTGCACACACCAACGATGAGGCTGGCAACAGATGTTCGTGGCGGAGTATACCAGCGTCTGTGGTGACCGCACCGATTTCTCAGGTCGCGACTGAACCGGAGAGGGAGAAGGAGAAGGAGAAGGATGAAGGGACGGAGGCACAGAAAAGCGCATTGGTGTCTGCGTACGACGAGGTGGCGCTGTTTGAGCTGTATCGGAGGGACGGCAATATAGGTTCATATGCGTGCGCGCCGAAGCATGTTGCCGTGAAGCATCTGCCACAGATAGACTTCGGACCACCCCCAGTGCACCCCCCTGGTAGCCCAGTGTGGGATGTGCGGCATGAGTCTGCTGCGATTAACGGTACTGTTGTGCGTCCCATAGGTGCTCCTGATGTCTCGATGGTAAGCATCTGCCCCGCAGGCACCAGATGTGCCGATGCGAACTGCAAACTGCACCACACCGTCGCCCCAGGGTTGACCGACACTGCGATGTACATGAAATAGAAATGTGTTGTGGGTGTGTTTCAGGGAGCGTTTTGTCGTATATTGAGGGTGTCTTCACAGCTACCATTTTTTTTTGATAGCTGGTTTCTCTATCTAGAATGTACAAAAAAAGGATGATTTTTTTATGTTTTGTTTTTTTTGCCTCCCTTTTTCTCACCCTATTAGTCCACAGAGGTGAGGATGGATGCGAATGAACGGGCGGTGAACCCGGTGTCACTTGCACTTTTGGTGTCGGAAGTGGCGGGGGCTATGGAGGGAGGTGGTATCACACATGCACAGCTGTCCACCGATGCGTCTGCCATGGTAGAACAGGCAGGGACGGTGTTCATGGGGAAGGTGGCTGACCTGGCGTGCAGGCTTGCGAGACACCGTGGGTCGCATACGTTAGAAGCGCAGGACATCTCTGCCGCGCTGCGTGCTTTGTGCAACATTGTTGTAAAATACCCTCACAAAAAGGTGGCCAGGAAGCGTCCTCGGGAAGAAGAACCCATACCCGATGCACCGCTCCCTGGCGAAGAAGCTGCGCATCTCGTAGCACTGTCCCCACCCATGTCCCCACAGCAGCCCCCAGAGGAGCCCATTCAAGCGCCGCATCAACCGCCTGTTTCTCCGTCGGTGCTGGCAGGGGCAACACCTTCGCCTCCGCCTACGCCGAAAGAGGAGGAAGTGGAGAAGGAGAAGGAGAAGGAAAAGGAGAAGGAAAAGGTGGTTGAGCCCGAGGCAGTGGTGCCCGTGCCGTCCCCACCACAGCCGCCAAAGAAAAAGAAAAATCGGATCCGGTTTGTGAAGATCGAATAGGAGGGTAAGAGCTAAGCGTTTGCATTTGACACACAATGTGGCTGATCAACTCTTTGTATACTAATACAGTTTTTTCAAAAAGGAAAGCTCAGGCAGCTGCGTGGGATGTTGTCTGTAAAACACCCTGCCTGTTTTGTGTTGTCTTTACCGATGTACCTTGTCTCTTTCCTATCCGATTCGATGTCTAACTGAATACATAAAACACCCCCCAGCGTTTTTGAAACGCGGGTTGGGGTATGGTGTGGGGATGACGACAAATTCCTGGCATTTTCTTTAACACTCTCTCCTCCTCACCCCCCTCCTCCTCCTCCTCCTCCTGCCCTCAACCCTACACAACAGAACAAACCTCCGGAATAAAAATGTCGGACACAACATTGTTGAGTGACTGCGAACGGCCGGAATTGAAGATTGGGATCAACTTTGAGATGCCTGAGGATTCGAATGTACATGTCATCACTGCGGAGAGCGCCAATCTGTGCGGCAAGGGTGCACTGGAGACGCTTCCATCGTCGGTGGCAGTGAAGCCGGATACGACAGACTTTGTTATTAACGGGGACGGCGTGTTTCTTGTGTACAACGCTACACAGTCGGACTACTCCTTTGTGATCACGTTGCCCGAAGGCAACACGTGTGTGGATTGCCACGGCACGGCATACCCCATGACATGGTACACAACCGACACCGACTGCACCATGGAGGAGGTCAATACCTTTGTCATCCACCCACCCCCAGGGCAATGGCTCGGTGCCTTCCGCATCACCAAGGGCCCGACACAGCGTACACAGCTTAAGGTGAAGGGTGCTTCCTGGATGGACATCCCCATTGATCCGCATCCGTGCCCTTACCCAGAGAACTTCTTATTAATAGGCCTCCCCATAAGAGGGGAAAGTGATGCTGAGGTGTGGCGGTGTGGGCAAGGGTTTGAAGGGGGGTTGACGCATTTTGGGATGTACTCAACGCATTCGGTGGATTTTGAGTGTGAAGAAGGGACCTTGGTGACGGCAGTGTTGGACGGCGTGGTGAAGACAGTGCTGGATAAACACAACCGCGCTGGGGGGCACATCAACCATCTGTTCACAGGGTATAATGAGATCGTTGTCGTGCATGCGGACGGCTCGCAGGCATGCTATCTGCATCTGCAGCAGGGCTCAGCGCGTGTCAAAAAGGGTGACAAAGTAGAGAAGGGGCAGGTGATTGCTCAAACAGGATCAGTCGGCTTCGCCCCCTGGCCACACATCCACTTCCAACTGAACGTTACATCCAAAGAAGAGGACGACGAAGGCGGAATAGCCGAAACCGTTGCCTTCGCCTTCGAAAGCAAAGATCCCAGCAAACCCGCGTTTATCCCGGTTGCTGGGTACGACTACACCATTGAGGGACGTGTTTGAGTGTATGCCTTCTCTTGCAGGAACAAAGGTTCCAGATCAAATCGTAGTTTTTTTTTGTCACAGAACGGTTTAGCGGTTTTGGTCATGGTACCCAAAGGTTCCTGACGCCACGATAACGCAACATTTTTTAGACTCCTCTGCACAGAACGCAAAAAAAAAAAACAGGCCACGCATTTTTTTTTAACTACACCAATTCACCCTATCTTCCTACCCCCTACCCACACACCACCACTATAGGGTGCCCCTTTTGGGCAAAAGGGAAATACCGAAACTAAACCAAAAACAAAACAAAATATGGCACCGCTAGACTCCCACTTCATGCTCTTTGTGTTGTCCTTAGCGGTGTTGGTACGCGATGTTCAGGGTGACAACATCGAGCAGTCGGACCCCTTTTTGCGACGGGTGTTGTTATTGGTGGTGACGCCGATGACCGGAGCGATTTTGTATTTTACTGCAAAGGCTTATTTTCCGGACTACACATTGAAAGAGGTGGTTACGGAGATGAAACAGACGGCCACTGCGAAACGGCAGCGCCCTAAATGGTGGGAAGGGGGTACCCTTGGTGGGGCCTCCAACATCAAAAACATTGAACTCACTCAACCCCGACCGTCCCAACACCACCCTCTCCGCAAGCCTGCACGCTCTTCAGTCACCGTATTCGACCCTCCTCCCCCTCCGGCAGACCTTCCATGGGATGCCCTCAACGACCCGATCTCCGACGAAGAGAACACTCCCACTCCAATCCCTCAAAAACCGCTTTCTGAGATTCTCAACGGCATCATAAACAACGAGGAAATGCAACGCGCTAAGGTGGGCTCACATTGTAGCCAAGAGTGGTTTTCTTTGGCAAGAGAGAGGGATATGGATCGGAAGAGGGTTTTGTTAACGGAGAGGAGGAGAGTGGCACATGGCGAGACAGAAGGGAGGAGGGACATCGAAGCTGACGAGGCAACACACTTTTCAAACACAACACTCCGTCTGTGGGATGAGGTGAGCGACCGGCAGCTCTACTACGACAGAGAAGGGGACGTACGGTATGCGCTGCTCTCCGAGGAAGCATCGGCCCGCAGGGGGCTTGCGGGAACAGAGTTTGAAGGGCGGATCATTGCGGCAACAGTTGACATCCGCAGAAACCTGCAAGACAACGAATCCACAGAGCGTGCCGATATTGTGACCACACAGCACCACCACCATGCGGACCATCTTCTCTCCTTCGCCACCTCTTTCTTTTCTGCTACCGAAGCGACCGTTCGATCCGCCGGCATCACAACAGAACAACACCAACGCTACACACTTCTCCTTACCTTCAATATGGAGGAGGAAATGCTGGAACGGTGCGCGCTTCTCAGAGAATACGACCTATTAGAACTGAAGACAACCGAGGTGGCAGCGAGATTCAAGGTCAAAGCTGGGGAGGACTACACAAGAGCAGGCCTTCGTGGGTTGGAGCAAGATGCAAAGAGGGTTTTGGCGGTGGTTGTGATGGAGGTGGTGGTGGAGGGGGCGGTGGTGCGGGAGAACGTAGGAAG
The DNA here is from genome assembly GCA_964035575.1 of Rhynchopus sp. YZ270_cl-10. Lineage (NCBI taxonomy): Eukaryota > Euglenozoa > Diplonemea > Diplonemida > Diplonemidae > Rhynchopus > Rhynchopus sp. YZ270_cl-10. The sequence continues at coordinate 1,648,008 of OZ037833.1, read as the reverse complement.
GCATAGCAGGGAGCTATGCCGTCTGGAAAAGGGGATGATGGTAGAGGTGGAGGAGATCACCAAGGCAGGTCGTGCTCGGCTCACCAACCCTGCTGGATGGGTGTCGATCCAAAGCCAAGCGGGGATGGAGGTGCTACGCAGATTAGACGCCAAGGAAGAAGAAATTGAAGAAGAAGGGGGAGGGGAGGTAGGAGAAGAATCAGAGGTGGCCTCTGTGATCTCAGCAATGACGCCAAGTAGAGGGAATGTGTCGGTGTCCATGTCACCGTCTGCGCCGACCTCGCTGGCGTCTTCTGCGTCGAATTTACTAGAAGACTTCTGTGAAATCGTATTACACAAAACACCAGAACAAAAGCTAGGAATCTGCTTTGCCCCCGGATCCCGATTGGTCTTGAGTGGTTGTGTAGAAGGTTCGTCGTCGCACGAAAACGGTCTGGAAAAGATGCTTGGGCACCGTCTAATAAAAATCAACAACACCGCTGTCAAAGATAAAGCCTCAATAGCGCCCTTCGCAAAGGAGGAACTTCTGCACCTAGTATTCGCAAAACACCCTGACCGCGGCTGGAATGCGCAGACCCAGGTCTGGACACCCCCACTCCTCTCCACAGAAATGGTGGGTGGTGTTGCAACAGCAGCCTTCTCTGGGGCTATGTCCGGCTTAAAAGGCCTCCGCAAAGCGCAAGGCAAACTGAGGGAAAGTTCCCTAAATTCGCTCGCAGCAAAGAAGGCGGATTGAGGAAAGGGTTTTTGGGGAAAGGGATGGGGAGAGGACGACCTCAAAAGGAAGTCAAATTTAATCTTTTTTTTTTTCCTCTCTTTTTTTTATACCAACAAGCTTCGCTTCAAGAAACGAAATGGGTCAAAAATCTGTCTTCGACTTATTTCCGTATTTTTTTTTTCTCTCCCGATTTGAGAATTGCTGACACAGTTACTAACCTGAATACGCTCTTCCCCCCTCCCCTCTTTTTTTACGCCTCAAGCAAAAAATCATGAGGAAATCGACAACGTTTAAACCTGCTGCTTCCCCCCCCTAAAGGGCTTCTCCCAATACGTCAAAAAACGACCTTATCGTTCACCATTTCTTTTTCTTTGTTTCCTCAACTCTGACTCACCCCAAACCTTCCCTTAGGTGGAAACAACACAATGGACACACTCCACCGATTTTCTCATTATGCGATGCTGTACGAATGGGCGAAGCAGAGATTTGACATGGCTGTGTTGCCATGTATTTTAGCTGGAGGGGAGGATGAGCTGGAGCTGGCGTATGGGTTTGTGGATAGGGCAGAGAGGATGGGGATCACCCCGCAGCAGCTGTCGTGCATGCATCCGGACGACCTGAGACAGGTGTTTGATGAGCTGAACACACCGTCGACTACACGCATTATAGTCAGAAAGGTGGTCACGTTCCCTGGTGATGTGCTCGAAACGGCGTTCAGTCTTGTCAAGCTTGTGGCATTCGTTGTGGTCGTCTCTGGTCGTCTTATGAGTGTTGTTCGTGCCTCACTTTGCCGCCCCGTCCCCACCCTCGCAATCCTCTCCTCCTTCTTCGCACTCTACCAAATGTCCTCGGCAAGAGAGCTCTGTTCCGACCTCCTCACGCACGCAAGGAAAATCCACACAGATATAACATCACCGTCTCCAGCGCGACCTTCGGTGGAGGACCTGGATGAGGATTGGTGATGTCTGTTTTTGAAAGAATAGTGTACTATTTTTATAGGCGACCAAGAGAAGTTTATGCTACATCTTACCTTTACTAGCCGAATTTTTATTTATATACGCATGCTAACGTGTACAAAAAACAACGATGATATTTTCCTTCTCTCCCCTCCCCTCCTCCCTCCCTTCTCCACCAACCCACAGAAAACCCAACGCATTTGGTGCGCTACAATGCGCACCTTAGTAAAAATCGTTGGGAGAGATGAGATGGTGAGTATGTGTCATGCGAGGGGTGAGAGCAGTGTGCAGGAACGTGCGGACTTGGTACAACGGTACGAGGTGGCACGCGAGGACGGCATACCGGGGTACACACTCTTGGAGCGACGTGAGGGCGAGGTCGTGAAGCGGAGCACACACCCTTGCAGTGTTCTACCGATCGCGGCGACACACCGGCAGGCCTACTACGAGCTGGGCGTGTCCGGCATGGTGTCGAACCTGACAAGCGGCACGAACGGGGCCGGCTACGTCCTCTTCGACGGCGGCAACCTCGCCCGCAACTGGCTCTTCGAAGGTGCCCCCCACCACCCAGGCCTCCTCAGCTGCGCAGTGGACCAGCTCTACATGGACCTCCAATCCCTCGCAGGCGACACCTCACACACCTGGACAGTCCACTTCGGCGCGGCTGTCATCCAACCCGACCAAATCATCGACCTTTTAGCAGAAGGACCCGGCGCAGTCTCCACCCCCAATGCTGGGCCAAGAAGGGGGAAGTCCCCGCGTCGTGCCCCCAGTCTTGCAGAATGTAGAAAAACAAAGTCGATGGTGTTTGAAAATGCGAAGCTTCGGGAGCTTCCGAACACAGCGTCAGCACTGCAACTGATCCAATCAGTGTTGAATAAGACGCATACTGGGCAGACGGTGCTGAGTTTTTGTGTTGAGGCGTCGCGTGAACCGGAGGGTGTGTCGAAGCTTCATTGGCTCCACTTTGTGTCGTTTGGCAGCGAGCCTGCAGTGCTGCAGCCTAAGGGCGGTGGTGCGCAGGGCCCAATCGGCTTTCGCACCTCCCTCAAGAACTGCATGTCTGCGATTGACGAGAAGTTTGCCAGCATACCCTACCAGCGCCACCGCCTCACACACTTCCTCCGCTCTGCCCTCAGCGGCCAGCACCAGGCCGCACTCATGACCTGCCTCACACCCTACGCACCGTTCGCCGGTGTGCACAAAGCGGGCGACTCCTTCCGAGAGGCCGAGGTTCTCTCCGAGACTGCAACCTGGCTTGACAGTGGCGAGTCTTCCTTGGCCACAGCCTCTTTGGATAAGTCTGCAGAGGTCGACCAGGATAAGCGCATGACGCGGTCGCCCTTTCTGCACCCAGAGGCAGCACTGTACAAAAGGTCGCAGCCAAGGGTGAGTCCAACGAGGACGCATCATTCTAGTTTGCTTGGGTGGAATGGACACAACGCGCATAGTACCAGCCAGTTGACGGACGGTACCGAGCCGCCTACTCCTGTCATCGGGTTGGACTTTACGAATGCATCCAGGTCGCCTGCACTGCAGAAGCAGAACAGTTCGCCGCGTCGTGCGGGGGACAACCTCTCGATGTCGCCACGTCGCTGTGTGACACATCATGTCGTGAAGCAGCCCGGTGCAGCCAGGGCACGCTCGCCACTGCGCTATGAAGAGGACACCGCAGTGCTGTCTAACTCTCCTGTCAATACCGCGCATGTGGGCAATTCTTTTACATATGCGTCGATCAAGAAGAACCTCCCCACCACCACAGCCGAGGTGGTCCCTGAGGAACGCAAGAAGACCCGAGCACGGTCCGCCTCTGTGCAGGCGGATGCGGTGAAGGAGGCTGCAGTGGTGAAGCAGGAGTTTGAGATGTACAGGAATGTGATGGACGCGACGTTGTTGCGACTGCGCAGTGATGTGGTGCGGCTGGGGAAGGAGAAGGAGGAGGTGCGGCGGGCTTCCGAGAAGCGTGAACGTGCGTGGCGGAAGGAGCAGGGCGAGACGGTGGTCATGGCGAAGGAGCTGAAGCAGGCGACCCGCCGCGTTGAGGAGCTTGAGTCGCAGCGCTCCCGCCTGCAAGGAGAGTTCCACGAGGAGCTTGTCAAGCTGGACCGCAGACAGCAGATCCTTGTCGAGGAGAAGCTCCGCACCGAAGCCGACGCACAAGACTGGCGCGAACGAGCCGAACACGCCGACACATCACTCCGCGACAGCCAATCGCACACCCGCTCAGCAGACGCCGCCCTCGCAAAGGAGAACGCCGACCTGCGCAACAAAACCACCCGTCTAGAAGACGAGCTCGCCTACATGCGGAAACGCATCGAAGACCTGGAGCGTGCCCCCAGCCCACAGGCGTCGCCACGGAAGAGCCCTGTGCGTCGCAAGCTGTCGCACCAGTCGCATCAGTCTACAGGGCTGGACCTGCCGCTCGCATTGGGTGGTTCTGAGCCAGCCTCGCGCCCAGCGTCCATCGCGTCGCTGCCGCTCAACAAACGCCCCCCACCGCCGCCACCGAAGCCTGTGATCCCTGCAGCCGTTGTCACAACACGCACACAGTCTCCCGGCCCCTCGTACCCAAAGCCACCACCCCCAAAGCGCAGCCTCTCCGCCTCAGGCCTCAAGAGAGCACAGAGCCGCTCCAGCAGCTCCAGCGCTGTTAGCCCAAGGGGGCCCGTCTCGGCTAAGTCGTCCATGCACACCGATGCGGGGGTGGGAGAGTCGCCTGAGCCACGTCCAGAGAAGGTATGCAGCCACAGGGGGTCAAAAATGAAATAAAAGCCTTTTGGTCTTGGGGTTCTTAGGGTACGACGCGGTAGTTATTATTAAACACAACACAAAAAACACAGCCGCCACCTGCACCGATGCAAAGAGCGGGGCAAGGGAGGGTCGACTCGCCCACGTCAGGCGCCGCCTCCTCACCTACCAGCTCAGCCATCACGACAACGACCACAGCCAGCAGGTCCACCAGCAGCAGCAGCAAGACCCAACAGTTCTAAGACCACACCCCCTCAGTGATCCCCACCATTAGAACCCCCTTTTTTTTTGCCTTTCTTTTTGTCTAGATTCTTTTCGCCCCCTCGAACACAACACCTCCACCATGTTGGCCTTTTTGTTAAACCCCATAGGCATACAGGCGCATCACTTTCAAGTCTTTTTTTAGGTGTTTCTTTTGGTGATGAGAGGCTCAGGCTATTCTCACCAAACGGCCCTCTTTCAAAGATGTTTTCATGACCTATGTTTTCGATAAGATGTACGTGCACGAGAGGCACATGCATCTTACAATTTTTTTTTTAAGATAGTGGCAGTGCCTGCGTCCCAGAGGCGTTTGTACTTCACTTTTTTTTTTTTTGTACCAAACACCAACATGCTCTCCTCCCAAGGCCTAAAGCCTAGTACACCATTCTCCCGAGTATTCCCCATGCACCCCACCTTCGTACAAATAGAGAACGCATTAGAAATATCGTCTTTGTCTTTTTCTCTCTCTGCTCTGCTCTCCTCATTCCTACCACATACTCCAGGATGTCTTCGGGATATTATGATAAGTGGAGACGGGGTGATGAACGGCAGGCGCAGCCCCAAGTGCAGCAGCGGAATATGGTGGACGGCCAGGTGGAGCGTCTGCACTACATGGAGGATCGGCTGCAAGGGTGCCAGAGTGTGATCGACCGTCTGGTGAATCGGGTGGGGGAGTGTGAGACGAGGACTGAGGCGAGCTCGCGGCTAGCACAGCTGACGCAGCAGGTGGCGGAGCAGAGTACTGAGGAGAGTGGGGAGGTGATCCTCGAACTGCAGGCACGAAGTCGGCGCCAGGAGGAAGTCATCAAAAAGCTCATCGGCGAGGTCGACCGCATGCACGCAACACGCGAGGCAGACCGCGACAAGACTCTCCTCCAAAAGAGCTCGCAGCACCAAACCGAGACCTCCACCGCGGCCAAGGTCGACACCCTCCACCGCACCCTCACCGAACAGATGGACGACATGCGTGCAGACTTCGAGCACCGTCTCTCTGTTGCTACACAAGACTCCCGCGCCGAACTCAAAAAGACGGCCACGCAGCTCTCAAAAGGAATGACAGACCTGCACAGCGACATGACAATGCTGAAGGACTTCGTGAAGGAGGAGGTCAAGTCGGTGCGGCAGTACTGCGACGCGCAGGTTGCGGCGGTGACGGATGCGGAGAGCGTGAAGAAGCGTGTGCGGAGCGAGGAGGAGCGTGACGACTTCGAGACGTTCCAGTCCTCTGTCGTGTCGAACGTCATGAGCCTGCAGCAGCACTGCAGGAAGCTGGACATGCAGCTTGCAGAGCAGGCGACGTTGCTGCGCACAGGCTCTGTGGGCAACATCGACACTCGTCTAGAGGGGCTGGACCAACGTATGGTGGAGCTGGACAGACTCAAGGCAGACTTTGGGGAGCATGTGACTGTCTTCAAGGGACACCTGCAGAAGCAGACGAAGCGTGCAGGCGACACCTCCACTGCCATCCAGCAGCTCATCGAGATGACGGACGCAAGCCGTGCGGCGATCACAACTGAGGTGATGGGTGTGAAGGAGTGGGCCATGCGGTGTCTGCAGCGCCTGCGGAAGCGCACGGAGACAGCGCTGCAGGACTCTCGCCTTGCGCGGGATGAGGTTGTGGAGCTTTCATCACGTGTCACACGCTCGCAGAACTCCAATGAGCGTCACGCCGCAGTGATGACAGAGCTGCTGAGTCAGCAGGCAGAGAAGACGTTCATGCACGACCTTGTCGACAAGGACCACTCGCACACCCACATTCACCATACACACGGTCATGCACACTCAAGGAGCTACAAAGACGACCGGCCCAGAAGAGACGACCACCGCACACGCTCCGCCTCACGTTCCCCCAGCAGAGAGCTCGACTGGGAGGTGGCAGAAAGTGCGCGTGCCTTCCACGACCACTACAGTGAGGCGAAGTCGCGTGCCAAGCATACACAAAAAGCCATGGCAGAGGAGAGAGGCGACAGAGAGAGAAGCAGCCGCACTGCACGCAAGAAGGACCGCACGCGGAACGGCTCGCGTAGTGAAAGGGAGGATAGAGGTGACACGGAGAGGTCCAACGACGAGTCGTGATTCTGTTTGTAGAGTAGACAAAGTAAGTAGAGGGGGTGGACTGCGCGTAGTTAAAATGTCAAAAAAAGTTCCAGTATTTGCACCGTGTGTGCTTTTTCCTCGATGTAGTTTTCCAGAAAAAAAGAGAAACAAAAAACACCTTCATAGATAGTGCAAACCAAAGCAGGGGGATATTCGCTAAAGAAGCGCCCAACGTGTGTTGTGCCAAAATGTGAACACGCGTCCCCTACCCATTCCGTCCCTTTCCCCTTTAACACCACTTTAAGCAATAAACCCCGAACGTTCCGTATTTAGAATTCCACCCATTTCTTCTAGTCCCCTTCCCCATCCCGCTTCAAAAAATCGCTCAGCGACGGATTTTTAGACAATAAAAGACACACCTTTCCTCCCACATTTTCCACATACACGATCTTCTCAACTTCCTAGATGACTAAGCACAAAGCCTTAGGAGCGTCTTACAATACCCAAACAAACCTTTTCATTCACTGGAGCATTTTTTGATGCATGATTTTACTCCATTTATGCCTGCTGTCCTCGAGGTCTGACATTGTACAGTTATGAGTGCTTGCACCACTACCTACCATTTATTCCTCAAACATCCCTTCACACCTCTTCTTAACACCTCTCAGACAAACAAAACAACGATGTCCCGCTTTTTCACATTTCTCCATGACTATATGGGGTTCAAGGCGTTGGGGATGGTTGCACAGCGTGGTGTTGTGTGGGTCATCGGGGGTGCTGCCACGGCAGGTGGTGTGTACCTTGATACAAAAGAGGAGTCGCGTGCAAGACGCCGTGGAGGCCTTGTAGTGCCGCTGCCTGCAGCAGAGGGCTTCAAGGACCCTTTCCTTGAGGACAACCTGAATGAGGGCGATCTCAACGTGCTGACAAAAGGTCAATCCGTTGAGTGGCTCACGAAGTCGATCACCCCCATGTGGCCGTACCTCGATGAAGGGTTGAAGGATCTCATCATCCGAAGCGTTGAGCCGCAGATCCAGCAGTCCATCCCCTTCTTTGGCAACAAGCTCAAGTTTACGAAGCTGACCATCGGCAAGGAGGTGCCCGACCTGGGGCCGGTCACTACGCATCTGACCGAGGAAGACGATGTGGAGCTCTTTGTGAAGGTGCACTACACCGGGGGCCTCGCAGTGGACTTTGAAATGGGTGTTGCCACGATAGCGATTGCGGATTTGACAATAGACGGCGAGGTGTTGCTGGCCTTCCGCCCTATCGTTCCAGGGGTGAACCCAGTAGGAGGGCTAGAAATGTGTTGTCTAGACCAGCCAGAGATAACACTGAATCTTGCTGCAAAGGGGCTCTTCCTGGACAACGTGCCCAACCTCTACAAGCTCGTCAAGCATGCCGTCGACGACGCAATCTCGAACGTCTTCGTCGCACCCAACAACGTCTCCGTGCAAATCCCCACAGTGACGGGCCCCCACACAGACTGGGCGACCCTGCGCTACCGTCCTCCCCTCGGTGTGCTGAGGGTAGAGGTCCAGCAGGTGGACTACCTCCCAGGGTCAAGGTGGCTGTGCAACCCTTATGTGCGACTGCAGGTGGGTGCTGCGCAGTGGTTCACGGACACACAGCACAAGACGACGAACCCCAAATGGGACGACGGTGTGCATGTGCAAGAGTTCATGGTGTACCACCCAATGCAGAAGCTCATGCTCAAAGTGTTTGACCAAAAGAAAATGACCTCAGACAACGTGCTCGGGCAGTGTGCAGTGCCGTTCCACGACATCAAACAGAAGGGCACGCACGTCCTGCCGATGCTGTCCGAGCGGCACGCAGAGCTGGGTGCTGAGGTGCACATCAGTACAGAGTGGTTCCCTGCTGTGCCTGCGGACACTACGACTCTTGCGGACTTCATGACCACCCATGAGCCTGTGACCTGCGAGCGTACAGAGGAGCACACAAAGAAACGCGACCAGTGGCGCAATGGACGTGGCTGTGCAGGTGTGCACAACGACATGATCACTGCGATGAACATCGAGCGTCTCAGCGGCAGTGCTTTGGACGGCGAGGGCCCGCACAAGGTGCGCGCCACTGTTGGCGGCCAGAGCAGGACGACAGGCAGAGGCTTTGCGCCTGCAGAGGTGCGCGACCTTGAGGGACGGCCGATATGCAGCATTGCCAAACGCGTCTTTGCGCAGGGCACTTCCCCTGACGCGTCTGCAAAGATCCTTGGTGTGTTACCACAGGAGTACAACGAGTTTGCTGCACTTGAGAAGGCTCGTGCACAGCAGTGCATCCTCACCCGCAAGACTGACACCGAGGACAAGGAGGACAGCAGCTGGTTCGAATCCGTCAAACGCCGCATGTCGCGCACGGCACCACCAAGCTACGAGCAGATTCTGTACATCCCCTCGAAGGGAGCCGCAGACTTCACCATCGAGGTACTGGGCGAACGCGACGATGCGGACGGCAAGAAGGAGGACTACGTCAAGGCGTCGCAGGTGTTTCCCATGGGCCATGAGGGCCCGTGGTTTCTTGATGGCTACACCGTGTTCGGCTCGCACACCGTCAACATGCTCAACAGAGACGCCTCCTCAGCCTAACAACCCTATCGGAGCACACAAGCCCATCTAGCCCTTAAAAACCCCTCAAAAAAACCCGCCTGAGTTTGTACTCCACCTGTGGAAACTCCCCTGAAATTGGTTAGTCTCTGAGCGTTGTCTCTTCTCGCTCCAATGGGGTTTAAAGAGCTGCATCGATAACTATCCCTTTTTTGAAGTGTAATCACTTCGTTAAGTGAAGCGTCTCTGCTTTTGTGCCGCAACGTGAACCCTCCCCTTCTTATGTGCAGGTCCTTAATGTTAGTGCCTGTGTACGCAGGCGTCCAGTGAGGCGTTTGCGTTATAACATCTTCTCTTTTAGTTCCTCGAAGAAAAAAAAAAACGTTGTTTGAGGACGCAAAGAGGCCATGTGTGTGTTGTTCTCTTTCCAAGGTTGCATTGCAACTTTCTACCCTCTTTATTAGATAGTACAGAACAGCCCCCACTTATATAATTCTCATTTTGATTTTCAGTCACTGTCTCACTCCCCCTCCCCTTCCCCCTAACACCTTTCTAGAGATACACATTTGTTGCCACACGACTTCGCAACAAAGACATTACAATGTCCGACTTGTTAGCAAGGAAGACTATCAAGAGGAAGAGAGATGAGAAGGAGGCAAGCCTTGACTCCTGTGGGCACAGGATCGGGAAGGAGCAGATGCTGAGTGCGGCAACGGCGCTGTTGAAATACATTAAAGAAAAAGACGAGACGTCGAACAAGAACGTGCTGCTGACAGAGGCGAGCCGGGTGCTGGTGTCGATCCAGCTTATGCAGTCGCTCCCAGGAAGGCAGTCGAAATTGAAACACAGAGCGACACTGCCGCACCCGCTGTACACACGCGACGACCAGGAGGTGTGCCTCATCACGACAGCACCGCAGAGCAAGTGGAAGGAGGTCGTGCGCCCGGAGGAGTCCCTGAGCAACATCAAGAAGGTCATCGACATGAACAAGCTCAGGAAGAAGTACAAGAGCTTCGAGGCCAAGCGCCGCCTTGCTACAGGTTTCAACGCCTTCCTCTGCGACCAGGCTGTCGTGCCCTTCCTCCCGAAGCTCCTCGGGGAGACCTTCTTCGCCAGAAACAAAGAGCCCCTCCACGTCGACATGGCCAAGGCGCCCAAGTCGCTTGAGAAGGCGCTCAACTGCACACACTACTCGATCCAGGACAACTCCTGCTGTATGTATTTTGAAATAATGACAACAACAGCACCAAAAAAAAAAATAAACAGTCAGCGTCATGATCGCCACGACAGACTTCTCGGCAGAGGAAATAGCGGAAAACGCCTTCGCAGCGCTGGACCAGATTGTGTCCTCGCGTCTCCCGAGCGACTGGAGAGACGTGCAGTCGATCTCGCTGAAGGGAATGTATGACACACCTCTGACACGCAAAAAGCAGCCTCTTTATCCTTCTCCAACACTGTCGCCGATGCGACATCAAGACTGCACAGTTAGGTTCATCACCTACACATTTCTTCGACAACCACAACCTTCCCCCATGGGGTCTGCTGTGACTTAAGCCCCTCTCCTTATCAATGTTTCTTAGCTACCCACATAGGCTTTCAACACTGCACCATACACCATACACCACACCACAGCGACACCCCTGCCCTCCCCCTCTACGCACACAACTACGCCGAGACCTCTAAGAAGGCTGCCACCAAGTACCAATTCCCCAAGAGAATCCGCCTCGAGCTGCCCGACCTCCCGGAGGAGCCGAAGTCGACCTGGAAGGGCAAGGCCGCGGAGGACGACGATGAGAACTCTGAGATGGAGCAGGAGGACGGGCGCGTTGAAGGGGCTGCGGAGAGCGATGATGAGGTGTGTATTTCTTAGTTCGGAATAGTTTCGCGACTCAAAAAAAAATCTGTTGACTGAGCCCACTTTCTGGTAAAAAAATATACCATAAAAGAGTGAAAAATGGCATTAAAAAAAAACACATCTCCATCTACATCAACATCAACACAGGAGGGTGACGTGCTCAGCGACCTCAGCGGTGTCGAGGACGAAGACTCCGAGGAGTAGAAGCTTTGCCTCCCCATGCCACACCCACACATACCCCAACTCCCCCCGAGTCAACCCACATTACGTACGAAAGGAGAGGGAGCAAAACTAACCTCTATCAACGCGGAATCAGGACTCCCCCTCATCCTTTTTTGAGGGGGCGTGTGTGTAAGGAAAGTAGTTAAAAAATGTCATTCTCGGGATTGACAGCACTTTACGGGACGAATCTAATGAAAAGGTCGAATAGCGAGACTACACACCGCATCATTTTTCCTGCTTTTGAAGGAAAAAAAATTGGCTGGGAAAAGGAGGGTTAAATGCCTATTAGAATAACGCCCTTATGGTTTTCGTTTAAATTTTTTTGTCAATAAAAAGTGCACAAAAAAATGCATCAGTTTTTTTTTTCAAACATCACAGTGATATAGGGTAGAGGGGGGAAAGGGGGTGGGATGGATGTTGCATTCCATTTTCTGGTGCAGGGGAGGGAGGATTTTTTTTTCAAAAAAAAAAAATATTCTCCCGCCTTTTGTTGTCCTGGGGAAACAAAGTCAAGATTTCCCTTATATCACACACCCCCTTGTTGCAGGTGTCTGGCATTTTTGTGGTGGTTCATTTTTTTTTTTTAATCCACCCATTTTTTTTCATCAAGCCTTTTTGTCTTTTGGGAGTAGTTATCCCCCTGTTTATTGCCTCAGATCACCACACAAAAAGACTTACCTCCCTCCTTTTTCCTCATTCCCACTTCCCCCTTTTTACTACAACTTGAGACTTCTCGGTACTCCAAGATTCCCCCTTTTTTGGATTTTCCAACCACAACGTCTGCTCAGGTTTTCTTTTAAGGTGACTAATCACGAGAGGCTTAGGATCATCTTATAAAACTTCACTTTCTCTACGACAACTGGTGCCGACCATAGGGATTCTTTCTCTTCTTTGAATGGAAAGTATATGAAATTGACAAAGGGGACCTCTCCTCCCAATCACACCACACCAGAAGTGGGCTATACTCCGTTCAGGCGTTACTCTAAATCTGTTTATGAAACACACCACACCACCACCCCTCAGTCAGGCAACGTCCCAACATGCCTGAAGTGAGCCCTCCACCGAAGGTACCGAGGGTAAAGTCGGGGCAGAGGGACCAGCGGGTAAAGCAGAGGGTGCTGAAGAAGAAATGTGTCCACTACCACAAGACAGAGATCTCGCAGGATGGCGTCACCGTGCGCGACCTGATCAAGAAGGCAGAGTCGAAGAAGGCGGCAGAACAGCTGACCATTGCGCTTGACATCCGCACCAAATACCAGGACCAGGTGTCGTGTACGAACCAGGCGAGCGAGGGGCGGTTTGTGCAGCCAGGGACGTCGTACGGGATGGTCGATGGCGTGGTGCACTTTGAAGGGGAAATGCTTCAGGAGATTCCGTACTCGATGTATGTGGCGGACTTTGACATGGTGTGCAAGGCGGTGGAGTGCGGGCCAACGAAGTCTGTGTGTCGTGACCGCCTGAAGATCATTGATGAGAAGTACGCCATCTACATTGCACTGAACAGCGACCTCGAGGAGAACCAGTGCTCCCTGCGGAAGGGTGGGGGCATCTTCAGCGGCTGCGTCAAGATCGACAACTCCGTGCGTCTCTCGACAGCGATGCACTCACACAACCTTCTCGACTACATGATCAACGCCTTCGAAACAGAGCCGCACACTGTTGTGGGGCAGAGCAACGGCAAGCCCGTCACCCTCCGCGATGTCTTCACCAAGTACGGCATCGACAACCCACGCGCGCTCACCGTGGAAGGCATCGGCCTGCACCCACCCGTGCAAAAGCGCTTCCACCGCTTCGACATCTTCTCCAAAGACTTCAACCGTGGAGGCGAGCGCTCTGCAGAGCTCCTCAAGCTCTTCCTCAAGCGTGACGGGCCGTTGTATCACAACCTCGTGCGCCCCGTCCTGGAGCGTACGGAGAAGGAGTTTGAAACGCGTAGGGTGGCAACGGAGTACAAATTGCCAATATTCGGCACCTCGCGTTCGGAATGGACTGCGCTCGCAAAGTGGGTGAACGAAGGGGTCGGGCACTTCAAGCGGAACAAGTGGATCATCCAAATCCCGCGGATAGCTGCGCTGCGCTGCACGTTCAGCGTTGCGACGAACCAGGACCAGCTGGACAACATCTTCCTCCCGATGTGGGAGGCAACCATCAACCCAGACGACCCCGAGAACAAGGAGCTTGCAACACTGCTTACGGAGGTTGGTGCACTGAACGTCATCTCAGACGAGTCGACGCGAGGGCAGACCCTGCCGCAGCACCGCCCCCCTGCAGACTGGCCGTGGGCAGAGAACCCACCCGACCTCTACTTCAACTACTACGTGTGGGCGAACATCGTCAAGATCAACCACGTGCGCAGGCGGAACGGCCTCAATACCTTCACCTTCCGCCCCAACTGCGGTGAGGCCGGCTACGTGAACCAAGTCGTCATGGGCTTCATGCTCGCACAGTCGATCAACCACGGCATCACCATGGAGCGCTCGACAGTGCTGCAGTACCTGTTCTACCTCTCGCAGGCAGGGATCGTGCTGTCGCCGCTCGCCTCGAATGGCCTCGGCAACCCTGAGTACCTGGACAACCCTTTCCCGAAGTATCAGAAGCGTGGCATGCGGGTGTCGCTCGGGACAGAGGACCCGCTGCACTACCACCACTCGACACATCCGTGCATTGAGGAGTATGGCACTGCGTCGAAGATCTTCAAGCTTGGCCCGGTTGATATGACGGAGATTGCACGGAACAGTGTGCTGAACAGTGGCTTCTCGCATGAGCTGAAGCAGGACTGGCTTGGGGTTGACTACAACATAGAGAAGCAGGCCGAAGGCAACGATGCATCGCGCTCCTACGTGCCCGACGTACGTCTGCACTACCGCAGCGACACACTCGCGCACGAGCGGGCGGTGTTGAAGGAGTTCCTCTTTGGGGAGCAGCAGTGCCCGCCACCCGAATCGCGCAAGCCCTCTGCGACACTGTCGCGCCACCCGTCACAGCGTTCGATGTCGGTCACATCGCAGGTGGGGTCGAAGTCTTCCTTCGAAAGCACAATTGTGTTCCCACGTGTGGACATCATTGCACCGTTGCGTGAGGTGGCCGACGAAGACGCGCTCAAGGCACACTCCAATGCCGCCACCATGCTCGCAGATGCGACTGCTCTCCGCCTCAAGTACATCGACCTCCGTCCTGAGCTGGACAGCTTCTTGGACCTGAGCCACTCAAAAGATTCTAAAGAAAATGAGTTCAAAGTAGCGCACGACTGGGAATTCATCCCCAAGCAGGGTGTTTACATGTACAAGAAGAAGGCAGAGAAGACAGACGTCTTCGAGCCACAGGATATGCGCAGCCTGGAAACCTACTGGCGGGACTTCAACACTGTGCACGATGTGGTCGAGAACATCTATGTGAAGGGCCTCTGCCACAGACGCCTTCAAGTCTTGGAACATAAGTTTGCTCTCCATATGGCACTCAACATGCAGCTCGAGAACCAGACCGAGGAGGGCGGGCAGTCGCGAGATTTCTACCAAGCAGCAAAGGTGGACACTCACATCCACGCAGCGGCAGGCATGACGGCACGCCAGCTGCTGGAGTTCATCTTGAAGAAGGCCGTGAGCGGGCTGGACGACATCGTCAAGGTGGACGAGAACAAGAACCCCGTCACACTCAAGCAGCTCCTCTCTGGCATGGGCATCTGCGCCGAGAACCTGACGGTGCACACCCTCAACGTGCAGGCGGATGCCACCCTCTTCGAACGCTTCGACAACTTCAACAACAAATACAACCCCATGGGGAACCCAGACCTCCGCAACCTTCTCCTCAAGACCGACAACTACATGGGTGGGCGCTACTTCGCAGAGATCGCCAAGATGACGTTCGCACAGTTTGCACGCGACGAGTACACCTACGCAGAGATGCGCCTCTCCATCTACGGCCGTTCCATTGGTGAGTGGGCAAAGCTTGCAACGTGGTTCGACACCCACGGGATGGCGAACCTTCACAACACGTGGATGGTGCAAATCCCGCGTATTTACTCTGTGTTCCGACAGCACTCCACCGTGTCGTCGTTCCAGCAGTTGTTGACGAACGTATTCGAGCCGTTGTGGAAGGTCTCCATCAACCCTGCGTCAGACGCAAAGCTGCACCACTTCCTCAAGCATATGTCCGGATTCGATTCTGTTGACAACGAGAGCCAACCGGACTTAGCGTTCCCCCACACAACGTACCCAACAGAGTGGACGTCGCACGACAACCCGCCCTACGGCTACTGGATGTACTTCATGTGGGCCAACATCCGTTCGCTCAACACCTTTAGGAAGTCGCGTGGGCTCTCGACCTTTCAGTTCCGCCCTCACTGCGGCGAGTCTGGCTCTCCCGACCATCTCATCCATGCACATTTGACTGCAGACCAAATCAACCACGGCGTGAACCTGCGGAGAGACCCTGCGCTGGAGTATTTGTACTACCTGTCGCAGATGGGCATCGCCGTGTCGCCACTGTCGAACAACAGTTTGTTTTTGGATATCCTGAAAAACCCGTTTCCGCTGTTTTTCAGACGTGGGTTGAATGTGTCGCTGTCGACGGACGACCCGTTGCAGTTCCACTACACGCAGGAGCCGCTCATCGAGGAGTATTCCATTGCGAGCAAGGTGTGGAAGTTCAACGCGAACGATATGTGTGAGATTGCACGGAACAGCGTCATCCAGTGTGGCTTTCCTGTGAACGTGAAGAGCAATTTGGTGGGGCACGACTATCTGCTCTCGAGCTCTGCAGGGAACGACCCGATCAAGACACATCTTTCGAACATACGCGTGGCATACCGCTTTGAGGCGTACCATGCAGAGATCGAGAGCATGGAGGAGGCAGCGGGACGCCCCATCTTCGAAGGCTTGCGGGCAAAGTACACCCTTGACCAGGAGCTGGACATCATCCGCGAGAAGGCTCAACGCCGCAAGACGTCTCTCAAGACCTACGAGGACCTGCTCACCCACGACACCATGGGCATCGATGACACCGATCTGGCGCGCGCCTACCTTGAGAAGCTTGTTCTCGAGAACGAAGAGCTGAAGGACAGAGTCTTCTCCCTCGAGCAGGAGAAAGAAAAGGAGAAGGAGAAGGAGATGGAGAAAGGGAAGGAGTCACCCAAGCCATCTGCCCGCAACGCTGCGCTGGTCCCCAAGCCACTCGGCTTCATTGCCAACCAGCAGGAGAACGACCCGCTCCCGGCCATCCCTGCACAACAATACCCTGTGGACAGACCGAGGGCGGTTGTAAAGTCGCCTACAGCAGAGTCGTCAGCACCGTTTGACAAAAGCGAGTCGATGTCGCTGTCGTATAAGGGATTGCGGGATTCGGTGCGAGAGTCGGAGATGCTCCGGGACATCACACCGCATGTGATGCCACATCCACCAGTGCTGCAGTGGGGTGCGCCAGTGGCAGAGCAGTGGGTTGAGTCGCCTCCAAAAGCAGCAAGCAGACCCATGCTGCCACGTCCACATACAGGCCAAATGGTCTCCCGTAGGATCAACGAAGACAACTCGTATGCCTCTACGTTCTCGAATCCGCGTAAGGCGGGTGGTGGTCCCCCATTAGGTCACCCTTCAGGTGCAAGCACAGCACGGAGTCTCCCGCAACAAGGCATGTACCAAGGGGGTAAGGTGCCGCCGCCGCCGCCGCGTTAAAAAAAGGGGTGTGTATATTGTGAGATTTACATCTTGCAGTAGTAAGTTGGGGGTCTTGAAGCAGATCCCTTGGAAGCCTTGGATTGGCCGTTTTGTTTTTACGTTCTGTTTTGACTGTGCGTGCGTTCAGTGATTAAACCAGTATAATACCCATTCCCCATCCCCATCGACCTAACTCATTTACCTTTTGGTTCAAGGGAATTTTTGCCTTTATTGCGTACATTGTGTTCATTATGTGTTTGAATTTTGAACCTTTTTATGGTGACTGAAGCAGAGGCTTATAATCAAGTGTTATCAATGTTTCTTCTTTTTTGAAGATGTGTTAGCAGCCATTGTTGTAAAGAACCAACAATAAACCTCTTTAACATATCAACTGAGCTTCCTGTCGGTAGGGTTCCCAACCAAATCAACACTTTTGCAAATGCATTTTAGAATTCGAAACAAAAAAAAGAAAGACATCCCCCTTTTTTTGAGTAAACAGACGCTGTCCAGTCGACCCTCCCCTTCCACCCTGTCACTTCACACCCTTCTTCGCACCCCCTCTCTTGCCACCTCTCCTCTCAGAAGAATGTACACATTGCTTTGCATTGCTGCGTTGGCCAACTTAGCAGGTGAGTTTCGTCTATCTGATGTGTTAGTCCATGATGAGGTGGAGGTGATGCGTGCATTGGGGGAAGACGACACAAATGAGGCACTTGCAGCGCAGAGGGCCACCGTGGGGTGGCTGCAACGTGGTGGGGCGAAGTTCCATGCTGTGGCGCCACGTCTCTTCACCACGGCACACCTAACGGACACCACAACAGGCATGCTAGCAACACGCGATATCCGCCCAGGGACCACCCTGCTGACCATCCCAGAGCCTCTCCTCCTCACCACAGATGCTGCGCAGACCCTGCTCCCCGCGAAGGTCATCTCCGCACGCCGTGCCCTCAACCTCCCTGCAACAGATCTGCTCCGTCTCTTCCTCGCGCATTCCTCCCTACAGAACTCCAGCTGGCACACCTGGGTGCAGACTGGGCTTGTGGAGGACCCCGAGGTGGAGGTGAATTTGGACAGTCCATTGGAACGGGTTTCGGCAGAGGGCATTGCGGCGAATAGGAATACGTGGAAGGAAACACTGAAAAAGCTTGCAGGGGTGCCGCAGGCTGCCTTTCTGGACGACATATCAGAGGAGATGTGGGGACGTGTTCTCCGCTTTGTTGATACCCACAGCAGAAGTCTGTCCATCCGTGGAAGGTCTGTCGCACTGTGTGTTCCCGGGTTTGAGCTCTTCCAAATCCGTGCAGGGCAGACTGCGTACAGCTATTCGCCTGAGACACAGGAGGTCACCCTGTACGCGGTGCAGCCCATTGCAAGAGGCGAGCAGATCTTTGTCGAAGGGTTTCTTATGAAGAAGAGCGTTTTTGGGCGGAGGCAGCAGTCGCTTGGGATGTGTCTGTCGTGGGCGACGTATCTGCCGTCCTTTCTTGCACCGCCGGTGCATAGTGATGAGTTGCAGTGGCTTCATGCCTCGCCTTTGGTGCAGAGGGAGCGCAGGAAGAAGGAGTGGATACACACCTTGACGTTGACGCAGCCGCCGGACGACCTGCTCAACGCATTTCGTGCGAAGCTTCATGAGAAGGTGGCGGTGGGGGAGATGCTGGTGCAGGACAGCGAGATTGCTGCCTTCCGTTCCACCCGCGATGTCATAGAGGCGGAGTACAACAGAATGGGAGGCTTCACCCGCCTTGCACGCATCTTCAAGAGCATCGTCCTCGTCAAGGAGGAGCGCTGCGACCGTGCACGCAAGATGATCTACTTCCAGCAGCTCTTCGTCCTCCGCCACCACATTCTCCTCCTTTCAGCCATCCTCGCACACCTGGCCCCGCAGCCCACCCCTTTTGGACACCTCACTGCTGCCGCCACGCGGCGGAGCAGCACCATGGTGGACCAGCAGTACTACCGTGCGGTGTACAGCGTCTCCGTCGTTGCGGCCCGGGTGCACCACCTCAATGTGGTGCTGCGGCGCGGCGGGGGGGTGCCACGGGAACTACCAGGCAATGCGTTTGTGCATGTGTACAGTGAGGTGATGTCGAACCTGACTGTGGTGTCGGCCTTGGAGCATGAGGGTCTGATGGAGAGGCTCGCACCACCAGGGGATGGGGACGGTGCCGTGGGGGTGCATGTGAAAGCACTGCGGTGCGATATATCAGCACTCCTCAGCAGGGCTGTGGTGACGAGGGACTACCTGACAGTGCAGGTGCTCCTCGACCTCGGGCCAGGTGTTGCCAATGCTGACTCCCTGCTCGCGAGCTCGGTGCACACACGCAAGCGGGGCTGGCACGGTTACAGGCTGCTTCATGCAGCCGTGGTGGAGGGTGACCTGCAAATGGTGAAACTCCTCATCGCGCACGGCGCAACACCCCTCCCGACATTGGCCAATGAGAGTGCCGTGAGTCTTGTGGTATGTTGAATTTATGTATCAATCTGCGTACATCTTTTAAGCACAATAACCTTCGGGCGACTGTGTACAGAACCTGCCTCGCGGGCAATTGTATGCAACAACAATGCAAACCACAATACAGGGCAACAGGCTGAAAACCACGTCGCAGATATCATTTGAAATGATGAGGGCCTTAGCGCAAGCGCAGACAGGCAGCGCAGGCGACTACCTGAATGAAGAATAAATGTGTGGTGACTGAAACCCCCGTAGGTCTGCGTGGACGGCAGGTCTGGGGAACGCATCTTTTCAAAAAAAAAAAAAAAGCAAAATCGTGGGGAATATCACTCCACTGTTCTAGAACAAAGTTATATTGTATTGTGGGACCGTTTTCGTCTTCGACCCTCCACACACACGACACAACGAAAGCTTCACCACATATTCTTTCCCTCCCCCTCTCCCCCTCCCCTTCTCCATCCAAAGCCACACCCCTTTGCAGGAAGTACAAACACGACGCTGCGCAGTCATTGTATAACCAACGACAGCGCTGGCGTTCCCACCCACGCACCGGAGGGGGGGGGATCTGACTGGTGTGGTGCGAGTCAGTGACCGGAGGTGACCGAGTCGAGGTACGACCCTGCAGTGTGTTGGATACGTACCACGTGCCTGAGCACTACGAGGTGCAATGAGTAATGGGCCTTTGCATATGCAGGGCGAGCTGCACAGCTCGGGGGATGAGCACAACCAAGGCGCGCAGGGCGGCGATGAGCGTCGCTGGGCACAGCTGAAGACGCAAAAGGACGAGCTCATGCAGAAGGAGGTGAAGGTGCAGAAGATGCAGCAGGTCATGACGCAGCAGAGCAAGCAGCTCTACGACATGGAGGTGCGCCGCCAGAAGGAGCTCGAGCTCATCAAGTCCGACCCGCAAATGACAGGGGCCTGCACAGACGACATGAAACAGGCCATGTCAACCCTGCAAATGAACCTCCGTGCACGCGACGAACGCATCACATCCCTGACGGAGCAGCTCCGCCTCAGTGCAGAGGCGAACAAAACCCTGGAAAAGGATATGCAGGATATATCCTCGCAGGTGAAACAGGTATGCAAACACTACAAGAGAATGCAAAACGTAATCCATGATTGCCTCTCTTAGTGCCCCTTGCTGAACGCACATTGCGTTTCTGCTACCACAAAACTTGTGTGGTGATCACGCAGGTTCTGAGGTTTGCTGCACATCAATTTTTCAAAAAAAATCCCATTTTTTTTGCAGATTGAAAGACAAGAAATTCCGCGAAGGGGAAAATCAGAAAGCAGTGAACACGAAATACCCCTTACCCGCACTGAACCTGCGTTTGTGGTTGACTTTAGCAACAACATTGTGTGCACGATCTTATAACATCACATGCGGACTGTGACAAACCTTGGGGGTATGGGGAGTGTCGGTGTGGGGGGACGGGACGGGGAGGGGGAGCACATTAACATTTTTAACCCACTTTTTTGGTGCCTGCGTCCGCAGAGGTGTTTGCACATACAGCTGCATTATTATTATTTTTGACATCTGTTCGCACAGATACAAAAGATCCCACCTTCGCCCCTTACTCATTTGATTCATTTTTACTACGTTGCGGAAGATGTGCCCTACGGAGGCACGTTCGTCTAGAGTTTTTTTTTTTTTGTTTCCCAGTGCCTGCGTCCGCCGATGCACCGTGAGACGTTTGCACTTTCAACTTTGTTTTTCTCTCTCGATTTTATGCCTTGCTGTCCTCGGCGTTTGCATTTTCAGCTTCACTTTGTCTGGCCTTCCGGTGGGGTGTGCATCTTTGGTTGACCTAGACTTACGGACCTGACTGGTGTCTCCAAACGAGGGCTCACTAGCGAAGGCTAGTGTGCCGCTGGAATCGGAAAACCTAAAGACCCAGAGGGCCAGACCAATAGGCCTTCTCTTTTTAGAGTATTCCGCACTGTGGGGTCCTTCGTTATTCTGGCTAATCAAGCAAGGGTTACGACAAAGCTCACAAGCCTTTTTTTCCCCGTACTCGATGTGCACGGGAGCACATACACGCAGTGTCAAGTTTTCTTTGGTTGGACATTGTACCGTACAACACGAACCGCAACGGGTTCAACTTGTGCCATACATACGCCATACAAGAAGTCTTCCGCATCAGCTTCACTTTATTTTTGGTACACTGTTCACGAGGGGGCTTTGTATTTCATGTCAATTTTTTCTTTCCATGACGGTGCCTGTTGTCCACGATGCTTTATTTTTTTGGGAAGCAAACCAAATGCACATGCACTTAGGGTCAGCGAACCAACTTTTCTCTATTATAAGCTGCTCTACAAGGTGCAGCACACTGCAGGGTCCGATATCCCACAGAATGGGTTCGGCATCTGCGATCTATTTGTGCATTATCAAAAGTTCATTTTTTTCTTCTTCTTTTTTGAACACGATGGAGTCCGCCCATTTTGTGCGGACTCTACCGTGAGACATCGTCGGATGCGTAATGTTCTGCATGCATCCGTTCAGTCAGTTATGTGTATTTTGCAGGTGGCTAAGTCACTGCGCTTAGGATCATCTCACAAACCTTTTTCTTTGTTCTACCTGCGTGTGTAGTTTTCTGTGTCCCTGCCTTTGTTGGGGTGTTGTGGGCACTGTGCCGGAGATTCCTTTTGGGGTTTGATAGCCCGGAGAGCCAGTGCCTGCGTCCGCTGGTCCGGTAAGGCGTTTGCACTTTCCACTTCTCTTTGTTTGCAAGCAAGGTAGCGAAACGTCAAGAGGTATCTTCACGATCGTCCCACAGCGTCTTCGGCTTTTACCCAAGAGGCGTTATGTGGAGGGGGGGAGAAGGGGAAGTGCTTCAGGGTCTTCGCACCCCCATTTCAGACTCAGAGGGGGCGAATGCATTCTTGGTAAAAAGTTCTTCTTTGCTGAGGTGGCAGTTTCGTCCGTATGGTTGAGGGACTGCAATGTGCTCAGAAAAGACGATAATACAAAAATGAAAAAAAAAAACAAAAATACGCGACAATTTTTGGGGGAATTTTTTGCGTTATATTTTTAGGTTTTGGTTCCCCTCCTGTTCGTGTTCCCACCCACTTCCCGCTTGCTCTTTTCCCTCCTCCATTCTTTCCAATAAAATAAGAGCAAATCATGCAAACGAATTGATCCAAAGATAAACTTTTACCTTTTTCTTCGGCTGAGCATTTTAGCACGTTTCAACCTTTGTTTGTCAGTGCCTGCGTCCCAGAGGCGTTTGCACTATCAACTTCACTTTGTTTCTCCTTCTCTCGCACCTCTTTAAACCACATCTTAGAAACTCTCTTTAAACTTTAACAACACATTAAAATGGAGCTTTCCTTCGACGACAAGAAGACCTCGAAGATCCCTAAGACAGTTGAGGACGAGGAAGGGGTGTGGATGGTTAAGTCGTTCTACCAGAACACGCTGACGAAGAAGAAGGTGTGGAAGCTGAAGGGGCATACTCCGCAGACAACGCTGGTTTCAAAGCACGCACATGGAAATGCGACACGCGTCACGACCACGACTATGCGCAGCAACGGCGGCACCACCGTCCTCACCGTGAACGAACGTGGCGAGGTGAACACCACAGCCACAGGAGACACCACCGTCACCACTGTCATCGAGGAGCTTGCACCCAACGTACAGCATGCAGCGGCAGAGCCAAAGCACCCTGCAGCCTTCATGCGCTGGACACGCCCCGCACGCAGCGAGGAGAAGAAGAAGCAGCCCCGCACTGTCTCAGAGCGCGACGCACTGATGCACGTCATCCGCAAAGAGTGGAAGGAGTACAAGGACGCGAACGGTGTGCTGCAGTACGTCAGTGTCAAAACAGGCCAGGCGGTTGGTAGTCTTGGCAAGGTTGCGCCAATGAAGAGCGAGAAGCGTGCGAGGCATGTGAAGAGGAAGTCTGCACACCCAGACATCGGTGCGCTGTTGAGCGAATTGGCGCAGAAGGATTGGACGTTGAAGCCGACGAAGCGGGCGCCTGCACCGCCTGTCAAGAGGAAGGGTGTGCCGCCACCACCGCCGCTCATGATGGGGCGCAAGGTGTGCGGAACGCGCAACACTGCCGTGCCCCCACCGCCCATGCGTGTTGGGAACGGCATCCCGCCGCCGCCGCCACTGCCAAGGATGTCCAAGGCACCGCCACCGCCCTCCGCACCGAAGAGGGGTGTGCCACCACCTCCGTTCGTCCCTGCAGACAACAGAGAGGTGCTTATGTCGCTCATCCGTGGGGAGTGGCATGAGGTGACCCGCAAATCGTACGTAAACACCAGGACCGGCAAGCACGTTGCAGACCTGGCCCTCGAGCTCGCAATGCAGAAGCAAACCAAGGCACCTCTGCAGACCAGGGTCACTGCACAGCCCTCCGCTGTGTCGCCCAACGCCGCGCTGCTCAACGTTCTCAGCGGGAAGTGGCGGGAGCAGCGCACCCCTGGAGGAGTGCGGTACATCGACAACCGCACCAACCTGCCTGTCCCCGACGTCATGACACCACTGCGGATGAACGCCAGGCCACGTGTATGCAACACCACAAGGAAGGCGACACCGTCCCCCGAGCTGGACCCCTCCCTCTCGTACCGTGCCATCATGAAGGTGATCCGTGGTGAGTGGACTGAAGAGGCCTCGGAGGATGGCTCTGTGCGCTTCCTTGACACCGCAACAGGGCACGTTGTGGAAGACCCGTCCTCTGCCCTCGGGTCAACGTCGTCTACAGCGTGCAACAGCAGCGACGAAGGTGACGTGTGTCCGGTGAAGCCTATTCAGCCTGCACAGCCTGCACAGCCTGTGAAGAGCAAGGAGGAGGAGGACGACAAGGAGGAGGAGACAGAGACCGAGGACTCCGACTCAGACTCAGACTCGGAGGAGAGTACCGGCTCCATGGACTCCTGGGATTTCGTGCAATGAAAAGTAGTATATTCACTGTAGTGTGCTGTGCCTCCGGGAGGCATTTTGTCCTTTTCCCCCGGTGTCTTTTCCCCATATTTTTTTTGTTTCTCCGGTAAATGCATTTTCTCCCCTCACCCCCATCAAGGTTGCTCAACGTTTTGACGCGCTTTGTTGAGGGGTTGTGGGCATTTTTTTTGTCCAATTATTTGATCAAAGGTGATTAAGCACGGCTTAGGTTCATCTTATAAACTTTTTCTTTGATTTATTGTGTGTTTTTTTGCCGCACATGAAGAAAAAAAACAGCTCTGTTTTTTGGCAAAAAATAATTTCCATCCCCTTTTTTTTGTGCCTTTTATTGTTCTCGACCTTTAGTCTTGTGATGCTATTACTTTAGGATGGGCCCATATGGTTCATCAATTTTTCTTTTCAAAATTTTTCATTTATTTTGTTTTTATCTGGCCCAACCAATTCCCTTTGGTTCGCTTATTGGTGAAGACAACGAGCAACCGAATTTCTTTTTCCTTAAGTAGATTCTGAGAATTTAACCTGAAGGTGTGTGCGCACGGCATGAGAGGCACATTCATCTTTATAAATCTTCTTTTTTTTTCTCTCTGTTTATTTTTGTAAACTAACACCGATACGCTTCGAAGCAAAAAAAAAAAAAAAAAAAAACACACACACACACACACATCGCCTCCATGTGTTAAAGGTGACCAAGCATGCGAGGTTTAGGCTCTTTTTATCAACGTCGATTTTTTTTTGTGTATTAAATCTTCTCTGTTCAATGCTGTGTTGCAACACACCCCTTCTAACTTAGCACAGTATGTTCCTCTGATAATTTTTTTCTTTGAAATAAATGAACAGGAAATAATAACGCAAAAAAAAAAGTGTATAGTGGAGTTCATCCTCGGGTGTCTTACACTGATACAAACCAAGTTTTCAAAAAAAAAAAAAAAGGAGAAAAACGTGACGGAGGCGTCCAAAAAAAATTGAAACTGAGTGGTCAAAGAGTGTCCACCCAAACTCTATCTCCCTTTCAAATAGCTCCCTCTGTTTCCCCATTTTTTCTACCCCATTTTTTGTGCTAAAAAGTACGCCCATAGGGCAGGAGCCTCTTCTCGAAGTGAAGGGTTTATTTTTTCTCTCTCTTTTATTTCACGGTAAAAGGCGGTGAACAGTTTTTAGTGTCCCGCAAAAAAAGGCGAAAAAGGGGTCTATCGTTTTTGTTTTTGTTTTGAGCAGTACTGCAATGGGGGGGGGGCTGCAATATCATCTGTAGATGATACATAGCTCCAGTGATCCTGTACTGTGGCGGAATGCGATACTAACCCTCGCGACTAACAGATCACGTCTAGGAAAGTCCCTCCACCTGCTCTTGAAATGATGACTCTAAACTGAAGCTAAACGTGGCCGAAAAAGTAGAAAAACAGTGGTAAATATGAACGCTCTTTTTTTGAGGTACACTATCACGAAGAAGGCTTTGTGCAAAGTCAACTTTTTTTTGATATGTACCTGAGCTGAACGAGGTTCGAGCACGTTATCAAACATCCCCTCACCACTTCAACCTGAAATAACTATGTATTGTAATGATGTAAAGTGTACTTTATCATTACGAGGGAGCAAATATGGTTCTGAGTTGAAAGCTTTGATGCATGAGACAAGCAAGGTGTCATAAATATGCAACTCGGCACCATATGCTCCCGAGTTATGTGAAGTGCGCTTTTTCAGAAATGCAATACGATATTTTATCTCCTCGGGATATAAACTCTCTGTCTGATTTTGCGTTTTTAGCTGTAAAAAAAATGATACAAAGTAGGCTTACGTCACATATTTTTGGCTTGGGAAGGTAGGAGAGTGACGTAGAGCTTATTCGTATGGGATTCCTGCTGGTGATGTGGGTGTAGGGAGAAGGAGATCGTGTGTGAAGGAGGCGTTGGCTGACAATCCGACTTTGAAGGCTACCCATTTGGTCTCCCACTTGGTGGGCGCCCTCGAACTCGATCTGTTGAATGGTATTGTCCCCTCCCTCCTATCCCCCACCTTTGTTGCCTGGCCTCCAGTGCTGTCGTGCCTGATCAGGCTGGTATGGCATTCGCCATACCTATTAAATTTGGTTTTTTTTCCTGGTAGGGCAAGGTCCGCCCTCCTGCCCTACCAGGATTTTTTTATTTTATTTTATTTTTTTGAGGAGGGGTTCGGCAGGCATTTTGCTAACCATCGTTACGAGTTTTTGGCGTTTTTTTTCTCATCGTTTCATCGACCGTGGGAGACCAGAACGCGACTCAATTGGTCAAACACCGAAGGAAAAGGAAGCATGCAGCATGGCGGAAGAAAAAAAAGTAGCGTACCGTGCGCCTGCGGCGCAAGCTTGCAATGCACCCTTCCCATGACATGGTGCAATTTTAAGCGCATTTTTTTTGAAATGTTGCGTACCGTGGCTTCGCCAGAAACTTTCGTTTTTAGAAAAATACGTAAGTTGGGGTGTTCCGGGGTGTGGAATTTTGGGCACGTTCACAAGTTTTCACAACTTTTCACAAGTTTTCACAACATAGTATTTGCCATTTTTATGTGAAGAGTTGTGAAAAGTTGTGAAGAGTTGTGAATTGAAATGAAAATTTGGATGAAAAAAACACAGATGTTGTGAAGAGTTGTGAACAGTTGTGAAGAGTTGTGAATTGGATTAAAAAAAAGGGGGGCTTTTTTTGCAGGACTGGTCAGGTCAAGTGTGCTGTGCACAGGGCTAGCTAGCGTGGGTCCGTGGGTCAAGTTGGCCGTACCACCCCACCCCCTGTGCGAGGAGGACGACGGAAGTCCGCGGCTAGTTCGCTTGTTGTCTTTTTTTTTCAACATGTTCGCAACTCATAAAAAAGTAGCGTACCGTGCGCCTGCGGCAGCTAAAAATTCCGAGTGGTAGCCCGCAGGTCTACCCGAAATGTTGCGCACCTTGGCTTCGCCAGAAAAGTTTTGGTGCTATTTTTGCCAGGGGTGACCTGTTTTGCTTGCTCTGAGCTGGGGTCTAAACGGGAGACTATACTAGATACGACGACACCCACTTCGAAAAGTGGGTGATCCCTTGCTGCTGTCCCCAGTTTTTTGTCAGAGGGGAAAGAAGGTTTCAACGCTCCCAAGGCCCACCCACAAGACCTGTCAACTCCCTTGGGTCGAGAGCCTCCAGGGCCCTCCTCATAGTTTCGAGAGCTTGACGAGTGCTCCTCGTTTAGTGTTGAAGCCAAACCGGATTTTGGGGACAATTTTATCCGAAAATGGCCCCGCCTATTAATGACCGGGCTCATATTTTCCAAAAATTTAAGTGGTCATAAAATTGTCCAATTTTCAACATTGACCCCACCACTGCACGGGCGGATCCCAAAAATGCAAACCGATTAAAAAGTTGAAAAAAACACCTAAAAACACGTGGTCCGAAAGGGCCCAAATTGTCGGGTCAGCCACACCGTTTTAAGCACTTTTTGCACACAGAACCGCCTGTGTTGCCAAACAACGTCCGCCAAGGTGCCCTGTACCTACCTGGGTAGGTGGGTGCCCAGGCACCACCCAGACCTCGCCACGTCACAACTGTTCACAACTGTTCACAACTGTTCACAACTCTTCACAACTTTTCACAACTTTTCACAACTCTTCACAACTCTTCACAACTCTTCACACGCACTTTTTTGTGAAGAGTTGTGAAAAGTTGTGAATTGAAATGAAAATTCCCAAAATTCCATACCCCGGAACACCCCATAAGTAACCTTTACGGAAACTGACGTTAATTACGAACGGCGCTACTTTATGGCAACATTTTTTAGAAATACCGTGGCTTCGCCTGGAACCTTTGGTTGCCGTGGTTCTTTTATAGATCTACTGAGGTTACTGATACGACAGCTGACACCCACTACGGCTTGTGGTTCACCCTCCCCACCCGCCTTTCACGATTTTGTGCATCAGAGGGGAGAAAGAGCCTCACCTTCTTGCACTGGCAGGGAGTCGCGCGCGCGAAGCGCGCGCAGCGACCGCTTTTACGGGGGGAAAGCTCGGGACTTTTTTTTGCGGGTTTTTTTTTGGCCTGCCCTACCAGTGCCCTACCTATTAAATTTTTTTTCAAAACTCAGCGACAGCACTGCTGGCCTCGATTGTTGCTTGTTTTTTTTTTGTGTCTCGAATAGAACACAGAGCCTTCCCCTGTTTCTACAATATCGTTCATCTCAGGCCCGCATTTCCGCAGCTCTCAGACCTCCCATGATGGGACCGAGACTGCAGCTTTGCGGACCTGCCAGTAACGGACGTTGTCCGTATCAACATCTTGCCGAAATTGCTCGACGTCTGCCGGGCTTTATGCCTTGAGCATGGTGATGTGGGACACTGCGCAGCCTCTGGGGGGTAGGATCGCCTGATGGTTCAATGGCGTAGATCGTCCAGATGGATGAGGCTGCTGTGACTCTGCCGTTTCCAGAACGAAAAGTAGAGCACCAAGTGTTCCTCACGCAGGCTGCCGGGCCGCTTCAGTTTGCACCAGTTCATCAACTGAACCCAGCGTTTGGCGTAGCCCTCCTTGGAGCGCAGGCCAGATGATTCAGCCTCGTACACCTCGATCAGTCGTCTTTTGTGAGTTGTTTTTAGTGTGGACACCTGCGTGATGATAAAGTGTTTTATGTTACAACATAATGCTTTATGTCGTGATACCTTCTTTAAGCCAAAATACGTGACGTAAAGCCTACTTTGTATCACTCTTTTTTACAGCTATAAACGCAAAATCAGACGAGAGTTTATATCCCGAGGGAGACAAAGTCATGCAATATCCAACGACCGTAGAGGCGTTTGTATGTTCAACTTTTCCCCTTTATTTTTTGTGCAATTTCTAAAATTTCCAACAAAAAAAAATGTTAAAATATTACACACAAAATGTGCTGTGATGTATTGCGGCCGTTGAGAGGCCGCCGTTCATCTTTTTTCTCTCTTTTTTGTTTTCAATCCCATTGGTAAAGTTTATCCAAAATAACAAAGACACTCCCCAAAATGCAATTTTGTACTTTTTTTCGGAAAAGCTACAACAGAAGCGATGTCTAGAAGAAAAAAAAAAAGACACACGTCTCTTGTCTGTTCCCTTTAAAAGGTAAAGAAGTCAAAACTAGACGATATCATCCAACTGATCTTGATAACAAAAATATATAACAGTATTTTTTCGTTGAACGCAGCCAAATAGGAGTAAAAATCTGTTTGGCGCAAAGGTGAAAGGATTCAAGGGAAAATACTGTTATACAAGATCTGAACGTTGGCGGTTCTTTTTTGTCTAGTTTCTTAATACACTACGTGTTAGGAAAAAAAAACTTCACAACAATTCAAGATTATCAATTCTCTAGTAGCCCAGCGAGATAATGTCATTTTTTGCACAACACCAAACCCCTCAAGATAATGGCCACATTGTGTGCTTTCATGTGTTTATACCGTCGGAATGTATCAGAATATAGTCTCTAGAGGCTATGTTGCATTTCGGGTAATAATCTATAATGAATACACAGTACTGCCAACCTCTGCCTCCCCCTCCTCCCCGACCATAACTTCCCTTTGTGCTATTCTTTAGTAACTTTGTGAACTATTGTCTCTCTCTCTCTTTTTGTGTCTTTTGGCAATTTGTATTACACGAAAAAAAAATAGTACAGCGGACCCACCCTCCAATGTCTAACAAAAAAACTAGTGGAGTTCATCCTCGGGTGTCTACACTAATACAACCAAGTTTTCAAAAAAAACCAATATTTTTTCAAAACAACAAAAACCCCCTATCGATGTGTGACATGACGCACCCTTCCCCGAGATTTTATAACCTACCTTTCTACCCCCTTTTTGTGTATGAGAGAGGCATTCATCTTACAAACAATTTTTTTTTTGTAACAAAACCAACCACACAAAAACAAAAAACAAAACAAAACAAACCCCTGGACGGCCCGTTCCCCATACAAGCTTTCTCTTCAGTTGAGATGTTGAGATGTCTTTGGGCACCGTTTCCTCCCGTTTATCTTACTTATTCCTTCCCATTTTTTTTTTTAACCTTGACTTTTTTTTTGATTTTATTTTCTACGCAGGTCCTCACCCCCTCTGAGGCCTTCGCTTTGTTCTTCCTTCGTGTCTGTAGAGGACACCATTTTTTGACCAAGCACAGAGAGGCTTAGGTTCATCTTACCAAACCCTGTTTTTATCTCAAAAGGTGACGAAAAGCACTTGAGGGCTTACTTTCACCTTTTTCTTTTTTCTTTTTCTTTTTCCTTTGAAGTTTAGGTTTCCTTCAAGAGGTACCCTATTCCCCCCCCTCAACTTCACCCATTTTTCTTTTCTTTTCCTTAATAGCACCTCCTGGGGTTCAATAACCGATGGGGTGTCAACACTGCCATCCCCAGAGGCGTTTTTTTTTTTTTTTTGCACCAGCTTCAACTTTGTTTCTATTAAAAAAGCAGACTTTTTTACCGTCACCATTTCCCCCCCCTCTCAGCCTTTTGTCATGGTTTGTATCTTCCTCAACACCTCTGGATTGTAAAGTAGGACAGGTGTCATCTCTTCTCTTCTGTTCGAGAAAATTTGAGGAAATTGGTTCTCTTAATTATCATTCATTTTTGCGTAGTGAATCGTAGCCCTACAGAGGTACACCCACACCCCTTTGTTATGTCTTCGATGTGGGGAGACGTGGAGAGGGGCGTGGAGAACAGAAAGGACGCTGTGGAGAGGCAACGCATCCACTCTCTGGAGAAGCTGTTGGAGGAGAAGCACCGCGACATGGAGCAGCTGGGGCGGGAGGTGGAACGGCATCAGCGGGCGGCAGAGCGGGAGCGCATGAAGGTGGGCAAGCTTGAGGAGGATGTGGTCGCGGAGCGGTCGCGACGAGACGCTTGGGAGACAAAGATGAAGCGTGTCGAAACACGAGCGGAGAGTGCTGAGGCGGAGGTAGCCCTGCAAGAGGCGGCGCTGGTGGAGCTTGCAGAGCTGCGGTCCAAACTGCGTGTCTCAGAGCAGGCGTTGTCCTCCCTCCGTACGCAGACCGCAAGCGAGCGGAGCCGTGCAGACGAGTGTGAACGTCTCCTCGCAGAAAGCAGTGAACGCATTGCACGCGAGCTCTCCTCCAAAGGCGGCATCGAGCATCAGAAGAGCGTCCTCGAGCATGAAAACGCGATGTTGAAACGCGACGTTGCGCAGCTCAGAAAGGAGACCGAAGCGCTGAGGGAGCAGAAGGACAACATGCTCAGCGCATCCTCGACAGACGCAGGCTCGCTGCAGACACGCGCCGCACAGCTGGAGATGCGCCTCTCCCTCTGCGACACTGCAGTCGAGAAGCTGGATGAGAGCAAGGCCGAGGTCGACGTCGCTAACGCACGCTCCAGGGAGCTGGCCCGCCAGCTCGCAGTCGCACAGCAGCAGCACGGCACACTCGACTCGCTTTCCCGACACCAGAAGGCTACCATTGAGGACCTCAAAAAGCAGGTTGCCGACCTTACACAGACGTCTAAGTTGCTAGCATCCCGGACCGAACAAAACGAGCTTTCCCTTTTAATGGTGCGCACAGGGTATTCCCCTGCTCGAGAGGAGGAAACCCTTACGTCCGTCAAACAACAGCTTGCCCTTGAGAAGCGCGAGCACGCGGTGCTGAGGATGCAGCATGACGACGCCACCCGGCAGCTCAGCGCACTCAAGGAGCTGTGCCACGCGCAGGGCGCGCACTCTGTATCGCCCGCTGCGTTAGGGCCACCTCCGGCACATCTGCGGAACGAGACGGTGGCGATGACACCACCACCACCACCGCCACCACCGCAGCCAATCCCTTCACCACGTCTTGTATCTCATGGCGAGGAGTCTCCTGTGTGGGCAGCACAGACTCAGGGGACAACTGCAACGACAGCATCACCGTTTGTCATGAAGGTGGTGATGCAGCGTGGAGCAGATGTGCAGACACCACCAACACGGTTGCAGAGGTTTCCTGCTGTGACACCGCCACCTACAACGCGGCTAGGTGTGGACGATGGGAAGAGTGACGCCAGCGTGGGGACCGACATGGACTCGCCGCGTATGTTGAAGAACAGAGGTCGTGCAGGGAGTGAGGCCATGATGCGCAAGGCTGCCCTCCTCGACGCTCAGGACAGCGTCACCGTCGCAACGCAGGTCACCCCCATGGCGTCGCGCCTCGACGCGCTTGTCTCTCAGCAGAAGCAGCTTGCCGCACAGAAGAGCTCCTTCCTCATGCCCACCGCATGGGTGTCAGAGCTGTCCCGCCCCCCAGACTAATCCACGCCATTTTTGTATTTTTTCTCTCAACTTTTAGAACATTGTCTAGAACCAAAACACACTCCCTTTCACTCTACAATCCCACCCCACCCCCCACCACACCCACCACCCCAGGGTACACCCAACAATACAATGTTTGGTGCGAAGTTGACACTCCGCAGTGCAGGATGCGGGACGTCTATGGTTGCAAGCAGCACCAACAATGCGGTACGCGCGACACCGCTGCAGAAGGGGGCGGTGGGTGCACTGCAGGCGAGACATGCGACGAGAGTGGGGTTTTGGCGTACACGGCGGAAGATACGAAACCCTTACACAAACAGCCGAAAGCCTATTGTACTGACTGAGGACACACGCTCACAGGGGCTGACCTACGAGCTCACTGCATATGCACCGGAGCTGAAGAAGTGGCGGAAGCGCTTCCAGGATGCAGTACGCCACTCCGTCAGTGAATTCGAGGAGGCACACAACTTCGTGAAGCACGGCAGAGACGACACCGTGGTACGCAAGATGCTCCACCTCCGCAAGGGAATGTCCCTAGGCGATCTCCGCCGTCTCTCCATGAAGGACAACCCCTACGCCCTCACAAACACAACCCAGATGTACGCCAAAGAAGTCCTCGTCGGTGGCAACCAATCCACAGGGCGACTGGCCAAGATCATGGCGGAGACAGGCAAGACTTTAGACGAAGCCCGCAAAGCGGTGCTCGAAATCAAAGCAAAGTCTCTGGTGCACAGATCAAAGCTCAGCCTCAGAAGCAGAAAGGGTGGAGTGGTGGGGCGTTCCCAAGAGTTTGGGTTGAGGGGGGAGGCGAGTGAGTTCAAGGATGAATTTTCTGAGGTATGGCGGAGGGGTAGGTCATAACACAACACAACACAAATCCGGATCCAATAAGGAGGCCTTCCTAGCCCTTAAGAGCCAGCGCAGCCTGCAATGGAAGCAGGTGATGCAGAACGCCTACGCAGGGTGTAAAGGCCAAGGAATGGTTTTCGACTTCGTCGCAGATCGCTTCACAACGCCAGCTGCGTTCATGAGGCAACATGATGGCACGCTCACAGCGGACCCAAAGAAAATCGATACCCTTCTCCTGGACAACGAAGCTTGGGGTGGAATTTTCCGCCGATACGTTGATTCACCTGAACCCAGCTGGAATGAATTTCTTGACACGTACGAAACGATACTCCCACACAGAGAGCCCATGGAGTGCGAGCAAATCACTGTGGACGACGTGCGTTCAGCTATTGGTAGATTGAAGCGCACTACATCCCCGGGTATGCATGGTTGGAGGGCCTTTGAGCTGCAGCAGCTGCCGGACAGCGTGCTCGCACTACTGGCGGAAGGTTTGAATGCGATCGAACGCGACGGTGTGTGGCCGGAAGACCTCATGCAGGCCCTAGTACCTCTCATTCCCAAACCTGAAAGCGATGCAAACCCCCTGTCACAACGCCCTATCACGATCACGGCTGTTTTGTACCGGGTCTGGGCGTCGGTGCGTGCGAAATCGGCTTTCCCTTGGCTTGAGAAGCTGGCCCCCGAGGGGCTGCACGGGTGCAGGCCCAAACACGGCACAGAGGACCTGTACTGGCACCTAGCAGCCCAGCTGGAATGCGCGCATCTGTCTGAGGGCGATATGTACGGAGTCGCTATCGACTTCCAAAAGTGCTTTGACACAGTGCCGATAGAGATCACATTTCAGCTTGCGGCGCGGCTGGGATTCAACGAAGTGGTGCTAACCACGCTACGAGAGGCTTACGCTAGAATGACCAGGCATTTCAAGTGCAATGGCTCCATAGGGCAACCATTCGTCCCCACGAATGGCATCATGCAGGGGTGCCCGCTTAGCGTTATCCTGATCAACATCGTAGTCAGCGTCTGGATGCGGGATGTGGAGAGTCGGGGGGCCGAGGCCGCTTCTTATGTCGATGACATCTACGCGACTGCCAGCACACATGAGCTGCAGCAGGACATCACCGACCGTACTGTCATCTTCTCGCAGAAGACCCAAATGGCAATCAGCACGTCAAAGTCGCACACCTTCTCGACTTGCGACACCCCCCCATGCGAACTCAAAGCCTACGACTCCCTCTCACGGTGTTTGGTAAGTCAGTCCCCACCCATCTTCCTTCCAGAGCGAAACAGCTTCGACTGCACGGGTGCGATGGTGCATGCGAAGCCAACACAGGATGTGGACAACCTGCCCGTCTCAGACCGCATTGCAAAGAGGCGTGAAACTGCAGTTGAGAACCTCCGAAGGGTGAAATCCCTCCCCACCCCAGTTCAGCACCGAGACCACGTGGCGTCCATGAGTGCGGGGTCGAAGTGCTACTACGCTGCCTCCACAACGTACATGTCCCCCAAAGAGCAGAAAAACCTCACGACAAAGTTCACAGCGGCGGTGTGGACGGGTACCAACAGAAGGGCGCCAGAAGTTGTACTGCACGTCCTGCAACACGGACATCGCATGGACCCTTCCATGGTCTTGCACCTCCACAGGCTAAGAGCATGGGCCAAACAAATGAGAAAGGCAAGTTGCAGACCCCTCGCTACAGCCGCTTGGCAGAATAGAGACTCTCTGACATGTGGCCCATTCCATCTCATCTCGCTCACCCTGCGAGCACTCGGCTGGACATGGCAGTCTCCAACGTCGATTAGCTTTGTGAACGAGGCAGGTGACGCTGCTACCTTGGAGCTGAGTACGCTCACAGACAAGCAAGTGGCAGGAATGGAGGCAGAAGCCCGCCACTTCCTCCGTACGGAGATACTCTCAAAAATGGCTAACAGGCGCCCCGACTTCGAAGGCCTGCAGCATGGTGTCGATGGCCACACAACCAGGCACCTGTTAGAGGACTCTGCTAACGAGTTAACCGGCTACCAGAAAGGCATTCTCAGATCAGTCATCGCGGGTGCGGTGAACACCACGGGCCGCTCAGGCCTCAGCACAACATCTTGCCCCTATTGCGTGTCTGGCGAACGAGAGACGGTTGAGCATCTTTGGTGGGACTGCCAGGCGTGGTCGTCGGTGCGAGCCAGGCACAGCATCACATCGCAGGATCGAACCAATTGGCCAAATTGCCTGTCGATATGTGGGGTGGCCCCAGCCTTCCGACAAGGGGACAATGCGCTACCGCAAAACTCGGACGACAGACGCTTCATCGTCAGGAGTCTCCAACGCTTCTTTGTGGAGGTGGTAAAAGAGCGACAGATCCGTGCCGACCGCCCCGAAGAATCTGCCAGACACCACCGGCTGCAGAGCTTTCCGTGGGGCTGGTCCTCACCCCAGCCCAGACAGGTACATCTCCCAGTCTACAGCTACGAGAGCGTCCGTCAACAGTGGAAACACAACGAAGACCTTTGGCATGCACTAAACTCCTGGGTGCGAGGACTTCAGTGGGCCCACGTCGGGTCCGAACACTCAATCAGCCTCATCGAGCTGGCAGTGGACTTTGAGCTCACCACAGGAATGCCGCTCCCAGACGTTGGCAGCCGCCGCTATCCGCAGTTCAAAGCCTCTACCTCGTCGTGCACGGTTAGGGACCATATCGCGGACCACAGCGGGGTGGAAATGTTCTTTGACGGCGGAGCAAGACAGAACAAAACTGTCTTCGCGAGGGCTGGGGCAGGAGCGGTGGTATATGTGGATGGTGTCAAGAGCGCATCGGTGGCCACCCCACTTCCCTCAGCCAGAAGCAACAACGTGGCGGAGTACGAAGGAGTCATCAGTGGCCTCCGCCTCCTCAACGAACTCCCCTCTGAGCTACAAGGCCCGGTCACCATCAGCGGAGACTCCAAGCTGATTGTGGACCAGCTCCGGGGGGTAGCTGACTGCAACGATTTCCTCAAACCGCTGTTCCTCGTGGCTAAAGAACTGATCAGAGAGGTTCAACCCCGTTTCACCCTGGGGTTCCGCCACATCGCGCGAGAGCGAAACAAGGACGCTGACGCTCTCAGCAACCAGGCAATGGATGAGGTGGAGAACCAGAAGCAAGCAGAACTTGCCGCTGCCTCCTCGGAACGCGACACCTTCCTGCAAAGCGCGTTGGCCAAGTCACTCTCACTGGGCGAGCTGATGCAGACCTTTGCGAAGGTGTACAAACCACAGTCCTGGATGTACGGCCACTACACCAACGTCACTAGCCTTACTGCCATCGGAGGTTCGGTGACCAGTGGTGTGAGCAAACGAGCAGTTCTCAACAGCAAAACTGAGGAGGTACTGCGCCACCTACAGTCGCACATAGCAGCCTTTGCAGGGAACCGCCGCTCCCTCTTGTACGAGGAGACCCAGGCTTGGGCAGCCCAGTTCCGGCCGCAAGAGCATTACGCTGATGACTGGACTGAAGCCTCCGCAGGATGGCGAGGCAGAGCGACTGAAGCCAGAGCTGCAGGACGGGCCCGCCCACCTCGCACGGCCCCTCCAGACGCCAGAAAGTGCGCCAAAACCTTGTCTTGTCTGACCCACGGCAAAGTGCGATGTAACTCGTGCAAGACGCTGCGAGCCGCTCCAGAAACCTGCTGCAGCCTACACCACACAGAAGGCGATGGCCGCGCCATTGTGATGGACTTCTGCACGAAACATAGACTCACGAGATGTGGGGCATGCTTGCTAGACAAGAAATCATTGGCCCAGTGCTGCGGAACGTGCCACACACGCCACATCAATAACAGCACGTCAACACGAGGCACACTCCCCCTACATCACAGGCAAGACCCCGCGGGGTCTTCGCAGGTGACGTAGCCCCCCCCACACCTAAGGGCCATATTCTGCGCAAGAATTACCCTCACTAGGCATTCACAACACAACACAAAAAGGGCCATCTTCTGCGCAAGAATTACCCTCACTAGGCATTAACAACACAACACAACACAGAAAGTGAAACTCAAAGAAGAAGATTCGTCGGGGGGTGACGAGACACGGCCTCGCAAGGCAACCATGTATTACGAGCAGGACCCGGAAAATAATTTGTATGTTTTGTTTCAGTTCTCGACCTTTGTTTCTGAATCACTGCCCCACTCTCCACATAACACATAACACAACCACAGCGTCCGTGTCAAGGCCACGCCAACATTGAACATCTCAGAGGTCGGGTTCCATCCTATCAAAGATTACCCTTCCATGGAGGTATGTCAGGCCGCAACCCTTTTTTGCTTGAATGTGTTTTGTTTCTCAAATGACTGTGGTTGCCCTGCTAACAGTTTGTTTCCCTGGTCAGCAACTCCCCAAGCAACGCTCTGGGGGGGGGGGGTTCGATAGCCCGTCGAGTGTCAGTGCCGTCCCAGAGGCAACTTTACGTTTTTTTGTTGATTCGCAACTATTTTTTTTGGAAGACTATAATCAGGGGTGTCGCTAATTCGGGTCCAGGGTCCCGACTTTTTCAAAACCAAAAAAAAAATTTGCACCCCTAGTAAAATCTGTGTAGGAAAAAAAAAATTTGCACCTAATACAGGGTGGGTTTAATGTGTTAACAACTTGTTCTTTTTTTAAGTGAGAGGCCACCGTGAACTCGGTTGTGTCAGAACGTTCCAAAAACGAGGTTTTTGGGGGTCAGGGAAAATCACCAGGTGCCGCCCTCACCCCGCGAAGATTTATTTTTTTGGGTGGGATTTCCTTACCCTGCCTTACCCTTTTTTTTTGCAGACCAGGGTTTCCTTAGTAAAGGTACCATAGCGTGGTTTTGCGCACACATGTGACCCCACCGTGGAGAGCAATCGGCTCGCGCAATCAAAAGAACGCAGAGAAAAAGGAAAAGACAAAAAGACAAAAGCTGGGTACCGTGCGCCTGCGGCGCTACCGTTCTCAGTCAAGAACACCACAATTTCATCTGAAGCTGTGTTTTCAGACTTGAACATGACCCTTGTTTACGAGAATTGGCATTCTCGAAAAGTGCACAGGAATAAAAAAATGGTCAAAACTTAAATACCGAAAACTCGTCCATTTTTCCAAAATGACCCCATCATTTTCTGCAATTGCACCGCATCGGACGATGCAATCAACAAAAACGCCTCCCCTTTTTTCGTGATCTGGGAACATGCTTGCAAGGGTTTCCTTGCTAAAACCAGAGAATCTCATACTTCATAGTAAGGGTACTTTAGCGTATTTTAGCGCACACATGTGACCCCACCGTGGAGAGCAATCGGCTCGCACAATCAAAAGAACGCAGAGAAAAGGGAAAAAGAAAAAGACAAAAGTTGGGTACCGTGCGCCTGCGGCGCTACCTACTGTTCTCAGTAATGTCAAAAACACCACAATTTCATCTGAATTTGGGTTTTCAGACCTGAAAATGACCCATGTTTAAGAGTATGGGTTCATATTTTGTGAAAATTTAAGTCACTAAAAGTTTGTCCATTTTTCCGTATATCCCCCACCACAGCGTGGGATTGGCTCGGAAATGCCACAAAACACTGTTTTTTCGCCCCCTGGTAATGGAAAAAAAATCCCCACGTAAAAAAAAAAATTTGCACCCCGATTTCAGATTTTTCAAAAATTTCCCCAAAATTAGCGACACCCCTGACTATAATTGATTGTGTCATGTCCCCACCTCTGTCTGCAGGTCGAAACCGTCTCTGGATACTCTGTCTCGGGTAGCGGATACGTCGGAGGAAAGTCTGCTCTGTCTGATGATTACGACTTTCCTGTAGAGCTGGAAATGCGCTGATGTGTGATGTGTTGTGCATTGTTGGTACTTAAAAGTGGGGTTCTGCCTTTCTTTTCAAAAAGAAAAAGGCAGAACAAAGCGGACAAAAAATAAAAAATACCGCGTAGGACAGCTGCAATGGAGCAGCACGATCGACAAAAAAAAATGCATTATTTTGCTACATTTGTTTTGCATCTCACTCCCACCTCACTCCCACCACCTTCGACAGACATACCTATTTACTCCGTTACATATCCCACCCACACCCAACCTTCCCCTTTGCACCCTTGCGTCCTGCCCTAAGTAGATACAATGGGAGCCCAGCGTCGCACCAGGTCTGCAACAGTTGTGTCGCGTGTGGACGGAGGTGCACAGAGGTCACGCACACCGACGTCGACAGCAAAGAAGCTGATTGACGCGTCGCAGCTGACGGAGTTCACAAAGCTGAACAAAAACCCGCTTGGGCAGATGGGTGCGTACAGCTCTGATGGGTCGAAGGCAGACTCGACGAGCTCCAAGTCGACGACAGAGACGTCGACGGACAGCCCTGTGGACGTCAAGGAAGACAAACAGGAGGACAAGCAGGAAGACAAGCCCAAGGAAGACAAGAAAGAGGACAAGAAGGAGGACAAGAAGGGCGATGCCTCCAGCGGGAAGGAGCGTGCCCTCTCCCTCTGGGCGTGGCGTTACGGGCGCGACCGCGAATGGAAAAGCGTGCGTGAATGCCAGCTCATCATTGTGCCTGGCTCGCTGAAGGTCGTCAAGGGGCCACGCACCCTCCAGGAGCTGCCCTTCACAAACGTGAAGTGTGTGTACAACTACGTGACCTCGGGCCGTCTCATCATCAGCACACACCGCGACCACGCCATGTTCCTCTCGCTCGACAAGAGCGACCACGAAGTGTTCCAGCGCATCGTGGCTGGCTACGGGCTCACCACCCGTGCTGTCAGCTACGGTGAGTTCTTCTGCCAGCAGAAGTCTCTGTCCTTCCCCACCCACCCGTCGCAAGCTGAGGAGCGGGCCGCAGCGGCAGCAGCAGCTGCTGCAGCTGCCGCAGCCGCACCGTCCATGAACGGGGGGTCGACTGTCGCCCCGACACCTGCGATGATGGGACAGCAGTACCACCAGCCGCAGCAGCAGACGCAACCACAGCCGCAGCAACAGCAGCAGCCGGCCAATGCGAATGTCCAGATGCTTGCGGAATTGCAGAGACAGCTTCAGGACCTTCAGTCGAAGAACTCCAGCCTGGCTGCAGAGGTGTCGCGACTCGGTTACAACGAAAGGCAGCAACACCAGCAAGTCCCGCAGCAGCAGACGCAGCAGCAGCCGCAGCCGCAACAGCAGATCCCCCAGCGCCACCCGCATCAGCCGTACCAGCAGTTGCCGATGCCCGCACATCAGCAGCACCAACCGCACATGCAGATGCAGCCTTCGCCGTACATGATGCAGCCACACCCACAGCAGTGCCAGGGGCCTCAGGGGCATGTGTACGCCGCCATCCCGTCATTCCCACACACACAGCAGTATGTGACACCGCAACAGCAACAGCAGCAGCAGCAGCAGCCTTACACACAACAACAACGCACTGCATGCATGTGCGGAGGCCTGCCTGCACAGTACCAGCAGCCACACACACACTGAGGTTGTTCCACAGCAAGGTGACGACCGAGGACCATCTTTGCCCAACTTTGTTTTAAAGCATCCAGGTGTTCTGAACACCCAACGGGCCCTTCGTGTTCAGCAATATCAAGGTTTTTTTTCTCTCTCTCTCTCTCTCTCTCTCTCCCTTTATTTTATTTTCTTTTTTTCTTTCTTTCAGTCAGGAACACTCTGGTCACTGTGCCGTCAAGAGTTCCTCTTCGCCCCGCCCCTAGGTGATATTGAGTATAGAACCCACCTTTTGGACGATTGGCGGAGAGGCAAAAAACTGAGAGAAATCCCCAAATGGCACCCCACCATGCCCTGCTTTACCAACCGGGAAAAACCCCCCACCTCATCCCTTCTTATTTTTATATACATAAACCTGTCATCCCTTGACGAGGTGACTTTATCGATATTTCAAAGGTAAATCATCCCCAACGCCACCCATCCATCCATCCCTGCTCACATGCTTTTGGTGTGCATCACCCATTTATGTTATATTCTCATCTTTTTTCCCCATATATTCCCCATATTTTTCCCTGATATTTTCATATACCCCGTCTATTCAAACAACGTTCACCGAGGTGAGGAAGTCGTATTTTTCAATCAGATTCTTTAGTGTTCAATGGGTGGGGGTGGGGGGGGGATGTGGGGGGGAACCGGAGGGGGTGGTGGGTAAAATAAAAGGAGGTACGTACGGTAAGCACATCCATGTCAAAAAAAAAAGTGTCACTTTGTCGTTCC
The DNA here is from genome assembly GCA_964035575.1 of Rhynchopus sp. YZ270_cl-10. Taxonomy (NCBI): domain Eukaryota; phylum Euglenozoa; class Diplonemea; order Diplonemida; family Diplonemidae; genus Rhynchopus; species Rhynchopus sp. YZ270_cl-10. The sequence goes on along the minus strand of OZ037833.1, from coordinate 1,606,386 downwards.
CTCACCCCTTGTAGATATTTTGGTGTGTTGACGCTATTACACTGTTGGGTGGTGGTGTTGCGGAGGCATGGTTGGGTGAGTGAACGACATTGACATTTTTCCGCTCACAAAGTAGTGTGCGTAAAAAAAAAAAGAAAAAAATGGTTTCATTTAGGAAGTGAGGCTATAGTATCATCTTACCAACTGTTGTCTCTCTTGTTAATAGATGTACTGTGCTCAACAACGTACATTCTCCCAATTTTTATTTTTTCTAGTCCCCCCTTTTTTTTTCTAAAAAGCAAAGCAAAGAACCCCTGGTCTCCCAGATGCAAGCTCGTTGCCATCGCATGGTTTTCTTCTGGAGCAGACCAAAAACAGGGCCCTTCCTTACAAAATAGGGATTTTCTTTTATCTAAAAGTATCTCTATAAAAAAAAAAATCTCCTTTATTTCTTTTGTCAATCCACATAAAGTAAAAGAAAGTTTGGGGACATTTAGTGTTACCCTATACCTTCTATTCAGTAGAATAGATAGTATATGAAACAATCTTTTTTCCCCGAAAAAAAGGGGGCAAATTAGGCACACACACACACACCTGGTACAGAACTAACTTTGTCGGTATCACCATCGTGTAGCGTGGGTAGCAGGGCGAGAGTACACGTGGCTCTCCTTTTGATGGGTGTTCTGGTCTCAATGAGACAATTCCCGTATTTCAACCATTCTCTTTTGTTTTTTTGAAAGGAATGTAAAAAAAAGGCAGGTTTTTTTTCCCCCGTTATCCCCCCTTCTCTGGCAAGTGGAGATACAGCGGGATATTTTACAAAATAAGGCGAGTGTGTGTGGGGGGATATGAACACAAAATACCTAGAGTAATTGTTGTCCCATGTCCCTCCCCCAAAAGTAAAATAAAAAGGTGACTACGTCTGGCTGCACTAACTACCTGATTTTGCCTGAAATTTGATGGGTTTTTTTAGTAGATTTTGGTGGTATTTAAAACCCCCAAAACTCCACCCAAAAAAATTTCAGGCAAAAATCAGGTGGGCTAAACCAAAACAATTTCTCTGTTTTTTTTGTGAGACGGCTGCGCATCGCGCACCTTTCGAGTTTTCGTTCTATTTCAAATTGACTAAGCACAGTGAGGCTTAGGGGGGTTTTTTTTAACTTGTCGTTTGTGGGATGTGCCCTGGAGGCACATTCATTTTTCAAGTTTTTTTTTTTGTCTTCAAAAAAATTACGGAATGGCTGTGTGACCACTTGACCGTTATCTGATCAACAAAATATAGCGGAGCTCCTCAAGTGTACACAATACAACCAAATTTTTGAAAATATGCAAACAAAATGCACACAAAGACAAGCAACGTTTTCCATGGTGCGCACTGTGTATGCCACAGTGATTTTCCCGCCTCTCGGCTACACTGCGCACTTTCATCACTCCTCCGCTCAAAAGCGATTTCCGTCTGCAGAGGCGCTTATGACGCAGTAAGACAACAAAACACCGGAGGGGTAAAAACTAAGGTGGGTTTTTGGGATTTCAAAAAACTCTAAGGGAGGGGTTTTTACCCCCCCACCAATGTTTGTTGTCTTACTGTATTTCATTTTTCTATCAACATTTACTTTCTTTTCTCTTTCAACCTCCCTTTTCAAAAAAAAAAAATAGTGGAGTTCATCCTCGGGTGTCTACACTAATACAACCACACGGTGGCCCATTCCTACCCTTAGGGTAGGGTCCGCGGGGGGTACCCCATGGGGTACCCCCCAGACTACCCCATGGGGTACCCCATGGGGTACCCCCCAAATCTGAGGGGTACCCCATGGGGTACCCCATGGGGTACCCCATGGGGTACCCCCCAGACTACCCCATGGGGTACCCCATGGGGTACCCCCCAAATCTGAGGGGTACCCCCTGGGGTACCCCGCGCGGACCCTGACTGGCACTGGGGGTACACAGGTACACAGGTACACAGGTACACAGGTACACAGGTACACAGGTACACAGGTACACAGGTACACAGGTACACAGGTACACAGGTACACAGGTACACAGGTACACAGGTACACAGGTACACAGGTACAGCCAGAGTGCCAGAGTCAAGGGTCCGCGCGGGGTCCGCCCCCCGATGACATAACGAAGTATCGCTTGAAAATACCGTTCAATATATGTTGCTTGGTGTGCATGAAGAAGGACACACAAGGTATATCAAACGATAAATCAATCAGATAAACGTTACATCATCGGAAAATTGTTGGCACCGCCCCCCTGTCTTCGTATTTATTACCCCGTCGACAGGCCAAACAGCGTTGGGCTCAGAAGAAGCAGTGCAAGACAGTCACTGGGGATCAACATGAGAACCAACTCCCAACAACACAGGCTACCGAAGTAGCAGGTGGGGTGTTGCGGGTGTTTGGGGTGAGAAAATCGATTTTGGTAAGTTGCAGCAGAACATTCTTAAGTTCGCACTAGTCGAGAGAGGCTTACCCGCTGCAGTGAAGCAGTGCACCCATTTAAGGGTGGAGAAGCGTGACACGCACATACAAGTATGTACGTTACTTCAACAAAGGCTGAATTCTGGTAATTCTAAGGGATGTGAATTCAGCCACCACGCAGGTAGTGTTTTAAGGTTCCTCGCTTTGTGCTGCACAGCGGACTCATGACACAAAGGAGTTGCCCCCGCTCTCTTTCGCGCAAACTTAAGAAAATTCTGAAGTAACTACAACCTGGCGTGCGGGTACAGATGCATTGCTTTGTTCTTTCCTCAAAGTCATATCTGATCTCTCGGGTCTGTACTAAAGTCAGTGTTTAGATAAGCATCCACTTGACTCGTTCTAACAACCGTTGAAATCTAGAACAAAACAATACACTGCCCCTTCTCACACCAAGCCGCCATGCTTCAAGAGCATGCCCTGGGCAAAAATTACTGTGACAAAAATTGGTTTTCTGGGGGAACGCGATATTTTCTTGTGCCTACTGTAGTCCTCTGCAAGAGCAGAGGACAGACTTTCCGGATCCCGAAGTCGAATTTTTTGCACTAGCTATGCTCCCTGGGTTAATGGCTATAGCAGTGACTGACTAAGAGTTTCATAATAATTGGGGCGGTCTATGGGGTGGGTTAATGGAAAAATTGGTTTAAAAACCCAACTTTTGCGGTCCCCACCCGGTTTGCAATAATTGCACCAGCTCTTCCATCGGCACTGTTTCGCTGTCACGATGAAGGGTCGTCGGTTCGGGTACCTGTTGAGAGAAATTGAGTGCAAAAGTAGAGACTACAACAAAAAAAATCAAACAAACAAACAAGAAGCCGCTCCGTACCTCTTCCATGCAAAAAAGAAAGTAAAAGACTGCCCTTCCTCAGTCCGGAAGTAGCACCTCATCCGGTTCCCTGACGTAAAAGAGTTGTAGAGGTTACGAGATGCCATGATAAAAAAGTAAAAGTGACAATTTTGACAATAAAAATATGCTTCGATTTACATCCGAGCGGGACAAAGGCGAAAAGGGGGAGCGGGGGGGGTGTAAAAACCGGGGCTTAAAAACATACCTTGCAGCACTCGCTCGGCCTACTCTCCAGGTACGAGAACATCACTGCACGAACAATCCCACTGATACTGATACCTGCATTCTATTTGTTGCCACATGGCAAAAATGACCAAAACTTCGACCAATTTTTTTTTTCTTCACAATTTGCTCATTGAGGCTTTGTATTTTTTGGGCCATTTATGACCTACCACGCCCGATTTTGGGCGAGAAGAAAATAGTTATTTATCTGATGACAAAAAGTGCACTTTATTTCACCCGAGGGTGGTGTGCTTCAGAGTTGCCGATTTTAGTACACGAGCGCAGCGAGTGTACTAAAATGGTTCATGGTAACGAGCGCAGCGAGTTGCCATGGAGCATGCAACTCTGAAGCACACCACCCGAGGTGAATGAAGTGCGCTTTTTGAATCAGATACGATCTTTTATCTAACGGGGAAATAAACGAGTTTAATTTTGCGGATTACCTATAAAAGTGAGTATATAATATGCCCTTTTTGTTACGAAATACTATGTTTGGCAGGGGTATGAAGTGTTTTGAGGTACCCGTGGGTATTTGGGTGCCTAATTAAAAGCAAGAAAAAAGATCGCAGTACGCAATCCACCGAAGAACCTTACAGATGCAGGACTTCCTCACAAGCCAGTACGTGTCGTTTTCGAGGTCCGTGTCACACGAAGCGGACCAGGTCACTCGGTGTGAAGTAGGCCTGCTTCTGTTGCTCATTTTTCGACATCGTCTTCAATGAGAGGTCAACCTGGGATACGCCTGGTCTCAATTTCCAGGTACTTGTTTACATGCTGTGAGTAGTCCAGCATGTGCTCGTTGCCAGGTTTCGCACAGTGCGAAGATGATAAAAGTAGACAGCGAAATGTTTCGCCCAAGCTGGATGGCTTACGGAGGTTTGAAAGCCGCAAGAACTCGTCCCATTTCTTCTTGTGCACCTCCTTGCTTCTCATACCCGCTGAGACTTGGTATCCGTAAGTGTCATGTATCCTATCCTTCCTCGTTTTTGGCAGTGTTGAGTGTGTTTAAGGGGAGTGATGAAAAAGTGCTTTTTTTCACTGAGTGATACTTTTTTTCACTCGCCCACGCATTTTAGGTTCAAATTGAGTGACAAAAAGGGCATATTATATCACTCACTTTTGTGGGTAATCCGCAAAATTACACGAGTTTTATTTCACTGAGTTAGATAAAAAAAATTGGGTCAAAAATCGACGCGTCTTTGGTAAAATCACGACTTTTCGGGCGCGAAACCACGTTTTAGACCCCCACAGATGCTCAAAAGTGCCAAATTTTGCTTTTAATGGCCTCAAAGGATCACGGGAGCACCCCTCGTAATTACGAGGGCTCCCCACGCCGTGACGTCGTCATTGCGCGCGTAATTTCCCACGTATACGGGCGTGGTTGGTCATAAAATGGCCCAAAAACCCCAAACAAAACCTCAGATTGACCAAATCGAGGAAAAATTGTCAAGCCGAAATTTCAGCCAAAATACGGTCATTTTGGTTATACCCCGCGGTGTATGCAGTAGCTAGAACACGTAAGTTCCTAAGCGATTTCCTTCACATTTTTCATGAAAAATTGGTCAAAAATCGACTTGTCTTTGGTAAAAAAACCACGAAAAATCGGCTGCGCAAAACCACGTTTTAGACCCCCACAGATGCTCAAAAGTGCCAATTTTTGCTTTTAATGGCCTCAAATCGTCGAAATTAGGCCTATATAGGGCAAAAAAAAATTTTTGAGAGTCCCTTTCCCTGGGAGGCAATAGCCACCGGGTGTGCAGGGGGTACCCCGGGGGGTACCCCCCAGGGTCCGCGGGGGTACCCCATGGGGTACCCCCGCGGACCCAAACCCCCCAAAGGGTACCCCGCGCGGACCCTACCCAACCCTGTGGGGTACCCCCTGGGGTAGCCCACGCGAGGGGGTACCCCCCGCGGACCCTACCCTGTGTGGTACCCTACCCTGCGGGGTACCCCTTTTGGGGGTACCCCCGGGGGTACCCCCAAAAGGGTCCGCTGGGCCACCGTGCAAGTTTTCAAAAAAAAAAAAAAAAAAAAAAAAAAAAAAAAAAAAAAACGGTGCCTGAGCACAGAGAGGCTTAGGTTCATCTTTTCTCTTTTATTTTTCTCTGGTGTGCGTCTCACCATTTTCCTTCCTTTCTTCCCTTCCCTTTCCCCCGCCTTTTTTTTTGAGTTAGGGTGGACCCAAATAAGAAACTGTAAAGTTTTTTTTATTTCTTTATTTTGGAATAATGGTGTGGCTGAAAGGGGGGGGTGCTATTCTTGTGCTGTTTTCTGCTACTTTCTGCTATTCTGGGCATCTGGATTTTTTGGTGGTGATATTTTGTGCTATTTTGGGGTCGTCGGCCACACCAAATAAACTTTGTTGTATACAAGGTGGTATGCGGCAAGGTGGGGTGTGGATGCACATGGTTGGATGAATGGGAAAGAGAAGAGAGCCACCACAAAATAGCTTTGATCATGACGTATGCGGAAGCCTCGGGGAGATGCGGACCAGGTTTTTCAGGTGTTTTTAGGGGGGGGTTCAGGCAGAAACAAAGGCACAAGAATAAATAAAGTTTACCCCCTCCCAAAATACTGGGGGGGTTTTTTTTTTTTTTTTTTTGCTCGTAGTTCGTACTCAGATTTCGAGAGCTGCCGGACGTTTAACACTACTTTATTCCGCCCTTAGGGTCCCTATTTTATTTTATTTCCAGAGGTCGTAAGCAGTGGGGATTAGACTCAACTTACCAGTTTTTATTTCTTTTTAGGTGGATGTGGTGGACGTGCACCGTCATTTTTTTTTTTCTCTCTCTTTTTATTGAGTTTTTTTTTTTTTTTGTTGCTTTCATCCGGGTCTGGCATCGTCAGCCGGAGGTGTGTGTCTGCATCAACCTATCTTTTCTTGGAGCATCTTTCACTCTGCGCATCTTCTTTTGCTTTGTTTTTTCATTTATTAAACAGAACAAAAACGACAGAGTTAGATGAGGGATGTCTATGTGAGAAGTTGTCGTTTGTATTTATTGTCTCCCACCCTCACTCCCTCCCCCTCCCCTCCCCCCCTCATTTTAGGAATGATTTTTTGCATCTAATGTGTGTGTTTATTTTTACCTAGAAAATGCCATAGGCATTCCACTATACCCCCGTTTTGCATTTTTTGCCTTTTTCTCTCAGCTTTCAGCTGTATGGCAGATTCATGGTTCGTTTGCAAAAAAAAGGGGGAAGGTTGGCGGATCTTACCCTCTGGTTGGAGTGTTCAAACAGGGGTTGTGAAAAATTTAACTAAAAAAGTTTTTTTCATATTGACCCCACCACAAACACAAGGTCGGGATGGGCCCGGAAATGACATAAAAAAAACGGAGTTTTCGCACCTCCCCCCGCCTAACCATTTCTAGGGTACGTTTTTCCGTACCCGAAATCCATTATTTTTTTTTCTTCTCCCCCAGATTTTCCCAAAAACTAAGCGCGACCACTGCTCTCCCTATACCTGACGTAGTACAAAAAAAAAAAAATGAGGCTTCGGCCTTTGAGGAATATTGAGAGCACCCCCTAGTGTACCTACTACACGACGGTGACGTATGTTACATTACAAGTGAAGTTACTCGTAACGTTACAAGTGAAAAACCGTTACAAGTGCCACCTGTAACGTGAACACCCGTTACTTCACCGTCGTGTATGGTGTGCTCAGGGAGATTGTGAGTGCAAAATGTGTATTGACATTTGTAGCCTTTTTAAAAGGTGGCATATTGAATGCCGGAATCTACTTCTATTAGTGGGAATGTGTCAGCCTATTGTATAAAGATAGGTCGAGCACATCCCCATGCCACACTAATGAGCAGTCATTTTTAAAGGTGGCTAGAGAGGCTCAGGTTCAATTTTATAAACCCTTTTTTTTCATACTTTTTTTTGCCTCATTTTACATGGGGGGTGAAACATCTTTTCAGATGATGTGGAATCTTATCATCTTTTTCACATCGTGTCACGTCGTGAAAAAAAGGAAAAAAAAAAAAAAAAAAAAAAAAGTGCTCGCACACGATCTGCAGCAGTTCTACTCAATATTTTTTCAGATGAGTCACCACCACGGTTCGCACGGATCGCGATCCGTCAACTGCGGTACTTTTCCGGGAAAAACAAAAAAAAAAAAGTGGGCACGCACGGGGGTCGCGCTACGCCCCTACCGACTACCGTAGATTTTTGACGATTTTGCTCGGTACGTTTTTCCTTACTAAAACCAGAGAATCTCATATTTCATAGTAAGAGTATTTGGGAGTGTTTTTGGACACACATGTGACCCCACCGTGGAGAGCAATCGGCTCGCGCAATCAAAAGAAAGCAGAGAAAAAGAAAAAAGACAAAAGTTGGGTACCGTGCGCCTGCGGCGCTACTGTGTTCCCACTCAAAACACCACAATTTCATCTGAAGTTAGGTTTTCAAACCTGAAAATGACCCTTGTGGTTCATATTTTGCAAAAATTTAGGTCAATAAAATTTTGTCCATTTTTCCAAAATGACCCCACCACTTTCTGCAATCGCGCCGAATCGGACGATGCGATCGACAAAAACGCGTGATCTGGACCCCAAAATTTTGGTCAAAATCACTGATCTGGGAACATGCTTGTTTTTGACCAAAGCAAAAAAAATTTCTTTGCCCTAAATCGGGCGTGGTAGGTGATACAATGGCCCAAAAAATCTAAAGAAAATCTCAGATTGACTTTTTCTGGAAAAAAATTTTCAAGTGAAAATTTCAGCCAAAAATACGGTCATTTTCACCTGATTTTTTTTTTTTTTTTTTTTTTTTTTTTTTTTTCACGACGTTTTTTTTTTTCACGATCAAGAAACGAAGTTGTGAGAGATTTCCGAAATTTTAGATCGTGATAAGATCTTTTACCCCCCATGATTTTATCAGATGTACACGAAAAAAAAAATGGATGTAGGACTGCATGGTTGGGGGTCCTCCCACGGTGCACCGGTCATACCAAAGGGACACTGTTTCACGAGAGAGAGAGCATTTGTACTTCAAGTCAAATGCTCGTATCTCATTTGTTGCCTTCATCCATGTCTACCTTATTATTAGTTTTTTTTTTTTGCCATCTTTCCTATTTTTTTTGGGAAAGAAACAGGGAGAGAAAAAAGCGGGGGGGAAAGTTACAGTTTTTGAGGTTACGTCACAGAACAAACCCCCCCCCAGTTCGTTATTTTTGTTACTGGGGGGGGGCTAATAAAGTATACGGTGCTAATAAAGTATACGGGGGTAATAAAGTATACGGCGCGGAAACCCATTTTGAGCGTGGAAATCTGTGAAATAAAGTATACGGTTTTTGTGTACATTTTTCTTACTAAAAAATTTTTTCAGCAAGTTTTGCACAAAAAATCGAAAAATTTTTTTTTTGATTTCGGTGGTCCGGATTCTGTGCGTGCTGTGATGGGGTCACTTTGTGCTGAGAAACGAGTCTTTTTGACCTATAACGCGTGTATCAGTTTTTACACGATTGGTGCTGATGGGGTTCAGATTTGTGAAAATTTAAGTCACCAAAAAATTGTTCATTTTTCCACATTGACCCCACCACTGGCTGGGATTGGCCCAAAAATGTCAATGGTGGTGTTTTCGCGAGGTTTCGGCCACTAGAAACCCCAAAATAACAGTGATTTTTTTTTTTTTTCCCCTTTTCGTTTTTTGGCCATTTAAGCAGTAATTCCCGCCGAATAAAGTATACGTATACTTTAATAGCTCCCCCCCAGTACTGTGGTTTGTATTTCATTGTCTTTCCTGTCCGCATTTGGAGTGCGTACTGTGCTCAAAAGCCAACAAATGAGGGAAGGGGGAATGCTTTCGTAAGAAGGTGTATGGTGAGGGGCCCATGAATTGTTGATTTATTTATTTTTTTCAAAAAAAAAAAAAAAAAAAAAAAAGAAATATTGGGTCAGGGTTATCCCCATCTCCTGCATATTTAGAAAGTTTTTTTCCCCTTAGAGCTTTCCGTTCATCTTCCTCAACCATTTCTTTCTTTTTCTTTCTTTTTTTGGATGTGAGATTTCAAAAAAAAAAATTCCATTTTTCAATCCCCCCTTTTGCGTTTTTCAAGACATTCTATTGTACAGAAGCACTTTATATCGATGTGGCTCTTTCTTTTTATTTTTCCATTTTATTTTTGAGGTGACAAAGCACAATGATGATGAATAAACCAAAGAATAATCTAATCAGACTAAGCATGAGAGGCTTAGGGTCATCTTATAAACTTTTCATTTTTTTCTTTTTTGCCACAAAAAAAGAGATAGAGACCACCTCAAGTTAGAATGCATATTGACATGTTTGAAAACCATGCTTCAATTGTGCGCGGGTCTTTATCACATCCATGGTTTGTTCTTGTTGTGATATGTGTGTTTTTTGCCCATTCTTCCAACTAATTTCATTTTTTTGAGATGTGTCTTTTGTGTTTTTTTTTTTTTTTTTTTTTGTGTCTTTGGTGCTTACGGAAATCGGTCAGTAACCTGTCAATATCGGGGGGGGTTGTCTAGTAGTGTACATCCCTGTGTCAACGACCTGTCAACATCGACCTCCCCCCCCGGATAATGGTGGCAGTATTGTGATGGGAGCCCATTGGAATACACAAAATACATCAAAATACACGTGTATTTTGATGTATTTTGTGTATTCCAATGGGCTCCCATCACAATACTGCCACCATTACCCCCGGAGCACCAGTCTTTGATTTATTTTTTTCCCCCATTTTTTTTTGTGGTCATACCGCTTCCCCAAGGTATTGCATATTCCCCCCTTCCCACCCGACATCTCCACACCCCCCCATCGCCCCATTGCCCCCTGCTTTCAGAAACAGCCAAAAAAAAAAGAGGTTCTTTTTTACTCACCTCGCGGCTCCCCGACCACAGCCCCGCACAGCGCACAGACGCGATACATACGTTTTGTCGATAGCAGTTTTTTTGTGTTCTGTTTATTGCCCCATGGCTTTGATGAAAGCATGCAAACAAACGTACGATAAAAAGGAATTTCCCATATGTTCTCACGTTTTTTTTTTTTTCTGTGTCGGGAAAAACCCAGCATATAAATTCTTGACAAGCAGTATTGTTTTGTCAAGGTGGAAAATATGTGTTCAACATTAAAAGGGTTTACACGGTTTGTCAGGTTCAAGTGGGTGAGCAAAAAGTGAGCATGCAATTGCATACCCGCTTTTTACTTATTGCTCTCCCACCTGGACCTGGTAATCGTGTAGTCAACCCTGGGCTATGTGTCAAATTCTGTGCATGTGTCGAAAGGAGTGGTGGTACTAATGGAGATAAAAACCATACCATTTGCCCCTTGGTTATTCTCTACGATTATTCCCACAAATTGTGGTCGTTTTTTTTAGCAGTCCGATTATCTTGAACGAAGTGAAAGAAGAAGAAACCCCCCACCCCAACGTGTGTGTTTTTTTTTTTTTTTTTTTTTTGTAATGAAAACAGGCTCTCCGCTAGGATTTCCGATTTTGAAAATATTCTGTTGATGGTCCACGTTGGTGGGTACATGCTTGCGCCGCAGGCGCACGGTACGCAACTTTTTTTTTTACCAACGCCCGATTTTGACTTTTTTGGGACGTTTGAGCACTCACCTCTCCATATCTTCTTCTCCTGAGCTTTTTTGACAGGTGGAACGGGTCTGAACCACTTAGCAGAACTTTTTTTTTTTTTTCTTTTTTTCCCCATTTTCAAAAAGTTCTGTTGACAATCAACAGAACTTTAGTACCTAGCGGAGTGCCTGAATGAAAAATCCATTACAAACTGTAGAAAGCTGCACAACAGGCCCGGTACCCAATGAAAACTGCAGACATGACCTTGTTGCCTTGTCTTGTGTGATTGTGGTCTGATTTGCACTCACCCCAAAAGCAAAGTATCAAAAGAACGATGAAAAAAGCCCCCGAAAATACACGGATAAGTGTTTGTTGGGTTTTTTTGTTTGTACGAAAGGCACAAAAACCCATAACTGCCCGACTTTTTTTTTTTTTTTGGATGATGGATGACGGATATTATTATCGATAGAAAACAATATCTTAATCTTTTGGATGATTCCGAGTGTCGTTCACCGTTTTTTTCTCTTCATTGAGAGGAAAATTGTTGGAGTTGTGCAGTTGAGCTTTTGTGTTGCGACTACACCCAACCTTTTTATTTTTATTTTTATTTTAAAATTATTTTTTAGGTTTGCTCATTGCCATGTAGACTGTTATGCATGGTCGCTGACCGTTTTTCAAATCAAATACAAAAAAAAAAAAAAAACGAAAAATAATAAGGGGATGATCATGGACTACACAACGCAATCTTTTCCCCACCCCACCCCACACCCCCCAGAATCCTCCCCTCCACTTCGTGCTCATTATCATTGTAGGTATTGTTCGTTTTACGTAAAGGCAAAAAAAAAAAAAAAATAAGGGTGTTTCTTGAGTATGTCCCCACCCACACCCATACCCCTAGCAACCGTCCTCAGAGGCGCACCCCCTCCCCCCTACCCCAAGGTGACTAAACACAGTGAAGTGTTGGTTCATCTGAGCAACTTTCAAAAAAAAAAAAAAAAGAAAAGAGGATACGTATGTGCCTAGAGGTATGTGCTATCTTGATAGGTTTTCAGAAAAGAAAAAAAAAAAGTGCAGATCTTACTTCGCAGATTCCCAAATACCATGCTGTGAACCCACAAACGAAAAAAAAAAAAAAAGGAAGGTAGCAAATTTTAGGAGAGCGTCGAAAAAGAATCTTGTATTTCCCCCCATCGCCCCCTTTTATTTTTGTGCCCTTTGTAACGCCTTTCCTACGCATTATTGCACATAGTTCCTTTCGCAGCAAAACACAAACACAGCACAAATGTCTTTGTCCACCAAATTAAAAGAATTAAAAGATGTGCATTTCACGGAGCTGACAAAGAAGCAGGCTGATGGTGTTGTCGTTGTCCTGGGCAAGACGTCTGAGGAGGCTGCGATAAAAGAACTCTGCGAGGGCCTCGACACAGTACAGCTTGACACGCTCATGAGAGTCATTTACAAGGGACTCGAGTCGGGGAAGAGCTCCAGCGTGCTCTTCAGATGGCACGCAGTTGTATGTTGCCCTGCCCCCTTCCATTTTACCCACAAAAAAAAGAGAACAAAACTGCAGAGCAAATCGCCCTGCAAAAAAACAAGAACAAGAGCACAATATCAAAGTCTTCATAAAAAAAAACCCCATTCAGGCAGGCCCCCTTCTAAAAAGTACATCGTATAATCATCAGATTATAACCAATCGGTCTACTCATTATCCACGTCGTTTTCTGTATTTTTTTTATCAGATGTAAACCACGAAAAATGGATGTAGGACTGCATAGTTGGGTGTCCACTCAGGTCAAATACTATCACGAGAGAGGGCGCTGTTGTATTTCAAGTCAATTTTTTCTTTATTTTCAGGGCTTTTGATAAATCAATAAACACTAAACACAGGTTTCCGATGTAGGAGGAAAGGGATGCATCATTCGTACACTAATGGACAAGGTTCCCCCGGAGGCAAGCGACGAGGACGAGGACTGATGATGCGACTGTGAAGGAGTGAAGGACCGACGAAAAATGGACAGAAATATGAACCGTTCGAGATCTGGCTGTTTTTGTGTTATGTGGGTGGGGATAATGGGAAGGGTGGGTTCTAATTCGCTGCACCAATCCCCATTTTTTTTTTTTTTGTTTTGTTGGTGTACCCGAATCTTGTCAAAGACCTGTCAGGGACCTGTCACTTTTGGCACTTTCGGGATCACCATTTGTGGTACTTTTTTCTTCAAAAACCGTGTGTGGGGTTCTTTAAAAAGCGGTGCTTTTTTTTTCCTTGTGTGATGTATAGTGATGCTTCTCTCTGCCCTCGCGGCTTCTTTGTGTTTTTTTTTTTTTTTTTTTTTTTGAAAACTTGGTTGTTTTAGTGTAGACACCCGAAGATGAACTCCACTATACTACACGCTTCTATGTTATGCCCGAATTGCTCCAGGCGATGGTCTTTGCGGTGCGCAGCCGTCCACGGTCGGGTGGGCACTTCAGAGAACACGTTCTTGCAGGTGAGCACAGCCACCCACGGTCGGGTGGGCACTTCCATCCACCGTCGGGTGGGCGAGTCAGTGGGTGCAGGCGGTCGTCGGGTGGAGGCGGCGGCGCCGGCTTCGTCGTATGCGCCTCGTGAGGCGTCGTTGCCCCACCAGTAGAGCCAAGCCTCCTGCTGGTGGGGGGGGTCGTTGCGGTGGCATCTGGGCAGGTGCCGGGTGTCTCCTTCGCTGGCGGTGGTGCCGCCGTCACCTCCGTCGTCTGCTTCTCCTCCTGCACGACGGGGGGTTCCTCTTCTTCTGCTGCTATGCGCAGCGTGGCCTTCCGTGCCTCCTCCAACAGGCGTACCAAAGCCTGTGCACGGTGCAGCTCCTCCTCGGTCTCGGCGTCCAACAGACGGGCCTCCACCATGGCGAGCAGCTTTTCATGTTTTCTTTGCAAAAACAAAGAGTTTTTTTAAATTTTGCTCCCCCCCCTCTCCCCTTTCGGAAGAGGGGTCAAACGCAGAGACACTTGCAAAAAAAAAAACCTTTTTTTTTTTTTTGTGGCATCGCAGTGGGGTAGAGTACGGGGGTGTGTGGGCACCAGTCTTAGTTTTTTTTTTTTTTCAAAAATTTTTATTCCCCTGGGAAATAAAGTATACGAAGGATTTGGCACTTTTAGCGGGATTTTATTTAATGATAATTTCACGCTAAATTTTGGTACATGTAGGTAGTAGGGCTGGAGGGACCGTCCAGCCTTTTTTAGCCTCCCTCCAGCCTCCTCAATCCCGCCAGCCCCTCAGCGGGCCTATCTAGGGGTCCGCGGGACCCGGTAGCGCTGGCGGGAGGGTAATGAGAGCTTTTTTTTTTTTTTTTTTCACGCTCTTTTTTTTTTTTTTCCCTGAGAGCTTCCTGTGAGGACACATACTCGTTAGTTATTGCACAATAAATAAGTCACGCTAAAAGTGCCAAATCCTTTCGTATACTTTATTTCCCGTGAAATAAAATTACGTATTCACCTCCTTTTAGCGGATTATTTTGCGATACTTCACTTATTTTTTTCCCAGGCTCGTGCACTCAATTTGCCTCGCTTCGCTCGGCAAATTAAGTAGCCCTCGCCTGGGAAAAAAATGCGTGAAGTTATCGCAAAATAAAACCCCGCTAAAAGGAGGTGAATAATAACTATGTTTCAAAAAAAAAAAAAAAAAAAAAAACGTCGGGACACACCCCCGGTACTATTTTTTAAAAGATGTGTTCTACTCGAGGTGTGCATTCATCTTCCTTTTTTTCTTTTCCTTTTTTTTTTGTGGGAATCGCAAAAAAAACAGTTCCCCCTTTCTCCCTCATTTTTTGTCATTTCACCCCACAATTCACTACACTTGGGTCTTGGGTTTAACCCACCTATTCCAATTACTTCCTTTTCCCCTTCTCCCCCCTTCTCCCCCCTTCTCCCCCCTTCTCCCCCTTTCTCCTCCTCTCTTTCTCTCTTAACTACCCTTCTTAGGCAATCCACTTAAAGAGCACAAACTAAAAAATGGGAGCAGGAGAGTCGAAAGACGTGACCAGTGTCGTGGACGTGGATACCCCTGAGCAATCCCCTGCCCCGAGTAACGTGAAGGAAGGTGCCGCCGTTGCCAGGCACTCCATCAGCAATGGAGACCTTCCGCATGAGCTGAAGCAGACCCTGGACGAGCTGAAATACCTCCAGCGCAGCAGCGAGGCGATCGACCAGCAAATACAGGAGAAAGCGATCCACATACAGAGACTAATGGCGCAGAGGAAAACCCCCCCCGCAGAAGTGAAAGAAGCCAAGTGATGGCATTCGACCTATAAAAAAAAGGGTGTGGGGGGAAAGTGCAAGATTTTCAAGTTATTTTTGCTAAGTATTAAAATAATCAGTTTTGTCGTGTGCATGATTTCAAAAATGATTTTTTTTTGTTGGGAAAGGGAGGGGGGGGTTTTTTTTTTTTCTTGATGAAAATCTTCGCTATTCTGGGAAACCCTGGAGGAACTGAAATTGGACAGGGGATGGAAGCGATCATGCCTTATGATAACCAACCCTTAGGCGCTGCCTCCTGGTAGTGGCCTAATGATCAAACAAACAAAAAAAAGTTCATTAGCCTTCGGGCGACTTTGTGCACAGAACCCGTCCTCGGATAGGGTGATTGTCGATAAAAAAAAAATACTTTTGATAAACCCCCCCAAAAAAATATAAAAATAACGCCCCCTTTTTTCAGACTTGCCAACCTAATATCTTCGTGGTGTAAACACCCCCCAATTCCCCTGTGTGTGTGCAGAGCAACGAAGTGAATTTTTTTTTCTTCTATTTTTTCCACTCTTCTCTCCTCTCACACAAAAAAAACTGTTTTTTGTCTTTTTAACAGAGGTGGCCGTAATCACAGTAATACTTAGGCTTATGCTTAGGCTTTAGGCTTAGGTTCACTTTACCAACCTTTTTATTTTTTATTTTTTTTTGGGGGGGACAGTGATTATGTACCTGCATACAACCTCGTGGTAACAGTGTGCATGGCAATGAAGTGATTTATGGGAGTTCAGCTCTTCTCTTCTTCTTCTTCTTTTTTTTTTTTTTTTTTTTTTTTTGAAAATTTATTTTGCTTTTCATTCCCCGCCCCAAAAGTAAAAATACTTTTTCCAAGTCATGCGTTCACTGTGCGCGCCCCCTTTTAAAAGATGTGTAAGCACGTGAGGCATATTCATCTTACAACTTTTCTTTTTGCTGTCAAACCATTTGTGTTCAGTCCTTGCCTCATTATTTTGTGCACGGAACAAAGGTGTTGTTTTATTTGTCTTGAAATATAGTGAGAAAGATGCTTTTCTGTTCACCTTGAAAGGGGGTAATGCCAAGGTGCAGAATATGTGTTGCGCACTGTGGGTAAACCATTAGTCTCAGGTTTTCTTTAAGGTGACTAAGCACGAGAGGCTTAGGGTCATCTTATAAACTTTTCTTCTTTTCTGACTGTTTTGGTTGGGGGGTCCACCCAGGTGCGCCGGTCATGTACCAATGGTACACTGTCACGAGAGGGCTTTGTTTCAAGTCAAATTTTCTTTCACTCCACAGGAGAACCACCTCACAATGCAATTATGAAGGAAAGTACATTCTCGATATTGCAGTACCGAACGGTCACACTGTGGCAAAAATACGTGATCTGACTAAAAAGAGAAATATAGAGTAAAAAAATAATAATAAAAAACTAAAACCAAAACTTGCCTGAGAGAGTACAGGGTGGATAAAAAAGAAAAAGCCATCAGTGAAATGGGGTGGGGGAACTGGAGGCTCGCGGCTGTAACAGAGCCGTTTTAGAATGGGTGGGGGTGAGGGGTTATGTTTTCAGTTCGAAAATGTAACAGAAAAAAAAAAATACATTTTTTTTTTGTTTGACGTCGCTGGCGAAGTGTTTCTGAAGAGCTAATTCATTGGGATAAACTTCGCTTTGCTGTCTTCTCGTGTACGAGAAGAGACAAGGTGTCGGTCCGTGCGTGAGTCGTATTCATGGTTCAAGTTTTCCTTGTTTTTGGTTAGTGTTCACTTTGTGTGTGCGTTCAATTGTAAGATGTGTGTGCACGCGAGTCATACTCATCTTTCAACTTTTATTTTATTTTTTCCCCTAAGTATTTGGCAACCCGTGTTGTCAAGTGCTCCAAAAAAATAAAACTAAAGCAAAACCCTCGAAGATGTTTATTGATGCTATCTACCCCACCGCAACACACCACACAACCACCCTGCAGCAAACCGTCATCATGGCTCTAACATTCGATGAGTACGGCAGACCGTTCATTATCTTGAAAGAGCAGCAGAAGGAACGTGTCCGTGGTGTTGAGGCGCAGAAGGAGAACATCCAGGCAGCAAGAACGCTCGCCAATGTGTTGAAGACCTCCCTCGGACCACGTGGGATGGACAAGATGATGGTGAGCCCCGACAGCGAGGTCACCGTCACCAACGACGGAGCCACAATCCTCGACTCGATGGACGTTGCCAACCCCATCGCCCAGCTCATTGTCGACCTCAGCAAGAGTCAGGACAACGAAATTGGAGACGGAACCACCGGGGTGGTGGTCCTGGCGGGGGCACTTCTGGAGCAGGCCGAGTCGCTCCTCGACAAGGGCATCCACGGAACCCGCATTGCTGAGGGGTTCGAGAAGGCGTGCGAGCTTGCCTGCCAGCACCTCGCCACCATCTCTGACAAGGTATGGTCACGCACCTGTGTTTCTGAGAACATAAAGCAGAGAGCATCTGAACAGCTAATCTTTTGATACTGCAATACATGGCAAGCTGGTATCAATATCTTTATCTGCACTTTCCTTCCCAACACAGGTGGACGTCAGCGGCAAGGAGAGCCTTCTGCAAACAGCACGCTCGACCCTTAACAGCAAAATCATCAACCGTCACAGAGATCACATGGCTGACATCTGTGTCTCTGCCGTGCTTGCGGTATGCATCACACCACTACCACAGTTCACATCAATCAACACTCACTCACGTAGGTGGCCGACCTTGAGCGCAAGGACGTGAACTTCGACCTCATCAAGATTGAGAGCAAAGTTGGTGGACGTATTGAGGAGACCCAGCTTGTGAACGGAATTGTGTTGGACAAGGACATCAGCCATCCTCAGGTATGGATTCATTACCTCTTCATCTCTTCATCTTTTCACCTTTCACTTTATCCACCACAGATGGCTAAGGAATTAAAGGATGCCAAGGTTGCAATCCTGACCTGTGCATTTGAACCCCCGAAGCCCAAGACCAAGCACAAGGTCGACGTTGACTCCGCAGAGAGCTACGCACAGCTGTCCGAGATCGAGCAGGACTACTTCCGCAAGCAGGTGGAACTTGTCAAGGCAAGCGGTGCCAGCATTGTGATGTGCCAGTGGGGATTTGATGACGAGGCGAACTACCTTCTCCACAAGAACCAGCTCCCTGCCGTGCGTTGGGTTGGTGGAGTGGAGCTTGAGCTGCTCGCAATCGCAACCGGAGGACGCATCGTGCCCCGTTTCGAGGAGCTCACACCTGACAAGCTGGGACACGCTGGTGTCATCCGTGAGGTGTCCTTCGGAACCACCAAGGACCGCATGATCTTCATTGAGGGCTGCACCAACTCGAAGGCTGTCACGATCTTCATCCGTGGAGGAAACAAGATGATCATTGAGGAGGCAAAGCGTTCCATCCACGACGCACTCTGCATCGTGAGAAACCTTGTCCGTGACAACAGAATCGTGTACGGAGGAGGCAGTGCCGAGATTGCATGCTCGCTGTTCGTTGAGGAGGAGGCGGACAAGATCTCGAGCGAAGAGCAGTACGCGATCCGCGGATTCGCTGCCGCACTTGACGCCATCCCGATCACCCTTGCTGAGAACAGCGGCATGAACGGAGTTGTGACTCTGTCGCGTGTCAAGTCCCAGCAGCAGCTTGAGAAGAACAGCTACCTTGGAGTGGACTGCATGGAGAACGACACCTTCGACATGAAGAAGCAGCAGGTGTACGAGACCCTCCACGGAAAGACGCAGCAGATGCGCCTTGCTACCCAGGTGGTGAAGATGATCCTCAAGATCGACGACGTCATCACCCAGGGCCAGGAGGGACAGTAGACGGACGACAGATACAGGAAAAAAACTGAGTTGTAAGCGTATAAGGAAGTGGCAGTAGTGGTCAGCCAAACTTTATTTTATGTGATTTGCGCAATGTTGCGTACATCTGGGCGGGCACAGGGATTGCTTAGTACAGCAGTACCTTGCCTTGTTTATATTCACTCTTTTGTGGATAAATGCACGCAAGGTGACATCCTGCAACGTACTATTCAGGTCGCAGTGTTCACCCGCTTCGGGCTCTCTATCAACATGTTTTGCGTTGATTTTTACAACGCAGTGTTGTGCGAAACCATAATGAAGTGCCTCTTTTTCTGACACCTGTTGTTCCCTAGTTGCATTTTCGTTGCGTTGATCACATTTGAATAGTCTTTTTTTTTGGCTGCGTGGATAAATGGATGATTCTCAGTTCTCATAACCGTGCAAAAGAAAAGTGATATTAGTTTGAAGAGCCAATTCGGCTAAAGGGGCAACAGGGGTTATCGCGGCTGAAACGCTGCTTAGAATAAGGCATATTTTTGCATGCCTTTGGTTTGAAAAAGAGAAGTAAAAAAAAAGAGTATTTTTTTTGTTTGGCGTCGCTTAGTGTTGAAAAACCAGTCTCAGAGAGGGACTGACTAGCTCGTGTGGAACGTGCATATTGCGCATTGAGGTGGCCACACTGTTCCAACACATCTTCAAAAAACAAAGAACAACTACAACACGAGGAGAACGAAAGCAAAAAACAAAAGAAAAGAGAGAACAGCACGCCATTGTTTGTAGTTTGTCTCAACCCCTCCTACCCCACCGCAACACACCACACAACCACCCTGCAGCAAACCGTCATCATGGCTCTAACATTCGATGAGTACGGCAGACCGTTCATTATCTTGAAAGAGCAGCAGAAGGAACGTGTCCGTGGTGTTGAGGCGCAGAAGGAGAACATCCAGGCAGCAAGAACGCTCGCCAATGTGTTGAAGACCTCCCTCGGACCACGTGGGATGGACAAGATGATGGTGAGCCCCGACAGCGAGGTCACCGTCACCAACGACGGAGCCACAATCCTCGACTCGATGGACGTTGCCAACCCCATCGCCCAGCTCATTGTCGACCTCAGCAAGAGTCAGGACAACGAAATTGGAGACGGAACCACCGGGGTGGTGGTCTTGGCGGGGGCACTTCTGGAGCAGGCCGAGTCGCTCCTCGACAAGGGCATCCACGGAACCCGCATTGCTGAGGGGTTCGAGAAGGCGTGCGAGCTTGCCTGCCAGCACCTCGCCACCATCTCTGACAAGGTATGGTCACGCACCTGTGTTTCTGAGAACATAAAGCAGAGAGCAAATGAACAACTGTTCTGTTGAAAATGCAACATGGCAAGCTGGCTTGCATCTATATATTTATCTGCACTTACACTTTCCTCTTCATCTCAACCTTCCCAACACAGGTGGACGTCAGCGGCAAGGAGAGCCTTCTGCAAACAGCACGCTCGACCCTTAACAGCAAAATCATCAACCGTCACAGAGATCACATGGCTGACATCTGTGTCTCTGCCGTGCTTGCGGTATGCATCACACCACTACCACAGTTCACATCAATCAACACTCATTCACACAGGTGGCCGACCTTGAGCGCAAGGACGTGAACTTCGACCTCATCAAGATTGAGAGCAAAGTTGGTGGACGTATTGAGGAGACCCAGCTTGTGAACGGAATTGTGTTGGACAAGGACATCAGCCATCCTCAGGTATGGATTCATTACCTCTTCATCTCTTCACCTTTCACTTTATCCACCACAGATGGCTAAGGAATTAAAGGATGCCAAGGTTGCAATCCTGACCTGTGCATTTGAACCCCCGAAGCCCAAGACCAAGCACAAGGTCGACGTTGACTCCGCAGAGAGCTACGCACAGCTGTCCGAGATCGAGCAGGACTACTTCCGCAAGCAGGTGGAACTTGTCAAGGCAAGCGGTGCCAGCATCGTGATGTGCCAGTGGGGATTTGACGACGAGGCAAACTACCTTCTCCACAAGAACCAGCTCCCTGCCGTGCGTTGGGTTGGTGGAGTGGAGCTTGAGCTGCTCGCAATCGCAACAGGAGGACGCATCGTGCCCCGTTTCGAGGAGCTCACACCTGACAAGCTGGGACACGCTGGTGTCATCCGTGAGGTGTCCTTCGGAACCACCAAGGACCGCATGATCTTCATTGAGGGCTGCACCAACTCGAAGGCTGTCACGATCTTCATCCGTGGAGGAAACAAGATGATCATTGAGGAGGCAAAGCGTTCCATCCACGACGCACTCTGCATCGTGAGAAACCTTGTCCGTGACAACAGAATCGTGTACGGAGGAGGCAGTGCCGAGATTGCATGCTCGCTGTTCGTTGAGGAGGAGGCGGACAAGATCTCGAGCGAAGAGCAGTACGCGATCCGCGGATTCGCTGCCGCACTTGACGCCATCCCGATCACCCTTGCTGAGAACAGCGGCATGAACGGAGTTGTGACTCTGTCGCGTGTCAAGTCCCAGCAGCAGCTTGAGAAGAACAGCTACCTTGGAGTGGACTGCATGGAGAACGACACCTTCGACATGAAGAAGCAGCAGGTGTACGAGACCCTCCACGGAAAGACGCAGCAGATGCGCCTTGCTACCCAGGTGGTGAAGATGATCCTCAAGATCGACGACGTCATCACCCAGGGCCAGGAGGGACAGTAGACGGCAGCTCACCAGCAGCCTTCCCAACAAAAGAACAAAAGAAAACATGAGCAGAATACGTGGATTCTGTAGGATCATTGCATTGTTTTTACTAGATATTTGACCCCCCCAATAAGCATTAAGGTTTACTCTGTTGTAAATGCTGTTTTTTTCCTACTTCATTTGCAACCCCCCCATAATATCACAACCAAGAGGTGGAAGTTTTCAAATATAAACCAAAAGCCCCTTTTGCCCACCCCCAGAGATGAGACGTTTTTTTTAAACCTGAGGTGTGCTAGCCCCAAGAGTTTGGAACAAAACAAAAGGGAAAATCCAAAAAAAAAACAGTGTTTTTTGCTATGTTTTTTTGCTTTTTTCAATTCAAGAAAATTAGCTTTCACTAGCAAAGACCTTCCCCCCCCCCCCCCCCCCCCCATATCCCACTGAGATTCCCCGTATTGTGCTGTTATTTTTTTTTTGTTGAAATGGTTCTCAAGTTCTCAGAACGCGGCAAAAAGGGGGGGGGGGGGGGGTAGGGGGGTCCGTCCGGCCGTTTTTGCTGTCCCAAACCACTTTTTTTTGTAAAAACCCGCGAAAAACCCGAAAAAACACCTCAAAACACCCCCAAACCCCCAAAAAATCACCCAAAACCACGAAAAACACACTTTTGAGCACTATTTCGCACTTTTTTCTGATTTTTTTGGTGTTTTTTTCCGCTTTTTCCGCTTTTTTCCATGGAATTATACCCCCTAATATGCCTATAGAATCCCTGTACTGCTCACTGAGACAGCATAGCGACCAGAGGCTCCTTATTCATCGTACCGGTGTCTTCGCCGTCAAGGGGTGCACAATCTGCCGCAAATTCCCGCAACTCTGTCTTTGTGAAGAGATGAAGCACTTTAGTGTTGTACTTTTCAAGTTGCTACTTCTGGGTGCTTTGCATGGACCTGCCTTTGTGGTGCGCTTGGTGTATCCTGCGGCAAGTTCTTCCCTTGAGAGATACGGAACCCAACCTAGACTGTAGAGGATGTCTAGGTTTCAGCGACAGTGGGTCGGTGTTGTCGGGGTGCTGGCTCCTTCCGTGGTGGCTTGCAACTTGGTCAAGGACACCGACAATGGATTCGCACGAATCATTGGTCATAGGAGGAGGCAAGGAAGGCTTTACTGCACTTAGGCACAGGGTACGTTCTCATTTTCAGGGACCAAAAAGCCCCAGTAAGTGTTGCAAGTGCGATTTTCCACAGCTCGGGAGGTATGTCAGGCAGTTCGGAGGGATTTAGACACTTCTGCGACTGCCTGAATACGCCTTTTAGGGTTTTTATTTTGGGTGCGAAATACGTCAAAAGGATGGGGGGAAATACCGTTATTTTAAGCGTTGCAGACACAAAAACACCCTCAAAAACCCCCCAGGGACCCCAAAAAGCTGCAAAATCCACACATTTCCACCTCGGGACCTCATTGGAGGTGGACCGAGGTGGTTTTTTGGTGTTTTGAATGAATTGGTATTATTTTTTTTTGGTAAATAAGTGGTCTTCTGCTAGGCGTTGCATAGCCGTTGCTTAAGTGTTGCATAAGTGTTGCATGGCCTATAAAACCCTCCCAAGTGCCCAAAATGCTATTTTTCACCCTACATGGGGTCTGGGGGACATTTTCCTGGGTGTTTGGACACCATTCCGACTACCTTGGCACTTTTTTGGGGGTTTTCAGGTACAAAAAAAGTCAAAAAAGTGACTAAAAAAAGGGTACTTTTAAGCGTTTGGGGCACACACACCCACTGCAAAATGCATCTGGGGCCCACACAGGACCCCTAAAAGCTGTAAAAACTATATATTTCCACCCTGGGACCCCACCGGATGTGGACTGGGGTGTTTTTCGGGTGTTTAGAAGGATTTTTGTCTGATTGGAGAATTTTTTTGGTAAGTGTTGCATTTTAGCCCATGTTGATGACGATTTGATGACGCTATTTTTGGAGATTTTTCACAAAAAACCGATTTTTTTTAACCAGGAAAGTCTCTGTAGAGGTTGTCAGGTGGTTTAATGGGATATTTTCGTGATCCCCAGGGCGATTTGCGGCCAGGTACGACCTTTTTAGTGGGTTTCTTCACCTAAATTTCAAAAAAATGGGTTTGGGACAGCAAATCCTTAAGGAATTCCTTCTACGTGGACCCCCCTAGGGGGGGGGGGGGGGTAATAGTTTGAGACTCAGCAGCCGATATTTGTTTTTTACCAATAGCGAGCTGCTGATGGTGTTTCGGAGGAGAGACACCACGGATTTTCACGGCGGAACATGAAGAAAGAAAGGATTAACCCCCCCCCACACCGCTTCCAAAAAATTTTTTGGGCGGAACAAGAAGAGAAATAGTTTTACCACACACCTTTGACCCCCATCTGCAGTAACTGTGTTTTCGTTGTCACAGCTCTATACTCTCAAGACAAAATAAGGAAAAAATAATGCTCAAAAGAAGCAAAACAAAGAAAAAAAATATAAAAGAGTCTCATCTCTGTGCCCCCCTCTTGTGGTAATATGAGGTACTTTTTCCCTCTCCCCTAAGACATCAAAATAGGTACCCCCCACACAAGTAGTGTCCAATGAGCCTGTAATTCTCACGAAATAAAACATAAGGTAAGGGAACCAGAGGAGGAGGGAGGGGAAAAAAAAACCAACGATTTCTAAAAAAAACTACAGTTTCTGTAGTGAGAATGATGACAACAAACCAGAGGGAAAAAAAAAGACAGCAAAAAAATAAGTAGTACCCCTCCCTGAGTAAAAAAAAAGGAAAACAAAAAATAGGATTGCGGGAAGAAGGTACGTATGGTGCTTCTCCCCTCTCAGGGGGCCGCAAGGAGAAAAAAGAGAGAAAAAAAAGTGGGAGCGAAAACAACGGAAAACGCCAAAAAAAAAAGTCTCTCTTTTTCTACATTTTGTTTTTTTCGTGTTGTTGTTTTTTATACACTTCCCTAATGCTTTCAAATTTTATTTGAAAGTATTTTTCGTTTTGAAGTTCTATTCTCTCCTGAAACCCACTCTATTCACAAACAGAGGTGGGTGATTTGGTGGCCTAAGCAACAGGCTTGGGTGCATCTTGACGTTTCTTTTTTGAAATGGCGGAAAATGTGTTGGGCCACCTCAAACAATGCAGCGCACATTTGCCTGTGCGGGAGAGGGATCGTGTGTTGGCGTCTTTGGACGGACATGCGAAGCGTGTACTTGACCTGAGTGCGTTGAAGCTGTCGAACAAGAGTCTGGACGGCACGTTGCGGGTGCTGACGCTGCTTGCGTGGCGCCCTGTGGACAGCGAGGTGTGCATGGAGGCAGACGTGGACGCATTGACGGAGAAGGTCGTGGGCCTCATGCTCAGTGATAGGTGCACGGCCAAGACGATAGTGTTGTGCACAGCGTGCCTCTGTGCGTGGGGTGCCTTCGTGCCGCAGCGTGTCGTCGACTTTGACTTCACTGCATACAACAGACCAGAGTGCCTTGAGGCCTGCGCCACGTTGCTGCTGCGGTCAGGGACGCTGAGTGATCTGACAGAACAGGCGTTGACGGCAAGCGTGTGGGCGACGTATGTTGCGGTGGACAAGGGGAAGCGCTTCTCCAATGTGCAGCGCTTTACGTGGCCGTTGCTGCAGCAGCTGCTGGATGTGTCCTCCGTCACGCCGCCGTCAGTGGCGGTCGCGACCCGCAAGGTGCAGGAGGCGATGTGCAACGTGCTCACCTCTGTCGAGGTCAAGAAGGGCTGTGTCCTCCCAGATGGCGCAAAGTTCGGCTCCGGCGACAAATGGAACGTTCTCTGCGGCGCGCCTGCGTCTGCAGGCTACACCGAGCAGCAGGAGGTGCATTTGTGGGCCTTCTGTGCACTGCCGTCCCTCCTCGACGAAGGCCTTGGGGAGATGGCGCTGGACTACGCATCGAACACACTACTGCTGCTCGGGAAGTTTGCTGCCCGTGGCGTCTTCGCGTTGTCGCCGAATGTGGGTGGGTGTGCAAGCCTGGGTTTCGTCGAAAGCATTGTGGCGCAGTTGATGCAGCTGCTGCCACGCCTGGCAGAGGTGCTGCCACGGAGCGTGCAGGAGCTGGATGGGGAGGTTATGGGGCTGTTCTTCCAGCTTCTGTCGCAGGCACGGAAGCCGACCAGCTCTGTGCCGTTTGCGAGGGCGCACGTGAGTGTGGTGGGGTGGAGCAGCGACGACTCTGCGTCGAAGCTTGTTATGCAGAGTGTGGGGGCACGGAGCAGTGATGGGGTGCCGCAGTCGTGGCTTGCGTCGCATGTGTGCCATGAGTACCTTGCGGAGGCTGCGATGGACACGTTCTCTGTGGAGGAGGGCGGGCGTGGCAACGCGGGTCCCGTGTGGCGTGGGGAGGTGCTGCTCTCAGTGCTACAGTTCTTCGCCGCCGTCGACTCGCCCTCCGAAGGTGCTGTGGTGGAAGCCTTCTTCTCAACACCGCACTGGAACCACTACATCCAGAGCCACGTCTTCTCACACTCCCTAGTCGCCTACCTCTCACGCAACCTCCACCGCGAGGCCTTCAACACTGTGCGCGACACACTCCACCTGAAGCTGCTCCGCATCACAGCCCTGTCGCCACACTCCCACTCCTCCGCACTGACGCGCCTGCTGCCCCGTCTCATCTCAAGGACAACGTACCTGGACATCGTGCACCGCATCCTCGACCTCCCCCTCCTCGCGCACGTCCTCGGCAGACCCAACGTAGGTGTCAACGCAGCGAACGCTTCCAAAGCACTTTCAGGAGGGACAGACTTCTCGGTGAACCTTGTGGACGCGTTGCTAGACGAGGCAGCCTTCAACGCTTGTGACGAAGGTGCGTACGCCGTCTTCTGGGCAGAGCACAAACACGCTGTCGAGCTCTGGGTCAATGAGATCGAGTCGCGTGCCCTGTCGCGCAAGGCAGAGACTGCTGCAGCGCATGTACCAAGGTTGCTCCGCAGCTTCTTTGCCTTAGTGTCGGTCGAAGCGGAGCGCGACCCCATCATGGCTGTCAACGTTGTGTCCGCACTCTTAGTGCGCTACCATATGCTGAGCCTTCCGGTCAAATGTGCAAGGGAGGTGCGGAAGCTTCTCTTGCAAGAGATCTACAGGTTAGTGAGCACTGCACCGCAGGTGTTGGAGCTGGTGAGGGAGGAGCTTGTGACGAGTGTGCGGCAGCACAACATAGGGAAGCGGAGTCATCGTTGTGTGCATCTGACTGCGGCGGCGGCAGCGACCTTGTCGCAGAGCTTGGTGAACACGTTGCGTCTTCCTTGGGAGCCCTCGTGGCGTGAACCGCGGCAGGTCGGGCGCATCTTCAGCGAGCTGCACAAAGCTGCGTTCGACGTGCTCAGCATCCTCTACCGCAGGCAGGCAGGCGAGGACAAAGACATCTTCGCCACCAACGCAAGCCTCTACCTGCTCTCCGACCAGCGCCCCTCACGCCGCCGGCATCGCTGTCTGCACGACCTCTTCGAAGCTGGCTACACAGTGTGGGAGGCTGCAGAGAGCATCGACTCGCTTTGTGTTGCGATTGTGACCATAGCCGTGCACTGCCCAGGGTACATCGAACGTGCCACGGCCTGCTGCGTGGCTGTCGCGCGCGCCTGCACTGCAGGTGTGCTCCCAAAGGCAATGTACAGAACCGCCTGCCTGCAGCTCTCGTGGCTCAAGTCGTCCACCCTCGCAGCCACCGCAGTCATCCGCCCCTGCCCCATACGTGGCACCCTCCCCCACAGGCTCGACGGCGTCGGCACCATCCACGCGCTCCTCCCAAAACGCGTCGCACCCATCCACAGCAGTGTTGATGTGGAGGGGTACGACTCTGCAGACTCAGTCAGCAGCACCTGAACATAACCCCGTGTGTATTTTTTGTGTGTTCAAAAGTTTTTTTAAAAGCAAACCAAACACGAATACACCCCCTTTTGCCACTTGCTGTTCCCCCCCTCTTTCACCACACATCCAGGGCGGCAGCCGGCATATGCCACAAGGACGAAAATGACGACCCAAACGAAGTTGATGTTGATGGTGGTGATGTCGGTGCTGTCGTGGGCGATGTTTCTGTACCCTGCGCTGACGGACACTTCTGAGGGTACGTACGTGCATGCACAGGATGGGGGTGGCAGCCGTCCTGTCATACGCCCTGCCTCTGTTTCTGCCTCTGCCACGCCGGACACTACCACGCCTGTCACCACTGACACCACGTCCACGTCCACGACACGGAAAAAGAAGCTCCCTTACCCCAACGAAGTGAACACACCAGGCGAGCCGTGCCATGCAGACGAGTTGTCCACAGAGCCGCTCACCTCCTTCCCCTTCTGGGGCACCACGTACAACACAAGCTCGACATGCCCCACAAGCGGCATGAACAACCAGATGCAGATGATGATGTTCTACCACAACTGCCGCCACCACCATAGCAAACCCGAGCTGAAATGGAAGGACATATCGTGCTCCCCCACCGGCGGTGTGCAGAAGGGTGGCGGACAGTACGCTGTGGGGAGCAGGAGTTACGACTACACGTGGTTCCGGTGGTCGTCTCTGTTTAACGTGTCGCGTGGGGGGATCTGCTTCTCTGACAAATACACGTGGTCGATGCATGGGTGGATCAAAGGCTGCGGGCTGACCGACGCTGCATACCGACGCTTCTACGGGAGCGACGACTACTGGCGGCACCGACTTGCATTTGACTTCCGCGACTCGTTCTACTCTGAAGTGGAGCTGTTCCTGCAGCAGGAGGGCATAGCGGAGAAGCCGTTCCTTGCCGTGCACCTGCGCAGGGGCGACTATGTTAAGTTCTGCAAGGAGATAACGAAGAACTACAAAAAGCTGCGCCTTGCGCACTGGAAGTGGGCCTCCAAGCGCGGCTCACGCGACCTCTACTCGAAACACATGGACACATGCTTCCCAAGCACGGAGAAGGTGGTGGCAGGTATCAACCGCCTCCTCGAGCTGCACAACCTCGAGCACGTCGTCATGGCCACCACGTCGCCCGACTTCCTCCCAGGCAACGCTGACTTCGAAAAGCAGATCAAAGGCAAAGTGCACGCCTTCAACGCAAAGCAGTACGAAATGTCCTCCGCCGCCTTCACCGCAGTCGACAGCGTGCTCCTCGCGCGGGCAAGCCACAAGCTGCTCAACCGCTACTCCACGCTGTCGCTCACCGGGCTAGACCTCGCCGTGATCCGGGGGTGGTGGAACAACGAGACAACATGGTTCTGGTAAAAGCAAAACATGCTCAAAAAAAAAAAAAACAAGGTTTTCTTACTTCCTAACCTATATAACCCTCCTAGTAGAGTCTTAACATTACATACCACAACAAACTTTCAACATTTTTAATCCACACCTCCCCACCTCCCCACGCCCCCACCTACACCACCACATTTAGGGAGGAACCACCCTTCCTGCGGGGAAAATGGCCACAAAATGCAGTGTGACGGTGCAGGTCAGAGCACGCCCAATTCTGATGAACAAGCGTGAGGAGCATGAAGGAACAGGCGGGATCTGTGTGAAGGTGAAGGACAACACAACGAGCATCTGGGACCCGACGGACCACAGCAAGAAACGCAACTTCACCTTCGACCGCTCCTTCAACTCCCTCACCCCTACCTCGCCCGACTTTGCGGACCAGCTGGCTGTGTACAAGGCCGTCGGTCTGCCGCAGCTGGACCAGGCGATGAAGGGCTACAACTGCACTGTCTTCGCATACGGCCAGACCGGGTCTGGTAAGACGTACACGATGATGGGGAAGGAGGACGTCTCGATAACATCCACCAACTCACCCAAGGGCAGGGCCTTCCAGCAGGAGGACCTCGACCCCGAGGTGGGTGTCATCCCGCGTTTCTGCACAGAGATGTTCTCTCGTCTCGAGACGCAGCACAGCAACACGATCTCGCACCGTGTGGACTGTGTGTACTACGAGATCTACAACGACAAGGTGCACGACTTGCTCGACTCCGGCTCGTCACGGACGTACAAGGTCCGTGAGCACCCGAAGCACGGTCCCTATGTGGAGGGTCTGCAGCACAGCGAGGTACAGACGTATGCGGACATTGCGAAGCTGCTTAAGCGTGGTGCACGCGACCGCCACACAGCGAAGACGTCGATGAACGACGTGAGCAGCAGGTCGCATGCGGTGCTTGAGCTTGTCCTCACCACCTCGCGCTTCGACACCACCACGGGAGACCTTTGCGACACCAGTGCACGTGTCGCACTCGTCGATCTTGCAGGTTCTGAGCGCCAGCGTGCAGCAGGCACCGAAGGCGAGCGTCTGAAGGAAGGCGCCTGCATCAACAAAGGGCTTCTCTCCCTCGGGAACGTCATTGAGGCGCTCGCATCCAACGCCGACAAGAAGGGCAAGCACGCCCGCTTCGTGCAGTACCGTGACTCCACGCTGACGTGGCTCCTGCGCGAGGCGCTTGGCGGCAACTCCAAGACCATCATGGTGTGTTCCCACCCCACCCACTCACCCTACCCACCCACCACCCTTCCACCCTCCCCAACACCTTCAGATCGCAACAGTCTCGCCGTCGTCCCTCAACTACGAAGAGTCGCTTTCGAGTATGTGCCCTCTCTCTTCCCCACCCTCTCTCTTCCCCACCCTCTACCCTTCCTCCACAGCTCTGAAGTACGCGGACCGTGCTAAGAAGATCCAGAACGCGGTTTCCGTGAACCGTGATTCGAAGAAGGCTATCATCTTTGCTTTGCGTGAGGAAATCAAGATCCTTAAGAAGGATCTGGAGGAGGCACGTATCAACAGCGCGGGAGCTGGTGGCCTTGACGACGACAGGCTTGGGGGCTCGTTCATGCGCGACTGCGTGGTGTGGAAGGAGCAGCCGTACCTGCTCCAGATCGACCCGCTGCCGACACTGCACGAGAACCTTCTCTTCTGGATCGAGGGCACAGCGACCTGCTACATCTCCTCTGTGGAACGCACCGGCACATCCGTCCCCTGCGCCGATGCATCTGCCACCAACCTCATGACCAAGGCAGACCACACCATCAAGCTCCCCAAGTCCAAGGGTGTGCACGACTACCACGCACTCTTCATCCGCGAGAAGGGCATCGTCTCTCTGATCCCAACCTGCGGGCAGCCCTACGACGGCAAGCAGATCGCACCCACCCCACGCGAGGACGACACCATCCCAGAGCTGCTTGTCGACGGCCTCCAGGTCACAGGAAGGGAAAAGCTCATGAGCGGGTCTAAGATCCAGGTTGGCGACTTCAACTTCATCTTTGTGGACCCAGCGAACGTGAGCGACTGCTACCAGTTCCACCAGCGCTGCAACAAGCTTGAGCGTGCGAAGGTTGCCCAGGAGAAGATGGCGCACGTCACTGCGAAGCGTGTCACGGACATGCTGCAGGGCAGTGGGCTCGACTCGGCACTGCTGCCCAGCATCGACGAGGGCCTTGCTGCCAAGGGGCGCGAAGGCGACCAGGTGCTTGTGCGTGGGGAGACTGGCCAACCCGCAGTCTACGTGTGGAAGGGCGACTCGGAGACGGGCTGCTGGACGCTTGCTGACACCATGCAGGCGGAGCTAGCGGCCATCACGCTTGTGGACAAGAAGAAGGCAGAGGTCGAATGTGCACGCCGCCTCACAACCATCCTCGGGGGCACCATCGATGTGAAGGAGATCCCACTCGAGTCAGACCTAAGCATCGACGGCCCTGCGCCAGGTGAGGACCCCAGCGTCCCCATGCTGGTGCGCTCGCGCGACACAGGCCTGAAGGTGATGCAGTGGGACAGCGAGCTGCGGAAGTGGACCACCGTGACAGAGCCTGTCGCAGAGCTGACTGCACGCAACATGGTTGAGGTGACGGAGAAGAAGCGGCGTGAGAAGCAGTCGGAACAGTTCCGTAAGGAGATGGATGAGAAGGTCACAGACCTTGATGACGCACGCCTGCAGCTTGCCGACGCGACGGAGCAGTTCGCGGCCACTGAGGAGCGCCTTAAGAACGAGATTGTGGACAAGACGTACCGCGAGGATGAGATCCTGAAGCAGATGCGTGAGAAGGACCGTCTGCTGCAGTCGCACAAGCAGGGCGCTGCTACCGAGAAGGCAGCCCTGCAGGACAAGCTGGACCAGCTTGTGGAGGAGTACGAGGAGCGCATGAACAGCAAGGAGCACATCATCGAGAGCCTCGAGACGTCGTACACCAACGCAAAGTACGAATGGCACAAGAGCGAGACACTCCTCGAGGCCGCCCTCGGCACCAAGCAGAAGACTGTCGACTCCAACAGCAAGCTTCGCGACAACCTGAGCGCTTCCATTCAGGAGATTGCCAGCCTCAAGACAGAGCTCGAGCGCACACGCGACAGCCTCACGGAGACAGAGGAGTCTGTGAAGCACATGACAAAGGAGCTCGGTGTGGAGAAGGACCTGCGCCGTGAGTCTGCCTCAGAGGAGGTGAAGCAGATGCAGATCCTGCTCGAGAAGAAAGACTCGAACATGCAGAGCCTTGTGGAGGAGAAGGAGCAGCTGGACGGGAACCTGCGCCGCCTCTCGAAGCACTACCTCTCCCTGCAGGACGAGCTCAAGGAGCAGCAGTCGCGTCTGTCGGACTACCGCGAGACTATGGACAGAGAAAAGGAACTTGTGCAGCAGGAGTCAGACAACTCGCTGCACCTGCAGAAGGAATGCGAGCAGCTGAAGCAGGAGAAGCAGGGCCTCATCGACAAGATCAAGGGCATCCAGAACGACCCCAAGAAGAAGGAGCAGGAGCAGAAGCGTCTGCAGGAGAACGAATCCCTCAAGGAGCGTCTTGAGCTTCTCGAGACCGAGCGCAAGCAGGCAGAGGGCAGCCGCAACTACGCTGAGCAGACAGCACGCAGCGAGAAGCAGCGTGTGGCAGACCTGCAGCAACGTGTGAAGGAGACCACGAAACAGTACCAGACCATGAAGGAGGCCTACGAGCGTGAGGGCGAGAGTCTTGCACAGACGAAGGAGCTTATGACGAAGCAGAAGGAAGAGCTGACCTCGCTCAAAACACAGCTCAACCAGATCAAGCAGCAGCCCGGTTTCATGACAGGTGCCGAGCAGGGACGCAGGGACCTTGACCTGAGCATCCAGCTTGAGATGGTGAGGGAGGAGAACCAGCGTCTGCAGCAGAAGCTTGCCGACGAACGCATGCTGCGAGAGAGCAGCGCCGCCAGTGGCCGCATCCTTGCTGCTGAGAAGCAGGACGCCGAGAACAACCTCAAGAAGATGAAGAAGGAGTGCAAGGAGACGCAGTCGCAGCTCACGGCAATGACGTCGCGTGCAGACCGCCTGAAGGAGATGAGCCAGAAGCTGCAGAGCGAGGCGCTGAAGAAGTCGAAGCAGGATGAGGAAAAGAAGTCGTTTGGCGCGGGCTTCACGACACCGAGGAAGGCGGGACCGAACACTGGCCGCAAACGCAGTGTTTCGAATGAGGGTACAAAGGTGCCGAGCTACGCCAAGCCTACTGGAGCGTGGAATGCACGTTCGCATGAAGATGAGGGGCCGCCAAGCTTGTCCAGCAGCACTAACGACGCATTTGCAAGCAGCGGCAAGCACCAGGGCAGCTTGAACAGCAGCCAGAAGCTTGCACGTGGGCAGAGCCCCGGACCTAAGCCTGCCGTCTCCGGCCACACCCCAAGGAAGGGACGCACTGTCAAGAACTCCAAGGTCCGTCAACCCAGCCCCACCCCCGGTGGTGTCGTCTCGCCCCCCACCATGTCCATGATCCCCTCCCCGTCACCACGTGGACTCCGCTCCGGTAAACGCTCCAGCAGTGTGGGGCCGCAGACAGAGGAGTTCTAGGGTCTAAAACGGTGAATAATTCCACAAAAAAAGCACAGTGCAGAAAAGATTTTCAAGAAGAAAAACCCTTTTGAACAGGCCAATCTATTAGATGTGTTCTGTACCGTGAACGAAATAAGTTTGTATATTTTTTACGTTTGTTTTTTCAAAACAAGAGAAACAAAAGAGCAGAATCAGAAAAAAAAGACAACACAACACAAGATAAGACAGGAAGGGGAAAGCATTGCGGGAGGGCAAAAAAAGTAATAATAACGGGGGGGAAAACGTGACAATGTAGTAAACAAAGAAAAGACCACTTACCGGTAATAGCCCACCTCCCGCACACCACGCCCCTCCCTGTTCATTCTTCTTACAACGCCAACGCACCGCTCATTTCATTGAGCACATAATTTCCCACATTCCCGCCCACTCCCATACAAAAGCTGCAACCTTCAAAGAACTATAAAAAAAAGGATCTCTATGTGGCCGACACACGTGCAATGCAACGCACATTCATTTTTTTTGGAGAAAAAAAAAAAGCCGTCATTTCGGAACATTTTGATCCTTTATTCTTTCAAACCCATTTTCGATGTTCGATGTGGCTTTGCGTGTACAGCTTTTTCTGCAGTGTTTTTTTTTTAAAGAGCGTATCTGTGCTCTCTTCCTCTGCTCAGGAATTTTTGGAGAAATTTTTTTTTGAAAGAGATTGCAAAACGGATATGGACTTTCCTGTTCGATCGGATCCTATTTGAAAAAGTGGGGCATCTTTGTGCACAAGAGAGGCACATGCATCCTTAAAGTTTTCTTTTTTTCCTCCCAGCTTTTTGTGGGCCATCTGTCATGCGTTTTTTTTTCTCTCTTTAAATATGGAGTACCTCCACATACCCGTGCGAGCCCTTTTTTTTTTCTGGTGGAGAAGAGACCCCATGTTTCTACCCTTTTGCCTCCTTTCAAAAGTCGTGTTGTGCGAACCATGCTTTTCATGACCAATGAAAAGTACACACCCTTTCGCCTGGCATTAGGGAGGGGAGGGGAGTGCTTGCCTAGCGTTATTTTTTTTTTTTTTGTTATTTTTATGACCTTCATTGGTGTGATTAGGGGGGTTTTTTTTTCATCTTGGGGGTTGGCTAGCGAGAAGCTTATCACCATGATATCTGTGGTGTCTTACGCCCAGGCGTTGTTCACCTTTAACTTTTGTTTTGTTTTGTTTAGTTTTGTTGCTGTGTTTTTGCTGAATATGGTTACAAATGCAGGTTAATCTGCAATATTTATTTGGCAAAGAAAACAGCATTCAAAAATAAACAAAAAAAAAAAATAACAAAAAACCCTACACAAATACCATCTCCTGTTCTTTCTTACTATTTTGTCCCCCCCGAGAAATACTCCCCCGCTTTTTAACGAAGTGTCTTTGTATCTCTCGTGTGAGGACCTTTTCCCCCCCCCTTTTTTTTTCATCTTAAATTTTCTTTTTTTTTGGTGTTTCTGCTCGTCCGCGCCTTGGTCAGAACAGGCTATTGACATTTTTTCCCCCCCCTTTCTGTAGGTGACTAAGCACACGGGGCTTAGGATCATCTTATAAACTTTTCTTCTGTTCTGTCCTCCCTCCCCCTTCCCCCCCTCTGACCCCCAGAGTCTCTCTTTTTTTTCCTACAACAACAGTGTGTAGTATCTTCATGTATCATGCCAATGTGCAAATCTGCTGACAAATATGGTGCGAATAAATTGACAAAAACGTCCTCCTAACAGGGGGGAGTGTTTCCCTATTTGTTTTATGGCTTTAGTCAATGTGAGGTGCCGAGAGGGAAGGTACACGGTGGCCAGTTTGATGTGGGAGAGCGTCAAAAGTGGACGAATAACACTGGTTCAGAATTGCTCTCACAGGGAGAGCATATGCTGTCCCAGGGAGAGCATTTTGACGCTCTCCCACTCAAACTGGTCACCGTGTAGGAGTAAGAGAGAATGAGGGTTGTTTATCCCCCTCGGGAGACTTCGCTTAGGTTCATCTTACTAAGCCTGGTCTATGTTTTGTTGCTCACTTGGGGTGTTATGTTCCACAATAAAATAGGCACTAAAAGTAAGGGGGGAGAGGGATGAAATGATGTGGTCCGCAAATCAAGCCTTTTATTGGGCAGAGATTCACACCTTTTCCTCGTGCCTCCTTTTTGGTTCTACGCCCCTTATTGTTTTCCTATCTCCAGGAGTGACCAAACGCTTCTCTTCCTGCAATTCGTTGTTCCCAGTTTTTTTTTAAAGGTGGCTAAGGACAGTGAGGTTTAGATTCATCTTAAAAAAATTCCCGAAATTTCAGAAAACGTCTCTTTGCGTTCAGCGAGTTGTCTGTATGTTCGCAACGTCGCCCTCTTTTGTTGGGAGGTACACTGTCACGAGAGGGCTTTGTATTTCAAGTCAACTTTGTTTGTTTGTTTTTTTTTCCACACAAAACCCTGCCCCTGCCCACCTTAGAGAGATTTTCTTTTTCCCACTTTAACCTGCTAGGTAGGCGTGACGCTGACTACTGAAAAGTTCCCCCCCTGAACGATTTTCTTTTTTGCCTTCTATACCCCGGAAACGTACAATTAAAAAAGCACAGAAGAATCTGGGGTGGGATTTTGGGAGTTTTGATGGGAATAATAAGGTGACTAAGTACAGGTGGCTCAGGATCATCTTACAAATTTTTCTTCTTTTTGATGAATCTAATCTTTTTTTCTTCTTTTTTTTCAACAACGAGTAGGGGAGATGGGGATACGTTTATAATGATTCCGTTTCATTTGTCTTTTTCTTTTCTTCCCAAAGGGTACTTCTGTTTCTCTGCTTGCAGAGCAAGAAGAGGGACAATAACTTGCCACTAAACAAAACCCGATAATGTATACTTCACAACCCACAAGGGGTAGCGTGCCAAAAGACAAGGTGAGGGGGGTTTAAATCATTTCGTCGGAGCCAAGCAATGGTCACTTGGCGGAGGAACGGGTAAGGGGGTGTAGAGAAACTTAACGTTATCGCAACCTGCGTTGGTAGATGGGCTACAGAGGAGAGAGTCTGTCTGCATCGTCGTATTTATCCTTTTTCTTTTTCTTTTCTCTGACAACTTCCTTTCGGGAATGGGGTTTTTATGTAAAATACCAAAAAATAGTCCAATAATAAAATTCACAAAATGTGTTTAAAGACTGGACTTGGACCCAGAGGTTGGACCTGTACATCTTTTTTTTGGTCTGACTTGGGTGCAAGGTCATGGATGGTCATCGGGGAAAATCGGTGTCTTTTTTTAGGTTTGTATGTTACAAATATAGGGTTTTGGGTGGGTATATTTATATCTTTCAAGAAACGAAATAAAAGAAAAACAATTTGGGGGTGGACGTCCCTTGGGGGGTCGTGGTCATCCCCGAACAGAGATTTTTATTTTTATTTTTATTTATCTTTTGGGTGAGTGTGTCTGTGTTCTGCTGTCGACACCACATTGGGTTTTCCTCAAGAAGCCCCGTACGGTTGCTTCAATACCCCACGGAAACCGGTGTCCTCTGCCAGAGGCGTTTTGCACGTTCAACCATTTTCCACTATTCTATGTGAAGGACGTTGGATGCGACCTATTTTTTTTTGGGTGTCTTCAATGTCCTTCTCTTCTTTCTTTTTTTTAAACAGGTTTACAAAAAAAAGGCTTCGGTTTTCATTTTCGGGTACAAAAAAAAACAAAAAAAAACGACAAAATACAAAAAAAAAAAAAAAGCACAAAAAACACAAAAATAAATGACACACCCACCCCCCTTTTCTATTCCTACTCACTCCTTGCAGTTGCCCTAATACTCTTTTGATATGGGTTTGCGGGTATGTATTCTTCTGTTCTTCGTGTACACTGAATGACAGTGTGGGACGCCTTTTTGGTGGATGATTCGCGTTGTCGGTGTCGGTAAGATGTGGCAGCGTCTGTGAAAACCTCCCAAAAAAAACCCCATTTTGATATCAAACCTCAGAACACCATTTACACATGTCTCTGATGAAATGCTAACCAATGAGATGAGCGGTCCCGACACAGACTATGAGGCGATTGTGGACCGTGCGCTGCAGAAGGTATCGCTGACCAAAACCGAAAATGCACGCCTCCCCTGCCGTGACCTGGAGTACCCGGTGCCTACGTGGAGCGAAGCGGAGCTGCGCAGTGTGAGCCACGCGGCACCCCTCCTGAGCACCGACACCCTGCACATGGCGGGGAGTGCTGCTGTGGTGACGTCACGACCTGCAACCACCTCGAAGCCAAGCTGCGCACACCCCCCTCCCGAGGACGACACCGAGATTGACCTTTCGTTTCTCAATAAAGACGTCGGTGTTGCTGTCGACGCCAAATGGGCGGACAGCTGCGCACGCTTCCAATCCTTCCTGCAAGCAAGCGAGGCCAAGGACACTGAAGTGCAAGACGACATCGACGACCTCCTCTCCATGGTGCGCGCTGTGCCTGCTGAGACCGTCCGCCTCCCAGACACCCTCAACATGAACGGATCCGACGGTGCATCCGAAGAGAAGACATCCACAGTGGGCGACGACATCCTGCATCTCTCAGACATCAGTGACGATGAGGACCGTGGCCTAGTAGACATCACAGCACTGCAACAACTGCAAGAAGGGTTTGCAGCAGAGAACGCAGCCAGACGCCGCGAAGAGGCGATCCAGCAGGAGGAGGCCCGCGTCGCAGTTACCCTAGCCTTAGAGGAACGGAGCAGCCGGAAGGCACCACACACCCTCGAGATCCTCCCCGAAAGCACGCAAGAGACCTTGCAAGAAGTTGTGACGCCCATCCTCGAGCCCATCCTCGAGCCCACCTTGATGCCTACGAACTATGAGCAGATAGCTTCAGAGGCGAGGCTGCGTGATATGGAGTTCTCTGCAGGGTTGGAGATGAGGGAGGCTGAGGTGGCGCGGGAGTCGCAGGCAGCGGCGCTGGCGTTGGAGGAGGAGGCGGAGGCACGGAGAGAGGAGGGGAGGCAGCGGGCTGCACGCGAGGCAGAGGAGGAGAGGGTGCGTGTGGAGAGGGAGGAGGCGCGGATGCGCGGGCTTGTGGAGGAGAATGCACGACGGCGTGCGGAGGACCGTGCACGGTTCTGTGTGTTACGACAGCAAGGGGAGACGTTGCGCATGGAAGCAGCGGAGGTCGAGTCACACCACGCTGCGCTTCTCCTGCAGGAACGTGCCCGCAGGGATGCTGCCGTCCTCCACGCAAGGCGCGTCGCCTTCGCAGCCGAAGCAGACGAACGCCTCGCCACCGCACTCCGCCCAACCCTCAACGCAGAGAACCTCGCCCGCGACGTGCTCCTCTCCACAGAAACCTCAGGTAGGGATGAATTGGGGCACACCCTATGTCAGCTCAACGCTCTCTTGGCTGCGCAGCAGAACGCAGTGTTGACGTGCTTGACGAATGAAACAGCGGGGCGTGATGGGTTGGGATATGATGCCACGAAGGGGATGGAGGAGATGGTTGTGTGGGTAGGTGAGACGTTGAAGAGGTTTGTGGGTGAGGTGGAGCATCTGTACGAGGCAGAGAGGGGGGCACGTGGTGTGGTGGTCGAGGGTGAGTGTACGGCGCGTCATGGGGTTATAGGGGAAGCGGAGTGCGACCACATGGCGGTGGAGAAGGTGCTGACGGAGGTTGCGGTGCTACGTCGCCGCCGTGCTGCGTACAATGACAGCAACCACAAAACCGCGCAAGGTCAGGTGCACGCACTCGCAATGCTCCGCCGCGTCTGCCCCACCACCCACAAAGCCACCCCGCCCCCACGCCCCAAACGATCAGACGCCCTCCGCCTCCAAGAAACCCTCCGCAACCATTGGCTGCAATTCTTCGATCCTGCTGCCATCCACCACCTCCAGCAACGCAGAGTTATGTCCGCAGGATGGAGAACCTCGCCCCTCAACCGCGCTAGGCCAATCAGCGAGCCGCCGCAGCCGCTGTCAGGCACAGTTGTGCTGGACGACACGCGTCTGCAGAATTACGACCCATCGACAACAAGCCTGACGCTTACCTTGGAAGGCGTAAAGCGTGTCCAAGGTCCCTTCCAATGTCTTCCTCAGCTCGACTCGCTGCACCTCGCAAACAACGAGGTGGAGGATGTGACCGGTACGTTCCCTTCCATCACAGATGTGGACCTCACAGAGAACAAACTCACCTCCACAGAGTTCCTTGCAGGGTTCCCGAATTTGCGGCGACTCCGTGTGGACAGTAATAGCTCAGGGTCGTTGAAGGGGATAAGTTGCTGCAATCATTTACAGGATTTGTCAGCACGGCACAACTGCGTGGCGGGGCTGTCGGACCTGAAGCAGTGCGAGGCGCTGATCCGGCTGGACGTCTTTGGGAACAACCTTTCGTCCTTGGACCTGCCTGAGGTGTCGTCGCTCACGTACCTCAACGCAGCGCGGAATGCCTTGGGTGACGTGACGAATGTCTTCCGCAGCTGCCCGCTGCTGCTGGAGGCGCATCTCTTCAACAACCGCATCACCGCAATCCCCTCGCGCATGAATTGCGTGCTGCTGCGGAGCCTTCAGCTTGCGGACAATTTCATGCGTGAGGTATGTACACATTGCGTCGTATTACTTAAGAATTCCAAAATTGATTTAACACACCAAGGTCTTCTGCAGTGACCAAATTAAGACAACCATTCCATGAATTACCATGTCAAACACACCACTTCACAGATCCCAGACCTAACTCACCTCCCATGTCTCACACTGCTGAACGTGTCGAGCAACCGCCTCACCGACTCCTCCGGCATGCGGGGGTGTCTGCACCTCAAGGTCGTGGAGCTCTCCTTTAATGAGTTGGTATGGACATAGCACCCCCCCCGTTT
This sequence comes from Rhynchopus sp. YZ270_cl-10, assembly GCA_964035575.1. Taxonomy (NCBI): domain Eukaryota; phylum Euglenozoa; class Diplonemea; order Diplonemida; family Diplonemidae; genus Rhynchopus; species Rhynchopus sp. YZ270_cl-10. Next base: position 1,566,031 of record OZ037833.1, on the reverse strand, counting down.
AAAATGCATTTTCGTTTCTTGATCATTTTACCTTCTCCTTGACAGAACAACATCGACGCCTTTGTGCAGTCTGTGGAGTTTCTGCAGCGCCTGACCCATCTCAACATCAACGACAACCCGATGTGGACGGAGGCACCAGAGGTGGCGGCAGCGGTGTGTGCGGCGCTGCCTGCGTTGCAGCAGCTGAACAACGATCGGGTGAATGCTGCGTACCGTGACGCGCCTGCACTGCCCAGCGACACTGCAGATGAGACGTACGGTATGCGCGCCTACGATGATGCCTGCCTCTGCCAGATACGTGAGATGTGTGCCCTCGACGCAGCACAGCGCACCAACGCAGTGCAGCACAACGACGCCGTGCACGACCTCGCCGTGCAGCACCTCCAAGTCCACGCCACGCACGGCACCGCACACCTGCAGCACACATGGACCGCCAACACCGCATACGCAAAGCGGAAACACCAGGTCCGTGTCTGTGCAGCCTCAGCCAAGATCGCACGATGGTACCGAAGAATGCTTCATCGACGCGAGCAGATGCGCAAGCAGACGCGCGCAGCAGTCAAGGTGCAAGCCCTCTTCCGAGGCGTGCTGTCACGCACAAAGCTAGAACGTGCCAGATGGGTCGACGACGACCCTGACGAGTACGGTGAGGTGTCCGTCGACTTTGCACCAGCCGTCGACACCTCAGAAATGTCGAAGATGGGTGAGATCTTTGAAGCCTTCTCTAGGTCCGCCTCACACCAGCCGCCTGTCGTGTCCACACCAGTGGTGCAAGCGCCACCACGTGCGTCGTCACGCACGCCACTGAGCACACCTACACCAACACCACCGACGCACAGTAGGGAACGAGGCGACACCCCGCCCACGCCTGTTCAGAACACCGACCAGCCGCCGCTGACGGAGGCCGCAATGGTGTGGGTGAATGGATCGAAGAAGCGGGGGAAGCGCTTCAAAATGATGAAGAAGCGGCGTCAGGAGGAGGAGCGGTACCTGAGCAAGGAGAAGCGTCTGGAGGGGAAGGTGGAGGAGGTCACGAAGATCATTGCGCGCACGCAGTGTGCGCAGCAACAGGCGGCACAAGACGCACAGCGGCGGGAGGAGGCGCGACGTGTGCAGCACGACCTCGAGCTCGAGTCTGTTGGCAGCACGCTCACTTCGCTCTGCGAAGGGGGCGCTGGTTCCTTCAGACGTGGCAGCATGCCCCTCCCACCCCTGCGCCCGTCCAGCTCCTCCCACAGCCTCTCCAATAACCATTAGCACACTACACTAGCCTTACACCAGCTTAACTTTGAGGATTCAGTTACTATTTTGAAAAAAAGAGGGGTCATATTTCGGAGGGAACCAAATAATTGAGGTAAAAAAGCAACACAACACAGAAGAAAAAAGTAATTTTTAAAAATGGTTGCCTACGATGCCGGTGAGCAGGTGGAGCGTGCGTTCCAGAAGCAGGTATGTAGTGTCATGTGATTGTGCTTTATATCAACGTAACCACACTTCTCAACACAGGGTAACGTCTTCTGCGCCACCCGCCGTGTGGTGAAGTCGAAGTTCCAGAAGACCAGCAAGGGAAACCTCCGCCAGTGGAAGAACGTTGGTCTGGGCTTCAAGACCCCGAAGAGCGCCATTGACAACAACTACGTTGACAAGAAGTGCCCCTGGACCGGAAACGTGTCCATCCGTGGACGTATCATCCGTGGAGTGGTCAGGTCCGTCAAGATGTCGCGTACCCTCGTCGTGCGTCGTGACTACCTTCACTGGGTCACCAAGTACCAGAGGTACGAGAAGCGTCACCAGAACTTCGCCGCCCACGTGTCCCCCGCCTTCGTTGGCCAGCGTGTATGTACTTTGCCTTGTGTTTTTTCTTCACATATTTCCAAATCATTTTTTCCACAGGTCGGAGACGAGGTTGTGTGCGGACAGTGCCGCCCTCTGTCCAAGACTGTGCGTTTCAACGTGCTGAAGGTGAACCCCAAGGGAAAGCAGCGTCTGGAGTCCCGCTTCAAGAAGTTCGCCAAGTTCTGAGTAACCAACGCCATATGTGTGTGACAGTTTCAGACTTGTTGTTCGGCGCAGCTGTGCATGTGCCGTAGATGCCTTTTCTACCCCGTTTTATTTTCACTTGAAAGATGCGTGTGCCAGCGGGGCACTTCCATCTTTCGTGTTTTCTTTTTGAACGAAATCTGTTTTCGAACTTCCTTCTCATTTGTTGTGCACTTCTTGCACAGAGCGCTTCAAGAACAGCCGTCAGAGGAGGAACGGCGTTATCACGTTTTTTTGGACATCGCTTCATCATTAACGAATAGTTGTGTGGCAACTGAATCTCTAAGGTGACCCTTAATATGTACTTGTGGGTACGTGCTCACGAATGGTGAAAAGCAAAAAAAAAGCCCTGTATTTTATATCTCTCTATATCTCTTCATATTTCTGTACGTACTCAAACAAAGCTTGCGCAAAAGTAACCATTACTATTCTTTGGTACTGTAGTGTAGGCGTTCCTACATGTTAGCTTCTTTATCGACTCTGCTCTTTGGTGTCTCTTTCATCCATCGACTCCCAATTACTTACCACCCCAGATAAATCATAAAAATGGTTGCCTACGATGCCGGTGAGCAGGTGGAGCGTGCGTTCCAGAAGCAGGTATGTAGTGTCATGTGATTGTGCTTTATATCAACGTAACCACACTTCTCAACACAGGGTAACGTCTTCTGCGCCACCCGCCGTGTGGTGAAGTCGAAGTTCCAGAAGACCAGCAAGGGAAACCTCCGCCAGTGGAAGAACGTTGGTCTGGGCTTCAAGACCCCGAAGAGCGCCATTGACAACAACTACGTTGACAAGAAGTGCCCCTGGACCGGAAACGTGTCCATCCGTGGACGTATCATCCGTGGAGTGGTCAGGTCCGTCAAGATGTCGCGTACCCTCGTCGTGCGTCGTGACTACCTTCACTGGGTCACCAAGTACCAGAGGTACGAGAAGCGTCACCAGAACTTCGCCGCCCACGTGTCCCCCGCCTTCGTTGGCCAGCGTGTATGTACTTTGCCTTGTGTTTTTTCTTCACATATTTCCCATCATTTTTTCCACAGGTCGGAGACGAGGTTGTGTGCGGACAGTGCCGCCCTCTGTCCAAGACCGTGCGTTTCAACGTGCTGAAGGTGAACCCCAAGGGAAAGCAGCGTCTGGAGTCCCGCTTCAAGAAGTTCGCCAAGTTCTGATGAGTTTGGAAGGGCTCTGTAATTTATTAGTGAATGGAACAGGAACAGGCTTGTGTGCCTGACCGCCATCTGTTCGTGAATGAGGACTGTGTGTGTTTTATCCCTAGCTCCTTGCTATTGCAAGTATCATCGAATCGAACTGAACAGTAGAGATGCCTTCGAAGTGAGCAGCTTATCCAGGATGCTGAACGAAGGATGATCTGAGTATCATGGCAGCGGACTGTCAGGAGCCGTGTAAGGTTGGGAGGTGGGTTTGCGAACGGATGCGGGAATCAGAAACAATAGGAGTAGGGAAAAAAAAGACTATGGGCGGGAGTACTTTTCTGCACCTGACCAACTTTGTGTGATACGTTGTGGTATATGACAAATAGTTCCCTCGATTTCACCTCCCCACAGGTTACTGTCCAATACTAAAACACAATGGTTGCCTACGATGCCGGTGAGCAGGTGGAGCGTGCGTTCCAGAAGCAGGTATGTAGTGTCATGTGATTGTGCTTTATATCAACGTAACCACACTTCTCAACACAGGGTAACGTCTTCTGCGCCACCCGCCGTGTGGTGAAGTCGAAGTTCCAGAAGACCAGCAAGGGAAACCTCCGCCAGTGGAAGAACGTTGGTCTGGGCTTCAAGACCCCGAAGAGCGCCATTGACAACAACTACGTTGACAAGAAGTGCCCCTGGACCGGAAACGTGTCCATCCGTGGACGTATCATCCGTGGAGTGGTCAGGTCCGTCAAGATGTCGCGTACCCTCGTCGTGCGTCGTGACTACCTTCACTGGGTCACCAAGTACCAGAGGTACGAGAAGCGTCACCAGAACTTCGCCGCCCACGTGTCCCCCGCCTTCGTTGGCCAGCGTGTATGTACTTTGCCTTGTGTTTTTTCTTCACATATTTCCAAATCATTTTTTCCACAGGTCGGAGACGAGGTTGTGTGCGGACAGTGCCGCCCTCTGTCCAAGACCGTGCGTTTCAACGTGCTGAAGGTGAACCCCAAGGGAAAGCAGCGTCTGGAGTCCCGCTTCAAGAAGTTCGCCAAGTTCTGAGGTGCTTAAAACGGACAGTAGCTAGTTAGTGTCAGAGAAATGAACTGGGGGGATATGTTTGTTTGTGTACTGTGTACATTTGTTTCCCAACCGGAACCTACATCACACAGGATTCGTGTCCCTGTGTTTGCAATGATCCCCGTTCATCTGGCTGATGAGTGGAAGCGGGAGCAGCACACATCAGATGCAAACCACGAAATGGATGTAGGAGTGCATGGTTGGGTGTCCACCCCCCGGTACAGCTGGTCATGTACCAAGGTACACTGTCACGAGAGGGTTTTGTATTTCAACTCCACTTTGTTTTCTCTAGCACCACACACACCAGATCAAGCACTACATACACAATGGTTGCCTACGATGCCGGTGAGCAGGTGGAGCGTGCGTTCCAGAAGCAGGTATGTAGTGTCATGTTGTTGTGCTTTATCGCAACGTAACCACACTTCTCAACACAGGGTAACGTCTTCTGCGCCACCCGCCGTGTGGTGAAGTCGAAGTTCCAGAAGACCAGCAAGGGAAACCTCCGCCAGTGGAAGAACGTTGGTCTGGGCTTCAAGACCCCGAAGAGCGCCATTGACAACAACTACGTTGACAAGAAGTGCCCCTGGACCGGAAACGTGTCCATCCGTGGACGTATCATCCGTGGAGTGGTCAGGTCCGTCAAGATGTCGCGTACCCTCGTCGTGCGTCGTGACTACCTTCACTGGGTTACCAAGTACCAGAGGTACGAGAAGCGTCACCAGAACTTCGCCGCCCACGTGTCCCCCGCCTTCGTTGGCCAGCGTGTATGTACTTTGCCTTATGTTTTTTCTTCACATGCATATTTCCAAATCATTTTTTTCCACAGGTCGGAGACGAGGTTGTGTGCGGACAGTGCCGCCCTCTGTCCAAGACTGTGCGTTTCAACGTGCTGAAGGTGAACCCCAAGGGAAAGCAGCGTCTGGAGTCCCGCTTCAAGAAGTTCGCCAAGTTCTGATTTGTGTAAACCCGTTTCACCACAGAAAAGAATAGTAATGTTGGTCATATTTTATTGAGTTTTTACTCAGATTTTTTTTTTGGCGATGCATACGTTGCATCGTGTCCACGTACGTATGGTCAAAAGAATCCCCATCCTCATGTTTTATCGACACGACAGCACTCTCTCTCTCTCTCTCTCTCTCTCACAACCCCACGTCAAGATTTTACCCTCTCCCTCTCTCTCTCTCCATTACACATGCCGCAAGCGAGCTGCCCAGAACGCGAACGTCTCATCAATGCGATCATGGCCAATGTGAGCACCACTGCAGCACTGCTGGCAAAGGTCGAGTCAGAGGACAGTGATGCCGCAAAGCGGAAGGAGCTCGAGGCAGACACACAGCGCTGGGTGGCTGTCGGGCAGGCCGCAGCGACGAAGCTCTTCGAGACTCTCAAGGACAAAGGCCTCACGGACGAGGTGCCCAACGAAGGTGCGCTGCTCACACGCATGAACATCCCTCTGGAGCGCCTTCAGTGGTCCAACGACGACGAAATGTTCTATTAAGATTCATCGAAGAATTTTGCGGCATGGTATTAGCTTGGTACTGCCCTTTACTGCTCACCCGACGGAACCTTTTTTATTGGTCAGCTGCCAAAGTACGCCCTTAGATCTTGCCAGACACTGTCTCTGTTGGTTGTTATACCATCTTCTCGTGGGTCATAAGCCCTTACATTCTCTTGTCTCTTAGAAAACATCCTTTCAAATGAGTTGACCTATTTTTTTTTTATTACAGACAGCCCCCCTCAGACATCCCCTCCTCTTCACTCATGGGCGTTGTTTTCAAGCTTGGTGATTTGCCAGGTCAGCCCCTGTCTGTGCCCTTCAGACGCCTCACACGGCGGCAACAATCTATCCATCGTATTGTCCTCAGATGTATTGTTCTCCCATTGCGTTGGCTTTGGTTTCAACTACAGTCATCCAACAAACGTTGGTGGGTAAAAACGTTGGTGGGTAAAAAGGTTGGTGGGGTAAAAACGTTGGTGGATTTGGGGTCTCGAAAAAATTTGGTGGGTTTTTTGGATTAGAACTGCATTTTTGAGTTTCCTTTACGTGGATCCCTATGCCCCTCCTCCCCTACCCAAACCCGGTCCAGATTGAATAAATAATACCGCAAAAGTAAAAAAAGATGCCCCCATATACAAAACCTGCCGCAGGTTTACACCGTCAATGTTGCACTTTGGGTTTGCGGGTACATGGTAAACATAGGTTAGAAACCACTAAGGTTGGTGGGTAAAAAGGTTGGTGGGGTAAAAACGTTGGTGGGTTTCGGGTCGAAAAAATTTGGTGGGTTTTTACCCCACCAACCTTTGTTGGATGACTGTATTGTGATCCATGGTTCACTCAGAACAGTTTTTATGACTGTGCTTTTATTTCTTTGGATTTCACTTATTACACAACCCTCCTTGCCCACACCAGCCATACAGGAAACAAAGAGGGAGGACAAGGAAAAATGATGCGCAGAGGTGTGTGCAGTGCCTTCGGGAAGGCAAAGCTGAACGCTGTTCCGTGCCTTGTCGGGTATGTGCTTTGCCTCCCTTCCTCCTTTGGGTTTGTTATTTGTGGAGTTCTTCGACAACACACAACACAGAATGAACCAACTGCCGACCGGGCTTCTGAGGAGTTCGATGCCTTCCCAGAACCGTGCATTCAGCCTCTCGACGAACGTGGCACCCCTGAGCCCCGAAGCAGCAGAGATGGCTGAGCTCGCTGACCCTTTGGCCGCTCTCTTCGGGCCCAGCCTATCCTACATTTGTGCTTTAACGACAGAGACGATGCCTACATCGCACTAACTGAAAATGAAATGAAATTTCCAGACGGAAATGTGAATATTATTGTGGATCGTCACCAAAAAAGTTTTCAAAAAAAAATAAAAGTGAAAAGAGTACCAGTTACCTAAAAGGGTGACCCTCCAGGGCCTCATGTTTTTTCGATCGATATTAATCTTTTTTTGAGGTGCGCATTTTTTTATGGACACTGATGTGGCCTATATTTTTTGCGAAGCGCAGTCAAAAAAAAAAACAAACAAAACACAAAACATTACCAATGAACATCCCCACTCCATCTCTCCTTCTCCCTCTGCTCTTCCCCCTCCTCATCCCTTCAAATCTTTCCTTCATCACAATTTTATTTATAGGTTGTTGGGGGCAAATCTTACACCAAGAAAACGCAGTGGAAACGGTGTGCGATTCTCTTGGGTTGGTTAGTGTCAGCTTTGTTTTATTGTTTCTGCCACTATTATAATGGAACCTGAGGCTAAACCCGCCCCACGCGCTCCAGGCGCAGGTCTACGTGAGGTGCTGAAACAGAAGGGTGCAAGCGATGCGTTTCGTCTGTCGGAGCGTCGTGGCAGCCCTCATGCTGAGCTGCGTGATGAGTTGTTCAGTTTGGATGATGAGTGGGAACGTGCACAGCAGAGGAAGATCTATCTGATTGACACGATGCTCGAGAGTGGGTTGGTAGGACGTCCATTGGAGCAAGCAGAGCGCACCTCTTTGGAGGAGATGCGGCGGCACCTTGAGCTTGAGCTGACAGAGTCTGCGGACCAGCAGAGCGCTGCAGCGAATGAGGGGAATGTGTCGCTTACTGCTGAACAGCGTTCTGCACTGTACGGTGCAGCAGAACGCAAGCATGCGGCACAGGATGACAGCCGTGCTGCAGCTCTCGAGAAGAGTCGTGTCCTGCGACAGTTCTTCAGCGAGCAGGAAGGCAAGGACCGCCTGCACAACAGGTGGCTCGCCTCACAGCGTGCCATCGTCGCAAAGCGGCGTGACGAGCTCAAAGACCTTGATGCACGCACCGACAAAGCCGAAGCCCTCACCACGCAGATCCGCGACATGGTTGCAAACATCCAATGCACAGTCTGGCAGTACGAGGAGCTCAAGAAGTGGAGCCTCACGCAGCTCCCAGTCCTGACCCCTGAAGAGCAGCAGATGCTCAAAGGTACAGAAATCATCAGGCGCATCAGAAACAGCAGAGCGATATGTGTGTCGGAGTTGCAAGGGTTGCGGTCTTAACAGAATGCTGCGCTTTCCAGCGTAGTGTGTTTTGTGGCAAAATAGTCTTTTTCAGAAGGCGACATTGAGTAGAAGGTACCTCGGATGATTGTCGATAAAAAAAGTTACTAATTTTATGCATTTTTTTCCCCTTTGAATTTGTCATCTCATCCACAGAACAGAAACCGCAGCGCAATGCGGGTCTTTAGTGACATGGCGGTGTTGGGTTTGCCGTCTTCGGATAATTGGAAGGCGGAGAAGACGCGTGCGAAGTACCGAAAGGAGAGGTGCTTCATGCTTGGTACGCAAACGGCGCTGGCACTGACTGTGGTGCCGCAGCAGCGGAGCTTCAAGCTGCAGCCTTTGTCACAGAGCTTGACGCGGAGCACACTCTGCAAGAAGAAACCTGCGTCCGAGGCGAAGCGCATTGTGGCGCGTATCAGCGACCAAAGGGCGTTGATGTTTCCACAGACGGTGCCGCAGTTGTTTGCAGCGGATGTGTCGTGTGAGTGGAACGAACGTCTTGTGTCGTCGTCAGAGATGCTGCCACCCACGCTCGCGGCGGCAGAGGCACGCAAGGTTGCAGTGTCGCAGACGCAAAACGAGTTTGCGAACTTCTGCAAAGTGTCGGCAACACGATTCGTCGCAGAGCGCCTGTCGCACCCCTTCCGCAACGTCCCTGCCAACACCTTTGGTGAAGATGTCAACGGCGGCGCACACCACAAAGGGGTGCGTCTCGTACTCCTGGACCACACCACCGACGCCTTCACCCACGAAGCCAAAGTGATGTCCTCCCTCCACGCGCTCGACCTCTCCCAAGCCTTTCACGTGCCCTACGCAGTGCGCTGTGCCTACCGAGGATGTGTCGTGTGGTGCTCCACACTGCACCCCACAGTGTGCCATACCGAGCCGCTCTCCGTCTTTCTGAAGCTGTCAGCGAAGCCCACCCACGCAGCAGCAGTGTTTCTCTCGAAGGCGACGGTCTCCATCTGCAGTGACGGACGTGCCTATGTGTTGGACCTGTCGAAGGAAGCATTCCCGTATGCGACGGTGGAGGAGGCTGGGGTAGAGGGGCCAAAGGCAGCTGTGACGTTGCGCCCTGTGTTCGAAGAGCAGCCTCGCATCGCTGCGTCGTCTGCAGAGCATATGCGGGAGCAGATGCAGCGGCTGCGGTACCCGCTTGAGAGCTGCGCTGCGTGGGAGCTTCTGATCCTTCATGAAGGCGCGCGGAGGCAGAGCAACACGGGGAAGGATGTGCTGAGCGTGCACCACGTAGCTGATGTGCTGCACAACCTGAACATGCAGCACGCAGCTCTAGCGGACGTCATTGCACTGCTGGAGGACTACCCAGAATGGATTGCCCTGCGCCCTTGCAACGATGGCAATGCAACGCGATGGCTCCCTGCCGACGTCTTGGGTGTTATACGGGTTGCGAAGACGGAGCTTGTCGCCACCGCCTATTCGCGCCTGCTTGCGGAGTGGTGCTGCAGACTGCGTTCCATTGCCTCTGTTGACTTCAACACATTAGCACTCAACACCTTGCGTGGCTTGGTCAACTACGAGGCAGAGCTGCACAGCTTTGTATGGGAAGGGGAGCTGTGCCGGACGTTGCGTGAAGCGTTCCGTACGCACCTCAGTCTGCAGGAGGTGCCACGCAAGCAGCTGTTGACGCGGACGTGCCAACTCGTGGGTGTGCGTCTGCCTCCGTGGTGGGGTGCGTCTAGGGGGCAGAACCCGTCGTGTCTTGCGTCGCTGAGTCCTGGTGACATTGAGCTTTTGGTGCTGGTGCAACGCATGTGGCCCGACATTGACACAGCCCAGTCGACACAGCACTCCACCGCCAACTCCGCAGTCCTCCTCGGACGTGAATGCGACAGCATCCTCTCCGCTGCCACAGAAACCTTCTCCTCATCCTCCATAGCCCTCGTACCGCTGCTGCTCAACTGCGCACACCTCTACGCTGAACAGGAGCAACGCGCAAAGCGCGAGTCACACCACTGGGACATGTCACGCGCAGAGCTATGTTGGACACGCATCCTTTCAATGCACGTCGAAGCGTTTCACCCCAAATCAGAGGATATGATGGGGTTTGATCTGCCGCTGCTGAAGATGGATGTGGCGTTTGCGAAGGGGCGGGTTGCGGTGGAGCACTTTATGCGGCGTGTTGTCAGCGTGCTGCTAGCGGTATCGGCGTGGTGCGAGAATGTGTACGACTTTGCGCGGTCGAAGGAGGTTGTCGATCTGGTCACACAACTGCGCACGCTGCGTGCTGTCGACGACAACGACGTGCTTGAAGCGTTGCGGCTGCGGCTGCGCTTTCTCCAAGACCGCAAGATGCACGAAGCCTTCACAGCGTTTGCGGACATCGAGACACACATCATCAACACACACGGCCGCCTCTCAGCAGAACACATCCTTGAGCTGCACACGAAGGACCGCCTCTTCCTTACCTTCCGCGACACAGAGAAGAGCGTCGCACTGCACTACTCCCTTGCGAAGGAGCTGTGGGAGTCGGGGCGTTGTGAGGAGGCACGGGAGGAGTTGGTTGCGTGCCGTACGTTGGTGAATGCGTTGGGAAGTGACAAAGGTGAGGTGACGGGGTGTGTGCTGCGCGACGTCGTGAAGGTGCACTTCGTGCTGTCCTACTTTGAAGAGGCGGCAGAGGTGGTCGAAGAACTGTCGCTTCTGCTGCGGAGGTGCAGCACCACCTTGGTAGCCGCGTCACCCATACCAGAGGCAGAGCGCACACAGCTCACCATCTTCGCCTCAGAGCTCCGTCACGCCTGCATGAATGTTCTCTCGCACAAACCCCCAGGGTCCATCACCCACGACCTCATTCCCTTCGCACCCCTCGCGCCCTGTTGTGATCAGTAAGGTCCTGTTTTGTACAGCAAAATAATAAAGTCTGTATCCTGCCTTTCGAAAGGCGGTATGAGCGTACAGAGCTCGCGGGGTTCCGTTAGGTTGATTGGCGATTCAACGAAAAAGGGTGAAATAATACCACGTTTTCGCTTAACAGCATGCGGGTGTTATGATTTTTTTGGAAAAAGGTTTTGAAAAAACAGAAAACTCTCCCTCGGTGCCCCCTTTTTTACCTACCATTTTCTTTTACACCAAAAAACCATAAGGGGGATGTCGGGGCGTTGGGTAGCGTACAAATGGACACTCTCGTTCCGTGCAGCAACTTCTCTATGATCGCGCCGGGCGTATATCGGTCGGGGTATCCGAGCAAGAAAAACTTTCAGTTTTTGAAGCGTCTTGGCCTGAAGTCGATATGCTATTTGTGTCCCGAGGAGTACGCCCTGGTGAACCAGGAGTTCTACAAGAAGAACGGGATCGAGATCGTCCAGTTCCCTATGGAGGGAAACAAGGAGCCGTTTGTCAACATCCCAGAGCAGCAGGTGAGCTCTGCATTGAGCACTGTGTGTGATACACGCTTCCACCCGATCCTTATTCACTGCAACAAGGGGAAACATCGGACAGGTGCGGTGTGTGGGTGCCTGAGGAAGGTGCAGGGGTGGTCGCTTGTGTCCATTATTGATGAGTACAACCGTTTTGCGGGTGATAAGGGGCGTGCGATGGACCAGCAGTTTGTGGAGCTCTTCAAGCCGCGTCTGTCGCTGAACAAAAACGCCATGCCGAAGTGGCTCAGCATTGCTGACATCAACCCTCTCTACGTTGACGCTGTGCGCGATGTCGACGACAGCCCAGACGCAGATGCGCACACCACCGAAACAAAGTCACATAGACGCGGCGTACAGTTCCTCGTCGAACCCACCTGCGGACGAACCTGGGACACAACCAGACAAATCGAATAACCACCCCTTTTCCGCAAAAAAAGGGGTTACTAACCTTGGATAGGGGGGTAGGGAGTTGGGGGGTTTTTTTTCTTAACATGAAACCTTTTCTCACCTCCACATTTGTCGGGCAAAAGTGTGCAACGCACACACATCTCATACTTTGGGCAGTTTTCCGTGGATTGCTCAATAAATTATTATTTCAAACATATCTTCTCAGATGCTGCGTTGGACATCAGGTTTGCCATGAAACCCTTTACCACCACAGAATGTATATGGGGGGGTTATACTTCTTGCCTTGAATGGCAATGGAATTCGAGAGGAGCCCTGATGTGGTTGCACTTGGGGGTGAGTGCACGGTGTGCGGGCGTAGGATCGCAGCGTCGCTGATGAAGGTGCACCACGTGCAGTGTGCGAAGAAACGGAGTGCGCGCAAGCTGCTAGGCTGTGGGACACAACCCGTCCCCACCCCTTCACCCGACCGCAAAGCGAATCCATCCTCAGGCAAATGTCAGGTCTGCGGCAGGTTCTATGGGCAAGGCCTCATGACGCACCGTGCCTCCTGTGGTGGGTATCGATCCCTCAGCCCCACAGGCTCAGAGCACAGACGGACAGGCAAGATACCGCCCAAGCCAAGACACACACAACGCACACCTGCGGGGTCGCCTTCCGGTTCGCCCTCAAGGCCACAGAATGTGAGACAGCGGGGCGTGGTGTCGGCAGCAGAGGCATGCGCATCAGTCAGGTATGTGGTCTTAGGTCTTTGCATTGGGGGGGGGTTTTTTTTTTTTTTGAGAAATATTGACGTAGTTCTATGTTGCTTTTATCGCAGCTGCGACGTCAATGTGTGCACCGTGTTGAACGCAAAGGAAGGTGCCTGCCACACCCCTGTCCGCCACGTTGCCTTAGGTGTGAAGCACCCCACCTCGTATGTGGACGGCCTGCAGGCCTTCATGGACGAGATGGAGGAGCGTTCGAAGCATCTGATCTATGCGACGACAGCACGGAGCTCGTCTGCAGAGCTGCTGGTGGCGCCGTCGGTTAGCACAAAGGGGAGGGTTGTGCACCGGCAAGAGGAGCAGCAGCCTCTGCACACGGCAGTGCCAAGGGCAGCCCAAAGCAAGATCCCCATCCTCAAGGCCGGCGTAGGAAAGTTCATCAAAGTGGAAGGAAAGTCCGCAGACGACATGCTCTTGTCAATGATCTCGCGGTCGCAAATACCAGTCCACGTAAAGCGGAAAACGCTGTTTGCAAAAGAAGAGTTGTGACGTTTATGCTATCATTTTGTTTTTTTTTGCCATTTGTTTGCCAGGGTTGCCAATATTGCTGCCTTTTCTTGTCATGCTTCCGCATGGTTAAAGGGTTTTGTGTTCCGTTCTGCTCCGTATTGGACCGGGCAATATTCCGCAAGGGGTTGCCTTGGAGTTCGTCATTAGCAAAACAGCATTTACTTGCGGTTTATTGTTGGACACAGACAGGCGTTGCAACATGTTTGTCCGCCTTTTTGTCCGCGCGAAACAATTGTTGAGACAAAGTGTGTTGAGAGACTTCCCCCATCCGCTCTCCCCATCGAACCTTCTTGAGCCTCAGTACCTGTCCAGAGGCGTTTGTACTCCTCTTTTTGGAAAGCAAAAACCCCTGTGGGCAACACTGCACCAGGGTTTCTAGATGAGGGTTCGTGTTTTTTTTAGGTGACTAAGCGAGGCTTAGGATCATCTTGCCATATTTTGTCATGAAGACATTTCCTGTCTCTCGAGGATGCCTTGTTTATTGTCATTTCATTATTTTTTTGCTTGAAAAAAAAAATCATCACCCCAGCCCCCCCTTCTCTTTGTCATCACTGAAGTATATAATATTCAACTAAAAGGTGAATTTCTTTAAGACCATTTACACAATATGAATAGTCATTGCTATGACGCAGTGTGCGGGTTGTCACTTGGGAACAGCACTGACGCGGGGAAGCAGCAAAAGTTCAAGAGCGGCGTGCAGGCTGTGATGGCGTCGTCGCGTCTGGATGCGCAGGTGTACGGGCGGCGGTGGAACGACCTGACGCCTGAGGGGCAGAACCGTATCATCATTGAGAAGCGCCAGAAGCGTGTGGACGAGCGTGTGAAGCGCGACCTTGAGGACCAAGACCGTGTGACGATGGCGCAGGTGGAGGACACAATGCGGCGCAACTCGATGTCCGGTACAGACATGCTCAAGCACCGCCTCTCGCGCAAAAGCACCGACCTGACAAACATCGAAGGCGAGCTCGTGTGGGGCAAGGCTTGGCTGCTCTCCATCGACGCCTCTTCACCAGACTTCACCTCAGGCGCAAAGTACCACAACCGACGTCGTGACAGCGGCTACGTCCCACAGTCAACCCTCAACACCCTAGGTGTGGTCTACATGAAGCTCTCCGTGTCAGACCTCGACAAGCTTAATGAGCTCTGCAGCGACCGCGGCTACAGCAGCATGGAGAATGATTCGCTCACGATTGACTCGCAGCAAATGATGCAGGTGTGTAGGGGTTTTCTTGGCTTCATTTTTTCGTTGACAGACCTAAACAGACCAAAGTGGTTTGTACTCCTTTGGGGTTCCTCTCCCGAATGCTGACTTAGCATCTTATAGCAACAACACTTTTCACAGGAGTGCTACAGAGAGCAGTACAACACCACGGAGTACATTGTCTTTGTGGAGGCAGGTGCATGCTTTGTTGACGTGAGAGACGAGAACCACGAGTTCATCAGAATCGATCTGCAGGAAGGTATGTTGCCTTGTGGGAAAATTAACCAGACAACTTTCCCTTACGCAGGTGACCTGTTGATCATCCCTCCTGGCCTGTTCCACCGTTTTGCGTTGGGCCAGGGAGGCACCGTCAGCATGCTGAAGTGCTACATGGGGACTAGCGAGGTCGTCCATCGCGAGACAGCTCAGACACAACACGAGTCACGCGCGCAGTACTTAGCCTCGCGCAAAAGGGGCAGTGTGCTTGAAGACAACATGTTCATAGTGGAGTAGTTTTGTGCCATAATAACGATGCTGCCTTTGCCAAAGTATTGCATCATTTAAACGGTTTCCCCCCATTTGGAGAAAAGGGTTGTGAGACTCGCAACTTTCCAAAAGCTTTTTTCCAGGTTTGCAGGTTTGACACTTTGTATGAATAATGGAACATAATGCGACTTGCCCGCGTGGGTACTGATGCTTCTTGCGGGTGCCGTCATGCATCCCAGTGAGGTGGTGCAGGTGCTGTGCAACGTACGAGATGTGACTGTGCGACCGTCTAATATCTGTCTGTGACAGGTGTTCGCTGGGTGCCGTATTGTGATAGTAGGGGAGGGGCTTTGTGACTAGCTTCTAAATGTAGTCCTCATTTTATGCTCTCAGTTACCACCGTTTCTACTGGTGTTTCTGCCGTTTTCTTTTGCCATCTCTTTCGCGAATAATTGCAAAAGCAGTTAAAGTCATACATGTTGGTACGTACGTAAAACGCGCAAAAATAATCAAAAAACGCGCAAAATAATAAAAAAATGTTTTTAATAAAAAACGTCACAAAGACGTTTTGCGCGCTTTTGTTACGTTTTTGTGACGTTTTTATTAAAAAACATTTTTTTATTATTTTGCGCGTTTTTTGATTATTTTTGCGCGTTTTACGTACGTACCAACATGTATGTAAAGTAACCCTCAACTAAGTTTTTCTAAGTTTCTCTCCTTACGTGCAACAGACCTCCACCTACCCACCACCCACAGATTAGATACAAACACTTGCACCACCACCACCACCCACTATGTCTCTTTCACCCCGCTACGTGACCAACTTTGCGCCCCACGCACTTCCGCTTGTTGACCCTGTGCACCACGCTGTGGGTGCACACCACGCTGTGAACGAGGTGGCGGCACACACCAACGCATCCCACGCGAACGTGCAGGCAGCAGTCGCAGGCTCGCATGCGGCAGTTGCAACAGTGCAGGCACGCTCCGCACGCACCGACACTAACATCCAGCAGGGCAGGGCTGTCGTGCAGGCACACGCCGCTGCGTCTGCAGACGGGCAGTTCCACGCAGCCACCGCCGCCCACGCCGCCGCCTCTGCTCATGCGCACGGCGCGTCGGTGGACCTGTCGCACAGCAACGCAGGCTTCCGCGAGGCACAGCTGCACGCGGTCGCCTCTGGCAGCAACCTTGCTGCGGCCACAGCGTCGACGGCGCTGTCGAGCACGATCTCTGCAGAGAAGCAGGGTGTGGCAGACGCGACTGCCTCACGTGCCGTGACGCTTGAGCAACAGCGCCACCTGAGGGCGATCGAGGCAGAGCACCAGCGCACGAGGGCAGCGGGGGCTAAGGTCGAAGCTGCGAACACCGCTGCAGCGGAGCAGGCGCACGGCAACCTTGCACAGGACGCACATACCAAGGTGCAGGTCACGAGGGCACGTGCAGCGGAGGCTGAGGCACAGCACACGGCAGCAGAGGCCAGACGGGCTGAGCTTGCATCTGCCGCAGCAGCCGCACAGGCAGCGGCACATGTGGCTGCACAGGCTGAGCGCGCTGCAAGCATTGCGTTGGCAGCGGCGGCGAAGGAGTCTGACGTGACACGTGCCGCCGCACAGCGCGCACGTACCGAGGCAGCTGCGGCGGATGCTGAGTTCAGGACGAAGGCCTCGCACCACGGGATTGCGCAGGTGCACACCGCCAACGCGGTGCACAGGGCGGCTTCAGAGGATGCTGCTGCGACCGTGGCACACTCGACGTTCATCACGACAGACAACCTTGCGCGTACGGCAGCTGTACAGGCGGGTACCGCACGGAGCGACGCTGCTGCCGCACACGTGAACAACGTGCACCAGACTGCGCAGCACCGTGCTGCCGCTGCCCAGCATGCGGAGGCTCACCTCTCTGCACAGAGAGCGGGACGCAACCTGGAGGCGAGTGAGGTGCAGTTCTCTCGTGCTGCCAGCCACGAGGCGCTTGCAAGGGCAAACCGTGACCAGTCGATGGTTGTGGCGTCTGTGGAGAGACAGCGCCACTTTGGCGAGGAGGCGGCTCTCTCTGCCGCACGCACGAGAGAGGTGCACACGAACGTTGCCGAGTTGGACGCACACAACATGTCCAGCATCGCAAATGTCTACTCTGCAGGCGCCCAAGGTGCGGCTCATGCTGCTTCTGTCACCCGTGCCGTTCATGACGTCGCCACCCCAAGAATGGTTTTCCCCAGAGTGTAAGACAAGAAGAAGCCGTTTGGCGTATCTGTAGGCTGGACATATCTTCCGGGGTTCTCTGACGTTTTGTTGCTCCCCTCGGAGATTTCCTATTTCAAATGATTATCTTAGATTCCCTTATTTTTTATTGTACCCCATTTTGTACCATCCCTTCCCTCCCTTTGTAACCGACAAATTATTTTTGCCGCATTTTCTGTTCTCTTTGTCGTATCTCTCGACAAACCTCCCGTTTGTCCCCTTCCCCCTTTCTCTTTACCCCCTGTGTTTTTTTTGTTTGTTTGTGTTGTTTCAGGCATTGCCTACTGTTATGCATTATTTGAAAAGCCCTCCTCCACCTGTCCCACTTTGCACGAATTACCTCACTCCGACAACCTTTTTATATATTACTGCAGAACACTGCGACTTTCCCCCCATAAGTAAAAGAGATGCGACAATGTGGTCCTCGTCTTATGAACACTGGGGGGTTTGTGACGATGCAGGGACATTCGGTGCAGGGTGTGAGCATGCCTGAGGGGCGGCACTTTGTGAGTGGGAAGGCCCTCTCTGGGCCTTATCCTGGGTTCAAACGCGCGCTGTTCCATGCACACGACTTCTGCACAGCGGAGCAGGCCTTCCTCAGCCGTGGTAGCTATGAGATGACCGCCGCCGGGTTCTGTGGGGGCGACTGGGACGAAGGACGTCCCTCCTACCAAACTGTCACCCGTGCAGCCACCACCCTGCACCGCGAGGCAGTGCAGGTGGTCTTCCCCACTAGCCTCCCATACGCAAAGGTGCTGTACACCTTTTGGACGTGCCACAACCCTCGCATCGAGCCCCCTATGGGGAAGGCACGGCGCAAACAGGCGTCCACCGTCTTCGCCTACGGGGAACGCCAGCGGGAGCAGGCGGCGTTTTCGAAGGAGTACGTGGAAAGACAGCTGCGGACGAAGTTAGCGACGCAGGTCCTCGACGGCAGTGACGTCACCTTCTTCCACGCAGAGGAACACTACCAGCAGTACGCTGCACGGCACGGCGGGGTACGTGTCGCAAAGGGTGTGCAGGAGATGCGCCACCTCCTCCGCCAAAAGGCCTTTCTCGAAGCCATGCGGACAGAGTTTGGTGACGACGAGGAAGCGATCCTCCCAGAGGAGGAGGCTCTTTGACAAGAAGAGATTCAAAAAGACCCCGACAACCCCATTTCCCCAAATGGTTCTTGCCCCCCAAAACCCTCCACCGCATTTGACAGGAAACGCTGTGCGAAACATCACAGATTACACAATAATATGGCAGAAGTGGACACCTTCCGCGAGCAGACCCGGGCCACGAAGTACCAGCAAAAGTTCACGCTTCCGCCGAACTTTGCAGATGTGCTGAAGGACTTCACACGCGAGGTGTTGCGGCAGCAGCCGCTTGATGTGTACGAATGGAGTGCAACGTACTTTAAGGAGAAGGCGCTGCAGGAGGACGGTGTGGAGATGACAGTAGCGGACAGCGAGGACAAGCTGCCTGAGGAGTTTGTCGAGACGTCTGCGCAGCTCAATGCTGCCTTCGCTGCGTACGACGAGGGGCAGACGGGGACACTCTTCCCTCACCTCTTGAAGCGTGTATTGACTGAGTCTGCCGGCTTGACCCCCACACAGACGATGTTGGTGCTGAGCAACCCCGACTTCCAGCTACTGACGGACGGCACTGTGCAGTACAGCCGGCTGGTTGGGTCTGCGGCAGTGTTGCAGCAGATCTCTTATTTGCAGAGCACAGGGCACGACTTCCCACACCCTGCACCCGACACGACTGTGCACGGCATGGCGAAGGAGGAGCTGCACGCAGAGCTGGGTGCGGTCTTCAAGTCGATAGACGCAGACGCCATGGGCAGCCTCACCATCAGCGACTACTGCAAAGCCCTCAAGTCGTGCCCCATGCAGCTCACAGCCAGAGACATCAACCTCCTCATCCTCGAGGCGCCCGTCAACGGCGACGGCAACGTCGTCTGGGAGAAGCTTCTCGAGGACTCCTTCCCCCTCCTCTGTCTTGCACACAGCTTTACAGCCTTCGACCAGAGCCAGTGAAAAGCGTGTCTTCTTTTATCCCTCCCTTTTACACGAAATTCTAAAAACAGAAAAAAAAATACTTCTTTTTGTCAAATCGAGAGTAAAACGAAAACATTCTACAGGGACATCGGAGTAAAATGTGAGCAAAGAAAAAATGTCCGAAAAAATTGTTACAGAGGATTTGTCGACTGTGCCGGTGGTGGAGAGCAATGATGGGAGTGATGATGGGTGCGACGATGTGGTGCTGGACGCGTACGAGCCGCAGGAGGAGATGGGGATGTTGAGTGAGGAGGAGTTGCTGTTGGAGCGGCATCTGTTGAAGACGCGGCTTACTGCGGCGGAGGCGCAGCTGAAGGAACGTCAGGACGAAGTGTTCTTCATGACACAGCGCATGAAGGACAAGGCTGCGCTGGTAGAGGAGCTGCAAGAGGAGCTCCATGCACAGCACGGCAGACAGGCCAAATCCGCCAAGAAAATCGACGAACTGCAGAAGACATGCACCGCACAGTACTCACAGACCCTCGAGCTGCAGTACCACCTCCGCAAGCACTCCTTTGCAGAGTCCTTCCGTTCCGACGCTTCCACACCAAAAAATGGCACCGAAAAGTTTCTCAAACAAAAGGACCTCGCTCTGAATCTGATACGAAGGGAAAAACGCCTCAAAAGCGTGTTGTCGAATGCAATACAACAGACGCAGTCGTTGGAAGAGAGGGCGATGCAAATGGAGGACCCGCAGAACAGCACCGTAGGGCACCTTATGGAGTGTCTGCGGCAGAGAGACGAACACAGCAAACGTGAGATGCAGCAGTGGCGCCGCAGTCAGTCGCAGCACACCATTGGGACACAGCGCAGCGAGGCCTCGTGGGACCTGGTGCCGCACAAAACCATTACAACAACGACAGAGGACAAATACATCGACTGCAAGATGGAGAAGAGCGTCTTCGAAACACAGCTCCGCGACCTGAAGCAGAAGATCACCCCCGCCCTGAAGGAGTACAAAGACGCCTCAGACAAGGCAGTGACGCAGCTGTGGTATGCCTTTCACATCCTGGTAGGGCTCATCTTCATTTATGACTCAAATATCACCTTTCTTCTGTTCCCTGTTGCAGGTACATCTTCACCCAGAAGCGGTCTTGCCATAAGCCGAAGGATGAGTTCTATAAGGAAACGTCTGCGTTGCTGACGAAGTCGAAGTTGTTTCTGTCGGATATGTTGCGGCGGGTGAATGGTATAATAAAGGACTTTTTGCGTGAGGAGAAGGGCATCAAGGAGAAGTGGCGGCTGCAGCATACACCTGAGTGCGATGTTGCGTGTGAGGCGGACATACCACCACCGCCTGACCCGTTGCTGGATGAGCTGAGGAGTGAGGTGGACATGATGCGGACACGTCTCCGCGACGCACGTGTGCAGACCGCAGAGCGCGAGCAGCACGCAAACCTCGCACGCGACAAGGCGCAGCTCTCCCTCAAGTTCCTCCAAGGCAAAGTGCGCGACCTCCACCACGAGTTCTACACCGCCCTCCACCAAGTGTACAAACACCGCTTCAAGTGGATCGCACGCCTTCCAAACCCCATGCGCACCAACCCCAAGACCACAGCGGACATACAGCATAACGTCCAACTGGGTGCTGTCATTGACAAGGTATGGCTACCCAAAGCGTCCCACAACAAACACAACAGGATATTGAATATGCCAAGAAGTTCGGCGAGTACTTCACAAGCGACGACAGCTTTGGGGTGGACATGAGCGTCCTGTTGTATGCACATCCTTCCTATTCCACTTCGCCTCTTTTGCGAGTAATCTATGCAATCTATGTTCAACACACACCAACCCCTCAGGGAGGAACGAGAGCGTGTCAAGGCAGAGCAGCGGGACAGGGAGAAGTTGGCGTTGCGGGCGAAGGGCGAGAGACGACGTTCTGCGCCTGTAATTGAGAGGGGGGAGCGGGAGCGGGAGCGGGAGCGGGACAAGCGCGACGATGTGGATGTGTCGCGCATGCAGCACTGGCGCGAGAAGCAGCAGCGCTTGTGGGAGAAGAAGAAGAGCTCGCGCCTCTCTGGACAGCGCAACGTGCCGTACGTGTCTGCACGGGATGACACTACAGAGCTGCCGCCACCGGCACGCTCGCAGAGCGTTCTGTCCCTGCGAAAAGCTTCCTTGGAAGTGGACCAGGTGCAGGTGCCCAGGGTCAGTGTCACGACACTTCCTGCCAAGTCCGAGACACAGCTCTCACGCGAGGCCCTCACGCCACCCCCCACAGTCGTGCTCTCAAAGTCCTCTGCAGACCTCTTCAACCGCATCATCCTGAGACGCAGAAACCTGCCCCTCCGCCCCTCGCAAGAGCCCACCCTCTCAGAAGCAGGCTACATGGTCGAAGGCAACAAAGGCATGAAGCGTGCCATGTCGCAGACCGTCATCTAGGAAGAATTTTTTTTACGTCGTTTACACGAGAAAAAAACCTAACAACAAAAGAAGGGTCACTAACCACAGGTTCCTTTGCCGAATCGTTTTTAAGCCTAGCTTTAAGGCCAAAGTTACAAAAAAAAAGTAAAGCTCTCCTTTCCATCTCAGGCCCAATTCTTCTCTTGCGTCCTTTTTTACATATCTACCCACCCAGTCCCTACCCACCAGGAGGCATGCCATGCCCACCGCTGTGCCCCTGCAGCAGGCTGGACGTGCCCTGTGCCATATCGCACAGCACTGCAGGTCTATTGGAGGAGAGGCGTCTTGAGGAGGACATCGCACAGCTGCTGCAGGCCAAACCGTGTGCCAAGGACGTGGTGGTGGCGCCGCTGTACAACGAGCACCTTAGAGCGCTGTGCGACAGCGAGCGTCGTGAGATACATGACGAGCTTGTGCGGGTGTGTGAGGGCGGTGCGCGGCACAGCTGTCTGCTTGCGCTGCTAGGGGAGGCCACCGCTGTGCAGTGCACGGTGCTGCGGCAGGTCAGGCAGGAGCAGCAACGACGGTCCGTCCCTGACGAGTTTCTGTGTATGCAGACTGTGGCCGAGGAGCTTAGTATCACCGACATGGTGCACTCCGTAGCAGATTCTGCACACGTGCGTGCAGTGCAAAGCGAGGAAAGTAACACACGACACACCTCTGTTGACGAAGAGGTGCACGCCCGTGCAGACCTCGAACGTCTTTTTGATGTGCAAATCATGCAGCTCCTCTTGCGAAGGTGAACCAAACCCTTTCCAGGGGGAGGGTTTCACTCGAGCACTGTTCTACGTCGAGGGTTCCACACCACTCAAGGAAGTGGGGGTAATTTTCCCTTTCTTTTTGGGGGCATTTTTTTTTTCTCCCTTCCCAAACAACGATATTTATTCCCCCATCCGCATGATATTAACTTCACTTTTTTGTCTCTCCCAATTCAACCCAAACCACCGAACAGGCGAACCTCCGAAACGAGGTACACATAGTACACAAGATGCCTCTACAAACGTACACGGACCCACCACACATAGAGCGGAGGTTCAATCAAAGGCGGCACGATGCACGTGCATCGCAGCTAGAGGCGGAGGAGAATGAGGCGCGTGCGACGTCGATCCGTGAGAGGCGTGAGTACCTGCGTGAGTCAGAGCGTCTCCGCCACGACGAGAACAGGCAGTGGGAGCGCGAGGGGCGCACCGCACACCGCACAAACATGAAGATCTTCAAGGAAGGCCGCTCCAAAGATATCGCCCTAGAGATGCAGGTCAAGATGAACCGCGACTCTGTGAAGGCCCAAGGAAACAAAAACGCAATGCAGTCAATGGACAAAGGCATCGACGAGTTCGAAACAAACCTCCGCAGACTCGGCATCGGAACAGACCCGAAGAAGCAGGAAGGCAAGGCGTCCTTTGACGAGCAGGACTACATCAGCAGGATCCGCCAGCGCAAGACCGAGGAGGTGCAGGGGCGCAAGGAACGCACAAAGCGGAGGCAGAAGATGCTTCTTGACCAGCAGCGCATCTACAGAAGCATTTACGAGAGGCAGAAGCAGGAGCAGCTTCTCGAGAAAATCATGAAGCAAAGCAAAGACGAGCGCACCATTGGTGAAGAGCTTCAGACGCAAGCACAGTGGCGCAATGTCATGGTCGCCAACAGAAAGTTCCGCGAGGCTCAGTACGAAGCACGCCAGGCACTTGACGAGGAGGACTATAAAAAGCTCACATCCCACTCACGCGAGAGGGAGCAGGAGATGTACGAGATCAGTCGCAGCGAGGAGCTTGCAAAAGTGAACGAGCTTGTCCGGCAGAAGGAAGAAAAGTATGCAACATCCTACCCTCCACATCCTTCACACACCACTTCTCAGGAAAATCGCCAAGAGACGTGCCATCTGCTCTGAAATCACTGAACAGGTTTTCGACCTTTCCTGGAAGGTTATTGAGTTCAGGGAGCGGACGACCGAGTTCAAGTCGTCAATCTTAACCGGAAAGCCTTTGGTGCCGATTCACACGTGGAAGGAGTGGTTACTGCAGTTTGCGACAAACACAGGTGACGTGGAGCCTGCGGACGAGCTGCCCGACACTCTTGACGACCTGAAGCCTCCTGACGAGCAGAGCAATACTGCCACGCCACGCACACCGCAGGGCGAAGAGGACGCAGAGCAAGCACCAGGTGCAGACGCAGACACAATAGCAAAGGAGAAGCAGTTTGAAGTGCTGAAGCTCCTCAACGAAGAGGAGACGTCAAAGTACGTCACGCACACAGGCGACTGGGGCACAGTCGCAAAGCCCCCATCAGGCTCCGAATACAACGTCGGCCTCTGCAACCTCATCTCAAAGGTGAACGCCATCCTCCACCCAGCAGTGCCCCCCGTCAGGCTCCGCCACAACACAGCGTTCATGTTTGTTTCCTTCATCGGCAAAAACCTGAGCGGGAAGTCGGCAGCTGCGAAGTCTGTTGCCGAGGCGCTGGACTTCTCCTTTGTGAGCTGCAAGGATATCCTTACTATTGCGCTTTCATCCGTGGCAGAAAACGGTGAGTCACTTTTCAGTGGTCTCACAGATGAACTGAAGGAAATTGTGACGGAGCGAGTGGAGTTGGCCCTCCGTGCGAAGAACGATGAGCTGGACAAGGGAAACGAACTGAGCGACGACGTGCTGTCGCGATTGGTGGTAAACCACTTTAAGTGGCTGCGTGCACATTCCCAGGACACAGAGGTGCTCAAGTCGCCTAAGGGGATGCTGCTCGAGGGATTCCCCCGCACTGCTAACCAGCTCGAAATTGTTGAGAAGCTCATGACAACGTACGACCCTTCGATCACCGGAGTGCCAGAGTCACGCCTCGCGCCTAGCAAGTACGCCACGAACGAGCCTGTTGGCAGCGAATCCCTGCCGCCCAAAGCAGTGGAGGGCGAAGACGCTGCTGTGGAGCCTGCAGAGGCAGCAGCCGAGCCTGCACAGCCTTCTGCGGCAGACGAAGAGGTGCTCACGTTCAACGACAACCACAACGAGACTGCAATTGACTTGGTTCTGAACTTCAACGTCTCTGACGCCGAAGTGACCGTACGCTATGCAGGGGAACGTGTCGACCCCGTCACGGGCCGTGTGTACCACCTCCTCTACGACCCACCACCGGATGAGGTTTTAGGCAGACTTCAGGAAGTGGAGCGGACCAGCTGCGACTCTGAACTGGTCCACTCAAAGCTGACTTCTTTCCGCCACCACAAGAAGAGAATCGACGCGTGGCTGTCGCGCACTGGGACGCTCAAAGATATAGACGGGACGAAGTCGCTAGCGGAGGTGAAGGTTCTCGCCTTAGAGGCGGTGCAGGCTTGTGTCGATGCGAAGGCTGAGTACGAGCGCAAGAAGCGTCAGAAGGAAGAGCTGCAGAAGCGGCTTGAGGAGGAGGCGCACAAGCCAGAGGAGGTGCCTAAGGAGGTCACGGAGGAGCAGGTCGACGAGGAGGCTACTGCGGTGGACGTCCCTGAGCCGCCTCTGCCGGACCTGCCGCTGCCTGTCAGCACGGAGGTTGCGTCGACGGTATCGGAACAGTGGAAGGAAGTGGTGCGTGTGTTCGAGGTCGGCCTGTCAGAGGTGTTCGCAGAGATGAGGAAGCTGAAGCGTGAGTCTGTCGAGCACTTCGTCATGGTCACAGGGCAATTCAAAAGCTTCCTTGCGAAGCCAAGCAGCAGACAGCTGAAGGTCGACGCCTTCCAAGACGACTTCAATGCCTTCGACCAAGAGATGCGTCGTGACAAAGACGGCATGGCAGAGCTCCACCTCCGTGCAGACAGTCTCCAGAACGCACTGTGGCTTGAGTCCGACTCCAAGAAAGAGTGCGCAGAGACTGTGCTCGCAGACGCTGCCAAGTCGCCCTGGCACGACCTTTTCCAGGGTTCCGTCCAGTCGCAGTTCGTCGCGCTCATGGAGCTTGAGTGCAGCCGCTTTGTCTTCACCAAACGCATCATCCAGTTCTTCTTCTCTGCCGTCTACTGCTTCGAGATGAGGGGCGAGGATGCAATCCCCGATCTCACCCTCTCTGCCACTGAGGAAGCAAGCAAAGGGAAGAAGGTCGACAAAAAGGCACCCCCAAAAGGAAAGCCGGCAGGCGACACAGAAGAGAAGCAGGATGAGTTTACGCGCACGTACAGAAGGGCTCTTGAATGGATAGACGAAATGGACGACGAGAAGGAGAAGAACCCGAAAGCGCCTCTGTCCGAGGATGGACGGGAGCTGTTTGCTGAGGCGCTCTCAAAGCAGATCTGGGAAAAGGAAGTTGAGCTCCTGAGGTACAGGCTTGAGGCGATCTGCACCAAATACTACGCCTTCGTCGAAGACGTGCACGTCAGGGAGGGAGACGTTCTCAGCAAGCTGAACTCCATCCTGCAGAACGTGTACCACAAAGAAATGGGTGCTACGTCTGCGCTGCTCTCGTACATCCGCACCAGCATCGAGGAGCAGGTGAGCATGGAGTACTCCTGCTCCCTCACTGGCTCTGCCCTCGTCATAGACGAAACTTCGGTTCTAGTTTCCCCCACAGAGCCAAACACCCTCCATGTGCCCGTGTCCGGAGATGGGGGTGACTTCATCACACCTTCCGTGAACAGAGAACACGTCGATGGCATTGTGTCGCGTTTCAAGGGTCGTGCACGAGGTGGGTTGGTATCAAAGGACGACTTCCTCCGTCTTTTCCTGCAGATTGCAGCCACCTCAGTCGGAAACGACTCGATCCCGGAATGCTGGCTTCACTTTGGCAAAGACACGTTTCAGAAGGCATACTCCACGTTCGACTGGCTGGACCAGGGTGCGTGCGATTGGAGAAGCTTCTGTGTTTCTCTTGTTCTGTGGTCGAGCGAATCTGTTGGTACGAAACTGTGGATTGGACCACCAACTTTGACAGAATTGTGCGACTTGAAAGCTGCCATGTGCAGCGAAGAAAGAACGCAGCTGACGAGTGACGAATTTATGCAAACCCCGTTCTGGTTTGAGAAATCAGTTTCAGACTCGAGGGCCGAGCAAGTGAAGCAGCTTTTGTGGGACATCTTCGAGTCCACAGATGAAGAAGGCACCTCCATGGTCGACGCGAAGTACTTTTTGTTGTATTTATGTCCTGACCGCCAGATTCTGAGAGGGTATGTGTTCTTTTATGAAATGGTTAACACATCACAATACAGGGAACAAAAAGCCTTTGCTATAATGTCAGACGAAGAGGGCACCGTCTCTGCTGCAGATGTGCACAGAATTTTCCATTACACGTATGTAACGTTTGCGACTTAGTGTCACCCTGTCTCCCAACAGACCTTACACTGCTGATAACAACGTGGACGACGCCTACTCACGTGAAAGCATTGAGTCACTATTCAAAAGGTATGTGCCTTGTCACTCTGTTTCCGCACCACCCGTCACACCCAACCACAGCATTACTTCACTTTCCGAGCAATCTGCAGATCGCATTTCCTTTACACAGGTGTGTGCCTGGCATGTGGGCAGAGTGATGCTCAGTAATGCTGGTGCATTCCTCCTCCACAGCGTTTCTTTTCAATAAACTGTACATTTTGTGTCACGTTGACTTCTGTCAACTGTGATAACCACCACCGACACTGATAGCTCATGGATACAAACTAACATAGCGTTCCCCTCCCCCTGTTTTTTCTTATCACGAGTCTGCGAACCAACATGAGACAGGTAATTCATAAAATTTGAAAAAAAATGTTGCGGACTTGCATTGCGCTTGTCGCACTTGGGTTTCCAACCGTGACGTCGGAGTCTGTTGCCATAATTGGAGGGGGCTTCACCGGCGCCAGTGCAGCGTACTACCTTGAGAAGCTCTGCCCGAAGTGTTACGATGTCCACCTTTACGAGTCGAGGGACCGCATCGGGGGACGTGTGTTTCATGCCGACGTTCCAAACAGTTCCCTTGTGGTCAATGTCGGTGGGGATGCGTGGTCTTCCGTCAACACCTACATGATGGAGTTAATGAAAGAGCTTAAGATTGAGGAGCCCACTTTCCCTGACAGGGACTACAACACATCAGAGCTGTACTTAGGCCCGGGAAGGGGGTGGGCGCCGCTCCCTACCAACACCTCCGTCGACCCTAAGTACAACAGGGACAAAATCGCGCTTGGGGTGCAGATTGAGCGCATCAAGCTTGCACTGGACCTGCACTACGTGTCGCGGGGATCTCTCGAGGCGGAGCCGTATGATACAATCGACCAGTACGCCAAGGAGGGGGGCCTTGACAAGTTCAGCAGCGTTACCACGAGGGCCCTGTTGACAGAGAACGGCGTGGACATACAGTTTGTGACACAGTTCGTCGAAGCCCTTTCGCGCGACATCTACGACCAGACGACGTCCCTCAACGGGTTCGCAGGCATGGCCGTGATGCTGTCTGCCACCACTCCCGAGTACAGCGCTGCTGGCGGCAACGACGCCATGGTCAAAGCAATCCTCAACGCGTCTGGCGCAGCATTCGACGTGAACAGTGGTGTGACGGAGGTCGAAATGGCAGGCGAGCAGCTTCTGATTACCGTGAACGGGACGAAGCTGCCGTACGACAGGATCGTTGTCACTGCACCTATTGAACAGGTGGGCGTCTTCCACGACCACGGTGTGCTCACGCCTATGAAGTGGACGAACATCACTCTTCCAAAGATGAAGATGCGCACATACGTCCACTGGTACGTCATTTGGGTTGTCGCAGATGCCATCAACCCTGCCTTCATAGGGCGAACCAACTCGACGATCCCTGATTTGATTCTGACACCTGAGGGGTCGACAGCCAGGTTTGTGAAGCTTGCGACGGAGTACGACTTGAACCCTACACAGAAAGTGTTCCGCTTCTTTGCCAACTACGAGCTTGACGATCTTGAGGAACGCTTTGTGAACATAGCGTGGAACATCACGCACCACTGGCCGTACACCTTCCCCATGCTCGACCCCGAGGCCGACTACCAGCCCACCAAGCTGCACGATCGCATATATTACCCTAATGCTTTGGAGTCCATGGCCGTAGCAATGGAGTGCGCAGTGACAGGAGGGCGCAACGCCGCACAGCAGATCCACCGCGACGTGAAGAATGGCAACTAATACACCTTTGCCGTTTGCCCTTCTCTCTTTCCTTTCTCCTTTTCATAAAATTATTTTGTCTACAACGTAAACCATAATAACGTACACGAGAAGTCCGTCCGTTTCCCCTGTCCTGTAACCCACATATTTCACCACACACACACCTTTACATCACAGATCCAACACATTTTTTCTCGCATTTGGAAAGCGGCACACGATGTTGCGCACCCTTGTGGGTTTGACAATGCTGTGGACAGTTCAGTCTCAGGTCGGGCGGAAGTCGTGCAAGGACGATTCGTACTGCAAGGGCAAGCTGACATGTTATGACAGGAAACCAGGTGGGGACAATAAAAGGTGCTGGTGTCCTGGCATGGATAGGACTCCTCCGGTCTTATGGAAAGGAGACGATTGTAACTGCAATCGTGATGCTACATGCAACTCGAATGGAAACTGTAAAAACGCTGCGATTTCCGAGTGCAAATGTGATGCTGGTGCTTTTGGTCCGCATTGCGAATGCAGGAATGTCGACTGCCAGGGCCGTGGGACTTGCAAGCAGGATGGAAACTGCGCTTGCGACGGCGATTGGGTGGGCAAAAGGTGCGACTGTAGCCCTTCAGTGACATGCAGCGGCAACGGGGCCTGCCTCGGGGATGGGTCGTGCAAATGTTCTGCTAACTGGTTCGGGAAGGACTGTGCTGTTCCCTGCACCCCGTCAAAAACGTGCACCGGGCATGGGGACTGCCAAGGAGATGGGTCGTGCAAATGTTATGCTAACTGGTTCGGGAAGAACTGTGGTGATTTCTGCAACCCGTCAACGTGCAACTCACGAGGGACATGCGATTCCACCACGGGGAGGTGCAAATGTGACCAGGGGTTCGATGATGCCACAAACTGTCAGAAGTGCCTGCCACATTATTACGGACATGACTGTGCTGTTCATTGCACCGACGACGTCACATGCCGTGGCAATGGTCAATGTGATGCAAGCGGGAAGTGCGTTTGTGATAAAACGTATGCGTACATCCTGAACACGGGTTGCGGGCGGCATGCATCGATTTACGGCGACCCACATTACACGAACGTTGACGGCGGAAATTACGATTTCCATGGTGTTGACCCTTCTGGATACTACGCGTACACAGATGACGAGGTGAGTGTGACAACGTGGAACTACTACTGCGACGAAGCGCGTCCCACCATGAGTTGTGTGGGGCACGTGGCCATCCTACAGAAGAGCAACGGGGATATGCTCGAGTTCAAGAGGACAGACACAGGGATGCAGACTTCTGTCAAACTGACGTCTCGTACTACACCGTGCCAAAAGCCGTTTATGACGCTGGCCTCGTGGACGCCCTCGATAGAGCTCCCCAACAGCATGCAGTACGAGGCACCGATTGGGTATGCTGACGGTGTGTCGGTGTCTCTGCTGGACGCGGCTGGACGTGTCAAAATGTTTCTCTCTCTGCGGGATGCGGGTCTCGCCGAGAACAATATCCCTCTCAGCTACGCTCTCCAGGTCAAAGCTGTTGTTTATGAGAAGGGACCACTTGACGGAGACCGGGGTGCGTTCTTTCTTGACGCGAAGAATGGGAATGCGATGAAGAAGTCAACTGTGACAAACACGTGTCTGACAGGACGTTCTGCAGCTGTGTTGAATACTGATGAGGCAACAACCACCGTTCCCACGGTGGCAGAGGAGCTGAGAAACTGCCCTTCGGATGCTGCAAGGGAACATGCCCTTGAGTGCTGCGCTCCAGGGAAGGCATGTGGTACGTGGTATGCGCAGTGCCTGTTTGAGGCGTGTTTGCACCACGTGCCTGGGAGTGATGACTGCGCCGATGTGCTTGACTCGCTCATGTTCAAGGAGCAGGGGAGCGAGAAGTCCTGCTTCTGCCCGAGCGAGACGATGACACCTGACCACGTGTCGCAGACGTGCAGCCTCTGCCAGCCACACTACTACCCACTTCCTGGGCCGGGCGTAGCGGCTGCAGATGCGTGCGCGACCCGATGCACGTCAGAGGACTGTCCTGAAGAGAGCCCCTACTGCAACAGCCGGGGTGAGTGCTCGACGGCAGAGCAGATGCGTCAGCGTGAGGGGAAACACACACCGGCCCTTGCAGAGTCCGCGTGGGCGTACCACCTCCCGTCAGACAAGCACCCCTGTGCAGCTGGGAAGGCACTTGGCAGGCTTGTAGAGTTGCGTGAGGTGCTGACACCTGAGAACGTTGGCCCGCTGACGTTTGGCGACGAAGCCATCATGATTGAGGCACGTGTGCGGATGCGGAGTGCAACGAATTGGGCACGTATCGTCGACTTTGGGAACGGTGCAAAGGGGAGCGTCGTGTTCGGGCAGAGAAGGCTGTCGAAGAAGCTGGGCTTTGAGACACATTCCTTCGATGCGTGCAGCACAGCACAGGGGAGGCGGGTGAACTCATCTGTCGCATTGCCTGAGGACGAGGACGTGTGGACGTGGGTGGCGTTCACACTGACTAAGGAAGGGGTGGCGACAATGTACCACAACAACGAACCGGTGATCCAGGTGAGTGGGGTGGTGTTGCCTGAGTTTGGTACACGTGTGAAGAACTACGTGAGGACACCGAAGAAGAGAAGGGGAGATGGCTGGGACGGAGACATCGAGTACCTTACCTTCAGCACCTGCTTCGTGCACTCGCCTGTGCTCCCCTCTGAGTGGCACTTCAACCTCCCGAAAGCGAAGCACCCGTGTGTGCCTGGGGAGGTGCTGGGGCGGATCGTGCAGGTCGATGACGTGCCTCCAGGGGGCAGCGATGTTGGCCCGCTGACGTTTGGTGACGGAGCCATCATGATTGAGGCACTTGTGCAGATGCGGAATGCAACGAAGTGGGCCAGCATCATCGACTTTGGGAACGGTGCTGCGAAGGGGAGCGTCGTGTTCGGGCAGAGAAGCGTCTCGAAGAAGCTGAGCTTTGAGTCGCACCCGTTTGAGACGTGCATCACACAGAACGACACGCGGGATGTAAACTCGCGCGTCGCACTGCCTGAAGATGAGGACGCATGGACGTGGGTGGCGTTCACGTTGACAAAGGACGGAGTGGCGACGATCTACCACAACAACGAACCGGTGACGCAGGTGAGTGGGGTGGCGCTGCCTGAGTTTGGTACTCGCGTGAAGAACTACGTGCGGGGGAGCCACTCGTCAGGGGATGATGGTAAGTGGGACGGTGCGATCCGTCATCTGAGTGTGAGCACGTGTTCTGTGCCTGATGCATCTGTTATGCCCATTCCGCCTGTCGTTATTCCACAGTGAGGGTGATGAGAGATGCCTGAAGTCTGCTGGCAGAATTCAGAACGGAAGCAAAGCGTGCCACAAATATTTTATCTTGCGTTATTATTTACTGCAGCCACCCCCACCATGGGCGGCCCCCGAAGTAACATTTTACCATATTTTTTCTTCAATTGTTGTGCTTTCTCTTCTTTGGTAAAAAATATCATGGAAAGGAGTGTGGTGCCAGGCTTGAGCTTGCCACCACACATTTCTATTACAACTTGTTTGTGGTCAATGCAGTGTGCGACACGCTGTTTGTTCCACAGATGTGTAGTTATTTCCAAAACATTTTTCTAAAGGATTGTGTAGGCCTATTATTTGTAGACTCTAAGTGTGGCGTTTTGGACAGCACAATTGCCTTTGCCTTCTTTCTTATTGCCTGAAAACTGACAACATGCTGTGGTCAAAAAGTGCAGAATTCCTTCGCCAAAAAGGTAAAAGACATCTTGGTTTTTTAGGCTGTCACCCCAAAAGCTGCCTAATTTATCCTTGATTTTCAACCTTTCCATTTATGGGGATCTTCAAATGTCCCTCCTTTTTTTTTCTACCCAGCTTCCGCTCCACCACCTTTTTGCGTGCTCAGTCTGCCACACAATTTTCTAGATTGGGTCACAAACCTATTGTGCTGTGTTTGCAATCTCAGAATGAACATGGTCAGAATTCCTCTTGTGTATTACAAATTTTCGTGTGCTCCCCTCCCCTTCCCCCTTGTTTTATTGCAAGATGTTGTATTCAATCTTCAATACCTCTGTCTCTTTTTTTCTGCTGTGCCTCAGGCAACGCAACAAGCGAGTTTGTGCAACCGTTGCCCCTCAGGTACCTTATTTTTTCCCCTCATATATATCTGTGATGCGCCTTATTTTCGTCGGGAATATAATAATTCTCTAGAAGATTAGTTATTGATCGCACTGCATTATTACCGTAATCGTAAAAATTCTGGGGCGTAAAAATGTCCCAAGTTTCAGATTTTCCCCCAATTGTCCCAGTTTTGTTACGTCCCAGAATTGTTCGGGCGGTTTTCCGGGTACTTGTCAATTTTTGGGGGTGTGGGTGGTGGGGTGCGGCTGGTTGGCGGAGGGATCATAGCCGGCCCAAGTATGTATTTTTTTTTTTTTTGTTTGTTGGACATGTTCAGGGCTCTCGGAGATCACCCCCAAAACCCAAAAAGGGGGTGATTTGGGGTCAAAAAAATTTCCCCACACTATGTGCAAAGGGAGGGACGTGGGAAAGAAACAGCGGTCATGGCACCCGAAAGGTTCCGGGCGAAGCCACGGTACGCAACATTTCTATAAAATGTTGACATAAAATGGCACTGTCGTTGGTAATTATCGTCAGTTTGCATGAATTTTACTTCCATATTTTGCTAAACGAAAGTTTCTGGCGAAGCCACGGTACGCAACATGCGCTTAAAATTGCACATTATTACAGCCAAACTATGTCAAAGGGAAGGATGGTTGTAAGCTTGCGCCGCAGGCGCACGGTACGCTACTTTTTTCTTTCGCCATGCTGTATGCTTCCTTTTTCCTTCGGCGTTTGACCAATTGAGTCGCGTTCTGGCTGTGACGGTCACTTTGTTCACTGCTGTGTGAACAACGGAGCTCTAGTAGAAAGACCCCCCAAAAAAAAATCCGGATTTCCCAACTTTTTTTTTTTTTTGGGGGGTGATTTTCCTAAAACATCACCCCCCCCAAAATCCGTTTTTTTTTTTTTTTTTTGGGGATTTTTGGGCAAAATCACCCCCCCCGAGAGCCTTGGACATGTCTGGGTTTGCACCGAAGTGCATGGATGAGGGAGGGGGGAAGGTCACACAGACAATTCTGGGATGCATATTCTGGGACGTAAAAATGTCCCAAGTTTAAAAAAGTCCAAAATGTCCCAGTTTTGTTACGTCCCAGAATATTTACGTCCAAAAAATTTTACGCCCCAGAATTCTTACGATTACGATTACGGTATGTTTTTTTTTTAAATTTCATTTTTTTTTAGTCTGATTATAATGTACCGCTTTTTCAACCCCATCCGGACCCACGTTGCGTCACGTTGCGCCCACACCACGAATATCTAATTTCGACTAAATTTTGGAAGAGAAAAAAAAACAAAACAAAACGTTTCCCCTCTCTCTACATGCGCCACTCACTGTGGTGCTTGGTTATCAGTTCACGGAGAGTTACTAATGTCTCAGATTTCTCAGTTAGAAAGAAGAGTGCAGAGGTACTTCGCGAACAGATCCTATCATTGTTGCCTTTTTCCCCCCCCCCTTGTTTTTCCCGTTTCACTTTTTGTATATTTTATTACTTTGTAAAGTAGGGAAGTGTCTCGCGTCTGTGTCAATCACTCAATAGTGCCACATCTACAGCCGTAGTTTGCATTGCACACGAGCGCCCACGACCAGCCACTATCGCTCCTTTCTTATTTCTTATTTCTTTTGTTGTGGCGGACGGGCTTGCGGTGGTGGACGACACCCGCATCGTGGTGGTGGTGAAGCCGAGGAGAATGCAGGTGCTCTCTCTCTCTCTCTCTCTCTCTCTGTCGGGGACTCCTACCACCACAGATGGCATGCGTGTCACCCCTCCATTGCAACTGCCTCAACTGCCTTTCATGATATCTCAACCCTTGTTTCCCTATTATTACTCATGCAAGTGTGCCACCCCTTACTTGTGTTCGTTTCCCTTCTCTCTACATGCGCCACTCACTGTGGTGCTTGGTTATCAGTTCTCGGAGAGTTACTAATGTCTCAGATTTCTCAGTTAGAAAGAAGAGTGCAGAGGTACTTCGCGAACAGATCCTATCATTGTTTTTTTTCCCCCCCTTCTTTCCCCCCACTTTTTTGGTGCTCCTGATAACCCCATTTTGCGTACTTGTTGCGCACTTTGTGCACGAAAAAAATACAGGAATACCCTATATTGCGTACTTGTTACGTACTTGATATTTTTTATTTCAGGAGCACCCTTTTTGTATATTTTTATTACTGTAAAGTAGGGAAGTGTCTCGCGTCTGTGTCAATCACTCAATAGTGTCATATCAACAGCCGTTAGTTTGCATTGCACACGACCAGCCACTATCGCTCCTTTCTTATTTTTTGTTGTTCACCCTCAGTCCCATTCCCCAGCACAATTTCCCACACAATCCTTCACCCCTGTAGGTCACAGGGTGAAGGAAGGAAAAGTATTGAAATCGGGACATGGGTGTTCCACTCATGTCCCTTCGCGCACTTCGGTACCATCCTAGTGCTTTTTATTGTTATTTTTTGAGCATGATGCAAGCAGGACGGGATGCCCCCTTCAGTTGAGCAAGGCGCCCCCTAAGTCTCACTTAGCGTGCTCTCTTGCGTTGCTTGAAGGGCGGGAGGTGTGTCTTGTTCGAAACTCACATTTTTCGTTCATTGCCCATTGATTCAAACTTCCCCTATAATGTTTGAATGTGTGACAAACGACAAAAGAACTGGATACTTTGTTAGCTACTTCCCTACGCCCCCACTCAACCACAAATGGCCATATTCTGCGCAAGAAGTACCCTCACTAGGCATCAACCGCCCAACCACACATTCCAGAGAGACACAGCTCCTTCTTGTCTCACGCTTTAGCACCACTCTAGCCTAAGGGGCACTTGACACGCGCAAGGTTGGAACATGATTCGGAGTTGGTATTGGAGGAGCGGCAGAAGTGCAAAGGAGAAGTTCTTGTGTTCCAAACACATTGAAATGGACATCATGCCTCGTGGCACTGTGCAGTGACCGTTTTTTGAGTTTTTAGTTCGTACCTACCACACACACACCTTTACATCACAGATTCAACATTTTTTTTCTTGTACTTGGAAAGCGGCACACGATGTTGCGCACCCTTGTGGGTTTGGCGATGCTGTGGACAGTTGAGTCACTCGGGGAGACGTGCTCCGTAGATAAGGATTGCGATGGCAAGCAGAAATGTATCACCACTAATGGTGGGAGCCGTAAAAAGTGCTGGTGTCCTGGCATGGAGAAGACTCCTCCGGTCTTATGGAAAGGAGACGATTGTAACTGCAATCGTATTGATACATGCAACGATAGAGGAAACTGCAAAAACGCTGCGATTTCCGTGTGCGAATGTGTTGCTGGTGCTTTTGGCCCGCATTGCGAATGCAGGAATGAAGACTGCCAGGGCCGTGGGACTTGCAAGCAGGATGGAAACTGCGCTTGCGACGGTGATTGGGTGGGCAAAAGGTGCGACTGTAGCCCTTCAGTGACATGCAGCGGCAATGGGGGATGCGATCCATCCACGCTTAAGTGCACGTGTGCGCCTGGTTGGGCTGGGGTAAAGTGCGACAAGCCGTGTGGTACGCTCTGTGGTAACAATGGACATTGCGATCCCAACACCCCAAATGGTCTCCCCTGCATCTGCAAAGCTAATTATTATGGTGATTATTGTAAGACTTTTTGTGACGATGCGCAATGCGGCCAAGGGAAATGCGCGGAACCAGGTGCTTGCGAATGCAACGGTGATTGGGTGGATTGGAAAGGCGCAACCTGCGACTGCAGCCCTTCGGTTACCTGCAGCGGGAACGGTAAATGTGAAGGTGCTTTGTCCAAGTGCAAATGCGACGACGGTTGGCTTGGTACCGCATGCGACGTGGAGTGCGACCCTACTACAACATGCAGTGGCCACGGCACCTGCGTTCCGCGTGCAACTGATCCATGCCAGTGTGATCCAAATTGGTACAGCAAGGATTGCAGTGTCCCCTGCAACCCGTCGACAACGTGCGGGGGGAAAGGGGTCTGCCTCGGGGATGGGTCGTGCAAATGTTCTGCTAACTGGTTCGGGAAGAACTGTGCTGTTTACTGCAACCCGTCGACAACGTGCACCGGGCTTGGGGACTGCCAAGGGGATGGGTCGTGCAAATGTTCTGCTAACTGGTTCGGGAAGAACTGTGGTGATTACTGCAACCCGTCGACAACGTGCAGCGGGAATGGGGACTGCCAAGGGGATGGGTCGTGCAAATGTTCTGCTAGCTGGATGGGGGCGAACTGTGATCAATGTTCTGCTAACTGGATGGGGAAGGACTGTGCTGTGTTCTGCGACCCAGCGACAACTTGCAGTGGGAATGGGGCATGCCTGGCGGATGGGTCGTGCAAATGTTCTGCTAACTGGATGGGGGCGAACTGTGATCAATGTTCTGCTAACTGGATGGGGAAGGACTGTGCTGTGTTCTGCGACCCAGCGACAACGTGCACCGGCCATGGGGTCTGCCTCGGGGATGGGTCGTGCAAATGTTCTACTTTCTGGAGTGGGAAGGACTGTGGTGATTTCTGCAACCCGTCAATGTGCCACTCACGAGGGACATGCGATGTCACCACGGGGAGGTGCAAATGTGACCAGGGGTTCGATGATGCCACAAACTGTCTGAAGTGCCTGCCACATTATTACGGACATGACTGTGCTGTTCATTGCACCGACGACGTCACATGCCATGGTAATGGTCAATGTGATGCAAGCGGGAAGTGCTTGTGTGAGGCTAAGTACAGCGGAACCACGGATTGCGGGCGGCATGCATCGATTTACGGCGACCCACATTACACGAACGTTGACGGATACTTTTACGATTTCCATGGTGTTGACGCTTCTGGATACTACGCGTACACAGATGACGAGGTGAGTGTGACAACGTGGCACTACCACTGCAACCGCGGGCTTCCTGACCTTGCTTGTGTGGGGCACGTGGCAATCCTACAGAAGAGCACCGGGGATATGCTCGAGTTCAAGAAGACAGACACAGGGATGCACGCTTCTGTCAAACTGACGTCTCGTACTA
This sequence comes from Rhynchopus sp. YZ270_cl-10, assembly GCA_964035575.1. NCBI lineage: Eukaryota > Euglenozoa > Diplonemea > Diplonemida > Diplonemidae > Rhynchopus > Rhynchopus sp. YZ270_cl-10. The sequence continues at coordinate 1,528,172 of OZ037833.1, read as the reverse complement.
CACCGTGCGGAACGCCGTTTCGGACGCTGGGCTTGTGGACGCCCTCGATAGAGCTCCCCAACAGCATGCAGTACGAGGCACCGAAGATAAGCGGCGGTGCGACGGTGTCTCTGCTGGACGCGGCTGGTCGTGTCAAAATGCTTCTCTCTGTGTGGGATGCGGGGTTTCTGCATTACAACATCCCTCTCAGCTACCACCTCAATGTCCACGCTATTGTTTATCAGAAGCGACCGGTCTCACTTGACGGAGAACTGAGTGCGTTCTTTATTGACGCGAAGAATGGGAATGCGATGAAGAAGTCAACTGTGGGGAACACGTGTCTGTCGACAGGACGTTCTGCAGCTGTGTTGAACACTGATGAGGCAACAATCACCATTCCCACGGTGGCAGAGGAGCTGAGAAACTGCCCTTCGGATGCTGCAAGGGAACATGCCCTTGAGTGCTGCGCTCCAGGGAAGGCATGTGGTACGTGGTATGCGCAGTGCCTGTTTGAGGCGTGTTTGCACCACGTGCCTGGGAGTGATGACTGCGCCGATGTGCTTGACTCGCTCATGTTCAAGGAGCAGGGGAGCGAGAAGTCCTGCTTCTGCCCGAGCGAGACGATGACACCTGACCACGTGTCGCAGACGTGCAGCCTCTGCCAGCCACACTACTACCCACTTCCTGGGCCGGGCGTAGCGGCTGCAGATGCGTGCGCGACCCGATGCACGTCAGAGGACTGTCCTGAAGAGAGCCCCTACTGCAACAGCCGGGGTGAGTGCTCGACGGCAGAGCAGATGCGTCAGCGTGAGGGGAAACACACACCGGCCCTTGCAGAGTCCGCGTGGGCGTACCACCTCCCGTCAGACAAGCACCCCTGTGCAGCTGGGAAGGCACTTGGCAGGCTTGTAGAGTTGCGTGAGGTGCTGACACCTGAGAACGTTGGCCCGCTGACGTTTGGCGACGAAGCCATCATGATTGAGGCACGTGTGCGGATGCGGAGTGCAACGAATTGGGCACGTATCGTCGACTTTGGGAACGGTGCAAAGGGGAGCGTCGTGTTCGGGCAGAGAAGGCTGTCGAAGAAGCTGGGCTTTGAGACACATTCCTTCGATGCGTGCAGCACAGCACAGGGGAGGCGGGTGAACTCATCTGTCGCATTGCCTGAGGACGAGGACGTGTGGACGTGGGTGGCGTTCACACTGACTAAGGAAGGGGTGGCGACAATGTACCACAACAACGAACCGGTGATCCAGGTGAGTGGGGTGGTGTTGCCTGAGTTTGGTACACGTGTGAAGAACTACGTGAGGACACCGAAGAAGAGAAGGGGAGATGGCTGGGACGGAGACATCGAGTACCTTACCTTCAGCACCTGCTTCGTGCACTCGCCTGTGCTCCCCTCTGAGTGGCACTTCAACCTCCCGAAAGCGAAGCACCCGTGTGTGCCTGGGGAGGTGCTGGGGCGGATCGTGCAGGTCGATGACGTGCCTCCAGGGGGCAGCGATGTTGGCCCGCTGACGTTTGGTGACGGAGCCATCATGATTGAGGCACTTGTGCAGATGCGGAATGCAACGAAGTGGGCCAGCATCATCGACTTTGGGAACGGTGCTGCGAAGGGGAGCGTCGTGTTCGGGCAGAGAAGCGTCTCGAAGAAGCTGAGCTTTGAGTCGCACCCGTTTGAGACGTGCATCACACAGAACGACACGCGGGATGTAAACTCGCGCGTCGCACTGCCTGAAGATGAGGACGCATGGACGTGGGTGGCGTTCACGTTGACAAAGGACGGAGTGGCGACGATCTACCACAACAACGAACCGGTGACGCAGGTGAGTGGGGTGGCGCTGCCTGAGTTTGGTACTCGCGTGAAGAACTACGTGCGGGGGAGCCACTCGTCAGGGGATGATGGTAAGTGGGACGGTGCGATCCGTCATCTGAGTGTGAGCACGTGTTCTGTGCCTGATGCATCTGTTATGCCCATTCCGCCTGTCGTTATTCCACAGTGAGGGTGATGAGAGATGCCTGAAGTCTGCTGGCAGAATTCAGAACGGAAGCAAAGCGTGCCACAAATATTTTATCTTGCGTTATTATTTACTGCAGCCACCCCCACCATGGGCGGCCCCCGAAGTAACATTTTACCATATTTTTTCTTCAATTGTTGTGCTTTCTCTTCTTTGGTAAAAAATATCATGGAAAGGAGTGTGGTGCCAGGCTTGAGCTTGCCACCACACATTTCTATTACAACTTGTTTGTGGTCAATGCAGTGTGCGACACGCTGTTTGTTCCACAGATGTGTAGTTATTTCCAAAACATTTTTCTAAAGGATTGTGTAGGCCTATTATTTGTAGACTCTAAGTGTGGCGTTTTGGACAGCACAATTGCCTTTGCCTTCTTTCTTATTGCCTGAAAACTGACAACATGCTGTGGTCAAAAAGTGCAGAATTCCTTCGCCAAAAAGGTAAAAGACATCTTGGTTTTTTAGGCTGTCACCCCAAAAGCTGCCTAATTTATCCTTGATTTTCAACCTTTCCATTTATGGGGATCTTCAAATGTCCCTCCTTTTTTTTTCTACCCAGCTTCCGCTCCACCACCTTTTTGCGTGCTCAGTCTGCCACACAATTTTCTAGATTGGGTCACAAACCTATTGTGCTGTGTTTGCAATCTCAGAATGAACATGGTCAGAATTCCTCTTGTGTGTTACAAATTTTCGTGTGCTCCCCTTCCCCCTCCTGTTTTATTGCAAGATGTTGTATTCAATCTTCAATACCTCTGTCTCTTTTTTTCTGCTGTGCCTCAGGCAACGCAACAAGCGACTTTGTGCAACGGTTGCCCCTCAGGTACCTTATTTTTTCCCCTCATATACAGGGCGTTCGCTATCGCCCTCGGTTTTTCAGGATCGTGGCGAAATGCCAAAATCCCTGAAATTATGTTTTTTTACTAGTGCTTAAAATAGGTCAAAAAAAAATTTTTCCCGCCGGAGAAGCTAGTTCGTGGGGGTGAATCCCTGATACTGATAGATGATAAAAAAAATGCGATTCGCGCGTGATCCCCCCACCCTTGCCCCCCCAAAACAAAGTGCTATCACAGCTGAACTTTTCTGTTACGAACAGCAGTAAAACGCCGGAGAATTTCTTCAATCTCCCCGTCACTGAGGGTGTCTCTGTGCTGTTTTATCAAACAGATGTACAAAAGAGAGTCATCCGTCATGTGAGACTTCAATCTTGTTTTGATTATTTTCAATAAACTAAAACGCCTCTCTGCCTCCACCGAGGTTGAAGGTAGCGTTGACACGAGCAGTGATACCTTCCGTAACAGGGGGAACGGGGCACCTTCAGCAGACTGCAGGAACTTGAGGAGGGAGCGGGAGTGCTGGGGTAACTTCCTCTCACGTAGTACGATCCGCAGACACCGCCATTCCAAAGCCAGGGCACCTTGTCCTCCGTCCAACACTGCGCGCCCAGTCCTCGCCCTCTCGGTGTATTCGGTTGAAGAGTACTGCGGATAGGAGGTGTTATCAATCTTGTTGAACTGTTTGAAGTGGATATGAGTGCCCGAGCAGTAGCGCTTCTCTATCGCGCTGATCTGCTCTTCACCGTACGCCTGGTCCGCCGTCCAGTTCCGCACGTCGAAGACGGCGAACTGCGCGATCTCCTTGTTGTTGGAGAATCGCTGTTCCAGCGTCTTGATGACGGCGCCACAGTAAGGCGCCCCCACAGTTTCGTGGAACAAGGCAAGCGTGTTTGTTTTGTTCACTTGCTGGTGCGGAAACACGTCCTGGTACCGACCAGGGAACGTGTGGTACGCGCCGTAGGCGCTTGCCGTGTCCTGCAGCATGCGGAACTTGGCAATCGTGCTCTGGATGTAAGCACAGGTCTCAAGGATGTTTAAGTCCTTGGCCTGTAAATCCATCGACAGCCCGTTGAGCAAGCCCAACATGGTGTCGAGCATCGCCACCATCCCGAAGAAGCTCCGGTCACTCAGTTGCTTCAAAAGTGACTGCTCTGTCGGTCCCAAGTGCTCCACTTTTTTGAGGTACGCAATCAGCACAGGGAGTTGGGAGTTGAGTGTGTGGACAGCGTTCCCCTGAGTCAACCAGCGGGTCTCGGTGGGGGCAGCCAGCTCGTCTTGGTTGATCACATCACTCAATTCCCTCAGCATCTCACGGAACCCTTCATGGTGTTTGTTGTGCGTGTACAAAAATACCCAGACAGAACGCAATAAGTTGAGAAAACGGTCGACACTTGGCACCTCCTTTGCAGCGTCACCGCATGCAAGGTTCAAGAGGTGGCAATGGCACCACATCTCTATCGCCGACGGACCCCACCAGTACCGGAGCTGCTTTGCCAGACCTGCATGTTTGCCGAGCATGTTGGCTGCTCCATCCAACGCAACCCCGTCGAACCAGACGTTGGGGTTATCTGACACCTCAGCGGCGTCGTGAAACCGCAAACCCAACTTGTCAACGATCTTGCGGATGTGGGTGGAATATCCCTGTGCCGATCTGTCCCGGATCTCGCTCATGTCCACGAGTCGCTCCTGTGGTTCACTATCATGTACAAAGCGGAGAACGATGACACACTGTTCCTTCCGGGCCACATCCTTCGTCGAGTCCGCGATCAGGCCAACCCTTCCACTTGTCACTGCATCGGCGGCAATGCCCGACAACAACGTCTCCCCGATTGCCTTCATCCACTCAGTGATGGATTGGGCAGAGAAGTAGTGCACATCACCCGCCAGCCACTCACGCATCCTCTTACACTGCAGCTCATCGACAAAAAAGGAGAGGTGTTTCAGCAGCTTGCTGACCGGAATGCCTATCTTGACGCAGTGAAATATGGTCTTCACCAGGGTGGTCATGTTCTCACGGGACTGACGAGCGGTCTCTTCTGCGTTCTTTGCCATAAGAGTGGCGAGGCTGCCGCTGCTGAGGTGTCCTTCTTCTTGGGCGTGTCTCCCGAAGTCGCGCTTGAACTGCGTCGCGTTCGTGAACACGTATGCGCAGTTAGCGCAGAACACGCGACCGTCGGCCCACTTCAGCCAAGGCCACGTGGACTTGTGGCGCTCAAGCGTGGCCACGTTAACACCCATTACCTTGAGCTTGGGACTGGCGTCTTCTCCTCCTTCCTCCTCGTCTGACACAATGTCGATCACGACGGGGATGCGTGCTTCGGGCTCCGTCCCTCCGAAGTCATCCCCATCGTCCCACACGATGTCCGTGAGGGGAGGTGCCTCCACGCGGGCACGCTTCGTACCCTGTGACCGGGCCCTGCTGCTGCTCCTCTTCCCGGTTGTCGGTGTCACGGCTGCTGCTGCTGCTGCAGGGGCTGTTGGTTGAGGGACTGGAGTGAGTGCTGCTGGTTGAACTGCTGCTGGTGCAGGGGCTGCTGGCTGCTGGTTGTTGTCGAAGTCGGTTGCGATGCGGCGGAGAGCGGAGAGCGTCAGGTAGTCCGGGCCTGAGGGGGGACCGAAGTCCAGGCCGCGCAGCACAAACTGTGCTTCTGCCTCCTTCCTCTTCCACCCCGCATAGTTGCGGTTAATGGTGGGTGCCCTCACCGCCCTTCCCCACAGGGTCTGCTGCTTTGGCCCCATTTTTATTAAAAGACTGTTGCGGGCAGGTTTGCGGATGATTTATTTAAAAAAATCGATTTTTTGGTCAAATCCCCTCTGGTGGTGAGGGGGTGGGTAGTGTGTGTGGGTGTGGGTGGCGCACATCTCTATAGTAAAGACTAAAAAACTAAGGTTTTTTAGGATTTTGAGTACAGTGGAAACAAGCAATACAAAAAGTAGGGTGGTGGGGAGGCATCTGTTTTTTTTTTGTTTTTTTTTTTTTTGAAAACTTGGTAGTGTAGCCACCCTAGAGTGTGCTCCACTATTTTTTTTTTATTTTATTTTTTTTTTTAGGGTGAAAGTCAAATGTATACACATATACATTTGACTTATAGGCAGCACACAAGTAAAAAATCACCCCAAAAAACCCTGCCGACCCCCCCTCCGGGGGGGTCGGCAGAGTTCGCCCCCCCTTTTTTTTTTTTTTTTTTTTTTTCTTTTTTTTTTTTTTTTTTTATTTATTTTATTAAGGGCTTCGCCCCGGTGGGGCGAAGCCCTGGGGCGAAATAAAAAGTAATTTTTTTAGAAAAAAATTAATTTAACGAAAAAAAATTTTTTTCGCCCCGTGGCGAACGCCCTGCTCATATACATCTGTGATGCGCCTTATTTTCGTCGGGAATATAATAATTCTCTAGAAGATTAGTTATTGATCGCACTGCATTATTATTATTTTTTTTTAAATTTAAATTTTTTAGTCTGATTATAATGTACCGCTTTTTCAACCCCATCCGGACCCACGTTGCGTCACGTTGCGCCCACACCACGAATATCTAATTTCGACTAAATTTTGGAAGAGAAAAAAAAAACAAAAACAAAACGTTTCCCCTCTCTCTACATGCGCCACTCACTGTGGTGCTTGGTTATCAGTTCTCGGAGAGTTACTAATGTCTCAGATTTCTCAGTTAGAAAGAAGAGTGCAGAGGTACTTCGCGAACAGATCCTATCATTGTTGCCTTTTTCCCCCCCCCCTTGTTTTTCCCGTTTCACTTTTTGTATATTTTATTACTTTGTAAAGTAGGGAAGTGTCTCGCGTCTGTGTCAATCACTCAATAGTGCCACATCTACAGCCGTAGTTTGCATTGCACACGAGCGCCCACGACCAGCCACTATCGCTCCTTTCTTATTTCTTATTTCTTTTGTTGTGGCGGACGGGCTTGCGGTGGTGGACGACACCCGCATCGTGGTGGTGGTGAAGCCGAGGAGAATGCAGGTGTGCTCTCTCTCTCTCTCTCTGTCGGGGACTCCTACCACCACAGATGGCATGCGTGTCACCCCTCCATTGCAACTGCCTCAACTGCCTTTCATGATATCTCAACCCTTGTTTCCCTATTATTACTCATGCAAGTGTGCCACCCCTTACTTGTGTTCGTTTCCCCTCTCTCTACATGCGCCACTCACTGTGGTGCTTGGTTATCAGTTCTCGGAGAGTTACTAATGTCTCAGATTTCTCAGTTAGAAAGAAGAGTGCAGAGGTACTTCGCGAACAGATCCTATCATTGTTTTTTTTTCCCCCTTCTTTTTCCCCACTTTTTTGGTGCTCCTGATAACCCCATTTTGCGTACTTGTTGCGCACTTTGTGCACGAAAAAAATACAGGAATACCCTATATTGCGTACTTGTTACGTACTTGATATTTTTTATTTCAGGAGCACCCTTTTTGTATATTTTTATTACTGTAAAGTAGGGAAGTGTCTCGCGTCTGTGTCAATCACTCAATAGTGTCATATCAACAGCCGTTAGTTTGCATTGCACACGACCAGCCACTATCGCTCCTTTCTTATTTTTTGTTGTTCACCCTCAGTCCCATTCCCCAGCACAATTTCCCACACAATCCTTCACCCCTGTAGGTCACAGGGTGAAGGAAGGAAAAGTATTGAAATCGGGACATGGGTGTTCCACTCATGTCCCTTCGCGCACTTCGGTACCATCCTAGTGCTTTTTATTGTTATTTTTTGAGCATGATGCAAGCAGGACGGGATGCCCCCTTCAGTTGAGCAAGGCGCCCCCTAAGTCTCACTTAGCGTGCTCTCTTGCGTTGCTTGAAGGGCGGGAGGTGTGTCTTGTTCGAAACTCACATTTTTCGTTCATTGCCCATTGATTCAAACTTCCCCTATAATGTTTGAATGTGTGACAAACGACAAAAGAACTGGATACTTTGTTAGCTACTTCCCTACGCCCCCACTCAACCACAAATGGCCATATTCTGCGCAAGAAGTACCCTCACTAGGCATCAACCGCCCAACCACACATTCCAGAGAGACACAGCTCCTTCTTGTCCCACGACTTGGCACCACTCTAGCCTAAGGGGCACTTGACACGCGCAAGGTTGGAACATGATTCGGAGTTGGTATTGGAGGAGCGGCAGAAGTGCAAAGGAGAAGTTCTTGTGTTCCAAACACATTGAAATGGACATCATGCCTCGTGGCACTGTGCAGTGACCGTTTTTTGAGTTTTTAGTTCGTACCTACCACACACACCTTTATATCACAGATTCAACAGTTTTTTTCTTGTACTTGGAAAGCGGCACACGATGTTGCGCACCCTTGTGGGTTTGGCGATGCTGTGGACAGTTCGAGTTGCTCCGGAGATTGGCAGTGCAAGGGCAAGCAGAAATGTATCTCCATTACTGGTGGGAGCACTAAAAAATGCTGGTGTCCTGGCATAATAGATACTCCTCGGGTCTTATGGAGAGGAGACGAATGTAACTGCACGTTGCGAGAGAAGATGCAGATGGCAGCGGAGGAGGACGTGCAGCAGGTGGAGGACGACGAGGATGTGGTTGTGGTTGCTGTGCAGAAGAAGGAGGTGGCAGCAGTTGTGCGCGAGGAGGACAGTGAGGGTGTGACTGCCCTGCGGAACATGGGGTTCGACGTCACTGCAGACGTGCGTGCTGTGCTTGAGAGACACAATGGAGATGTTGCAGCTGTTTTGGAGGAGATGATGTGATTTGTTCTTGTCTGTGCATCTGGCGACACCCTGTCTGATAGTTTGCAGATGACCAGCATAAGAAAACAACAACGGCAATCCATGTTGTAAGAACATGCAAAAGGTGATATGGTACAAGAACATATGCCGCAGCCTCCCAGATGAGTGCAGCGTGTGTGTGTGTGTGTGTGTCCAGCAGAATTATATGTTTCAACTCAATCCACTTTTCATGTGATGACCTCGTTGGGTGTAGTGCAGCTGCCACACGAGTGGTCTTCACTATCCTGAGGTGGCTTTGCATGATTTTGTTTGCGGACACACACAACAAAGCTGCGTGCTGGTGATGCTGCTGTGGCGTACTGCGCTGCCTTCGGGTGGGTGTGGTGCGGGTTTTTGTTTTTTTGGTAGTTGTTTCCTTTTCCCTCGTGCATTTTGTTTGGCGCTCGTTTTTGCTTTAGTTCCTTGTCCTTCTTGCAAGCATTTTTTTTAAATACTAACAAACGCAATCATAAATCAACGCTATTCTCGCCTGAAATTTCGGTGGTTCGTGCAAGTTTCGCGTATGGTTTTTGATGTTTTGATTTTTTATCCTACCGGGCACAGCACCGTTCTTGGCTGTTCTATCGTAACAAAACACTAGCCAGACACGAGGGTTCGACTGTGGCCTTGCAGCGTTTATTTTCGTTTTTTTTCTTCAAATGTCGTTGCAAAAGAATTTCTCGAAAACAACAAAGTATTAGTGTTTCTTTGATACAACCAACACCCACACTGCTCTCTACCGCCACCCGTAAACAGATTAGTAATACACCAAAACTCAAAGTTCTGCACCAAGACAACCATGATGCTCCGCAACTTAGCACCGCTTCTGCTGTGCGCCACTGCGCACGGCGCGATTTACTCGCAATACTCCCTGGACGAACCGACAGTGACAGACAAGTTTGGCCTGACAAACTCTGACAAGAATATCCTTCTTGGCTCAGGAGACAACGCTGTCTGTGGCAGTTCGTACCACATGAAGGCCAACGACTTCATCACTCTTGGCAGTTCGAACGGTGCCCCAACTGGTAACGTCGACTTCTCTGTCGGTGGGTATGTGAAGCCCGTGACTCTTGCCAACCGTGCGCTGTTTGCCATCGGTGGAAACTTCAAGGACACCGATGGCTCCGTCGGCAACTGGGGTGCGTGGGTTATGGTTGACTCGAAGGGTTCTCTGAGTGTGCGCACACTGAAGTTGAACCAGAAGAGCTCTGCCACCATTGTGGTTGGGAAGTGGTCGCAGGTTCTGCTCACGTACACCGCTTCTGAGACTGTGTTGCGTCTGTGGGTTGATGGCGTGCTTGCTCTCTCCCACGAGGTGACGATGGACCTGCGCAAGAACTCGAGGTACGGTGGAATGGCTATTGGTGAGTACCACCTGGGTGGGTCTCCTTGGGGCCGTGGTGGTGAGTACTTCATGGACCACGTCAGCTTCGCAAACACTGTGTTGACTTCAACGGAGGCACGGGCACCTTGTGTGGGAATCTACTCTCAGTACTCCCTGGACGGACCGACGGTGACAGACAAGTTTGGCCTGACAAACTCTGACAAGAAAATCCTTCTTGGCTCAGGAGACAACGCTGTCTGTGGCAGTTCGTACCACATGAAGGCCAACGACTTCATCACTCTTGGCAGTTCGAACGGTGCCCCAACTGGTAACGTCGACTTCTCTGTCGGTGGGTATGTGAAGCCCGTGACTCTTGCCAACCGTGCGCTGTTTGCCATCGGTGGAAACTTCAAGGACACTGATGGCTCCGTCGGCAACTGGGGTGCGTGGGTTATGGTTGACTCGAAGGGTTCTCTGAGTGTGCGCACACTGAAGTTGAACCAGAAGAGCTCTGCCACCATTGTGGTTGGGAAGTGGTCGCAGGTTCTGCTCACGTACACCGCTTCTGAGACTGTGTTGCGTCTGTGGGTTGATGGTGTGCTTGCTCTCTCCCACGAGGTGACGATGGACCTGCGCAAGAACTCGAGGTACGGTGGAATGGCTATTGGTGAGTACCACCTGGGTGGGTCTCCTTGGGGCCGTGGTGGTGAGTACTTCATGGACCATGTCAGCTTCTCGAAGTTTGTGATGACCGAGAAGGACGCACGTGCACCGTGCCTGAACGCACCCCCGACATCAGCACCACCAACACCTGCCCCTGCAACATCTGCACCTCCTACGTCAGCACCCCCGACAAGCGCACCGCCAACATCGGCACCGCCTACATCCGCTCCCCCGACTTCCGCACCACCCACTTCCGCACCGCCGACACCTTCCCCGACTCCAGTGTGCACAGACGGAACAGGATGGACGGACAGCCACGGACACATGTGTGCGTTCTACATCCTGAGTGCTGTGCGCGACGCTCTGTACAACGAGACTCTCGGAGGCATCTTCTCCACTTGGACTGGCGACGACCCGTGCGTGTGGGGTGGTGTTGAGTGTTACGACGGAGAGTTTGTGTTCCGCCTGAACCTTGCAAATGCGGAAACTCTGGCAGCAGTTGTTCCGGACCTGTCCCGCCTCACGCGCATGGTTGAGTTGAACGTGCGTGGCACCCAGATCACTGGCTTTGCTGCACTCCCCGCATCTCTGCTGGACCTTGACTTCTCGTTCACGCAGATCAACGGACCGATGCCTTCCGCTGCCACCACTGCAAAGAGGTACGTTGGTGCACGCAGTGCTGGACTTACAGGTGAGCTCCCAGACTTCCTGGACGGCATGCGCGAGATTGACGTAAGCTTCAACAGCATGGAGGGTCCGTTCCCTTCCCTGCCTGCCGACCTGATAAACTTCATTGCACAGAACAACAAGTTCACTGGCCCGCTCCCTGAGTGCGAGAGCTGCATTCGCGTTCTAGTGAACAACAACGAGCTGACAGGATCTCTGCGTGCCTACCCGAACCTGTGGACGGGACACTTCCAGTACAACTTCCTGAGCGGTGGACTGGACCTGTCCCTGTCACCCACAGCCACGTACATCGACGTGACACGCAACATGCTGACCGGCACTCTGACGAACCTTCAGGACGCAGGGCTGAAGATCCAGACGCTGAAGCTCGGACACAACGAGTTTTCGGGCAGTTTCCCGTTTGCACCTGTGTCGCCTGGACGCGTGCTCCTGCTGCTTGAAGTGAACTACAACCAGCTGACGGGTGCCGAGCCCTCTGTGCACGAAGCGGATCTGGTTGCAGCTTCAGTGGTGCACGACCACAACAGCTTTGGTATGTGAACTAGCATCTTTATTTCAACACATCTCCACCCGACCTCCACCTCACAGATCAGCTTTGATCGACTACCGTTTTTACGCTGTCTGAATATTGTTTCCTTTTCACACCCTTCCCTGACCCTCATTCATCTCTGTAGCACTGTGCAGGGTCCAGTGTTTTTGTAAGTAGCCTTAAGTGGCAGCCGGGTGCGCCTGTTTATTCAACCCAGCGTATCAGGTGCCCCAGGTTGTTGTCTAAGATTGCTATGTCGCGACGCTTTTGTGCTGTAGTTCTGACCCCTTTAATGGGGCTCTCAGAAGGACGGTGCATGGTGTCAAGACAAGTAGAGATCGCTTATGTTTTATTTTGCCCTGATGGTGGACAGAAGTACGCTTTAATGCGTTTCATCCGCTCCAGTGCCATTGTGGCATTTGAGTGTCCCCTGCCTGGTGCCCTTCCCTCCCTTCCCTCCCTCTGTGTTCTAGCATGTATTGTGTCCCCCATTTTTCAAGTTGCAGACATTGTTTGCTCTTGATATTGCGCCGCTCATCCTTTAGCTTTATCTGACACTTGTGCACCCCGCAGGTATCAAATTTTTGTTTTTGTTTTTCTCTTATTCGTTCCGCTTTGAGCAGCATGTGAACGTCTCATCTAAAAATCACAGTCTGGAACGATGCCATGCAAGTTCTCTGCAATGTCTGCGACTATGGATAGACATCGTCACAGTTTCTCTGAACGCCCGTTCTCTTTCTTTTTCTTCAAAACCGACGCAAGGGTTAATTTGGAGTGCCAAACTGATCTCTGTGGTCTCTCACGCTTCAGTAACATATTTCGAAACATTCATGTAAACTTAGTTGTACATCTGTTCTCTTACGCACGATGCGGTAGACAGGCAAGTAACACTGCCCCCTACCAAGCTGCGTTGGAACAAGTCTTTTCACAACAACGCACAGCTGTGCGTTTACTCTGTTAAGAGGCAGGTACGTTGTTCATGAAATACAGCTCTTTTGTTACTGGTCTTCCCCAAATCACTGATTTTCTCTCTTCAAGACATGAAAAAGAAATCCTAAAAAACCTTAGTTTTTTAGTCTTTACTATAGAGCGTTTGCCACCCACCCACCCTCACCATCCAGGGGGATTTGACCAAAAAATCCTAAAAAACCTTAGTTTTTTAGTCTTTACTAAAGAGATGTGTGCCACCCCTCCACAACACACCCCCACACACCCTCACCATCCAGGGGGATTTGACCAAAAAATCGATTTTTTTAAATAAATAGTTGCTCTTCCAAAAGTGAATTTTTTGGGCTTAACGTGTTGTTTGGGGGTATTGAGGCCCAAAAAAAATTTTTTTTTCAGTCGTGTTCAGAAAATGGACTGCCAAATGACATGTGGCATTCGGCCAAAAATCAGCTTTTTTGGTCATTTTTACCTTGTAAAACATGACACTTGTGGCATGCTTCCCAGCACAGGAAAGTGCATTGAAAAACCTGAAAAAACACATGTAATATGTGATGGTCAAAAGTGCAAGATTCCTTCGTTAATGAACTTTTTGAGTACCAGTTATACCTGGGGAATATGGTCAGATCACTCTTTTGACCATCTTGCGTTTACCACAAAAACACCTCTTTTTACCAGGCCACTTTTCACCTGAAAAGCCAGTTCATGAAGGCACAAGTGAAGTTTTATTGTACACGTTACCGCGAGCGGGCGCGCGAAGCGCGCACGCGAGCGCCCCGTGGGAAGCGAATAGCGGACCACCTGCCCAGTGCGTGAGGTGCATACAAAAAAAAACCACCTGTAAAAAAAGAGAGGTCCTCATCACGTTTCCATGGAGGTGTCACACAAGAACGACAGGTTTTTTAGCCCGTCACCAAATCGATTTTTTTTAAATAAATAGTTGCTTGCGGATGCCGTCCTCCAGGAGACGTTGCGGCTCGGTTGCGGATCTCAACACACGGGTTCGCAATGTTGAATGTGGTTCTCGCAAGCTCGTACCGTTGATCCAGCTGGGCGTACTCACGGAGCTGGTCCTTCGGCATGGGTTTGAGTGTCCAGAGTGTCCCCAGTCATCAGCCTGATGACGTTGTTCAGCGGCTCAAACATCGAGGATGGGATGATTGCAAGCACCGTCCGCACCGTCGACAAGCTTCCTACTGTAGTACTCTCCGACGGTCAAGCGAGTGTGCCTCGAGCGTGCACTCTGATGAGGGGGACCTCCATTATTGACGCAAGCTTCAGGAATGTGGAGCGGATCTCGATGACGAGGGAGGGATCACGCTTGATCTTCTCCTGGAGCAAGGGGATGTAGCTGTGAAGCAGGGATACGCCGGAGGTGTACAGCAGGACCACGCAGAAATAAGTTCTAAAAAACCTTAGTTTTTTAGTTTTTACTTTAGAGGTGTGCGCCACCCACACCCACACACACCCACACATGGGGCCATATTCTGAGCAAGAATTACCCCTACTAGTTATCAAACACCCACACACACCCTCACCAACTAGTTGGTTGCACACCCACCCTCACCACCATAGACTGGAAAACACCAAAAAACACAAAAAATAGTTGCACATCAGAAAAAATGTACATTTTATAGTCGTGTTATATGGAGATATTGAGGCCTGAAAAACTACTTTTTTTCAGTCCTAACCTGATACCCTTCATGTTAGTGACACTTGCCATTCAGCCAAAAATCAGCTTTTTCGGTCATTTTTTCCTTAAAAACACATGTAATGTGTGGTGGTCAAAAGTTCAAGATTCCTTCGCCAATTCATTTTTTGAGTACAAGTTATACCTGGGGAATATGGTCAGATCACTCTTCAGACCAGCTGGCGTTTGCCACAAAAACACCACTTTTTCAACAGGCCACTTTTTGGCCTGAAGAACCACTTCATGCAGGGCACCACCAGCCGGCCATACGTCTGGGCAGGGCAGTGAAACTGGACAGTACGCACACTCCAGGTCAGATTTAAATGTGACACACATTTTCTTGTCTCAACAACGATTCACGGTTCGGTCCTGAGTCTCCTCCCCACCACTCTTCAGGTTGCACATAAACAAAGCGGCGATGGCTGCTTTTGACGATCCGTTGACCATGGGTGTGGACGGTGTGAAGGTGGGGAGCAAGTTGCGGCCTTTGACACAACCGCACGGGGTGCAAGCAGAAGGTGCGAAGGCTTGCGCTGCATTGGATGTGAGCGGGAAGCTGAAGTCTGTGATTACAAGCATTATATTGCACAGCATCCTTGCACAGCATCCTTGCACAGCATCCTTGCACAGCATCCTTGCACAGCATCCTTGCACAGCATCCTTGCACAGCATCCTTGCACAGCATCCTTGCACAGCATCCTTGCACAGCATCCTTGCACAGCATCCTTGCACAGCATCCTTGCACAGCATCCTTGCACAGCATCCTTGCACAGCATCCTTGCACAGCATCCTTGCACAGCATCCTTGCACAGCATCCTTGCACAGCATCCTTGCACAGCATCCTTGCACAGCATCCTTGCACAGCATCCTTGCACAGCATCCTTGCACAGCATCCTTGCACAGCATCCTTGCACAGCATCCTTGCACAGCATCCTTGCACAGCATCCTTGCACAGCATCCTTGCACAGCATCCTTGCACAGCATCCTTGCACAGCATCCTTGCACAGCATCCTTGCACAGCATCCTTGCACAGCATCCTTGCACAGCATCCTTGCACAGCATCCTTGCACAGCATCCTTGCACAGCATCCTTGCACAGCATCCTTGCACAGCATCCTTGCACAGCATCCTTGCACAGCATCCTTGCACAGCATCCTTGCACAGCATCCTTGCACAGCATCCTTGCACAGCATCCTTGCACAGCATCCTTGCACAGCATCCTTGCACAGCATCCTTGCACAGCATCCTTGCACAGCATCCTTGCACAGCATCCTTGCACAGCATCCTTGCACAGCATCCTTGCACAGCATCCTTGCACAGCATCCTTGCACAGCATCCTTGCACAGCATCCTTGCACAGCATCCTTGCACAGCATCCTTGCACAGCATCCTTGCACAGCATCCTTGCACAGCATCCTTGCACAGCATCCTTGCACAGCATCCTTGCACAGCATCCTTGCACAGCATCCTTGCACAGCATCCTTGCACAGCATCCTTGCACAGCATCCTTGCACAGCATCCTTGCACAGCATCCTTGCACAGCATCCTTGCACAGCATCCTTGCACAGCATCCTTGCACAGCATCCTTGCACAGCATCCTTGCACAGCATCCTTGCACAGCATCCTTGCACAGCATCCTTGCACAGCATCCTTGCACAGCATCCTTGCACAGCATCCTTGCACAGCATCCTTGCACAGCATCCTTGCACAGCATCCTTGCACAGCATCCTTGCACAGCATCCTTGCACAGCATCCTTGCACAGCATCCTTGCACAGCATCCTTGCACAGCATCCTTGCACAGCATCCTTGCACAGCATCCTTGCACAGCATCCTTGCACAGCATCCTTGCACAGCATCCTTGCACAGCATCCTTGCACAGCATCCTTGCACAGCATCCTTGCACAGCATCCTTGCACAGCATCCTTGCACAGCATCCTTGCACAGCATCCTTGCACAGCATCCTTGCACAGCATCCTTGCACAGCATCCTTGCACAGCATCCTTGCACAGCATCCTTGCACAGCATCCTTGCACAGCATCCTTGCACAGCATCCTTGCACAGCATCCTTGCACAGCATCCTTGCACAGCATCCTTGCACAGCATCCTTGCACAGCATCCTTGCACAGCATCCTTGCACAGCATCCTGGTATCTAAGGTGCACAGGGGGCGGCTTTTTTTGGTTCCCGAAACCCTGCCGAAACCTCCCGGAAGTGGTTTTGGATATGGTGCACAGTTTTTTTTATCCAGTTCTTGGTGCACAGGGGGCATTTCACCCCTGAAGTGTGTGAGGTCCTTACAAAAAAAACCACCTGTAAAAAAAGGTGAGGTCCTCATCACGTTTCCATGGAAGTGTCACACAAGAACGACAGGTTTTTTAGCCCGTCACCAAATTTAATGGGGTTCATTTTTTTTTAAGGGGTTCATTTTTTTTTAAGGGGTTCATTTTTTTTTACACAAAAAACTATGTTAAGACGAAATCCTACCGATGTGCCTACATGGGGCGTCCCCCGTCAGTAGTGCGCCAGATGAGGGGCACGAAGCGAAATGCGGTGAAAGGTGCAGGCCTGTTTTGCAGCAGGTCTGGAGAGTTGTGGCAACTCGTCTGCTGAGCGTGTGAAGTATCAAGGCAGAGGTTCGCTGTTCAAGTAAAACCTACCCTGGTCATCCTCTGCCTGTCTTGGTTTCTGTCGTGATTGTTTGTGTTTGTGGGCGGGATCAGATGGGTGGAGGGTGTTTACTTTGTGTTTAGCTCGGAGAAGTGGCTTACCCGCCCACTCTCTGTTATTTATTCAGTGTCATTTTTTCATTCATCCCCAAAGTTTGTAGACAGAGTCAAGACCACCTTGGCCAAAAGGGTTTTTTCACCACACTTTTCTTTTGCTTCCATTCGTGGAAGCGTTTGCTTTTCTTCTGTTCCTGGCCTGACGTGTGTTCAACAGGTGTGCTATTTTTACCAAGTGGAATCCATTTTTCTTTTTCCAGGGGAGGCACTAAAACAAACCATTCTGCAGACAACAAAGCAAAGGCAATGTGTTTTTTATTCTCCCTTCCCTTCTTTTAAGTAAGGAGGATTAGGTCTTCTTTTTTTCCTTTTTTTGCCCCAGAAGTGTGACGCCTGTGTATTCAAATTGATCAAAAAGAATAAAAAACAAACACATAATGCAGTTTCTTGTTTTGTATAAAACTCTGTTGGCTCTACCGTACTCTTCGCCCGCCTTTTATACAAAACTTGAAACACCGACCATTTTTGGTCATCATTTTTTCCTTTTCATTTTTCCATTTCCTTTTTCCTTTTCCATTTCCTGTTCATTTTATTGTCTTTATTGTCTTCTCCATTTCTTCCTTTTTCCTTTCTATTCTCATAAAAAACTAGTCCAAGTACAAAAAAGAGAAAAAAAAAAAAAAAAAAAAAAAAAAAAGGGTGCACAGGGGGCTTTTCGGGGGTCCCGAAATAGGGTGCACAGGGGGCGCAAAAGTATGCCCCATATGACTTTTACAGGTATTTTGGGTCCCGTACACAGTTTTCACAGCACACACAGAAAAACACAGAAAAACACAGAAAAACACAGTATTCACAGTATACACAGTATACACAGTATACACAGTATACACAGTATACACAGTATACACAGTATACACAGTATACACAGTATACACAGTATACACAGTATACACAGTATACACAGTATACACAGTATACACAGTTTTCACAGTATACACAGTATACACAGTATACACAGTATACACAGTATACACAGTATACAAACCTTCTCTCAGTAGGGAAGCATGGTACACGTGAAAACACCTAAGTGCCCAGCCCACCAAAACAACAACCAGTTGACACAAGCCAGATATTTATTTCGGGTTTGCAGGTTTGCAGATAACTCAACCAGTTAAGTAACCCCCAAGAACCCTATTTTTCTTCTTTTCTGTACTTGGTCTATTTTTTTATGAGAATAGAAAGGAAAAGGGAAAAAATGGAGAAGATAATAAAGACAATAAAATGAACAGGAAAATGGAAATGGAAAAAAGGATGACCAAAAAAGGTCGGGTTTAGAATAAAAGGTGGATGAAGAGCTTACCAAGATTCTTACCTTATCAACCACACCAACCACACAAGCACCAGCCGGATAATGCAACCTGGAACCACTCTGTAACTGACCCCCGAGAACCCTATCAACCACACCAGCCGGATAACGCAACCTAGAACCCGCAAACCCGCGCACCCGCAAACCCGCAAACCCGCACAACCACCAGCCAGATAACGTAACCTAGAACCAGAAAACGCAACCTAGAACCAGCAGGTTCCCGCGCACCCGCACCCACCAGCTGGCTTATCGACCACACCAGCCAGATAACGTTGCCCGAACCCCGCACACCCGCACAACCACACCAGCCGGATACCGCTGCCCGAACCCCGCGCACCCGCACCACCACACCAGCCGGATAACGCAACCTAGAACCCGCAAACCCGCGCACCCGCAAACCCGCAAACCCGCACAACCACCAGCCAGATAACGTAACCTAGAACCAGAAAACGCAACCTAGAACCAGCAAGTTCCCGCGCACCCGCACCCACCAGCCGGCTTATCGACCACACCAGCCAGATAACGCTGCCCGAACCCCGCGCACCCGCACAACCACACCAGCCGGATAACACAACCTAGAACCCGCAAACCCGCGCACCCGCAAACCCGCAAACCCGCACAACCACCAGCCAGATAACGTAACCTAGAACCAGCAGGTTCCCGCGCACCCGCACCCACCAGCCGGCTTATCGACCACACCAGCCGGATAACATTGCCCGAACCCCGCGCACCCGCACAACCACACCAGCCAGATTACACAACATAGAACGCGCAAATACTCGCAAATATCAGTTATACAGTGCACGAACCAGCTAAGTTACTGAACCCCGGGAAGACTGGATCCGGTGCACAGGGTGCCTTTTTGACAAAAATCCGGTGCACAGGGGGCGCCTAAGTGAAAAATCGGTGCACAGGGGGCGTATCCTCGGAAAATCCGGTGCACAGGGGGCGCCCAAAAACGGTGCACAGGGGGCGTCTTTGAACGGTGCACAGGGGGCGCCTAAAATCCGGTGCACAGGGGGCGCCCCAAAAACGGTGCACAGGGGGCGTGTCAAAACGGTGCACAGGGGGCGCCCGGCTATGAAATCACGGGTAAAACGCCCCCTGTGCACCGGATTTTTGGGCGCCCCCTGTGCACCGTTTTGGGGTGCGCCCCCTGTGCACCGGAGTGGCCAGCATCCTTGCACAGCATCCTTGCACAGCATCCTTGCACAGCATCCTTGCACAGCATCCTTGCACAGCATCCTTGCACAGCATCCTTGCACAGCATCCTTGCACAGCATCCTTGCACAGCATCCTTGCACAGCATCCTTGCACAGCATCCTTGCACAGCATCCTTGCACAGCATCCTTGCACAGCATCCTTGCACAGCATCCTTGCACAGCATCCTTGCACAGCATCCTTGCACAGCATCCTTGCACAGCATCCTTGCACAGCATCCTTGCACAGCATCCTTGCACAGCATCCTTGCACAGCATCCTTGCACAGCATCCTTGCACAGAATCCTTGCACAGCATCCTTGCACAGCATCCTTGCACAGCATCCTTGCACAGCATCCTTGCACAGCATCCTTGCACAGCATCCTGGTATCTAAGGTGCACAGGGGGCGGATTTTTTTGGTTCCCGAAACCCTCCCAAAACCTCCCGGAAGTGGTTTTGGATATGGTGCACAGTTTTTTTTATCCAGTTCTTGGTGCACAGGGGGCATTTCACCCCTGAAAAAGGGTGCACAGGGGGCTTTTTGGGGGTCCCGAAATAGGGTGCACAGGGGGCGCAAAAGTATGCCCCATATGACTTTTACAGATATTTTGGGTCCCGTACACAGTTTTCACAGCACACACACTGCACTGGATGTAGATAAAAAAAGCGAGCCTAGGGCTAAGTTGAACAACACAAAAAAAAAAAAAAAAAAAAAAAAAAAAAAAAAAAAACCCCCAAACAACACGTTAAGCCCAAAAAATTCACTTTTGGATGAGCAACTATTTATTTAAAAAAATCGATTTTTTGGTCAAATCCCCTCTGGTGGTGAGGGGGTGTGTGTGTGTGTGTGTGGGTGTGTGTGTGTGGGGGTCTCTTTAGGATAAAATATGGGGGGAAAGGTCTTTTTTGGTTAATAGCGCCGAAAAAACGGCAGCGAGGTATGTGGTCATGAGGGCGAGACTGGGGAAACACAACACAAAATACTGATGAAGGTGGTGGTGAGATTTCCCCGTAACGTCCTCAACCAACCTTGCCGAAGCAAGTGGTAAGCAATAACAACAAAAGGGCACGTAGCAATAGAGAAATGGTACGCGCAAAAAAAAAAAAAAATATATCCATAGCGAAAAAGGGGGAGGGGGAAAAGACTTTCTTATTCGCGACATATTTTATCCTAGAGACCCCCCTGGCGTAGCAAAGCTACTTAAACAAGTTTACAGTATGTGGGTGTGTAGTGTGTGTGGTGTGGGTGGCGCACATCTCTATAGTAAAGACTAAAAAACTAAGGTTTTTTAGGATTTTTTGGTCAAATCCCCTCTGGTGGTGAGGGGGTGTGTGTGTGTGTGTGTGTGGGTGTGTGTGGGTGTGCTGTGTGTGGGTGTGTAGTGTGTGTGGTGTGGGTGGCGCACATCTCTATAGTAAAGACTAAAAAACTAAGGTTTTTTAGGATTTTTGGCCGAATGCCACATGTCATTTGGCAGTCCAATTTCTGAACACGACTGAAAAAAAATTTTTTTTTGGGCCTCAATACCCCCAAACAACACGTTAAGCCCAAAAAATTCACTTTTGGATGAGCAACTATTTATTTAAAAAAATCGATTTTTTGGTCAAATCCCCCCTGGTGGTGAGGGGGTGTGTGTGTGTGTGTGTGTGTGGGTGTGTGTGGGTGTGCTGTGTGTGGGTGTGTAGTGTGTGTGGTGTGGGTGGCGCACATCTCTATAGTAAAGACTAAAAAACTAAGGTTTTTTAGGATTTTTTTTTGGGCCTCAATACCCCCAAACAACACGTTAAGCCCAAAAAATTCACTTTTGGATGAGCAACTATTTATTTAAAAAAATCGATTTTTTGGTCAAATCCCCTCTGGTGGTGAGGGGGTGTGTGTGTGTGTGTGTGGGTGTGTGTGTGTGTGGGTGTGTAGTGTGTGTGGTGTGGGTGGCGCACATCTCTATAGTAAAGACTAAAAAACTAAGGTTTTTTAGGATTTTTTGGTCAAATCCCCTCTGGTGGTGAGGGGGTGTGTGTGTGTGTGTGTGTGGGTGTGTGTGGGTGTGCTGTGTGTGGGTGTGTAGTGTGTGTGGTGTGGGTGGCGCACATCTCTATAGTAAAGACTAAAAAACTAAGGTTTTTTAGGATTTTTGGCCGAATGCCACATGTCATTTGGCAGTCCAATTTCTGAACACGACTGAAAAAAAATTTTTTTTTGGGCCTCAATACCCCCAAACAACACGTTAAGCCCAAAAAATTCACTTTTGGATGAGCAACTATTTATTTAAAAAAATCGATTTTTTGGTCAAATCCCCCCTGGTGGTGAGGGGGTGTGTGTGTGTGTGTGTGTGGGTGTGTGTGGGTGTGCTGTGTGTGGGTGTGTAGTGTGTGTGGTGTGGGTGGCGCACATCTCTATAGTAAAGACTAAAAAACTAAGGTTTTTTAGGATTTTTTTTTGGGCCTCAATACCCCCAAACAACACGTTAAGCCCAAAAAATTCACTTTTGGATGAGCAACTATTTATTTAAAAAAATCGATTTTTTGGTCAAATCCCCCTGGTGGTGAGGGGGTGTGTGTGTGTGTGTGTGTGGGTGTGTGTGGGTGTGCTGTGTGTGGGTGTGTAGTCAAAAGCACTGATTTTAGGGGTATTGAGCGAGGTACCCATACCCATGGGTTATCCTATATATTAGTTTTCACTCGGATGTGAAAAAACGATGTCGCAATGGATTCAGGGGGCCCAAATAGGGTATATGGCCCAGGAAATTTTCAAAAAGTTGACCCAACCAGGTATACAGGCATACAAGCCGGTAGGTCAACAGATAGGGTGTTTTCCGCACCCAAAATATGGGGTCATGACCATGTGGGTCAGACCTGAATTGATAAATGTTTCGCACAGGTTTTCGCGAATACCCCCTCTATTCCGAATGCGCTACAAGAGTTTTAAATTTTTGGCTATTTAGATTCACTTTTCAAAACAAAATGGGTCTCCAGAACACACATGAGGTTCACATGTACCTCTACAGAAACCTTGGTTTTGGTCGGATTTTGAGGCCAATTTTTGGGTTCCCACCAATTTCCTAGGGTATACTGGGATATTGCCCGTGTGTCCAAAAGTGATTTTTGGGGCCTTAGGACCCCGGAGAATCCATTTAACGGTCGTTTTTGCACCGGAAAGACCTATCTAGTACCCAAAAATCGAATTTTCATATTTTTGAAAAAGTGACCAAAAATCGACTTTTTTTGGTAACATTGTATGGCATAAGTATTCTACATAATGTGTGATGCTTGAATAAAAACTTACGACCCCATAATGTACTCGGAACTCACCCATGTAATTGTTGAGAAAAAAAAACTTTCCGAAAAAATGAAATTTCAACCCGAATATGCACATTTGGGTCATTTTACGGCTATGTAGGTCATTTTGTGTGTGTTTTTCGATTATATAGGTGATTAGGATATGTGTGATGCTCAAATTAAATCGTAAGACCCCGCAATTGACTCAAATGTGCCCAAAAACCCTATATACCCAAGATTATTAACTTTTCCAGCATATTGGGCATCCTTAGGTATGGTTATAAGCCATGATACGGCTATTGCTGGAAAAATAGCCGTAAATTGTGGTTGGTATTGATTTCAGAAATTATGTGATGCTTTGATCATGCCATAGACGCTTTTAATGGATTCATATGAGCTCATACTACCCATATACCCCTTCAGAAGCCCCTTTTGACTCTTATGAATATTCTTATATAGGCTTCCACTTGTGCAGAACCTTCTCAGTGTACAAGATGTTAGGTACGAAAAAACCATCATATTTTTGATACTACTGTCATGCTTCCCAGTACATGTTGGTGCTCAGAACGTTGTAGAGAAAAAAGGCAACCAACGATTTCTAAAGCTACAGTTTCTGTACTTCATTGGTATGGAAGCATGAAGATTATATTCTTCTCACACAACTTTGTCAAAACATGGCCAGCCTCGAAAGAGACTGGCCTTTTTTACGTTAACATCACCTTGTGCAAACCCAAAAAACACACATGATTCCCATCACACACAAGTGCTTGCTGAAACCCATTTGTATATCGCCTGCAAAACCATGTGGGCAACCATTTGTGGCACTGGTACCACATATGCCCCTTCAGAAACCACTGTTGACTCTTATGAGAGCGACCATATTTAGGACACTGAAAGATGGCTTCCCAGCACACGTAGGAGCTTAGAACATTGTAGAGAAAAAAGGCAACCAACGATTTCTAAAGCTACAGTTTCTGTACTTCATTGGTATGGAAGCATGAAGATTATATTCTTCACACAACTTTGTCAAAACATGGCCAGTTTCGAAAGAGACTGGCCTTTTTTACGTTAACACGATCGTCTTGTGCACAAGAAGCAAAAAAACCCACACAACAACAGCAGAAGTTTAGAACCACATTCAGACCCTGACCCAACTCCAACACCCAACTCCAACAAGGGGCCCCTGTCTTGTCAACCACCTTGTGCATATATACTGGACCCCAGAAATGGGACATCCGTTAAAATTGGATCGATACAGAGAAGATTAGCATGGTCCCTGCGCAAGGATGACACGCATTAATCGAGAAAGTATCAACTTTTTTTTTGTCCCCCGGATCACACGTATTTTTTACACTGGTGTCTTCTTCATGCTTCCCAGACCAACACATATGTGCAGACATACCCATCACCCACAGGTGGCAAGTGGCAGGCTGCAGTAACCCATTGAAATATTGGTTTCAAAAAACGACCATATGGTTTATGCTACTGGCATGCTTCCCTGAGCATATACATGTCGAAAGCTGTGTAGAGAAAAAGAGCAACCAACGATTTCTAAAGCTACAGTTTCTGTACTTCATTGGTATGGAAGCATGAAGATTACTCTTCTCACACAACTTTGTCAAAACATGGCTAGTTTCGAAAGAGACTGGCCTTTTTTACGTTAGCATGATTGTCTTTGTGTGTCTTTGTGCAAAGCAAAAAAAAAACACACACAAGAAGTGAGGATCTTCAAAACCACGTTTTTGACCTGACCCACCTCCAACTAGACAACCCTGTCTTGTATTCCGACAATATGGTATCTATTGAGCCGGGATGTGTTGGCTGCATCCTGAAACCCCTAGCTTCTGGGGGGGCAAGCTTCTCCAGAACTGGGCACTCTTTGAGGTGGACCAAAGGCACCTTCAACTTCTGTGTTGATGTGTTGTCCGTGTTAGTCTACTGTCCTGTTTGCGGCCTTGGTGTAAACCAGGGCAACAATCAGAGTGAAATGGGGTGAACCGGGCCAGGCTGGTCTCACAGAGCAGCTCATAACTCCTGCAGTGGACAGTTCAAGGATCGCAGCACAGAGCAGAGTGAGGGTGTTTCCAACTCAATGGCTTGAACTGGAGAAGCGTTTCTTTTTTACATTTTTCCATGTGAACATTGTTTCCACATCACCATACACATGTGTTGTTGATACACCCCACCACGTTGCCCAGACCATTCCTACCCACATTATTCACCACAAGTGGCATGTTTACCAGTACATGTTGGTGCTTAGAGCAATGTTAAGAAAAAGGGCAACCAACGATTTCTAAAGCTACAGTTTCTGTACTTCATTGGTATGGAAGCATGAAGATTATATTCTTCTCACACAACTTTGTCAAACATGGCCAGCCTCGAAAGAGACTGGCCTTTTTTACGTCACCATGAGAAAAAACATTCACACATATGATGCATGTACAAAGTGTGTGTCACCCTGACCCACCTCCAACAAGACAACCCTGTCTTGTTTTCCCATACTCTCCCTATGTTTGGGTGCTAAGTTAGTGTGCTACTTCGAAACCAAACAACTCGTTCAGCAACAGCTAAAACTTGAAAAGACCTTTCTATTTAAGAAAATTCTTTACAATTTTTATGATGCGGTCCTGCTGTTGGGCCTGATATGGCCCAAGGCGGAACTACTTTCATATGATGTAAATCCCGTACGTTCGTACAGAATATTACCCATGATGATTATTCTTACATTAGCGTGTAACACTAATTCTGACTGCGTTCTATTTCACACTTCAAATATTAGAACTGGATGTGGGGCTGCCAGTTTACTGGTGGTCCCGATCCAGCACACAACGCAAGCACCCTTTTTTATATTTTCCCACCCAGCACCCCCCCTGTGTCTGTGTTGTTGCCTAAGCATCGCCTTTTACAGGCTTCCTTGCAGGGAGTGTTCGGTCAAGTGATAGTGATGAAGAAGGACAGGGGCGAGTTTTCTCGTGAAATGCTTTGAAGCCTCTGACATTGAGAGGCTCGCTCCGACCTCTGTTTTTAATAACCCACATCACAGTGGTAACCACTGTGTATGTATGGTATGTATGGTATGTTTGTTTTTGTTTTGTTAAAAAAGAGGGTATGCCACTCCTGGATGTTGTGCAGCTCCAGGGCAACATGTGTGAACGGACCAGGTTGCCCTGGCGACCCGTCACCCCAATGAGAAATTGCGTTAATATCATCAGTGCACAAGGCACTGTATCAGATATTAAGCTGATAAGAACAGATAATACACTTGATCTTAGCCAAAAGGCCGAGAAGGTATGACTTCTTTTTAGTCCATACCGAATTCGACACCCATGTACAGGGAAGCATGATTATGATCAATATTACTAGGAAACAACAAGGCAAGCAGATTACACACCCATGTCACAGGGAAGTAAGTGAAGGTGATGATCAATCTTATTAGTAAAAACAAGGCCGCCGAAGCAGCTACACAAATTGCCAATGTGGCAACGCCGAAGCGGCCCATGGCGGGAATTGGGTAGTTTTCAACCAGCAATCTCTCCACAGCGTCCCTATTTGGTCATTGCTTATGGAATTATCCCGAGCGCAAGAATACCTCCTTTTCTCCCAGTCGTGTCACAAAGCTATGTCCACAGGGAAGTGCACCGATGGACCGGAGGGATCCGAGTGGCTGCCAGCTTGGTGAGAGCCAGTGTGATGGGGGTGGGTCAGTTGTCGGTGCGTGCAGCCGAGTGGGTGTGGGTTGCATGGTCCGCAGGTGGTTGTTTGGCGGGTTTTGTGGCACTGGTCGGCGTCGCGCGCCCACTTGGCTGGGTTCTTCTCTTGGAGGTGCGCCGTGTGGCAGCACGCAGGTGGACTCGTAGGATCGGGATGGCATTTGGCATGCTGGCGGTGTCCCTACTGGTCTTGCTGTCGTTGTTGTGGCGAGCGGTGACGCCCTGGGACCTGCGCCCTGCCCCTGCTGATCCGGAGCACCCGGTAAGCTTGTCCCCGTTTGCGTTGACCGGTGGGTGCGCAAACGTGAACGCTCCTGCGTATACTGAGCAGGCGGTGTCTGTGGACGCGACTCTGGCGAAGTTTGGAGCTAAACGCATCCCCAACGTGTCTACTAATGATTGTGGTTATGTGGCACTACACCTCTGGGACCACGACACGCAGCCGGACGTGAGGGCAATGCGCAAGCAGCTGTATGACACAGCAGTGGAGGTGTCGAACCGCCTGGTGCAGGTGCTGGGGTCGCAGGAGGCCATGACGGAGTTTGCCAATGGTGTGACCGGCGAGGCCCACCTCAACCACTTGGGGCTTCAGCTCACCGCGACAGCATCCCGCATCAACATCGTGGTGGTGCAGGCATCGGAAGAGAACCCCCTCGTGCGCATCACCCCTGGTAGCAAAAGAGTCGCCAAGTCGTACGCGGAGAGCTTCCAAGCGAAACTTCCCACGGTCGTCATCGCTCTCTGTGACTCTCACTTTGAGGCAGTGGAGCTTGTCCCGGAGGTGGGGAAGACCAAGGAGGGGATGGCAGAGAAGATGAGGAAGGAGGCTCGGCAGGCAGTGCTGGACACAGCGCATTTGGATGGCATCATCCCCACCAACACCACCACCACCGCCCCCCTGGCTACCAAGCTGGGACACATCAATGCGGATCGGGTGTTCTGCCCCTTTGATGGATGCAGAGCGGGAATTTTGTCTTCGAGTGATGCGGTCGGGGGCCTGTCTCGTAAGGGCTTGCTGCAGCACATGCGTCGCCACCAGGCCGATGGAGCGTACATCCCCGACGAGCTGTTGGGCCACTTGGGCATGTCGCGCTGTGCGAACGATCAGTGCGACATGCTATTGCCGCAGAGCAAGGAGGTCTGCAACACCTGTACGGTGCACTTTGGCGAAGAAGGCTTCACCGCTCCGTCTCCCTCCAGTCGAGGAATGCTGACAGATCAGGATGACCTCCCCTCCTTTGAAGTCATGGGGACCACCAGGATCCAGCTGAAGGGCGGGTGCCCAGACAAACACCTACAGCTGTACAGCGAGCTCTTCCTGAGGGTCCTCATGGACATCCTGGAGTACCAGGACGAGGTGGCCTGGAAGCGCCTTGCACTGTTCTTCACAGTGTTGCACCGGACACGGACAGAACGAGGGGGCAAGGACCAGGAGCGACGTTTGACGAGCACCTGGGGGAAGGACTTGGAGGCTTGGAAGGCTGGCCAGTATGTCGCCCTGTGGGAGCAAACGGTAGAGGAGCGGAAGCCAAGGCCCTCTGGGTGGTCGGATGAAGACACTGACGAAGGGAGACGGAAGCGCACCATCGCCAAAGCGAGAGCAGGACTCCCGAGCCAGGCCATGTCTTGCGCTACCAGCGACGGCCTCGCCCCACAGACACCGGCGACGCTGGAAAAGCTTCAGACGAAGCACCCAGCCGCTGCCGACTCCAAGGCCCTGGAGCAGGCGGATTGGCCCCAGCCTCAGGAGGTCCCACCGGTGACAGTGGTGGAGGTGATGAAGGCCCTGCGGAGCATGCCGAAGTCATCGGCGGCGGGTCCCTCGAACGTGACGGGCGCGCACCTTCGTACACTTTGCCTACAGAGGCGGGCTAAGGGCACTTTGGCAGCGCTGGCCGCAGTGTTGACGTCTTTGGCACGAGGAAATGCTCCAGTGGAGGTGGCTGAGTTCTTCGCCGGCGCTAACTTGGTGGCTCTCCGGAAGCCTGCAAAGGGGCCGGGCCTGGAGGAGGACGTGCGACCGATTGCGGTTGGGGACACTCTCCGCAGACTGGTGGGAAAGATTCTGTCGGCGCGAGTGCGGGTGCCTGCTAGGACGCTTCTTCTTCGAGGGAACCAGGTGGGGGTGGCAACGGCAAGGGGGGCGGCAGTGGCGACGGATGTTATCTCGCAGTACGCCGTGCGCAACCGCGGAAAAGGTAAAGTCATTTTGAAAATTGACTACCGTAACGCGTTCAACTGCGTAGACCGCCTGTCGATGCTAAGAGCGGTCGACGCGAACCTCCCCGAGCTGGCCCCATGGGTGCGATGGTGTTACCTGGAGCCCTCCAGCCTGTTTTATGGTGGAGATACCATAAGGTCACAGCGCGGAGCTCAACAAGGAGATCCCTTGGGCCCGCTTCTCTTCTCCCTGACCATCCACCAGATGGCGCTAGAGCTGAAGGGGCACCCAGGCCTGGATGGGACTTTGTGGTACCTCGATGACGGCTCTCTGCGGGGGTCCCCTAAGGCGGTTTTTGAGGCGTACCAGGTTCTGCGCACTCGTAGCTCCGAACTGGGGTTGGAGGTGAACGCGAACAAGTGTGAGCTCATCTCCACTGGTGGCGTCTCCACGGAGGAGCTCAAGGCGGTGGGGTTCACGTTGACCGAGGGTGGACAGGACGCCATGGGTGAAGGCGGGTTCCGGCTGTTGGATGTGGATGGGTTCGATTTCTTGGGCATCCCCATTGGGTCTGCGGCATTCTGCGAGGAGTACATGGCCCGGAAGGTGGACGATTCCCGCCGCAACCTGGAAGCCCTTGTGGACCTCGGGGACTCCCAGGCAGCCTTCTACGTACTGAGATACTGCGAAGGCTACTGCCGCATGGTGTTCTACATGCGGGGGATCCCACAGTGCGCGGAGTACCTGACGGCCTTTGACGACCTGATCGACAGGTGCCTGGCTGCGCTTCTGCATGACCCGGATGGGGCGCTGCCGGAGTTGGCAAGGGCGCAGGCGGCGCTTCCTGTGGCGCTTGGGGGGCTGGGTATCCGTCGCACAGTGGACCATCGGACGGCTGCGTCCCTCGCCTCTCAGTCAGGGAACCTGCAACTGTCGCAGGCCTTGGACCCTGCCTTCACCTGGGATGAGGAGAGATGGAACAGCGCAGCTGAGGAGTACAACTCCAGGGTACCGGTGGCGTTTCACGTGGACAGGGCCCAGCCGAAGAAGATCCTGGAGCAGCAGAGTCTGTCATCTGCGGTGATTGACGCCCAGGCAGACAAGTTGATGCAACAGCTCTGCATGCGAGACCGAGCACGGATGAAGTCCCTTCTCCTGCCGCTTTCTGGGACGTACCTCACGGCGACACCATCAGCAAGGAACCAGATGTCTTCAGCGGATTTTGCGGTTGTGACCCGTTTCCGACTAGGGGTGGCCATCCATGCGGAGGGAACGACTTGCTCGGCATGTCAGGGGGGGCAGAAAAGGGTTGTCATGGACTCCTTTGGCGACCACACCTTTGGCTGCCCCTACTCCAAACACCGCGTCGCCCGCCACAACGCCTTGCGGGATTCGGTGTACAGAGCGGCTCAAGGGGCGGGCTTGGACCCTGCTTTGGAGGAGACCGTGCGAGTGGAGTTGGAGTCTAAGAAGCGGCCAGGCGATGTCTACCTCCCAGTAGGAGTGGCGGAAAATGGACCTCGTTGTTTGGACATCACCCACGTGTGCCCCACCTTGCCTTCCTACAGAACAGGGGCCTCGAAGTTTGTGGGCTGGTCGGCGAAGAACCAGGGCCAGGTCAAACGGGAGAAGCACGAGCGGGATTTGAACAAGATCAACACCAAGTTCTCCCCTATTGTGTTTGAAGCCTTCGGGGGTGCAGGCGACGAGGCGAACCTCTTGATTGCGCAGCTTGGAGGCCTGACGACGGGACAGACGTCGCACCTAACAGGGTCGGCAGAGTTGCGCATCCGGGAGAGCATTGCGGTGGCGTACCAGAAAAAGGTCGCATCTTCCTTTCTGGAGCGGGGTGCTATGTGTGTAGGGATTGCCACCCTGAAGCGGGAGCCGTGTGTGGAGGTAGATGTGGCACCGTCTGCAGAGGACATGGACCGGTTTGGACGCCGCAGTGCAGGGGCTGTGGAACCTCTCTGTGATGATGCGAACCCTGACGACGATATGAGTCGTCCTGCTCCAGACCGGTCGGAGGAGCAGCAGGGGAAGCGCAAGAGGGACGTGAAGCCGGACCACGTGGAGCCACCGAGGAAGCGGACCGGGAGGTTTGATTCGGCTACCGTGATTCCGGAAGGGCCGGGTCTCGATGTGGTGCGTGAGTGGGAGTTTTTGCGTGAGTGCCCGGCAGCGCAGAGGCCTCGGGCGACGGAACAGGCGGCCAAGCTGGGAGCCTCGAAGGTGACTTGGTCGTTTGTGGCGGGGGACTGTGCTTTTGAGGCTTTGCTCTTCGCCACCGGGCGCACGGATTTGTCGGTGGAGGGTCTGCGCCAGGCGGCAGTGAAGAAGGTCCAGGGCCGCGCTGATCTGTCGAGTGCGGCTGTCCCTAATTTTGGGGTCTGGCAGCGGCTGATGACGAGTGGGGACAGAGGAGACCAGCGAACGTGGGCGGATGCCATTGCAGTGGCGGGGGCAGGGGAGGCTCTTGAGGTATCTGTGGTCATCCTCAACGAGTTCGCCCGCCCTTCTCTGATGGTGCCAAGAAAACGGCCTAAGGCAGTGGTCCTTCTCCTCCACTCGGGTGACCAGGATGCGGCAGATGGATCCGGCAGTATCCCGGGACACTACGAGCCCCTCACCATGGACCCGGCTCTGCAGCAGCACATCCTGTCTTTTGAGGCCACAGGTGGTAAGGGGGAGTGCCAGTCAGAGCGCCCCATGGCTTTTGTGGGAGCGAGGGAGGCGGAGGCGTCGAACACTTTCCTGCAGTGCGAACAATGCAGCAAGCTCTTCGATGCGTCGGACGCACACTTCTGCTGTCACACGTGTGGTGGCTTGGCATGTCTGCACTGCGCTCAGGGGTCCAAGCACTGCCCTCTGTCGCAAATTGGCAGGGCGGAATACTTCAGTGCCCTGTCTTTTTTGCACTCGAATGTTCCGGCTCAGGCTGCCTCTGCGGAGGGGAGCGGAGACCCACCACCTAAACGGGCTCCTTCTCCAGCAGTGCCAGCTCCCGAGGGCGAGGACGTCGAGGAGGTAGACACGCCAATGGCGGGCGAAGAGGGGCAGCAGGCAGAACAGAAGCAGCAGAAGCACGAGAAGCAACGGAAACAGCAGAAGCAGCAACAACAAAAGGCGGACCAGGATAAGAAGGAAGCGTTGCAGCGTGCGTCGGACGCGTGGCAGCAAGCCCTGGAGGTACGGCGGGAGCATCGTCGGTCGTGGGGACCGGATTTGGCCGCGCTTCGGGGCACTTTTGGCGACCGCCAGCAGGAGTTGAGTCGTTTCCTGGAGGAACAGAATGTGCGTCTGGACCAGGCGAAGGCGGCGGACAGGCATCGTGTGGAGGAGCTGACCGCCAGGCACAAGCGGGAACTCGCAGAGGACGCGAAGAGGATGCATGCGCAGTACTTGGAAGACTGCGATCGGCACCCCGAAGCAGGAGAGTCGCTCCGGGCGGAGTATGACAGGCAACGCTGCGAGAGGCATTACGCCATCGCAGCTAAGCATGAGTCGGAGCAGAAGGCGACCACTCTGTTGTTGACGGCGGTGAACCTCTCCCGACAGCTGGAGGCGGAACGCATGGTGGCATACGGGCGGTGCTTTGGGGTGGTGTGCGAAGGGCGGCTATTCCTCCCCTGCCATGCGGTGCGGAGAGCGGTGGGCGACGACCCTGAAGGACTCGAACCTGACTGTGTCGGCGACTGGATGGCTCTCTTTGGTCCTCAAGGTGCTTCTCCGTGCCCGGGCGAGTTCCTGTACTGCTGGGCGACACAGCAGCCGTGGAGTGGGAACGGGGAGGGGGACGGTGATTGCCCGGAGTCGGTGGTCGCCCGTCAGGCGGTTAGGAAGATAGCAGGGGAGGCCGGATACTGCGACACCTGGGGCAAGACCAGCGCGGTCATCGTCGTTCGGGAAGGCAGGGTCAGCTGGGGAACCCCTTCTCGGGATCAGCTGGAGGAGGAGGTGGGGCGACAGGCCGAGGCGGCAGACACCGAGGTGCGTGTGAAGGTGGAGGAGATGGATGATGATGAGCAGGAGCAGGAGGAGGACCTCGACACCGCGATGGAGGGGGCGGATCGCTCGCATTCTCTGTCAGTGGAAGGCATCCCTGACCAGAAGAAGCAAGCGAGGGTGAGGGAATTGCTGAGGGCGCAGAGCGAGGCTTGGATGTGGACGGAGGAGGAGCGGACGGAGAGGGGGGGTCTTTTCCCGTGCCTCACCATGGGGTCGCCGGTGCCTTCTTCTGTGACGAAGTGGATCTCCCTGTTCCACTACCGTCAGGGAGAGAAACAGGATGGCAGACCCTTGTTGTCACTCCCCCTCTCTACCGCTACTTTCACTCAGTGGTATGAGGTGATGAAGGTGGTGGGTTTGCATGAGTGGTCGGTTCAGGAAAAGTGCAAGGCAAAGTCGACGTTGCATGCCCTGACGGACAACCGGAGCAGTAGGGGGCAGGCCTTTGCAGCGGAGAGTACAAGGAGGGAGAATGAGGCACGAGCGGCTCGAGAGGGAATAGGCCGACAACCTCAAGCCTCCTCTTCTTCTTCTTCTTCCTCCACCTCTGCAGGCCGTGGCACTACAACCTCCATCGCCCAACCTGCAGTCTCCACTTCTTCCTCCTCCTCATCGGCAGGCCGTGGCAATGCAACCTCCTCCGCCCAACCTGCTCCTTCCCCAGCTCCCAAAGGACCCCAGCGCCATGCAGCTCAGGGTAGGTCCAACACGTCGAACGTGTTCACCGACGCAGTGGCACAAGCGACGCAGCATGTGCTCTCGCCCCAGGAGGTGCAGAGAGGGCGCAATGGTCGCGGTGGTGGACAGAAGGGGAGACAGAGCGGAGGAAGGAAGGGGAAAAAGGGGAATAAAAAGAATTAGAGAGCTAGAGAGTTAGAGGGTGAGAGTGTGTGTGTAGAAGCGTGTAGAGAATGACAGTTTGCCCCATGTTTATTTTTAACCCTTTTTATTTTGTGTTTTTTGTTCTTTTCATCCTTTGGGGTTTGCCCCCCCTTTCCCCCCTTTCCGCCCCCCTTCCTATTTGTTAATATTTTTGGTTGGCTGCTGGCTAGGACGGGTCTACCCCAGCGACGGCCCGTACCCCTTGGACGAGGCTCTGAGGGTAGAGGGCAGTCTCGGAGTAAGACCTGTCTAAGAGCCAGGCCAGTGGCATCAGGAGCCATTGGGCCACTTTTATAGATTGTGCAGTAGAGTAGAGTTTGTACAGAACTCTTGTCCTTTGAGTTCCTTTTTTCACTCCTTTAGTTTTTCATTTTTACCTTGTGAAGGTCAATTTCAATTTTTCATTTTTCAAAACCACCACAGGTAAGCACGAGACCCACCATTGTTGTTGTTGATTTTGTTGTGCGTTATTGTTGTTTTCCCCTTTGGGTGTCAGTCAGTCGGGTCAGGTCACACTTACTGAAGTTCTCAAAAATTTTCACCAAAAAGAAAACTACTAAAAAGATTATGGAACTTCCTTTTTATTTGTTTGTGTGTTACAGAGGAAACGGCTCACTCAATCCCCTCCTTCTCCTCCCCTCCCCTCCCCAAGACAAAGCAAAATAAAACTACACCGGTAGACAGAGCAACCCTCCCGTCCCATCCCCTCCCCTTTTCCTTTTGGGAAAAATTGCACTCACATACGACCCTTTTGCTTATTTGCAGGGAAGTGTTGGTTGTAGTTGTCCCACATGCTTTCTATTTTAGTGCCACTAACTGTGTTTTCAGGCACTGTCTTGCCAGTACAATAGTAAAGTGCCCTTGTCTGGACATCTAGCTGTTTACATACTCGCTTGACTAGTAAGTACCCCCTCTGTCACTGGATGTAGATTAAAAAAAGCGAGCCTAGGGCTAAGTTGAAAAAAAAAAAAAAAAAAAAAAAAAAAAAAAAAAAAAAAAAAAAAGAGGCATACCGGTGCGAGAGGTCCAGGGTTCGATTCCCTGCTGAGCCCCTCTTTTTATTTAGGTAGTTTCTTGCTTGGGAATTGTTTAGAAAAATTATTTCCACATCTTTTCGACCACCAAAATCCCAAGATGAGGAAGTTTGGAAAAGTGCATTTTTGTGAAAGTATTTTGCCATATCTTTGTTGTCACCAAAATCCCAAGATGGTGAGAGAATCTTGAAAAATCATTTTCCATATTTTCACTTCCCAGTGAAAAAGAGAATACCCATGGTGGGGATCGAACCCACAATCTTTCGCTTAGGAAGCGAACGCCTTATCCATTGGGCTACACGGGCCTAATAGTTTTACCTTCTTTCCTTTTCTCTGGGGTGGTCAAATTTAGGACAAGAGACTTTTCTGCATGACCACCCCCCACAATGATTCTTTGGTTTAAATGAATGTGAGCCTCCCTAGCTCAGTCGGTAGAGCGCAAGGCCCTTAACCTTGTGGTCGCGGGTTCGAGCCCCGCGGGAGGTGCTTTTCTTTTTGAATGTTTACGATTTTGCAGGTTTCTGAGATTTTGAGGCAAATGAAAACCAAAAAATATTTCCTCCACTTGATCTCAGTTCTGTTTCGTTGGCAAGTTGAGAGTGGAATTTGGGTGAAAATATGTGTTTTCCGAACCAACACAGGACTCCCACCGACCGGTGTAGGTTTTGCGTTCAACCAGGTGTGAACTGCTTCCACTCGCGAAAAGTGCCAGACCCTTTTGCTGGGGATAGCACGTTTCAGCCCCACAACTTATCTCCTTTCTGGGCATGTCCAGTGTGCTCAGCTGCCGCTTCTTGGCGACTCACCAGTACAGAATGGTGGAATCCAGCACAGAATGGAATGGCTGGGAAATCCTTAGCAATCCATAATTCAGATGGAAAAACTCCTGACCTGGCTATTGAATTTTCGGATCATTTTCTCAGTCACAATGCAAGCACAGAATGGAAACCAAAACCAAGCACAGAATGGAACACGGCTATAAGACTCCAGCCATTCCATTCTGTGCTGGTTTTTCGTTTCCATTCTGTGCTTGCATTGTGACTGAGAAAATGATCTGAAAATTCAATACCCGGGTCAGGAGTTTTTTTTTCCACTCCTAACAAATCCTTACAGTAAGCCTATAAGTCTCCAGCCATTCCATTCTGTGCTGGTTTTTGGAGCCCATTCTGTGAGCACTCGCTCGGGCCTGTACTGGAGTACGGCCAGGCCATCTCCCTTCTGCGTTCCTGCCTGTCACATCCAGTGCTCAGTTGCTGCTTCTTCAGCACAACCACATCACATCACATCACCAAAAAATAGAAAGGCAACTGGGGGGATCGAACCCCCGACCCTTGGTTTACAAGACCAATGCTCTGCCACTGAGCTAAATCGCCGCTGATTAAGATGCTTTTGCTGTTTCTCCTGCGAAGAAGTTTTTCAAGACAACACAGAAAGGAAAGTGTGTAAAAAAAGAAATGACCCTAGACGGAATCGAACCGCCGTTGATGGATTTGGAATCCATAGTGCTACCGCTACACCATAGGGCCCATGATTTAGGGCTTCAATGCGTTTAGCATGAAGGTGGAAATTTTGCTGAAAATCCCACACAAAGGAAAAAGACACACAAAAAAGTGCGAGGTGCCAGGATCGAACTGACGACCTTAGGATTATGGGACCTACGCGCTCCCGACTGCGCCAACCTCGCCTTGATATTATCGTATCATTAAGAAATACATGGGGTGCAAATTTCTACAGGTTTGTGTGGCAAAAAAATTTTTTTGAGCCAAAAAATTTTATGGGCTTCTGTGAAAACAATGACAGTTGTAGAACCTCTCGTAGCTCAATTGGTAGAGCGCTCGACTGTAGAATACTCGGTTATCGAGCGGTCGCTGGTTCGATTCCGGCCGAGAGGATTTTTTTTCGTTTTCGTGTTCCAGATTATTTTCTGCAAACAGATGACTGCCTAAAAACAAAGAACGGTGAGAATTACAGCAGTCGTATCCAAGTGGTTACGGAGGTGGACTAGAAATCCATTGGGCTCTGCCCGCGCAGGTTCAAGTCCTGCCGACTGCGATTCATTTTTTTGTTCACAAATTTTCATGCATTTTCGTCATTTCTGTGCTCATTTTAGACCATTTTAATCCGCGAAAATAAATCAGAGTGAAGATTGTATCCTCGGTAGTATAGAGGTCAGTATTTGGCGACTCACCAGTACAGAATGGCGGAATCCAGCACAGAATGGTGACCCAAAAACCAGCACAGAATGGACGGACTCAGACTTGACCCACTTACAGGCCAAAAAAAATTTTTCTACACAAAAAATTTTTTTTTTCACAGAGCAAGATTTTTGAGAAAATTTTTCAGGCCAAAACTTTGTCTCACCTGAAAATGACAAAAAGTTTCACCTACACCAGCCAGTTAACACAACCTAGAACCAGATAACGCTGCCCGAACCCCGCGCACCCGCACAACCACACGAACCAGCTAGTGACCGCAA
This sequence comes from Rhynchopus sp. YZ270_cl-10, assembly GCA_964035575.1. Taxonomy (NCBI): domain Eukaryota; phylum Euglenozoa; class Diplonemea; order Diplonemida; family Diplonemidae; genus Rhynchopus; species Rhynchopus sp. YZ270_cl-10. The sequence goes on along the minus strand of OZ037833.1, from coordinate 1,490,954 downwards.
ACCCGCGCACCCGTCAACCCGCAAACCCGCACAACCACCAGCCAGATAACGCAACCTAGAACCAGTAGGTTCCCGCACACCCGCACCCAAGAGCCAGCTTATCGACCACACGAACCAGCTAGGGACCGCAAACCCGCGCACCCGTCAACCCGCAAACCCGCACAACCACCAGCCAGATAACGCAACCTAGAACCAGCAGGGTCCCGTGCACCCGCACCCACCAGCCAGCTTATTAACCACACGAACAACAAAAACTGCACCCTCTGGGGTTTGAACCTCCGACCAGTAGTAATATGTAGTGTGCGGAACCTGTGTGGTAACCACTAGGACACTATCTCTACTTTAATGGAAATCCTTATTGCTGACGAAGCATCCAAGTGGGCACCACAAGGGTTGTTCACATTCTATTTTCCCAGTGGTCGGAGGTTCAAACCCCAGAAGCAGCAGTTTTTGTTTCCCCTAACAAATCCTTAAGGAAAAGTGAATTATGGATTGCTAAGGATTTCCCAGCCATTCCATTCTGTGCTGGTGTTTCAGAAAAGTGCACTTTTTCGTTACGAACCAAAAAAGTGCACTTTTCTGAATCACCAGCACAGAATGGAATGGCTTCTGTGCTGGTGATTCAGAAAAGTGCACTTTTTAGGTTCGTAACGAAAAAGTGTACTTTTCTGAAACACCAGCACAGAATGGAATGGCTGGGAAATCCTTAGCAATCCATAATTCACTTTTCCCTAAGGATTTGCTAGGGGAAACAAAAGCTGCTGCTTCTGGGGTTTGAACCTCCGCCGGCGAAGAAACTCTTATGTATGAAACCTGTGTGCTACACACTGGGACACTTAGTCCGCCTTAGTGAAAATCCTTATGCAAGACAAAGTATCCAAGTGAGTACTACACAGGTTCCGTGCACTGTATGAAATTGGTGGTCGGAGGTTCCAACCCCAGAACCAGCAGTTTTTGTTTCCCTTAGCAAATCCTTAAGGAAAAGTGAATTATGGATCACTCAGGATTTCCCAGCCATTCCATTCTGTGCTGGTGTTTCAGAAAAGTGCACTTTTTCGTTACGAACCAAAAAAGTGCACTTTTCTGAATCACCAGCACAGAATGGAATGGCTGGGAAATCCTTAGCAATCCATAATTCACTTTTCCCTAAGGATTTGTTAGGGGAAACAAAAACTGCTGGTTCTGGGGTTTGAACCTACGACACCGAAGAAACTCTTATGTATGAAACCTGTGCTACACACTGGGACACTTAGTCCGCCTTGGTGAAAATCCTTATGCAAGACAAAGTATCCAAGTGAGTACTACACAGGTTCCGTGCACTGTATGAAATTGGTGGTCGGAGGTTCCAACCCCAGAACCAGCAGTTTTTGTTTCCCTTAGCAAATCCTTAAGGAAAAGTGAATTATGGATCACTCAGGATTTCCCAGCCATTCCATTCTGTGCTGGTGTTTCAGAAAAGTGCACTTTTTTGGTTCGTAACGAAAAAGTGCACTTTTCTGAAACACCAGCACAGAATGGAATGGCTGGGAAATCCTGAGTGATCCATAATTCACTTTTCCTTAAGGATTTGTTAGGGGAAGAGTGAATTATGGATTGCTAAGGATTCCCCAGCTATTCCATTCTGTGCTGGTGTTTCAGAAAAGTGCACTTTTTGGTTCGTAACGAAAAAGTGTACTTTTTTGAAACACCAGCACAGAATGGAATGGCTGCGGAATCCTGAGCAATCCATAATTCACTTTTCCTTAAGGATTTGTTAGGAGAGGAAAAAAAACTCCTGACCCGGGTATTGAATTTCGGATCATTTTCTCAGTCAAAATGCCAGCACAGAATGGAAACGAAAAGCCAGTACAGAATGGAAATCAAAAATTTTCTGAAAAACCAGCACAGAATGGAAACGAAAAGCCAGCACAGAATGGAACACGGCTATAAGGCTCCGACTATTCCATTCTGTGCTGGTTTTTCGTTTCCATTCTGTGCTGGTTTTTTTGGGCCCATTCTGTGCCAAATTTTGCGGGCCTGTACTGGAGGATGGCCCAGTATTTCCGCCTGTCACGCGGAAGACCCGGGTTCAATTCCCGGCCGGGGAATTCTTTTTTGTACAGGGCTCCCACTCATTGTTTCGTTTCTTTTCTGATGAAAATCAAATCAGGCCCCGTTGGCGCAATGGATAGCGCGTTGGACTTCGAATCCAAAGGTTGCGGGTTCGAGTCCCGCACGGGGTTAACTTTTTGAACATTGTTTTTTTGAACTTTTTTGAAAACACAAAAAAGTGAGAGGTTGGTGTCAAATGAATTACAGTGACAAGTTACAGTCACAACAGATAAAAACATTGGGTCCAGTGGGAAGGGGTCACCCCGGGATTTTGGATTTTTTGGTAGTCAACCCACCCATAAGAACCTTGAAAAATTTTTGAAGGAAAAACTTGAAAACTGGAAATTCTTTGAAAAGCTGACATTTCAGAAAAAATTTTCTGAACATGAAAATTTTGCTTCCCCCTTTAAAAAAAGAACTGCACTTACCGGGAGTCGAACCCGGGCCGCTCGCTTGGAAGGCGAGAATACTAACCGTTATACCATAAGTGCTGTTACTTTCATGCAAAGTGTTTTCTTTGTGAGGGGCGATTTCAAAATGAAAATAATTTCAAATTCTTCAAATTGCCTAAAAAAAGAAGCAACCGTGGCAGGACTCGAACCTGCAACCGCCTGATCCGTGGTCAGGCGCTCTTCCATTGAGCCACACGGTCCATGTCTTTAGGCAATAGTATTTTTTATGTGGCCTGCATATTTTTGGAGTTGAAAAAAAATTTAGACGGTTGATTGTACAGCTAAAAAAGCGGTTACCGAGAATTGAACTCGGGTCTCCCGTGCCACAAACGGGTGTTCTAACCACTAAACCATAACCGCTTGAATATTCCCACTTATTGGGATCTCAGAAAGGGTTTTATTTCGAGGGAT